>CM069541.1:20682500-22040833 GCA_035773235.1 Eospalax fontanierii | reverse complement strand
TATTTTCTTATGCTTGATTTTTTTTTAAGGTAAAGTCTCCCTGTAGCCACAATTGGCCTAGAATTCACTGAGACCAAGATGGCCTCAGTTTCACAGAGATCCACCTGCCTCTGTCTCTCAAATGTTTTAAACGCATGCACTATCACACCCAAATTGCTGATTAATGATCTTAAAAACATTATCTTGAAGACTTTGTCAAGAAGTTAATGTTTATACTTCTTTTGTGTCACTTAGAGTTTTTTTTTTTCTTTTGTGTTCCTTATTAATCCTGGTGATTGGTTCCTTCATGTTATAATTATTGGTTTTGATCTTTTGAGCCCTCATTTGATGGTGTTTATTCATTTGAAAAGTAAGGACATATTCTAGTTTTACATACAATCTATGAAAACTTCTGGAAATTATGAGCAAGATCTCTGTCATCTATTGATGAGTTTGCTAGCAGAGTCCTTGGATAGATTGGTGTTGCATAGAAAAGCAGTTTCTTTCTCTCTGTGAGGGATAGGCTTCCAAATGTGATTGACAGCCAACTAACCAATGACTTAGGAGGGAGGTCTAGTGGAAACACAGGGAAGGTTGGGAAGGGGACCTCACTTCCAGAGTTGGGGATGGGAGGGCGATGACACTTATGCTCAAAATGTGGTCTCTGCCATACAATGCAACACCTCTGTCTCTCTCTCTCTCTCCTCAGGGATGAATCCTTTGTAAGTAACCTGGAATAAATTAACTTCTCTAAAAGAGCATTCTCTGTCCACTCAATTGGTTCAAACCTGGGGGTGAGGTGAGGCCGAATGCTGGGCCTCACTGTGAGAATTCATGATACAATCAGGTAGATCGCCCTAATAGCTAGGCCAATACGTTAAGGGTATGTGGTACCTGAGTCTGTGGACTTGGAACTCGAACCTGAATACAGTGTGGAAGAACCATTGGTTGAGTCTTTGACGATAGAACTGCAGAGGACTGACCTGGCCAGGATCCTCAGGAGCTTGCTTAAAGCCTGGGTCTTTGGGTGCTGGAGTGAACTTTCAGTCTACAGTTAGGCTCTAAGGTACCTAGTTAGGATGTAAGCAGTTACGATGCTTGGAGCCAGTGGAATGGACCTTGCCTTAGTTTCTTTATTTCTGTGATAAAAGATGGACCAAAAAGAACTTGGGGAGGAATGGGTTTATTTAGCTTACAATCACAGTCCTTCATTAAGAGAAGCCAATGCAGGAATTGAGGGCAGGAACCAGGAACGTAGACCATGGAGGAACACTGCTTATAGGCTTGTTCCCCTGGCCTGGGCTCAGTCTGCTTTCTTATACAATACAGGACCACTGCCTAGGGTGGCACCACCCACAGTGGGCTGGGTCATCCCATATCAGTCAAGATGTGACCACAGGCCAATCCAATGGACACAGTTCCTCAGATGAGGTTTCTTCTAACTGGGTATGACAAGTCGACTAAAGCTACTGGTACAGGCCTGGATCTTGCCTGCAGGGGTTGGACTGTCACTTCAGAGAAACAATAGTTCCAATCCATTAAAATGTACCTGGGTCCTATGAGATTGACCTAGGGCCTGAATTCTTGACTACTGACCTAAAGATTGGGTGTGCAGGTGATATCCTTGAAGTTTGATTTGGGTCTTAGTACTACGAAGATGAACTAATAAGTCAGTCCACAGTGGGAGTACTGGATATTTGGAGATAATCCCAGTACCATGTTCAACTGGTGCAGGACTGAAATGTATGTGATTCTGCTAAAGTAGGTGTGACCTGGGATCTTTGGAATGTAGGATCACAAGAGCTGACTTGTATGATGGGATCAAGGATTGGGCTGACCTCATACAGGCCTGAAGCTGGTTGAATTTAGCCTTATCCCTGGTTTGATGTTGAAATAGCCTCAAATTCTAAGAGTGGATGAGCCGATTTGATTCCTAAGTATTATAAAACTTGGAAAAGTTCAAATCTCCAGGGCTTCAGTGACTGGTCATACACTGGGTGGATTTACAGTGTGTATTTGTGATGGTTGGCCTTGAGATTAAGTTTGAATATGATTACTTAATTTCTAGGGCTATAGGAATCTGATGCTGCAGCACTCCTGAAGCCAGGCACTCTGAGACTCACATGCTTCTAGAGGCAGTCCAATTGAGGACCAGTTTGATCAAGAGCAGTTCTGGAGGCTGAATCTCCAGTTGCATGATTTCAGAGGCTGTGGCAGCCCACTTGGAATTGGAGTAGGTCCTGACTTTGATCTAAAGCCTGGAGCTTAGAACTGTGCGCTCCAGCATGGTATCATGACATATGTAGAAGATGTTTGAAGTCTCACCCCTGACAGCTAAAACACTGGTATGTTTTACTGAAGCAGGTTCAGTGTTAGAGTTGAAGACTGAGTATGGCGCTTATGTTCCAATTCTTCTTCCAATCAGAGATGCCTTTCTCCACAAGATGCTGCCTGGGATTGAGGTGTTTGGAGTGATATCAAACTGTCCATTCTTCCATGCTCAATGTACCTTCATTGTTTCCTGTACTAAGTGTGGGTATTATAATCACTCACTTCGTTTCCACAGCTCCTAACGATCTGTGTGGAGAGTTTTTATAGTTGACGTTTCTGCAAGTTGGATAAAGTACCATTCCATTCCACCATCTTAATGAGACTCAAGTACACAAGATTTATAGAAAGGATCACCCCCCAAATTAGTATTTCTCGATACAAATTTAAAGAAAAAATGTATTTTTTAAATTTATCATTTAGCTGATATTTCTGATTGATTCCAGGAAAAGGAGAAAGCAACTGACTGAAAAATAACTTTGATAGAAACCTGAAGCTTTCTCCTCTCAGAAAATAGGGTTTCCAAATTCTCTAACAATTTTTGCAAGTTTGAATTTAAATTCTGTCAGTCCATTAGTACTGAAGCACATCATTCTGCTCTTCATTTTGTGTCACTTGATTTTTGTAGACTTATTTGTGTAACTCACTATCTCATGTAAAAACTGTGCTATCTTCCCAGTTATTTTAGATGGTAATTGTTGGAAGTTTTACAAATTATCTTTTTAAAAAATACTTATTTGGACTATTGTCTTATCAATCAATGTTGGTAAATTATGTAGGAATTATTCAAAATAGTCTTCAATCATTGAAAAAGATAATTCCAGACATGAAACACCATCAAGTTGAAATCATAGTATATAAACTTTTCAGAATGTAGATTTTCTAAGGGTTTTAGAGGTCATCTCTTTACCTATCTAACTATGGAAACAATTTTAGTTTGTGTGATCACTGACTGCATTAGTTTTCTTGTTGCTATTCATCAAATACCTGACACAACCAACTTAAAGAATGAAGGATTTATTTTGTATTACAGTTTCTAGAGATACTGTCCCTCATGATAGGGAAGGCATGGAGGCAGGAGCAGGAGCAAGAGGCAGCTGATTATGTTGCATACAGGTTGGGAAGCAGAGAGTAATAGATGCTGATATTCTGCTAACTTTTTCCTTTTAATAATAGAGAAATATATATATATATATATATATATATATATATATATATATATGGACATGAGATGGAATACTCAAAAAGAAACAGCATTGTGATTATTTCCTGGTGTTTTCACACAAGCTTTATGCATATAATCTAAATGGATCCATCATCACAATATAGAAACACTTATTGCTTCCATTTTGCAGAAAAGGAAATTGAGCATAGAAGGCTGTGTAGCTAGTCCGAGTAGCCGAGCCTGCATCTGAGGTCATGTTGCCCTGCTCAGAATTACGCTCATTTACCTAGTGCCTTCTTTTTTTTAAGAGGGCAGAACACAGGCAATGGAATAGAAGTAATTGGAATGGAACTTTCCATTGTCTCAGTCTAGTAACCTAACTTTCACTGGATAGATCCATTATATCAGCCGTGCACAGGAAACTTATACACAAAGATTTCCCTGTGGTCAGGGAAGAGCCCTTTACATGGCTGTTGTCCTGTCATGGAACAATTCTTAAACACCCAGTTGTGCTTGTACTGATGCCAGGAGCTCTCTTCATCTTTAAACTCTGCAGCCAAACCATGCTATGTCTTGCTGTTCTGAGGGCTGAATCTCACGGCACACTGCTGGCCTCCTGTGTTTGGTACTGATGATAGACAGCACTATGCAGTACTCTGCCATCTTTGCAAAAGGAAGATCAGCCTCATCCAGTGTTTCCCTGTTTCTGTACTTTCAAGAGTTGGTTGCATGGCAAGCTAACAATGAATTCAAAGAGAATATAGGGTGAATTTGCATAACGGCCATGATAATTTTCATCATTTCTCATTCATAGTCATCTCTGCTTCCTAAAGTGCTTCCTATTTTTGTCCTATGGAAAAAAAATGATTTGTTTCTGCAGAATATATGTAAGTGTATGCAGTAATATAGAGCAAGATAAGGACATAATTTAAGTCCCTAAGATATTTTATATAATATTAATAATATTATAAATAAGAATAATCATTTTATATGCTAGTAAACCCTGTTCAGGAGTATTCAAGTCAGATCTAGACACAGGTCTTGCTGACTACACCACCAGTTTGTTTCCACCAAGCCACAATTCCTTCTAGTTAAATGTTTTATTGCACATTTCTACTTCATTCTCCTTTTTATAGTACTTGAGTACAAAGAGTAAATTTTCACTGTTATCCAGAAATAACAATGCAAGCTTATGCGCAAGTTGCTACATAATTGTGTGCCAACATTCTCATTATGGTACCTCTTGCTCATATTCTAGATGGCATCTTGCAGATAAACAGTCACATCTGTCTTGGCTCCGAAAAAGAGATACATATGATAAAATTCATAACAGATCTTGGAAAATATTCTCATTTAATACAGAGACAGGAAAACATGCACTGAGTTAAAGCCATGCTTGACATATGGGTACTAATTACCAAATAAATTTTATTTTATTTTGTTTTTATCACTGAATGTAAGAGAAATATTCTGAATTGTGGAGTGTTTTACCGAATTTTTGTGATTTCACCCAATACAGTTTGATGGCATTTAGGTCTTTCCCCCTCCCTTGTTAGCTTCCCCTCCCACTGCCCCAGCCCAATTTAATGTAGACTCTCAGACAGACAGACAGACACACATACACACACCGGCACACACACACACACACACACACACAGAGTATGGCCTGTTGAGTCTGATTTGTGTCCCCAAATGAGTTGAGTTTATCCCTGGGGACATCAGAGTCCCATCTTGACTATCTTACCACCTTCTATCAGGCATTAATTGCCAAAAGTTCTTCAGGTTGGATTGTAATTTCTTACGAACTGCCCTGTGCTTCTGCTGGGATTGTCTGGCGTGGACTTACACGGGACCTCGCATACTGCCACCATTACTGCAAATTCATATGAGTCAATAACCAGCTCTGTTGTATCTGCTCCCTCTGGATCTTTAAAGTCTTTTGAGCTCCTTCTTCTGCAATGATCCCTGCCCCTTGGGAGGCAGAGATTTGATACAGATGTCCTATTCAGGGGTAAGCACTCTGTGGCCTCGTGTTCTCTGGACATTGACCAATTGTGAGTTTCTGTTAATCACCATCTGTTGCATAAGGAAAATTCTCCGGTGAGAGTTGAGAGATGCAGTCATCCTATCTGTAAAGACTGCTTTGGAGATGTGTCGCTTAGGGTTAAGTGTCTTATGACACTTCTTGTCTGCATTTGGCCAGTTGTGGAGCTCTGTGAGAGTTTCTGTCTGTTGCAGAAAGAAGCTTCTAAATATGAGGATGCGTAGGTACAATAAAGTAAGAGATTACATCGGTCTAGGCATGTGGGAAAAAGGTTTTTCTCTTGGATCTGTAACCTCTCCATCCATGCTGATTTGGCTATGTCTACAGTACCACATGAGGTCCTTTCTTTTGAACATGCCCTAATAATAATCAGACAGCTGTTTATTATCCCAAGATAAAAGTACAGCTACTGTACCAATAGCAGTAATTTACTAGGTTTAGCAGCTTATACAGCATGCTCTGATACCATGAGAGCTAGTTTTCATGGAGGAGGCTTCCAGGTCAATTCCAGCTTGGTTGTTCCAAGCTCTATGTCAAAATGTAGTCTGTCTACAGCAAAAGGGTCATTTATTCAAATTCTGGAAGGCAAATCAAGGGCTATGGTGATTGCCTGTGTTATTTGTTATTTTAGGAGTCACTTGAAGTACACTGACGAACAATTCAGAGGGACATTTCTCTTGCTTGACACTGTATTTTTTTTGTTATATAGCCTTCAGCAACACACATGTGCTTATATATTTATTGTGTGTGCATTTTTCAGGAGGAGTCTGAACTAATAGATTTCTGTCTAATTTAAACAATTATTTTATTTATTATTTTTATTTTATGTATATGAATGCATTGCCTCAGTATATGTCAGTGCACCTGTGTCATGCAATGCCCATGGAGGTCAGAAGAAGGCATTGGATTCTCTTGGAACTGGAGTTATGGATAGTTGTTAGCTGCCATTTGGATGCTGGGAATCCAACCCAGGTCCTCTGAAGTGCTCTGAACCACTGTGCCATCTCTCCAGCAAAGTCTGATTTTTCATATATCTAAGCATTATTTATCTTTCCTTCTGCTACTTCTGTATAACTCTCTCCGTACCCTCCCCCATCAAAGTCCCCTCCGTTTCCCCTATTTTAACACCTAACCATCAAAAACAGATCTTATGAAAAGACAACCTTAATGCATTGAAGTGTCAGAAATAATTCCCAGGATTTGATGAAAAAGACAGACCATCAGTCATATAATAAAGCCATATAGTTCTCAGTTAGGTAGTACTATACTCTAGAATGTGGCAGTACATTCTAAACGTGTTCACCCCAAAGATGTGTGTTGAATTATGTAGAGAAGGGAGGATAGCAGGAAACATTCCCCGTTTACCATTGCAAACTTCTAAAATAGAATATAAAAGGTTTCGGTAAATTAAGTGATGGCTAGAAACTACAAGAAAAAGTGTGTTGAAATGTATCCAGTCATCACTACAGTTGCACCATTGGATATCATCAAAGATGAAGTTGCTGGTCTTTTTGCTCTAAGAAATTTCCACAAGAGTTGATTTTTATTTCCAAAATGTGTTACTGAGATTTGCCATTGCTCTCACTGCAGCAGTAAGGTAACATTATCTTCCCGAATTATAACTACTCAAAAGTATTTAAGGAATATTACTGGATGTAATATTCCATAGGGTTTGTATAACTTGATAACAAACCCTAAGTTTTAAAAGTTATTGTTTTTCTTGTTCCATATGATAGCATCTTCCCATTTCCTTAATGGACTTAAGCAAGTGTATCTTAAGAGACATTTTAGGGGGTAGAAAGTTGGCTTAGAGGTTGAGAGCACTTGCTACTCCTGAAGAGGACCCAGGTTCAGTTTCCAGCACCAACATAGCAGCTAAGAACCTTCTAGAACTCCAGTTCCAGGGAATAAAATGCCTTCTTCTGACCTCCATAGGCACTGCATGCATTTGATTCCAGCAAAATGATAACACACATAAAAATACACATATATAAATGAAATATTAACCATTGAGCAATTCTCCCACCCCAAGCTGCTGTTGGTTTTAAGTTATGTTTATAAAATGGTTATTAAGACAGATGGATGTGGCTGATCAATATATTACTTTTATTTTGCTCTGCTTTAAGATTAGGCAAGAAAATGTGAACATTTTTGGCTAGTTGTGAACTAATACTAAACTAATACCTTTGAGAGCATGTGTAAACAAATAAATTCATGTGCTAACTCTATCTTTGTAGGTTGTCTTTAAGCTCTGTTGGAATATTCAGTCACTATGGGGAAATATCAAACAGTGGATCTCCAGCCACACCTTTTAGAATTCAGTACAATATGACATTCTCTTGAGCTGAAGAAATGGCTCAGTGATTAAGAACACATGCTTCTTTCTCAGAGGACCTGAGTTCAGTTCTGAGCACCCATATTGGCGACTCACAACTGCCTATAACTCCAGCGCCAGAGAACTCAACAGCTTCTTCTGGCTTCCTTGGGCACCAGCACATACATGGCAAAGTATACAGACACATATACACACATGAAATAAAATAAAAAAACATAAATCTTTTGAAAAAAAAAGAATAAGAATATTCTACTTCCCCCAACTCCAATAAAACTACCTTGAGAGGAATATTATTATACTATAGCATAAAACATTCCTTTGGAATTCAGATTTATTCCAACTGCTCATCATATTTTTCCTGGGCATTGTAATTTAATAAAAGCAAAACTTCCATAAATAAAGAGCCAGTTTGTTATTTATTGTAGTCTAGCTTGTCTTTTCAAAGATTATACATTGTAAGCAGTATCAAAATGCTTATCAATGCAAGTTAAATACATTAAAAGTTAGCAGTATAAAAAAAGGAAATTTTCTTAAAATACAGAAACCTTAAAAATGACTACTTCAAACCCTTTATTTTACAATATTTGTGTAGTCTATAAACTATTGATTTGTGCTTGAGAAATACTTATATTTCTTTATGTATCTTTTTGGGTTATTTTCTTCATTGTGAACTTACAAATTGCATAAGCAAGTTATCTCTGTAATGATGGCAATTTACAGAAAGGTTAATTGTCAAACAGGGAAAATAACATCAAGGAATGGCGTCTCTTACTGGGAAACACAGGAGAGGTGCTGTGTAATTTTAAATGGCATTTCCAGTTAGCTTGGAAACAGTTTCCTAGGAATAGAAACTATAGTCAATCTGAAGGCATTACAGTTCCTTACAGTGATTATGATATGAAATTTTAATGAATGTGGTTAGCTAGGTATTAATTTCACTGATACTCTCAGGGTTTTTTAAAAGAAATTTTCTCAAACTTCAAGATTTTAACATTAATATGTAAATTCAGTAGCAGAGATGTAGCATCCAATTTATTCTCTCCATTTCTTAGCCTCAGTAGTGACAGTAGGCATAAGAGAGAACCACTGAAAGATAACAGAATTGGTTTCCCTTTTGGAACATTTGAAGGTGGGACTCACAGAGGATAAATGCATTGCTGTGCACTTGCAGAACTTGCAGTGGTACATCACTCATTCTGACTGGACCCTGCTGGCTTCCAGCATTGGTTTTAAAGTTGCCACGGGTTCTTTTTGGTCTATCTCAGTCTATGGCATTTACTCCACTCAAAGAACTGCAGTTTATTGTTGGTTCAAACGTCAATGCAAAAATGTAAGAGAAACAAGTGTATCACACTTTTTAATCACCTAATTTACATTGAAAACATTTATTATTTACATACGATAAAATTTCATACACTATTCAATATCACAGTTGATTTGGTCAGACACTGAAGACTGAACGTCAACAAGCTAAATGAAAAGTGCATCCAGTGCCTCTGCCCACACAGTGATTATTCCTTAGAAAAAGTTATAGCATACTCTTAATTTGTATTTTAAATGCTTTTAACGTGTGTATGTTGTGTATGTGAGAGTGTTTGTGTTTGTGTGTTGGTGCGTGTGCCTGCCTGAACTCTAGAAAAGGGTATAAATGCCTGTCTGTTTCACTCTGCCTTTTCTTTGAGGCAGGGTGTCTCCCTAAATCTGAAGCTCATGTCAGCTAGACTGAAACGGCAAGTCTCAGGTATTCTGTTATCTCCACCACCCTCCATTTGAGCTGAGTTACAGGACTCTGTGGAATGCTTATCATCTTATATTGTTGCGGGTTCCAAACTCCTATCCTCCTGGTTGGGCAGTAAGTATACTTCATTGTCAGTCTTGCTGTCTAGCCCCTTAAGTGTTTAATTTTGTGAAACAACTTCTCACTATGTAACAAGACTGGCCTGGAAACCCCAGTATTCCTGCCTCAGCCTCCTGCATACAAAGATTACAGCGGTATAGCAACATGCTCAGTGAGGGTCTCCAATGTTACAGTGGCCATATAATGAGGAAGTCATTCCGTGGAGCTTATTCTCATTTTCAGTTATAGCAGAGAGCAAGGAGGAAATCATCTCTTGTCCTTAAGACTTTCTGTCACAGTATAATGTCTCCAGGTGTGTTTGGAGAAAACCTCTGTCTAATCACATAAACATCAACAGTCATAGTACCAAGGCATCTAAATTGTTACTTTCTTCCCCATCTGATTTTGAGTACACAAGTGTGTACCCATTTAGAAGCAGATAATAACAGTGACTCTACACCCTGTTCTGTACAGACTTGATCTCAGTTTCTTGACAACAAGAATCGAATCGACATACATACACACTGGAATGAAAAATTAAACAAACCTCGCTAAAACTTGTAAATAACTTGTATCCCTTCCAAATGGTACTTGAAATTTAGTCATCTCCATTGAAAAATTTTCATACTTTCTCTTACAAGATCTTGGAGGGAGCAATGTTAATCGAACCTGCTTATTTTGTTGTATCAAGAATGTATTCACAGCTCACCATCTGTGAGCATTTTATACTGTGAATGACTATCAAGAACTGTGTGGTGTATGGTGTGTGTGTGTGTGTGTGTGTGTGTGTGTGTGTGTGTGTTGTTTTGTTAGTTTTATGTATTTACTGGATAATTCAAATTTTATAGCAGTATATTTTATTTATAAATGATTTCATTATTTGTAGTTGCAGTTATTGCCTTACAAATTCATTTATGTCCAGAATAGAAAGTAAAATAGCCTAAAATGATCATTTTAGGTAAAAGAAAGCTGAAACCCCAAATGTTAACAGGTTCAACATGGCAATATTGGTGTATTTCAGTTGCAAGAGGACTGGAATTCTATTTCTGTTTTGGTTCTTGGGTTGTTCACATTGTACCGTGAAATCCAAATGCAGAAAATACTTGTCTTGTTTGTTGTTATTTTTTATTTCTTTAATTTTTTGAGGCAGGGCCTCACTAAGCAGCCCTAGCTGGCATTGGAACTTGCTGTGTAAACCAGCCTGGCCTCAAACTCAGAAAGCCACGTGAGTCTGCCTACATAGTGCTGGGATTAAAGGCATGTGCTTTCATACCCAAATCAAATGCGGTAATATTTTATATAGAAGATATTAAACTCACTGCCTCACAAGGCATTGGAAGCTGGTGGGTTGACTCAAGAACACCGGAAGATAAACTGGACAATGTTTAATCACGTTTTCATAAAGTGGAGAAATTATTCAGCACTGCATCATTAAGACAACTGCACTGACAGCAAAGGAGATACTCAGAGAATGTTTGATTACAACAGGAATGGGAGTGACCAGGGATGTGGATTCAGACCATACTGTATGGAATGGCTCACTGGCACCAGCTAAGACACTGAACACTCCAATGGGAGCACTGTGTTGACTTGAATTGTGGAAATTTCAACATCAGCTTATCTGCAAAAGGGTCTGCTTAGAATCAGTTTGTGTGCATTTGCAGGAACTTGTGAGTCTCCTATTGAAAATGAACAGGAGACTGATGAGTTCCCGGGAACACCCACAAATCTTCCTACTCATTTCTTCCACTTCGCAATGGACAATATTCTGTAACTGCTGGCTACCACTTTTATCAGTGCCTTGGAATTCCAAGTATATTTTCAAGTCCTTAACAGGAAAGGAATCTTGGACAATGAGAAATATTTTACATAGAAAATAATCAACTTGTCAAAATACCTTGGATGTCAATACTTTTGCTTGATCATGTTTTCAGGGTTTGAGTCTGTCCAAGAGAAGCTATTTATTCTGAGATCAAGTCCTGATAATACCTTTGTAAGTGAAGCATTTTGTTGCAGATAATTGGAACTATACTCTCTGATTTTATAAGACTAAGTAATTTAGTCAAATGAATAGCATTATTTATATGAAATAATTTATATAGTCTGTAGGAAAAATACTAAAAATAATATGCACATATATATTAATATTCTCCTCAATTTTCTTGTTTATGTTCAGTCAGACCATTATATGTGTATAAACAAAGAGTGTTTTAATTTTTCTGAGAAATTATTTCTTATGTTTATATATACATACATATATATATATATATGCATAGAATATCAAATTATATAACTTCTCTTTTCAGGATTGTTCAATGAATCATATTTATTACCACTATTTATAGTACAAATATATTCTTAATATTCTTGATGGAGCTTTTCTTTAAGCCACACAAATTAATCATTTCAAATTGGTTCATGACTTTTTTATAACAGGAAGCCAAACTCAAAAGTTGAGTGAGGAGCAATGTATATTTGAAATTGCTGACTGGTATTAAATATTTTAGATTAGAACTGCTCCTGACTAAGAGTGCTGTACTTACATCTTCAACTTTATTTCTGTAACAATGTATATGTAAAGGTTGAATTTTGGTTGTGTTATGTAATAGTCAGTGACAAATGTCCTCCCAGTGGTCTTTAATGTTCTTCAAAATTTTTTAAAAAGTATTCAATAATATTCTTTATGTTTATACTGTAATAAAAGTATATTTCAAAAATATCTTTTCTACTCTCTTTTTTTCTAAAACAACATGCTGCTTTTATTTTTTAATTTAAGCCCAATTTGGAACTCATTTCTGTAGTCTTTCTTCAGTCGACTTTAACAATCACAGCTAAGTGTGGACAAATATTTAATCAATGGAAAACAGTTTTCAAGTTATGAATTTCATGTCAGCCACTAGTAGGTAGGTAGAGTGCATTTTGCTTTTATAAAATTAATGCTCTATTTATTAATTTGTTCTGCCTTCTGGTATGTAAGTCACCCATGTCATGTAATATACTATTGTGATCTGCCATTTGGTACAAGTTGTTTGCAAGAGAAACCAGTGTTCTTAATCACTGAGTGGTATTTGCAGACCAAAGGCTACTTTTTTCTGCTTCCACAAAATAGAAAGGCTCTTTTCCCACTCTTGTCTAAAACTTCTGGCTGGATATGATTTAGATCAAATAATCTGTCAGCCATGTTCTTCACAGGAGTCTAAACATGTATGGGCTCTGAAAGACTCCTTGTAAAATTCAGGAAAAGGGAGTGCATATCACATTAAAAACATGCTTTTAAAAATAAAACTGCTATTCAGTATTAGTAATGCATCACCTGTCCCTCCAAGATGTCATCCAATTTACGCAGGTGAGAACCACTTTTCTCTAACAAACTATTTATCCAACCAATGAGAAGACAATTGTTTTGATCCAAGGAATACTTCTGATGCTTGAAAAAGGATAATCAGACAAAGAAAAAATTAAGCCTCTTTTCCCAGATATATACAAATACCTTTAAACATGTACATCCACTGACTTCAGCATTCTGACAGATTCTGGGATTTAAAAAAGTCAGGAAGATTGTCTCTGTAATTCTTTTCTTGTATTATAATCTGAGCATCATATGTGCAAGGTCCTCAGGTCATTTATTACACTTTCTTCTTGCCAGGACCCTCCCTGTTCTGCATTACCTTGAGCAGTGAAAGATGTTTTTGGCTCAGTGATGGATTTCACACACACACACACACACACACATATACTCACACCCACACACACCCACTCACACACACATACACTTATACCCACACTCAGACACACACACTGTCACACACACACACACACTCACACACACACAATGCAGCTGTGCATTGTCCCCTCATCTATAACCCTAAATTGAAGGAGGTCAGACTTTCAAGTCCCTATATTTTTTGGCTATTTTTAGTTAATGTGTTTCAAGTTGACACTCATGAAGTATTCCATGATGTCATATTCTTTCATACAGGCATAGTTTTATTTTATTCTTTAGCTCTGGGTTATACTTCAAACAACATAATAAATGTGTTTGCTATTAGACTGTCCAACTTTTCCCAGATCATTAGTATCTGTGTCTCTTGAATAACTGTGACGTTCTCTGATGGTCAGGATGAGGACATGTGGGTGTTCTTTACTGCACAGGGATGCGGGAGCTTTGTGTATTTCTTATGTTCATGGCGTGTTTCACCATTGTATGGAAAATGGACAGTGATGTGTGGGGTCTTCTTTGTATTAATGAGTTATAACGCCAGGGACTTGGGAGATGAAGAAAGCACTTGTTGTGAAAGTGTGAAGACTGGAATTCAGCTCCCCAGAACTAAAGGAGAAACTGGGCACAAGTTGGCAGCATACCTTTAATTCCAGCTCTTGAGAGGTAGAGATTGCTGGCCTCCAAATGTGTGCTTATACATGTATACTTGTGTGTGTGCGCACACACACACACATGCACACAACACACACAGATGAAAAATGAGTTATACTGTCAATCTTGAGATACTTCAAATTGAAGCACATTTCAAATATAACTGAATTTTAGCAGAAGGCAGTATTTATGGGATTCTGTGTGTTTAGTTGTTTACTTCTTTTTGTTTCTGTTTTGAGAATTTCTTAAAATCACATTGTGACTGTGGCTCTCATCATTTGAGTAGGAATCTTTTTTTTAAATGGCCCATTTTTAAATGGGTGCCACCCAGCAAGGCCATCACCGTTTCCAAGGACTGGGTATGCTCTGATGGTTTCACACTAGCTCAGTGAGACATACTTTACTTGAAACACCATCTTTAGCCAATACTGTTATTTCAAAAATAGTTCTAATGGAAACAAATAAGAATGCAGCAGTGATAAAAATAAGAAAATGTCACTTATTTCAGCACCGAAATAATTTGGTTTAGTGACAGCAGGAGATATCATCAGAAGACTCTTGTCTTGTAAGATTTTAGCTTGGAAATAAACATTAGGTTTGAGAGAAGGAACTGGTCTCTTAGAACAGGATCAGTTTGAAAGTTTTACTGTATCCAATGGGTCATGAGAAAACCAAGTTGTTTATAAGGAATGGAAGTACTAAAAAAAAATCTGTCCAGAAATCAGATTGCTATGAACCACTACAAAACTTCAAACTGATCCTAGCACCATTAGATTATATTTGAGAAATTATGTACCGAAAAAAGAAAAATAAGAAAAAAAACTTCCCTTCTTGAAAACCACAAACAACCACAACACAAGTGCCGAGTCCTTAAATTGAAGAGAAATAATGGTGTGAGTGAATATGGTGTGTGGTGTGCAAAAAAGTCCAGTGGCACATTCTTCCTGAAACTGAAAATCTAATTAAGGTTTTCTTTGTCCCTATTCTCAAATCCAAACAAGCCCTGCCTTTAATTAAACACCATCATTCCAACTGTTCCCACCTTGCTATGAATTAATTGGCTCTTTATTTTTCTAGTAGGACTGTCGTATTAAGATCTGTCATAAATAAAGAGGTGTTTTTTTTATAGTATAGTTTCACATGGATTCTATTTTTTGTCCTCCATTTCCCATCCTAATCACAAATATTATTCAAGAACATCTTCCAAATATTTCTAGAACGGTTACTATTTATATCAGTGATTGATTCTCTTGGTAATTAATCTTCTGCTTCTTTCCTTTAGCTTTTAAGTAGAATAGCGTCTTTTGATCCAAACTCAAGAGTCCAGTTGCTTGTACTAACATAGCAACTGAAGGTGTTTAGCATCTTATTTAATAGTTTGCTTCCTGGGCTGCTATGGGTGGCCATTCTCTAAGAAACAGCACAGTGTCATAAAACTTGAAGTCAGCTGTAACATTTCTCACAATCGATCCAGTTTTGATAATATTCTCCCCACCCTAGTTCCTACTTCAAATGCAGTTTCCACTGATTGGATTTTTATTTATTTGTTTGTTTATTTGTTTTTACAGGATCTCCCTGTAGCCCCAGCTGGCCTGGACTTCTCAATGGAGACCAAGCTGGCCTAGATCTAAGAAAGAGCAGAGTGCCTCTGCCTCCTTAGTGCTGGAACTAAAGGCATGTGCCAACATATCTGGCTTTAGATTTCATGTTTGGCAGCTGACAACCACAGTCAGGTTTTCAACTGGATAGTGCATTCATTCCTACATATTTATATGTATATTATTTGCATATTTCCTTTTGGAAAACACATTCTGAGTTCTAAAACACTGACTTGTTAATATCTGACTTTAAACACAATCAGTTTGTAATTTGGAAATTGTTTACTGATAAAAGTTCTAAATTACAAGTTGATTGCATTTAAAATCAAATAGAAAGACAAATAATTGAACATCTGTCATCACCCTTTGAGCAGGTCTAAATATTTGCTCTGCTTCAGTCTCTTTTTTAAATATTTTATACATTTTAAAATAAATTATCTAGTCTCTCTATAATACCCTAATGTTAACAATACTCAGAATGAAGTTGACTCTCTTGACCTCGACTATTTCACACCAATCAGGATAGTTTGCTGATCAGATTATAACATCTATGATCCAGTTGACTAATCAAGCATAGTTATTAATGGTACAGAATTGGTGGCCTAACATTTTCACAGTATATGCTGGACACAATCCATCATTCTTTTTCCTTTTCAAAATTTATTTTTAGTTGTGTAAATGTATGATGAGTGTGTAATGTGTGCACAAGTGTGTTGTGTGTGAGAGTGCAAATGTGTGAGTGTCGCAATGTGCATGTGGATGTCAAAGGGCGACTTCAGGTGTTTGTCTTCACTTTCTATCTTCTTCCTAGACAGGTATTTTTTTAAACCAATGGCTGTGTCAGGCTAGCAGGCCTAAGCACTGCTCTGTCTCCACCTCACATGTTTCTATGGAAAGACTGGGATAGTAGATACATGCTATCATGCCCAGCTTCCTCTGGTTTCTGGTAACAGAAACTCTGGTCGTCAGGCTTACACAGTGAGTACCTTTCCCACTCAGCAACCTCTATATGCCACAGAACATCTTTTAAAACGATATTGAAATTTCAAAAGGAAAAATATAGTATTTTAATTGATTCTTTGAAAATTTCATACAGTCTCTTTTGGTAGACTCTGCTGGCCTGGAACTGGCTATGTAGAACAGGCTGGCCTCAATCTTACAGACAGCTGCTAGCAGCTTTGAGTGTTCAGATTGAACTCAATATTAATATTTCACTAAGTATCAGCTTTGTGTAGGCAGTCTGCTGCCCACTAAAATCTTAAATCAGAAACCATTAGCATGATAATTGTCTCTATGGAATTTGCATTTTAAAATCAATAAACAGCCTAATACACAGTGAAACATGTATGGATTACCAAGCCTGATGTTTTGAAGAGAAAGATGAGATGTGTCAGAGCACAGACAAGAAAGGCTGACCTACTGTGGGTAAGGAAGGCACTGAGGGTTTCCTTCAGGAAGGTGTGCTTGAGATTAACAGAATGAATGAGATCATAGGAAGACTTAATATTTGAGGCAGAAAAACTCTGAGCAAATTCCATGAGTTTAAAAGCAGTAGAATACTCTCATTAAATACATCCAATCAGGGGGTAAAGACTTAAGGAGACTATAGCTTGATTTGAACCCGACACATGGAGAGCCCAAGATAGTTCCACAGCAAGATAGTTCTTTTAAGGGTTTTGATCTTTGCTTTGAG
Source organism: Eospalax fontanierii (assembly GCA_035773235.1). Taxonomy (NCBI): domain Eukaryota; kingdom Metazoa; phylum Chordata; class Mammalia; order Rodentia; family Spalacidae; genus Eospalax; species Eospalax fontanierii. The sequence goes on along the minus strand of CM069541.1, from coordinate 22,023,482 downwards.
AAGTTAGAATGTTGCTGATATGTTTAACGTGGTTGAGGAGAAGTAACACAATTTGGATTTTGTTGTTTCATTCTAGTTTTCAGATCACAGCTCTCTAGTGTGTGGACAATAACCCAGAAAGAGGCATGTGTGGTGGAAAGGAATCAATTACAAGACTATTACAATAGTTCAGGAGAGGTGTTGGCAATGAGTAAAAGAAAAGAAAACAGAACAGAACTCACTACAAAGATATTTAGGAAATGTAAATGTAGTATTGACATGGCAGGAGAGGGGAGGTAAGATGTCAGTGCTCTTTGGTATGAGCTACTGAAGATGTCCTGGTGTCTATCATGGGAATTAGGGTAGTAAGAGAAGACCAGACTTGGGAGAAGAATTATGTGTTAACCTAGGTTCTCTGTAAGAGTAGCCTTTAACTGCGGAGGCATCTCATCACCCCCAACCTTTATATTTTATTTAATTCACTTAAGACAAGAAAGCTAAGAAACCTTGTTATAGCGGAGCAGAAATCATCTCTTTTGAAAAATTCTTTCTTATTTTGTTGGGACTTGGATTGAGAAGGGGTTCACTCTGTAGCCCTGGCTGACCAGTATCTTACAATATAGCCTCTTCCTGCCACAGCCTCCTGAGTGCTAATAGTATTTGCTTGAGCCTCCCAAACAAATTTTGCATAGTTTCAATTAGAGTTTCTTCTTGCATTTTCATTGATTGTCATTGCAGCTCCAACATCCCACTCTAGGACCAAGTCATTAACATCTGGTTCACTGGGGCATTCATCAACACCAGCACACAGCATGCATTTTGCTCAATCTGCCTGATCTGGTTTTCTTTGTTTTATAAACATGTGCATTCAACATTAAATATTTGACCCAAAGTTGTTCACAGTGGTGATGCTGAGGCATCCTTACTTCTTGTCAGTGAGGATAATGAGCCCCACCACCATCGCTGGATGTCAGGATAGATATTTACAAGGGTGTCCATGCTAAACAGTTAAAACTAATGAGCCAGAAATGCCCTTGATCCACTGGACACATAAATTAAGTGAAAATGGTGGTACAAAGGGTACAAATTGCTGTGGTAATTAGAAAGATATGTTATGTGGAAGCTAGTTCTATTTGAATCTCCTGGAAAAACTGTATAAAGCTTCCTCATGTGCTCTGCATTCATCTCCATTGCTGTTCTACGATACACTGAACAATAGCAACTTAAGGAAGGGATGGTTTATATTTGCTTTCATTCCCAAGTTTCAGTCCATCACTGAGGGAAATAAAAGTAGGAACTGGGATGACTGGCCATGCAGCACCCACAGTCAAGGGTGGAGAGAGAGTGATGTACTCATGCGGCTTGATTGCCCACTCAGATAGCTTTCTTCACTCTACAATTTCCCAGCCTAGGGAAGTGTACTACAGTCACTGGACTGAGGGCATGAGTGTTAATAATCAGACAGTTCCTTAGACACATTCCCTTATCTGAATAATTCCTCGACTGAGGCTCTCTTCCCAAGTGACCCTAGGTTGTATCAGGTTGAGAGATCAAAATAACCAGTAAACTCTGTAATGAACTATTTTCCTGAGTTGTCTGGGAAGGTTTATATTGATGTTATACAAGGATGTTATAGTATGGTGAAGAACCAAAACCATATTGAGCAATGCCTTTTCAGTCTAGATACTTATAAGTTCAACAATACTGCCTATTGCTCATGTGGCTTTGGCCAAATTATTTTAAAATCAATGTTGATTTAGTTTTCTGTAAAGAAAATGCTATATCAGAGTTCTTATTCCCGGAGCTGTCTTCAGGAATAAATGACAACAAGTTATGAACATCACATATCAGTACCCAGGCACCCTTATCATGTGACAGAAAGGGCATTGCTACATTAATTATTGCTCAGTATTCCTGGAGGACTTTCTCCCTAGTTGATACATTCTTGGATATATAAGACAGAAATCTTAAAACCTACTGATTGGTTAATAGACCTCCTGCTAAGGAAGGGGCAGGTGCTTTTTCTAGAAATGTCCACAATGACTGGAGGACATAGAAAGCATCAGAGCAAGACATGCAAAGACTGATGAGAAATACCAGAGATTTCATTAAGATATATATCTTAATGAATATATTTTTTTTCAAGAAGAGGATCTTAGCATTTGATTAACATAAACTTTCTTAAATAAGTATCTTGAAACTTAGAATGAAGAATCAATTAATCAAATCCAAGTTACTGGATATTTTAAAAAAATATTGACCTCAATTCTCAAAAAAATATCAGTCATGAATGTTAAAAGTGTGAAAAAGAGCAAGCCATTCTAAATTAAAGGGACTAAACTGCATGAGAAGTAAGTGGAATATATGATCCATGGATCTGTCTGGAAGAAGGAATAATAGTGTCAATTACTTAATTAAAAAAAAAAACTTCTTGACACAGTAGTATTTCTTGAGATAATAATATTTTGCATTTTTAGAATATTTTAAAAATATAGATGAATGCACTTTTTCACTGTCACAAAGTTCTCACATTAGATTTGTATATTTTTGTCTATACATAGAAACACAGACACTGGATGCACATATTTAGAAAGCAAGCAAGCAAGCAAGCGAAATAATGCAGATTTAACAAAATGTATGTTTTGTGTATAATATAAACACAGATCTTGGTGTATCTTTTCTGGGGACTTGAGGTTTGTAAAAATGAAAGGAGAAAATATGAAGCAAAAACAGTTTTTTTTTGGTGGGGTATGAAACTTGAGAGGATGTCTTTAGTACCAAAACAAAATAAAATCATTTTACTTAATAATTTTTAGCTGCAATCTAGCTTTAATCACTCTAGAATTTCATCTTTGATTGGTGCTTTCGTGGTGAAACTTTTGGGGGAGAGATGTTCATTAGGCCTGCCATCATGGTTTAGTTAAGGCTTGGTTAGAATGATATATTCAAGAAAGAAAATTTCTCAGCCACAGGGATCAGCAGTGGTTTATCATAAGCACATGTCTCTAATTGTTACACAGCTAATTGAATAGATGATGAATGAACAAACATCGCATAAAGCCATTTATCATTTAACTACTAAGCTCCAGATCTGAGAGCTTGTACTAATGTGTCCATTGACATATGTCATTTAAATCCTTGGAAGAACTGTGAGGACTCTGTGACATACCATCCTCTGACCTGGAAGTTGGCTCATTTAAAAGGATGGGTATGACCATCAGTGCAGGTCCAAAGTTCAGTTTCACCACTGAGAATTTTATGGATTTGTCCTACTGTATTAAACTGTTGTAACTTAGTGTCATAGTATATAAAATTAAAAAAATATGTAAGGTTATAACATAGATTATACTTTGATAGTGCAAACCTATCCTCAATGTAGAAATTAATACAATAGTGCATGTAAACACTGAGAACAATTCTGGATGATTAACAGATATTTAGAAAGTTTAGTTATTTTAAAGTTGCCAATGTCATTCTCTGCACATTTACTTTAGTGTGTATTAATTATGCTTTTTTAGATGGTCACAGATCACATAGAACATAGAATGGCATAAAAACAGTATGCATGGAGACTAGACATTCTAAAACTAACCACCACCAGTCAGATTCTCATATCCTAGTTAAAATGTTAATCTTTATAGTAAATAACAATTTTAAATTAAATAACAGACTTTAAGGCACAATGAAACTTCATTAAGACTAGAGTAATCTCAAATTTAAGCTCTTTTTCAAAAATATTCCATAATATGACTCAGGCCAAGTAAATGACATATTAATTTTTATAAAATATTTAAACAACTTTTTACTTCAGTTTTCTTCTATAAACATCATGCTAAATGTATCTAATTTGTTTGTGTCATTTATATTTATTAAACTGTTAATAGTTCCATTTCAAATTATGCTTTTATTTTAATTTATTATTATTGTTGTTGTTGTTATTATGTGCTCTTTTTTGAAATAAAGTCTCCCTGTAGCCCCAACTGACCTAGAGCTAGCTATATAGACCAGGTTGGCCTCCATCTCACAGAGATTCACCTAACTCTACCCATCAAATGCTGGAATTGAAAGTGAGTGCCACTACAGCTGACTAGATTTAAATCAATATATTGATTTTAGCATTTTCTGGTTTTTGAGAATATCAAGCATGGTACTGTATTTACATCCTTTCACACTTCCTGCTCCTTCTCTAACTCTTCCCACATTCCCTCTGCTCTTCTTAAATGTATGACTTCTTTTTTAATTATTATGGTTCCTCTCTTTCTCCCTCCCACTCTTGCATGTGCACACACAGATGCACACACACACACACACACACACACACACACACACACACACACAGAAAAGACAGAAAATGAGTGCACGGAAACTTTGGGACCCCCATGACAGCACCATGAGTTCTATGAATCTGGCATAGAAAGAGAAATATCCCAGGTCAGTGACATAGCCCAGGTCTTCAACAGGATCATAGAAGAATCCTTCCCTTGATTAAGAAAAGACAAATGAATATTGACACAGGAAACACATAAGACAGTAAGGAAACAGGGCCAGAAGAGAAATTCCCCACAACATATTATATGTAAAACATTAAAAATCCATAACAAAGGATATTGAAAGCTGAAAGAAAAAAATATCACATATATTGATTTTTATTATAAATGCATATACACATATAATTTAAAAGCGATATATACAATATACTGGATTCCAGGTATTCAACTACCTAAACACATATTAGAGTAACTGAATAAAAGCACACACTTTATAGAATATCTACAGAAAAGGAGAGGGGTGGAAAGGTGACTCATTGATTAGGAATGTTTGTTGCTTTTGGAGAACTGAGTTCAGTTCCCAGCACCTACATCAGGAGGTTTACAACCACCTGTAACTCCAGCTCCAGGGGCTATGACAACTTTATGTGGCCTCCTTGGGCATCCACACATAGTGCACGCACATACACACACACACACACACACACACACACACACAAACACACACTCTCTCTCTTTCTCTCTCTCTCTTTCTCTCTCAGGATAAATCTTTAAAGAGTAAGGAAATTTTTCCCTTAGTCATAAACTGTAACACTATGAGCCAGTACTTCATTTTTAAAGCAACTGATAAAATCTAGTCATGTGTTTTCTTCTTTCAAATTCGAATGATGTGCTGCAGCCTTTATAGCTCTATTAATAAGGGCCAGTGAGTTAAAATCGAAGTAATCTCACGATGAAATGATCTGAAGCTTCATGAGTCTGATTTTTCCTTCCTAATTTTGGGTTCCAGATTCTAGCCACCTTTAAGGATAAATATTTAACTGAGTTTTCTTTAGGCACTGTTTTTTTTTTTTGTTTGTTTGTTTGTTTTTACTGAAATAAATCTGGAATAAATGCCTCATAATAGAGAATATTTGTGCTGTTGAGATTCAAGTAGAAATGTAAGGACAGTTGAATTTTCATCATTAAATTGTGAGAAATGCTAATTATGGATTATATTTAATTGCCTTTCGTCATTTCTAGTGGAATCTTAATTTTTCAGGTTAAAAAAGTCATAATTTTCTCTGACTTCTAATTATGTTTGTTTTATTAACACTTAGCATTTTTCTATTTAGCCTATCTGTATTTCTACATCTTGGAAAATATCTTCAATCTGCCTAGATCTTCAAGCTGCACATCGACAGTTAAGCTGTTAGTTCACCAAGGAATTACTGATTGTGCTAAGAATCCAGTGATTACAAAGAAATTTGGTTGGGTTTTACTTCTGAGAAAGTGACAAATTTATTTGTTGGAGAAAACCTCTATACTAAATTATGCTGGAGTTTTTTGTACCTTCAATATCTGGTTAAACAACTGATTCAAGGACTGTAACAGGGGCAAAGCTGTCTTCTAGAGCTGTCACCTGTTTGTGTTGTTTTCCAAAAGGTAGCCTTGCTGCATTTTCCCCCTTTTAGTTTCATTGTTTCTGCTTGTAGGTCTCATCCCTCTTATCAAATGTCCTCTTTCTCACTGTTTCTAACATAATTACCGGAAAAGGGAATAGTTTAATTCCAAAGAAGAAGAAGTTGTTCACCTCTATTCATTTCCTATCAGATAGGTTTTAAAAGAAAGAGCATTAAACATTTGCTGGATCCATCTTCAGGCAAACACTAGACTTTGTTGAAAGAATGATTAAACACAATAGTTTTTTTTTTGTTTGTTTTGAGATAGTGTCTCCATTTAGCCCCAGCTGGCTTGCAACTTGCTGTGTAGATCAGGCTGTCCTTGATCTCACAGAGATCCACTTGCCTCTGCTTCCAGTGTGCTGGAACTAAAGCGTGTGGCACACAGATCTTTTTAATGATACCTATAATTTTATTTGCAGGTGTGAAACTATAGTTAAATGACTTTTTTGAAGATTATTTTTCCACATGTATGGTTCTGTGGAGTAGAAGCATAAAATTAAGACGGTTTTGAAGTGAAAGGTTCGAAACAGGAAATCACATCTCTGACTATTCTGACACTCCCCTCATTAAAATGCATCTTGCTGGATGGCCTATTATTCACCTCCAACTAGAGGAGATTTCATTCAGAAGCAGAATACGAAAGAGACTAAAAATCACTAATCACCCAGTATGAGCAAAATATTTTCAAAGTCTTGGAAGAGAAATACTGTTATGAGCATTTCATATACAGGAAAGTAAATCTCAGAGAATTAAAATTCATCCATAAAATGGGTGAGAACTGAGTTTTGAACATGGGTCTCCTGCTATTTCATTTATTGTGAAATATTTAAGAAAAATGCTACTTGCACTTTATTCTGACATGCTGCAAAGACCAAATCCTCAATGCATACAGTTAATATAATTTCATGACAGTTGGCAATGTCCCTGAGATTCATATTTTTACATCATACAATAGAGATATAAGAATGCTTTTTTTGTACTTTTAGTTCTGAATATGAATATGTGAATATAGGCATAATGCCATATGCCAAGGCTAATAGAACAATATATGTGACGTAAGTGCTGAATTCTCCTTTCTACTGCAATCTCTGATCTCCCTCCCATTTCCAGATCCTACATCCCATTATAAATACTTTAAAGAAGTTTGTATATCACCAATATAATATATAGCACATATATGCTAAATGCACATAGTATGTATATTATTCTTCAGTTAAATTATGAGTAACCATCATTATTGTCACATTTTTGTATATTTTATTGTATATAAACATTTTACAGATTATTAATAAATACCTGATTTTAGTATCTGGGTAATAGGAATGAGTTGTATTTATTCAATTCTTTTCATATTGACAAAGTTTTAGGTTGCTTCTCACTTTTTAAAAATCAAATGCTATATTGTCATTGCTAATACGTTTATGTGAATAAACATGCTGTTATGTAGATGAAACTGTACTTTAAATTATATCTCTCTTTGAATCTTGACAGTTTCTACTATGTGTTCTAAAAAGCATGACAACAGAATGCTTCTATCAATAGAATAAGATTTCTGATTTCCTTGTGCCTCTGGGTGATAGACACTTGCACGGATTGTTGATAATATAATAGTGAAGCCTATTGTTACTGTTTGGAGGTGATATATATTTGTGGTTTGAATGAAAATTGTGCCCCATAGGCTCAGGTATTTAAGCACTTGTTTTCCATTGGTAGCACTATTTGGGAACATTATATAAATTTAGAGCACAGGCCCTTGCTGGAGGAAGTATGTCACTAGGTGTGAGCTTTGAGAATTTATAGTGTCACCGCACTTCCAGTTCTGATCTTTGTGCTTCCTGTGTGTTTGGGATGTGATCTTATTTTCCTTCTCCTGCTAGTAGGCCTGCCCCACAGTTTTGAACATTTAACCCTTTGGAAACATAAGCTAAAATAAGCTCTTCCTTAAGTTGCCTTTGGTCATGGTATTTTAACACAGAACTAAAAAAAGTGAGTAATACACATAGTGATGCTCATTTTCCACATACTTTGGGATTATTTCTGTTTATTTCTGACTTTTAAAACAAATATTTGCTTACTTTTTCTATTATGCTTATGTTCTTGCCATTTTTTATGGATGCTTTTACTTAAGTGACTGCTGAATACTCATTTATTCCACAAACACTCACACACACACACAAACACATACACACATACACACATGCTACAATGCTTTATCTGTTCTAAATGACTAAGGCACATCCGTATCTTGACTTTAGGATATCTAACAGAAACAGGAAGTGCTGTCCTTGCTCTAAGAACACTGTGCTTAAGGGGGAGCTGCAACCTCTGTGTGAGTCATCAGAGTGTGTCCCCAAGGACAAGGTGTCAGAGCAGTATCCTTAGAGAATGAACAACATGTTTGTAGAAGGCATTTCAGGCTTTGAAATGACAAACACTTGAGACTCTGTATGAACTAAACTGGAAAGAAAAAACTGTTGGATATTTTTTTTTTCTGTGTAACAAGATGGTAATAAAGGTTTTGGATAAATAATGTTTAACAATGCCTAGGAAGTTGAGATATTTTACAGAGGATAAAAACAAGGTTTGGTTTAAGGGACAAAAGGACATGGGTAAAAATTATGTATAATTTATTTGATGTAGACAGACATTCATCTAAACTTGCGAAGATAAAATAACCATTGGAAGAGAGGAGGAGATACTGTTATCACGGATGATTTAGATTACTCATTTTAAGTGGTTTTGGATTTAGTATTTGTGTTTAATTGCAGACAAGTTTTTGGTTTTGAATGTAAATGAGATACTTTTTCTTTGAAAGTGTTCTGTGGTGTGGCTCTGAAGGAAAAATTAAGAGGGAATGGTGGGGAGAAAATAAACCCCAGATTCCTGCTGCATGATGGAAGTGTGGGAGAGGAAGAGTATGATAGTAAATAATCTGCTTACTTAAAAATTAAGTCAAGTCAAAGGACAATGTTTATGTTCATGCATTGTTGACCTTTTGTTTGTCCCTTTTGTTTTGTTTTATTGAGATAAGGTCTTCTGGTAGCCCCAGTTGACCTGTAACTTGACCAGGCTGGCATCAATCTCACAGAAACCTACCTGCCTCTGCCTCCTGAGTGCTGGAACTGAAGGCCTGCACCGTGACACCAGCCTAGTACAGTTGTGAAGACTGTTGGTCTTGGAGGGACTGTTTGAGAGTAAGGGCTGACCCTGTCCCCTGTGTTCTCTCCATTGTGCTTTGGGCGGGTAAGCACATCATTTGCAATACTTGCCGTCATTTCATTTTTTAATATTTTATTTATTTTTTCTGTTTGTGAGTGTATTGTCTGCACGTGTGTAATTGCACCCATGTCATGCAATGCTTGAGGGGGTTCAGAAAAGGGCCTCAGATTCCCTGGAACTGGAACCACTGAACAATCTCTCCAGCCCTGATATCACTGAATTTTAACTTTACTTATATGGTCCTTGCTATTTTTATGGCCTGAATAATAAACATGTCAGTAACCTACTTCTGAAAACTCCCTGATTCCAGTTCAGATGAGTCAGAGTCACATCATCTGCCAGATGCTGTGTTCGTTAGTGCCATAGTAGACACTAGAAGATACCTAATGACTGAGCTCCTTGAAGCCTGGGACATCATTTCCTTTTTGACTCTTGGATGCTGAGCATATTTTCTCCCACATAGTTAAGACTCAAAATAACATGGATGAGTGAATAATTACATATTTGTTCATTTTAAACTAAATTTGATTACGTGTTCTTACTGTGCCTTTCCCTTACTAGTTATAAACATTTATTTAAGAAATGCATCATTTGTATTATCATGTATTCAGTAAATAGCCTGGGGTTAAAACCAGGCACAGAACTGGGTGCAGTGTCATACCCCAGTAATTCAAGCCATCGAGAGAAGAAAGTAGAGGGATCCAGAATTCATGGTCATCCTAGTCTTCATAACAAGTTCAAGAACACCCCTAGGCTTCATGAAACTTTATCTCAACAAAAACAAACAAGCAAAAAAAACAAGCATAGAATTCTGATACATCATCAAATTATCTTGCACTAAGTTTCATCATCCGTACTACTAAAAAGATTTTAATTTAGTGCAGCCACACAAATATTGCAAACGTTGTAAATGTGACCTGCAGTTTGCTTCTGTGCTGCTGAGATAAAACCCTAACCAAAAACAATTTGGAGAGAAAAGGATTTAGTTCATCTCACACTTACAAGTTACAGTATAGTTTTGAGGAAAGTCACTCAGAAACTCAGGGCAGGAATGCAGGAACAGGACCAAAACACAGGCCAAGGTGGAATGCTCTTTACTGGCTTGCTTCCCTGGCCTGTATTCAGCCTGCTTTCTTATACAACCCAGGACCACCTGCTCAGCAGTATCACTACCAACAATGAGCAGGATCATCCCATATCACTTAACAATAAGGAGAGCTACAGAGACATGCCTGTAAGCTAACCTGGTAGAGGAAATTCCCCAGTTGAGGCTCCTTCTTCCCAGGTGTGTCAGGCTGACAACTGAAGCTATCTAGCACAGTTGATCCCTTGTCAACTTGTCACACAAAGACATCACTGTTAAATTATAAATTTTCCATTTCTTCTCCCAAATATGTCATGTTATGTGTGATATCACAATGTAAAACAGTACAGCTTTAAAAGTCCTAGAGTCTTTAAAAATATTCAAACATCTTAGAAGTTCACTCTCTTCACAAAGTCTCTTAACTATGAACTTTATTAATATCCAAAACAAGTTGCATAATGTATATAAACTTTCTTTCCATCTTCATTAGAAAACCACAGAGCTAATATTTCAACTGTAAGATGTAATTGTTAAGATTTGGAACACAAAAAAAAATGCTACTAGTTACAAAATAATTTTTGCAGTTAATAAGCTTAACTGCTGTTCCAAATATGAGATTAAAGAGAAAAATAAGCAATGAAGATTTTCATGCATTTTTAAAATTTGTTTTATTTCCTTACATGCCCTGTCTAAAGGGTACTTTTTATTCTCTTCAAATAAGTGGAAAATCAAATTGACCTACTAAAATCCTGAGCTTGAATGTGTGAGGAAGTTTGAAGTAGGATGAGCTATTCCCCAAATGGCAGGAAACTACTCAGAATGTGACTTTGTAAGTCCTAAGCATTGAAGAAGTGAAGAGTAAGAGCAGGCACCCAGATCTGCAGTCTGCCTGCTTTGACCTTGAACAAATCGGTTTTTTTGAGTCTCCTGAGTATCTTCCATGTGTCTAAGTATTCACACACAACATGGAGCCCAGGAGCAAATGTAGGTGTCTACCTCATAAAATGGATCTCTGAGTAAAGATTTTTAGATTATTGATTTGACAGTGAGTTAGTCTATTTCTGTGAAATGTTTCCTAGAGTATAACATAAAATATGGTCAATGTCAGCTACTGGCCGAAAGTTAAATCAAGGCATATGTCATAGTATACTCTGTGAGACCACAGAGAGTAATAAGTGTAAACAAGTTGAATAAAAAATATTAAGTTAACTAACGCTATAAATGCCACCCATAATTAATAGGAAAAGAATTCTTGATAGTTGGTGTAATATCTATTCCTACGTAAATGAGCATTTAACCTTAAATTTTGTACATTTGGTCCAAGGCAAACTAGATAGTCCACTTGGAAAATTTTTCCATTGAATTTTAAGTTAGCTTTTAAAATAATATTGGCTCAATGGAAGCATTTCATTGTATGTCTTGTGTACATATGCTTTTATCTGATTCAATATAGAATTTGGTACAATTTTATAATTCATTATAATCACTTCATTTTCACTTATTTTATTCCCTTTACAGGTTTCACATATATTACAGGTAGTTTGGAGTACCTAAAAGATATGGGGCAGGGTCAAGTTGTAAATTTGGGGGTAGACTTCAGTCTGTCATTTAGCATTCTTGACCTTGAAGAAAGCTCTGTCTTTCTGATTTACACTTTCTACACCTTGAAGACAAAGATGCTTTAGCCTACATTGTTCTTAGAAATGAATTAATACAAATATTTTAGGAATTCAATGACAAAAAGCTCTTCTTGTTTTTTTCTACAAGAAAGAAAATTCCAATAACTGTGAATATCCTATTTGTTTTAACTTATTACATTAATATTGTATGTATAGTATTCTGACAATTTTTAAATTTTTATTTAGTTCTGAAGACTTTCCCAGAACCTATCAATAGCCAATGGATCAGTAGAAAGAGGTAGGGACCGAAGAGTCCTTCCCCCATTCATGAAACCTGACTGACATGGCCAGTCTTGTACAGGACCAATGCAGGTAACTGTGAATTCATGGCTACCATGGTTAAGTCTTATGCCTAGAGGTAGCATTTACTAGTTCTTTGTTCTGTCTTCAGGCTAATACATTCTTCCCCACTCGTCTTCTATGAAGTTCCCTGAGCCTTAGATGAGATGGGATAAGTGTCTTGTTTAGTGCTGAGCTCTCTAGCTTACTTATTCTCAGTGTCTTGGTCAGCCGTGAGACTTTGTATTCACCAGTGTTCAGTGCAATGTGAGGCTTTCCAAATACAGCTCAGAGTTGGTTTTTTCTATGGGTTGAACATAGATACTTAAAGGGTAGTTTGATATTTTTGTCAATTTAGTTAAGCAACAGTAGTAAGTTTCCTCTCTGTGCCTCAGACCTTTCCAGGCACAGGCCCTTGGCCGGACTCGGGAAGTTATGCCACTATTTGACATGTGGGTATATCTTGCCTGGCAGACTGGCTTTGTGGCTCATATAACACACAGCTGGGTGAGACCGTTGCTTTTTTCTCCCTCTGATGCCTGCATTGTGCTTTCTGGCAAATCGAACGTTAGCTAGCATCGAGGAAGCTGCTAGTTCAGTTCAGACTTTCCTTCATATTTTGCAACAGAGGTGTGTGCTGTCTTCAGCAGTCTGCTTGCAATGTCATATTTTGTACCACATGTCAAATTCACATCACCTTTCCTCTTTCCCTCATCTCTAAGCCTTGGAACCTGGAGTATGCCCCTTCATATTATTTATTAGATGTTTTATGTCATACATTCATGCGTCACTAATGACAGGAATGAGTTTTGAGAAAGGTGACGTTAGGCAGTTTCATTACTGGCATTGTGCTAACATCACACAATACTTATCCAAACCCAGACAGTATAGCCTACTACACACCCAGGCTATGTGGTATATAATTATGAACATACCAATACCTTCAAATCCAAAGTTACTTGTAAATAACTGAGTTCTAATGAAGACCTTGATTACAAATAGAAATATCAATAAATTGCTGTGTTAAGGAAATTCATCAAGAAATAGTGAACTTTTTTTTTTGAAGTCAAAGAATCAAAGAGTTTGAAAAATGCTATTTTATAATTAATCAGTGCACCAGAAAATTAGTTCAACCAGAACATTTCATTCTCTGAACACATGCTTTCATATAAAAATGAAAGCACATATGCCAGAAAATGTGGGAGGATCTTTCTAGGTAGTTGAATTCATTTTAAAGAGGAGCCTGCTTGATGTTTTCTTGCATTCAAAACAACAAGCTACGTAGATTGTCCAAGTAGCACAAACCACTACTGCGGACTGCCTACTTGTCTATTGTGAAAATAAATGAAAGAAAGGCAACCAGAGAGCAGAGGAATGGAATATTTTAAATGCACCTTGAATTTCTTACTATCCTTAGCTGACCAACTTAACATCACATTTGGAATGGGATGTCATTCACCAAACCTGTTAACCTTAGTAGTATCTTTTAAAGTCTAGTGATCTAGTTTTAAACCTTTGTCTGTCTCTGAACATATCCCATCACTCAACTGGTAACTGAATCTCAAAGAGAAAACTAGTTTCATTCTCAGGTGTTTTCTCATGGGCCAGTTTGGTACTGAGTGCGCACTCGGAAGAGAGTGTTGAACAGCAGACGGAGAGGTGTTCCTCTGACTTGTACATGCTTGGGGAATGTTGCTTCTTGGGTGCATATTATGGTTTTGAAATCGTCCTGTCTATTGCCTAGAGTCTGGAAGGGCTTGCCATTTTCCCCTAATTATCTAAATGCTGTGTTGATTCAGCTTTTTCCTCATCCCTACTGATGGTGGCAGGTGTGTCATCTTCTGCTTCAAATACTCGTTCCACAGCCTTCTCATTGCTCATGTATGCTGACCCTTCAGTTTTCTGTTACTGGACACTTAGAGAATCTCGCCTCTCTGGGTGAAGTAGGATGGCCAGGAGGTCTCCATTAGCTCTACCTGGACAGTTTTCATGGAAGCATTGTTCTTGGTTTGATTTTCATTGTTTATCTTGTTTGTTTTTAGTTTAATTCTCCTTTCCTTGAACTCCCAATATGCATTGTCTTTTCATTATTATCCTTCTAGCTAGAACATGCCTATCACATTATAAACATGCAATGGATATCTCTCAATATGTAAATAACTTTTATTTATTATTTTTATTTTAGCGTATCAGTTATTGCCTACATGGATATAATTGCACCCATGTTGTGGAATGCCCACAGAGATCAGAAGAGGGTGTTAGATCTCCTTGGAACTGGAGTTATAGAAGGTTGTTAGCAGCCATGTGGGTGATGAGAAATGAACCTGGGCCCTCTGTAACATCAGCCAGAGCTCTCATCTGCTGAGACATCTCTCCAGCCCAAAATATGTAAATAATTTTGGAAGTGTTTTCCAATTTTAACGATGTGCTTGTTCAGTTGGCAAGTCCGGTGGTTTTTTTTTTTTTTTTTTGTAAGTGAGCTTTGAGCATGTGCACTGACCTACGGTGACAGGTTGAACTCTGGGACACTATGCTCATAAATCTCTGCAAAGCATAATTTAATTAGTGATGACATTTCATGCTATACTTTGAAAAATGTTGAAATTTTCAAAGCCATGGATTACTTGAGTGATATGGCCCCCTAGTCCAATAATATTTACAGATTATTTCTTTTTCATTAATTATACATTAAACTTCAAAGTTTCTTCTTACATTTTAGATAAATGTTAACATTTGGGCAATCTTAGGGGAAAAGGAAAGATGTTTCATTACAGAGAGATTATAAAAACATCGCAATTTTCTGAAATATTTTTCCACTTGTATTGGTGGGGTATTCTCTCAGAGTTGATGATTTGCCAGCATCCTCAGATTTCAGTAAATGGCATGTGAAAGTGTTTCCTGGAACACATTCGAGGAAAGACACATTTAATTTGCCTAAGAACTTTTGCAAAATACGGAATTATATGTTTATAAAATTAATCATAAGACTCATTTATTGAGGTTGTTTTTAGATCAAAATTATCCTAAAACTTTTGTGCTGTGGTCCATAAGTGAGACCTGTATGAGGTTTGATTTCTTTTTACTCCCCAGTTCTAACACATGTGTTAATAACCTTTTCTCATCACTACGAATATGGCAGGATTGTAGCATCTTCTGGTATGCCTTGTACTTGCCATTCTTTTTAATGAAATCTAACAGCAATAAAAAACAAAAACAACAATTGGTTTTAATTTTGTTTGTAATGTTCAGTGTTTCTTGTTACTTTTCCAACTAAAAGAGAATGGCACAAAATTGGATGTATTCTCCAAGTGATCGTGAATTTTATTCTCATGCTAGAATATATAGTCACATGCTAGAATTGTACTTTAATGTCACATGAAAGAGATGAAGATAGCTTAAATATTCTTTCAACTTTGGGGTTCAAAGTGTACTTTTTTATTGGTTGATAGGTACATTACATAAACTGTGAAGTGCTGAAGATTTCTTTGTGAATCACCATATCTAAGCTAATGTGCTGGTGGTTTACAAAGCAATTCATAGTGGTCCACAGGGACTTCTGCAGTTGATTGACACCTCTAAGTCTAGGATTCCCTTATTTAGTGCTGAAGAAGCTGAGACACTACTGCAGGGTTAAAGGACAGCCTGGGATATCTCGCCAGACCATCTCTCAAACAAATGTCACAAGTATGGTTAATTTAATTAAGTCTCCCCCCCCCTCCTGTTTTTTCTTTCCAAAAAGCAATTTTTAATATGTCTTTTAAAAAGCATGGCACATCATTAACAAACCCATTTAATTAGCATTCTCATTCCTAATCATAAATATATCATTTTGAGATTGAAATCTTTTACTTTTACTTGAAAAATTATACAAATAGTCAAACAGAATGAAAATACATAAAACATATCAAGTGATGTTAGTTATTAAACTGTTCAACTGCAAAGTGGTTTGGGGTTTGTAAATATCATTGTTTTGCAATGATTTTGAAAGTAACCAATATTTCACTTTATTTGAACTAGCAACCTTTTTGGTATAAGCAAAGAAACACCCTAAATGTGCAAAACTGTACATTAGGCTTACATTTATTAAAATCAGGTATTCCTTGAACATGCATTTGTAGTTATTCTCCTTGGAATCAGATTCCGTTAGCCATTTTTTATAATAATAAATAATTCAGTATAGGCCTGGAGAGATGGCTCAGAGGTTAAGAGTTTCTACTGCTCTTTCAGAATATCTGAGTTTGGTTCACAGTAATCATATTAGGTGTCTTGAGACACTCTGTAACTCCAGTTCCATGGTATCTCACACTCTCTTCTGGACTCCAAAGGTACCTGCACTAATGTGCACATATTCTTTTGCCTCAAAAATTTGCAGATAATTTTTAAATAATTAAAATAAATCTTCAAAAAGCTGTTACAAGGTAAAAAATTAAAATTTGTCCCACGTTACCCAGTCTGTTTCTCAATAGTTTGATCACTATAATCACTTCCATCATTACTATTACTAAACCTATTGGTAACTGAACACAAAGGTAAAACATTCACAATTAGTTTTTACTAAATGGTTCAAGCCCCAAGATGTTATTTTGATTTCAGCATGCTGTTTTGATTTGTAAGGTTGGAATTTCTGTCTCATCTAAATTAAATGGTGTAGCCACAAGGTTTTCATAGCTATGAAAAATGTTGACCTTTTATTTTAAAGGAACACATAACTAGTCCTAAGTGACAATGACACTGGCCTCTGAAATGACTTGTAGATCATCATTGAATAAGCATACTGTAATTCCCCTGATATTATTTTTGTTTTGTTATATTTGAAATGATGTATCTGTTCTCTAAAGTTGGATATTTACAAATAATCTAATTAAATCATTAAGTTCTCCTGTTAAGAAAAAAAATCAATATTAAAAAAACACATTTAAATAACAGAAATAACAAATCATTATGTAAATTTTTAACATTAAAACATATATATTTTTAAATAGTATTCAAATATGCTATACAAATTTCTCAGCATTTAATTCAACAATAGTTATAGTTGTCATACGTTTTCTTAAAACTGTATACCTACATGTTTCTTTTAGGAATACATGTTCCTAAACTGGTTACTGGCAGCTCAGGAATTTCCTATGCTGTTGTTGAGCATTCTGCAGCTACAGGTGGTTTCTAAGATTAAGTTGCTCTACAGCTGTTTAAATTTTTTTCTGTTTTATTTAAAGGGATACTTTCAGCTAAAGTTCATGTTATTAATGATTTACTATTATTTTAGAATATTTTATTGAGTGTGCATTTCATATAATACATCTTAATCAAATTTAGAACCCTCATCTATGTCCCCATAACACCCCTCTCTGCCAGATTTCATGCATTCTGTCTTGTATATTAATTCCTGTCCAGTCAAACATTCGTTCCTAGATGCCCCTTAGTGCAAATTCGTCCATTGCATTCTGGTTGGCCTATCTAGAGTCATTCCCTTAAAGAAAGTCTACTCCCCTTACTCCACTTGCCAATAGTACCTTGGCTTGGGGCCTGCTGCCCACTCCCCCAGTTCTGTGCTGGGTTTTGGTCTGATTGAGTCAGCATGGATCTTGGGCATGCTGTCACTATTAGTCAGAGTTAATATGAGCAAGTTCCGAGAGGCCTGAAAGCTTGTGTTTCCTTATGTTTATGTACCAATCCTGGCTCTTGCAATCTTTCTGTCCCCTCTCCTGCAATGGTTCCTCAGCCATGGGTGGGTGAGGTTTAATATAAGAGTCCTGTCCAGGGACACACACTCTGCGGTCTCTTATTCTCTACACTTTGGCCAGTTGTGGCCTTCAGTGTGCATCACACTCTGTTGTATGAGGAATCTTAGCTAATGAGAGTTGAGGGATGCATTACTATTCTCTCTACTCCTTGTTCTGCTACATTCCATGAGCTTTAGGTGTAGCTAGTGGTTCCACTGTAGCTGTGTTACTTAGGGCTGGGCGTCTCTCAGACATCTATTCTGTGTTGTGGAACTCTGTAATAAGCTTCATCTGTTGCAAAATGTGCTTCTTTGATGAGTGATACACTCATCAGGATATTCAAGAGGTCTGTGGCAGGCCGGTTGGGAGGGGCGAGTGTAAGGAGGGGTGAGGACAACCTGTAGAGGGCCTAACAAACTAAGCCGGAATATTGACCTAGTTTGGGTTAGGACGATAGTCCAGAGATCTGATGCAGAAGAGCAGGAGCAGTCTAAGGCTAGAAAAGGTAACAGAGAGTGGAGCTTCTCAGTCTGCAGGGGAATCAAGGTATGTGACTTATTCTTTTTGTTTTATGTGTGTGTTTTGTCTGCATGTATGTAAGTGCACCCATGCATGCAGTGCATGTGGAAACCAAAAGAGGGCATCAAGTCTCCTGAATTTGGAGTTATGGACAGAGGCTAGGTGCCAAGTGTGCTGGAAATTAAACCTAAGTCCTCTGCAAGAGCAGCCAAGGCTCCTAACCACTGGGTTGTCTCTACAGCCCTAAGCTCATGTTTTTAGTGGGAATATTTAAAATTGGTTGCATGCAAATATTGAACAAGGTGGGAGCATTTTTTCTTTGAGAGAATTTTTAACTCTTTGGAGATAACAATGGGACTGTTCAGCATGATAAGAAACCAGGTTCCAATACCCTGTATCATAATTCTAACCTCAATTTCTATTAACATAGCACTGTGCACTTTTTCACTCTTGACATAAATTCATGAAATATTATGAACAACAGTTAACTTTAAGGGTGTTTTAGGTTGAACATATGCTCAAAAGAAGACATGCCTTGTCCTGACAGGGGCAGAATTAGCATCAAACTCTCCTAAGTTTTCCGAGAACTACATGAGAATATGATTTTCAAATGAGTTTATTAGGACAAGTTAACTAGCAGGATATTATTATTGAGAGAAATTAAACTTAAAGAACTAGCTCAATTTTAGAAGCAACACTAGTCAAAAATATAATCGGAGAAACCAATAAGCTAGAGACTTGAGAGTAATGAAGTTCAAGACCAAGGCAATCAGAAGACTTGATTCTTTCTTGCTCTGGAAGCATCTTATTTGTTCTAAAAGCCTTTTATTGGTATATGTGCCACATTATGGAGGGAAAAATGCTAATCAAAATCACTAGTTTAATTATTATCCTTATCTAATAATCCATTCACAGAAACATCCAGAATAATCTTTAATAAGATACCTGGGAATCTTGGTGTGGCAAGTTCACACAAAGGATATTCAAGGATCTATTGGCAGCTGGTTACTACTTGATAGGGAGATTTGATCTTCTAGATAAGCTGACTAGACTCCAGTGAATGAACTTGTACTAAGGGACATCTGGACACACAAACTTGACAAGATATACTTTAACATATATGAAAGAATGCATGAAATATTGTGGGAGCATGTAGGGATGTGGATGGGGGAGGCATTCTAAACGTGAATTAAATGGATTATACGAAATGCAGAGAAACTCAATAAAATATATACATTGAAAAGGGAGAAAAAGGAGCCAAGAAAGTGAGAATTTTCAGTAAATTAAGAAAAAGAAAAAATAATATTTGTAAGCCTTTGCATGTAACTCAGAGCCTTGTAAACACTTTGTCAAGCCCCACCCCCAGCTCCATCCCCAGCTTACCCAGCCTAAGAATTTAACTTTTAAATAACAAATTGATATTTTTAAGATTTCCTATAATTATTTTGTACCTATGTCTTTCAATATGTGAATTTTAAAATATTTGTCTTTCATTTAATTTATTCAAAGATCAGTTCATCTATGAATATTTCATTGGGACATATTGCCACGGAATCATTCTTAATCTGGATGAAATATGGAAATAATTACAACCTAAGTAGAGGTTATTAAATATTTTCATTTTATTTTTAGGGAAGTTCAGTATTTTTAATAAGCTCATTTTAAACACTACTAAAACTGAATCTCTCCTTTTAAGAGAATTCTTCTTTTATTTGTCCTTTGTAGAACCTGATGTGTAGCAGGTAACAAATACATTTTTCCTGAATTAGAGAATGAATGTTTGGAATTTAAATATTATCATTGTTAAAGATGGATCTGAGCAATGATAAAATATGAATGTTAGCCTCGCCTCATGCTTTCTGCCATCAGTGTCCCCATCCTAGCTATGATTAAAAGGAAAGGTTTCCAGTGCAGAAGTCTCATTCGTGGCAAACATCCAACCTTAACAACATTTTGTCTCAAAATTAATGAAGCTCAAACAGAACAGGGATTCATTGTATCATAAATGAATGCTGGAACAGGTGTTGGTGAAATACTTAGATTAAGGGATATAACTTGCTAGCAAACCAAGAGTTTAAGGAGTTCCTGTTCACTTGAATGCTGCTTTTAAAAGTACTTCAGCTGAATTACTCAAATTCTGAAGACATTAGCTGTGTACTAATTAGCGGTTAGTAGAATATCAACCTTTATTTTCTTGTGGGTATACTTATATGTTGCAAATGAGAAGCGCTGTAATCAGTGTCCTAATTTTGTCTCCTTGAGAGACTGTACTTTTACAGCCTGTTCCCCAAATAATAATTAGAGGAATAAATTAAATATCTGCAGTTCTGCCTCTGAGAATAATGTGGTGAATCCAGAAGCAGAAAGAAGTATGAGGAATGTAAACTCATTCTCTTTCAGACAAGGAGCCAAGATTTATAGACGTGATTTTTTTCCAAGTGTTGTACCTGTTATCATCTCATTTAATCCCTGTCAAGTATTAGTGCTCCATTCTGCCTCTGAGAGTTCTAATCTGTGCTATCTCATACCCTTATCTATAGAATACTCTAGTCAAATCCATGAGGCTCTACAGCATACTTCCTTTAATATGAGGAAGAACTTCCATCAATATGAAGAAAAACAAATAAAAGTATTTATGTTCTTTCTTTTCAGTACCATCAGATTCTATTTTGGTTTCCTATTGTGTTGTTGCTTGTAAAAACAAAGTTAACTTCTCAGCTTTGCCTGGAATGATTATGCTGATTGAAGGCCTGTTTCTATAAGCAGATACCTGTGTGATCTTAGGTAGGCAGATGTACATATTTACCAAAAGTAGATGTGTGAGTCTGAGATCACCAACCTCTATGTTCTAGGTATCATCTCTGTAGCCAGATGACACTAGCATTTCAGAAACTACAACACAGAGACTGACATGGAGCCCGTTGGTGGCTAGCAAATAAATAATGCAGAAAGACAGTGAGCTAAGGAGAGAAACTTGGGACATAGGTGGATCCTGTAGCTATGGTTTTACCATCTTATCAGACAATAGAGAAACTATATCATTAATACTTCATTGAGTCTAGAGAAAGTAATGAGGTGATGGGATTATACAATCTGAGAAACCTTCTCAAGTTGTTATTAAGTGTTGATCTTCCTGCGAATTGGTGAACTAAATGTTTGTGTGGTCAGAAATCTTGGAAACTCTTAGAAAGGAATAGAAATGATAACCATAAAATCACTGTAAAATGCATAGAGTCAGAGGAGGGAAACCTTCAGGACTCAGATTAGAGGCAGGGTTACTATGGTAACAGCATTGGGGGCAGGTTCCCCAGATCCTAGAGTTCCAGCTTGGAACTCAGTTGAATGGAGCCCCTGCATGCTTGGTATTGCTTATCTAGAGCAAAAAATTCAGAGAACACATGAAAGAATTAACTAAGAAAATATTATCCAATAGATGTAGATATACATTTTCTAGTACTAAATCATGTTAATTAAAAATACTTTTAAAGAGTTAAAAAAAAGTGAAATCAATTAAAAAAAATTTTTTTTTAATGTATGTGTGTTGTATGTTCCTGCAATGGCACCTTTCCAGAGTTCAGAGAATAACTAGTTTTCACTTACATCATAATCTTGTCTGGTTGGTAGTGTGGCATTGGGCACTGTAGATCTAGTAATGTGAGTTTAAACCTTGCCATGTGTACGCCAGGACCCTTTGTCATTAGTCCTTAGGCACCTGTCCGTAGGGTGAAGTTTGGAGGACGTGTTCTTGGATCTGACTGGTTTGCTGGCCTAACTATACCCATTCATTTTTGTCTGTGACCTGGGGTGGGTGATATAACCTCTCTCTGCCACAGTTTGTTTATCCATAAAATACAAAACATCTGTCATAATTTTCTTGTGAACATTAAGTAGATTAATACAAAATTAAGGCTTTGGAAATCTCTGAAGGCTCAGAACTCGGCTCCTTTGTACCTTTCTGTACTCTCAGAAGTTTTATCTACCCTAAGGGTTTCAATTCCCATCTGTAAGACAATTCATTGACTTTTTCTAAACTCAAACTTAAACATTTCCAAACTCCCCAAACCAGATAGAGTCTTGCCAGATGTATCTGACTACGCAGAAGAATCTGACTAGAAACTGAACTCACAGTCACTTCCCCTGAATTTTATGCCCTTCAAATAAGCAAGTAAAAAGACGGATCATCCTTTTGATTTGACAAGAATGAAAAGTCATACATAGCTGCAAGCCTGAAATTAAGAAATCACCCCCCCGCATCTACTGTCTCTCACCTCCCACCCAAGAGTCTCATCAGATAATCTCCTCAGCGATTTAACACTCTCCTGCCTGCATTTCTGTCGCATTCAGTTCATCCCTGCCATATTGTCCTAGCATGGATGATTACACTAGCCTTTTCACTGGTCAAGTATTCATTATTTTTAAATTATCATTTTAAGTGTCAATATAATATTTTATTTCCCATCCAAAAAGCTCCACTGAGTTTTTATGTTTTCAGACGTGAATGATTAAATGTTTTATGTGACTACAAATTTAACCCTGCCTACCTTCAGTCTTTCCCAGGCCTTTGTGGCAGTGATTTGCTTTCAGTTCTCAGTTCTGTTTGTGTATTCTTTTTTATGGGATTGATTGATTGGTTTTTGACTAGTTCACATTTGCACGCAGTGCATTCTGCTTACTGGTATCCCGGACCTTCTGTTATCTCCCTCACACCCGTTTTACCCTGGCCTCCTCCTGATGGGCCCCTCTCCTGCATCTATGTCTTTTACTGAGTTTTGCGACCCTCTCATTTTAACTAGGCCCATCTGTGCAGACACAGGTTTGGAACTATTTGTTGGAGGCTGGTGAGCTCACCATTTGGTGTACAATTATAGGCAATAACTTCCTCTCCCCCAGAAACCCTGCTGGTTAGCTGTCACAGTGCCAGAAGGTGCTGCGCAGAGTACTGGGGGAGACAAGCCATCAGTGATCCTTCCCAGCTGGGGACTCTGGGAAGTACTATGTCAACCTGCCAGGCAAGCTGTGTCCATGGGTGCTGTAGTGACACAATGCCATGCTGCTATGGGGATAATTAACTGCTCTTAGACTGGATTTTAGACCTGCTCCACAGGAGACGATGCATGCCTCATGCTGTAAACCTGGTCCACAAACATTGCTGAGAAGGTCATAGACCCCAGGGAGACCTCAGTTCTGTGGTGAGCTAAATTGACATGGCAGTAAAGCGCAGTCCAATTATTCGCCTTTATACCTGTACACAAATGCTACTGTCATTCTTAATAAGAAAAACCCTTTACAGTGAAGCGTAATGAATGAAGAGACTCATGACTATTCAAGATGCAAGAATAAATGAAGATTAAGTGCTAGGCCTAAGCAAGCCATTTATACCACCCCCTCTAAGGTTCAGGGGTCAGGGGGACACTGAGGAAGAGAGAGCAGAATGAATGTAGAGCTGGAAAAGGGATGTGTAATGCTGTCTTCAGGTCATCACACACACAGCCGTAGCAAACATGATCTCACAGCAGCCATGGCTGCCCGTCTACTGGTCCTGGCACAGGATTGGGCTTGTCAGCAGCCAATCATGAACTGAAGAGTAGCTCCAGGGGCCCCACCCAGTCTGCATCCTCTTCTGTGGGAATATTCTCAGTAGGTTCTCTGTGTGTTCAAAATTCTCTCTTTTCACAGATTTCCTTACTTAATCCTCTTTTCATCGTTTAGTGATCAGTTCAAATGTCACCTGTTTGGACGCCTTATATGCAGGTCTCTCTGAGCGCCAGTGTCAAAGCCCACATAGTACACAGTAGTTTGTAACATATTTGGTTAAGAGACTATTGGGTAAGTGTAATCTCTTGTACTGGACTGCAACCTTTATAGCAGAAGGGATAATTATCTTAATACATCACTATGTTATTTTTAGCACGAAATATAGCTCCTGTATATAGAGTATATTCACAACATATATGCAAAGTTCATCCAGAAAAAAAGATTAGAGTTGGAGGCAAAACACAAAATCTCCATAGAAAATGAAGCCAGTCTTCTCTCAACAAATCCTTCCCCATGTTGACTCTAAGATAGTCTGTGAGTCTTACTACTATCATTGCATCTTCTGCTCATTTAAGTTGCTGTAATTAGGCCTCGTTCATTCCCCAAGAGTATTTGAAGTACTGTCTGCCTGCAACTCTTCCTGCATCTCTAAACAATCTCTTTGGAATTCTGCCTCCCAGTTACTATGTTTACATCCCATCAAGATTCAAAAGCGAATGTTTTAACTCTGCTTCTGCCTAAGGCCTTTCTATCCAGTCTAGGTAGAAAGCCAGATTATTGCTGTAGGCAAGAGCAGTTAGCCCCTGGAAAGAGGAACCAAAGAGGCTGATATCAAAGTCTAAGAGCAAGCTAGAATTGCCTTAACCAGAGTGGGACCTAGAGACTGTAAATTTCACCTGGGACAGGCAATGTCTGCCCAAGCTGCAGGCACTAAGGCTAAAAGCAGCTCGCTGAATGTTTTTCTCTCCTGAACAAAGGAAAGTTAAAAGAATGGTGGGTGTGTGCCTGTAAAGCACCTCTCCTGCCACACCTCTGTGGCATAGGTATAGGTCATTAATTTATAGTAGTAGGAATGCAAATTTGAATAACTAAAATGTTTAAAATGAAGAGCACACAAAGTTGATTTATGGATATTATATAGGCTACCTGCTTATTATTATTTGTAAATCTTTAGGGTAAATGTGGAGTATCTGCATTTCATAAAGACTAAGTCTCAGACATGGTGGTGGTAAAATGAAGACATACATGACAGGTGGCTTTGTGGATAAAATGCACTGCATTGTTCCCACCTTCTTTTCATTACAGCAGGATACAAAACTGCATTAGAGGTGTCTGTCTTCAAAAATCAATTTGCCTGTCTTCTAAATCCTTGACCAGGAAGTTCTCTCCCACCCGCATAGTTCACTAGGGGAGTTTGTGTTTTTCACCTACTTCCTATTTGCTTTTTTGGAAGAGCTCAAATAGGCTGAATCAGTACAATAAAACCATCTTGGAAAAACCTACATTTTGGTAGGAGAGCACTTACTAAAGAGCCACTGTCAGTCCAGAGAAGGAGTGGAAGGGTCCACCGTCTTTCAGAAGCATGAACTGGCTTATATTTTCCTATCATTCACCACCTCATTGGCAGTTAAGCTTTGAAATGGAGGGTTACAGAGTACACATCATTTGGGCTTTGTGTTCATTTGAAGGTAATTTAAAGTTCTGTTTGCTGTTTAATAATTGGTTTTTAAAGTTTAGTGAGCGGCTTTCTATTACTGGCTCACATATGTGGCTTAGTTATTTGTGCCAAAGAACATGAGGTTGAGTTTGCAAGTGTTGGCAGCCAGCAGTTCTTTTTAGTATTAGACAGTGTTGAAGTTCTAAGATTGAATATCCTGGTATTTATTCTTGTTGTACTTAGAAAAATTGTCACATTGATTTTTGAATGCTGAAAATTTGGCCCATCATTGGATTTACAAAAAAAGGGAAAAAAAACCTTGAATCACAAGTTAAGGGATTCCACTCAAGGAGATAGCTTAGATATTAATTAATTGTTTTAAATTTTAAAAACAGTGAATACTACCTACCTATGTCCATTGAAAGCTGGACACTGATATTGTGACTCTTTTGCAAAGGTATATATCAATCATTTATTAAAAAAAAATAAACTGAAAAGCTCCTGTACAAGTATCCTCAACATGAGGATACTAAATAAAAAATACAGTGGTCTCAAAAACTCCAGTATTGTTTCTTCACATTATGTCATGTTTATCTGATGATGCTTGTAAATTAGCTTTGAAGAACAGGGGATCACAGTACACTACTAACCACAGCTGCATTCTTCAAAATTCAAGCACTGGCCAAGGCCTGGCAGTTCTGTCCTTGAACTGTCCCTGGGTTTCTCCACTGCCCCTTCATTCCTTACCTCACCCCCGCTCTGTTGCAAGTTGAAGCTTACACGGGAGTTTTCTCTGTGATTTCACAGCACTTCATTCTATTTCTAGCCTCTCTTCACCGTTTTCAGTCTTCTGTAGCACAAGGATCCATATCCTATCAGTCTTTATCTGTACTAATGTACTAATCCTTTCTTCACTATAACCAAACCTAGATGCTGTTTCATCCTTTGTAAATGTTACTCCTTTTATTTTTAGAATATTCTTGTGTCCTCCCACAGACATGTAACCTTCACACCAACAACCCCTCCATTTATAAATGTCAAATTCTCTCATACTTAAATCTCTAAGGAAATATTTTGTCCCACGGAATTTTCCAGAATCCGTACAAGCAATTGGCTGTACCAACCTAATTCTTCTCTTACTGCTTTGTATAAGTTGGCACTATTAGCACGACCCTGTGTAGTAATGATGTTATATCTTGACAGCTGATACACTTCTCAAGGAGAGAAGCTTATTTCACCATGTTGGAGTTCTTGAAATTTAAGACAGGCTGTTTAGAAATATTCATGTTTTGAACCTTTTCACCGAGCATACTTACAAAACACTTTCTCAAGTATGACACTGTTCATATTTTGAATGGCATTATTTGGGAGGAGAGCTGCCTTTTTTAGGGCATTTTGGAAGGTTTATCGGCATCCCTAGCCTCTATTTGCTACATGCTCTAGTACTTTCCCCTAAGTTGTGACTAGAAAATGTCTCCTATGTTTGCCATAGGTCCTTTGGTAAGATAACTGGTTTATATAAATTATCTTACAGTTTATCTTACTAAATGCCTCTTGATACTTTGGTTTTTCCTTTTTCTAAAGAGAAAACTACAACTGAGTTTATACATGCAGCAGGTACCGAGACCCTGAAGTAAGTACGAGCATCTCTGGATCATATGTTTTTGACTCTAAGGTGGATTGCCTCCTAGTCTCAACTGCTGTATTTCATTACTTTTAATAGTCAACAACAAGTTTCAATTCTTAATAATATACCATTAAGTGAGATCTTAATTAATTTTAAGATTTGATGAATAATGAGTCCTTGAAAAACATTAAAGTTTCCATGTGTGAAGATAAGGCACAATTGTGCCTATGTAGGTTACTGATGATCACTGGAGTCTCTAAGCGACTTTGTAGGCCTCACAGCCAGTCTCCTAATCCACAAAGGAAACCTGTTCACACCATCCAAAAACAAAGGTACGGAAGCCACAATAGTGAGCATTTAACTTGAACATCAATCAAAAACTGATAACGCTTATTAAAGTCAAATTGTGTTTCTGAGATGGAGACAAGAACAAGAGCTGAGGGCTCGGCTCCTGGTCAGACACTTGCCTGCTCAACAGTCTTTTAGGTCTTCCGACTCACCTTCTACCCCTAGGAATGGAGGAAATATTTCCAGCTCTGGTCATCACACACTTTTAACCTGAGCATGGTTGAGAGGAAGAATGTGCTGTATACATGAGGAACGTTGCTACTGCTTTTAGGTTTGCAGAATGGCAATTATTAGACTGAGAAAACTAATGTCCCTTCTGCTTTCTTAGAGAAAGTTTAAGAGACTGGAAGAAGGGTGACTTGTGAAACCATCCAATGTCTGCAGACTGAGTCATTTCATGCCGCAAAGCCAGCTCATTTTAGCACATCAATAGGCATAAATATCTTAATGGTTAATTTGAATTATCACTTTCAATAGTAAAGTAGGATCCTGTTAATATAAATCTTTATACTTAGTTACTGGCATGCTTCAGCTACTGACACTACTTTAATTATACTTAGCTATTGACATTTGGCCTTTTCCCCTGAGAAGTTCAATATGGATGGACTGTATTTGGAGACTGATTAATGAAAAATACAATTTCTTAGTGTTTTTATTTGATTTTGCTTTGCTTTGTGGGGGAGTGGAGTTAAGGGGAGCTGAGACAGAGTCTCTCCAAGAAACTCAGGTTATCTTTGTAGCACAATCTGGCCTCAAGCTTCTGTTGATCCTCTTGCTTCAGCCTCTCACATAATAGGGTTAATGGCAGGAGCTATGACGCCCAGTGTAGTGTCCTATAGTAATTTCGTTGATTAAAAGTGTTAAGTTCATGCAGATAATTAAAAGCAGTATAATTTATCACAATTACTGCACTTGGTGGGGCTTCAAAAACTCTAAATGGTTTTCCCTCTTTTGGTGTGGTTGTGCTTTGTGTTGGCTGTTGGCTTTGTGTTTTGTTTATTCTTTGTTTTGGAGACTTTGAGAGGTTGATGAGAAGGAAAGACAGACAAGAGAATGAAACACTTAAGACAGAATGGGCTTTTATTTGAGAGAAAAATATGTAAGTAGGAAGGGTCCCTGTAAGAATCAAAGTCTGCAGTTTACTCCCAACCTGGGCTACGTATAGGGCAGAGGAGGAGGGCAGGGAGGGAGATTAAAGTTTCCTTTTTGACCCCAGAGATTGGTCTTTGCTATGAGTGAGTAGTGAGTAGTGAGTTAGAATGTCAGTTTTCTATGGTTATCTCTTATGGACAGCCATCACCAGGGGTCTCCAAGGGCTGTGACAGGAATCTAGTAAAAAAATTCTTCAATAATGATTAGAATGATTTCAGGAAACTGCCACCATTTCAACAAAATAGAGAATCTTGACAAAATGGTGTGGCTGTGGCTGACAATCCTCCCATGTAGCTTAAGTGGCTTTTACTCCCTAATAGACAGTGGCCTTGACATTCTCATCTCCTGGCCCCACCTGCCTTCCAGATCCTGGAATTTGAAGTCTGTTCTTCAACACCCAGGGTTTTGCTTTCTTGTGGTACTAAGGTTCTAACCCTGGACTGCATGCATGCTAATCAGCACTCTGAACCTGGCCCCACCCACAGCCCCCGAATGTACTTCCTGTCCCATGGACTGGGTGGGGGTAGAGTAACCTATCTTACCGAGAGTATTTACGAACTATATTAACTAACATTAATATTAAATAATGGCTACTGCTTTGCATCACATATGAAACCGAATTCCTCTAGTGAATTTGCAAATTAGGCAGAATCAGTCAGAGCTTTCTCTTCTCCCCTGACCCCCACCCAGGAGATTTCTGTGTAGTAATCCTCAGATTTTGTGGATACATTACTTTACATGAGAAAGAGGAATTAATGTTTCAGATGAGTTTAATGTTGTAAAATCAACTTACCTTAAAATATGGAGACAATTCTAAATTATTATATCTGCATAGCTACATACATCTGATGTAAATACAAGGCTCACAGGATAGGATTAGAAGGAAATGTCAAATGATTTTGTACGCTATCACTGGCTTTGAAGGCAGAATGGTCCAGGAGCTGAGGATTGTGAGGAGTCCTCCGGAACTTGAATGTAAATAGAAAAATCCTTGGCTTCCTGTGTCCTGTGGACTGTAGCCTTGTAAGCATCTTAATTTCAGCCCACTGAGAAAAAATCTAAGTTTCTGACTTCTTAAGCATTAAACATGGTAATGGGTTACTAAGCTGTGTAAAGCTAATATACCAACTGAACCTTCCTTGTTGTTTCAGATTTCTCTCAGCATAACTCCTTCAGGAGTGAGAGCAGTCACACATCATTACTCTCGGAGCTTCTGAGGAGTTTTAAAAATGTCTTTCTTCTATTTTTAATACCTTTTGTCAAGTTTTTGTAGAAGTCAATCAAAGAAACGTTAGTCTTGTACCAGGGAGTTAATGGTTTAGCAGAGAGAACAGGATAAGTGGTGTCCCTAAGAGTGCCTTCAAGGAAATCATCTCTCAGGCACAGGCACAAAATGGGAATGCCAGGGAGAACGGTCTGTGTAATTAAAGTTTCCAGCCTTTATCAGAATCAGAGTAACATTAGGTGTCCCTATTCAAACAAGGTCTTGAAAGGAATTCTGGGGGTTAGAGAGACAGCTCTGTAGTTAAAAGTGCCTGCTGCTCATAGTGGAAATGCATTCAGTTCCCAACGTCCATGTCAGGCAGCTCACAACTTGTAACTCCAGCTCTAGGGTACCCAGTTACCTCTTCTTACCTCTGTGGGTACCTACATGCATGTGACATACACATACAGGGAGAAAGAATGAGAGGGGGGTGGGAGAGAGATACACAAATAAAAATAAATTTTAAAACAAAAAGAAGAGAAATTCTGTTATAGTAGACCAGGATTTAGCATAGTAACACACACACCTACAACATCAGTTTACTCATAGCTGAAACGATAGTCTGGCTCTGAGCCAAGTCTTTTGCTGGTTCCACAATGATCAGCTCAGGGACCTCTCCTGTGCAGTTCATTTCCTGCAGCAGCAGTGTTTGAGTTGGAGGTGCTGGAGGCTCTCAAAATAGTAGCTACTGCTTCTGATTATGTCAGTTGTGCCCACAGTTTACTGGCCAGAAGTAATTTCAAACTCTTAACTACAGTGACTGAGGAAATGAAAATTCAGAGTCTTCTGAATAATGAAGGTTTTAATCCAGAAGAGGTAACCAGCACAGGTACCAAACCTCTATACCAAATCAGGAGTATATATTGTGGTCTTTAGGAAGCCAGTGTCCTGTTAACTGAACATTAACAAAGGTACATTCATTAATGTTATAACAGAATTTCTAAATTATTACCATGTATAGCTTAGAGTTGAGTACACTTATAAAAGCCGCTCATATAAACCTATAACCTTGACTTGGCACACTGTGTTATTCTGAAACTACTGATAGAATGACATAATTTCAAAAAGAAAACAGACTTCAAAAATTCTACTTAGTAGATTATTTTTACCCCTCTAAAGAAGAGATGTATGAAAAGTCAACCACAAGACGAAAAAGAATCTCATAAGCACCCATACATTCACTTAGCAATCATTTGAGAGCACTTTTCCACTGACCTGGAAATAGAGGAGATCCTGGGTACTAGACCAGACAAAATGCATAATTATAACTGTAACTTTAAAAACATTGTGGGGCTACTCCTTACAGAGGGTCTGAGTTCAATTCCCAGTATCCACATGGTGTCTGACAGCTGTTTGTAAGTGTTCAGGGTATCTGACTTCCTCTTCTACATTACACAACATGGGTGCATTTACATACATTCGGGCAATTCATACACATAAAATAAGTAAAAACAAAAACTAAAAAAAATTATGACCATTTTAACATTATACTATTAAGTCTGTTCTAAATCTGCCTCTGCAAATTAAATATGTAAGTAAACTACATCCCAAAACATATTATATATAATATAGACATGGGCTACCACATCAAGATAGCTATATACAAAAAGTCAAGCCTCCGCCAATCAGAGTTCCAAAGCTACAGCCAATCACATGTACTCAAGTAGACAGAATTTTCCATGTAAGGTAAAGGCAGAATGATGGATTTCTATCAGTTACTTTTTTATTTTTATTTTTCTAAAAAGACGGTTACCCTTTATATCGGGTGGAATTTCTTGATTCCACCCAGGTTATGATTTTTGCTCAATTAGTGAATCTGTTTTTGCTGAAATAACCTCTGCTAAGTTTAACTTGTCTAACCTTTTTCTTTTAACAGTAGAAAAAGAAATGTGCAAGGTTCTGTGAAACTATACAGGAGACTGGCCTACCGAAGTTGCCCAGATAAAATAATAGCTCACTCACAGGTTCTTGGAAGAAAGCGAACAAAGATGATGGCTGAAGGCTAGAAAGGAGGAGTTAAGCAAGGCAATGAGGGTTAAGGTTAAATCTAGGTGAGGAAGAATACAACAGAACCAGTGTTAAGTCTAACAGCCAAGATCCATGAGGATCTCTGCCTTTGGGAGTTCAAAGTCATCCACAGCTTTATGAGTTTGTGGCCATCCTGGGCTATAAGAGACCTTGTTTCAAAATAGCAACAGCAGTAACTACAAAGTAACAGAAGTTAGACCAATCAGGCTTATCCAATGTGTACCCTGTCTTCTAAGAAAAATAGAGTTGACGTTTAGTGTTGTGAAGGTTTTCGCTTCCTCTTTTAATTACATCCTACTTGGTCATAAACAGAAAGGCAACATGATACCATCCGATCAAAATTTTGGAAGTCTGTAAAAAAGGATCTTGTTTGAAATGCAATGAAGGCAGGAAGCAGACAATATTCTAGATGAACTTTGTGCTTGAGTGGTGCAAAAACTCAAGGCTCCTGTCCTCACTTTTCTTATGTCAGATACAGCGCTGTGCTGGAGAAAATTCACCACAGCAGAGACTACATGAAAAGATGCCCTAGGTGCTTGCAATTTAGGATGCGAAAAGTTTATTTCTTGTTAAGCCCAAATTGATGCCTTTGGAACTTAACATTAAACTATTAAACAGAGATGTTTAGCTAGGTACGTGTTTTGAATAAGAGCTTTAAAAACGTAAGGATTTGGGCAAACAAGATGGTTCAGTAATAGTGCTTGCTGCCAAGCCTGGCGACATGAATCCGATCCCCAGCACCTACACGGTTGAAGGAAACAGAAATCCCCTCTTTGATAACACATGTATTTTTAAAGCCACTAAAAGGTAGACTGTTGTTGAGGTGAGACATTTTATTTAAAAACATTCTGAGAACAAGAGCCAAAGTGCATTTTAACTGTTGTAGCATTTTCCTTTTCAGTTGAACAGTGTATTATATTTATAGTGTCTAAAACATACATTTAAAATCCACATGTTATAAATATATTATGTGTTTGTAAGTTTAGGCAAACATCTCTGTATGGGTATGTAAATGTTCATTTGTTACATTTTGATTCTGAAAGATGCTATAATGCACAAAAGGCCTATTGTAATTTAACTTAATTTTACTTTATATTCTGACCTTGACATGTGACTCTTAGGAATTGCTTCTCAAGTAATAAATCACTTCAAATAGAACTGTGGGCTTGAGAATGCCTCACGGGTGTAAGAAGATCGGGAAGGAAGAAAGGACATGATCATAACAGACAGATGAAATCTGACATAACTGCCCATGAGTCTCTCATGCAGCTTAGATGAAAGGATGCTTCATAAATTGAACCCTGGGATTCTGTAGAAAATGTACCTGCAAGGTTGACTGAACTGGGGGTGAATGGGTCCAGTCAAGCATGTGTCAGTGGAAGACAGGACTGCACCATCTTGAGGTTTTCCTTCTTGAATTATATTGGTTATGCACTGACAAACTTGGCACCTATTTTCTTCTAAGACTTGTCAAACTGAAGTTGGAGTCCTGGGGGGTCAGAAATGAGTGGGAGTAGTTGAACACAGTAGGGTCTGTAGTGATTCACATCATTATTCATCATTCTGTCCTTGCTCCCAACAGGAGAATTCCACTCACTGACAAACACCTTAGCCATGTTTACCACTTACTTTGGCTGCTGATGCATTTGCAGTCCAATACTGCTTCTAGGAAGAACTGCTAAACACTCATTACATGAGTTGGGCTAGTCTTTTCTCTCTTTAGTTAGTGCAGTAAGATATCGATCAGGACTTTTTATTTTCATTAACTTTAGATTCCAGACTGTGTGGGGAGGGGGTGATCCTGCTTTTGTTGCCTCTGAGATTTTTTTTTCCTTCTTATTGCAGCATAATTTAACAAAAAATAATACAATTCACATTCAAAGAATAGGAACAAGGAAGTCAGATGCAATGTGAAGAATGAGTTGGTAACTAAAATTGCTAGGCTAAGAGTTGCCAAGACTACAATTGAAAAAGAAATTGAAAGAGTAAACTTAATAAATACGATGAACAGGAATGTTGTTACCAAGACCTGTTTAGGTGCCTGATATCTAGTTGTGTCTTCAGTTGTAGTTTTATCTGGTAGGTGAGTTGTTCATTTCCCCATTACATGTATTTCAAATTAATATTTCATATACTTTCAGAAAGGGTAAATTCAGAAAATATAACATATCATTGCTTTTATAAGTGAGGGCTCCAAAGCAAATATAGGTTCATAACAAAATCATTTTAAATAAATTATCCTCTTCTTGGCATCTAGAAATTCTGTCCAACCCGACTGGAGAGTGATTGCCTAAAAAAGGCACAGCTATACCACTGCAGCCTATAATCAGAGGCCTGTCAGTAGGAGAAAATTAGGTTTCTTATACACAACAGAAAGCTGAGTCTGGAGAGGTAGGCCAGTCTATACAGTATCTGTGGCACAAGCATGAGAACACGAGTTCAGATCCCGGGCACCACACAAAAAAGCCTAGCATGGTCATGCTTATGTGTAACCCTAGTAAAGGAGAAACAATGGAAGTCAGAGAGTCCGCAGAGCACAGTGGCCCGGAAATCTAGCCAACCAGTGATTTCTGGGTTCAGCGTGAGACTCTGTCTCAAAAAATGAGGTGGAGAGCAATTCAGGAAGACCTCTGACACCAACCTCTGGCCTCCCCGTGCATGCACGCGCATGTGCACATGCACCCACATGTGCAGATGCACACAGAGATACACTATACACAGACACACGGCCGTAATAAGCTGCATGGCATTTGTGCTTTATCAATGTATTCACTAAATCAACGTGGAAGCTGTGATTCCTCTACAGAATGTAAGTTCTGTCAGGAACACAGAGGAACATGTTTGCTTTATGCCATGCTATCAGAATGTACTAAATAATACATTCATAAGGTATGGAGATTTGAGTGGCAGTCATTTTCAGATATTCTGTCTTTCCTCGATAGCCCAGGCCCAGGAGATAAAAACAGGCTCTTTTATTCCATTCTTAATTAGAAATATTAACTCCCAGAACACATATTATATCACATAGTAAATCTACCTACCTACCCACCTACCTGCTTACCTATCTATCTATCCATCATGTTACAGAATGACTACTAGGGGTTAACGTGGCTAGGAGCTTCAAAGGGGCCCAGGCAAGCCAGAGCTGAGAAACTGAGAGAAATGTGAGTGCATTAATGGGTGAGATAACAAACTAGCTGGAGGTCTCTGCAGAGGCTCCCAGGCTGCAGTGGTAGAGTCAGCCAATCAGAGCTGAGCACTACAGCTGAGTCTAGCTGCAGAGTGGAAAAGGCAGGACCAGGTTCAGACAATAAGGGTGGGGGCCGACAGGTCCAGACAGGTGAATGGGAGGAAAGACAGATGGCAATTGGGTAGGCAACATCAGCAGCAGGAATCTAGCCAAGCTGAAGTCTGTGCAGCCCGGTAGATGGAATTCTCTGTGTTTGTTCCCTTAACACAACACACTTGGTGTCAGGTGACTGTTCAAATCACCGTCACAGTGCCTGGTGCTCTTTATGGGGCCCAGATAAGAGCGCATTTGAAAAGTTCTTGAGTATGGTTTTCCTGATAGGACTTTTATAGGCCTATACGCCTATACAAACGTCCAATTTTCCTTAATATATTTATCGGAAGGCACCCTTTCTGCTTCTGGGAATAACTTATCAGTCTGCTGTATGGGTGGTGGTGAATAGACGATAGCCTTCTCATGCCTACCCAGGTGCAAGGTCATCATCTTTCCTCAAAGTGGAATCAAAAGCTGTTTGTAGAATGGTGTGTCTTGGGGGCAAACTGTACTCTGAAAACCACTGTATCACAGAATATGCCATAACTTAGGACTGCCATAGCCTGATCTCGGCAACTCATCCCCAAGGGTTTCTTTATTAGCATCAAAAATGTAAGTGCCCAGCTATCTTCTGACTCTACCTAGTGATTATAAAACTGGATTCATGACTATTGCTACTATATCTGATGTTGGAGGTTGTGTGTCTGTCTGTGTGTGTGTGTGTGTGTGTGTGTCTGTGTGTGTGTGTGTCTGTGTCCTATGTAGCATTTTTTTCTTTCTTTGAAGCAATGGCATGTATCTCATGCTGGTCTCAAACTTAGAAAGACCTTGGTCTCCTGGTCTTCTTGTCTCTGTCTCCTAAGGTCTAGAATTGGAGGCATGAACCACCATGCCGAGCTTTATGCAGTGTTGGGGACTAGAACTCAGATTTCTTTCATGCCAGGCAGGCTGCATCTCATGCTTACTGATGTGCCCGCCCTATCTTTCTTTCTTTCTTTCTTTCTTTCTTTCTTTCTTTCTTTCTTTCTTTCTTTCATTCTTCCTTTTTTTTAAAATTTATTTTGATAACCATAGGGATGAAAACTAGGGTTGTTCACCTGCTAAGCAATTGTTCTACCATCCAATTTCATCCCAACCATTTTGTGTTGCAGGGTTTTTCTCTTGCATTTTGTAAATGTCCTTAGAAGAATGTAATAGTAGTTCACTAGGGAATATGAAGTATGCATTGTCTCGACCTTAAGATGTCATAAATTGACAAAGCTTAACAGTGAACCACATTGAAGCTTATTGTTTTGAATGGGAGGAAAGTCCTTACCTAAAACATTTTATATTTGTATTGAAACAAATATTTTTTCTAAAGAAGAGAAATGATCTATCAAACTATTATTTCTCAGATTATAACATCCAGAATAAGATTTAATAAAAATATTGAATACTTACCTTTATAAACCATTAAATTTAAACAGAAATAAAATTCTAAGAAAGGTCTGTTAATTTTTTAATGCTTCAATTAATTTTAAAAGGACATCATTATCTCTTCATTCCTCTTTTAATTTTCCATGTTGAATTGGAACTATTGGCTCTTAATTTTTGAAAAGGTGGAATGTGAACAATAGAAAACAGAGAGTATATGTGTTTGGCATCAGTTCTGTTCAAGGAGTAATTAATTTTCATAATACATAATAGGAAAATTTAATGAAAGGCAATTCTTACTTTATTTCTGCTTTATTCTCAAAGGAACTCCGGATGTTAAGAACGAACTATTCCATGGCTTTCACAGAGTACTGGGAAATTATATTAGGAAAAGAATCCCGCATGACTTTAAAGTCCTCCGTATTATATTACAACAATAGCTTGTTGAACCATCACTCAGTGTCTTCCTGAGACATGGCACTGTCAAGAGCATCTTTTCTTCCTTATCCTGAGGTTTACATTTTTCCTGTCATAAATGATTACACTCTGGCTCTAAAGAGTACATTAAAGTAGTGTAATGCATTGGCCTGACTTGTTTGAGGAAAAGGATTTCAAATATTCATGACTTTTTAATGTATAGAAAATCCTCACTACTCAGGCACCACCCCTTCAGGGAACTTTCATTCCTCAGATTCATGAATAGTTACTTAGCATGTGATGATTCCCTCTATATAATGAATAAATGATAATGAAGAAAGAAGAATAAAGCTGTCTCGGAATGATCCTTGCGGTCCCTCTGCTGTGATCGCACAAATTCACTGACTCTGTTCACACCACTCTGGAACTCTTCTGTCATAATCCATGTTGCAGAAAATGACACAGTGAGTTAGAACTCTGGGTCACTCCTGAGATGGAATCTGTGAGTGCTGGATCTACAAGGCCAAGGGCACATTTCATTTTTCACTATGAATGTATAAAAATGAATGGTGGATGTTCAATGCCTTCATAAAAAATTTAGTATTAGATAGTATAGCTCGAATTTACTATTCTGTGACACAATGATTATCCTTAAATATGGAGGCATTGGTACGGATTGGAGGGTAGAGTAAAGCAGAAACCTAACAGTGCTTGTGGACTTTTGCCCTTTCAGTGTATGCAATACTGAATGTTTGAATCAGCATTATTATAAATGCAAGCATTACATTCTTTCAGTATAAAATTATCCTAGATTTAAAAATATTCATTTTACTGGATGTGGTGGCATAGCTGTAAACCCTGCTATTCTGGAAGCTGAAACAGGAGGATTGTTGAGTTTGAGGGCAGTATGGATTATTTAGTAATTTCATAGTCTGCCTAGGAGAGCCTGTTTCTAAGAACAAAGCAAAAACGCTCCTAAATCAATCAGAACCCTAACAATAGCAGCGTTATCACACTGGATTGCTGGATTTGTATTCTCATCCCCCCCCCCCACACACACACGCACACACAGTTGGTCTCAAAATGTAATCCAGGCTGACCTTGAATTCTCCATCCTCTGTACCACTCTTCCAAACTCTGTAATTACAGGTATGTGACACATGCTCAATTCATTTCCCACTTTGTTTTATAAGCAAAAATAGTTCTTTTAAATTTACGATGTTATTACAGCTAGATTTGGATGGTATGTATATACTGATATTTTCTCACAAGGCTTTTGGGTAGAAGTTAGAAGTTAGTCCAACTTGTAAATAGAGTTAATAGTTTGAATACAAATTCCTTTGTTTTTATGGTTCTGAATCTCACCAGAGATACAAAAAGAAGCAATATAAGTAAAATATAATTTCTCATCTATTCTTCTAAAAAGATTTTTTTTAGACAGGGTCTCACTGTGTTGCAAATCCTGGCCTAGAACTCAGATTTTCCTTCATTGGCTTCCAAATGCTGATTATAGGCATATACCCTGTCCAGTCCATGCCTGGCTTATGCTTATTTTAACAGAGCCCATGGAGTAGCAAGAAGAGGCACGTATCACTGGACAGAATTAATGACAGCATCATCGACTGGCAATCCAGCATATACGCAGAAGAGAAATTTTTCCCAAGTGAAAGTCTTCCCCTCTAATTCCCCTCCCCCTCTCTCCTTTGGCTGAATTCTCTATTTGCTTTCTCCCTCTGACACTCTCGGTGGGTGTGTTTGTCATTTTTCTCTAATGATTCTTTTTTTTCTTTCCCTGTATATTTGCCATTGTTTTAAGTGTTATGTCTTTACTCATTTTTGTGACCTGAGAGAGGTATATGAACATTTGAACTTCTATAAACAGAGAATTGTGATGTATATCCCTATCTATACCTGTGAGGTCAGAGTAATAGAAACCAATATTCTTTAAAAACACGACTTTTACTATTTTGGTTGAACTATTTGTTTACTGATTTTATAGGTTAGAAGGATCAAACATTGATGGTTATTATATTTCAGTCCAATATTTCCTGAGCTTTGAACGCTTGTAGAAAATTTACTGAATGCTACCAAATTTGAAGACGCTGCACATATTTAATTTCTAAAGATATTCATAGGCCTGAAGGCACTGCAGTACAATAGCCTTAATCAGAACGCATCTACACGCTGTCATTAGTTGCTATAATTCCATTTCATTTGTGCATTTTTCATTTTCCTTAAAAACTCAGACATTATATCTCATTAGAAACATTAGCAAAATATTAATTTATGCTTCTAATTGTCATGCTTCTGAGAAAAATAACACTAAAATACACAAGAGTCAATACAGCCTTCTCTCCATAATTACTGACTATCTCCTCTCAGAGTACTGCGAGAGACGTAAATCAGATGTCTTCAGAGACATGGGACTGGTGTGGAGGATTGGTTAGTGAGGCTCAGGCACAATTCCCAGTACGGGAACTGCAAATAGGCATTTGAACATTTAGTTCCTTTGGAAGAGGGAAGAAGAACGGGCACAGGAACTGATGGCACTGTGACTGTCTGGAAGGAGGTTACACTTAGTCTTTCTATCAATTAGTTTTGTTACTGGAGTTTTAGCGTCAGAGTCTGTGCCCTGACATTTCTAAAAGGTTATGTGTGGTCATCCATCTTCAATAGGCCAATTAAAGTAACAAGTAATGCTGAAAAACATAAAACATAAAAAAAGGCTTTATTCAGTGTGCCCATGTTGGGAAGAAAAATAATGAGGTCCGGTGCCCCACCCCTAAGTCCATCTTCAAGTCCCGGCATGAGGCTTAAGTTTAGATAGAAGATAAGAGGCATGTAGAACTAGACAGCCCTGGGAAAGTGCTGCCTATCATTAACCTGGCATTCCTTATGGCTGGAGTCTTGCCTGCAAGGTGGTTTGGTAAGCCGTCAGAAATGTGTGCACTCCTCTGGAGAAACAAGTACTTCCGACTGGCACTACAGCTCCAGAATTTGTTTTTTCCCAGTTTGAGACTCCTTGGAAAATCATAGTCCCTTAAGGCCCATTGTCTCCATAGTCTACTAGCCCAAGTGCAGGTCAGAAGTGCCTCTTTAGATATTTTCTTTCCTGCAAGGACATTAAGGGATTCCTGGCACGATGCAGCATTGTTTAGAATAGCCAAGGGACTTACGTTCTGTGGATACCTTTATGCAATTGAGCCATTATGTCCTCTTTACTTCAAGATCTCAAGCAGACAATAGTGATCAGCTTGGAAAAACAAGACGATCTTCATTCATTTCTACAGTTACATCAGTGCTATCTTTCTTATCCTTACTAGATCATTAAAAATGTGAGATAATGAGGAATTCTTGAAGAACAGAGTGCAGGCACTAAGCAGCCCTTAGTGTTGCATACTTACATTTCTAGCCCTTGGTACCCTTAGGTGAACGAGGATGTAATGATGGTATATTTTTCATATATTGTTGTGAGGAATATTCAAAATAAATAACCTCTATACTAATAAGTATTGTTGTTAGTTCCAATCAGGGGCAGGGCTAGACCTCCAGTCCTGGAGAGCTGAGAGGAATAGAGGAGTGTTCTCTGTTCTCATTGTCAGACTGATGGCACCACCAGGCTCCCAGTGTGAACTCCCTTCATCTTTCTAATCCTTGTTACCTCTGTTGAAAGAATCCCCAAGACATTCAGAGTTTGTCGAACATAGAGCTTGTTACATACTACACTCTCAAGGCTCAGAACAGACAGTGGCCAAGGAGATCACCCTTTGGATCTACATTTTAAATAAGCTTTATGATGTTTCCTAGGGTGTTTGTAGAGTGAGCACCTTTCCCGATGGACTTTGTGCTGTCCAGATGACTGGGTTGTCTTTTAAAGGACGGACCAATGGAAAGAACAATGGTTGTTTCTCATTGAGCCTCTTGCTCTACAATAATCTCAGAGGTTTAGGAGTCCTGGAGCAAGGTTTGGACATTATTCTTGAATGACTGTAGGAAGTTCAGGATTCGCCACCCTTCAGTGCCAGATCTAGGGCATAGGTCACATTCTTCTGACCAGTAATTAAAATGCCCTACTGTTGTTTTTTCATTTCCAGCCTGTTGATCATGAGGGGAGGGTCCAACTCCACTGTCTTCCAAGTCTACTAATCTGTAACTAGTGACCCTACAGCAGTGGGTCATAGTCATTATCTTTGTCCCAGGAAACTGGCATTCTCTCCTGCCACCTACCTCGTCTGTCACTCTGCAGTCCTCCCACAGAGCGCCTACAGGAGCAGAGTTCTAGAACAGAAGGACGAGGAGGAAGCGCACTGTGTGTGATTCAGCCACAAGACTCTTTCCTTGTCAGCAGAATGTCCAAAACCACAGAGACCTCAGCTGAAAGTGAATGATCTAAATGAGAAGGGAGAATTTTTCCAGGTCTACAGTCATTAGTGTGGTGTCCTTTTATTCCCCCAGTGGGTGGATTGAGAAAAACTAGTAAGTATATTTATTGAACATTCACTCCCTGTCTTGCACTTCATATACAACATCATTTAATCCCCTTAACAGTAAGATAACTGTTCATTCCGATTTAATCTGTGTCTCTGTCCAAAAATTCTTCATATTGGTTTAAATTCATCTTCTTACATTCTTCAAACTCCTTATTTAAGATTGCAAATCCCAATCTACACATCCCACTTTTTCCTTTTTTTTTCTCTATGTGTCCAATAGCACCTGCAGTTTTAAAACTGAACTCCAGAAAGCAAAGTATATCTGAATTCGATGGGTTTGAGCCATTTTAGTTACTGTCCAGAAAATGAAGAACCAGATCCTGGGAATTGTTTCTGCAGCTACGAGTAGCAGGACTACATCCATTTTTTATAAACTTTGGTGGAATTTTTAACTGCACTGGCTCTATATAAGAAACCATCACTGGATTATATAAATGGAAGGTGCTTTGGGATCCAAAGGTAGTCCATGAGAAGCAATGTTTGCATCTGCAGGGACTGGCGCTATCAGTCCAGAAAGTTGACAATAACCAGTGCTCAATGCGCCTGCTGGTGGCTGGCTGTCATGGAACTTAAATCCATGTTTCCTCATAAATAGTTGTGAGTTTCACAGGTAACTGTTAACTGATTGACCGCATCCTCATTTTCCGCTGAGCTTCTGTAGTTAAATTTAGGACATCTCAGATGTTTGTCTTCTTATACTGCCAAATTTTCATATATTTTGTGTTTCAAAGTTGCCCTTGATTATTTCTGCTACTAGAATGAAGCTCCTTGAGGAGACGAATTTATTCACTTATTTCTTTAGTATTGTTTTATTTTTGAAAGTATCATACACTTACTATAAGGATCTGGTCATATTCATTCCCCACTTCCTCCACTGTTACCAGCTTTCCCCCAACACATCTCTCATCATTCCAAATTTCATATCTTTTTATTTTATAACCCACTACATCCAAATAGTGCTGCCTATGTGCACATGTAGTTGTGTGGTTCATCCACCAGGCTGTGGGCGACAGACCAGTGACTGCTTTCCCCAAGAAAAGTGACTGTCCCTCTCTCAGCAGCCAGTAACTGTCATTAGTACTAAACCAGGAGGGGGACATCAGGAACCCCTTGTCACTCCAGGCCAGAACTTTTCACCCTCTTGATCTT
Organism: Eospalax fontanierii; assembly: GCA_035773235.1. Classification (NCBI taxonomy): domain Eukaryota; kingdom Metazoa; phylum Chordata; class Mammalia; order Rodentia; family Spalacidae; genus Eospalax; species Eospalax fontanierii. Next base: position 21,980,705 of record CM069541.1, on the reverse strand, counting down.
CAAAGCACAACTCCAGATTCTGTGGCTTATAGATGCTTTTTGCATCCTCATCCTTAAAGTTCTCTGAGCTTTATGGGGAGTGGAGAGGATGATAGAAATATTCCATCCCCAGCTGATCACTTACAGCTCATTGCTCTTGGCAATTTTGAACAGTTAGGAATCTTTGCAAGCCACTATTCTCCATAATAAGAAGCGTCTCTAAGGTTGAGAGTAGCATAAATCTGTGGTTGTACCCATAAATATTTAGAGTAGAGTTTGACAACATGACCACTTAGTAAAACAATATCAGTAGATTCACCTCTAGGGCCTACGGCTTCCCTAGCTATGTTTATGGTACCAGAAATATGTTCTCTCCTGTGGAACAAGGAGAGTAGTTGAGTATCTCTATAAATAGTCTTGCCACTGTTGCACCAATGATTGCAGGAAACAGCCCTGGGTAAGGCCAATGATGTCTTTTCTACCCCAGGAGGAGAGGGTCCTGGTCAGTTAAAGACAGTTTTTTTCTTCAAGTCTTGCAACTAAAGTGTATGCTGTCTTCACTAGTCCGGTCTTACCATCTAGTAACGATAAGTAACCAAGATCAGTGGCAATAATCTATCCTCTTTGGGGCACTCTTGGGGACTCCCTGATCAGGAACTCACAGGGAGATACCCTGTGCCTGGCACTGAGATATTCATTTAGTAACCAATGTCTTCTAGGAGTACCATTGTTTTCCCATGCAAGATATTGCTATTCAAATTCCTCATTTTGTTGTCGTTTAATGACTTAATTAGCTAATGAACTAACTAACGTGGTTTAGTAGGGCTCCTTTATACATCGTATTTTGTTTACTCTAGCCCCTAGCCCTCATTTCCACGTGCCTCTGCCCCCATGCCACGTAAGCCTTTAGCTCACAAGCCTTTTTCTCCCAATCTTCACTTTCACATGGCATGTGCTATACTGCCTTTTGTATCATAATTTTATTTGCATTGCAAAATCGTCGGTTCCCGTGTAGCTCTCCATGTGCACTTCCTTCTGGTTAACAACTCCCTCCCACCGACTCCCCCAGTCCCATTCTTCCACTTGAACCTATCTGCCCCCTCTCTGCTTTCATCTCACCTGTAAGTTACCACTCCCTGCCTTAAATACACCCCAGCTGGCCTGTCACTAGTTTACTGACTTCCACATGTACTCCAGGCTAAACACACAAAACACAGTGCTTGACCCTAACATGCGCATGTGTGAGAGAACATGTGGTGTTCTTCCTTTCAGTTGTAGGTGGCCTTTCTAAAGTATAATTCTTTACAGTTCTATCCATTTACTTGCAGACTTCATTTTTCTTAGTAGCTCAGGAATGTTCTACTGTTACATGTACCACATTTCCAGCATCCATGTGTCAGTTTATGGGCATCGAAGCTGACTCCGTTCCCTAGCAGTTTGTCTTGTTTCCTATGCTACCAGAGTCATATTCAGAAAGTCCTTACCTACACTTACAGCTGAAGAGTACTGTCTACGTTTTGCTCTTGCAGTGTTAGGGTGTCAGGTCTTCTGTTGAAGTCCTTGATCCATTTGCGGATGAGTTTTGTTCATGGTGAGAAGTAAGGAATTAGCTTCATGTGTCTACATGCTGGAGTCCAGGGTTCCCAGCAGCATTTGCTGAGGAGTGTCTTCTTCCAATGTGCATTTTTCCCATCTTTGTCAAAGATCATTCAACAGTAGCTATGTCGACCTTTATATCCAGGTCCTCTACCCTATTTTAGTGACGCATGCCTGCTTCTGTGCCAATGCCAGGCTGCTTTTATTACTACGGCTCTAGAGTGTAGTTTAGAACCAAGTGTGGTGATATCCCCACAGAGTTCTTGCTCAGGATTGCAATGGCTATTCTTGGTCCTTGGTGTTCACTAAATGTTTAGGCCTAGAACAATACTATGACTAATATATATTTCCAGAAAAAGTTATTACACAAATAGATAAGTATAAATAAATTGGTATTTACCCAGGTTGATGTCAACAAAGGGAGAAGTCTGGTGCTGCTTTCTCTTTTTGCCAATCCCCCGAATGTCTGGCCTTACACTGTCTTCTGTTTCCCTGATGTTGTCATTTCATAGGCTTCATGCAGCTTTTGGAAAGTGTTCATTTGGATAACAGAGGAGTGAAAGGGCAAATAATGTCTTAGGGTAGTTACGGAAATGGCTTTGACCTGTGGTTCCTCTAGAATCCCTAAATCACGCAGTCGTGTCTGACTTGACGTAACGGAGACGTTCACTCGCTGCCTGCACTGTACTTCCCTGCTTTTCGAGTTTTCAGGGCCTTATAATACTTTGCTTTTCTTCCAGTGATGAATTTACTTTATAGAAATTGTCCCAAATTCAACTCTAAATGGGGCATCCATATCACCTTCTCCAAAGTTCAGGGAAAACCATGGAAGAGTGAGAGGAAAGAATGTAAAATCTATAGCATGGGGAGATGTGTCGCCAAGAACATGTTCTGAACTTGACAAGTTCATTGCACACATGAACTTACTAAAGTCATGGGTATCTGTACAAGAACTGCACAAAACTTTACCCATCAGTATTTCATAATAAGACCCCATTCCTCCCTGAGAATCTATTGGTGGTTAATGGTTTCTAATGAGGAATATTTTCTTTAGTGATGTGCCATTGATAAGTTGTCCATGCTCCAGTAATAATCTCTCATCTACACTCAAATAGGCAACTTTATTTACACTCAGTGAGTCACACATAAAAAGCAGAAATTAAGGTAGGGGATGAAGAAGAAAGTTTTCAGTGGGAGATAGAACAGTGTGAGAGAGTTTGAAGTGGCAAAATTGACTAAAATTCCTCATATGTATGTAGGAAATTGTCAAATAATAAAAATGCCTGACAGAAAAGAAAATTATACTTAGCTCATATCTAAATCGAGGTAGTGTTTTTGGAAATGTCTCACACAGGGACACGCTTGTCACCTTCTAGTCCTCTGTGCCCATAGAAATTGGTGACCTTAGATCTTGGTTTCTTCACTGCCTGTGAGTGGAAAAAAAAAAACGTTCCACAGTCCAAAGGAGGAGCTTCCATTGTCTCTAAAGCAGAGTCTCAGCATGGAATCCAGTGTGTACTGCACCCCTTGGCATCTTTCTTTACCCTAACAATATTTTAATAGTTTGTTCTGTCTGCAGAATCATTCCTGTTGTGGGAGTGTAGGCTAGAAACTGTGAGATGTTATTAACCATGAAATCAAACTACATATTCAGATAGTTGATTCTATTCCTAACAAACAGAATGTTCTGTGCACCTGGATGTATAACTTTCTAATAATGTTCAGTCTCTCGAGAAAGCATCCTTTTATGTCCTTGCTCTGGGCTTGAACAAACAGAACACATACAGAATAGAAAAGTACAGAGAGCTGTATTTATGAAAGCCGATCTTATAGTTCAAAAAGATGCTCAAAAATTCAGTTGTAGAAAGCACCCTTTTCTCTCAAAGGATGGCTCTGGCCTGTAATGGAGAGTTGGTCTACAGGGACTAAACTAAGCTGCAGGACTGCAAGCTTGCGTGGTATTGAGGTGCTCATTCTTACATTGTGGGGTTTTCATTTTATTTTATTCTTTTCATATCAAATGGAACTGCTGTGTGGAGCAGACTCCATCCGCTTACAGTGGTGAGAACTTTTACCCAGATTGCTTTTTTTTTTGGAAAATGGAATTTATCCTAAAAGTAATATAATGTAATAGCAATTGAGAACTTATGTGCTCATGTAATACATTAGAGAATATGAAGCTAAAAGCCTTGGCTTTTATCTGTGAATCTGTTATCTGTGAATCCAGATGTACTAAGCAGCTCCCCCAGGCTGGGATTAGTGCTCAGGTTTTGGCTTTCAGTTTGTCTGTTTCATTGTCTCTGAAGGTGCCTTGTTTAAGATTTAGTTGGGCTTGTTTTGTATTTCTTTGTTTGAAACAGAGTCATGTTATATAGCATAGCCTGGTCTTGAACTCGTGATCTTCTTGCCTCAAATCCCAGACCTGAGGAATTATAGCTGTAGTCATAGCTGCCAGGCCACATGGCAGCGTTATTTGTGCTACAGTGGCCCTGTGAGCATGGCTATTCTTCCACTGAAGAGAAGGCTTCTAGGACCTGGGAATATGGCTCAGAAGTGGAGCACTCCCCTAGCCCGTGGAAGCCCCGCCCCTCGTACTTCCGGAACTGCGAATGGGAAAAAGACACTATTTTTGTAGACACTCCTCTCTTACTCACTCATTTATTCCATTCAACATTTGCAGCCTCTCTGCTATAAGCAGGGTCTGGAGGAACCATCAAGATCCTGAGCTGAGAAAGAAGGTGGTCCAGAGAAGGAAATCCGGGCGTGATGAGGACAGTGTGAGGAGCAGAGTTAGGCAGACTGAAGGCGGTAGGTGACGGAAAGCGCGACTGTCTACGCCAGACAGCCTCTCCAGCTGATTTCACTGACTCTGGCTTTGAGTGATGAGCAACAATTGATCAAGTGAGAAAGGAGATGGGGAGCCAAGGAAGCATATTTTTATAGAAATGACAGTGTTAGAAAGTATTAATAAGATGCTTAGGCAAAAGTGACCTAGTGTTTTCAACCAGGGGGTTCACTCTAAATCCATTTCTTATAGACGCTAAGACCTTAAATCTGTTTATGATAGGTTTATCAAAGCCACTAAGATAAAATTAACCATTCTCTTGGCCCTCTTTGGTCGTACGAAATTTACAATGTCTTTCCTGGTAGGAAAACAGTTGGCTAAAATGTTGACTTGTAAAATAAGCGTAGCTGTATTCAGGTACTGGGTAGTTGGAACTTCACTGCTTTTTTTTTTTTTTTTCTCATTTGGTGAAATGAGCAATAAACATGCTATGTTAGGAAAGGCAACATATTAAGATTTTATTCCTTACTCAGGAGAAACTTTTCAGAACAGTTTCCATACCAAGTTTTAATGAGTTCTGTGAATCATTAAACAAATGCAACAAATAAAACTGAAAAGCAGCTTGGAGAGGATCATGAGCTGAACATTAGGCCACACTAGAAAAAAATAAATAAATAAATAAATTATATATGTGTGTGTGTGTGTTAGTGTGTGTGTGTGTGTGTGTGTGTGTGTGTGATCATTTTTTTCCTGAGTATAGTGAACTACCCAAACAGATAATGCCTTTGTGAGGTCATGGCAACACAGATACCCACTTCCCCTGGCCGGTGCTCTCGCCTGTCTTCAGCAGCCACTTTGTAAAGAACAAAGGACAGAACTCTTCTCCTTTGCTCTCTGAAACCAACACTGGAAACCGCTTCTCTTGCCTGACTATACTTTATCATTTCCCTCCCTCCCTCCCTCCCTCCCTCCCTCCCTCCCTCCCTCCCTCCCTCCCTCCCTTCCTTCCTTCCTTCCTTCATTAATTCAAGCAGCACTTATCAGTTATGCATTAGGTACTATACCACTGACAAAACAGTGACCAAACCAGACCTAATTTCCTCCTTCTTCTAAGTGGCTTCAACAGGTGACCAGAGAAGTCCAGGTATTCACTTACATTGGATCACAATTCTCCAGTTGCCAAACATGAATTCAATATACATGTCAGATTGGAAAAATGATTACAGTAAACAAAATTAAAAATTGAGAAGAACAGTTATTGCTAAGAGACTCAGGAAGGAACCCAGTGTACAAAGCAGAACACTGGATATTACTTAGGTGAGGCACCCTGATCGACTTAAAATGAGTAGGTTCCTTAGTCCCAAGTGCTGTTTGTGGCAACATACGCTTTCTCAATGTGCTTAAAATGTTTTGGTCAGGGTTAAGTTTACAAACCTGGTCAGTTTAGCATATTTAGGTTTGGAAGAAAAATAGACTATTGGTATAATAAAGTATATACTAGTTACACAGTAACATTTACATCTCCTGGCATCACTTTGTGAAAGTTCATATTTAAAATCACCATAGCAACTGCCAGGCTACTCTTGCACAGCATATATGCCAGTAAATATCTTGAAAATTACAAATACAATATGATGAGTTTTGAAAGACTCTGTTCCTCTGCTCAGTATCTCTTATTTGTTGCATGTAACTTCATATTAAACCATGTGATACAGCTTAGTCCTGAGCATTTTGACTACTAACTCTTGAATCTAAAGTGATTTCTGGTAGGAGTTTAATCTCTAATCTACCAAGCCAGTTAGTCAGTCAGTCGCCCATTCTAGCATCAGTACTAGGGTTGATGTGTCAAAATAAACAGAAGAAATTTTAAATAGAGTAGATTCTCCAAGAAGCTTAGATCTGCAGGCTATCCCAGTGTGAAATTAACTATTAAATATGAAACAGTAGAATGGAGGGGCACCATAGACTGCTAGAAAAGTCTAGTCTGGGGCTGGGCTCTCAAGGGTGGAGCAGATGTGAGCACAGTAGTAGCTTGTCCCCTATCAGTATCTTTTTAACCAATTTTTTTAACCTTAAACATGAAAGGAGTCTTGTCTTCATTTCATATTATCTTATTCACAAAGTTCACATTTTAATAATCTTCAGAACTAGCAAAACAGAAAATTCTGAGAATGTGTAGGATCTCATAGATGTATTAGGAAGTTACACATTTCCTTTTTATCTATTGATGGTGACAAATAATGCAAAGCTTTTAGAAAATGGAGAATGAAGCAAAATTTTCGTAGAAATACTGGTTTTAAAACCTCATTTTCTTTTTCCTTGCTCATATTTAAATTTCTTCACATATTGCATGTTCTAACCACAGTAGAGGATCATGGGGTTGAAAGATAGCATCCAGTGGTAGCACACTAAATCATAGCTTTTCATCAAGGTGCCTTAAGGTCCACTATGCTGTAAAATAAGAGTGTTAGAATTAGAAGACAACTCAGTTGGTATGGTGTTTGCTTGCGAGAATGAGGACTTGAATCTGAAATCAATACTCAGCAAGCTGGGCATGGTGGTGCATGCTGATGTCAGTTATGAGGCTTTACAAATAGTCATACAGGGTCCAGAGGGAACTTTCTGGCCAGCCAGCCTTATCCTATCTGGCAAGCCCAAGCCCCAGTGAGAGACACTGCCTCAAAACAACAAGGTAGACATCACACGAGGAATGACAGCTGAAGGTTGAACTCTGGCCTCCACACATACATACACAATCTGTATGAAAGCATACATGCACGAACACAGACACACATGCAAAAGAAGGGTGGTATATGTTGGGAGACAAGGGACTCACTGTACTGAAGAAACCATGCCAAAATTAGTATAAAGATTTGCTAGCACGGGCCTATTCCTCCAGCTCAGAGTAGAGCTATGCTATAGCTTTCCATTTCTGCTGTAGAGGAAGAAGTCCTGAAGAGATCTAGGTTCCCTGCAGCTTTTGTCGTAAGCGTAAGAACACTAGGTTTCCTATGCTTGTAGGTACGAAAACTGTTCACATTTAAGGACCAGTTCATCTGCTGCTCATTCTTTCTCTTTAATGTTGAAATATGGACTCTTCACTGAGCAAGTACCCTAAGAAATGGACTGAAAAACCTTATAAATATTTAGCATAAAATATAATAGGTACTTGAAATAAAAGAAAAGTGAAACAAGTACTTAGAAAAGAGCAATTCTACAGTGATGATACAGCAAGCCTTTGGCTCAGGTGGTACGCTTGGGTATACATGGAGTAGGAGCATGGTCTTAGAAGAACACTGATTTTCAATATTCTCGCACTGAAGCTATGAGTTCTACTTACATTTTGAAATAATCATCTGAAATGTGGTTAGACTTATTTGCATTCCTGAGCCATGTGAGCCAGTGATTTAATTTCTGTAATATACCTAGGAAAGGAGTGTTTGTATTATGACAAAAAACCTTCCTGGGGATGATCTGAGAAGTTCTGTGAGTCTGTGGAACACTGAAGAAGAAATGCGTGTTTTGTAAAACGTTGTTTTCTCTCCATTAGCTCCATTATTATTGAATTGAGTTGAATCAGTAGTCTGAGTCCCATGTGACATTTTTGCCCATAAGTTTCAATAAGAAATATAAGGAGGATGCATGGTATAGGACATTTATTTAAAAAGTAGTAAAAATAGATTTAAGCGAAAAATGTCATCAGCAAGGATATATTAATTGCTGGAAGCAATGTATTTGTTTTTATTGTGTCAGATAAATATGAAAGGAAGTTCTAATCAGCATGGTGTTCTTTAACACCTTGACAGCAGCAATTGCTTTGCTGCATTGATATTAATTCATCACTAAATTGGATATAATTCGATAAAATCAAATTTAAGCTATCTAAAAGATTTTCACTTAGCATGAGCAAGTCAAATAATTTCTAAACTTACTCTTGAGGGGAAAAATAAACTATATTTATACAGAATGAGCAAAATTGGCAAGAAAGTGCCTTAAAGCACTCCCGGGTCACCTTTCTATTCTGTTTTCAAATCTGCTGTTGTAAAAATTACTTAAATGTTCTTTGCCAATTAATGTGGAACAAGAGAGTGAAATAGTAACCATAAAATTAAAGCGTACAGTATAGTTGGAAATTACTCTGGATTCTTGTTTGTCTGGATTTCTAAAATTTATTCATTTTATTTTGTGTTTATGAGTGTTTTGCCCACATGTGTATAGGTGCGACATGTGCATACAGTGGACACCTAGGTCAGAAGAGGGCACCGGATCCCCTGGAACTGGAGTTAGAAATAATTGTTAGCCACCATGTGGATGCAGGTAAAGGAACCAGGGTCCTCTGCAAAAGAGGCCAGCGCTCACTGCTGAGCCATCTCTCTAGTTCCGAAACACTTGTGTATTTAGAAGGAACAGACATGCCCCTGTCCAGACTCTGCAGGGAGGAATTACTGGGGGATAGGAGAGAGGTTAACCATGGCTACACTGATATGAATGACTGATATTGACACTGACTTTCTTACCTTTTCTTCTTGTGTAGCCAGTTACCCATTCATCTAGATACTTCATTTACTTTTGTTTTTGTTTTTTGACATAGGATCTTGTTTGTACTCCAGGCTACACTTGAACTTAAAACATAGCCCATGCTGACATAGACTTGTTATCCTCCGGACTCAAACACCTCAGGATAAGGGACTGGTCATAGGTGCTTGCAGAGCCCCTCAGTCTTGTGTTCTTAATCTAATCATTTTCTACCCTCTTTGAACTTATCCATACTTATAATTTCCTGGTAACTTTCAGTTTAGTGGACATTTCAGTCTAACCTGGCTTCATTTTGGTCTCTACTTTTTATTCATCCCAAAACATTACACTGAATTACCGGGTTATATTGTTCATGAAAGTTAAAAATGAAATACAGAGATAGAAAATGAGGACGCTAGGTGTTGGGAACATTTGATGCCGTGTCCCTGCATGAGTGTGCTCAGGCTTCTCTCTGTTCAAATGCCTGTGCTAGGTTCATTTTTCAAAGCCTCTGTTACCATAACTAACAATAATTTTTGCACATTCACTTATTTTCTGTGGACAATTAAAGTTCACTGTAGGATAGTTTCATATACATTTAGTGGCAATGACTAGCAGAAGTAAGTGGATATATGGCTCTCATATTCCAAGGTTTAGGTTAAATTAAATCACTAAGTTAAATCATTAAGCACTGAGTACAGTGCTTGTCCTTTACTAGTGGACTTAAGGAGGGTTTGCTTGCGTTGCTTGCTGAATCTTTGAATTCAAGGAATGTGGCACCTCTCCTTTCTTGACAGAAGGAACTTCACTACTAAAATTTCCACTGTGGTGTAGGCCTTCTGTATGTCTAGTGTTAGCCCTCTGCTCTCCATCCTTGAGCTCCGTGGTGTATGTATATGCACATACATGTGTGTGTGTGCTTGTACATGTGTGTGCCTGTGTCTACATATATGTTATGTGTATGTGATCTTGTATGTCTGTGTGTTTGTATATGTGTGTATGCACATTTGTGTGTGTGTGTATGTCTGTTTGTAGAATTCATAAGGGGTATCTGTAATAACAGTGATTTTGGAAGAAGGAAGGAAGACAGGAAGTTTTTATTAAATCCCTGTGTCATATTAAAATATAAATTTGTTATAAATCCAGTTATATTAATATATGTCTTTAATTCATCCCTTCCTTTGGGGGAGTTAAGATCTCTTACTTGGATACTCATATTAGCTTATAAATCTTCCTGTTTGTAATCTCTTTGTCTGTCTACCTCTTCTTGGAGTGGCAATGTTCTCATCATAATTCATTTATGTTCAATTCACTTCTTTTGTTGAGACTTACTTCTATAATTGCAGTTTGCTCTAAGAGAAAACCTATACCTCTTAAATGGTGGTTGCAAGTCATCCACAATCTCCTGTCAATCAATTTTTATGACTCATTTCCTATAACATTCTCCTCTGCCTTGGACGTACCCAATTCTTCCATTGCAATAGTTATATCTAATTATTTCACTGGCCAGAATGGACTCACTGCTGCCCAGTCTTTCATCAAACCACAAGGCAAGTATTTCCTTTAATGTTCACTTCCTGAAATGTGATCATCCATCAATGCTTTTCTCAAATATCTACAGGCCAAATTTGTCATTCTTTTGCCAATAGATTTGTACCTTACAAATATATTTATTATAGACATAGAATTTTCATCCTGGAATTCACAGAATGTTCTTGGTTTCCAAGGCTCTATCATGTCAGGCAGAGTGAGTGCTGGATATATGACCCTAATTTTTATTTAATTGTAGCATATCTAATGTGTCTGAAGTATATATTGAGATACTCTGGGCCATCTTGATTTTATATTTCCAATCCCAGATCAGAAAATGTCAGTGTTTAAATGAATTATTATTTGGCAAATGAGTATTTTCTGTTTGAGGCCACTGATGTGAAATGTTAAAGTATATATTTTGCTTTCCTTCTCCCCGTCTCTGTCTGTCTCTGTCTCTGTCTCTGTCTCTCTCTCTCTCTCTCTCTCTTCATCCCTTCCTCCATCTCCCCTTTTCATTGGTTCTGACAGCCCCAATCCTGTTCAGGATAGTAGTTCAATAATTACATACTGAATAACTTGATAAAATAATAGACATGGCCCCGCTGCTTAACTTTGCTGATCCTGTTCACACGGTTCCTTCTGTGAAGATGCTGGAGACAGAGAAGAGAGGTAAGAGAGGGACGCTGGCTGGTCAGCGGCGTGTAGATGTGAACATGCTGAGCAGTGTCTTCCTGTAGCAAAAATTACATGCTTTGATTTGGAAGCCACTATTGGGCCTTCTTCTGTAGGTCAAGCTCCATAACCTGGAAAGATGTCAGAACATTTGGGTCTGCTGCATGCGTCTCTCTAGAATTTCTGATTCACTATAGTCTCCTAAGCACTGGATGACCTTTGTCTCAACAATTCCTGGAATATGGGTCTAACCAAATAAAAGTCTGATGGTAACACAGACAGATAGGAAAAAAAAAAAAATCCTTTTCCCGATCCCCAAACGAATCCCTTAATAAAAGTGATGCTTCCTTCAATCAGAAATGTAGGGAAAACCATCATAGCACTTGTAACACTGAAATTAGTATAAATTACTGATATTTTATATCACATCGTACTTGTTATAATATTTGAAACACTTATAAACTCATTATTGCTATAAAATAAATGTCTGGTACTGTTGTGCCACTGCCGGATCATAGATGGATATATCTTACTGTTCTCACCAGTTAAAAAATGAATCTTTTCATATAATTTTTTCCCTTATCATGAACCCTGGCTCTCACGATCTTTCTGCCCCCTCATCTGCAATGGTCCCTGAGCCTTGGGTGGTTGAATATAGGAGTCCTATCCAGAGAGCCTCACTGTGCAGCCTCTTATACTTTTCATATAATTTTTATTTTTGGTTTATAAACCATCTGTTTTAATACTGTCATTTTGACAGTTACAATCCACCAGACTGTAAAATGGCATGAAAAGGGTGGGATTACTTTGTTTAGCTGGATTTAGAGAATAAGCGTAGGAAATTCAGTTCACTTTCATTAATGCTGACTTAGAGTACATTTCCTATATGTTTTAACTATTAAAGTGTATTTTGTTTAGGATATATAGTAAATATAGCTCCATTTGGTGGAGAAATTTACACACTCCCATATTCAAGTAGTCCAATTCCACCTCCCAGAGATAACCATTATAGTATTTATGAATAGTATGAATTTATGTGTAGGTGCATTTACCCTGACAAACCCATATAATTACACTGCTTCACATACCTCACATTATCATTTCTATACTGCCCATATTCTAGCTCTGTATGCTTTTATTTACTTAAAAATATTTTCTGATTTCTATTGTATTTTATTCTGTGTGTATGAGTGTATTGCTTGCATGCATGTAAGTGTGCCCATGTCATGAAGTGCCCAAAAAGATTAGAAGAGGCTGTTGGATCCCCGGAACTGGAGTTACAGATGGTTGTTAGTTACCACATGGGTACTGGAATTCAAACTCAGGTCCTCTGCAAGAAGAGCTAGTACTCTTAAATACTGAGTCATTACTTCAACCCCTGAATAGACTTTTAAATAGTGAAGTCCTGTTCTTAACCAATTATATAGTCTAGGAAACTTTCTAGTTCTTTTTTTTTTAAGTCTTTTATTTTTAAGATGGTAATTCTCATGGGTCTTTCATTAATCTTATCTCACAACAATAAATTACAGAAATTATCCAAATACATGTGCAATGCCATTCACCCCACTTTAGCAGACAAAAGAAAATGGACAACGGAAAAAGCTGTGGAAGTCCTACTTCATCACTTATTGAGAATGTTATTTTGTTAGTTATTTCAGTTATTTTTTTCATTAAAAGCTCACGACCTTTTTCTTTATATTTTTCTTGGTAAAACTGAGGAAAGGCTAGCAATTTGCCAGTGTGTTACTTATCTGTTATATATGTATCCCAAAGTTTACATCAAAATGATTTCAACTTCCGAGCTTTAAAATCCCTGATTTAATATCTTATTTTATGTCATGTCATTTTCTTAAATACAACTGACTAGTAAATTTCATGTGCCATTTTAAGGACAGTGGTAAATATGAAAATGTAATGAACATCTTCTGATAAACCTGCACAAGATCACTATAGAGGGAAATGGCTATTTCCTCAAACATCTTGCTCAGGCTTCACAATTCTTTCAGGATGATTAGCCCTTGTAATTCTATGGTAAGAGGCAAAAGGTGTCAGTCATCTTTAAATATCAGCTATTGGAGAATTACACAATTAAAGCTTAATCACATTTTTAGTAACTTCTTCATTTTTTAAGACTCTAAAATGACAAGTTTGCTAATTGTAATAGGTAGTCCATCCTGTCACCATTCAAAAAAATGTTGTAGACGGGATTAGGTGGTAGAACTCACCTTCACCTGGTATCTTTAATCGGTCTGAGTAGGAACATTTATAATGTACCACATCACTGTCTCAACCAAAACTGGGTAAAATCTATATGAGAGAATAGTGTGTGTGGTTAATTCTGGGTAAATCGTTCATACCAACAATCTCCCAGTCACAGTCTCTGAAATGATCAAAGCAGTTGCTCTAACGCACACTCTGAATTCTAGCCAATGATTTAAAAGTGCAAAATTGGTGTCCATGCATGCATATTACACATATCAGGAGGGTGTGTGTGACTATCTCATTAAAATGATCTCTTGCTGTAGTTTTAGCTCAATAGAACAAATAGAGTCCATGACTCTGAAAGATCTTGGCAGCTACTAATAAACTTTGTTCTGAGAGTAATACCTGTTATGAATTAGCCTGTGACAAATGGAACTTCCAAGACTGAAAAGAAGACAGCTGCGCTTTAAAAGAACATACACAAGAAGATAAAAATCAGCAGAGGGTTGCTAATATTCTGGAAGTTGAGTATTCTGTAGTTTCTTCGTTAAGACTATGCATCTGTTGCATCGTGAAAGAAAAGGGAAAATGAGGAAAAAGCAAATAGCCTTTCCTTTTCTTCTTACTCTCCTGAGCTTACCATTTAGCTCCTGTACTCAAACAGGATCTCAATGACAAGCTAAAGAGATCATTTCATTAGCAACAAATCCTGAATTCCTTTAGTAATTCTTCTAAAATAGCAAAGAAGTAACTTACTAAGATTTTGATAGAAAAATTATTTAATTAGAACAAGTTTACACCTGACACTTATGGCTTAACTAGAATAAATTCTGTCCAAGTTTAAAATTGTATTAAGGACAAAATAGATGACTGATGTGTATGTAACATACAGAGTTTCCTTAAAATAGTAGTTCCTTTATAGAATCTCTCAAAAGAAAAAACACAATTATTGAAGTAACTAAAAAATTTATCATATACATAAAATAATTACCTGAGAAGTCAGAGCATATATAGTCATGTCACACAGTCAGAGTGTATATAATCATGTCAGAGCATCTAAGGTTTCTATCTTGTGTGTAATCTTCTTAAATACACATTCTGTTCGAACCTTGGTATTCTGAAAAGGCAGGCAGTATGTTCTTAACTGCTGAGCCATCTCTTCAGCCCCTGTGTAGAGACTTTGAAATAATGAAGACATGTTCTTGACCGATTCTTTGGTCAAGGAGACTTCCCAATTCTTTTAATTTCTCTTCTCTCACAGCCATATTATTTTCTTCCATAGATGTAAGTAATGTCTAAAATATTGCTTTAATGTAGACTATTTAATTTATCAGTGACAATCTGATAAGAGAAAAGCTTTGAAAGTGGTTGAAGTAGGTGTGGTCTATCCCAGACCTGCAGCCAGACTTGGCAGTGTTGCTCACCTGGTGCTGGTTTTAGAGGGATGAAAGATGTAAGAGTGAGGGGGTCATCAGTTTTCCTCTGAGGATTCAGGGAGCCTCCAAGGCCAGACAGCATGCAGCTGAACTGTCCCTGCATAAAGCGGGCCCTGACGGTCCTAGAAGGTCTGACAGGTCATTTTGTAAAGCTGTGAAGGTGAAGCCTGGTTGGCAGTAGAGACCCCAAGAATATGTTTATGATGCTAGAATTGTGAGATGTCTTCGAAAGAGTACTGCATAAAGGGAACAGATATCAGCCTGGGTGAGATGTATGTTGCCTGCAGTAAAGCAGGAGGAGTTAAGTCACCTAAACTCTTTGGAAATAAAGTCCCAGAAGCTGACTATTGGCTTTGGTGTTTGCCCTGCTGGTTTTTAATCTTGTTGTGGTCCAGTATTTCCTCAGTGTGCCCCTATTCCTCCATTTTGGAATGGGAATGTGTATTCAAGTCCACTGTATGTTGGGAGTATGTAATTTGTCTTTTGATTTCACAGGCGCTTAAAGTTAAAAAGATTGCCTTGAGTCTCAGAAGAGACTTTGGACTGTGAACTTCTGAATACTATTGAGATGGTAAAGTCTTTGGGGACTTTTAAGGTTGAACTAAATCCATTTTGCATTTTATATGGCCATGGGTCTGTGGGGGCCAGGGAGTGGAATGTGGTGGTTTGAATGAGAGTATCCCCCATGGGCTCTAAATATTTGGACATTTTGTGCCCAGTGGGTGGCGCTGTTTTGGGAGGTCTTAGAGGGTGTGGACATGCTGGAAAAAGCATGTCACTGGGGGTTCTTACGGCTTAGAGAGTTCTTAAACCTAGCTGGATCTCCAGTCATCCTCTGCTTCCTGTATCTGCTATAAGATGAAGCACTTAGCTACTAAGCCTACTCTAACCATCCCTGCAGCCGTGCCTCCCCCTCTTCAGTGGTTGTCTAGAAAACCATGCACCATTTTCCTCTCACAAATTGGAGGATTAACTAGGGGGTGGTCTTGCCCTGGAGGTACTCTCTCCTTAATCAATTTAATCTCCGATCAAAGGGATCTTCTCCTTTAGCACATACCTTCATTCTAACATTAATCTTCCTAGCGCTCTTTTTCAAACCAAACTGTACATTCTGCACTTTTTTCTGCCCCATTTGTTCTTTTTCATGGCAGGTCTGCATAATATTCAGCATTAATAACCACACCATCATTTCTATGTTAAGGGGCTTTGAAACGTCCTCCTCCAAAGGAGGGTTTTCTTTTCTTTTTTTTTTTTTTCTTTTATTATTTATGCATTTTAAAAATACTTTGTTGAATCATTGTGTGTTTCATACAGGGCGTCTCAATCAGTCTTAATCATCTCTAGACCCCCTTCCTACCAGAACTCCTCATAGCCCCACAACTAGAATCCGTACACTCTATACATTGTGTCAAAGTCTATTGTTTCAAGTTTGTGTTCCAAGATGTTCTTCAGTTCAAGTTCATCCATTGAGGTACTGTCAGCCTATCTAGAGCCCCTTGCTTTAGGAAGATCAACTCTTCTTCATCCAGCAGTAATGAGTTCCCAATATTTCTTCAGCAAAGAATGGGGTTTGCTATCCATTGCCCCAGTTCTATGCTGGGTTTTTGTCAGCTTGCGTTTGTACGGGTCTGGCATATGCTGCCACCATTGCTGTAGGTTCATTTCTGTAGCTTCATACAAACAGGGCTCCATGAGCTTATAGGACCCTATTTCCATTGGTAATACACAACCTCCATGGCTCTTACAATCTTTCTATCCACAATAGTCCCCAAGTCCTGGGTTGGTGAAGTTTAATATAGGAGTCCTGTCTAAGGACCAGCACTCTGAAGACTCTTAATCTCCATGCTTTGGCCGTTTTTTGACCTTTTTTCTTCCTGGTCCTCTGTTGCATGAGGGAGCTTCATTAATGAAAGTGAAAGATTCATTAATGAGCTCTTTACTCTTTGTCCTGTGTTCCATGGGTCTTAGGTGTAGAGGTTGCATTGCAGATGTGCCAATTAGGCTTGGGCAATTCACAGACAATATCTGTGTGTGGCCAGTTGTGCTACTCTGTAATAGTCTCTGGTGCAAAAGAAGCTTCTTTGGTAAGTGGTATCTGCAATATTTGTCTATAAGTATCAGGATACATATTTCACATATAGGAAGAAATTACATTAGACTAAGGATGTGACAGACTTGGAGTTTTCTCTAAGATTTATGACCTCTCCAGCCATGTGTATTTGACTATGTTTACAGTACTGCCTGAGTTTCCCCCATTGAGTGGGCTTTAAGTCCAATTAGGTAGCTGTTGGTTATTCATAAGATAAATGTGCCCTTACAGCACCATTGTTGTGTGCTGTGCCATCAACAATCAACATTTCATCTTGCCCCAACAATTACTGCTGTTAATAATTCATAATGTCATAAAAAGTTGTTTTTTGAAAATGGTAATCTTTTGTCACTAGAATTTACTATATATAACATCAATGATTAATCCTCATTTCACACATGAATAGACATGAAACGTTAGTTTAAGTAATTTCCTTATATTTTAAGCCACTTAAATATTGAATTTCAGAAAAGAAATCTTAATGGAGATTGGAAGTGTCAAATTTTCAGTGGCCTCCTACTGTTGTAGTCCCATTTTGTAGTATACTCCCAAATCATGTAACATTACTGATTGCATATTAGACACCTGAGCACTTATGAGATTATCCTGGGTCTTGCCGTCACTCACCTTAATGCTCAAGAGAAGAAAATGAAACAGAACATGAGTCAAATAAACAGTCGTTGTTGTCTTATATTCAGGCTGTCTTCCTGTAAAGCATTTAGACTGCCACATTTTGTCAATTTCCTGAACATAAATGTCAGTGTTTATCATCAACACTGAATTGGTCAGTCAGCCAATTTTTTTGGCATTAACAGACCCAGCAGTAACCTAAACCAAGTTTTCCTTCTGTCGAAGTGCATTCAATAAGACTGAGACTCTTGGCAGGCTTATGGTGGCTGTTCCTGCAATTCTCCTCCCCTGAGAACTTCAGATTCCAGTATTCAGGTTCTAGGATGGAAAGAGTACTTGTTTAGTTAAGCAGGAAGTGGGGACTACAGAAGAAAATGTGACTCATAACTTCTTATTTCTCACCGGATCTTCTCTTAGGGTAAGAGCTATAATACTGCTTAAATAATAAGCACTGTGATGCTGATCTAACAGGGAAGAAAATGAAATCAATCATTCCTAAGTTACTAGTGTGGAAATATGTGCTGGTCTTGCCTCGTAGGTTATTCACAGCTGGAATCTCTTTTTCTAATTCTTCAGCTCCCATTCTATATGTAGTACTTTAAGGGTTATACATTTTATTCCCATGCATTCATCATTGATTCATTAAGGTAAAGTAATCCCCATACAGCCCAGAAGATATGTGCCTTGGCATTATGAAAAATAATATTGGGATATTTCTGTTAGATACACCATTGGAAATGACAATAAATAGGAATGAGTGCTATAAAAGGTACTTATATTTCAAATTTGTTGCATAAGAAACAGTTCATATCCCTACACCCAAGACTCAGGGAACAACATGGAGGAGGGAGAGAGAATGTGAGAGCTGGATGGACAAGACACCTCTTGCTAGCAAATGTATTCTAGACTCGATAGGGAAGCTGCACCAATGAAATCTCCATAGCATGGTAGTCTAAGGAGATATGCATAATGACAAAACCAGTTGACATGCCAAAGTCGACAGGGGAAAGTCATGGAGTCCTGCCTCAGGATGAAGACTACAGTGGATGCTGGTGAGAGAATCAGTTTTCTCACTGAATGATTTTCTGATGCAAAGTGGACAACCCAAAACATAAGTACACATGAGCCCCATTTAATGGACTCAATGAATTATATATATATATATATATATATATATATATGTATATATATGCATATATATGTGTGCATATATACACACATATATGGGTGTTTCTGTGTGTATATTTATAAATGTTTGTGTATATATGTAGAGATAATAATAAATGATGAGGATAAGAAACTGAGAGTGAGAAATTAGGGACACAGGAGGAGTTAGGGGAGACTGGGAGGGATGAAAATAATGAAAAGACAATATTTGTGTATAAAATTCTCAGAATAAGTTGGTATGTATCAATTATGAAGAGAAAAGAAATTTCTAGTCATTCTGTTGGCTCTAAGGGACTTTCCAGTTTTATCCCTGAGATAAGAGAAAGCTCCACACCACCATAGTCATACCTCATTATTCCAGACCATTTTGGAAAGGGGAACATACGGACACTATGTTTTACCTAGGTTCTGACTGATCTTTGTTCCTTCCTCCTTCCTGTCATCCCCAGCCTTCTAGTTATCATTTCTTAAATCTTAATCTATTACACATCTTCATGTTTAATTTATGTTAATGATCAGCAATGTGAGAAATTTAAACTCAAGTTTACATAGAGTGGATACATTACTTTGATAAATATGTACAGAACTTGTCATGAAGTCGGTTAACTAATGTGTGATAGAGAATTGACAATAGCGTCATTCTAGACCAACCGTGATTATAGAACATAACACGTAAACTGAGGAACAAGAGCACTTCCTGGATTCCCTGGAAGCCATGCACAATTTTAACCTCTAATGGGTTTTCTTTCTCTCCTCTCCTCACAGAACTACCTTGGTTTTACTCGCTCAGGAGTTCAGCTCTTCCAGATATATATTTAAACAAACCATTAAGTAAGCTTATCTCTGTGCATTATCTTCTCATGTGACTTTCAGTTTCAAATTAACTAAACTTTTTCACACATTTTGGATGAAACAGTATCTCTTCAGTTGAAGTTTGCAAAGGATAAAATGTCTTTGAAATTCTTTTGGCACTGTGAAAGATAAAAGGATTATCTGTCTAAAAGATGGAATAGGTGATAGAAATTTTCTGTGCATGGGAAATTACTGCTTTTAAAATTGTAAATTGAAATCATCCAAGTAAGGGAAAAATATTTTTAAACCCAACCCACAGCATTTTAGAAATATCCTCTGTGCATGATGCTTTATGTTTAGGGAAATTGCATATTGAGGTATTGGGGGCTGGCAAGATAATCCGCAGGTTAAAGTACCACTTGCTTCTAAGCCTGATGGCATGTTCATTCCTCAGTACACACATGGTTGAAGGACACACAACCCCAGAAGTCTTTTCTCTGACCCCCACATGCATGCTGTTGGCCGTGGACATGAAAACACAGATATATACCTACACACTATGAATAAATCTAAGGTTTTGCATATTTTATGCACAACGAAAATCAGTGGGATTTGTGTTTTACCATTTCTTTGATAATCATTACTTGTTTCTAAAATTGGTAGAATACTGGCTCTATCCACATTGTGGATGGTCATCCAGGAAGGTGGGGATATTGAAGTCACTGATAAGGCACCCATAACTGCTGTAAACAAACTCTAACTCTCTTGTATACAACCTTAATGAAACTCATTGGGTCACCAAAAAGTAAGTGACTTGCTATGTGTGGAGATACATTCCTTTAATTCCAGGAGGCACAGGTGTGCAGGTCTCTGTGGGATAGAGGCCAGTCTGGTCTACATAGCAAGTTTTATACCAGCTGGAACAACAGGGAGACACTGTCTCAAAAAGACCAAAATAAATAAATAGATAGATAAATGAATAAATAATACAAGTCAAGTGGCATTAGAAGGGAAGCTGTTTGGGAAGAGTAGTCTCAGTGGGAGGGGACAAGAGAAGGCAATGTAGATGAACATGATTGAAATACATTATAAACATAGATGGAAATGTCGTACTACAGTCCATCATTGTGAATAATTAGTGAGTGTTAAGAAAAGCCCTGGAAACAAAAGGCCATACCATTTGGTTAGCTTGTTACTGGGATTGGAAAGTAGAAGCTTACACCAGAGGATGAGAAGAGAAAAGACAGATGCTACTTTTAAAAGTGGAAAACAGATTATTTTGTCGTTTATAATATTATAGTAATCGTGTTAATAAGAAAAAAAAATCATCAAGATATATTTCTAGACAAGTTATTTAATAAACCAATTGTGTTACTAATCAATTTATGTTTACTTAAATAATTAAAGAGATCAATATATAAGAAAAATGCCATATGAAAAATTCAAAATAAAACATGCCAACTGGTCCTGATAGCCTTTGGGAATGAATTTAGGGTCCAGTGAGGAAGCCAGGCCCATGCATTTCTGAGAAACATCTGTAGTGTGGTATGGGATGCCTGCCAAATGCAGACTGTTCAAATCTCTGAAAAGAGAACAAGGGAAAGCCTATCCAAGTGTTAGCTCAGACTTGATGCTGAAGAATGAGTAGTCATGCAGAGATGTCAGTGAAAGAATCTAAAAGACAGAAAGATAACAGGTGTGGAGTGGCAGAGAGAAACATGCTTCCTGTAGAGAAGGAGAAGGTCTGATTATTTGGGAAATAGCCAGGAGACCAGGGTGCTAACTTTCAAATAAAAAATTAAATTCTTAAAAATAGTGCACATAAAAATGGCAGCTACATTACCCCCTTCAAGACTCAGGGAACATTGTAGAAGTGAGGGAACAAAAATATCAGAGCCAGAGAATGGGCAGATGTGTTGCAAAAAGATGTCTTTTGAACATGATGAAGCTTTGCACTGATGAACTCAATGTAGATGTAGTTGTCTACAAGACTAAGCCCTTCAACATTTTGCTATGAACGGGGAATGGGCCATGAGGCTTCACCTATCCTAAGGGATTATGGCAGTTAATTGTTGCTAGAGGAGAAGTTGCCAATTTCTTCATTGAAATAATCACTGATAATTACCCAGCACCAGTAATAACCTCTCCCATGCTCCTGCAAGTCACTGAGTTAAACTCAATGGGTTATATACAAAAAGAAGACCTGAATGTAGGAGAGAACACTGGCAGGAAGAAAAGTTTCACCAGGACAGTGAGAGGCAGGAGGGGCATGAAAATAGCTAAACGCATGATATACATATGTGAAATTAAAAAATGGAAAAAGAATAATGTAAGGTCAGGGTCCGAGAGATGCAGCAGACAAGAAGATAACAGAGACTCCGCTGGGAGCTAACAGGACCCGGTTTTATAAGAGAAGACCAGCTGGGACTAGCTTCTCTGCACCTACGAGTGGAGAAATGCTAGCCCCACTGCGGGGCTAGCCTCTCTGAAGAAATGGGGGAGACTAGCCCTCTCACCCCCATCTTGGGGCTGGGGCTCCGGGGAACCAGGCTGGCATGCCAGGCTCCAGATCAGGATGGAGGAGTTCCCTCAGGGAGAGTGTGAGAAGCTAACTCCCCGGAAGAGCGAGCTGAGCCCAAAAGCTCAAGTCCCAGTCCCAGTCCAAGTCTCAAAGCCTTAAAAAACCCTCAGCCCCCTCCTGGCTTTTAGGGGAGGGAGGTTGGGATTGCCATGACATCTGATTGATATTTAAGGTAGGCTTCTGGCCAAGAAGTAGTCTTTTTTTACAGCTGTTTGTGAATCCTGGGTTGGGAACCTTATCTATTCAAAAGTCAGTTCTTTTCTCGGATCTCTCAGATCTCAGAGGCACCTGAGAGTCTAGGTTGGAAATGCTGGAGGCAAGGTGTTGAAGGTTCCAGTCAAACCTAACAAATACACATATGGAAATTTTAGTACTAAACAAACATAGGTACAAATGACATGCTCTCTGAAAGATGTCAGAGTCCTAAGGGCTGTACCCTCTGGGAGAGCAGGGCAAGTTCTTGATATACTTGATGTCAGTGTCTCTGGTAGAGCTCTTCTCGAAGTCTCTGCCCTCTCTCTTGTCCAGCTACCTCTGCAATTGAATCTCACCAGGCGGAAGCTTGCCTGGATTTCACCTCACAGATTTATTTCAGCATGTCTAGGCTGCACAAGCGCACCTGAACTCTTGATTGTATTCTCTTTTGGTCAATTCCTGAGCTCCTGAATTCTTCTTTACTGCTCTCTCTGGCTAAATATGAACTCTAACCAAGACAGTTCAGTGGTTTTAAAGATGGTGTCATCATTATGAATTAGATCATATGAAGGAAAGAAAGCAAAAAAAGAGCTGCGTTCATGCAGAAAGAAGTTTCACTCTGTAACAGAGGTTACACAGCAAGAACTTTTACTTTATAAAGGGAGACGCTATCAGCTGTGATGGATGAGGTATAAAGATGAAGGAATCTGAATGAATAGGAAAGGCTGCACATGTTATAGCAAAAATGTTAACAGCTGTTGATAGACACATGGCTGTTATAGTCCACAAAGCATATTATTATGAGTCTTTTTATTGTCATAGCACATCAAGATTGTTTTTTTCTTTTTGATATAGTTAAAGAAGAAGGCACATAAAGTATTTAAGGCCATGCTATATGATAGTTCTTCCTTCCATCCAGTTTAATGCAAGTCTTGGGCTGCTGGGAAAAATGTAAACTCTCTATTCTTTGGATAGAATGTTCTGTGACTATCTCTTAGGGCCATCTGACTTATGATGTAATTTCACTTCATTATTTTTATGTTCATTTTTTAATCTTGATTATGTGTTCTTTGGTGATAATGGGGCATTGAATTCACCTCTTACTGATATACTGGAGTGGAGCAGTTGCTTTTGGTCTAGAAATATTTTTTTAAAATAAGTTGAGGGCATCCAAGTTTAGTGCTTATGTATTTAGTATAGTAATATCCTCTTAATGGATTTTTCCCTTAATCTGTATGAGATGATCTTTACCCCTTCTGATTAGATTTAAATTGAAGTTTATTTTGCTGGGTATTGCTTGTTTCCTGACTGCATTTGGGGAGAGGGGTGATAGCTTTGCCCATTCTTTTACTCTAGGTCATTTCAATCTTTGTAAAGTGTGTTCTTGGAGGCAGAAAACTGATGGATCCTATTTTTTAATACAGTCTTCTAGTCTGTGTCCTTAATTGGTGAGATGAGACCATTGATGTTCAGATTTATTAATTTTATTAATTTTATCGTGTTTGTTTTTTTTTAGTATTCCTTTGTTTAATCACTGACCTAACATTGTAATTTTTGTCACTTCTGGATAGTATGCATATCTCTTTCTTCAGCCCAAAATATTCCTTCCAGTGTCATTGGTAGGGCTGGCTTACTGGTCATTGATTCCTTTACCCTCCATTTCTCCTTCAATTAGGACTGACAGAACTTGAAAGACACTAGTCCAATTACTTCTGGCTTTGAAGTCTCAATTGGAAAATCAGTTGTTAATCTTATGAACCTGTCTTTGTATGTGATTTTCTTTCTCTCTTGCAGCTTTTCATATATGTTCTTTGTTCTGTACATTTAGTGCTTTGACTGTTATATGATATAGCGAACTTATTTTCTGTTTGTGTCTATGTGCTGTCCTGTGTGTCTCTTGCACCTTGATAGACATCTCTTTCCTCAAATGTGTGAAAATTTCTTCTGTGATTTCATCGAATGTATCTTGTGGAATGCCTTTGATCTGCATTTTTTCTTCTTCCATACCTGTGATTTGTAGGGTAAGTTTATAGTGTTCCAGAGTTGCTGCATATTCTGTTCAGTTTTTCATTGAACATTGTCTCTGACACAATGATCCAATTCCTCTACATTCTTCTACTTTTTATTTTCTTAAATTCCTGATATTCTTTCATTAACTTAATCTGTTTCATTGGTGAGGCTTTCCATTGAGCTTTATGTTTGCCTTACTAAATTTTTTTTATTTTAAGTTTTATTTTTGTTTGTATTTTCTTCAAAAATTCTTTGTATTTTAAAAAAGTCATTTTCTTATTTTTACTAATTTTCCTTATGCTATTCTACTGTTTATGTTTTATTCTGACATTTTTTAATATTCTGTTTGAGTTCTTTGAACAATATTACGAACGCTATCTTGAAATTGGGTCTACTATTTATGGAACTTGCTTGTCCCTCTTTGTGCCTGTTTTGGGGGAGACATTTGGGCTTTGTTGTTTGTGTTTTTGCAATGGAAATTCAGGCATTTGAACTTAGGTAGTGTTATTTTGGTATGAATATTTGTCTCACCTTTGTTGAATGGACATTTGGATTTCTGTTGCTATTATCCCAATTTGTCAGGTTAGGGACTAGCTGATCTGTGTTTGGAGTTCAGTCCTGAGGCCACTCAGTTATGATGTACAAATGGGAATCAGAAGTGGCCCTAGGTCACTAAGGCAAGGCACAGCTTCTGAGTACAAGAAAAACTTTCGAAAGAGTGGCTCTCTCTACAGATCTCTGAGTCTGTGGAAGGACCACTGGGTTCTACAGGTGTTTCTCAGGAGGCTGCAGGTATAACAGTGAGGTGAGGGGTACTATCTGGGGGAGATTCATAGGGCTACTTGAGACTCTCAGGCTATGAGAGTGCTGTCACTATTGGGGGTGACCAGTGCTGTATGGGGGAGATAGGCAGTGCTCAGGGGGCAGGACTGCTGTCACAGCAGGGGTAGGTAGTGCTGCTTGAGGAAGGTGCTGATGGTGGGCAGTCTCCTGATGCATATCCTTTCCTCTGGACCGCTCCCAGAGTCCTCAGGTTTGCTCACAGTAACTGTGAGTGAGTTCCAAAAGAGCATTCCGGAGTGGAAGTCCTGTGTATGTCTAATTTCAGAGCCATTATCGCCATTCTCTGCTTTTTCTTTTCTCTCCCCTCCCTCACCTCCTTCAGTCTTTACTTCTTTTCCTTGTCTTCTCTTTTTTTGATTTTTGAGGCAGGGACTGACCTTGAATTCTCTGTGTAGCCAAAGATAACCTTCAGCTCCTGATGCTAATGCTTTCACTCCCACGTGCTGCTGCAGTTGTGAACTACCTTACTACGTTGTTCTTGCTTTTCTTCCAACCCTCTTTCTTTTCTTGTCTTCTTAATTTATTTATTTTTTAATTATTAAACTCACTATGTAAGCCAAACTGTGAGTGCAGATGCGGATAACCATGTCCTGTTTTCTCACAGGCACCCCCAAATGCAGAATAGGGCCATATTATCCACCTCTGATGGGGAGTAATAGACTTCCAGAAGAGGCACATATCTGGAGTTATCATGGCAACCTTTGGGAAAATGCTATGCCCCAGAGGCTCCCTGTAATATTCTGATTTTACCTGTTAGTTACAACCCACACGCTTTGCCCACAGTTTAATGTATTGATCTCCTACTGGATCTGCCAGCCTCCACCTGCCTAGATCTCTATGTAGTTTACCATTATCATAATTTGTTATGCTGATGCCCTAACACATAACACACTTTTTTTGTGATTCTTCCTACTACTAATATTTGGTGCCCACATAGAATGCTTTTCTGAACTTCAAGTTCTTACTATCCAATCGTCAAAAGCCTGGGAACAAGATTACTGAGAATCAAAAACCTTTTTTGTTTGTTTATTTTTCCTATAAGTGAACATGTTTCAAACCTAACTTAGCAACTTGATACACATTCTTGAGTCTCAATTATCTTTTCTATCAAGTGAGTATAATATAATGTCCATTCTATTATTATTATGAGAATGAAGTGTTTATATTCCAGCAGGTCTATGACATACTCTAAAAGACACAGGTATTACTATAAAATGTTTGCTTTTGACTCAGATATTACTCATAACTGTGCTCTGTTCTTTTTTAATCCCCAGTTGCATCATTGTACTGTTTTTCTCATTGATTGCATTTCTGGTAACTTTCAGGTTATTTAATTTGTGATCATTTAAACACCCATTCTATGCTCAGTTTAATATGTCTTCCCTCTCACAGTGCAGGGCAGATTTCTCTTTGGAGTAACTTGGAGTCACTCTTTACTCTGCCTTCTAATCACAATCCTGGCGTAGTGGTGGAGAGCTTAGAGTTCGATTCAGTGTGGTCTGTTATAGGACTCTTGTGTTCCTTCTGAGTCCAATCCCAGCGAGTTTGGAAAGTGCAGGGTCATAGGAGGTGAGAAGAGGAAGGATCTAAGTCATTCAGACATATCCTTGCCTTGATGCGTCTGGGCTGGTCTTGTCAGCATCTTGTAGTCTATGTTTGCTGGCAGGCTTGGTTTTACAAAATGTGATATTCAGCTTTACCCTGGCTTCTTTTGTCAGTGAGGACCCCTGTGAGTCCCAGCACTGTCTGGAGTCCAACCATACATGTACATTTTGGCCTCTGTAATTAATGCTTATATCCTTGACTGGCCTTGGCCCCTGGGAAGTTCTAGATGACTTCTCAATGTGGTATACATCTATGCTCCTTTTTTACCAACTGCTTGACTTTCTGAGTAAGTTCTAAAGACCCTTTGTTGGGTGGGTATTCCACGAGGAAGAACATTATTGCTGCTCCTTCTCCATATGTATGTACTTTTACTTCAACTTCTCTTTATTCCTCAGAATAGGTGAAAGTCCAAGAGAACTAAGAGCACTTTTTATCCAGTGTTTCACAGGGGAGAGAATATATTGAGTCTATTAAGAACTTAATATAATTGGAGGCGCCTTCAAGGTATGCCCCTAACTAGTCCCTGTGTAAACGTTCACTCTGAGCAAGAAGGGCTCCCTGTTTATATGTAATCAGTGTAATATTTGCAGGCTTATTTATTTTCTTCCAACAACAGATATAAAGCATTGGCTGTTCCTATTTAAGTTAGATATTCACAGCTTCCCAAGGTTTCTGGGCGTATTAAAGTACCAGCTATGAATGCAGCAGTAAGGGAAGCTGTGAGCTGTTCATTCTTTCTGTGACAGAACCATCAAAGAAAGACCTGGAGGCTCATTTATGAGGATGGTGTTTCCTCCACCCTTACCAAGAGTGTGCGTGGGTATGGGGTACCCTTCCTTGCAAGCCTGTACAGCCCTTGCAGCTGTGACTGCTGCTATTTTTTGTGGTAACATTATTATTGGCCTTCGCTGAATATTCACAGCTCTATTAGCCAAGATCCCCACTGTTCCTCAGAGAGTGAAAACTGGGGAGACTTCCAATTTTCTCTGCTCACTCTGTGCCTCAACAATGGTCCCAGAACCGCTATTTTCAACTGCATTTAGAATGAGAGATCTGTTACATTTTTTGTTGATATTTGCCAGCTATATTTGCCAGATTTTTTGCAAATAATTTTTTAAAGTAATCTGTCATGATTTTTAAAACCATCAATGTTCTGGATGTATATAATGGACCC
The DNA here is from genome assembly GCA_035773235.1 of Eospalax fontanierii. Taxonomy (NCBI): domain Eukaryota; kingdom Metazoa; phylum Chordata; class Mammalia; order Rodentia; family Spalacidae; genus Eospalax; species Eospalax fontanierii. The sequence goes on along the minus strand of CM069541.1, from coordinate 21,952,901 downwards.
CATGATACAACCTCATTCTTATCCTCTGGTCTTGTCTGATGCTTCATGTATGTGAACATATGGGATTGAATAACATTTTTTAAAGTCTTCCATCTTTTTCATCATCAGTATTAGAAACTGAAGGATTCTGATTTTTTTTTCTTCCTTTAAACAGCTTCTTATCATGTACCCAAGGCTAGTCTCAAATTTGGGCTCCTCCTGTCTCAATTTTCCTTGTACTGTGGTTACAAGTGTGTGTCTTCATGTTGAGTTTATATTTGATAGGAAGTTCATCTTTTCAAATTTCGAGCTTGATTACTGACAGACAGAGTCCTGGGGTAGTCCTTAAGTTACTGTAAACTGATAACAGAATGGCTCGATACCTAGAAGGACAAGTCAATATGGCAAGAGAATTAAATTCTCTTTTCTCCAGAGGCTCTGACTTAGCCGCCAGCTGTCATCCAAGTCCTGTGCTTTAGGAATATCACCTCTGCTCTCTGTGCAGCGGGATGGCACTCTGAGCATTAAGGCAGTTTCTGGACTGCTGATTTTGAACAGTGTGGAGAGAGGACTCAGACCCACCAGGACTCAATCCTAATCTAGAAGAACAAGTTCAATGTCTTGAGTTTTAAAATGTGAGAATCACCTCCTAAAATGCTCTCAAATCAGGTCACACATGTAAGATCGGACTTTCCCTTGTATGCATGATACTCCGCCTTCCTACACAAAATAAGTGATTAGAAGATAATATATGTGATGAGAGTTGGGCATCTAAATACAATGATTGAGACTGTGTATGAATATGTTACAAAAGATGGCATATAAAGACACTGGATTCTGAAAAACTGAAACATGTTACTGACTGTGTCTCGCAGGAAGCTTTCTGATCTTCACTCAAATAGGAGTGCCTCCTTTGGGACGGCTCTTTTCCCTCCTTTTACATTGTTTGGTTCCCTTGGGAGCAACCAAATTTAGGATCAAATCCTTAGCCCTAATAATTTTGTAACTGATTCCTGACAGAAGCCTTATTAATCCAAATGCTTCCTTAAGATTGTAAAGCTCCCCTGAAGGAGAGAAGGGAAGTCGTTTGTCTCTGGGAGGGGAACGCTGTGTGACTCTAGGTTCAGTATGTGGTGTCGCCTATCTTGTATAGGTAGCTGAACCTGGAGAATGAAGTCACTGTGCTGAGAGGGAGAGGAAATCCTAAAGCTATTCACATTTCTGTTTCACTGTCCCTGGCATGCTAAAATCTGAGGACAGCGTTACACGCACGAGCTCACTCTGTAACCAATCCATTTTTTTTCTGCCAAACTAGTTAAGATAGCGTATTAGTTACAACCAGAATGCTCTTAATTTATACGAAAACATGAGTCTACCACAGTTTCTTTATCATCAAATAAAATAGTAAATTTTCTTGGAGATGACTGGGCCCTGTGTTCAAATTTTCCTTTTTCAAATGAACTATCTACTGACAATAACTTTCCATCTCTTTAATGTCTATAAATTACTTAATGTTTCAACAAAACTTGAAAAACTATTAATTTCCCAAACTTCTAATATTCTCATGTTGCCATAGTAAAGTGTGACTTTTTAAAAAAAAATTTCTTCATCCTATCCTAGGACCAATTTTTAAGGAATTCTGCAGTTAGTATAGTAACTAAATGAGCTGGCATCTAGTAGAAGAACATACTGGATTATATCATAGGAAAGAACATAACTGGTTCATTGGATGCTTTTCATTAGTTCCCATGTCTTGCTCTTTTTTTTAAATTCTATTACAATGACTCACAATAAGTTATTAATTTTTTATTTAAAATCAGCTCAAAGGATAGTATTTATTTATTTTTCTGAATAAAGCACATACCTGGTTCATTTTACAAGGTTTTGATTGTGTCTGAGTTCTTTATTAAATTGCCTCCTTTTCTTGGAATTTGTTCTTAGCAGTTGCCTGGCAACTCCTGTGATACTTGGCAAGAATATTCTCGGAGAAATTTTTAAAGAATAAAATTAGTAGAGACAGCGACCCCTTGTAATAATGGATATTACAATTGTTCAGATGTAAAAATCATTCACTATGAATGAAGGTTATTATTTAATGGTATGCTAAGTGGACCTTTCTGTCCAATTGCAAGCTGAGTCTCCCACCCACAATTTGCCAAAAAGAAAATCTTAATTCCTGATTTTCACAGAAAATGTGGTTGATAATAACAGTGAGTCTTCTATTGAATTTTAGAAGGTGAGTGATGATCAGGGAATGAGCTCAAGCATTTCTCTGAGTCTGCTGTACATGGCATACGTACATAGCGGTGGGAGAAGCAGTCTCTCCATTTGAGATTTCTCACTGAACAATCAACAGTACTCATGTGGAGATTCAGTTCACTCTGATTTCTACTAGATCCCACCTTTATAAGAGGCAGCATGGTAGCTTAGGTAATATGCTATTACTGGAGAATGCTAGAAGTAATATTGAAAGGCCTAATGAGAAAAACCTTGCAAACATCCTCTGACATGTGTTAATACTTCAGATTTAGATTTTTGTTTTAGTAGTGTTGGCAGTGGGAGAAATTGTTGCTTTAAAGTTATAAAAAAATCCATTGTAAAATTGTTCTGAAAATTATTGTATCTTGCGTTACTCTCAAGCTGGTTGTCCTTTCATGATAGCAAAAATGTATGGCAGTTAAGGAGGACAAATAAAATCTTCAGGTTAATGGATATCCTCAATTAAAAGCCAGGTGAATTTAGGGAAATACTGTTCTTCTACTAACAGTGATATTTAGAGGCTAGGTGTGGTGCACGAACCTTTAATTCCAGCACTCAGGAAACAGAGACAGTTTGATCTCTGTGAAATCAAGGCCAAGCTGGGCTACATAGCATGTTCTAGGCAAAATGGAGCTACAGGGAGACCTTGTCTCAAAATAAAAATAAAATTAAAATATTACTATCTGAGGTAGGGGACATGAATCTGTTGGAAAAATCCCAGCATTCCAAACATTAAGACCTGAGTTGAGATGAGCAGCTATTGTGTAAATTCCAGGTGTGACCAGCATGCCTCTGTAACCCCAGGACTGGGGAGGTAGAGACAGGATGATTTTAATCTACCTTAATTGGTGAACTCCTGTTCCGTAGAGATCCTTTCTCAAAAAATGAAGTGGTAATTGACATATAATATACCCATCTTTGATGTGTGGCCTCCACAGGTACACACATATACCATACACTTGCATACACATACATGCACCTATAAACTCATGTCCACACACCCACATGGATGAACACATACACACATGCACACCATACACTTACATAAATACACATGTACACCTGAACTCATGTCCACACACCCACATGGATGAACACATACACACATGCACACCATACACTTACATAAATATACATGCACACCTGAGCTCATGTCCACACACCCACATGGGCATGGACCTACACACACACACACACACTCACACACTGAAGTCCTTCAATTTATGCTATCAGACCTTTCTGCCAACATTTCAAGCCCAGTCTCCTTCACTAAAGATTAAATTTTTCCTTCTTAATGAGAACGTCTTGAGTATTTAAGGTATCCAAACATCTTCCATCTTTAAAGTTTTACATTAGCAATTATTTCTTGGGTTTCCCATTTCTTGGAATTTCCATTTCTTGGAATACCCGTGACTCATTTTCCAAATTTAGATAGTTTCTGTGACTGGGACTGTTGGGCCTCCACTTAAGACTTAGCCTACTTTACTTCATCTCTGAGAGAAACTTCTAGAAACTAAGGCTGCTACCTCATTAGACTGGGCCATACCACATAATTTGATAATATTGATAATCATCTGTTCCCGCTTCCTGTTCTTGTTTTTCTTTTTTTTTTTTTATGGTCTTATGGAGGAGCACTTTCTAATCAAGTTACTGTTTAAATATCACTGTTATTCTTCAGTCCGAATCTAGATCCATAGCTATCTCACTCTATTCTCCATGAATGTTTTCACTTGATTTTATATAAGCTTTATTTTCCTCTTGACTCTAAAAGTGTGAGAGTGCGAGAGAATGCAGAATTCAGCTTTCTTTCCTTAATTCTAGAGTAACTTAGCCAAACTTCTTTAAATTCAGCAATATAGATGATGTGAAAACATCTAAAATGAATTCATTCTTCTTTTCGCCAAATGCTAGTTTTCACATAATTTTCTTGCTTAAACTCCAGGCTTACTCTTGTTTACTCTCTCATTTTTTCTCTAAAATACTGACAAACATCTTTATTTCCAAACTCTTCTCATCCTGCCCACATGTAACACCCCTACATTAGAGTTTTGAAGTCCCTTGCAGAATACTTCACAGTGTATCTTGAAAGTCTAACTTTATGCCACCAAGATAATTGCTCCTTATATTTGTTTTAATAGAATGTGATTAAGAGAAAATTGTGCATTAAAAATTTTAATACCTTCTAATTTTTTTTAATTATAAAAATATATTATATTACAACAAAAATAATTGGGAATTGGGGTTGCTTACAATTTTCCTTGTGAAATATTATCAAATGGATATATCTGAGTAGAAATCTTCTCTTTTATTTGGCATGGAATGATATTTTTTCCTCTATCCATCTGGATCTTAAGAACTTAGTTATGGTTCATATGTTCACCAAATCCAAGGAATTTAACAAATCCTACTAATACAATGCCTGGCTTTTAAATACTATCATCTCAATGTGTTAGTTTACAGATATTCAACAAACGTCCATCTGTTGCCTTCCTGAATGTTGGATGTTTCTTTCATCTGCCAGAATCAGTTATGAGCCACGCTGAACGTCTTAGAACCTGGCTTCACAGATCAGACTCATCCTCTCCCTCACTAAATACTCTAATAATTCCAGCTCACATGGCTTTAGAAAATCCTCATAATTTGTTAGTTCAAAATACTATACCCTACTAATTTATATAACATATCTTATCTGTAAAATTTAGCTTGTGAATTAATCATACTATCATAGAGATTCTAAAAATAGGAACATGTTCACATGAAAGTGTATGTGTGTGCGTGTGCATATATTTTTTTCTATTGTGATAATTTGATTTTAAAAACAGGACAAGCAAATATCAGCGAAATGAGTAACATAATGAAGAAACTTCTGTAACAGAGGCAGTGGAATGATTTGTTTTATCATGAGGAAGAGAAAGGAGAGGACCCCTAAGAGGAAAGGATGGCAAAGCATATTTCTTTAGTTATATGGAAACATTTAGAGTCAAGTGCTGGGTTGGGAAAAGAGTGACTTCATAAGTTAACAGGTTAGCCAAACTAGAGAGAGAGAAAGTGAACTCAATTTCAGCGAGGGTGCTGAAGAGATGGCTCAGCCGTTAAGAGCACTCACTGCCCTTGCAGAGGACCCAGGTTCACATCCCAGCATCCAAATGTTATGGAAGTCATCTTTCTTTAGAAGGCCCAGATCCATCATCCCTGGGATCTGTATTCAGCTCAGGGGTCTGTGTGCAGAACCTGAGGTGGGAAGAAACTAGGCTCAGTGTACATTGCCAGCTGTTCCCATACACATATACTACATCTCAGTCACAAGTCAGACTTTCTGAAGATTTCTTATTTATGTGCTTGTTTTATTTATAACATTCATATGATTTGTGAATTTTTTTTGAATTTTTTGAGACATCTATTCACTCTGTAGTTCAAGTTGGCCTTGAACTCACTATCTGGCTCATGTTAGTCATCCTGCCTCCGGAGTGCTGGGATTATAGGCATGTATACATCACCTGACATGATCTTTAACTCTATTTTTAGCTGATATATAAAATCATAGAGGCAGTTTACATAAATGAGATAAGATGACCATAGTATTTCAATATATAAACATTTGTTATTTAAATAAGGTTAGCATAACTATTTCTTGAAATAGCACTTCCTTATGGTATAAACTTCAGTATCACTTTTTCTAACTTTTTGAAATATATAGCAGACTTTTGCTTCCTGCAGTCACTGTGCTATGCAGTAGCACGTCTGAACTTCTTGCTTCTGGCTGTTAGTACCTATTAATGAAGTATTGCCCCATCCACTTCCCCACTCCCTCCAGTTTCTTGTAACTACCAGTGTATACTGAAGTTCTAGGACATCAGCTGTTTAAAATTTCAGTTCAGAGTGAGCAGTTGATACCTGGCTTTCTGTGCTTGGCTTATTTCATTTAACATGTTGGTCTCTGCTTTCAGCCATGTAGACACAAATGACAGTTTTTCATTCACTGTTTGACTAGGTAGTAATCCATTGTATGTAGGTCCCCTGTTTTCTTTATCCATCCATTTCCATTGATTGATATTTAGGTTGTTTCTATTTCCTGTGACTGTACACTGAGTAGTTGGAATACTGGATTATAAGAAATTTGTATTTTTAATTTTTCAAAAAGTCTCAGTGTGGTTTTCTATATTGCTTATGCCGGGTTACAGTCTCACTGACGGTGAACAGTTTCTCTTCTTTCAATACTTCACAAGCTCTTACTGTCTTCATTCACTCATGTTGGAGTAAGGTGGTAAACCCTTGGGTTTTTGATTTGCATTTTCTTAATAATTAGTGATATTTATCATTTTTATTACCTATTAGTCATTTGTGACTCTAGCTTTTGAAATGAATATTGCCTGATTTCAGTAAATTCATTTGTCCCTGCTTCACATGCCCTTGTACTACAGGCTCCCTGTGAAAATTTTTGTACAATCATGATTAGCTTCTGGGTTCTCATATACAATACCGTGTTTGCTTCTATCCTTTTGTATTCTTCTCTTCAAGGGAATATTTCTTTATTTAATCGAATTTTTGTATATTTCACACAGAACATTCCAATAATCTCCATACCTCCTTTCCCCATTGGCATTGGCACCCTCCTATAACCCCCCACCGGAATTTATTCATTCTCTCATCTGTATCAAGACCCATCATGCTAAGCTTGTTCATCCCCTGGGGTCTCACCATGCCATCCAGAGTTCCTCCCCTGAAGATCAGCTTGTCCTTACCCAGGAGTAATTAGCTGAAAATAATTCTTTGGCTAAGATTAGGGCCTGCTGCCCATTTCCACAGTTCTGTAATGTGCTGGGTTTGTCTGCTTGAGTTTGCATGGGTCTTGTGCTGACCCCATTACTGTAGGTTCATATGATCAAGGACCCAGGAACCTGTGGGGTTTTATTTCCACATAGTCACGCTCCTCCTCCCAGCCTTTTACACTCTTTCCACCCCGTCTTCCTCAGTAGTCCCTGAGCCCTGGGTGGGTGGAGTTTAATACAGTATCCTCTCCAAGGACCCACACTCTGCAGACTCTTACTCTCTACGCTTTGGGCATTTGTGATCTTTTGAGCTCCTGGCCTTCTGTTGCATCAGGGAGTTTCATTGAGTTGCATTTACATTCTCTTTACCCCTTGTTCTATGTTCTGTGAACTTTAGGTGCAGAAGCTGCATGGTGGATGTGCCACTTAAACTTGGGCAATTCACACACAGTCGTTGTGTATGCCCTGTTATGGAACTCTGTAGCTATTGTACGCTTCTGTCATGAATGGTAACTGGGATACTTCTCTGTAAATATAAGGATCCATATTTTGCACATAGCCTTCGTGTTTTCTCAAGATCTATAACCTCTCCAGCCATGTGTATTTGGCTATGTTTACAGTACCACATATGAGTTTCCTCCCATTGAATGGGCTTTAAGTCCAATTAGGTAGCTGTTGATTGCCCCAAGATAAAAATGCCACTACTGAACCAGTGTCATTTCTGTGATGATCATTAATATGGTTAATAGGCCTTAAAGGTGGGGTTGAACAATTGTTTGATGTTCTCCCTAAGCAGTTTGCATAGTGCTCTCCAAAGCTATGAGACCTATCCTTTGGAGGAGGTGGCTTCCAAGTCAATTTCAGCTCCATTGTTCCAAATCCTGTCTTCATCAATTGGTCTTAATATGAAGTTCTAGAAGATAAGCAAGGGCTGTGGCAATAGCCTGTGTAATTTGAGAGGAGTCTCTTGGACTACCCTGACCAACAACTTAAAGAAAGGTTTCTCCTGTCTGGTATTGTTTCTTGTTATGTACCCTTCAGCTATGCACATGGGCCCATGTTGAGATACCGTATATGTAATTTGTCAGTGGGTTTTTTGACTAATTCAATTTCCTCTGGTTTTCTTACTGAGCTCCTGCACATCCAGATTCTTCTTGTTTTTTTCATGTGTCAGCTCAGAAACTATCCTTAATTAAAGAACATAAACTCATTGAATCATTGAATCATATCATTGCCTTAATTATTTCATGTACATTTGTTACAAAGTACAGTTACTCCATTTTTTAATGTTTTCATTCATCTCTGACTCAAGAATCACGGTCCTCTTCTGTGCTGTTGCTTGCACCTGGAAACCTAGGAAATGTTCATGCACATTAAATATTTACCAAGTAGAGGAAGGAAAGATCAGAGTGAGAGGGAAGGAGAGGAGTAGAAAGGAGAAAGAGAGACAAGATAGAAGAAAGAAGGGAAAAAGGAGAGCAGAGGGAGAGGAGAAAGGAATAGTTGGTGGAGTGCTATAACCCATTGCCCTCCCCTGTGGAGATGCTCCTTACCACAAGAGTAGAAACACTTCAACATTCAGAGCTCTTGAGCAGGTCGACTCTGCGCTCTGTTCTAATGAAGCTACTTCAGGACTGCAAAGTCTACCTCAGTATAATTATTTATGATTACTTCTGTTTGTATAGATTAGTATTCTTCAATGTCTAATACTGAGAGTCGTTAGAAATATCATTCATCAGGAATGGAGAGATGAGTCAGTGGTTAAGTGTCCTGGCTGCTCTTACAGAAGATCCTGGTTTGCTTTTCCAGTACCCACATAGTGGCTAACAATGATCTGTAACTACGGTTCGAGGGAATCCAGTGACCTCTTCTGATCTCTGCAGGTATTGCACACACGTGCACTTATATGCATACAGACAATACACATACACGTCTTAAGAATTCTCCTCTTTTCAGTGAAGCCCAGTGTTCAGCCCCACCCCCCTAGGTTTGAACCGATTGAGTGAACAGAGAATGCTCTGCAATTAGAGAAAGAAGTTTATTTGGGGTTACTTACAAAGGATTCATTGCTGGGAAGAGAAGCAGAGATTTCATATGGGGGATCCAGCATTTTGATCAGAAGTCCAGTGGACCTCTGGCACACACACCTAAGATGGAGACCAGCAGTGCCACATTCCCACATCTTCTACCCAGCTTTCACTGCTTTTCCCCTAGACCCTCCCCCTCAAGTCACTGATTGGTTGGACAGAAATTGACTCTATTGGCTATTTCTCTGTCAGTCACATTCACTGAGGCATGTCCCTCCAGGTAGAAAGGAACTCTGTAAATTTTCCCCTACAACACATAAAAATAACAAATAAAATATTTTGAAAAGAAATATCATTCATAAATATATAAATATATGAATCAATGCATCGTGTGCTACAGATGCTTCTTCTACAACCTTATACACATCTTTTCCCATGCCATTTAGGATCGCCCTTACCCAAGCTTGACATGATTGGAATCTTGGCTAGCAGGCGTACCTTCTTCTCCTTTGTATTATTTCCATAGACTGAACAATAGATATTTTTCTCTTGAAGTCTGAACTCTGACAACAGTGATAAGAAGTTATCCCTTATGTGTGCAGGTTGCATTGAAAATGTGTCACTTAGGGCTAAGCCTCCTACAGACACATATTGTCTGTGCTTTACTAGTGGTGGGACTCTGTGTTAGTTAGCAAAGAATGGTTCTCTGAGGAGTGGTGATATGTGTACGTGTCTGTAAATGTGAGGATGCATATTTAGAATAAAGTAAGAAATTACGTTGGTCTTTGAACGTAGAAAAGGAAATTTTTCTCCGCAGTCCAGGGCCTCTCCAGCCATGTTTATTTGACATGTTCAAAGTACCACACATAAGTTATGCTCCATTAAATTATCCTTAATTCCAAATAGATAGCTGTTGATTGTAGCCCAGATAAAAGTCCACAACTGCACCAATAATAATGGTTTGCTGGGACATTGCTGGTTAGTAGGCTTTACAGCTGGGTAGGACCATGGATTGGTTTCCTCCATTGGTAGTTTGCAGAGAATCCTCTGATACCTTGAAAGCTAGTCTCACCAGAGAAGGTTCCTTGTACAGCAGATTGTGATGAACGCAGGAACCCACAACCGGCCAATGTGCAGAGAGCAAGAGGTGACGGGCGTTTATCTCTGAATAGAATACTTACATCAAACTTCTACCTCTTATGGCTCAGGAATCATTGTGGAAGAGAGGGCAGAAAGATCTTGTAGTGGCTGACCACAGCAGACTGCGCAGTTACGCAGTGAACTCAAGCATGGGGACAGCATGCACAGGCATAGACATAGAGGCGTGGATAAGAAATCCCAACCCAACCCAAAGAACTTTTGGCAACTAATGCCTGCTGGGAGAGAGAGAGACAGTGTCTTTCAAGCAAGTAGGTTAACCAGGTTCCACCAGATGAACCCACACTGAGGGACATGTGGAGGCAGAAATCATATGTGTGTGTGTGTGTGTGTGTGTGTGTGTGTGTGTGTGTGAGAGAGAGAGAGAGAGAGAGAGAAAGAGAGGGAGAGAGAGAGACAGAGAGAGGGTGCAGAGACAGAGGCAGAGAGAGAGAACGTTAAAGCGTTAAAGTGGGAGGGGGCAGTAAGGGGAGGTGTGCAGAGGGGAGGACATCTAAATGCCACCAAATTGTATGGTATGAAAATCAGAAAAATTCAATTTAAAAAATCTTTAAAAGAAGCTCTTCCCAGAGAAACTCTGTCCTCTACTGTAGAACTCACTCTTTCAGTTAGCGTGTTAGATAGACTCTCTTCAGTGTGGGTAAGAGAAAGATACAAATGCCTACTTTGCCTGGTGCATAGGACGGGGACATTTGGTTGCATTTGGGTTGTTATTGAGTAACTAAATGGGCCCTTAAGCACAGGCATTTGTACAGACAGCCTTCATATTGTTCAAAACCTGAGTTTTCAGGTGAAAAAGGCATAGTTTAAGTATGATGTACACAGAACAATAGCAAATGATTGCAAAACCATGAACAGGAGGTTTGAAAAGAAACACATATACATCTCATTTTTTGCATTCAAATGCATTCATTAATGAAAAAAAAGCAACATGCATGTCATTTCCAATGAAAATATTTATTTATTGAGAGTCATTTGAGATAATCACACAGTAGAACAATAAGTGTACGTTTTAGCTTGGCAGGCAGCTCCTCTCCTTAGTTCCTAGCCCATTCGTTTGTCTAACAAATATATATTTACATAATGAATTGCTTTCTAAATATATACTGCCTGTCTGATATGTACCCATTGTGTGATAGCATAGTAAGTCGTATAAGCTAAACAAATCCCTTGTTCCTGTGACTTTTATTTTCAAATTAGGAGGCAGAGAAGAATTAGTGAATTAATAAGAAACCAGTAAGCAGACAACAAAGTGGTTTAGAACTGATAAGCCATGTAGGGGCAACTAAAAGTATAAAGAAGGGAAAGTGAGTGTATGGTTATTTACGTATTCTGACAATTAAATAATTCAATTATAACCAAAATATAGAATGATATTAACAATAAAGTTCCTGGGAAAAATCTCCCAACTTTTATTGAGACATGAAGTTCTAAATGTGTGTACCATGGCTGAGGATCGAAGGAGGCTCCTGTGTCTGAACAGAGTGATAACAAGGCATAATAAAGATTCCTAAGTGATGGGGCTGTGTGGTAGCGTTGCTTGCAGCCGAGTTCCATTGGCAGGATGCACATGATGGGAGGAGATATCTGAGATCTCTTACCTTCCATACAAATACCCTGGCATACAGCCTGCACACATGCACACAGAGTAAGTACATAAACGTAATTAAACCATACATAAGTGAGTAGGAACAGGTTTTCCTAATATAAAGATCTAGAGCCTACAGTTGGAAATATGGTGTATCTAGCTTTAATTAAAAGTCATAGGGAATTTTAAGCAAGGCCATAAACGATTTCATTCATGCTTCAAATTGATCACTTTTGTTTGAAAACAGTGAATAGAGAGGAATAGGATAAAATAATTGAAACATAAATACTGAGGAGGAAAGTTAAGGGCTCTCGAAATAATGGAGAGAGCAATAACTGGACAGAGTTGAAATAATGAAGAGAACTGTGACTGGGCAAAAGTGATGGTGGTGGGAATCAGGGAGGATGCAGTGGATGGCTCCAAAGTATTGTTTGGAGATGGAGTTAACAGATCTTCACTGACTGGATATCAGAGAAGGGAGAAAGTCTCCCATTACTGCATTGGAAGGATGGTAGATATTGTCCTATTTTGAGAATGATAAAAGCCTATATAATAGACTATAGTGGGAATTCAAGAATTCTGTCTTATCTATATTGGACTAGGTATGACATCTTATCTATATTGGTCTAGTGACATGGATTATTCTATTTGGAAATAAGAAAATACATTCTGCAGTCTTAAAATATTTAAGGCTATAGGATGGCGTGACATTACAAAGAAAGTGAAGGGGAGTGAACACAAGACTAAACAATTGGAGGTGATACAGAGAATTTGACACACCCAAAGGAGTCTTAAGCTTGACTGAGAGGAGGGACGATTCTAGGAACCTGGATGACCTTCAAGACAGGATGAGAAAACAAACAACAAAAAACACTTCAACTCTTGCATGCTGCTGGGAAATGAGATCAGTTAGTACTTGTCCTGTAGTAGCAGATGCTCCTGAAAAGGAGTTCCCTTGTACTGAGTGGTGTTCTTTGCTCTTTCACTTGTGCTAAATTAATTCATTTCACCTATTATCATTTTCATTCTTCAAATACAAAGTAAATCCAATTCCATTGATGATCTGCTTAGGAGAAAAAAATGCTATTAAATCATAGCATTCTTCATGAATCTGAACCCTAGACTCCTTTACAAGGCAATTCCCATTATCAGTGTGACCAGTCTGCCAGTTACTCTTTGAAATAGCCTTTCTTTAGAATCCTTGCTTTAAGTGTTCCTTGAATTATTAAGATTTTAATTCTGTGTTTTAAAGGAATCAAAATGATAAATGATATTTACCAATTAAAGTCAACTTACTTAGCAGTTTAATTGTTTTAGTTTTTGTCCTTTGTGATATGATCTTGGGAATTGTCATCTCAGACCCACCCACATCCACATTGTTGCACTCACACCCCTCTGAAGTTTTTGAGACTTTGTAGCTCAGAATGATCTCAGAGAACTCATGATTCTGTATCTTCAACTTCTGAGTGCCAGGGATGTACCATCATGCTCAGCTTGTGTCAATATTTCAGTGTACTGGGATTTTTAAATGAACAGTATATATTTGATATAGTTTGGTAGGTTAAATGAAACAGTAGACTTTATATGTCAGGTGAAGAGTACAGGGAACACATTCCACATAGAAGAAAGAATGATGTGAAAACTCTATGAGGAAGGATAGTTTATTTTCTTATATGAGCTGAAAGAAGACTGAAATACTTGGAGCATGGGGATATTTGGAGCATGGAAAGTCATAGAGATAACTAACCAGCGGGTCCAAAAGAAGCAATCAAAGTAAGGAAGAGATCAGGCTTCCATTTTTAAATATGCATTGTAGTTTGCCACCACTAATGAGGCTAGAGGGATATTGGATATTGGAAACTGAAACCTTTCTGGGACTTATTCCACTGGTCTTTGACAGTTTCTAATGATTTCTCAGTCTTCATGGTGGACCATTGGTTTAGATCAAAAAAACATATTACTTTATTTTCTATTTTTCCAATAGAGGACTCCACATAATTGGTAAAGATGGTGAGTTTATTTAACACACTGGTTCTGGAGGTGCGGGAGGATCAAGTGGCAGGCTTCAGCTTCTTTTCCCCCTGGAGAGGTCCTTCCTGGATGAAGCACAGTGTGGTATCATGATGACATGACTTCAGTTGTAGAGAGATACGACCAATTGGATAACCAGGGTTTTAACCTTAGTTTATATTTAATAGTTAATTTTACAAAAAATAAAACATCATCTGCATGTGTTTATTGTCTTTACATAGATGTTATGTTAAGTCAAAGGATAAAATGATGAATGAAACAGATAGTGACTATTAATTCTTCTTTAATTATTTATCATAAATTACTTTAGTCATATTATTTAAATGAACAGAAGCAAGTGGGATTATAATTCCATTTATTTGGTGGTCACAATTATTGAACATATGGAATGCAGTATTGACTAGATATTGCAACATCAAGTCAACCAAATTTAACCTTATCCCTGAGATTCATTTCGAAGGAAATGAATGAACGAATGATTCAAATCCCACACTTACTAAGCTTAAATGTTATACAAGGATAATTTCAGAAGGGAATAAAAGCAGGGATATGATCAGTAGATAAACTTAGAGCTTTCTTGAGATATTGTTTATTTCATTTTCTAAAACGGTAGAGGTATATGCATGGAAGATTATTCATCACAAAGATCAGAATGTATATATCATTGCCCAGATTTTAACATTTACAGTCAATAATGTCATGGAAAACATAAGAACACTGATGCCTTTGGAAACAGAAAATTCGACTTTAAAGTGACATATTCAAGGGAACGAAATCAGTATAAGACTTCTTTCCCTCTTGTTCTCTTTGTAACAAGGTACATCCAAAATAAGCAGATGGCATTCTGTGGGTTGAGGATGAATGACTAAGGATCCGTGGAAGGATCACATCACAAGATTATGTGTAATTGATGTATTTAGTTTAAAAGCTTTTGGTTCCGCAGCATCTTAAAGCACCGCTGAAATTACATTGAGAGAAAAACTGGAGTGATTCAAAATGGAGCTATGTTGAGAATTGAAATGTTTTTACCCATACCAGGTCTCTCTCTCTTTTTATTAAGTTGGTCATCATGATAACTCTGATCACTAGTAATGCTAAAAAGTGTGAAGTGTATTATGATCACATTATAAAGAATAAAGTCAATATGAAGAGTGGATCGTTATATCTCTGCTCTTGCTTTACAATTACTGGTTTTCTTTATTCATTTTGAATTTATGGAGGCATTAGTCAGATGTTTGGTACTGCCTAAATGGTGGTAAATGCTATTCCATCCTTCAGGGAGCATGCAATTTAATAAGAGAAAATAAAGTCATAAGTTAATCATTAGGACTCTTTTTGTATAGCATCTGCCATCTTAGACACTTTCGTAGTAATATGACAGCCAATATCATTCCTATTTCCACACTATACTAGTTTCCATTAGTTTAACCTAAAATTGACTTTTGCCATTTAAAATATGTAACATGACCTCAGTTGAGCATATTGTACAGATAAGCTACCTATGCCGAGGCTAGGTATTACTTTAGCAAAACAAGACCAGATATTAGCCATGCAGTTTAGTTGAGTCGCAATGTTTGAGCTTAGTTTTGGAAAGTAAAAGAAAAGGAAGGAATACTGACTTCCATAAAACTTTTTTTATACTAAAGAACTAAAGTAGTTCTTTCCCATGGGACCACATACCATAATAAATAGATAGATAGATGATAGATAGAGAGATGATAGATAGATAGATAGATAGATAGATAGATAGCTAAATCAGAGACCCATATTGTACTTTTATACCTAAACATGGAAGCAATCTGATTATGGCTATTTCTTGGATTGACTCTCTTTAAAACCTTTTAGTGAAATGATGGTACTGCAGTTCCTGGAGGAAAATGATTTGACAGGAGGCTAGGCAAATATGGTTGAGGAGTACTGAGTCCTGATGATCCAGTGTAATGCACAAAAATTAAATTAGACTGAGGAGAATAAAAAACAATATTCTGTACCTTACGTCATTACAGATCACATATAGAGTTTAAATTAACTTGGGAAACACGAAAATGGATAAGCTTTGCCTTATCTTATTTTAGAACACCTTTGTCACCTGGCTTCTTATGAGACCTGTAAAGAAAGTGACAATGGTTGTATTTGTAATGTGGACCCACAGGCTGAATTCTTGCAGCTCAGGGAAGTTGAGGTATATTTACTGTAGAAACCACGTACAATAAGAGGATTGGCATTCATTCTTTGGGAGCATTTTGTCATCAATATGGAATGTATCCTCATTTTATGACAGGAACTGAGCCTGAGAAACTTTGTGAAGTTAATAACCTTCAGTTGATATTAGAACTCAACTTTTCTACTTCTGAGTGTAACCAGTTATTTCTGTACTGTTTGGACCTTCAGCACATAGTGATCCAAATATTGAATACACTTGAAATCATAAGGGATTTGGAGTGCAGCAGCTTTTCTATGTGTGAGCATGCTCTTTGATTTTCTTTTAGTTCTTTAATGTTGCCAGCAGGAACTTAAACCAGTGACTCATATCCACAGTCAGGAGCACAGAGAGAATTAAAGCATGCATGCTTACTGCTCAGCTTGCTTTCTTCACTCATACATGTCTGGGACCAAAACCTAGGGGACAATGCCACACAGAGTGGGCTGTACCTTCCCGCATCAATTAATGGAATGAAGATAATTCTCCACAAACAGACTCACAGGCCAGTCTGATCAAACTATCTCTCATTGAGACTCTCAAATGATTCTAGATTATGTCAAGGTTTTAACTGAAGTTGACTATTACAATGTTCATATATATATATATATATATATATATATATATATATATATAACACAAAGTAAGAAAGGCATATATAATGATTATCTGTATGTTCATAGTAGAAAGTTGTCAAAATTAAAATTATTTTTTCGCAAATGTGTTTCATATTGATATTTATTCTGGTTTTGTAGTCTCTGAACTATCCAAGTCATTCTTTATATGATCCAATTGTCCTGTAGAATCCCTTACCTGGGACTGTTTAGTGACCACAATTCCTTGATTTCAGGAGCCAGCTTAAACATATGTTGTTTCCAGTAAGCTTTATAGTCTTTCATGTTATCCCAGGAGAAAATGGGTAGAATTTCATGTAAGAAGAGATGTTACAAAGTGATCAATGTATACAATGCCATTATTTGTGCTCACCAAAATCTAATAGCCTAAACTTTTGCTGTTACATTGTTAGAATGTGATAGATGGAAACGTCTGATAAATACATTTTTTGTCAACTCATTAACTTTATAGAAAGCAGATAGCAAGTGCTTTATGGTAAAGTTTTGTTCTTGAGTTCACAAAAACCCAGTGTAGAAAGGGGAACTCAGAAATCAGATCTCTGGTATCAAGCTGACTGGTACCAAGCACTATGTTTTCCATTGTGCAACACTAACCTAACAGCTCTGGAAAAGTATATGTAGCAGCTGTTGATGCTTAGAAAATGTGCATCTTATGTAGCAGTGAAATGCAATACAATAATGAATTTATGGATTTTATGTTCCAGTTAAGATCTTGAAAAACACATTTCAACATGTAATCAAGTCCCCAAAGAATTTCCTAATTAGTAAAAATTACAGCTTTGAGGCAAGTGATGACAAATCAGAATTGAAGGGACAGATAGCCCTGCGTGTTTTGACATGCACTTTATGGAGCCTGAATCTTCACTATAATCACTATGGAATCTTCATCTTTTCTGAAGACACTTTCGTACATTTTGTTGTCATCTTTTTTAAAATTGAAGGCACTCCAGTCCTGGAGTCTGACAAGAATATTTAATATATCATGTATTTCAAAGGAAACAGTAGGAATAACGGTATTGCAATTTCTACAATAGAAGCTTTAAGTATGCTGTCTCTTTTGCCAGAAGATTCTTGCTCTGCCTATAGTTTAACAGTCCAGGCACTGTTTTGCTTAATGATATACATTTGCTTCTCATGGAAAATAACTGGATTTTAAGGACCCTGATTTTTACCTTACATCATAGATGTGTTATTTTAGAGCAGAATAAATAAATTTCTTTCTTATTAGTGCATGTAAATATTAAGTATTATTGTTTACTGGTGTTCTTAGGTTCCTTCTTGACTTAGGGAAATTTTACATTTAATTGTCAAGTATTGGAATTTAATTTAAAATATTCTAAGGAACTAATCATCCTATTCTAGCTCCTTTCTTTCTTTTGAGCCCAACAAAGAATATATTCAATATAGATTGAAAAATTGGAAATTAAATAAATGAATAAATGCAGCTGGTTGAATCTTTACAGTTCTCTGATAGTACCTAGTCATCTTCCACAGATAGCCCTTTGGATTTATGAACTGTTTTGCATAAACTTTTTGGCTACTTCTGATACATTTTCTATTTATTTATTTATCTATTTATTATTTATTTATTTGTCTATTTGTGTGTTTTGTCTGCATGTATATAAGTTCACTGGTGTCATGCAAGGCTCCACAAAGGCCAGAAGAGGGCATCAGATCAGGTGGAATTGGAGTTACAGATGGTTGTTACTCCATCTGGGTATGCTGAAGCCATGTGGGTGCTGAGAATCAAACCCAGATCCTCTACAAGATCATACAGTTTTCTTAACTACTGAACTATCTTTCCAGCCTTATAATCTTTTTGACCTTATAGACCATCCATTACATGGACATCAACTTAGGACCTAGAGAGGGAAAGATGATAGTCCCAGTAACTATACACAAAAAGCACAGAAGTAGATATGGCTTGACTTACTACTCTCCTCCTGTCCCACATATTCATATTTTATGTTCTTGTGTCACAGATTAGGAAGAGTAGGGGTTGTAGGAGCTGAAATTTAAAATAAGTGGGGAGGAAAAAGAGCATTTAGTAAGAGGTATATTGTTCAAGCTATAGCTATATAGTCTTCAGTGGGGCCTTTAAATATAGATATTCTCTAAATTCATAGATTTATAAGTCTTTGTGTCACAGTGAGATGAAAGATGGCATTGACTCACATGTTATAATGCTTGGAAGAAATATAGAAATTAGAAATTGGTTAAATAAATGCATCCTAAATGTTTTAAGGTAGGGACCTCTCACTCAGCATTTAGTGAGCACTTTTGCAAAGCATTTAGTGAATACTGTTGCTCTAGTTGTGTTTATCATCTAAAACTGAATTAGTTTTTGTATCAAGTACTGTTCCTTTTTATTATCTGTTCACAAGATATCTATCTATCTATCTATCTATCTATCTATCTATCTATCTATCTATCTATCATCTATCTATCTATACACATACTATTCACATGGCCATTCGAGGGAAATATCATTATCCAGATTACTTGAAAATGCTGGGCCTTAACTTAGGTTTTTATCTTATTATCATTGCACAGTCCTACTTTGAGAAAGTCACTTACTCTCTTGGAAATTAAAGAAAGTTAAAGTATCATTATTTCCTATGATGAGTTGGCAGTATTCTAGTATTATATCAAATGAACATAGAGACATACAAACAACAAAGCATGCTCATCAGTTTTAAAAGTAGTTTTCTTCATAACTATGACTCCAAGTCACAATTTTGTCACAGATTATAGTGTTCAAATGGTTTAATGTTAGCCAGAATAAATTTTTTAAAATCACATTGTAATTCAATAAGCATTGAATGTAAATTTATATAAGCACACATCCTACTTAGGAAATGCTTAATTTTTTATTATATTAATAAAATATAATAAAACAATAAATGCTCTCCAGGCATGAGAGTACTTTCCTTTAATCCAGACACTCTGGAGACAGAGGCAGGTGGATCTCTGTGGGATAGAGGTCAACCTGGTCTGCATAGCAAGTTCTGGGCCAACTTGGGCTAAGAGAGAACCTGTCTCAAAAAAGGTCAACAAATAAAAACAAAACATCAACAACAAAACATTATCTGTTTTCCATTTAAGTGATTTAGTAGGTAAGACAAAGAGGTTTTATATTTTGAAACTAGAGAAAATAATTGTTAGTTTGTCTGTACAGAATATTTGTTACATTTTAAGGGTTTTCCTTTATTTTATTTATTTTCTGTCTATTTCTACTTTTTAGGGAAAGAATTTTTATTGCATTTTTGGTTTGTGATTCTCTAAATTTATTTGCTTTTATTTTATGTGTATGAGGGTATTGCCTACATGTATGTAAGTGCACCCATGTTGCACAAATCCCACAGAGACCAGAAGAGAGTGTTGAATACCCTGGACCTGGTGTTCCAGACGGTTGTTAGCTGCCGTGTGGGTGCTGGGAACCAAACCTGGTTCCTCTGGAACAGAAGCCAGTGCTCTTAACTTATGAACCTTCTCTCCAGCCCCGATTTATTGCATTTGTATGATTTTCCATAGATCATACTTTGATCATTTTTAGGTTCCTTCCCCATCTGCACCTTCATATTACCCTCCACCAAATTTAGTGTATATATATTTTTTTTTTTGAATATAATATATATATTAAGACCCACAGAGTCCAATTTGTGTGCCCAAATGTCTTCCAGTGTGAATCCATCACTGGAGCCTGGTTAACTTACCAAGAGTCAGATCCTTAAAAGAGACTGACTGTCACCTTCCCAGCAGCCAGCAGTTGCCACCAGTTCCTTAGGGAGATGTTGGGGTTATGACCAACTTCCTCATGTTTATGCTGAGATTTTGTCTGGTGAGATTTTGTGAGTCTCGTGCATGTTGTCACTACTGCTGTGAATTCGTTGAATAGCTGACCAGACACGTGGTCATTCACGTGGTCATCCACCACCTCTGGCTCTTACAACCTTTCTGCCTCCTCTCCTTCAGTGATCCTTAAGCCTGGGGAGGTAGAAGTTTGATACAGGTGTCCTCTTCAGAGATAAGCATTCAGCAATCTCTTGTTCTCTGCACATTGTCAAGTTGGGGATTTTTGTATTAACCATCAATCTGTTACTTAAGGAAGCTTCTGTGATGAGAATGAAAGATGCATTATTCTATGGATAAAGCAGTAATTTATTAGGAGTTTCCATAATGCTGTATCTGTTTGGCAGAATAATAGCATTTGGCTCTAGCATATGATCTGTGCCCTGTGTATAGTGCCTTTGTGTATATGTCCAAAAGTGTTATCACTGAATCCAATGGTAGACGAGAATTTTGAGGAATCTGCACACTGACTTCCATAGTGGCTGCATCAGTCGGCACTCCCACTAGCAATGGATATGAGTTCCCCTTTCCTTACATCCTTGCCAGCGTTTTTCATGGTTTGTTTTTTGGCTCTGAATGGGGTAAGATGAAATCATAACTAGGTTTAATTTGCATTTCCCTCATGACAGAAGGTGCTTAACTTTTTTAAAAGTATGTTTCAGTCCTTTCTGTTTCATTTTTAGAGAAATCCCTGTTCAGCTCCTTGCTCCAAATTTTAACCAGGTTCTTTGGTTTTTAGGGATTTAGATTTCTGAGTTATTTGAATTTTCTAGATACTAGCCCTCTTTTACAGGTATACCTGGCAAAGGTTTTTTTTTTTTTTTTTCTATTTTGTAGATAGCCTCTTAACACAAATGATAATATCCATTGTTGTAAAGAACTTTTTTTTAAAGCTTTCATGAAATCCCACTTGTCAAATGTTGTACTTAATTCCTGTGATATAGGAGTCCTATCCAGAATGTCCTTTCCTGTGCTTGTTAAGTTGCAATGTATCATCTACTTTCTCCTCTACTAATTCAGGTCATTGTGTCTTATATTAAGTTCATGTTATGTTATGTTATGTTAATGCCTTATGTTCATTGATACATCTGTGTGTGGTGAGTGATAGGGATCTAGATTCAATTTTTTTCTTATGTATATGCATATATTTCCCACATGTAAGTACAACCATTTTGTGCAATGTCCATAGAGGTAAGAAGAAGGCATTGGATTTTCCTGGAACTGGTTATAGATGGTTGTTAGCTGTCATGTGGGTGCTGGGATTGAACCCGGATCCTCTGCGAGAGCAGCTAGTTCTCTGAACCACTGAGCCATCTCTCCAGCCCCTAGCTTCATTCTTTTACATGCCCTTATCCAATTTGACTATCACTATTTTGACCATGTTGTCTTTTCTCTAGTGTGCATTTGTGGCTCCTTTGTAGAAAATCAGTAACTGTAAGTGCATGAATTTTAATCTGAGTCCTCAACTCTATTCTACTGATCAGTATGTCTGTTTTATGTCTATAATGTGCTGTTTTTATTACCATAACTCTGTAGTATATTTTGCGATCAAGGATGGCAATGGCTCCAGTAATTCTCTCATTGGTCGGGATTATTATGGAAATCCTGAGATTTTTTGTGTTTCTATCTGAAATTTGAGATTATTTTTTTCAGTTTCTGTGAGGAATTGTCTTGGAATTTTAATGGGTATTGCATTGAATTTGTAGAATACTTTTGGTAGGATGGCCATTTTTACAATATTTATCCTACCGATCCATTCAGTATATAAAAGTTTTTGTTATACAAGTCCTTCTCTTCCCTTGGTAGATTATTCCAAGATATTTTATGGTTTTGAGGCTATTGTGAATCAGATTGTTTCCCATATTTCTTTCTTGAAGTTTGTTGATATATAGGAACGTTTCTGATTTGGGATTATTAATTTTATATCCTGCTATTTTGGTGAACGTATTTATCAGCTCTAGGAGATTTCTGGTGGAGTCTTTAGGGTCTTTTATGCATGGAATCATATCATCTGTAAATAAGGATTATGTTGCTTCTTCCTTTCCAATTTGCATCTCCTTCATTAGTCTTATGCTCCAGCTAAGAACTCATGTACTATGCTGAACAAGAATGGAGAGAGTGGACATACTTTTGTTACTTCTAATTTTGATGGGAATGCTTTGTCCATTTAGTGTGATGCTGGTACTGAGCTTGAGGTTATATTCCCTGTATTATGTAATGATGTGCCCCCAATATTCCTAATGTCTCCATGACTTTTATCAGAATGGATGGTAGATATTCTCAAGGGCTTTCTGCTTCTAATAGGAGGATCATGTATATGGTTTCTGTCCTTGAGGCTGCTTATGTGTGGAATTATATATATTGATTTAGGTGTATTGATTCATACCTGAATCCCCAGGATGAAGTCAGCTTGATCATGGTGGGTTATCTTTTTGATAAATTCTTTTAAAACCTTTTTTAAATTCATTGTTTTTATTTTGTGTGTATGAATTTATTACCTGCATGTGTGTAAATGGACCCTGCTGTGCAATGCCCATGGAGGTCAGAAGAGAGCATCAGATTCCCCAGGAACTGAAGTTGCTAGCTATGATGTGAGTGCTGGGAATCAAACCTGGGTCCTCTACAAGAACAACCAGGTCCTTAACCCCTGAGCCAACTCTCCACCTCTGATACATTCTTTCATTCAGTTTGCAGATATTTTATTAAAAATTTTGTCTCTATGTTTGTGAGAGAATTTGGTCTATAATTTGTTTTGTCATGTCTTTGTCTGGTTTTGGTGTTAAAGTAATACTGGCTTAACAGAATGAATGTGGAAGTCTTTGCTCTTTTTTTACTTTGAGGAGTATTGGCATTAGTTCTTTAAAAATCAGGTAAAATTCTATACTGTGTCCATCTGGCCCTGGCCTCTTTTAAGTTGGGAGATTTTTATTACTTTATCTACTTGATTGGTTGTATTGGGTCTATTTAAATTATTTAGGTCATTTTGATTGAAATTTTAATAGACCATACACACCTAGAAATTTATCAACTTATTTTAGAGTTTCAAGTCTAATATAATATCGATCTTTAAAGAATCTGAATTTCCCCTGGGCCTGTTACAGTGTGTTCCTTTTCATCTATGAATTTGTTAATTTTGGTCGTCTTCTCTCTTTCTTTTGGCCGATTTGACTTTGTTAATGTTTTCAGAACCAGCTCTTCATTTCATTAATTATTAGTACTGTTTTCTTCATTTCTATTTCATTAATTTCAGTCTTTGTTTTGTCTCTTCCATCTACTCTTTAGTAGTTGTTTGTTCTTGGTTTTCTAAGACCTTCAGGTGCATCATTAATTCATTTGTGTGAGATATTTCTATTTTCTGTTGTAGGGTCTCTTCACTATAAATTTTCTCTTGGGTCTGCTTTCATTTTGTCTCAAAGACTTTAGTATATTGTTTTCCCAATTACATTCAGTTCTAAGAACTTTTAAAGTTTCAGTTTTGATTTCTCCCATCATCCAGTTTTCATTCAGTAGTGTGTTGTTTAGTTTCCATGAATGTGTGCAGTTATTCCAAGTTTTATTATTGTTGATATCTAGCTTTATCCTTGGCAGTTAGATAAAGTATAAGATGCTGCTTGAATTTTCCTAGATTTATGGAAATTTGCATTGGGTTCTTATATGTGATTAATTTTGGAGATGTTCCATGGGCCGCTGATAATAAAGAATATTCTTTGTTGTTTGAATGACATGTTCTATAGAGATCTGTTGAATGTATTTGACTTAGGTGTTATTTAACTTCAGGGTTTGTTCATGTAGTTTTTGACTGGTTGACCTGTCTGTTGGTGACAGTGAAGTTTTGAAGTCACACGCTATCACTGTGTTGGAATCAGTGTGACAGTTTATATTTAATAAAATTTCTTTTATGAAATTGGATGAACTTGTGTAGTTCATAGATGTTTAGGATTATAATATCTTCTTGGTGAATCATCCTTTTAATGAATATGAAGTGACCTTCCTGTCTCTTTTGACTAGTTTTAACATGAAATCTATTTTGTCATATATTAAAATAGCTATTCATTCTAGGTTCTTAGTTCTGTTTTCTTAGAATACTTTTTTCTGTTCTTTTAACCTAAGGTGCTGTCAACCCTTGTTCGTGAGGTGTGTTTCTTGAAGGCAAGCAACCATATGCATCCTGTTTTCTAATCTAGTAGGTTAGTCTCTGTCTTTTTGCTGAGGAGTTGAGACCATTAATATTGAGGGTTATTACTGACCAGTGTTTATTAATTCTTGCTACATTGATTTTGTAGTGCTGTTTTCTTAGACCTCTTTTGTTGTTCTGCTCTGAGATAACTAGTTATTCCTCATGCCCTCTTGAGAGTGTTTATAGTCTTCTCTCCAACTCAATTTTTCCATTGAGTATTCTCTGAGGAGCTGGTTTTGTGGACATCAATTTTTAAATCTCTTATTGTTGTTCTGTTTTCATTTTTGTTTGTTTTTATGTTTGTCTGTAGATGGGGTGCTCCTATAGCACCAACACATGGAACTTGCTATGGATATGAGGCTGGCCTTCATCTGATAGAGATCCTTCTGCCTGCTCCTCCTAAGTGTTGAGATTAATGGTGTGCCCCACAAAAATCTCATTCCCTTAAATCTATTTTTATCAGGGAAAGTTTTTCTTTTTCTTTAATACAACTGATAGTTGCTTATAATAATCTGGTCTGGAATCTGCATTCTTTCATGACCTGTTGGACATTGGTACAAGCTCTTTGGCTTTCATGGTCTCTATCGAAAATGCAGCTTTTATTCCAATATATACCTTTATATGTGACTTAATCTTTCTTTTGGCTTTGATTATCTGTTATTCTTTTCTGTATATTTTATGTGTTGATTATTATATGTGGAAGTTCCTTTTTTGATTCTGTATCCTTGGTATCTGTAACCCTCTTGTTAGGTATTTCTTTTCCCAGATTTGTAGAAATTTCTTCTATGGTTTTATTAAAACTATTTTATGTACCTCTGACCTGGTTTCTTCTTCTTTGATGGCTATGATTCTTAGGCTTGGTCTTTTAACACTGCCAGAGTTCTTGCATATTCCTTTCCTGGGTTGTTCTAGATTTGACATTCTCTTTAATTGAGTGACCCATTTACCCAAGCCTGTCTTCAAACTCCGATTTTTTTTTTCTGCTTCATTTCCTCCTCTTCCTTTTTCGCTTCTTTCTTCTAAGCTTTTTGTTTGAGTTCCTGAGTTTTTGATTGCAAACTTTCAGTTAGGCTTTTCTTCAGAGACTATCTCCTTATGGAATTGTAATTTCATGTTTTGAATTGTTTTAGTTATTCCATGCCACTCTGTGTTTTCAGCCTTCATTCAGTTTTTATTCAGACCTGCTTTGAGTTCCTTAAACAGAAATATAATCGCTACTTTGAAATCATTATTTTGTGCATCCATTAGATTGCTATTCTTTGGGGACGTTATGATGGTGTTGCTGATTTTTGTAATAGATATGTTATCTTAGTTATTCATGGTTGTGTTTCTTTGATGAGACCCAGGAGTCTGGACTTCTACAGAAGTGTTTCTTGGAATGCGTAAATGATCTGATCTTTGTGAATGTTGGTTTGTATCTTTGTTTGCTGCTTCCTCAACCTGCCAGGTTGTGGCCCAGCTGAACATCCTTGACATTCAGTTTTGAGGCTACTGTATGTTGAAGAAGTTTTTCTAGTTCAGCAACATACAGGTGTGACTTTTGAGCTGAGATTCTAGGACTGCCTCAGTCCTGCATCAGAAGGATGCGCTGTGGAATGTTAGGTGAAGGAATCGGCTGACAGGTTAGGCTGGGGGAGCCAGGGAGTAGGCTGAGTATGAGTAGGCACATATAGCTCAGAGGGCGAGGTGCAGGGAAGTCTCAGGAGCATAGGATCCCAATGACTCAAGCTGGCCTGAGAGATGAGGAGGCAGAGGCAATTCGTTCTACCCTGTCTGGGGTCACATGGGTCTGGGGTGGGTGAGGAACCCCCCAACACTAGGAAGGCTGAGAGCTGAGATGTGGGCTGCCAGCAAGTAATGCCGGGATGATATTCATCACTGACTCTAGAGATTTTTTTTTTGTTGTTGTTGTTTTTCATTATATTTAGTTTCTTTTATTTTTTAGACAGGATCTAATCAGGTACCCCAGGCTTGACTAAACTGGGTATCTAGCCTCCCAAGTGCTGCAATTATAGGAATATGCCTCCATGTCCACCTTCATTGCTTACTATAGTATTTCCCAGAGTCATGACTTTTATGGTTTCTTTCCATTCTAATCTATGATTCTAAGGGAATGATAGCTAGCTGAATCTGGATGCTTAGACTCTGGAGATAAGTTCACAAGTTGACAAAGTCCTAAAGTCCGTGCTCTCTTCTTAGATTTCTGCTTTGAATTTCCATGCTTCTTAAAAGAGAGAAGATTAGAGGCTAACATATATCAACAGACTAAAAGGAGTGAGAAGCACAGCCTACCCTTGTTCCTGGCTCTTCACAACATAGATATACCCCTTTAGGGGAGGGGTTCTACAAGACTTTAAATGCCTTTAAACCTTCTAGTGTTAATTATTATTATTTTTTTTTACTCAAAGTTAATTTCCTGATAGGTAACATTTCAAAATTCCCAGAATGATTTGATAATTGTCATCAGTTTACTTGATGTTATAGGTATGTTTAACCTTACACTGATAGTCTCTCACCGTCATGCCAGAAATATTTGGAAATGTTACTTGTATTCTTATTCTCACAGGCTAATTAGAAATGTAAAGATACTGACTGGTAGAATATGTTTATTGGCAACAATGTAAATCACAATTTTTAATTTTATTAAGTAAGCATAGATAACTTTGTACTTAGTAGACTTCAGATTTTTATCCTAGCTGCTTACGGCTTTAAAAATGTGCTCCTATCTCTTCTGTTAAACAACTTGTAAGACTATTGGAATGTTTTACATTTTATATAACAATAAAGCTGACTACAAAAAGGTAATAAATTATTTTGATCTAATTAAGTGCCTGTAATGTATAAGGTACTGTCCCAGGGCTTGTGATATATTATTGAAAGAGACAGATACAGTTTTTGAATTTGTGTTCTAGGTGGAAAAGTCAGAAAAATCATCGATGAATATATTACTTGATTTAAAAAAATATGAATACAGCCTTGAGCTATGTACATGGACTCATGTTGTAGAATTTTTCATTATGTTGTTAAGACTAACATGATTCCCTCTGGTTTTCAACCTAGCTAGGCATACTTGATCTCTCTTTCTCTCCCTGTCTAACCTTCCCTCCACACTGTGCACATTTAAATTGCCCCATTTTCCCCATTTCTCCCATGATAATACCAGTTTCCTAAGGTCCTACCTCTCTTGAGCTCCTTCTTTCCCTTTATCTCCATAGCTCCGCATATAACCCTCTCCCATGTAATTATCCTCATTTTATCTATTTCTCCTTGACTAAAACTTGTCTCCTACTATTCTCTCTCAGGTTCATTCTTTCCCTTTACTTTCCTGGTTTCTTTCTATTTCCATGGTTCTTGCAGTTACATCAGGATAAATACTCATATACAAGGATTTGATGCTAGCATCCACTAGCATTACAGTTTCTAGGTGATCCATTCTCCTGCAAATATCATGATTTCATCTTTGTTTACTGTTGAGTAGAACTCCACTATGTAAATGTACCACATTTTCATTATCCACTCATCAGCTGAGGGACACTTAGGTTGCTTCCATGTCGTAGCAATTGTGAAAAGAGCAGCCACAGACATGGATGTACCAAGTATCTCTGCAACAGGATGAGTCCTTTTGGTATATGCCAACGAGTGGTATAACAGGGCCAAATGTTCAGCATACTCAAGACCCATGCAGACTCACGCAGTCAAAAACCCAGCATGGAACTGGAGAAGCAGGTAGCAGACCCGAAAGTTTGCTGAAGAAATATTGACATCTGATTACTGTTGGATGAGGATGAGCTCATCTTAAAGGGAGGGATTCTGGATAGATTTGATTAGAACTCAGTGGGTGAACCTGCACTGAAAAGCAGATTGATTGAGATGTTCTGTGTGAAATACACAATGATTCAATAAAAAATTTAAAGAAAAATATAATATCCTTTATAATATTTATTAAAATATATATTCTATGCATATATACAAACAAAATGTACACAAATATTTGACATTTTCTACACTAGATTTATGGAATTACAAACACTTTGATTTATATATTTTGGATTTCTGCACTTTTCAGACTTCTTATAGTAAGCATGTACTTTGTTATAAAATTGATTACTGTTATATATGTGTGTTAATTTTGTTTTTTGCAGCAGAGGTCTGACTCTTCTGCTAGGTTTTAGTTTCCTAAAATCTGTGGTGCAATTTTTGTTAATTCTTATGTAATCTTCTCTTTCAATGCTTAACTAGTTTCTTGATTACTTGAAAAAAAAATGATTAGAAGGAAAAGAGCGTAGTTTTTTCAGAGGGTATACCGGTGGAGACACACAGTGACGGAACCAAAATGAACAGATTATAAATACATTTGTGTGTCTCTAACCACTCTTCATTTGAATATCATATTTTTGCAGCCACACATCAGATCACATCATGTGTCAGAACAAAGTAGAGAGCAGGAACAGGGTCCTCATCATCAGAGCAGCCGTGAAGATAGTTTACTAACATGGATCATGATGAGCTTCCCCTGAAATTAATTTCTTAATATCTGGCTTCATAAATTCTTGGATACCTCCCTGATATCTTCAACTAATCTTTGGAAAAAGTTCTACCTTAATGCTATGAACTCATCCCTCCCTTTCAGTCTTGACAGCTTTGCCCTCTTAGCATCTCCATTGGCAACAGCTGTGCTTAGAATGGAAGGCACCAAAGACTCAAGCTTCTACCTTCAAATGATGAAATCCTTTTCATCTGGTAGTCTGACTAAGAAATGAGCTGGACCACTGTAATTAGGGTTTAGATTTACCACCTGTTTCAGGGGAGAGGTTCACTGGGACTGTAACATCTCTAGCCAATCATGCCATATTGCTCAAACTTAGAGCGTGGTTTATTAGTTGTCCATCTGTTTTTACATGTGGCTTACTATGACATCAAGCAGTTTGAGGACATACTTTATGTACTTGAACTGGCTGGGAAAATATCTGAATTCACCGTAACATGGCCTCATTGTTACTTACAGTTAATTTGAAATGATGAGTAAAAGTGTTCTTGTCTCTATGCATAGAGTGAGATATCATTTTAAGGCTGGCATACTATTTTCCTTCACTTGATGAATGTTTACTGTCACAGCTCAATAAGAGATGAGCTACAGTCTGCTAGTTTTGGCAGTGTCTGCTTTGTGGGGATGTTTAGCTTGTCCTCCCAAATTACAGCTCCATTTATTTTATCTAGTTTCATTAATCTTCTGAGTACCTTTGTGGCCAATGATATGGCTACTGCAAGTGCTGAGTGGAGAATTAATTACCAGTTGCCTAGAGCAATATATCTATGGAAGCCAGACCCCCAAGTGCTTTGGATGTCATTTTAATTAACACAGAACTGACTTGTAATAGACTGAAGAGTTCTTTGCAAAGGACAATCTCTAGAGAGAAGTTCAAGGGAGGGATGGAAGAGTGATAAATGTCACCCTAGGAGAAAACATAGTCTAGGGATAAGCTGTACATTAACGCCTCAAACTACAGTGCTTACTGGTAGATCATGTCAAATAATGCAAACATTTTTTCTGTTTTCATGAAGAATTTATTTAGCTCAAAGTATGCTCAATATGAAAATGCCTTTCTACCAAGATGATTGTCTGTGGAGTGGAGTTAGTAACTCAGCTCCAAAGAAACTCTAAACCAACATTGATTTAGAAAAATACAATGAATATTAAACCTCTTTTCTATTTTTGACTGCTGACATGTAAAATGTCATCATGATTCTGCTCATCTTTTCATCAAAGGCATCAACATGTCAAATACTGTAGAATCACTGAAACATAGTCAATAAACCTGAGTTTTAACATTAGGGAGAAAATAACTGTCATTGTTCTGAAAAAGTGATTGTTTGCTAAATGCTGCTTCTTTGTAATGGTTCTTATTTGCTCATCAGCTTACATTATAATTTAAAAGATGCATTTCTAGGTGGAAATTTTTGATTCTTAGAAATTTGTACGTCTTATCTCTAATGCACTCAGTATCTTTGTCAAACTGAGTGATGAGGATGATGAGCCTGGTTAGAGATGATGTTTACGGTATACTTAAGTTGCTTTAGGTACTGGGTAATTGCTTTACATGTTTACATCTTTACTCCTTAAGTCTCTGACCTAGGTTGTAGTATTGCTTCCACTAATACAGATGGTCTTTGTTAAATACACAGAAACTCGACCCTATTTGCTGCTCTTTCTGGGAAGTCTCACCCCTAAATTGTCTCAGTTTCTTCCTATCGGTTTCCAGTGTCCCTGTCAGTTCTTAAAACCCACCAGCTTTTCCTCATATCATTGGTTACCAGAAGAATGTTGGACTACTTATTTTATTTTCTCTCAAATATTTCTTTGATAGCATTTATCGTATTTATTTGTAACTGGTTGTTGTTCATGACAGGTA
The DNA here is from genome assembly GCA_035773235.1 of Eospalax fontanierii. NCBI lineage: Eukaryota > Metazoa > Chordata > Mammalia > Rodentia > Spalacidae > Eospalax > Eospalax fontanierii. The sequence continues at coordinate 21,921,816 of CM069541.1, read as the reverse complement.
TCACCTTATGTGCCATTTATAGGTACCTGCTAATATAGCCTTAATATCATTTGACTTGGAGGGGATGCAGACATTCTTTATTCCTTATCAATGCTTCCAGGCCATGACCTACCTACATTCCCTAGAAATACTAGGCTTGAGACTTATGTCTCGTATCATATGCTCCAGTGTCCTGTCCTTGTTGTAATACTCACTTCTAGCTCAGGTATACATTCTAATCGTAAACACTTGAGTCTCAGTCACTATCACTCTTTCTAAGAGTTTTCTGTTATGATTCTTATTGGTTTCACAAATACGCACACTACCTTTCACAAAGTGAGCACTCACCTTCTTCATGTTTTTTCTGCAATGACTTTGCTTTCTGTCATAGCACTGAGGAGTCAAAGTGATACCACAAGTTTTGTTATTACTGATAATCAGAGACTGCATGTCTCAAGTTCTTCTGTTCCTCTAGCTGATCCCTGTTTCCTCTCTTCCTACCTAACTCCAATAATCTAGATCTCAGATGAACCTTCAGAACCCTGATTATATGCATTGACAGATCCTCTTGTACTTTCTGTCCTTGGTTTCTTTCTTATGCAGATTAAAGCCAATAGGTGTCATAACTGTTTCAGTTATCTGCCCCAACTCATTTGCCTTCTGCTTGATTAACTTTGGGAACCAAGCAAGCAAACCTTGGTTATATCCAGCTCCCTCCCTCTTCTGTGTCTGTCACGGTGCATTAGGGTAGCTGGAAGAACATGCAGATCTGTTTAAATTGACTAGCTTTGTGATAAATGTATATTCACTGACTTCACAGGAATATTTTCTCAGATTTACATATCTTACGTTCCTTCCTTTTTCTTAAACTATCACTATCTTCTTTTACAAATGATAGTTTTAAAAATCTCTTTGAAGAAAAAAAAATGATATCATTCCAAGAAACATTTCAGCAACACTCTCTCTCAGCAGCAGCCGTTAGCAGTTCTCAGGTTAGCTCCTTCTCTTCTGTAGCAGAGGTGGAACTAATATGTCAGGTTCTATTTTTGCCACTGGAACCCACCCCTCTTGCTGAGTGAGACCTGCCTTTTTGACAGTCTGTACTCTATTTGCATCATCACTTTCCTCCTGTTAATCTTATCATTCTGACTTGTAACATGCTATTATTTCTTTCAATAAAGAGAAAACAAAACAATTTATTAGGATTAAAATTTGCCCATTAGCTCCCAATCTATTCTCCCCTTCCCTTGATAAAAAAAAATTCTAAGAACTAATCATCTGTAGATAGTCTTGTATTTCTCTTTTAGAACACATTATCTTCAAATGCTCACCTTATTACTTAACCCAAAGTGCTCTTGACAAGTTCATTTTTGGTAAATCCAGTGGTCACTTGTCATGTCATATTTTATTTAAACTAAGAGCCCTCAAGTGTCCTATACCTTTGGTGAGTGTCTAGGATACATAGGATACAGTTTCCTTAGTCTCTCACCTTGTGGTCATTCTTTCTTGCTTTCCTGCCACCCCCCACCCACTTCTTATCCACTGAAATCTTGAGTACCTCTGGTTTCAGGTTTCAATCTCACACATTTCTCTTCTCTCACTTCCTGCTCTGTTGGTGACATCATCACCCTGGCATTCTCAAATATCATTCACTTTTTACCTTATCTTTACATTTTTTAACCACTACCTGACCCTTAAACTTCAAATTCACATATGAAGAATTTTGTTGGCCTTATACTGAAATATAAAGCTGACTGTACCCAAAGCTCAGCTTCTTCCTTTTTCCCCCAGGTTCATGCAGAGTCCCCCAAACTGGTTAATGGTAACTCTGCCTTTCCCTGTGCTTAGAACAAACTATTTGAGTCATTACTTATTTTTCTCCTTTTAAAAATACTACATGTCTGATGCCCCAGAAGAACGTGTCATTTCTGCATCAGCAATACATACAGTATCTGAACTTGAGAATAAGGCAGCCAGGTACATTCCTGCTCTTTGGCTCTAAGACATCATCACATCTCATGTTGAGTCATTTCTGTAGCTCTATGATAACTCTTCTGCCCTGCTCCCTTACTTACTTACCATCTTTCACTCATTGCTTCCCTCCTTCCCTCCCTCCTTGTCCCGGTATTCCATACATACATACATATGTGTGTGTATAGTATTCAGGGTCTGCTATTTCAAAATGTTCTCTACTTTTTAATACTATACCTTGGTTCTCATTGTTTTATATATGGAATAAGTCATAATAGTTGTACTCTGGGATATCAAATGAGTGAGAGTTTAAGTACACTGCAAGCAGGAGTAAAAGAAAGAAACAAAAGTAGCAGATGGATAGAAGCAGAGAATAGATGCAAGACATCATCAAACAGTGCGCTCAAAATATCCATCCGAGACAATCAAAGTAGATGGACTAAAGAGCAAACAAAGGTCACATGCTCAAAGCCGGGCATTACAAATGCTCAGCAGAAATCAGTTGGGAATACCTGGTTGAATCAGTCAGCTGTAGTTTCCAATCCAGATTCCCCAGTACAGCAAAGTGTCCCCTCAGGTGAGAATTCAGAGTAAAAGAATGAGGGGCAAGTACTCTAGTCAGCTTTCTGTTGCTGTGAGAAAACACTGACCAAAACCAACCTGAGGAGCAAAGGGTTTATTTGATCTACAAGTTCTGAGCACAGTTCATCTTGAGGAAACTCGGAGAAGAAACATGAAGGCAATGACTGAAATACAGACCACGGAGGAATGCTGCTTACTGGCGTCCTCCTCTGGCCTGTGCTCAGTCTGTTTTCTTACGGAACCCGGGCCAACTGCCCGGAGGTGGGACCACACACTGTGGCCTGGGCCAGCTCACACCATTCAACCACCCAGAAACTGTCTCAGGGACCTGCCCCCAGGCCAGTCTAATGGAAACAATGCCTGAATTGATGTTCCCTCTTCCGGGGTGTGTCAAGTTGACAGCTGAAGCTATCCAGCCTGCTGCAGATAGATGCCTTCATCCAATCTGCTGCATGCAATGACTCAGCAGAAACTGACTAGGAACGTTGAGGCAATCAGCTGGAGTTCACAGTTGAGCTACTGTACATGAATGAGCTTCCCATGGCTCACATCTGTCCCTAAAAGGCATTTTCTTTAAAATATCTGATGGGTTAAACACTTAATAACCAGGGTTGGAAATGGTTTTGTTTGCCTTCTAGCTGTACTGACGGGCGCCATGTTTTTTTGCCACCTATCTCTTTCTTATTCTCCCTCTCACTGGTACAGAGCCAGGGCCTGTCTGACACAGACAGGGCTGTGGAGGGTACTTGACTTAAGAATACTTGTAGCTAAACTGGAGGAAGGGGAACAACACTTCCTGAGACACCGTCTCAGTGAGCTTAGACAGTCCTTGAAAATTTGCACATTGCACCTGTTTCTAATACTTCACTCAAGTTATATTTTCTGTATATACATCTTTGAAATCGTTAGTTATCTCTTAGAAGCAAAATACATGTATATTTTCACACAAATACATATATATATATATATATATATATATATATACACAGCTGCCATTTTTATAGTAAAGTTTAGTCCATAATTTAGTCACAAATTATGTCTCAGACATCTTGCAAATTTTTTTTAAAGAAACAAAGCAGCATGTAACTTCAATATTGCTACAGGTATATATCAGTGTCTGAAAGCAGATTTGAGAGATGGAATTAAATATTATGGAAATATTCCATACCTATAATTCATAGATCCTTCACTTCTGGTTTTATGAAAGCTTGTAAATATTAGATTACTTATAGCTATGTCCTTATCAATTTATGTATGTCATTATAATGCAGATCTTATTTTGCTTAACGATATACTAATTGTTGATATATTCCGGTTTTCATATGGACAATGAAAAATGAAAATGTTTCCATAGATTCAGTTTACCATTTAATGAATATGCATCATCATAAAAATATTCATTAAGAATTTATTTATATATAGTGTTCTTGTCATTTGTTAAGGGACAACATTGGTTTTAATATAAATAACATATTCTATTGTGTTATATAAAGATAATCAGAGGAAATACGCATGGGAACTTTTTGAAATGACTTTTTATCTTGAAAAAGATAAAAGTTGTGCCAGCAGTAAGTGATTATGTACATAAAAAGGATAATGTTCCTTGCTCAGAATTGTCAGCTCCCTAGTTCTTGTAGCTCCTCCTTGTGAACATTTCATTTGAAATCTCTGCTGCTGTGTGCTATCTGGTCTATTAATACATTAGTTTGGGGGCAGGCTTTACCCACATATATTATCACTGGTCAATTTTTATTTTAATATATTTTGTTCAATTTTTCTGATCACCTTATAGAATTGTATAGAATTGTTCCCTCAGAGCTTTATTCCTCGTGTGTGTGTGTGTGTGTGTGTGTGTGTGTGTGTGTGTGTGTTATATTCTTAATTCTGGTTATATACATTTATGAACTATATGTTGAGTATTCATTCTTCTTTACTAGAATTCTGATGTCACTCACTAATGGTTCAATTGTCTGCATAACTGGAAGAATTCCTGAAACTACTGGTGAAATGTGAATTTCCTTTCAATGCTTTTTGACAGCCTGTTAAAAGATAATGAATATGTTTTTAAAAATAATAACTACCAGAGATAAATAGAGGGCAGAGTTTCTTTGTTGTTTGTTTTTGAGATAAGGTCTCTTTATATTTAATGCTGATCAGTAGCTCAGGATTCTCCTACTGAGATTACCTGCATGTGAGACTGTGCCTAGTTAGAGAATAGCATTTGTAAAACCTATCAAACTACTAAGCAATCTGTTGGTTTGAGGGTCTGAATTAACCCATCGTAGTGAATAGAGATGTGTGGTCTTTATCTAGTTTCTTCATACTTTATTTTAAACTATATGAAAGAAGATAGTCCAGTATTATGTTTCACAGGTCATACTGGAATTTTCATGCAAGCTTGGCTTTAAAAAGAGTCCATGAAGTTGGGATGGAAAGGTGGAGAGAGGATGGGAGGAGCTGGAGAGGAAGGAGTGTGTGGATCTGTTCAGAACACATTACTGAGTATGTATGACATTCTCAAACACAACATTTTTTTGAAAAATGAAAAAAGTGTCATGTAATCAGGTTGTGGTACAGAAACATAGTAAGAATTGGAAGTTTTCCGGAAAAATCTCAAGTTTTCTTGGATGAATAACTCTAAAAAAGATAAGGCAATTAGTGAAAGTCTGTAAGAGATTTTGGACGGACTAAAGAAAGCATATTCTGAATTACATTAAAGGATAGTTTTTTTTTTTTTTTTTTTTTTTTTTAAAGACAGCGTCTCACTCTTTAACCTTTAGCCTCGATCTTTGTATGTAGCATCTAATCCTTAACCTACTCTCACCATTGTTGGACTCCTGGGATTACAGATATGTGGTACCATATACAGTATGAAACTTCTTCTTAAATTGGATTATAGGTTTAGTTTTTTTGCAGGAACTGTACTAATCTAACATCTCCTTGTACCTATGTTTAACGAAATGAATAAAATGTAGATAACATTATGGCTCTAAATGAATACATTCTTTCTGTGAGGGTTGCATTCATCTTGGTATGCTCAGGGATACTCACATTCACAGATCTTTACTTTGTTGCATTCTCTTGCCCAAAGTTGACATTATTGTTACTATAGAAGTAAAAGCATTAGATTTACAATGGATAACTTTTCAATCATCTTAGGAGGAAACGTTAAGGTATTTTCCATATTTATAATGTAATGAAACTTATGTGACATCACATCCAGTAAAACATTTATTAATAAAAACATTTATAGATTTAAATATTATATATTTTATTAAATATAATAGATGTGATTAATAAATTCCATCCTTTTTTCCCAAATTCTTATCTTTGATTCTGTGTAAATGTAACAGTATATATGGGCTATTCTTGTCTCTGGAAGTATACTATCTTCAAGTACAGAAAGATACTTATTGTGGAATCTTACAGAGAATGGCTTTAGAATCCTGGTTTGGCCTTTTCTTGCTTTCTGTTTCATTTTTGAGAGGGAGCCCTGCAATACACTGGAAGCTATTTTCAAACTCACTATTACTCAGATAGGCCTTGAACTATTGATCTCACTACCTTAGTCCTTTGGGCACTGATATTCAGATATATTTTTAATATTTTTGTTACTCTTTACTGGTCGGTTGACCTGGATAATTTGTATGGACTCTCAACCACAACAGATTATCAAAGACGGTAATACAGCTCAGACACTGTATTATGTTTATTAAATATAAAAGATACAGCACAGAGTAAAATAATCAGTGGCAGTTACCATTGCTAGTGCTGAAACTCCCATGTGCCAATAGAAAATTAAACATATTTAATTCAAAGATCCAAAAATACTTTGGAGGTAAATTCTTTCCATTTTCAGAGATGAAGAACAAAGAACATTGTGTCATTAATAGGATTTTCATTACACTATTATTTTTATATGTTTCCATAAAACTACCTTATTAAAACTCACTTTCTTTGCATTTTCCTATAGACTAAGAAGACTATATTTGTGGTAGGGCTGCAAGGTGATTTAATTAACTGTAATTTTCTTTTATATGTTTTGATAATGATATATGTTTAGATATGCTAATAAACAACTTGACACACATGTTCTTCAAATATATAAAAAGCTGGAAACTGTATGTTATGTTAATTTGTTTCTGGCTTTTAGATCTATAATAGGAGTGTATAGTGATGTGTGCACATGCTATAAACAAAAATATATCTGTGAATAAGCATTGTTCAGTAATTCTTGTAGTCAAAATAAACCCTGTCGGGGCTTGAGAGATGGGTCAGTGATTAAGAGCCCTGTCAGTGATTAAGAGCCCTGACTGCTCTTGCAGAGGATCCAGGTTCCATTCCCAGCTAACAACTGTCCAAACTCCCAACTCCAGGGAATCCAACACTGTCTTCAGACCTCCATAGGCATTGCATGACATGGGTGCACTTAGACACATGCAGGGAATACACTCATACATATAAAAATAATAAATAAAACTTTTTCAAAAAGGATAAAACATTTATTGAGAAGGGCAGTAATCAGTAATCTAATTAAATTATTAAGAATAAGTGGAAGTACAGACTCTTTGTCAGTAGGTATTAGTGTCTGAAAAATTAAATATTAAACTATGTTTAACGGTGTTATGAACTTGGAACTTGAGAGATCTTGAGGACCACTTCTCTCATCGCTCACGTCTGAGGCACTGGATGTTTGTCGTACTGCTGTCACAAAGGTGGTCCCTTCCTCTCTCTGTAGACCATATCTTCTTCCAATTTAACATGCTGTCAAGTTTGTTTTATATTTTTTTTACCATGTATCTTTAAGTTGTTTATTTTTTATAGTATGTGTATGAATGTTATGACTGCTAGTGTGTTAGGTGCACCTGTGTTGTGCCGTGCCTACAGAGGACAGAAGAGGGAGTTGCATATCCTGGAACTAGAGTTACAGACGATTGTTAGTCTCCTTGTGGATGCTGAGATTTGAACCCAGGTCTTCTGCAAGAACAGCCAGTGCTCTTAACCACTGAGCCATCTCTCTAGCTTCACAGTTGTGTATATTTTTATTGAATTTTTGTACATTTCATACAATACTTCTCAATCATATTTAGACCCACGCCCCTGTCCTCATTCTCTATAACCACCAGATTCTGTGCATTCTTTCATATATATTAAGGCCTATACAGTCAAGTTTGCGTTCCCAGTTGTCCCAGAGTGTGGGTTCACTACTGGAGCCTGCAAAGTCAGTCTAGTGCCCTCCCTTAATCAAGATCAACTCTCCCTCACCCGCAGTGATCCACTGCCATCAGTTCCTTGGGTAAGGTTGAAGCTTCTCACCCATTTCCCCAGTTCTTGCTGTGTTTTTTCTGGGTCGAGTTTATATGGGTTTTATGCATGCCGTTGCCATTTTTACTATATTATGATCAATTGCTCAGCCTCCTGGAAAACCCTGCTTCCTTGTGGTCATTCAGCAGCCCTGATTCTTCCGTATTTCTATCCCCTCTTCTGCAATGGTTCCTCAGCCAGGGGTGGCAGAGACTTAATATAGGAGTCCTATTCAGGGACACACAGCTCTGTAATCTCTTATTCTCTATACTTCGGTCAGTTTTGGTCTTTTGTGTTCATTGCCCTCTGCTGCATGAGGAAGCCTCACTGAAGTGAGTTGAGAGATGCATTAGTGTTCTCTCTACCACTTGGCCTACCTTCCATGAACCTTCAGTGTAGAGGTTCCATAGCAGATTTGTCATTTACGGCTGGGCATCTCAAAGACACTTTTTCTCTGTGTTTGACCATTAAATCCATCTCTAAATGATATTTCAGTACAAAGATACCATCTAGCTAGCAACAAATACCCATCTCTTTCCAGTCAACCACAGCCTCAAAGCACTGCCGTTTGGGAGATTTGGGCTATGTTTCTGATAAATATGAGAACTACTATAGAAAAAAATGGGGATTCTAAGCTGGTCAAAAAATTCACTCCCTTGGTTATTATGCTCTGAACAAAATCTACTGTTTTTCAGCTATTTAGTTTGCTTTACACAATATTTTCCATCCATAATCCAATAAACATTAGTGGTTAAGACAATAGGAGAAAGTTGGCACAGAAGTTTCTATGTATTAAACAAACAGTAGTTAAAAAAGGTGAACTATTTCTCTTCCTTTATCTAAATAATAAGATCCTTTCAATTAGATACTTTTATTCAAGGTTAATGAGACCCTTATTTTCTTTATGCATATGCCCAATAATCACCAAAATAATATAAAATTTCTTCACCTGGTGATATTTTAAACATATGAAAATTTATCCTAAAATGTAAATTAATTAATTAATCCAAATGTAAAAAAATGTTTTGTAGATGTTTTATCAACAGTTGTGAATATGTGTATCTAGGATCATATTTTTGTTTTTTTTCCAATAGCCAGAATAGTAGAATAGTGTTATGATTACGTATTAGTTGCTTTATATTATAAAAAGTTCATTTTATCCTTAAAAGTAATTTATCAAACAGAGCTTATTATAACCAGATTCACATTTTTCACTGTAGGATAGCCATAGACTTTAGTTTTCAACAACATATAAAAAGGTTTAATTACTGGCTTCCTAATGAAACTTAACTATAAGATAGTTCCACAGGGAAGTTGCATCATTGCAAAACTGAATCTTAAAAATATCAATTGTAACTTCATATATTTTAGTTTTATCTTAATTTCTTTCTATTTCTTATTGCCTTCTAAATTGCTTAGATGACTTCAGATATGGTCTGTGATTTTAAAGTATATATTACTTCATGTAATTAAAAAAAAATTCTGTGTATGACTGTATTGCTTGCATAAGTGTAAGTGCATCTGTGTTGTGCAATGCCTGCAGAGGTCAGAAGAAGGCATCTCCTGGAACTGGAGTTACAGACAGTTGTTAGCTGCCATGTGGGTACTGGGAATAGAACCTGAGTCCTCTGCAAGAGCAGCCAGTGCTCTTAACCATTGAGCCATCTCTCCAGCCCAACTTCATGTAATTTATGGGAAAGGAAGTACACATAGTTGGTGAATTTAGACATTAAATATCTCTCATATAAAGGAGAACATGACTTTGATATTGACACAAAAGGAAAAGTTTTTAGAAAATAAGAATGGACATGGACAAATTCGAAAGCATGGCTGTCTTGAAAGGTGGTTGTTTCTTGTTATTTTTACTTTTTGTAACTTGAGACATGGCCAAGTTGGTAAGTGTTTGTTGTGCAAACATTCTGACCTGAATCAGTCTCCAGTATGCATGCAAAAGTCAAGCATGACCCTTGTAATACAAATGCTGGGAGGTAGAAGGAAGCAGGAGACTCTGGTATTTGATGCCCAGCTGTGCTATCCCAATCAGTGAGCACCAGTTTGAGATCCCTTCTCAGAATTTAAGGTGTGGAAGTGATTGAGCAGGTACCCAGTGTATCCAATCTGTCCTCCATACGTACCTGCACATACATGCATGTACTCAGTGACTATGCAAGTGATATACACACATTCATGCATACAGAATTACTATTTTGTTAGTTATCTGTGTATTAGTAATAATCATAGTATTTATGGAAATAATTCCTTAGTAACTAAGATATTTTCCAAGTTTAATCAAGGTTAATTAAAATATACAATCACCTTATGAAATTTCCAGTAGGGTAAGGAATAATAATTGTAAAGAAAACAATCCTGCATTTGGAAGAGTATTTAGGAAACTATGTTGTAAAAGACACTTGTATTTCTTCAAGGTTTAGGTGCAAACATAGTGCAGTCATTTACTGTTCTATTTTAATATATAAATATTTGTGATAGTGAAATCAGGGAAATCTTTCCTGATGAAGGAAATAGGTTTTTCTCTGAATTCTGCTCTCTTCATTCACACAAATATTTGGAAGTGTTTTTTCACCTCAGTAACCTTATAGAATCTGCTATAAGTAACTGATTATTTTGCATACATTTATAAATGAACATTGGCTTCTTATTTGATGTAATACTCTATGACTTCTGAATGCATGTGGAGTTTTTATCCTGAATGAAATGTCTTCTTGCTGTGTTACTAAGTGCAGAGATTTTCCTGAACAGAAATCGTGCTGTATGGATATTAAGTGCCTCCTTGATCCCCTTAATGCACAAATTGAATGTTGATTTCTATATCCATCTAGGTCCAACACTTGATTAAGGTAGTTGCTCAGAGCTGCATCATGATTTGGTGACTTAGCAAGAGAAAATTTTACTAACACAGGCAAACATGATGTTACACCTGAAATTTCCATTTCTTCAGAATGTCATTTTTTGCTGTTTCTGTCAAGACTCACACATGCATTATTAATCTTAGACCGCTATAAAGCAGTGGGGGGAAATGCGCGTTGCCCTAAGTTAGTGAACTCTGGAATAAGAGGTTCTTTTTCCTGAGTGCCTCTGCAGAGTACCCCTGAGGACCTTTCTCTTCTAGCATTATTCATCCCCTTTTCCACACTCCTAGAAGTAGTTCAGCTTCTCCCTGAGCTGCCACACCTCTTCTCGCTCATTTCCTGTAAGTCTTGGTAAATCCTAGCTCAAACCTCTTATCAGAGGTTCCAGAGCATTAAAGTGTGAGATCCTGTCACTAATTTAGATTTGGCTCTGCAAGCATAGTTGATGCTAAAAGAAAGGACAAGGAAGCATCAACTGGTCTTCACCATTATCAGCTGTCTTCCTGGCAAGAATATTAAATAATTCACACTTACCAAGTGATTGTTTTCACTTTTCTCCAGTGTCTTCCTCTTTACAATAACAAATACTTCAGCAAGCCATCATGATATTTACCTAAATAGTACCTGTACACTACAAAAATTTCAGTATACGCAAGATAAAGAACATCAGGGACATAGATAAAGAACCATCTCTACCTCTGAGGCTTATTTAGAGCCTTCTTCCCCTTTTTTTTGTCAACTCCTATCTGCCTCTCAAAGGTATGGTATCAAATCAAAATAGACCAAATTACAGTTCTTGTGTTCTTACAGAATTTTCTGATACTATCTAGGGACAACAATACAAGGAAAGCTTCAGTTAACAGAACTTCCTTTATATAAAATTAAGAGGTAAAGAAAGCAGGCTATCTCAAAGGTGCAGGGGAATTACTGGGGGTAAATAGAATGGAGAAGGCAGGGTGGGCAGAGAGCAGGGTGGAGAGAGGGGCACTGCATTTGGACTGAACATGTTCTTATCTGTGTCTTCTCACTACTGTGTTTAGGTGGCATTTACATTTCATATGGCACAATAATAAATAAAAAGAAAAGATAATGCCTTAACTGTCTAATAAATGATGCTGAATTTAAAAATGGATGGCTATTAAATGTTAGCTACTCTGTTTTTGAGGCCTGGAGAAATGTGGTTATCTGGAGAAAGATATATTGCATGTGTGTGACCAGAGAGCTGGCATCGGTGAACTCCTGTGATCACCACAGGTAGACTGTTTCAGGCAAGATAAATGGATTTGTGACAGAAGGTAATGACTTGGCAAAGTTAGACACTCACTGAATTATATGAATTTAGTGTACATTTTGGCATGAAAAAATATTACTGGGAAAACCTATGCCTGCTGAGCAGGCGTGGCTGTCAGTCCTGTCTGTCCCTTGCGTACTGCACCATTGCCAGCACTGTAAGTCTTTTTTAGCTCATAAATTGGTACTACAGGAGGGTGTTCCAGGCATGGTAGTGTGCACGGCTTTAATCCCAGCCCTTGGGAGGTAGAGGCCGGCATATCTGTGTGAGATCAAGACCAGCCTGCTCTACATAGTGAGTTCCAGGCCAGCTATGACCATGGGGAACCCTGTCTCAAAAGGACAAAAAATTTGAATGTGTGGTGTGGAGAGAGAGAGAGAGAGAGAGAGAGAGAGAGAGAGAGAGAGAGAGAGAGAATGAGAGAACAGGAATATGAAGTTATTTTGGACTAAACATTGTTCCCATGAACTGATTTCTGCATAGTGTGATTTAGCGAGGAAGAGCGAACGTCATTGATGCAGAGGGAGCTCCCCTGAAATGAGGGTGGCTGTAAGGTCTTGGTGATTAGAAGGGACCAGAATGCAGTCTACTGTCATCTTCATGATGCCTGTAGGAGAGGTGTATACCTGGACACTGATGCTCTGTGTTCCTAGGTCATCATCAAGATCTGCATCCTGTATTTCAAGACTCTTTAGGATGGAATGTGTTTTAGCCAATTCATTTCATTGTTTATTAAGACAAAGTTTATTTATTTTTATTTTTTTATTCTTGTTCTGGCCTACTGCTGTAGGACATGAGCCTATGAGCTATGTCTTCTGTATGTAAAGACAGAAAGAGAGGCTCTTCAAACCATAAAGACTGCACTCATCAGACACTACTTTATTTTAAGATTGAAATTCTCCGTTTCCAAAACTGTGAGACGTATTCCTTGTTGAAGCCACCAGACTGTGGGACTCTGGAACAGCAGTCCATTTACCTCAAGCTCTACTCTTGTATGTGTGATCTTGTCCCCTCAGTATGGAATGCTCTCTGCTGTCTATTTATGTCTTAGTAAATTCTACTTTTACACTAAATTTCAGTGTAATTTTCATTGTGAATATTTCACTAAGCCCTCACTGCACTGTGTGCCCTGGGCCTTGTGTGCACATAGTATGTTATATATCATGACCTTATTTTTAGTAATTGTACACTTAAAGGTAAGGGACATATATTTTCTCTAGGTAATTACATTGTCTTTTGTTGGATCTTAGATTATGTCAAGCAGTGTACATTGACTTATTTTCTAGACATACTTTTTAATATTGTGGACAAATGAATGCATTATTGTGATTCCTTGCTCTCTTTTTCCATGGTGCTAGGATGAATTTCACGGAAGGAATTAATTCTTCTGTGGAAAAGTCCAAACAAGAAGTTTGCATCATATATTTTATTTGTGGGTACAGGAATTTAAGTTGCACCACTTCTCTGTGTTGAATTAGTCAGGTTTCCCAGTTACAAAGTCTAAACTGAAATCGAAGGCCTACCTCCAAGTTATACACTTTGCTGGGCTCAGAAAGATTCTATGCCCCTCTCTTAACCTGGATACTATTTTCCATTATCCTAAATGTTCTTTCTCTAGAACTAGACTGTAAATACTGCTGTCATCCTTTGGTTATAGTCCAAATTTTGTGTCCTTATTGCCTAAGACAATGGCTATTGCCTGGCATATGATACAACAGTTCATATTGATGGAAGGATGGATGAAAGGAAGGGAAGAGGTAAACAAAATAGGAAGGAGGAAGGGAGGGAGGGAGGGAGAAAGGATGAAGGGACTGATAATTTGATTTTAGTGAAGAAAGACTTTTGCTTCTGTGGGCTTTATATTTTGTCTCTTATTAGTTTTCTACTGAAACTCTTACTTCCTTGTGTATGTATAATAGAATTTTGGAAGCCACTGATATGTCATGACAACAGGAACAATTAAAATATTCTTTCTTAATGCCATGCCTCTGGACAGAGTTTGTAGGACCTGCCTTGCAAGCTGTTCTATGAATTTATAGTGTGTGAGGTATCTAGGGATAGTGAATAATAAATAGATAAATTTCAAATCTTCATCAATCCAGCATTTAAAACACTATGCCATACATGCATTTTCCTATAAATTGTATCAAACTCTCTCAGAAGTAATTCAACCTTGATAGTTTAAAAATGTTTGCAATCACATTTGAGTTCAAAGAAAACTGAATATATCTGTAATGTTGGCCATAAGAAGTGAAGCCTTTATTTTTAAAGTACAAGCTCCTAAACCTTGTTTTATAGAGCAAGGAAACAGCTGGGTTTTCCTTCATTCAGTGTTGACTTCTCGGCATGCCTGCCAGTTGCCTGCTTTTGTTTGCAGACCTTATTTTTGCTTTATGAACTGAATGGAAATTATTTGTGGCAACATTTGTTTATAACCATATGATGCCAAAGGAAAACAGGGACCACTCTGTGTCTCTCATCATCAGTTGTTTAATAGCATGAAAAGCTATGAGAGATAATGGAGTATGAAAGGTGGATGGTCTATTTTTCTAAGTTAGAATATAAACTATTTTGCTCTTATAGTATTTGAGTAAAGAGCTTTACATGTTTAACATGCTGCTTTATAGAATTTCTATCTTTTCTATCTTCACTGCAGAATAAAATCATGACATGAAAATGCATGACGGGGATATTGAATGATGTGGCGTCATATACAACTTAGGAATTCTTTCCTATGTACAACAAGAGACTGACATCTGACAATGCAGATTCTGTTTGACCAATATTAGTTCTTGCCTTTCCAACACAAACTCCAGTGGAGGTGGGGCTCAGATTGGTACCAGTTTCAACTTTGTTTCTACATCAAACTATGGCAGAGAGTAAGGCCAAATTCTTCTCTGTGCTTCAGTATTCTGCGTATAAGATGATGGAACTGAGAAACAAGCCATCAAGGTCATTTCTTGATTGGCTTTCCATATAAAAACACTTAGTCCTGTCTAATATCTGTTAAAATTTATAATTCTCTCTAAAACTTCACAGTACTATCAACTGATCCATTTACCTGATATTGAATTGTTCCTACTGCAATGAAATCATATTTGAAATTCAATCCAGTTTTTCAAGGAACTGTTTTAATTGCTTTCTCATTGCTGTGATAGAATACAAAGGCAAACTAAGGGAGAAGGGTTTGCTTGAGCTTACAGTGCCAAAGGGATACAGTCCACCAAGGCAGAGAAGGCCTGGAGCAGGCAGGAAAGCATGGTGTCAAGAGCAGAGGGCTGGCAGGTCCTATTGTGTGTACCCCAGGAAGCAGAGTGAGCAGGAAGTGCGGCCAGACTGCAAATTCTCAAGGCCTGACCCCAGTTGCCCACTTTTTCCTATGATACCCCGAAAGATTCTACGGTCCTCCAACAGAACCACCAGTTGGGAGCCATGTGGTCAAACCCCTGAGTTTATGGAGGAAATTTCACATTCACATACTTTACCTCTGCTCCCATAGACCCAAGGCCTTGATAGAATGCAAATTACATTCAGTCCAACTTCAATACTCGCCTTCAACCCTAGGAATTCCAATACCCTTCATGCTCCATTTCTTCTGAGACTCAAGACAGTCTTTTAGCTCTGACCCTAGTAAGATAAACACTTAAAAATTGCATATATTTTCAGGATACAATGACACAGCTTATATATTTTCATTTGGAGGGGAGAAATGGGGAAAAGCAAGAAATCATCAGACCAAGGAAATCAAAATCCATCAAGTGAAACACCAAAGAATGCAGTACCATGTCTGATATTTGTGATTTGTAATATAATCTCAATTACATTTGTCCTGTGTCCTATGCCCCATGTCTGCTGCCTATAGCACACACATCCTCTCCTCTGCCCGCTTCACTCCATGGATGCAACTTTCTTCAGTGGACATCCCATGGTTCTGGAATCTCAAACATTCTCAAGTCTCCATAGGCCTCACTGATGCAGCTTCACGTTGTAGCCTCTCAGGGCCTCCTTGCAGAACTTCAAATCTGTCACAAGTTGCTTGAACTCAGTCGTTCTCAGGAGCCCTCATACAAGGATCATTGGTTCTCAATGTTGCGTCTTTCATGCCTGCAAAGAAGTACCATGTGGAGGACACTGTCCAATTCTGTGGCCCCCTCAGAATGGAGCCTCTGCCCCTTGGGATCTCAGCTGCATAATCTTTGTGAGCCCTAGAGAAACAGGTTCCTAGGCATTTGTTTTCCTTGGCATTTGGAGCTTACACTTTCCCTTTGAATGAATTTTCATTTTAACGGAAACTTGATGGGTGGATTCTAACTCTTAGGGCAGCTATCTTATTGTCCTAGTGCACACCAAGCAGTTTCTCTTTACTAGTTCTAATGTCTTTAGCAATTCTAGATTCTTTGTGATTTCCACGCTCCTTATCCACAATTCCTAACTTGGTCACACACTGTACTCACCCACATGCATATTTTTTAATTTTCTTGTTGCTTTGTTTGCTGCTGTATCTCACTGTAGATCTGAATGATTATAGTAAACAGTAACCAGGAATAGCCTCAATGTTGGCCAACCTGGAAACTGCCTCTACCAAAGCAATTAGGCCGTTGCTTTCTAATTCAGCCTCACTCAAGGTTTTCAGGACACTAGCAGAATGCAGACGGATTCTTTGAATGGCTTCTAACCCCATTCCCAAGTGTCCTTGATTCTCTCTCATAAGCCCCATACTTCCCATTTTTCTAAGCCTTCTGTTTTTTTTCTAATTTCCATTAAAACAGATCACTATGATCTGTTTAGATCACAAGAGAATTTTCCAGAACAAAGTTCTAAACTCTTCCATATTTTTCCCACAAACTAATTCCAAAGACCTAAGAACTACATGGTCAGGTTTATTTCAGCAATGGCCTGACTTCTCTGTATCAATTCCTGTCTTATTTTCTCTTTGCTATGATAAAATACCCCGATGAAACAAACTTCAAAGACAAAGGTTTGTTTGGGCTTGCAGTTCCAGACTGATGCAGTCTATTGTAGTAGGGAAGGCAGTAGTAGTAGGCTGCAAGCAAGAAAGTTAGGGTGGCAAGAACAGGAGGCTGGCTGATCATATTATCTGTACATTCAGGAAGCAGGGACTAAGCAGGACCTGAGGCTGGGCTGTAAAACCTAAAGACCTGCCTCTAGTGATTCCCTCTCTCCAGAGAGGCTTCACCTCATAAGAATCCATAATCTTTTCAAACAATATCTGTCTGGGAACCAAGTGTTCAAGTATGTGAACCATTTAACCAAAACAGAGCCCTTGGGCTCAATGGTATATTTTGTTACTAATCAAAGGAGAAAGAGAGAGAGAGAGAGAGAGAGAAGAGGAATTTCTTTTTGAGACTGGAACTGGGTCTCCCTATAACCACAGCTGTCCTGTAACTGGAACTCACTGAGATTTGGCTGCCTTTGTCTCCCAAATGCTGGGATTAAAGGCACGTACCACCAAGCCCAGCATAAAATATATATTAATATATACATGTGTAACTGTATATGCATAGGTATGATTACATTTAATATAATTAATTTCACATACCCACACAGTGGCAAGAGAAAACCTTAACTTAATCCCCTGTAATTTTCAAGAATAAGTATGATACAAATCAGATGGGCCTGTGATGGCTCAGAAGCAGGAAGACAGAACAACATAGTAGAACAAACAAAGAGAAACAAGATGTAGTCCATTGTACTAATGATTTATAAAAGATAAATGAAGGTCTTAAAGGATCTTTGAGTTCTGAAAAGGCCCCAAGAGGATGCTCTTGTCTCCCACTTTCACATTGCTAACAACAAGGTCTTCAGCTTTCTTATAATCATTTTCAGTTCAGGGTAGTAGTCACTTAATGCTAATACAATCTCTGCTAAATGATATTTTAAATATATACTCAAAATGCAGCTTCCTATCAAATTTATTTTGTTATTCCTAAAATTTCCATTGTTGCAGGATAAAAAATTACTCATAAAGGCTCTGTATTTTAAATGTCAAATAAAAGGCATACAATATCAGACTTAAAAGTCCCATATGTTATAGGGCATCAATTGTAGCTGGACACTACATGGTTACTCTCTGCATTTTGACCAGTTGTGGAGCTTTGTAATATTTTTCATCTGTTGGAAAGAGAATATTCTTTGATAAGTGGTGAGAGATGTATTTATATTTAATATGAAGATAACTGTTTAGAACATAGTAACGAATTATATTAGTTTAGGAAAGTGCAAGTAGTAGGTTCTCCTCTAGGTCTGTGAACTCCCTAACCATGGGTAATTGGCTAAGTTATCAGTACCAGGCATTCATTTCCTCCTATTGATCAAGCCTTAAGTCCAATTAGGCAGCTGTTGGTTACCCCTAATATAAAAGTGCCACTATTGCTCTGTTAAGGATGTCTGGCCGAGTTATTCATTGTTGTGGTTCATAGACTTTATAGCTAGGTAGGACTATTGGTTGTTTTTTCTCCCTAGGTAGCTTGCAAAGCACCTTCTGACACTTTGAGGGCTAGTCCTCAGGAAGAAGCTCCCAGATTAGTTCCAGCTGGATTTCTTCAAGTCCTTTACCTAGTATGTGTTCTCTTCAGCAATATAATGTTTACCTTCAAGTTCTGATAAGTAACCAAAGACTATGATACTAGACTATATTGTTTTGGGGGAATCTCTTCGACTACCCAGACCGGCGACTTCAAAGGAAATTTCCCTTGACTGTCCCTAGGAATTTTGCTAGATAGCTGTACACACACACACACACACACACACACACACACGTACACTCATACACACATGCTCACGCACACTCACACGCACACTCACACTCTCACACGCACGCACACTCTCACACGCATGCTCACACTCACACACACTCAAGCACACTCTCTCTCTCACACACACAGGTACACTCATACACACGCTCACCCACACTCACACTCACACACGCACACTCTCACACGCACGCTTATACTCACACGCTCACGCACACTCTCTCACAAACACACTCACGTACACTTACACAGAGAGACACACATAGTACTTTCAGGTACACTTATACAGCACTGTTTCCTTGTAGCTCTTCCAGACATCCTTACCTCTCCTTCCTCCCTCTCTCGTGTTACCTTTCCTGTCACTTCCCCACTTGGGGCCCACCCCCATTTCCCATTTCCTCCTGGTTCTGCCTGTGTCCCACTGCCCCTCCCCCAGGGCTCCTTTCTCCTCCCACTCCTCGTGTTCCTTTCTACTTTCCTGTTCTGTGTTTACTTCGGGTTCTATACTCATATCTAAAAATTTGGACCTAGGAACCACAAACATGGGAAAATCTGTGTTTGTCGTTCTGGGCTGGGTTACTTCACTCAATATAATGTTCCATCCCTTTACCCCCAAATTTTATGGTTTCATTTTTTTTCTTTACAGCTGAACAGAACATCATTAAGTGTATGTACAACATTTTCATTGTCCATTCATCCGTTGAAGGACATTTAGGTTGTTTCATATCCTAGCTATTGTGAAAAAAGCAACAGTGACCATGGGAAAGTGGAGCTGAGTAGAATATCCAGTCCTTTGCACACATGGCCAGGAGGGGTTTAGCTGGATCATATATCTGGGTCAAAACTTTTAGTGTTTTTTGGTTTGTTTGATTGATTTTTTTGAATTCTCGACAATGATTTCCATAGCATTTGCACCAGTTCTCTACATCTGAGACTCCAGGAACATCTCTGAAGAGAGGGCAGAAGAATTCTAAGAGTCAGAGAACAAGGATGTCCGCTGCTAGATGGTGCTTTCTAGACACACCAGGGGCTGCTGAGAGAGAGAGAGAGCATCAGGTTCTCCAGGGACAACTTCTGTGATGGATTATCTAGTCCTAAATGGTCATCTGTAAACACATATACATGTGCACCACTAAATTGATTCAGTAGATAGAGATGCTTCCACACCCATGGTTACTGTAAGACAGCCAAGTTAGGGAATTAGCCTAGGTGCCCATCAGTCACTAAAAAGATAATGAGATGTGAGAGATAATAATGGAATTTTATTCAACCATAAAGAATGAAATCATGTCATTTGCAGGAAAATGCATGGGTCAGGGATAATTGTTACAAGTGAAAGAAGCTAGGAACAGAAAGACAAGCACCACAGGTCTTCTCTCATATATGCAATCTAAATAAACACCATGTGGAAACAGAGGGGAGACTTTGAGGAAGAGGAGAGGACGAGTGGAAGGTGGAAATCGGGAAGAGAGTATGCCTACCAAAATACATTATCTCTGTGCATTACCGTGCCACAGTGAAACACATTATCTTGTGCAATAAATATATGCTGCTAAAATAGACTTAAAAATCTGAGGTATGTTAAAACTTGTATCACATGATCTTCTGGATTGGAACAGAGTAGCTTTCAGGAATGCTCCAGGACCTTGATTCTGGTGATATTATTAGCTTTTAAAATAGCAGTTCATGCTTCCAATTTATTTTGAAATAGTTTATTTAAAAATTTAAGTGGATTTTCTATTAAAAACTACTAATTCTTTAAAACCTTTAACCAAATTAAAAACCATGTTACCTGACTCACTCTCTCTCTCTCTCTCTCTATATATATATATATAGAGAGAGAGGGGGGGGGGTCTGGGGAACCTTTACTTTTCCACGCATAATACAGTTAGAGAATGAGAATGAGAACAGGCACATTCGAGAAGGGCAGAGAAGGGAGGAGGATGGGAGGACATTGTAATGAGCACTAAGGCTTTAATTAATTAGATCTGAGATACTGAGTACATATGTGGGGGGAGATAACACGTATATTAGAATGATCTAAGCTGTCTCATCTTGTAAAGTATCTCCTTCAAAAGCATGCACACCTGTGTGTGGATCTGTAACACCCGTGCAAAAGCTCACTTCTGTTACCCCAATGCAGAGGAGGCAGGTACAGGCAGATTCCTGATGATCACTGCTCAGTCACCTTGAGTAGTTGAATTCCAGGATCAGTGACACATCCTAACACAAACAGTAATGAAGAGACTGAGGAAAAGCCTCAGTGTCTATCTCCGGCCCTGGCAAGCACACACACCATGCAGATGCACCTTCATACACAAGAGCATACTCCCCACACACGTGCACAGGATCTTCCTATGAACTTTAAGAAAAAGCAACTGGGAAGGATTGTGTAGCCTTTAATTAGTAGATCTGAAATGTGTGGGAAGATCCATACTGTACTGTATACGCTTTCCTTCTAACATGAGCTGGATGGCCCAGTGAAAAGTTCTCTGGTTTGGAAACATACTCACTACCTTGAAGAAAAATAACTGGTTAGTTGTCCTCTCCAAGAAGGTGGAATATCTTTCCACTGTGCTGCAGGGAAGCCCCATCATTTTGTGCTGCATGAGCTCATTGGGAGCTGTAGGAGTTTTGTCTTCTGAACTGTGTTAAGACTAAGAGTCCTCCGGTGTGGCACTCACCTTTAATCCCAGCCCTAGGGAGGCAGAAGCAGGCAGATTTCTGTGAGATCAAGGCCGGCCGGGTTCACATATTGACTTCCAGGCAGGCTGAGACTAGAGAGACCTCATAAAAAAAAACAAACAAAACCAAACAAAACAAAACAAATAAAACTACGGAGCAATAAGCAGCGATCAAGTTTTGACCTGCCAAACACAGACCAGATGGAAGAAAAGGAATGGACGAGGAGACCGTCCTCGAGAACTGGATTTTGTGGAAAGATACTGCAAATCAAAACCCTGTCTGCCATGAATACCTCTGAGTTAATAATACTATGCTTCGTGTTAGTCCTACAGTGACTACATGTGATGAAGTGAAACAGATTTTTTGTTCTTAAGCTGCTGTGGTGCCACACATGTCCCTCGCAGGCATCCTGGTGAAGCTGGCTGATTTATGCAGCTTTGTGAACTAAGGATCAGTAGACAACAGATGCTGTTGGCAGCCATTTACAGGTTTAAAGCACGAGCACACTTCAAACACAGTCCAATCAAGCACTCAGTGCTCTGACAGGAGATGTGGGTTTTATTGTTCCCACCTTGCCTGTTCTTCCGTATGATTTTAAGTGAAATTAAATTTATCTTTCATGTACAGGTATACATTGCCTAGATGTAAAATATTTAATATTTCTCAAAATCAAATGCTTTGTTGTATTCATTCTTTTCAAATGGAGCTTTCTTATGTTTTCAATAGATATCTCTTCTTGCTCACAGCCACTTCATAAAAAAATGGCAAATTAAAAGTTCCTTTTCTACCAACTAAAGAGTTACTTATCACGAAAGCATGGAGACATTTTATTTTATTTTCACAGAACAAGTTCAAAAATTCTCACCTTAGCCCTAGGGTATTTCATCAAGAGCAATCTTAAAGTAAAAGCTTGCTTTTTCACATTTCAAAAGAATGTCTCTGTGTTCATGCTCTGGCCTTTCTAAATGAACTGAAAATAATTTTTATGCTTTCCTCTGGTTTCTTTTAACTTCTAGTTTTATCTTAACTGCATCTTTGAGAGGATTAAAATAATTTAGAAAACAGCCTTGAAGTGTGGACACATTCATAATAGTTAGGTGGGCTCTGCATTGGAGAAGTGGAAGCAAACTGCAGACCCCTCCCGTGTTTCAAGACTGCTTTGATGTATTGCCTAAATATAAGAATATTGCATTCAGAAAATTTACAGAAGTGCCATAGTCCATCCTGTTCCTGGTAGCTTTTGAAGTTTGTGTTCAGATCTCAACTAGAATAGCAGAGGAGAACATTTTAACCAAACCTTTTTTATAAACACAATAAAATGGATAAATTCTAGTTGAAGAGAGATGGAGAAAATAATTTAAGCTAACAGTGAAACTTCTTGCTTAAGTAGAAGTCAAAAATGTGAAGTCACCCTCAGCTGCTCACAAGTGGATAATTGCGGAAGCAATTAATCCTTAGCTGGAGAATGCTTCTATGCCACAATCAATCATATAGGGATCCCCACATGGACCCTGGAACACAGAGAAGGGTCCACACAGGGCACATCAAAACTTCACATTCATGATTGCTCTGGAATGTAGAAAGAAGCCAGAAGGAACGGTGGGGTGGTATGTGCTGTCAGAAAGAGATAAATCGGTTCTTTAAAATAAAATTTCAAATAAAATAAAATGGGTTCAATACATCAAACTGTGGTATACGTGGAAGTTACTTTTTGGGCAGCTTATCACAGCAAGCACAGTTTTAGACAGGACCTCAGAAGAAGAGTGCAGCCATTGGTGTGCCATGAAGTTTATTAGAAGCTCATACCCCACCTAGATTTTCTCAATGAAGCATGTGTCCACGTACTTCCTCTCCCAAAGTATAGCACCCTTTACCAATAACTCCCTTTTATTAAAATAATAGAATAAAGAATTTATACACAAAAATAGCTTTGTTACATGGGAAAAGAAACTGTTTTCCCATTACTCAGTCTTCGATAATTTCATCCCTCTTTTCGTCATTTCTTGAATTCTGTCTCCATTCCACAACTCACAAAAGGCATTAAGATTTAAAATTCCTGAGTGAAGATGTTGGTTGGGATTTTATTAGATGACTTGCATACTCTGCCTCATTTCCGCTGAGGTGCACGACATTTGTTTATGCAGAAGTCTCCCAGCATTAGAAATATTGTTTAAATTGGCGGAGCCTCTCTTTTCTCCAGTGTCAACTGTTTTCATTAAGTCCCAATTATACAATGCACACATACATTATATACATAATTCAACAAATGTTCAAGGACTAAATTCTGTATAATCAGCCAGAAGAAGGAAGAGTCATCCATATTGCCTAGGGTCCTATATATTCTGTGATTTCTCTAACTTGGCGCAATCACAGCTTCTTCATTAATTTGCTTATTTATGTGGTTAAAATTCTTTTCTGATTTACTTAACCTATGTAACATCAGGGAAATGGCTATTTAGATCATCATTACAACTCCTGAGACTAACATGGTATGCACTTGGTCTGTTAATAATTTTTGGAAAGTTTGAATATATTCGAATTATATATACGAAATCACATTACACTTAAACAGCCTGACATTTAGTGTTCATTTTAAGGCTGAGAGTGAATCTGAACTCTTGAGAACCACCTGTTCCTTTAGAGGTCTGACTTAACTGTGCTTTCAAGGGCTTCACTCATACTTTTATTGAAGCAGTCTTTCCAGTGTCAAGTGGGGAAGTAGAAGATAGGATCCACCCTTTTCTGAGCATCCTGACCTCTGATCTCTTGGCCTACCTTCACACATACAATACCAAACAGATTTCTCCATTTTTCTCACTGTTTTCAACATGAAATACACTGCTTTCACAGCTTTTCTTTGAAAGATTAATCAAGTATATCCACATTCATTCATTATATTGTTCAGAGGGCAAGATGGGAAGGTCCTGAGGGATTATGATCAAGTACCCAGGTACAAGAGGAGAACATGACTCAGTGAGTTTGCTTATATTATAAACAATAACCTTTTTGGTTACAGGTTTAGATGAAAGTCATTAGTCTAGATGTGTCCATATTGTAAAAGTCATCACATGATACTATGCTCTTAATAATTTTCTCGAATAAAGGCTGGAAGAGAGGCATAGATGGAGAATTTCAGCATGCTTACCTGCTCACAAGATCTTATGCAGTTTTCTTTTTAAGGTAAAACCTTATAAAATGATTATAGTCATTGGTTAAATTAGTGATATTTTCTTGAGAGGTTGCTATTTCTGCCTTTTAAACGTCCTGTTTCTCAGTTTTTACAATATTGCAATGGCCAGATAGGTCTATTAAGTAGTTATTTATAGAATTTACAATTCAGAGTTCACACTTTAGTTCAGAATTTCGGTGAAATAAAGATCTATTAACTTTCTTTGTGGACTAGCACACAAAGTATAAGAAAGTAAGAAGGAAAAGAGGAAATCAGAGCATCCTTTTCAATACCTTTTCCCCTCTGTCACCATATTGCAGAGACTTAAACATTCTTCTAACATAAAAAAATATTGGAGTTTGCTTCTTCACTACAAAAGCCAGGGGCTTTTCCATGGGGTACCTTTCAGCTTTTAACAACAATAATCCAGAAACTTACTTATTCTCATCATTTTTAGCAAGCCCATTACTTGTTCCATAGGTCCATCAAACATAATCTCTGAGTGCTTAGTGAGAATCAATAAGAATTGCTGATCCATGGTCTTGAGCTCTTCTGATGTTCTTGATTTTGTCTGAAACAGAATAGAAGATATATGACACTTCAGTGGTTTTCATTTTTCTCATTAAAGATATAACTATTGGTCTCTGGTATAGCCAATCAGGTTACAAAGAATGCAGTAACAATTTGTTTTTGCATCAATATATTTATTTAGAAAACATGCAGTTTTAGAATGCTTAGCATCTTTGTATGGTGAATAAACTTGGAAAAAGGAATTTTATTTGTCATGAAAATCCCTTCAGTCTTTTCCTTATTAGTTATCAGAAAAGCTCAATTATGCATTCTTCTGCTTAAATAAGACTCATATCAACTCATTGAAGATTAGATTTACAGTATATAAGACCATCCAATCCAATGATACTACTGAATGTTCAGGGAACTTGAGTCCCCAAAGACCTATATCTTTTAATGGGATCATGTACATAAATGGTAATAAACTATCTCTCTTGAGGTTTTTTTAATACCATATCAATGTTGAAAGAAGCATTTTTGGAAAATACCAAACAAACTTTATAGGCCAATGATTAAAAATACAAGGCTGCAGAGATGAGTCAATAGTTAGGAGCACCGGCTACACTTGCAGCGGAGCCTGGTTCAGTCGCCATTGTTCATATGGCTGCTAACAACCATCCATAACTCCAGCTCTGAGGTGTCCACTCCCTTATCTGCCCTCCCCAGCCAGACATTGCATGTACATAGTGCATCTGCATGCATCCAAGTAAAGCACTCATAGGCATAAAAATAAATAGATATATAGAAGTTGGAAAATATATAAATACACATAGTTTCCAACATTCTTGTATCTAGGAATCCTGCCCCTGACAGCAGTGAGATTCAAAGATGGAAATTATTACCCCTTAAAAGAGCAAGCCAGTGATGTGCTTTCTCAAAGTCAAGTGGTGGTACAGCTGTCTCATGCCAGGAGCAAAAACATGAAACCATTATTAAACAGGTGGTTTCCTTTTCCTTCATCCAAAACCCCAGAATGAATCCTGTAGGGTAATAAAGAGAATTAGGAGGTAGGCTCACAAGGCAGTGACTGCTAAACAAGGCTAATCTTAAAAAAAATCTGTGTGTGGGGGGAGGGTACAGATACTGAATTTAATATGATTGAAATGTTTTTTATGGAATCCACAAAAAATCCATAAGAAACTTACATTTAGGAAAATTAATGACTAATGATAAAGAAGAGTTGGTCTTTAAGGGAGTGACTCTAAATAGGCTAACCAGGCTTCAGTGCAGGGACTTACACTGGGAGACATTCGGGGACACAAAAACCTGGCTTGATAAGCCTTAACAAATATGACATTTTCTTACAATATAGTTTGGTGGTATTTGTCTCCCCTCCCTTATCCGAGGATCCTTCCACCGCCCCCCTGCCCAATAGAATGTGATTTGTGTCTGATTCATATTTCAAAATGTCACTCAGTGTGGGTCCACCCACTGAAGCAGTTAAGAGTCCCAACCCAGTAAGACACTGTCTCTCCCTCTCCCAGAAGACATCAATTGCCAAACGCTCTGTAGGTTGGGTTGCGTTTTAAATCAGACGTATATAAATCACACATGTGAATACAGTGCTGGGGATTGAACCCAGCACCTCATGGATGCTAAACAAACATTCTTCCACTGAGTTTTGTTCCCAGTCACCCGCAGGACGCTTGATGACTAAAAACATACACACTTAATATGAAGCACTTCATTTCAGTCTCCGTATTTGACTCTTTCTCCAGTGAATCGCCGTGTCTATCCTCCTCTCCACATTTTAATTTGAGTGGTTCAAGCATTTTCTGTGAACTTACATTGAGAACTAAATGCCATCTTACTATTTGGCCCAACAGTGAATGATCAATAGTATTGTGCAAACAAGCAGCATGAATAATTCATTAACCTAAGAGCTTAGAGATGCAGGCTTCCAGCAGTGGGATTTGCAAGGAAATATTTAGCGCTCAGCCCACCATTAAATGAAGAAATGTTAATGTTTTAGCACATTAGCAGCAAAAGCTCCTTCTCCTACTCTGCTAATTCTTCTTATAGGAACAGTGCTCATCTAGCTCCACTCTGTGTAAATTGCTATCCCTGCAATATCACACCCTTGAAAGTAGGTCACGATTTTTGTTTTCCCTTTCATCAATCAGCTGAGAAGTTTGTTCTGTTTGTTAAGTTTTGATGGCATGTTTTTGTTCCTTTCAAAGACAAGATGATCTTATAGAAGGAGATTTAATCAAGATGCTTATATTCTTCCCATTTAAGGGTGGATTTGCTGTGGGTGGATTTGATGAAGATGGTCTGATTTCATGTTATAGGCAATATTATCCTCATTCGTATGTTTTCCAACTGTCTGAGTTTTAGAACTCTTCCTTTCATATGTGTACTATCTCCATGAACTGCAGGTCTAAAGTGAACTTTTTTCAGTCAGTATGGAATGGTGAAATCTGCATGCCACTGCCATGCGTGCAAAGCTGGAGACTCCTGAGCAAGGGGGCATAGATCCCAAAGAGAGCTCAGAAAATTCCAGGCCTTGGGGAAATAAGGTGTGCTTTCAGCTCCAATGGGCAATTTTCAAGGGCCATTTAGTAATATCAGTAACTGCCTAGAGCATGTTTCCCATTCATTTACTGAAGCATTGCTAAGCTGGGGTCTCATTTTAATGCTTATTCATGTATGCTCAGAATTAGCCAAAACTGATGCAAAGCTACATCTGTGCAACTGGTCCTCAGTGGATCGCCGCAGAATCTGATGCCTGTGTAGGGTGATTTTCACAAGGGTTACTACATGTTCAGAGGGAAGGAGGCCAGTGAGCTGCACAAGCAGTGCTTCCAGAGGCATACATCTTGAGTAGATTACCCGAGACTGGGACCTGAATGGATTTCCAGAGGTAGAGAACTGGATTTTATCAGCTACTCAACATCTACCTGCTTGTGACAGTCAACCCCGTAAAGCCCTTGATGTTTTATCCACTGATCAATTTGTTAATTTACAGAAGAACTATAGGAATTCTTTATCTGTTATCAAAAACATTTTCTTCAGATTTAAATATCCTAGAAACAAATAATCCATTAACACATTTATTAAACAATTATTCACAGAATGCCCCTAGAATGATGTTCTATGAACTGAAGACCAAGATGCAGTGCACGAGTTAGGCATGTCCTTGCCTTGCTGGAGTATTGAACTCTTCCGTGAATGTTAATAAATAGAAGATAGAGCCAATAAAAGATGCTAAGTGTTATCAAGTAAAAAAATTAAAAGTTTTGCCAAATTATTTATGCTTATAGAAAAGAAGTGTGCTTGGATTTATAATCTAGAAGTTTCTGAATTCTAAAGATCATATAATAAGCAGTGATAAGCACTGTAATAGTTAATCATTACTGTGTTTCCTTAGTTTTGTGTGTTGCTAACTACTTTGAAATGTATGTGTGTGTGTGTGTGTGTGTGTGTGTGTGTGTGGTTGATTAATTCCAAATCTGATACATTGTCCTACATATGACCTGGCCTTACAAACAAATGAAATAACGAAGAAAAAAACACTAAGAGAAATGGTGAAAGTTGCATCCTAGTCATAGACAGCCTGACCAGCATGGGATTTCCACCTATAATAGTAAATTCTAAGCCATGTTAAAAGATGTTTGTCAAGTAATTCTTGTAATACAGATTATTTCAGCCAAGAAAAACTTTGTTCTTTCCCCACTTTATGTTTAATCTCATTGATTTTAATTCAAGAATCTGGTGCTCATAAATGGCATCAAGTTACACTGACTGTAAACTGATCACAAGTATTCAGTGGGCGGGACTAGAGAGAGGCTTCAGGGTTTAAACACGCTAGTTGTTCTTACAGCAGACCCTAGTTCACTTCCAAGCACCCACCTGAATGCTAACAATCAAATAGAAACTCCAGTTCCAGAGCATCTAAAGTCCTCTCTGGCCTCCCTGGGCATTTCACTCCACAGGTGTACTAGGGTGTACTAACATGAATGCAGGCAAAGCATTCGTATACATAAAATAAAGATAAGAACTGTCTAAAGTGATCTTGACTCTGACCCACATTGCCAGTCCTCCAATGCTTTCCTTTAAAAGCTTCTTGCAAGCTTCCATTACTGCAGAAATTTCATATTTTGCATATGAGCATCCCAGCATAATTTGAGTGATGCCAATGTTCTGCCACTATCTCAGGCAGTGACTGAAGCCTGTGGACCAGGTTTGCAGTGATCCACTAGTGTCTGGATGCCTGAATCCAATAAAACACTTCCTATGTGTCCCTTTGTGTACAGGGCAACCTAAAAATCTCAAGGCTATGTCTTTCAAATGAGTTAGAAACTTTATACCTTTCATTCTGTGATGGGCGGGGTCTGTCAGTTCCTGAGATGCCCTCAAAGCATCTTTTCTATTATCTGCTTGCAGACTATCTAATTTCTTTTAAATTGTCCTAATCACTTTAATAACCACACTCTCCCATTCCATAACATTAAATGTACTGCTTTTATGTGTATGGTAAAGGGGTTGTGGTTTTTAAAACTTTCTGATCTGTTTTTTGCTCCTCATTTAGTTTTATTCTTGCTAAAAGCAGTCAGCAGTATCCATGACTGACTTCTGTGCTTACACTATTTTGAAATTTCTCCAAAAAAGTAAATTAGCTCACCATTTTAAAACTTAGTCTCATCAAAGATCTCAGGGCAGCAGGCGTGGTGGTTCATGCCTTTAAACTCAGCAACCTGGGAGGCAGAGGAAAGTCCTTCTCTGTAAGACTGAGGCCAGCCTGGTCTACACAGCAAATTTCAAGCCAGGGGTACAGGGAGACCCTGTCTCAAATGGAAGAGAGAAAGGAGAGAGAGAGAGGGAGAGAGAGAGAGAGAGAGAGAGAGAGAGAGAGAGAGAGAGAGAGAGAGATACCTTGGAGTATGGACAAAATGCAAACAAATGATTTTTCAGATTATAGTGTGAATATTGAATATCCTGTAATTCACTTTCTAGTAGTCTTCATTTCCATCTGAAACCCAATGAGCCTTCACACTCTATGTTCTTATTGACCTACCCTCTTGAACTCCCATACATTAAGTTCTGCTTCTGACACTCTAAGCTTTCTCCCCCTCATCTCCGGACTTTTCCAAATTTATCACACACACAGATTCAAAGGTTTCAGAGCCCCGTGGTTACATTCATTCAGAACAATGACCCTGCTTCTCTAGTACTGATTTCCTTTTTGCTTTGACTGTTTCTGTCTTTCTGTTTTGCTTGACCTTTCTGCATTAGTTACATTTGTGGCACTGTGTCAGAATAACTGACATAAACCACCTAAGGGAAGGAAAGGCTTTATTTCATGGTTTCAGAGCATTAAGTCCGTGGCTTCTTCTTCTCGTGTGCTTGTACTTGGGCAGAATAGAATGGCAGAGAGGGTTCCAGATGGACAAGCTGCTTCTCCTCATTGCCAGTAAGAAGGAACAAGGGACACAGTACTCTTAGAGACATCCTTTCTCCACCTTGAACTTCGCAAAATAGTGCCACCAGCTGGAGAGCAAGCCTCTAATATGCAAACGGGTTTAGTAGATATAATATATAAACTATAATAGAACATCCTTATAGTGAGAAAGGGAGTATAGAAAGCATATGCAAATAAAAGACATTAAATCTACTGATAGAAAGTTTGGAACTGGAATTCAGCTCTTTCAGAAGCATTTCTCCTTCATCCTTTCTGTATCTCTCCCCATCTTTCTCTTCCTTTTATTCTTTAGTGTGCCCATTTTCAAAAATGTATTTTCATGACACTAAAGATATAATAGTTTCCCAAATAAGGATGTCACTTTATGTAACAAATAAAATGGAAATTTATAGATAATAAATGCCATTTTTAAAAATTATATTTTAGTCTACCACTTTTTGGCAGAAATAATACTAACTTTGCTGTTTGGAAAGCAATAATACTGTTAACACATACATGTCAGACAATTAGAATTAAACCACAAAGTCTTCTCCAACTGAGAAGTTTTGTGCACATGATATAGAATGGAGAAGGCAAACTACATTATGTATGGGTAGATATTAAACCATTGTATCAGTTGCTTTATAAACACGATGCCAAAGCAGAGTGAAGAGAGGATGAGACCTCAGCTTTTTATGTAGCCAAGTTGTAAGATCTCTCGCACAAATGTAAATATATGTGCACATACATCACATATCTGTGTTTCACAAATGAATAATTGTTCCATATCTAAGACTTGAAAACATCATCACACATAGTTCATCCCAACTTTAGAGAATCCAGGTAACCATCTGTGTTAGGTAATTGGTCTACTACAACACCTGGGCAAAGTCCTCATACATTAATGACAAGAGACAAGTCAGAGGTAGGGGCCAAATCCATTTGCTCCTTCCCTCACACAGAAATTGACAGTTAGAGAAGCTTGCCTCTTTGTATTTTCCTTTCAAAATGATCTTTCTAGGGTCCTTTGAGACAGAAATTCCTGAATTACAAAGCTGAAAAAAGACTATCCAGTTTCAAATACACCTTTGAAAGAAAGAAAAATATTTATAAGTTGCCAAATTTAAATACTAAAGTAAAAGAAAAAAAATGTCTTTTTTTTAATAGACAGAAAGAAGATCCTTTGATTTGTTTGTCCTGATTTATGTCAAGTGTCTCATGGTACCGCACCATGTCCTTTATGATGGTCACTGAATTGTGTCACTATTGTACTCAGTCTTTCTTCATATTGTGCCATGGTAAGATCTTCCTCCAACCGTTCAAAGGTGCATTTCCCTCTAAAGATATGGTTGCTTTCTCATGGACTATTTAATAAGAAATTTCTTCACTTGCGTATCCCATTTATTCTGTTAGACTTTAAACTTCTCCAGGGCAGGGATCATGTTGGTTCTGTCCTTTGATGTTCCTCGGGGTCTCTTGTGCAACTCTTTCAAACCCAGTGGGTATTCCATAGCTGTTGTTCACCCAATTGTTAAAATGATTGCTTCACTATTAACTACTGTGTGGTGCTCTAAATAAAGACACTTTTGCTCCAGAAATGTCTAAACCTATTTCCCTTGTCATTTCCTTCAAGTACATCCTCAGATTTTTTTTTTCAAAAAAAGGAAAGAAAAATTTATACGAAGATTTACTGCTTAACAAAACTTCTACGGAAGAGAAAAATAATATTTTTTTCTGTTAGATTTCTTTTTTGAAAACCTTGAAGCTTTTTCTCAAACTAAGGAAAGATGCCTGTGAACAAGCTTCAAGAATGGTCGATTTCCGAGATGATTTGGGTAGATCAGCTATTCTTATGCTTTGTTGAATACATCCAATACCAAGTAGTTATTTAGAAAGCCCCCGCTTGACTCATCCAAAGGAGTATGATCTACTTGTGCTTTTTAAAAAATATTTCACTAATATGACAGCTATACTGAAAAAATGCCACATTTTGATCTTATTCATGTCTAATATTTATCTTTCAATAACAAACAAAAATTCTCTTGGCATTTTGTTAGTAACCAGGAATTTAGGATCATAAGTTAGGCCCTAACAGGCCTGAGAAGCTAAGCTCAGCTACCTGTCCTCCATACACTAGTAAAAAATCAAAAAAGAAGATTTATCCTATGACATGCATTGAGAAGGGGAGAAAATGGAAGCCCAAGACCCCAAGTCATCCTAGAGTGCTGTCACATGGCTAGAAAGCAAGAGGTTTGCACACCCAAGATAGTCCTAGTCAGGATAACATCTCAAATCCTGTTGACTCACCATCGCCTTGGCTGTAGAAGACACACTGTCAGAATTGTGTGAGATCCCTTTGAGGACAAGGTACTTCTGTGTCTGTCATCAGGGCTGAAGCCCCTCTCTTCATGAGATTCCAGCTGAATTCTAAATACTTGGCCACTATTGTTTTAATAGTCTGAAAATCAAAGGAGCACACATGTCTCTTTACACTGTCTTTGCTCCTGCTGTGTTTATTATCTTATAACCTAGCAAATTACAAGCTAAAAACTCGAATCAACTCATAGAATGGGGTAGAGGACAATGTTTATTAGGTTGAATACAGTTCTCAACTTGGAATTTGATCCTACTTTGTTTTCCCTCTAATTTTCTCCTATGCCAGTGACTTCATATGATTAGAACAATGTTGCTGTCCACTGTGACACCCAACAAGTACCACAAGGAGGCAATCAGAACTCTTAATTGTGTGTTGCTGGAGGGAGACTTATGTCTGTGGTTCAATTTGCTAATATCTCAAAATCATACTTATTCTAGTGATCTCTTCAAAAGCCCTATTTGTCCTTCTCCTGCTCCTCTCTGATTTCTGTGGAGATAACATAGCACAGATTTGCCTCCGAGGTACCTCCCTTCCACTGTCTGTTTTCCTTTATACAGTGTCTATGTCTAAGGAGCAACAAGAGCAGAAAGACTCAAATATGCAATCAATCACAATAAAACTCATAGTCTCTCCCCTAGTATTTGACATTTTGTTGACAGGCTATCAGAGTACTTCACACTTGACTGGAAAGCCATGAAAACGATTACTGGGTCACTAAAAGGAACTGAAAAAGAAGAGGAGTCTTTCTAAAACAGGACCCTAAAATTGCTAAAGCAACAGCATCCTGAAATGAATGCAAGTCTTCTTGGTGGGAATAATGGAAATTATATAATGCTGTGCAAAGATAACCAATATGAGACAAATAAAAGAACATATTCCTCAGACTGGAGTAGTGTCTTGATTTTGATAATGACTGTAAGTCACTTAAGGTTTCCTTGGAATCTCACTATGTCAGCAGCAGGTACCATGATAAATATTATTAGATAAATAAAAGTTAATGATACCATCTAACCTTGGTAACCTTATTTTCTGTAGGAGCAAATAATCGTAGCATTGAATTAAAGTCAAATAGAGGTCTCAGACAGAGAAAGAGAGAGAAAGTCTGAGACAGGGAGACAGAAATTTTTAGTTTTAAAATGCACTGAGGCTACTTTCCTGAAGCCATCCAATAGTGTCTGAACAGCACCACTTTCAGATTAGATTAAAACCTATGCCACTGGATTTAACCGGTACTGTAAACCTGGCCAGAACCTGTGGCTGGAGAGGTCACAGTCCCTAAGGTCAAACATGCTACTGTTATTTTGCTAAGTAGATATAATATCAAACTTCTTTCGAAATACTTATTTTTATTTCTACTGTTTAGTATGACTTTCATGTCTCAACAGTTAATGCAGAGACTCACAACTGGTCAGTGAAAATCATGAGTTTTTGTGGAATTCTCAGCTGTAACTGGGACATCTGTGTCATACCCTTTTTGCCCAAGTCTCAGAGATTATCATGAATGAAGGGATGGAAATATTGTAAGAGCCAGAAATCAGGGAAGATTGCTGTAAACATTGTCTTCTGTACGTAGTTCAG
Organism: Eospalax fontanierii; assembly: GCA_035773235.1. NCBI lineage: Eukaryota > Metazoa > Chordata > Mammalia > Rodentia > Spalacidae > Eospalax > Eospalax fontanierii. The sequence continues at coordinate 21,887,266 of CM069541.1, read as the reverse complement.
TATTGCACTCAGGAACTCACAGCAGCTGTAAACATTGTCTTCTGTACGTAGTTCAGTATTGCACTCAGGAACTCACAGCAGCTGTAGTTGTGTGCAGAAGGCCTGCACAAGATCAAGCCAGTCAAAATTCCAGGAAGGGTGGGGAAGGGGCTCATGAGACCCACCTTAACTGAGGAACTAATTCAGTTGATGGCTATTGGGAGAGGAAAAGTTAGTTTTCGTCATGCATGTGCCCATGGTAGGCTGTGCCTCAGTAGATGACCAACACCCAGCAATAATTGGACTTGGTGAGTTATATATTTTTTAAAGGATACTAAGTTTGATGTGATCCAAATACATTGTATTCGTGTATGAAATTCAAAAAGAATCAATAAGAAAAATATATTATTAAAAAAAAAAACAGGAAGTAGGGGCTGGAAAAATGGCTCAGCGAGGCTAAGAGCACTGGTTGCTCTTGAAGAGGACCCAGGTTCAGTTCCCAGCACTCACATGGTGGCCAGCCACTGTCAGTAACTCCAGTTTGGGGGGATGCAACACCCTCTTCTCACTTCTGCCAGCATTACGTGACGTGGGCAAACTTACATATATGCAGGCAATATACTCTTACACCAAAAATAAAAACAATATCCTAGCCCTCAGGAGGAAGAGGAAGAAGAAGCAGATGGATCTCTGTGAGATTGAGGCCACCCTGGTCTACATCCTGACTTCCATGAGGGCTGTGAGTAGAGAGATGCTGTCAAAACCAACCAACAATAACAACAAAATAATAATAATAACTATTTTTTTTATAGAGGAAGTACATTGCTGGAAATGCCTCCCTTACACTGCTCAGAAAGTTTATAGGGAGTGTGGAGTGATTAAGACAACAATACCACCAAACACCGGCCAAATAAATGTGCACTCTTATAAATCAGGGACAAGGGGAATAAGGTCCATGGAAGCCCCACAGTGGTGGTAGATGGGAATCATGGAAAGTGCTTGCCAAGTTGGCCAAAGGCATGGGATTCCGTCCTCAGCATGGTAAATAAAAAAAATGAAAACAAAAACAAAAACTGGAGGTATTTTACTTTTCTCCTTTTCTAGAGAACCATTCAGACACAGGTTTCTGTACCCACCATTGGTGGATAGTGAGGCTCATAGGTGCAGAACATCCTGAGTTACATAGCAAGACCTGACCAAAAACTTAAAGTTAAAAATCAAAGTAGCCAAAAGCAAAGAAATATTAAGCTCGGAGCATTAAAGTAGTCTATGGATACATTTTGACTTCAAACAAACTCTACCCTTGTACACAGTATTGCAGTTATTTCCGTTACGGTGTTACGGGTTTCACTCCCTGTATTAATATGAAGAACATCACAGAACTGGCAGTGAAGATGAAAAAAGTATAATGATATACATGTATGAAAACGTCACAGGAAATTCCATTATTTTGCACAGTAACGAAAATAATTAATAACACAAAATAAAAACTGTATTAGCATGAAATTTACTCTTTATGTTCCTGATACCCAAGATTTCCAAAGCCATTTCTTAAGAACTGACTCATACAATGCTCGTTGCTGTCTATGGGTTTGGTATTGTCGTCTCCACCGTAAGTGAACAGAAGTAGCCATGAACAACAGACCTACATAGCAGACTCATATAAGAGATATTAAGGAACATCAGAAACATAATCTTCATTTTCTTCTGTTAAAGAGGATTTACAGATCTTAATTTCTAAAGATTTCATATTACAGAGGGAGACAGACTCGCTCAGAAGCAATGTCAGCCGATGGCAGCTTCACAAGGGAAACAGTGCAGCTTCTGCCTTCTTTTTCTTTTTAATTTAAATTTTTTATTGAATGTTTGTAATTTTCATACACTATAGTTAGACAGTATTTCAATTCCTTCTCTTATCCATACCATCCACCATTGCCCACCTACCCAATTTAAGGTACTCTCTTATATAGAAAACATGGCATATCATAGACTACTTTAATGCTCTGAGCTTAATATTTCTTTGCTTTTGAATACTTTGTTTTTTAACTTTAAGCTTTGCAAATTAATTTGTGTTGAGATTTCTTGCCCCTTCCAATGTCTATGCTGGGATTTCATCTGGTTTCAATTAGAACAGGGCTTGTGCATGCTGTCACCATTGCTGAGTGTTCATATGAGTAACCGACATATGGTCTGGAAGACTGTTTCCTTGTGGTCATTCACCCCATCTGGCCCTTAAAATCTTTCTGCAGTGATGGGTCTTGGGAGGCAGAGGTTTGAAACAGCTATCCTATTCATGAATAATCTCCCGATGGCTTCTTGTTCTCTGCACATTGGTCAGTTGTGAGTTTCTGTGTTAATCACTATCTGCTGTATAAGAAAACTAACTCTGATGGGAGTTAGGAGATGCATTCATCACATGTGTAGAGGTTGTACTGGAGATGTATCACTTTGGATCAAGTATCTCACAGACACTTATTCCTTGCATTTTTCCAGTTTTGGAATTCTGTAATAGGCCCCATTTATTATAAAAAGAAGGTTCTTTGATAAAGGGTGAAGGTTGCGCTTGCCTGTATATGTAAGGATGTGTATTTAGACTAAAGTAAGAAATTACATTTGTCTAGAGATGTAGCAAAAGTAGTTTTTTCTCTAGGATCTATGATTTCTCCATTCATGTGTATTTGGCTATGTTTATAGTACCACATATGAGTTCCCTCCCAATGACGGAGTCTTAATCCCAACTAGACAATTGCTGAATACCCCCAAGATAAAAATACCACTGCACCTGTAGCAATCGTTTTCTGGGCTAGTAATTATTGTTTATTAGGCTTTATAGCTGAGTAGGACCATTGACCTTATAAATGACCTCTGTGTTGTGGTCAGGAAGTACTCCTGGCTATATCGACTTGGCAGATAATGAAAAGACAACTTCCATGGACATCATGATAGTAAAAATCACACATTTCTAAAGCATGGTATGAAAGATCACTTACAGGCTATTTATCAAATTTAACTGTTTAATCTATCTCCACATTAAAGACAATATTACTCCATCTACTGATAAAGTGGATGGAGGCACTAAGACCCTAAGAAGGTAAGTGATTTGCTTTCGACACAAGCCCATGTCATCTGACTCCATGAGTTTGTTGTTCATGTGACTCCATTTTATGTCCTAAGTATCAACTCAAGCCCTGCCCTTCATTTTACAAAACAACATATTTAAATATTTGTGGTTTATTCTAAGAGTGTAAAACTCAACGTGTATTATTTGCTTTAAATAATGTACAGTACATATTTCATTTTTTAAAATTCTGACAGTATCTTTAGTGATCTATCTTCTGTTTTCTTAAAAATAATTAACTTTATGTATGTAATTAATAGAAAATTATTCTTCTAAATTTTTGTTTCTTTAAAAATGTTTGAACTGAAATAATTGCTTATTAGAAAGAAATAGACAAAAGTTCAGAGCACTGAACGCTGTGTTCTATAATGGTCTTTCCCAAACTCTGAAGACAATAGCCATCACCTGGAGTGTTCACTGAGCAAAGAGGGCTTTTTCTTGTAGACTTAGAATTGAATGAGACTTCAGAAGTTGTATTTCTAAGTATCACTGAAATTTCTTCTCAGTCACAGAAGTTTGTGATACTTCTGCTTGGACTTTGAAAAAATCTCTGGCCTCCAAAAACTAGAATGTTAACACCAATATCACGTGTTCCAGATCAAGCTGCAACATTCTCCAGTTGAGTGATTTTCAGTAAAACATTTATCTGGATGAACCACTTTCTCATTAGTGTAATGTGAACAACTTTCTGGGAGAAAGTAAGGATTACATGAAAGAAGCCCTTAGAATAATATTCTGGAAGCTAATACAGAGTAAATTACACAGCAGATACATAGCAGTGACTTTCCTTTCTTCCTGGTCGCCTGTAGACTATTTGAGAAATATTGTGAAGGAATCATGATGCTATAGTAGAGACCATTTTATGAAGGTATATAAAATAAGCAAGTTCTCTCTCTCTCTCTCTCTCTCTCTCTCTCTCTCTCTCTCTCTCTCTGTGTGTGTGTGTGTGTGTGTATGTGTGCCCATACACATGAAAGAGCTCACAAAAGTTAAAGTAGAAAAAACTAAAGAGTAAAAAAATTGCAGGATGCAGAAATTCTGCTTTTCAATTTTATCCTCCGTATATAATGTTCCATCTACTCAATATGTAGTACGTGTTGGGTGCTTTGTGCCCAGATGGCACTGCTATGGAATACTCCTTTCTCCAGTTATCTGTGTAAATGAAAGGATGTACAGAAGTACGGCAAGAGGCAAGTTTACTCTCATTGACACGACCAGTGATAGAACTCTCTAATTCAAAAGCAAGTCTTCACAGCACTCTATTAAGTTTCTGTCTACCTTGGCTTAGCAGCTTTCCCAAATGCACACTGCACTTTCCCATTCCAGACCCAAGATTCACTTAGCTCTTTTAGGGTTAATTAGATACAAAGACACAGAAATTGAAACCCTCTCCCCATGGGTCCTTTCTAAAATCTTGAGTCTGTCTTAAATTATTCTTAGAGTGGTGAGCAGCTCAGGCTTGTCTGGAAAGGTATCAACTGCTTTGATTTAGGCCATAGTTTTCTTGGGTCCGAGTCTGAAGAGAGAGACTGGTTTGCCTCCTTGATTAGGCCTTCGCATTTTTCAGCATTGTGTCTAAAATTTTGTGTTTCTTGTGAGGAGGTAAAAGCTAAGGTAATATGATTCATTTCTCAGGAGACAGGGAGAGGAAATGGGGGAGGGGAGTGGGAAGTGAAGGGAAGAGCAGAGAGGGCATGAGGGGAGAGAGGGGAGAGAGAGGAAGAGAGGTCTGACTTGTAAAGGAAGTCTTGTCACCATTAGGCGTACTTTTGTAAACTGTTATTTCTAAAACTAAAACCCTGAAATCCACAAGCCACTGTTTGCTTCATGGGAAGATTTCCAAGTCACAGTCAAAGTGCTTAAATCAGAGGACGGAATTTGGGGATAGAATGTTGGAAAGTACTTTTTAAATTTTATTTGAGTTGTTTTTATTTATGTTATGTGTTATATGATTGCATGTATACAAGCACACCTTTGTCGTGCAGTGCCCACAGAAGACCAAAGAGGGGATTGGATCCCCTGAAACTGGAGTTACAGGCGGAGACAGTTGTTAGCCACCTTGTGGGTACTGAGGTTCCAACCTGGGTCCTCTGCAAGAGCAGGGGATGGGCTTAACCCCTAAGCCAGCTCTCTATGTTCTGATAAAGGTCTTTATGATAGAATATGAAGGACTTGTACCGTTAAGGACAAAGGAAGCTTTTTACAGAGGAGAGGGATTTGAATGAAGCTTCAGAATTTATATCTCTAGGTATCTTTGCAGATTCTTCTCAGTCATGGAAATTTGTGAAATCTCTCCATGGACTTTGAAATGATATCTGTAGGCTGAAGGGCAGAAGGTTAGCAGAAGAGTCACATTTATTCTTGATCATGTGACTAACACATTCTGTAACACATTTGAACACAGCAATGAATCTAACGCTTAAGGGAAATGCTAAGGTTAGAAATGAAACAACACCAAGAGATTTGTACTGAAAACTATGAAAAATAAAAGACTTAGAATGATGTAAGAAGCAGGATACATGATGGGCAATTTGGAATTCCTGTAAGATTTCTAATATAATGACTGGAAACCGGTCATTACATTTACATTAGTTTTGTGTGAATTTTAGTATATTAACAAAAAAGAGGCAAAAATGGGGCTACAGTTTATATGAGTTAGACTTCTTGAGAAATACTACATATCAAAACAGGTGAAGTTCTATGAAAATGTGCAGTTACCGTAGACTAAATAATTAATTGCTCTGGGTTCTTTTTAGTCAGTTTGGATGTACACTTACTCTTACTACATCGTAGAGCTTCATCTTTATCAACTTAATTATACTTTTGTTAAAAATTAGGGGACATTTTTGTTGGAATAACATAATTAGACATATGCTAACTTAGTGAGTTTATAAAATTAGCTAGTTCCCTTCAGCATCCAGTTTTTTAAAAGCCCCAACAACAAAATTGTTAGGATCTCTTAAGCGAGTTTAATAGTGTGCAGAAGGGAATGTGCTGGACTCATGAAAATCTCAGAGTGAAGAACAGTGTTTTCAGGAGAGTAACCTCTTATGGGTGCATTTAGATGAGCTTGTCACTCCACAAGAGCGATATTTTAGTGAAGAGTCATCGCACAGTGATGTTTGTTGTTTGGGTCATTTGGGTCCACTTTTTTTTCTTTTAATAAGAACATGGATTTGGGGACAGAAGAGATGGCTATGTGGTTAAGGGCAATGGCTGCTCTTCCAGAGGACCTGGGTTTGGTTCCCATCACCCACATGGTAGCTAACAACCTTCCAACCTGCAATAACCCCAGTTCCAGTCAATATAATGCTCTCTTCTGGCTCTGCAGACAGCGTGCAGGACTGCACGTACAGAAGACATGCAGGCAACAGAAAAAAAAAATAATAATAAGAGATAATATTTTAAAATAGTATGCATTCTTTCTTAATAAGAAAAGGTTAATAATTAAGAAATTCCAATTTGGAGAAAGTATTTTAAGAAAACAAACCTCTGTGGATTATTTTTATTTTATTGTAAATATGAAGAAAATCAAATACAGGGTATGTTAAATACATGGTTTTTAATTTGCATGGAAACAATATAATTTAATAGTACTCAGTGCTCAGGGATTCACATCCCCTTTGTGGGGTATTTTCCTCCCTTTTTTTTTTTGAGTGGTACTAGAGGCATTAGAGATAAAGCTATTGTTTAATACTGAGGGCCCCAGTGGATGGGGATGACGACAGTCTTCCACATGGACAGTTGCCACCTTCTCGGGTTACTATGTATTTAATTAATTGCTGTCTTGAAACTGCAGAAAAAATATTCTATTTGTTGTACGAAGATCTTTCCAGTAATAACTGTATGTGAAGAGTGATATTTATAATTTCCTGCCTCCCCAAATCATAACAATCATGTCACTAATACATATTTTCTTTCATTTTTATAGCTTTTCCTTTAATCTCATAACAAATTTCTTTCTTCTAACGGATATTTTCAACTTAACTTCAATTATTTTATGTAAACACAGAATTGGACATCATCTACTATTATATAAATATAGTATTTTCCTAAATAAACACTTTCCTAAATATTCAGCAAAAAGTATCTTGATTTAGTCCCCACCACAACCTTGAGACAGATGTCATGACTATCTTCATTTTACAAAGGAAAAGCAAAGTACACAAAAGTTCTGACAGTTGTCCATGCTGCAAAGCTAGTTTATGCTTAATTAAGTTGGCTCAGGCTAGAAGACCCCAGAGCTCATTCTAATAAAGATGACCTCACACAACACCTTCTCTCTCTCTATGTTAAATCCTGGGTGTAATGTTCTGTGCTTTGTTTATGATTTTGTTTGTTCTTTTATTTTACATCAAAGAGTAAGGTAAAAATGTGATTCTCATCATATAGGAATTAATCTAAAATACATAGAATTTCAATAAGTGCCTTTAAGTAATCTTTAGAAAGGAAATCACTTTACAAAGTGGTTAACAATGAAGATTTCAATCTTATCTGAAAGGCCTGCTTTCCTTGATGTCAGATGAAACCTGGAGGAACTTCCCTATGGTGCCTGTCACTCATTCTGTTCTCAAACATTGGACAACATTTCAAGAGAGATTTTTCTTTGAAATTAATAGGTTGAATTTTTCCTCAGATAATGGATCCAACTTAGGTGAGCACTATAAATCCAAGTGAAAATATCATAAAGTAGTAAGATATATACTTGTTCACTATCAGAATGATTATTAAATGTTAGAAAATAAATGTTAATTTATAGTGATATAAATACTGCTTAATTATATTTACAGCATTTATTAGTTACCAAAATTCAGCATTCTCGCTTATAATTTACTCCCAGTAGAATCTTGTAACAGAATTTATTGATGCTAATCAATAATGTCCAAAAATGGGACTACTGTGGTTTATATCTTTGATAGTTTGTATCATTTTGCTCTTATGCCCAATGGAGAGTAACTAGGAAATAGGAATTATTTTATCCTGATAGAATAAATTCTGTCTATAATCATCCCCAAAGAACTATATGGATAATTTAGTCCAAGTCTTGCTGTTGTAAGTGATACTATCATGAGGAAATGTATCACAGTAATCAGAGCACAGTCCCTGGAGTCTGATAAAAACAGAACTGAAGCCACAATGATCAGGTTCAGATGATTTGATTCATAAGCCATTTAACTCTCCAAACCTTTGCTTTCTAATTTTAAAAATAAAAATCAAACATTTGAAAATTGAACTCATTAATAATGACCAAACTCACACTCTGATCTTTAATAACAAGTATTTAAATGTACTTAAGAATATTTTCAAAATGAAGAAGTCAGGAAATCCCGAGACTTTCTCCAATGTCGTAATGACTTTGCACATGAAATTGGTTATTGAGATTTTCATAAGTGCATCACATGAATAGAGAATCATTTATTAAAATTTACCTAGGTGTAGAGGTGTAGCCCTGCCATCCCAGCACTCAGGATGACAAGTTAAGACCTTATCTAAAACAAAAAAGCAAAAACACCACAAAGTAAACAAAACAAAATGTACTAAGTCACTGCATGCTTGTCAGGAATTATAAGTTTTATTTGAACCCACATCCAACTCACTCCAGTTTTGTATTACAGAAACTACTCAGTAAGAGCCATCAGAGACAAATAAGGGACATGCCCTCCCACTATATAACATATAGCAACCCAAAGGAGCAGAAGCCTTATTGGCACCTTAAGTTAAATACAACTTCTACCAAATACTGAATTATCAAAAAGCTGTCAACATTCAAGAGTGAGTCTTAAGGAAGTCAGGTTAGAAAACAATATAGTCACAATGGAACCTGGAAAACTGTGCTTATGACCAAGAGCATTTTGGGCAGTCAAATGTTACCTGCAAACAAAGAATAGGGAATATGGTCCAGCAAATAAGACTGCACTTATATGGAAATAGATTTTGCAGAACTAGTTCAGAAAAGACATTAAAATAATGATCAGATGACCAAAGCAAGAAATATAGAACCTCATGAAGGAAACAAGCATCTAGAGCTACTACAGCATGTAACTGAGGATTCTCCTTCATCAAAATTCATGAGACAAACAGGAAACAGAAAAATACGATCCTAAAACAGACAAAGAGAAGCAGACAATTGAAGCGGACTTTTGAAGATAGTATACAAGTACTTCAGTAGCTATTATAAAGAAGGTTTTATAAAGTCATGCCTGAAATGGTAAAAAAAAATAGGATAATAGTGCTGTATCAAATAGAGAATATCAAAGAAAAAGTATTTAAAAAATCAAATGAAAATTCAAGAGTTGAAAATTAAAGTAGCTGAAAGAAAAAATATTACAGTGAGCAAATACATTTGAATTGGTAGGAGAATCAACAAATTTGAAGATTGGTCAATAAAGATATACTATCTGAAGAAGAGCAGTTTAAATAATGAGTGTCCCATCACCCATCCCTATTAACCCTTCTTTTTATGTTTATGAGTCTTTTACCTGTATGTATATAAGTGTACCATATGCATGCAGTGACCATAGAGACCAGAAGAAACCATTGGATCCCCTAGAACTGAAATTATATACAGTTGTTAACTGCCATGTGGGTGCTGGGAACTGAACCTGGGTTCTCTGGAAGGGAGCAAGCATTCTGAACTGATGAACCATCTCTCTAGCCCACAATTAACATTCCTGCATCCATTAGTCCCCATTCTCCTTCATCCCATCTGCTGTCTATGCCCCTCTGTTAAACGCCCTCTCATGGCCCCTTACTAGGTTTCTGACTTCTTTGGGTACTCCATTAAACACGGGTGTCAAAATATTCAAAATTAGCATCCAACTATGAAGAACATGGGATATTTGTCTTTCTAGATCTGGGTTATCTTTATCAGAATGATTTTTTTTTATTCCATCCATTAACCTGTAAATTTTATCATTTCATTTCTTAAGAGCTCAGTGCCAGGAACAGGTCAGCTCTTTTGATGTTAGTCATCTGTGTGGCTTCATAGACTCCCAAATATTGTAAGTTATTTTAGCTGATGTGGTTGCCTTCTAGAAGCTGATGAAAATACCTCACTGACAAAGGCACCAAATACTTGAGTCATAATACATGGAGAAATAGAACTGGTTCTAACTTGGACACTTCATCCATATTGGCTAGTTTTCATAGTGCTGGAAACCAGCTATGTATGCTAATTGGGGAGAAAAGTGATGACTGGTAAGCAGCTATGAACTCTGCTTCCTGTAATAACAACTGACCTGGAACAGTATGCCCACTGGTACAATAGTAGTGTGAATGTTATGGGAGCAACCAAACACTTCCTGATTGGATTTAAGGGCTGCTCTACAAGACAGAACTCGTGCCTGGCACCATTCATGGGGCCAAAATCCCAAGGCTAGATAGGTCATAGGCTCTAGAGGAGGGCCTATTATTATTATTATGCTAAAGAGACTATATTCAACCAAATTCTAAACACTTCCTTATACCCATATGTAAGTGCATCTCTCAGTCTTCATCGGGGAATTGTTTTTGTAATAAATCATTTAACGAATTAATACTAAGATTCACAACTAGTCAAGATGCAGAGTTTAAGAGATTAATGAGAGATTTGCCCTTGAGACATTTATATCAAACCCTCTCCTCCCAAAGGCCCAGAAATAGTCAAAGTAGAGGGGTTGGAAAGATTATTGTAACCAAAGACAATGGATTACTTCAGGGAAAAAGTAGTTTCTTGACACAGTAGGACAACAACGCATATGAATTTATAGTGACTTGACTTCATGCACAGCCAGCTCAAGATCAAGCCACACAAAATCTCAGCATGGAGCAGGTATATGGACTCAAAGAGAAACCCCTAGCTCAGAAGCTGTTGGCAACTGATGGCTGCTGGGAGAAGGAAGGTTGGTTTTTCTCAGGTATCCAGCCCCTGAGAGGTCATCCATGCTTCAGTCGATGGCTTTGGACCCATGCACACACTGGCAGCCTTAAGTATACTTCATGGGCCAAAGAAGAATAAAACAGAAAATACAAAATTAGGGAGAGGGAAGCGGTATTGATGATAGGGGAAGAATTGAAAGGGAAGGAATGGGGTTTGGACTTGATCAAAACACTTTGTATATATGAGAACCTCCCATCAGTAAAAGGAGAAGAAGCATAATGAAGCAAAGTTATCATGCAGCTAAAAAAAGGAAATGGAGTGAGGCATCGAGGGGCTGGCCAATCAGCCAATCAGACATTGAAAGTACAATAAGGAAAGAAAAGAGAAAGGGGGGATTTATAAACAGACACACCTGTAAACTTCCCAAAGATGAGGGTGAAACTCTTCCGGGGGCATAATAACGATGAGATACAAAGAGCAGTGCCGCAGAGATACACACAGAGATTCTTACCGAAGATGCCAAGGGATAAACTAGAGAACGCTTGAAAGCAGCAAAGAAAACCCTACTCACTACAGAAAAGGTGATCTAGGAAGAGCCGCATCTGCCATCGTGTCAAAAACCAGGAAAGCCCAAGACACTGAGAAGTCATACTCAAGATGACGAATGGAAACTGTGGGCCAAGAATCTTCCATACGGTAAAACTAATATTTAAAAGTGAAAAAAAGAGAAGATACAAAGTTGGGACGAGGTTAAGAGGTGGAATTAGAGATGTGGTGTGTAGGCAAACATAACGGAATATACTACATACTTCAGTTCCATGTTCACTGCAGCACACTTCACAATGACTGAACTATGGGTCAGTCTTTTTCTAAGTATATGAGTGTGAACCAGAAATGTGGCTCATATAGAATGGACAGGAATTTACCCATTAAAGAGAAATAAATTCTGACTTCTGTGACACCAAGAACAAATCAGTATGTCATTATTTTAATTGATATAGGCCAGGTGAAATTGTTAAGTGCTGTATAATCTTGCTACTGCATGGAATTCTTAAAAGTTGAAGTCCTAAGTACAGAGTCCTTATAACCAGGGCCTGTTGGGGGAGGTTTCTGGATAGATGTTTGTCAAGACAAAATTTGAGTTAAACAGAAGGAATATGATGAGGAATTTAACGGACAGCATGGTGACTACAGTTAATAACAATGTATTTTGAAATTCACTGAATACTTTTGTTGTGAGCACCCCAAATTTATTATGAGAGTGAATGTGTGTTGATTAGTTCAAGTGACCCATTCCACAGTGCCCTCATATTCCAAAAGATCTTTCTGCATATGACAAATATATACATTAGTGATAGGTTTTTAACATTGGACTTTAAAATTTTATTAGAGAACTAAAATACCAGAAAATCCATGTTTAAAAAGACAGGGCTAAAGAATCATACAGGAACAAACATAGCAGGGAAACACAAGGTACAGAGAGTTAGACTGTCTCTGCTCAGTCAGTCGTTTTGCTAATTAAATTAATTATGGAAGTATTAAATCATATAGCTTAGAAGTTTTCAGGTTGCCAAAAGGAAAAGTCGAAAGGAAAAAAAGGGAAATCTAACTACATGTCATCCTGAGGAGATACTTTAAAAGTAAGACTTAGAGTGAAGCTTTGTGATAAAACAGTTGCCTGCCTGCAGAAAGCTCCGGTACAGTCTCTAGTATATGTGTGTGTATGGGGATACGCACAGACACAGACACAGACACAGACACAGACACAGACACACAGACAGGCACAGACACAGACAGAGACACAGACACAGACATACACTCATACACACACACACACACAGACACACACATACACACAGAGGGAAAGTGAGAATAAGAGAAGAGTGAGAGAGAAACAGAGACACACACACAGAGAAGCAAACTTCAAAAGCAAAAATATAGATGATATCAATAGTATGAAAGTACTAGACAAGATAACTAGCAAAAGTTCTTTAGCTAAGACTGGAGTCTGCAAACCGTTTACCCAGTTCTGTGCTGGGATTTTTGACTTGAGTTTGCAGTGGACTTGGCAGCTGATTACTGCAGAGTGAAGGAGGTGATAATCTTCTTTAATTTAGGCTGTCTAGACCCCAGAATATGGACTGAAGGACATCTGGGTACATTAACTTGACTCCATCGACCTTAATATGAAAGACAGAACACGTGCAATCGGGAGAGCGTGTGTACAGGAGGGTGTAGACTGGAGAGGGGTGTAAAGAAGATTAAGATGTTTTGTATGGAATCCACAAATTTTCAATTAAAATAATTTTTAAAAGACAAGATAGATTTTTAAAAGACAAATTGCTAGAAGATACAATGAAATGATTAAGTTATATGCATAAATACACACATATATATTTCTTTTGTTATTTTTTTTGTTTTGTTATAGTTTAATTGAGACAGGAACACTATATAGCACCATCTAGCCTGGAATTCACTATGTAGACCCAGCTGGCCTCCAGCTCATAGATAGCCTCTTGCCTCTGGAATTCCAGTGTGCCCCTGGAATTCCAGTAACAAACTTTCTAAAATGGGTAGAGCTAATAGACAGAAAGCCAGTAGGAAAATATTACACTAATTAATGCTACAACTCAGCAAGTACCAACAGACACTGGTAAATCCATCTACAGGAGGAGAATACACATTTTATTTCAAGAATAGTTGTGTTTTACAGATTAAGACATAAGATAATTCATGAAGACATTTTGTCTAAGAGGTTGACATCCAGTGATTTGCAGGTTGAAACCTATAACACAGACTCATGAATAGCAGTGGAAGTAAAGGAGGCATCAAGTGCAAAAGGAAATTCACATGTACACAGACATTGACAAACTCTTAAGAAGAAGCACATGAAAGAAGAAATCACAAGGGATATTAGAAAATATTTTGGTGTGAGAGAGTATGGCACCACATAAAAATTCATAGATTTTAGCTAAACAGGTGCTTAGAGATTTAGCAGCAAACATCTAAGTTTTCAAAAAAGAAAAGTCCGTGCCTTATACTTTAAATGCTACATTAAGAAATAAGAAAGCAAAGAGCACGTCTAATCACATTTGAGACATACTGAGGATATCATAAAAAAACGCAGAAATAGATGAGACAAGACTAAAAATTAATGAATACTAAATATTATTCATGGGATGATGTTCTAGTTAGCTTTCTGCCGCTGTGATAAAGCACTGTGACCAAAATCAACTTGGGGAAGGAAAGGAGGAGGAAAGCGTTTATTTGGTTTACATGTGAGGACCAAGTTTGTCATCCAGAGCAGCCAGGGCAGGAACTGATGACTGAAGAACCCTGCTTCTGACTTCCTCCCCTGCCCTTGCTCAGTCCGTTTTTTTACACAACCATCTGTACAGAGCTGCCATCACATACAGTGGGCTGGACTCCCTGCTCCCCCATCATTCAACAATCAACAAAATGTCTCACAGACAAACCCATAGACCAGTCCAGTAGAGGATATTTCTCAAGTGAGATTCCCACTTCCCAGGTTTGTCAAGTTGACAGTGGAAACCAACCATGATAAAAGATGAACAAAACTGACAAAATGTTAACTAGATTAACCAATAAAATGGACTAACATTTTGAAAATTGAAATTAAAACAGAGAGTAACATTTTCTTACACACACACACACACACACACACACACACACACACACATATATATATATATATATATATATATATATATTCCATCAAAATAGACTTGAAGAACAAACTCGGTTATACATTCAAAGTAAAGAAATTAATTGAGGAAATTTTGGACTTGTGCAAAACAGAAGAAAGTACTCAGAAAACTAGAGAGTTTTCCCAATATACAAAGAAACGGTCATCCTGACTCTTCACATATTGCTCAGAAATGCAGAAGAGGCGCCAAGACTTCCTGACACATGCTGCAGAAACACTGCTACCATACATAATATTTTTAAAAATATCAATTCTTAAAAATGAAAGACTATTAGAGATCAGTGTCTTCTATGAATATGCACACAGACATCTTTAACAAATATTAGTAAATGGAATGCAGCTATATATAAATAAAATTATACTTCACAACTAGGGAATTTATCCTGTGGAAGCAAGATTGTTTAGCATCTAGAAATCAACTATAAAATATGTCATACTAGTAAGATAAAGGTCAAAACTGTATAAACATTTCAGCAGACACAGAGAAAAATACAAAACACTTGACTAAATACAACACCACTAATGGAAGAATAACACTCAGCTTGATGGAATCAGTGCAGCTATGGAAAACCCACACTAAAGTCATACTTAACAGAGAAGTGATGAATGCTGTCTCGCTGAAACCACACATAATAAGAGAATTATTTTTATCTCTGACACTTTATGCAACATTGTACTAGATAGTCTAGACAGGTCAATTACTCCAAGAAAAGATATGAAAGACATCTACCTGGGAAAAATGCATAAAATAATCTTATAGGTAGATGAAATGTTTAGGGTTTGGAAAAATTTTAAACAATCTCCTAAAACCCACGACGTCCAACATAGTAAAAGAAAATACCAGAATCCGGGGGCATTAGGCAAAAATCAATTGAATTGAATCAATTTGTGTTATAAGTGGACATTCCAAAAATAAAACAAAGGCAAAATACATTTATAGTAGCTTTATCTATAGCTTGGAATTGACAAGATATGTGTAAAATGATACACTGAAAGCTACAAATACTATTGGAAGAAATTATGAAAGATCTAAGTAAATGGAAAGATAGCCATTTTTAAGGATTAGAAAGATTAATATTTTTCAATACCGGTATTGCTTAAATTGAGTAATAGACCCTGTATTCCCTGGCAAATTGCCAGATATCGTTTATTAGAAATTTGCAAGTTTAAGGCTAGGGAGATGACTTAGTACATACAGTGCGGTGAAAGCCTAAGGATCTGAATTCAAATTCATACACCCATGTAAAAACCAGATATGGTCACATGCACCTGTAACCCTGCATTATGGAATAGAGAGAGCTGGATCCTGGGAGCTGGCATTGTACAAACAGCCATCTTCAGATCCATGAGAGACTCTGTCTCAACAAATAAGGTGGTAAGTGTCAGGAGAGACACCGGTCACGCTGATCCTGGTCCGTGAGCATCTTCGCACACAAGGAGGGGGGGTTACAAGTTGATGATGAAAATTTAATAATTTTGAGAAGAGAATACCGTTGTGAAGATTAGAAGTAGAAAAATCACTCTTCCTGTTTCAAAACACACTACAAAACTGCATTGATGTATAGAGTGTGGCACTGTTACAAATCCAGAGGCAAAAAGATAAATGTAATAAGGTTAGGAGTTCAGAAAACACTATGGAGATAAAGGTAAAAGAAGAAGTGAGGTGGGGGGCCTTAGGACACTGGGATTATCAAGGGAGAAATGTGGGGGAATGGGGACACTTTAAATGGGGAAGGCGTGGAGGGAAGTTTAGACAGGGAGGACGAGATAAAGGAAGAGAGAGAAGAGAAAGAGAGAGAGAGAATAATGCTTAGCTAGCTTAAAACAGCAGACGGAATCATATTAGTCTAACAACCTAATGACAAATTCTACATATAGTATTGCTACATTAGCCAATGTGCATTGCTGAAAACTACATAACAAGAAACAGGGCCAGATAAGAGAAACCTTCCTTTGAGTTGTTGACTGTGGTTGTCCAAGAGACTCCCACAATCACACAGGCTATTGCCACAGCCTTTGATGCCTCCCAGAACTTGAAAGTAACACCCTATTGCTGAAGACAAGACATATTTTAGAGACCATATTTGGAGCAATGGAGTTGGAACTGACCTTGAAGCCACATCCCATCCCCTGAGGCTAAGAACACAGGGGAGCACAACACCAGCTTCATGACCAAATAACCACAAAGATGACTGGCAGAGCTTTCAACACTGGCGCAGTAGTGGCATTTTTATCTAGGGGCTGGTCATAGGCTACTTAATTGGTCTTAGAGCCCACTCAATGGGAAAAAACTCATGTGTGGTACTGTAATAATAGTCAAATACACATAGCTGAAGAGGTCATAGATCTTAGAGAAATCTTCAAGTCGGTTGCATCCCTAGGCTAATGTAACTTGTTACTAAGTGCAAAATGTGTATCCTTATATAGACAGTCATGTATCACAGTCACCACTCACCAGAGAAACTTCTGTTGTACTGTTGTACCAGAGACTACTACAGAACACCACAGCTGGTCACACACATTGTCTGTGAATTGTCAATGCCTAAGCAGCACATCTACAATGCAGCCTTTATACTGAAGGCTCATGCAATATAAAACAAAGGGTAAAGAAGTCAGTAATGATTCTTTCAACTTTCATTAATGAAGCTCCCACATGCAACAAAGGGCCAATAACACAGATGGTCACAAATGGCTAAATCGTGAAGATTAGGAACCTGCAGAATGTAGGCACCTGGACATGAGTCTGATATTAAGTTTCACTTCCCCATTGCCGAAGAGGGGACTGAAAGAACGTAAGAGCCAGTGAGGAGGTATGTGACCATATGAAAATAGAATCCTACAGGCTCCTGGGATCCTGCTCATATGAACCTACAGCAGTGATTTCAGCATGCTCAAGACCCATGCAAACCCAAGCAGACAAAAACCCAGCATGGAATCGGGGAAATGGGTAGCAGACCCCAATCTTTACTTTAAAAATATTGTCAACTGATTGCTGTTGAGTGAGGGTGAGGGACTCTGGGTAGGCTGACTAGGTCTCAGTGGATGAATTTGCACTGAGGTAATTTTGGGACACTAACTTGACCCAGTAGACTTTGACACAGATGACAGAATGTGTGGACTCCAGCTGGCAGGGTAGGGAAGGTGCCAATGGGGAAAGAGGTGTAAAGATGTTTAAGACTGATTGAGATGTTCTGTATAAAATACACAATACTTCAATTAAAAAAGAAAGAGTTCAGAAACAAACACGTTTGTGGATAATTGATTTTCTCTAAGGTTTCCAGGACAATTAAGGGAGAAAAGAAGAAATTATTTTTAATAAGTGGTGTAAGGAGAGCTAGATAGTCACATGAAAAAAAATTAAAATAAAAAACTATATTGTCTCATAGACACACAAATACACACGCAAACCGCTTATGATAGTCATATGTAAAAGGATGAACATAAAGACTACATTGTCCAGACACACACACCACACACACACACACACACACACACACACACACACACACATATGAACAATTATTTTTCTCCTTCATAATCAATTTCTAGTTGAGAAAAATTTACAGGGAAATTCATAAGTTTGTACTTTTTAGGATAGCTTTTGTAGGAGTATGGGAAAGAACAGAAATGAGACTGACTGCTGATAATCATGGGGCTGCTTATGAGAGGAAGTACTGTCAGCCATGTTTTGTTGCTGCTAGGACCATCATGTAAGTGTATAAAATTTGTAATGTACTCATGGGATGAACTGTGTAACTCGCCTATTTAAGGTTGTTTCTTGTTACAGAAGGTTGCTTATCCATCTTTGGATATGTTCCCGATCATAGCCTTTGGATAAAGTATAAGCAGGATGGCAGAATCAATAAATTAGGACTATTTATTTGTTTTTGTCTAGTTAGTTAGTTGTTTGTTTAGTTAATTTTGTTCTCAGGTAGCCTAGTCTGGCCTCCAACTCACCATGCAGTTGGGCTGATGAGCTTCTGATCTTCCCACCTCTGACTCCTAAGCACTAGTATTAAAAATGTGTACCACTATGCCTGGATAACTTCGGTCTCTTAATACAAATTGATGAATTTGCTTAAATGTTATATCATGTTATACTTTGCTAGAAGTTGGTGGATCCTTAGCCAGCATTGTGTATTGTTACATGCATCTTTCTCAGTCTGATGAGGGTCAACCATTTACTCTGAACTCTATTGAGATTGAGTCTGCTTAGTTTTTTATTAAATTAAAAAAGATTTCATTTTGTGTGTATGAATATATTGCCTGCATATATGTAAGTGCGCCTGTGTCATGCAGTGTCTGTGGAGATCAGAGAAGGACATCAGATACCTTGGAACTGAAGTTACGGACAGTTTTTAGCTGCCATGTGAGTGCTGGGCATTGAACCTTGGTCCTCTGTAAGAGTAGCCAGTGATCCTAACCACTGAGCCATCTCTCCAGCCTCTAGGTTTTTTTTTTTTTTTAATTTTTAAAATGGCAGTGTTAGTGTCTGCATCTGTATGTATGCATGCTTGTGTATGCTGTAGGAGTATGGATGGTCTGCGTTCTTTTCTAATATGACTATCTTAATGATTTATGAAACTATTTCAGAGTAAAATTGTTACTCTTTTAGTTTTAGCCGTATTTTACATTTTTTGCACTGTAATTCAGAGTTAAGATTTTTTAACGTACTTATATGTGGTTTAAAAAAGATAAACCAAGTACAAAAATGAATATTTCAACACATAGTTTTCTAGTTCTTTTATTTATTCAATCCTTTTGATCTTGGAATTCCTTTGAAATTTATCCATGTGCAGTTGTAATCAACAGTTCTTGCTTAAGCCAATGTGGTGAATACTGTTCTCTTTTTCATTCAGCCTGACACTTTATAACCTTTAATAATTTAACATATTGAATCGTATGGCCACTGTATTCTGACTTTTGACTTTCCATATTTTTCTGGAAAACTGTGTTGTTTATTACAGTTTCAGAGTGTTTTAAAGTTTCTATAATAGGAACCTTACAATATAAAAATTATCCAGAGATATTCTTTGACACATATATTTATTTGCCATTTTTCTACAGAGTTTGCATTTTGGGAGTTGTCATGAGTATTTATAATTTAAAAATTAATAGTCGTCCTTCCCAGGAATGACTCCCATTTCTTAGAGTTTTCAGTTTATTCTGCCTGTTACTTCCTACTCCTACATCTTATGTTTACATTTGGTAAGCCTGTGGGGAAAATTTGGTTTAAATATTATCAGACTTTCCAACATTCTCCAATGCTCATTTGTCATTTCAAATTAAATAAAATTAATATGAAAGCATTAATAAGGAAGGGATAAAATTACATTTTCTCTTATACAGAGTATAATAGGGATACATTTATTGTTTGATTAAATATCTACATTTTGAAATGCCATCTATAGTTGTTGGATGATGAAAGGAAGCTTTCCTGTTGTTAAGAAGCAGTACATTTCGGAAGAGGTAATTTTATATTTCTTTGAGAACATCAAAACACATACTCCAGTGTAAAGAATATAAAGAGGGGACTGGAGAGACGGCACAGCAGTGAAGAGCACTGGCTGCTCTTGGCAGAGGACCTGTTTTTGGTTCCCAGCACCCACATGACAGCTAATAACCATCTGTAGCTCCAGTTCCAGGGGATCCAGAACCCACTTCTAATCTCCATGGGCACTGCATGACACAGGTACACTTAGATGTATATACAAGCAACACACTCATACACATAAAAAGTAAAACTAATAAATAAAATATTTTTAAAAGAAATATAAAAGTACTGTTTATGATAACTTTTTAAATCCATCATATGGGGTAGAAAGATGGATCAGTGGGTTAAGATACTTGCTGCACAAGCCTGAGGACCTAAGTTTGTTCCCAGGAACCCACAATGGAAAGTGTGTCAACTCCAGAAAGTTATCCTTTGACCTCTTCCTACAAAACTTGCCACATGCTCTCTCTCTCTTTCTGTTTCTCTCTCTGTCTTATCTCTGTCTCTCTCTCTCTCTCACATATGCGCGCGCACACACACATACACATTAAATATACAGCCACACACTGATAATAAATAAATAAAATAAAATTTAAAACAAGTAATATAAAACCACCATTTCTAAACCAAGTGCAGCAAAAATTTGACATATAAAACTTGGGAAATTGTTGCCTTTATATTTACTGTTGACTAATTTCACAGGTATTTCTCATATTTAGAGATTAGTGTTGACATTTAATAAACTGAAACTTATTTTTAAACACTGAATATTATGCTTTTTAAAGTATCAACATTTTCAACTGAACTCTACCAGTGATATCAGGTGTTTTTCTTAAACCTTCTGAGGTAAGATTTTGTATTAACAGATTTCCTAATTTCAAATCTCTCCTTTATTTCTAAGAACATGTCAAATTTTGTCATTTCTATTATTTTTATAATATCATAAATTAAATTAATGATATTTTATTTATGATGTTTTCTAGTGTGCTTGTAAGACTGCGTTATTAATGATAGTTTCTTGTCAGATTTTAATAGGGTTATGCTAACCTTCTGATTTAGTCTTATTTTTGGTCCTACAGTTCTAATTTTCTGAGAGTCCCATAACCTCGGGATCAACATGTTCTATCAGCAGTTTATGATAGTTGTTCATTGATCTGGATTCATACTTCTAGAATTTTGAAGTGTGGTATACGTTGGTTATGGCCTCTTTAGTTACTGGCCTTGGGAGAGAGACAGAGAAAGGTGGTTACTAACATCTACAGAAGGAGCCAGGGATAGATCTTTTTGCTGCAGGGAAGTCTGAAGCAACAGACAGAAGCAGACGTCTTGATGACTGGGAAACTTGGCAGTGTCACTCAGGCAGTACAAGTGTAGCTAATTACTGACATTCAGGAAAGAAAGAATTTGTTTCCTTAGCTGAACTAATGCTTGCCTCCTGGGTGGGGAGGCAGGAGAACTGCTTATCCACTCTTATTTCCGACACTTTCCAGTTGCTGTGAGGGGACTCCCCCAAAAGAAATGACCGATTATAGTTCAAATCCAGAAGTGTGGTCAAAATCCAGAAAATGTGTGTTAAAAATGAAATATATCTATTTAACCTTCTCCTTCATAATATGTCTTTGTCTTCTCATTGCCAAGTTTCAAATTTAAAGCATGTGTAGAGTACCTCTCTGACCTTTGTGTTATTTTATGTTACTTGATTTCATTGGAGTCAGGTTCAACAAGAAACTAAGTAGTAACAACTTCGGTTGGATTCTACAAAGATACCTGGATAGACTGTAGACAGAATGATCCCAAGCTGGAAATTGGTGCTTTTTATTTCAAGAGAAAGGAACGCTATCTGGAGAAGGCTAGAGGGGCCGTTTACCCTAACGATCACATGGTGGACTTAACACCAAGAATCTCCTGCATGCTATGCTGGCTGTGTGAGCTCAAAAATCACGTTGTGTTCCCCTCTGCTTTATTGATGGGTGACATGGGGAACACAAAGTTTTCTATATCAGGTAAGCCTGGCAATGAACTAACACTGCTTCATAAGCTACTCTGATACTGTGTAGACTAAGTCACAGCGCGGATTTGGCTCTGTTTCGACAGTCTGGGCTGGCCTCCGCTGCTTGGATTGTTTTTGTGCTCCGTGATGCTCCGTGCTCATTCGTATTTTCCATCAGCTGGTAGCTTCGCCATGGCTGCTGTGTGATGGTGGTAACTGGGGACCGGATCACCCACCTCCGTTCGCTCTTTTCATCCATCAGTGCTTCACTCTATTTGTGTGAAACAGTCCCTGTTCATGGAGTCTCGCTGGAGCCTCAGTGCATAGCATCTCAACAAAGCAAGAGTAACAGCAGAAGATGCGCGCCTCTTATTGCCTCATCCTGATACTTTTATGTGGGTTTTTTGTTGTTGTTGTTAACTTAAACAAACTTAAAGGTCAATGCAGATTTTCAGTGTGCACAGGGACTACACCAGACCTGGATGAAAGAGGCACGAGGCTTTGAAATCTTTCGGATGTGATTGGTCACAAGCGTGCAGACCAAAACCTGAGCATCATAAACACAAATACACATTGTCTGTTTTAGCAGTGTTCATTGGACACCCAATTAGAAAGTTATTTGTCTTCATTAATGTTTAAACACATTTGCAAGTGTGTTTATATATAAACATATGTTTATATATAATATTTGACAAATGCTTCTTGAACAGAGTTTATTAATGAGGAGCCTGAAACCTAGAGGGTATATAATGTATTTAAATTTCTTGGATACTTAACTAAAGATTACAGTGATACAGTTTCTACCCTGTTCTGACTCTAAGCATGAACATTATACTGGCTTCTGTCTTCATCTGATGGAACCTTTCAAGGCCAGGGAACAGGAGGATAGTTCTGCCAAATTCATTAAACTGTAAGCCTCAGAGTGAATCTGTTGTCTTTCCCTTATTGTCTTCTTGCCTTACCTTTGAGCTCTAATGAACATTTGCCCTGTGTATCTATGACGACAGTACTGGGCAGGTTTGGACAGAATCAAGTCTGTTGAGTCTTGTATAATTGCTTTAGTGAGGAAAATCTTGTTATCCTGAGAGCAACTCAGAGAATTTCTTCTTCAGCATTCACATGCTCTTGAACTATTGATCCTACTGTTTTGGTCCATTGTCTTTTTATGACATTTTAATTTTTCACAGGGCATCCTCATCCACACACAGCAGAGTGGAGATAGCAAAATTCACATACCACACAGAAATTCTTACACTGTTTAATTATCATCTGGAACCCTGTATTATTGTGATAGATAGTTGTTTATGTTTCTCACTCAAATATGATTACTTAATAATCTCTAGAAGCTCTTTGGAAAGACTTTTTTTTTTTCAGTAATGAGATTTTTTTTTCACCTGTGGTAAGAAAGCAGATGTGATAATTAAAGGAATGTTACAAATCAGAGATTGTCAAACAATGTGTAAAATTACTTTGAATTTTCAAGATATTTAAATATAAGGATGTTCCTTATTAGGAATAAATGCTGTCATGAAAAAAATTATTGAATTTTCTTAACTGTCATATAACTTTGGAATAATTTTAAATAGTTGTCATAACTTGATTTGAGATATAATAGAAATCTACATGATACCACCTAGTGGGCACATTAATAATTTAAGATATTTATTAAGTATACTTAGGAAATTCACATTTCTAATTAAGAAGCATCATTAATAATTGCTCATATTTGAAATCTATAAATAATTACAGAAATAAGACCTCACACCAGGCTTCAGTGTGAGCGCCCCAGAACTGTAGAGATGACAGAAGCTGTCTTCTCCAGCTTCAGTTCCTCTAGGACACCCTCTCTCCCTCTCCAGATATTTCACCTCATGTAGTGGCTCAGGCCTATAACTCGGGAGCTAGGTCAGGATGATCATGTATTTGCTACCAACCTGGATTACCCTGTCTCAATAAAACAAAATATTTTTCAGAAAAGCAAACCTGAAGGAGTTTAGTGTTTGAAGATGTGCATCAACATAATTGGAAGAAAGGTGGAAAAAATACCAAAAAGACTAAAAACCTGTTATCAGGTCAGCTCTCCATCAACAAATAGGAGAATGAGTCAACTGATACATTCACAAAATGGAAGTTTATTCTCAGAAATGTGGAGCCACACAGAAGTAATTCGAAATGCATGCTTGTTGAAATAATCCTTACCAAAAGAGCATATACTGTGTCATTTAATGTATGTGAAATCTAAAAATACTTGAAATGAATCAGTGAAGGTTGACAGAGGAAAGGCAGGAGGCTGGCGTTCAGAAGACTGGCTGCTCTCATAGAACTCTTCTTCCCAGCACCCACGTGGTGGCTAACAACCTTCTTTGGCTGCAGATGCATGTGATGCCTCTTCTGGCCAATGTGGGCATTACAAGCACATGGTGCATTCACATGCAGTTAAAATGCTTATAGACACAAATATAGAAAAAAGGCAGGAGGTTAAGGGTGGTTTTATGTACCGTGATAATGGTTAACATAACCTTTGTGTACGTGTGTGTCAAAATGTAGTGGTCATAGTTAGATAATATATGTTTATTTCATTGTTAGTAAATTGTATATTCAAATAAAAAATGAAATAGAAATTTTGTATATACACTGCTTATTTAGGTTTGTGTTCATATTCCATCCTGCAAAGTTATGTGACCTGAGAAAATGTTATATGGATCACTCTGAGTTTAAGCTCTCCTTTTGAGACAGAAGGGACAGTATTTACTTCTTAAATGCCTGAGAAGATAAATACTTGTGATGCTTATTAAGTTTCTTTCCTTAGTTACTGTGTTCAGGACATGATTACTCTATAAACATTGGTATGCATTTCCTTTCTTAGAGCCAGTAAAGAAAGGATATGATTGGATGGCCTCAAGCTGTAGGTGTGAAGTGCTGGAATGCTAACACTGCATCAGGAGCCCAGCTGGGAGAAGTTTGTAATGTGTGGGTCTGACTGATCTGGGAGGTGCAAAGTGAACTTGAATAGTGATAGATATCACAAGAACAACATCACAGAACCACTGCTGCTTACAGCTGTATGAGCAGTGCTCATGCGCCTGACTTCAGGAGAACGAACGGGGCAATAGGCTCATAAGATGACCTATCTTAAACGTGTTTGCTGAGATGGGACAGAGCACACATTCATCCACACTACCATTTACCCCTAACCTGAAAATTATAGAAAGATGACTGGAGGCTGGAGAAGAAACACTCATCAAGTGTCCAGAAGTGCACTTAATGTCACCATCAGTTTTCTGTGATATTTTTGAAGTGGTATTTTCCAGTAAGTAATATGACTGTTCTTCAGCTAAAATATATATACTAAGCCAAAGTAGCATTACCTTCTTAGAGTCAGTGTAGTTCTTTACATATGAACGCTTTCAGATAAACGGAAGTAGAAGGCAAAGAAAATTCATTGAGAATAGTGATTGACCTCTTAAATTCTGGGTTTTTTGTTGTTGTTTGTTTATTTGTTTTTTTGTTTCTTCTTTCTTGCCAGGCAAATTATGCTGACAAAAATCAGTAGAAAGTATAATTTTAGATCTCTAAGACTGAAGTTAGAACTCTAGGGGTGCTATACTCGTAAAACAAATATAATAATACACTCAGTATAAGATTAATAATTTTAAATACTTGCTATTTAGAGGCAAAGATTATAATCATTATTAAGATGAGATGAACAGAGGTCACTCACCCCTTAATCAATATGCTCATGGGATGATTCCATTGGAAGAGATAAACCTAGAGGAGACACCACCTCAAAGCAGAGAGCTACAGAAGGATTCTCACTCTTAGCTGCATTGGACAACAGGGCCACCTCGAACATACAATTTTTATAAATTGCAGTTGTATATTTGAATGATATTCATTATATATATGTATATATAAATAAAATTGGTAATTGCTTTAAAATTCCAGATAATAGTAGCAACAACAAAAAATCACTTGCCTCATTTCATTGATGAGATAACTAATCAAAACATTGAAAATGCACCGAATTCATCTCATCAACAAAGCTATTTCTCAGTGCTTGTTGGAGCTGCTCTATAAAATGAACATTTCACATACTCCATTCTTAAAATGATTATAGATTTATACTCAAACATTTTATGAATTTGCAAATATTAGTCTAATTTCTTCTGACCTTCCTGATGTTAATAATTTGAGTTTTTTCTGCCCTATGAGATTTGCCACTTGCTCTGGCTATTCTGGACTGTTTGTCTTTGGTGGTACCTTTAAAGGTGTTTCACTATGTTTTGTCTATCTGGAATTATAGGCGTGAGCCACCATGCCGGGCTTTCTTAAGGATCTTAGTCTGATCACTTTTTTTTGGTTGTTCATTTTTTGAATTATTTATGAACCATACTTACGCATGTTACCAATATCACCATCTTCACCTCATAATTCTGACTCACCATGTCTAAGGATGTTCCTCTTATTCTGTATATTTATACACATTTATTTCAGTGTCTGGATTGTTCATCATCACATTTACTCGATCATTAAACTGACTAGTCCTGTATCCAGTTGCAATTCAGCTATGTTCAGTGAATTGTGTTTGGATTTGTACTTCATTTCTCTGTCTTGTGGTGTCTTTTTAAAATGAGAATCACTGGTTACATGGCCAGCCTTACCGTATTCGATCTCCTCATGCCGACAGGGTGGAAGGATACTGGGTTCCTTCAGCCTTCTCGGGGTCCTGTGGATTATTTCCTTGCTGGATTTTTACTTCCTGGAAATTCTTTATGTGACGAAACAATGTGGGCACTTTTGTAAAGATGTTTACAGAATTTTTTTTTTCGTCCATGTTGTCAAAAAGTCCAGAGTAAATCTGAGGTTGATTCCTTGGTGGAGAGTTTAAATAGAGACTGTACCTCTTCAGGCTCTCAGGAATACATTTCTGAATGCTTTCTAGGAGATATTGTTTTCACCCACCTGTAAACCTGAGTAGAGATGAGTTTGCAATTGCTTCTGTTTCTCCTGAAAGCAATTGCTCTTGCCAATCCTTATTCAAAGGCCAGCCTGTCTGGAAAGAATCTTGTAAGTCTGAAATGAGATTGAGATTTCGTTTTCTCTACACTATTCTTTTTAATTTTAGAATTATGGTTCTAGTACTGTTAAAAATAAAGTATTTCCTTCTTTCTATAGGTTTCATAGTTGTCTATAAAAATACTTTTAAAATAAAAAATATATCAGTATCACCATAGATATAAATGCAGTGGTAAAAAAAATAATCTATGTGTAAAATATATCCTTCTAACCCTTACCCCAGTAGTGACATCTGTAAACTGGTTGCACAGCGGCACAGGATCTTCACAGTGATAGTGTACCATTTTCCACATTTGCCCTTCCTTTATCCACGTGTACTTAATTCTGTGGTCACTGCATAAGTGGGTTTGTGTTTTCTCTGCACACTCCGTGTACAGAGCAACCTCACACACTAAGTATCTTCAGTTGTTCTCTGCTGACTGTGCGTGCTCTTGCTGCTCCCAGCACTCTTGACACCATTCATCTCTTCTCCATCCCTAAAACTGTTGATCCCAGGTGTTGAATAAATATAGCCATCGATAAGTAACATTTTGACTCACTTTTTTTTCTCTTGGCCTCAGCCCATTCAAGTCTTACAAATAAGTATATATTTCTCTTTAATTGCTCACTCATAATCTGTGATGTGAGTGTTTCAAAGATTATTTAACTGACTTTAATAATGCAGCTACTGAAGACGATCTGGGCTGTTCTGGTTTTGGACTAATACAAATGAAACTTCTAGGAACATGTATATACTTGCTTCTTGTGAACACTTTCCTTAGTATGCTGCTCAGGAGTACAGATTCTTGATTTCATAGTGGTTGACTTTTTGAGTTTGTAAGTAACTTTCAAACTTCACAGGCGAGTTGGAGTATCTGTGTCAAAGCAGTGTACAACCAAGCCGAGGTCTCTTCCAGCAATGTCTGCCATTGCTAATGTTCTCCCCGTAGACTCTTCTATCAGGTGTGCAGTGAGCTCTGAGCTTTTCTGAGTGGGTAAAGGTGCTGGTGCTCTTTCTCTGAGTCTCTCTGCCATGGGCATACCAGATGTCTAGATGACTTAGTCAACCTCCTTGTCTGTTCATGCATTTTTGCCCAAGTGATTCAATATTTTTAAGTGTGAGGCTTTGAGAATTCTTTACGTAGTCTAAGTATTAGTCTTTTCTCAGGTATCTATTTTGCAAACATTTTCTTCTACTTTCAGCTTTCCTTTATCTTCTCTTTCCATCTGCCTTTCACAGCACAAACATTTTCAATCTTTCTGAAGTCAAAAGTATCAACTTTGTCGCAAGTAGATCATGATTGTAAAGCCGAGTTCTTTCTCAGCTTGAATACACAACACAATGAGGGTTCTGTCAATGACAGTACTCGGCACAATATGTGTCCCTTGACCAGACTCCTCCTTCACCTACACTGATTGCTCTTCTGTCTGTGCACAGCTTCTCTCTCTCTCTCTCTCTCTCTCTCTCTCTCTCTCTCTCTCTCTCTCTCCTCTCTCTCCCCTTTATTCCTAGAATTTCCCTCTTCTCCTCATCTATCTATTCTTTGTCTCATACTTTCCCCATGGAAGTTTCTCTGCTTGATGATAGACTTCATCTAAAGGATGGATGACAAATGGCTTTTTGAGAATATTTTTGAAGAAAATGCTTCTATGCCCACATTTTAAATTATAAATAGAAATCCAAGTTAATCCAAATTAATTTCCTTTTGTACTTTTGAAAGTAGTACTTCCTTGTGTCCTTGTGGCTGTTGCTGCAGTTGAGATGACCCGTATATTTGCTGACCCTTTGTATATGTCACTCTTTTCCTCATGTCTAGATTTTTTAGTGGTCTAAAATTTGCCCAAAGGAGAATTTGGGGGACCATTTACAGTTCAACTTGGCCCCAGAAATTCTTTAGAAACTTGTTCTTCAACTGCTTTCTTTCTATCTATTTCTATGCTATTCCTTTTATTTTCATTTTGAACTCTGGGATGTTGAGTATACTAGATGAGTCCTAGGATTTTCAAATCCTATCTCCTCCTGACTCCCATCAGCTAGTCAATGTTTTCGTTTTCAGCTTGGCCTTTGAGCGTATTCTCTTGAAGTTTCTACTTAGACCATTGCAATTTTAGTTTTCATGAAGATTTTGTTGGTGTCTTTCTAGAATGTTCTTGATACTTGGCTGTATGAAGTAGGGGTCTTGGCACTCCTCAGTGCTCAGAAGGCTTTATGTCATACACACTGATATTTTTCTGTCAAACTGACTGCCATTCAATCATTTCTCTTTGGGATCTGAATTTTTCCTTGATTTCCTCTCTTCCCCTCATTCCTGCTGAATGATGTATATTTTTAATGCCTATAATGAAGGTGCAGTAAGGCTTCAGGAGTCAGGGTTGGCAAATCCACCTTAAAGATTTTCCTCCTTAAGAGACAAACAGTTGCTAGTTTATTGAAGAATCAATTTTTTGGACAAGTGTCTTAGTGTATTTCACAAACAAAGTTTTGGTTGTGTTTCCAATTAAAAAAATTAATTTCTTTTGCATGGATGAGTGCTTCCCTGTATGAATTATAGTGCAATGGCTCTGGAGGCCAGAAGAGGGCCTTGAATTCCCTGGACTGGGAAATGATTGCTGGGAACCAAACCCAGGAGCCCTGCAAGAGCAGGTGTTTATAACTGCTGACCCGTGTCTCCAGTCCTGTTTCCACAGGGCCGTTTTGAGCTAGTGTGTAGTTCGTGTATCCTCAGAGGCTCTCCATTGTATTTTCCTTTTCACTGTGTGTTTTCAGAGTGTTGTGGGTGAGTCACAACCACATCTGGGTTTGAGTCTCACTCTTTTGTTTTCTATTTTTACATCTCTCACCTTCCTCATTTCCATGTGAATGATGATTTAAGTCCCTCAATGTCTAAATTCTGAATTTATTTATGAATTGCTTTTTTTTTAACTTTATGTTTTCGCATTTTCAGTATCATCTTCTCTCCTTCTGTAGAACAAGAAGTTGTACCATCCCTTCAGGGACAGCTTGTGTTTCATGTCTTGTGGGCTTCAGACTAGGACAGCAGGTAACAGCTCTCTAGCCAAGATTTCTGAAACATCTCTGTTTAAAGTGGGGTCTCACGCTCAGGTGCCTGGTACAGATGATGCACCCTGGGAATGACTGCTTGCAATTGCAGCTTAGCCGTTGCCTCTCAGTATAATCCCCTCACCGAATCTGTATGTCAAGGGTTGCCTGTTTCCTTCGCATTTGTATACACAGTTGACCTGTTTAAATCTACGGAGCTCTCTGCTGAAGTTCATTATTAAATTTAGACTTCTCTGTAGTGGGCAGATGTGAGTTGTTTTCTTTCTACTCTTGTGACTGTCGTTTTGCCATAGTCTCACTTCTGCAGCTCATCTTGATCCTGATTATATTAATACTAATAGCATCACTTGTATTTGTTCATGCCCTGCTCATTTTCACAAAGTAATAAGAACAAAATAATGAAAATTTCAAATTGACTCGAAAGCACATGAAATAAAAGCCGGGGCCTTGCCATCATAGGGTGCATCGTAGAACGAGAGACATCACTGCATGAGGGCTCTGAACGACTGCTCCTGTCTGATGAATTAAAGTCATAATCCAGCTTAGAAAGTAGCTCCCATGGAACTACAACCAAGTAAAAATGGGTGTTCTTCATACTAGGTATTTTTCTACATTGGATTATATTGTAACTTCCCCAAACAACAAACAGCAGAGGAAATAAAAAACAATTTTCCCTCCTTTCCAGCTAAAATGCTGTTTTATGTTTGTATTATATCACACACCAAACACACACACACACACACATGCACACGCACACGCACACACGCAACCAAACACACACGCACGTAGGCATAAGCTCTCTTTCATTACCTAGCACTTTTCTTAAGATTTTTCCATTGTAATATTTGTGTATAATTTTTTAAAACCTAAATTAATTTTAATAGCTAAATTTATCATTTTCTATTTATTGTTCAATGATATTATAAACAAATACATTTAGGCATCTAACGCTTTCTGTTTTTCCTCTATCGTTGTTTATGATTTCATTCTCGCTTTTACAGTAGATTGTTCCCATCTCCACGCCTCCCTTTTTTTTCTTTAAAGCCTTTTTAAATTCAAAACTCCACGGATTAAAATTTTCTATTTTTGTTTGAATGAAGTCATGGTGATGGACCAGTCTTTGTGAAATTACTTTTTGTCTTATGTGTATGTTTCTCTTTCTTTTATAAATAAGAATACTGACATAGTGTACATCCAATACCTTATTGCTGTTTTTGACACCTCTTTGCCTGCTTAATAACATTTTGCATTTCTCCTTTGTGTTTTACGTATTTTGCACAATATCACTGATTCATTTCCAAAATTTATATTATATTTCATTATTGTTGTTATTAAATTTTATTACTGTCTTAAGTTACTTTTCTGATGCTGTGATAGAAACACTGAACAAGGAAACTTATAAGAGGAAAACATTTATTTGCGCTTATGGTTCCAGAGCAGGAACCATAGGTCTAACTCCATCGTGGCAGGGAGGCTTGGTGGCAGGAGATGACTGGAGTAGCAGCAGAAAGCTACTTGTCTTGGGATTGCAGTGTATGCAGTGTGAGTGCATATTGAATAAAGCTGAGGAATGAATGACAGTACTAGAACTTCTCTAGGATGGAAACGAAGTCTAGCTCCTGAGTCTAGATCACTAACAAAGCTGTCTTCTCCTTCCCTTCCTTTCCTTGTGAGAACCATGTGTATCATAGGGGTGTAAGGAAGACTACTGAGTTCTTAGTTACTTAGTTCATTGTTACATATGAACACTAGAAGCAATTGGTGATATTCTAATTCCATCCAACTCCTTCATTTTTATAGCTTGGAAGGTGAGGCCTCAAGTCATTCAACTGAACTAGATCTAATCCTTGTATCTAAGATGAGTACTTACTTCACGACATGAAGTTAGCTTAAATTCATCTTCCTTGTGTATGTCTATGTGTTTTTTTTTCTGCATATATTGTCATGCATGCACATACTTAATACTTAAAATGCATATGGAGCTTTCTTATTGGGGGAGGGGAACAACTTTTCCTTTTTTATTTTCCTCTTTAATTCTTCTCTTATTTAATAGCGTTGTCAAGAGACTTGTAGGATTATTCATCAAACTAAAAGCCAATTTTTAAGAAAATTTTATTTCTTTATATAAAATTCCATCTTTTTAGGATACCTCTTCTCTGTTGTACAGGAAATGGGAGCATTTTAGATTCTTTAGTGGCCCAGCTCCTGGCACATTTATATTCGATAGGAAAGAAGTACTGTATCCGCTGGGACAGGGTTCTACCTCTGCCAGGGGAAACTTGGTGATTTCAGGCAGATGGCATTTCTTTTCAACTCCTTAATGTGAGATCTTCTAATATATACTCCTGCACTGCACAATGGAGTCAACACTGAAAATGTTAATTGTCGATTTTCAGAAGGCTCTGAATGGAGAACATCAAGGTCTCTTCAGAGTGTATCCTAGTACTCAAGATTTTTAAAGAGCATTAAAAAGATTTGCAGCTCAGTAACTGCCTTTTTTTTAAACCACCAGCTGCACTGCCAGAAAGCTTATTAGAAATGAAGAATTTCAGGTCTTACCCAGATTTTCTATCTTGGAATTCATATTTTAACAAAAACTTCTGGGTCACCCAGGAACATATTAATGTTTGTGAGGCACTGATCTGAATTTGATACCGATTTTGTCAAAATGATGTGAGTATTCACTGAGAAAGCTAGAGAAGGGCCATACCACCTCTACCCCCAGGTACTTGGATTGAATCATCTGAGCTGAGGCCCAGGTAGTAACAGTTTATACAAACTCCTCAGCCTGGGGCTGGAGAGATGGCTCAGAGTTTAAGAGCACTGGCTACTTTTGCAGAAGACCCAGGTTTGACTCACAGCACCTACTTGATGGCCATCCACAGACTGTGGCTACTTGTCTGTAACTACAGTTCCAGGTGATCCAGTGCCCTCTTCCGTCTTCCAAGGATACTGCAGGACATAGGTGCACTTGCATACATGCAAACATTACATTCATACACATAAAAATAAATAAACAAGCAACAAAAAGACTCAGCTCCCTCAGCTAATTGTTATCCTTTGTCTTGGTGAGGACTGGCAGACATAAGTGGGACATGTCCCGTAGATGAAAACAGAGCTCACTGGATGTGTTCATTTCAGCCCACTCTCAGCCTTGCCTTTGTCTTTAGAGCAGAGTAAAGTGAACTTCAACGCTGGAGGTGCAAAGTCCTACTGAGCCCCAGAGAGCCTGGATTAGTTTTAGCAGAACAGAAGATAGCATCCAGAAGAAAAGGTCTCAGATCCACGGTGCTCTCATGGGGGTTGATATCTGGTGCTCTTCAAAGGGCAGACAAATGAGGACCGCCTGGTTCTTAGTTTCCCTATTTCAGAATCTCTTGGCTCTGTTTTAGCTTTCATATGCCTGATCTGTCATTCATCCTTTCAGCGTGACGTGGTCAGATAGGCCTACCCTCCTTCTGAAAGACTAAGTCACCTAGAGAAAAGAAATGTCAGTGACTGACTGAACTTTTTAAACTTTTTTTTATTTCGAGCTCTCAGGGGGAGTGGTTACTGAAACAGCAAGACAACCTTGACATGGGTGTGTGTACCCAGCACTTCTGTGACATGCGGACCTCATCCAAGAAAGTTAACTTTGTCTTCCCACCTCAGGCAAAAACATCACTGTGTTTCAAAATACATCCTTAAAAGTAAATCTTCATCCACTTCTCCAAAGGTCTTTTGCTTCTGTGAATTTCGATAGTAATTACTCTTTTACACTTTATTTGATGACTGGAAATGAACTGACTAGCCAAATTATTTTTGGACTAGTTTAAGTTTCACTGTTTTTCATTTCTATATATCCATATCTTATTTATAAGGTATTTTACAAATCCAATTAATTCAGGAAAGGTACCTCACATTTTGTGTAATTTCCTTGGCACCATAGCTTGCTGTTTGTCAGCATATCAGAATGCAAAATTTCACGTGATTAGGAGACTCAGCTTTTATTTTTCCCCTTAATAGAGATTCCCCCTTCCCTATTCCCTTTATTAGTACAATGTTCTTTTAAAGAAATTATGGTATGTATTAAGATGTCCCGACTATAATAGACATGTTCTTTTAACAAGCACTCGGACTTAGACATCGATGAAAACTTACATCATCATTTTCATAGAAGATGCTCTACTTCCTAATCAACATGTTAATGAGTATTGAGCTGTCTCTTGTCTGAGGAGATGATTGAGAAGTTTCCTCAGGACAGCTCAAAGCTGCATCTCCACAACATGAAAATGGACCATGGTATTTGAAAAAAATCTCCATGTTCCTTCATTCATCAAGCAAAAAAGGATGCACAAGATAAGTTCCATCACATGTGGAAAAGACCACACAGATTTCTCCTTCCAATCTGTCTTCTAAATTGTAAAAATACATGTGAGCTGTGCTTTGAAGAGTGAGCTTGCTTCAGAATATATTCAGACTGCAATCAGGTCCGATGCTGCTCCTCTTCTTTCTTTTTGTTATAATTATGCCACTGAATACATTTAGCACTCAAAAATATCTCCTGATAGGTGACAGGGATTGTTTACATGCTAGGTTTCCACAGAGTTCTATGTGGGAAAAGTGGGCAATGCATATGGTAGAAATGTATAGATATGAACAATAGTGAGTCAGTTAGCAGACAGATAGCAAGCCCAAGAAACAGATTGTTCTCCATAGACTGTAGCAGAAGATTTGGGAAAAGACCTTTGACAAAAACTCTGGGGAGAAGGAGAAGATGGAATGCCAAGGAAAGCAACAGAATCGCTGCTTGCCATAGGACATTTCTGTAGCTAAGGCACTGGAGTCCCACTGTGGGTGAAAATGTCTCTGGGAAAGTTCAAATGCTTTGGGAGATGCAGCCAGGCCCTAGATTTGTCACATTCAGTTTGGACCTAATCATCCAGTCATTGGTTTGCCTGTGATAATACTTTAGGGGAGTTCCACGAAGCAATTTGTGTTTTTAAAGAGAATACCTAACAGTGCACTTCTGAGAACTCTACAGGCAGTGCTATATCAGGTACATTCTCCTAGAATGGGTTTGGAATGAGAAAAAAAAATCATTTATATATCAAACAAATTTCAAACAAGAGCACATATAACCTGGAAATTTTGTTCCTATGAAG
This sequence comes from Eospalax fontanierii, assembly GCA_035773235.1. Classification (NCBI taxonomy): domain Eukaryota; kingdom Metazoa; phylum Chordata; class Mammalia; order Rodentia; family Spalacidae; genus Eospalax; species Eospalax fontanierii. The sequence continues at coordinate 21,851,840 of CM069541.1, read as the reverse complement.
GATGAAGAATCAAAGAAGTAGAAAAATCTGAGAATTAATTTTGTTTCATGCAACTAACCAAATATAGTAAAGCTGAGAAGAGGCAAATGAGAGGGAATTGTGCTTCATTGTTGACATGTTGAGTTTAATAATGACAACGTTTGGTGGTAACAGACATGAAACCCAGGGCCTTCTGCACGTTAGGCAGGCACTCTTCCACTAAGCTGTATACCCAACTCTTCTATGTGATAATTCTGAAAGCTATGGCCCTGAATCGCAGAGGAGTGGCCATGGTAGATCTAGACGCTGGGATTTGCATGCATTTTATTGGTTTCTTTGCTTGCTTGCAGGTGGATATACAACATGGTGTACATGTCTGTGGTGGTCAGAGGAAAACTTTCTGGAGTTGGTTCTCTGCTTCCACCAAGGGGGTTCCATGAATGTCAGTCCACAGGCTTAGCTGCAGGTGTTTTTCCCGCTAAGCCTTCTCATGAGTACTTATCTAGAATTATTCAAGTGAGATTTTCTAGGAAGTGTAGGAGGAAAAGAGAGATGATAGAAAAAGGGACAGAAGTAAGAAGAAGTGACTTGTCACTGAGGTATGGCCAACTGAGAAGTACAGCAGACTGGCCTGAGAAAAGCCAGTCCCCAGATGCCACACAGAGTGCAAACAGGAGGAAAAGTGAAAACACTAAGCCTGTTTGGAGCATTGGTAAGTTTGGTAAGAACAAAAACTTCAGTGGAACAGCAGGTCAGATAATGAAAACTAGGTGTGACTCAAAACGTGCGCTCTCAAATGAAGATTCAGACTGGCCTTCAAATATTGATTTGCCTGGTAAAAGTGCAGATAAGTGATGCGCTCAAGAACAGGAAGAAGAACTAGGCCAAATGGCACATGCCCTTCATCTGAGGTCAGGAGGCAGGGGAGGCACAATTCTGTGAGGTCAAGGCCAGCCTGGTCTACATAGTGAAATCCAGGCCAGCTGTGACTACAGAGAGACTCTGTCTCAAAAGACCAAAATTGAAAAAAAAAAAGGAAGAACGGAAGTTTGGAACTTCTCAGCTGTTGGCATTGGGTTGCTTGAAGGGGGCGACAAAGGCTGGTCGCCAGGGGGTGGAAGTGACCAGTCCTAGTAGAGTGAGTGTTGGCAGTTTGGAGCAGCAGCCTTGGGTGACATTCATGACCTCACTAGGTGAGTACTAAACAGTGTTGAAGACACTGCTGAGTGTGGAAAATCATAAATCCATAAAGACACAAATTAACAGAATATTTTAAGCATTTCTTAGCATCACCAGGCAGGTCAGGAGAGAAAGATAAATACAGTGCTTAGACTAATTTATTTGTTTAGCAGCAGCAAACCAGAGCGAAGGACAGAAGCAAAGAGAGCTAAGTGTGCTGCTGGGAGTGGACGGTATGAATAGGGGAGGGGATCTACTCCAACCTAAAGTGTATGAGAACCACAAAAATGCAATTAGAAATGGAAGTTAATAAAAGAGTGTCACCGTGATAACAGTGTTTAGATAGTTTAAGAAATTAATTAGGAAGCTTTTAGCCTACAAACAAATGCAGGTTCTGGGAAAAGTAAAGACACTTAGTGGAAATGAGTAGAAAGGGGTAGTTGTAAGTGGCAATGTGAACATTTCAGAGACAGCCTGCCTTAGTACACAGTATGGCTGTAGTAAGACGAAGTGGGCAGGCAAGGAATTCAGAAACAATGAAGAAGGACAAGTAAAGAACTTCCAGGAGACTGGGGCTATTTCTCCTATTGTTCTTGGACTCACACAAACAAAACCTGGAGCTGGGCTACCCAGAAATTGAAATTCGCTTGAGAAAACACTACACACATTCCTTGGACAGTGGCTTAACTAGAATGAACTCAGTACCTCAAAGATCAACATTGTTATTCCTTTAAGCATAAGTTAAGCATCTTCTTCAACAAAACTTTCATTAACACTTTTTGTTGTAGGGAATGTTTTAATTTCTTTCATGGTTTTCTTTTGTGCTTCTGTCCTTTGCATCTCTCTTAGTATGTTGGATACCGTCTCTGTAGTTACTCTTCTTTACATAGAATGAACATTTTTTGAGGATGCTGCCTCATATTCTCCATATCCCTAACACTGTTTTGTGAAAACTGAACATTGCATGAACTTACTATGACTATAAATGGTCATTTTCCTCTTATTCTGATAAAATGCACTGGCCATCATGTTGCATCACCCAGCGGTTTCTAGGTAGTGGATTGGCATGTCAGGAATTGAGAAGAATACTCCAATATCTGAAACATATCCTTCCAGATTCTAAGAAACTAGAAGTCTAAGTAGAATTGATGAAAAGAAATGGGAGGAGGGATGCCTACCAGAATCTTAGCATACTCCAGCATTGTGTGGGGAATCTCTGTCTAGAATCAGTTTCTATCTATGCTTATAAAGTCACTGAAATTATTTAGAGAGAGAAAAATGTGTGGCTGTGTAACCTGATTGGGAGTGTGTAAGAAAGACAGAACAGCTCTAGATGTTTTGGTCTTCAGTGCCTCACAGTAGAGTGCTTTCCCCAAATCTCATAATGTTTTTATTGTAATGTTCTCTGTTCACCACCAAACTCACCTCTGCCTGTGTAAGTCACTGATCTCAAGCCTGTCCCTGGGCCTCCATAATGAGTGTTTAAAAGCTTCTCCCCAGGGATGTGGATATGGCTCATTGAGTAATATGCAGGTTGTTCAAGCATGAGAGCCCCAATTCACATCTTCACCGTGTATGTAAAACTCATGCTCAGAGATCCCAAGAGCTTGCTGGGTAGAAGCCAGTCATCCTATTTGAAATGGTGTGTGCCAGGGGGGTCAGGGAGAAAGGCAGAGTGTGGTAGAGCGGGATATGTGATTCACTTCTCTGACTTCTGCATGCAGATACGTGTGCCCACAAACATATACACCATATACAATACACACACACACACACACACACACACACTAAAATAAAATAGAATCTCATGCCCATCTTTTTGGACATTTCAGATGAGGACCACTCTAATCAAGTTGTATTCATGGGAAATAAATCCTGTAATTGCCCCTTATTTTGAGCCCTGTAAATGGCCTGGCCTTTCTAAGTCACTGTGGGAACACTCCTCCAAAATAAATGGCTCCTTTGACCCTGAAGGGCAGGGTTAGCTCACCCATTAGTCTGCTGTTCTCTGAGATCCTCTGTCTAACATTTTATTTCTCAAATACCTTCATGAAATTGACAGCTTTCACCTACTTCAGGGTCCTTTATTAACAAGTCAGAGACAAAAATGTCTGCTGTGTCAGAGTAGTGACTGCTTGATCATATTTTATAACCCTTACTAAATTTTCAAGTTGTCATGAGTAATTTAGTAGCAGATTTTATACTACATGGCCTATTTACATTGATGTGAACTTTACATTTTAAAATTCATCAGGAATCTCTAGACACGGCCTTTGAACAAATGTATGGATATAGTTAAATTATAATAGCTAACTGAAAATCATATGAAGTTTAATAGCATGGATCTGCCCCATTCCTGTGACATAGATTGATAGCAAATTTTTAGTCACATAAATACATTAATTGATCCTGGAAATGACTGTTGAATCAAATATCTAATCTGTCAGATAATGGCTATGGCCTAAGTTTCCTTGATATGATAATACAGAACTTTGTCTCTGGCTTCATGTTGTCTAGGGGAAAAAAAATATAGAGTCTTCTGAGAATTTTGATTTTCTTTATTTCCATTTGAGTTTCTCTTTAATGGAGTCTACATGTGTGACAAATATTTGATATCAGCCTGGCCATCCTGCAATACAGGGTTTGTGCCACCAAATCCACATGTGTGCCTGGGTTAAGGTAGTTGACACCATCGACCACTGCTTCTTCTCCCAATGTGAAGATCTGGGGCTTTACCAGCTGGACCTGCACTGCTGCTGTGTCTAGTAACATTCCATCCTTTTGGTCTCCTCAACATTTCTAACTATATTTTATTGTAGTTTATTTTTAACTTTATGTATATGAGTATATTGTCTGCATGTATGTAAGTACACCTGTGTTATGCAATGCATGTAGAGGTCAGAAGAGGGCATTGGATTCCATATAACTGGAATTACAGATGGTTGTTAGCTGTTATGTGCATGCTGGGAATCAAACTCAGGTCCTTTGCAAGAGCAGCCAGTGCTCCTAACCACTGAGCCATCTCTCACGTCCCCTATATTTTATGTTTTATCTTTATAAAATTAATTTGCTTCAAATTAATCATAGATGTATAAGAAGCCATAAGCATTACAGTGAGAATTCTGAAGACTGCACGTATGATAGAGGTGTTTATCCATTTCGGATGAAAGAGTTTTTCTGGGCCTCGGGCTCATGATATGGCCAAAAGAAAAGTATACATGTCATTTTCTGCTAGGCTTCAAGGAGACGTGCTAAAATATTTTACCATTCCTACATGTTTTGTCATCATGTACTTGCTTACGCTGTTGGTTTGGGTTTCATTTTGCATTTTTACACATGGTCACAATGTATTCAATTTATTTTATTCTATTTTTACTGAATTTTTATGATTTTCTTACATTCTAATTTGATGGTGTTTAGATCCCCTCCTCTTTCTCCATTTACCCTTATTACCTCCAACCACCCAATATTATGCACTCTACTATATATATATATATATATATATATATATATATATATATGCCTATAGAATCTAATTGGACTGCAAATGTTCTTCAGTGTGTGTCCATGCACTGCAGCATGATTAACCTATCTAAGTTCCATACTCAGTAGCTATCTGTTTCCACAATTTCCTTAGGTAGGGTTCGAGCCTCTTACCTACTTCCTCATGTCTGTGCCAGGACTTTTTCCGGGTCGAACTTACATAGGACATGTTCACACTGTCACCATTGTTGTAAGTTTAGAATGTTGCTGACCAGCTGTCTGGAAAATTCTGTTTCTTTGTGGTTATCCACCACCTCATATTATCTTTTTGTCCCTTCTATGCAATGATCCCAGAGCCTTGGGCAGTAGAAGTTTGAAATAGGTGTCCTATTCAGGGATAAGCAGGCTATAGGCTCTTGTTCTCTGCACACTGGCCTGTTGTGAGTTTCTGTGTTAATTGCCATTTTTGTCATAAAGAAACTACTCTGGTGAGAGTTCAGAGATACATTAATCTTTGGGTATAACACTAAGTCATTGAGTTAGTTTACTATGATAAGTGTTTAGCAGAAAACAAGTATATGGTTCTCCCCTATGTCCTGTGACCCATCTAACCTCACATTTCTAAGGTATCAGATTTCAGTGTCCTGTAAGGCCTCCATCCTAGTCATCAGTCCTTAAATCCCATTAAAGAAAGGTAGGTGACTTTATAATATTCATGCCCCTGTTGCACCAGTGGGCATATTTTGCCTAGCAGTTTGTGTTGCAGTTCACAAGATTCACAGCTGAGTAAAGTTGAAGATTATTATTTTTTCCTTCCAGCAGCATAGATAACACCTTCTGGCACTGTGAACACTGGCCAGTAGAGATGAGGTCTTGAAGTCGGCACCAGCTTGATTTCTCCTTGTTTGTTCTACAGCTCATGTCTGTAGTGTCCACAGCAATAGAGTATTACCATGTAGTTCTGGTGAATAATCAAGATCAAAAGCAATGGCCAGTACTGCTTGAGAGTCTGTAGAAACCCTGGTCAACAGCTTTTAGAGAAGGAGTCCATTCCTGGTGTTGAGGCATTATTTTTTTCATTGCCCTATGATGTCTAAAAAGGACAGTGTCCCTGGTTATAGATTAAGTTCTTTTAATCTCTTTTTATTGTGTGTATACTTTAAGAACCTTCTGTAGTGGTAGGTTTCCGTATGGCTTTTTCTAAAGGTCTTTAATGTTGTTTTTCCCTCCCCAGACTCCCTCCTCTGACTCGACTTCCCTTCCCGTACCTCATTAACCCTCCTAGTCTAATGTCTCCTTCTGCCCTGCCCCAAGCCTCCCTTCTACCCATTAATGACCCTTTAATAGTGAGGTAACCCAGAATATTCAGGTGACCTGTTTGTCAGGAAGACAAACATCACATGTTCTCTCTCATAATTGACTACTATTTTTGAAATATTAGCTATGCATGGTTTAATTTGAAAATTCAGGGAGGTCAGGAGATTCACTTTGCATTTTTGAGACTGTCTCCCCCTGGCCAAGGCAGGCTTGGAACACCTAACATACCCACCTCAGCTCTCGTGCTTGCCATCTTCCCGCCTGAGCTGCCAGAGTGTTGGGGTTCTACTTATGCATCACCATAGCAAGCCAGAGACGATTCTTCTAAATCCCTTCTCCTTCTCCCACTGCTCCTTCTGCTGTTCCTCCTCCTTACTCTCCAACTCTTTGTGTAGTAATGGGGATCAAACCCAGGCCCTTGCACAGGCTGTTTCTATTACCTACTTTACTAAATTTCTCAGTATCTATAGAACATTTCAAATTCATTTCTTTAAACATTTAATACTTTATTTGAAAAACTTCGGGATCTCTTTCCGTTTGCTACAGATACAAGCAGACATCATTTCTGTAAAGTCATGGCTCTCTTCTGTACCCTTTTAAATCTGACTTCTAACTCATTTTTCAACTTATGCCATAAAAAATCTGAACGATCTCTTTTCAGAGAGGTCACATGTTTGCAAAATTAAGATTTACTAATCATAGGGCATATTTTAAATGGCAAATGTTAGTGCTGCTTGTCATAGAGATAGCCCATGAAATGTGAGAACAAGCCATGAGGTTTCTGGTTTCACCCAACCTTGCTTCACTGTGCAACCTCACCCACCAACTTGCCATTACCTCTCAGTTCACAGAAAAAAGAATTCTTTCCATCTTGCACTGTGCTCTGGCCTCTTGGCTTCTCTAATTGCTTTACTTTCACAGTAAAATGCTATGTGCTACAGGTATGCATTAAGGAATAAACTAATCTTAAATATATTATCCTTCCAAACTAGTAAACACATTTTGGGACTTTTGTGATAATTTATGTGCTCATTTTCACTTACATTTTTCCAGTATTTTCTAAGAACTTGTGATATGGATTTTTAATTTCAGCATGAAATAGATAAAGGTATTATATTTTATTGTCAACACAGGAACAGGAATTTAGTGTGTGTGAGCAGCATACTCATTTACTAGAATAATATATCCTAAATAGCTTCAGTGTGTTCATAGACAGAGAACACTGAAGGCAGTAATTGGAAAAATACATCACCAGAGCAAATGTTCTTGCAGTCGTAGGTTGGAGTTTGGTGATTCTTCTAAATTCTCTGCTTAGTTTGGTTGATGTATGCTAGAGTTATTGATTGAGACTCACACTGTAAGAAGATTAAAGGATAAAAATGCAAAGGATTGAGATGGATCCACAACAGAATTAAACTGAATCTGGCAAAATATTTACTGGAGTTACACACACTGACACTGGGATACATCTCTCATTCATTTAAAAATAGCTTTTGGATGAGTAGCCTGCTTGGCAGAAATTCAAGTTTATACCACAAGGTATAACACATATGTCATAATTATAGAGCATTTGAACCACTATAGTAAATGATTATTTTCTTTTAGAGTGAATAGGTACTTTTTGATCCATTTAAACTTGTCAAAACCATGAATAGCAAGAACACACTAATTTCATTAGATAATGCAAGTTACTTTGACAGATGACCCCCAAATTCATAGCTTAACATCAATTATATCTCACTCGTGGGAAAAAAAAAACAGGCAGTTGTTCTTGACTGATTAAGGACTGAATTAGACTTCATTTAGCATCTAGTACTGTGTGGAATTGTGCTGAAAAGATTTGTTTTCTTTAACATGTGACGTCTAGGCTCCACTGGAGCCAACAGCCATGTCTTACTCCTCGGGCTGTCTCATAGAGACTGTGCATGATATAGAACAGCTATCCCATCTAGTGTGAACTCCATGGCTCCAGATGAACTTGAGAAAAGCACTTGTCATTAACCAGACCCTTGCTGGGATGAGTGTGCTGGGAATGCTGTCACCAGTTTCATGAAATGGCTAAAAAGCATGGAGGATGTTAAAATGCAGAAATTGTGCCAGCACTTCCTGATAATGATGTATTTGCAATATTGTAGATCAGTTTTATTTGCCACAGCATAGTAGGGCAATAGAATTAATAGTTCTCTGAATTCTCTGACCCTTATTAATATTTGCTGAACTTGGTTAAGCTCTCTTTGCTTTGTTGGCTTTGGCTTCCCACTGAGAGCTAAACAGTGTTCTGTTCCTGACAGGCAGGCCTGCAAATCACACACCCAATACTTATCTAAAATTTATAGAAAACAAATTACCATAGTAGAGCCAGGAAGAAGGATCATGGACAGTTGAGACCCCACGGGGCCAAGAATCACACGACCCATCAAAAACGGAAATTTAAAGAACTGGAGAGATTGCTCAGTGGTTAAGAGCATTGGCTGATCTTGCAGGCGACCCAGGTTCAAATACCAGCACCCACATGGCAGTTACCAACTGTCTATAACTCCACTTCCAGGGGACCCAACTCCCTCTTTGGGCTTCTTCAAGAAGGTACTGAAAAACATGGGTGCACTTATATACATGCACACATAGCACTCCCACAGAAAATAAAGAATAGATTAATTAAAATTAAAAAAAAGAATTACATGCCACTTTTGTTCACATTACCTTGGTCAGAACAGTCACCATTAATTGCAGGAGACACTGGTCAGTAGAGGGTTAACTGTGTGACCCTGGAGAAGGAGCTGCAGATTTAGTGATTTGTTCACATTGTTGCTGTGCGGGTAACAACGGAAATTGGGCAGTGACAAAAATATATACATAATCTTTATTTTGCATAGAAATGTATGCATATCTAGAAAAAGGCCATAATTCAGCTTTCAGAAAGCATGAATCCTGAAAATAAATATTTAGATAAGACATTGACATTGAGAATATGGGCTATAACACAATGTCTACTAAATTCTATTTTAGTTTTAATCATGTTTGTGTAAAACACATGAAACAAACTTTTTACTGCTTGTTTGAAATAACTAGATCTTCACCTTCTTTTATAATTTTCACACATTTTTAACATTAATAAATATTTGGAGTTAATAGTACATGTTTTTAAATTTAGTTCTAACCATATGGCAATTTCTAATCCAAAAGCTCCATTTATATTGGTTAATCTTTGTCATAATTGTGTTTGTAGGGAATACTTATTATGAAAGTTTACACATAGCATAAATGAAGCTCAGATACTTTAAATAATTTGTCTAGCATAATGGCAAATCTCAGAATCAACGTTTGAAAAATCTACATTCAGAGCCTGATTTTCTAAAAATCAGTGTGAGGACAAAAGATATGATCCATAGAACAGTTAGGAACCTAAAGTACACTGTAAAGCCATGATCTATTCAATACAGATTATGCGTGTGTGTGTGTGTGTGTGTGTGTGTGTGTGTGTGTGTTTAAGATAAAGCTTCACCATATGTTGTATATATTTGCACATATATGTTTGAGTTCATTGTCATAACTCACATATGCAACAATGTTAAACAGCAAAAACTGTCAAAATTTTTTATTTTCCATCTAAAGTCAATATTCTGTAGGAAATAAATTGATCATTACTTTCTTGCTTGATTACCTTTTTATCTGTATTCCACAGCCCCCATCACTTTATCTCTCATTTTCTGAACGAGTGTCATTCCATCTCGCTTAGCCATTGCTTATGTGTATTTCATTCTTCTCTGGAACATGAAGTTGAACAGTTCTTAAGTGTTTTTGTTGTAAATGTAGAACTTAGTGGCTCCTCTGGATTGTCCTCCTTGATGTCTCCCTCCCCCATGGGATGGGAACCAAGCTCTCAGCCCAGAGTCATCATAAATATGGACAGTCTTCAATAGACTTGTTCTTTCTTGCTTGCTTTGAGTTAATTTTCATGAGTTTTATTCTGAGCTGAGCAAGGTGGAAATAATTCTGATTCATTGGCTTTTTAAATTATCATAATATTGTATATAGGTACAGTTTTCCCTTTGGTATCTGAAGTCTTATGAATTTCATGCAATGTATTTTGATTATATTTAGATCTACCCCCAATCTGTACCTCCCTTATTCCCTTATTATCCCCATCAAAGTTGTTAGTTGTCTCTCTCTCTCTCTCTCTCTCTCTCTATATATATATATATATATATATATATATATATATATAAAATAAACTGGTGAAAATTATATATGTATATATCCTATTTTTATCCACTGGAAAAAAGTTAAGATTTAAAGTGTTTAATTCATGATCAAATAGTTTGTGAGGAGTCTGGATTTGAATCCAGAAATTTGGGCTCCATCAGCACCCGTAACTACTGTGCTGACTCCAGGGGTTATCCCAAAGCCATTGTATGTGTTCACTATTAACTCTCTAATCTTTATATTTAAGTCCTCTGATTCTGTTGTTTTCTTTAAAATCACTGTTCATGTTACTGTTCAATGAATGTGGTAGGGGCTTAGTAGGCTAAGAGAATACTGATGTGGACTACGAATCTAAGTACTAAATACTTACCAGGTGCTCAACTCTAGGCCAATCACCTGATTAAGACATGGCATATAAATCTTCATAATTCATTTTCTTGCTTTGTTTCAGTTTTTTGACACAGGGTGTCACTGTGTAGTTCTTTCTGTGTAGACCAGGCTGGCCTCAAACTCAGAGAGATCTCCTGTGTCTGCCTCCCATGTCCTGGGATCAAAGGCTTGTGTCAATAAGCCCTAAAATACTCACAGTTATTGAGTAGACAGTATTAATGCTCTTTTATAGTTGAGGAAAGTCAATCTGAGTGGAGTTAATAATTTATCCAAATCATTATGCTCTTAAGCTCATCCAAGCCAGAACAATCTAAAAAGCCTAAATATCCCCATGTCATTTTGCTCCAGGTCATCTCCCACTTACCATAGTCATACATTGATGTATTTAATCATTGATTTATTCATTCAACACATGTACATTATACCATCTCTTTCCTAGACACCGTCTTGACGCACATAGTGAGTTAAATAGTTCTTCTATCTTGGAACTTTTGATTTAATGAGGAAGGCAGATATTAATCAACTTGCACAAATATATAATTGGAAATTGTAATCAAAGGCTGATTTAGTTTGAAGTGAAGAGGTCATAGAAGCTCCTCTGTAGGAATAAGCTAAGAGCTGAAGGGTGAACGAACCATTTAAATAGGCATAGAGAGACAGAATGATGTTATACAGTGATCCCAAAGAGCTTTTTCTACTAACTACTGAAGTATATCTAGACTCTTCTCATCAGCTAATGACACTTTTTAGTTAAAGGTCTTTGGAAAAAAAATCATGGATTTCACATAAATATCTGTGGTACATTAAACTTAATTAAATAAATGCATTATATTTGTTGAAAGCAAAAATCTTGGTTATGTAGTGTCTTAGTGCATTTGGGCTGGTGTTGAAAAAACAGTCCATAAACTGGTTATTTTTAATAGATAGATATTTCTTGGGGTTTCAGAGTCTGAGAGTATATGATCAAAGTGTTAGCAGATTTGATTTCATTTTTAATATTTTATTGATTTTTTTTGAGAATTTGATAAACTGTATTTTGATCATATTTAACTCCCTCATCTACTCTCGGATCAATCCCAACCTCCCCATCCCTCCCATTTATCACGACCTTAGTGTTTCCACTTGATCAAGTCCACTCTGTGCTCCCCTACCATGAACAAGGTCTGTGCAAGCTCAAGATGTCATTTCTCAAGGTGACTTTTTACTTTTCTCGTTGTATATGATGCCTTCTTGCTGGCGCTCCTGTGCTAAGATGGCAAGACAATGCTCTGTGTCATCTTTTGTAAAGACACTAATGCCCCTGATATGGGCTCTTCCCCCATAACCTAACTGCCTTCCATTTCAAGATAGGAATTTCAGGAAGAGATAAATATTTGAATCATAACATCTGGAAAGCATTTTTTAATTTTTCAGAACCTCATTGGAATGTATATTTGTAAGTAGTTTGTATTCATAAAGCATTGGATGAGATTAACATAAAAGTAAAAATAGCATCTTAAACTAATAAAAAGAAGCATCCAGGCATGAGTAGTCAATGCAGACAAATTGTCCTTCATATGCCAAGAAATATTGATATATTAATCTCTAGTAAATAACTGAGGTTTACCAAACAGTGGGGAGGTAGCATAATGCTGAGTATCATGTTGAGTGTGTTTATATCAGTAACTAGATTAGTATATTATATCCACATACTATATTGATTTGGCAGAGGTAGGAAATTGTTTAAGATATGTTCTCATTATGTATCTCAGACTGGCCCCGAACTTTGAGACCTCCTGTCACAACCCCATGAGTACTGGGATGACAGTTGTGCATCACAGGATCTCTTCATGTTTTGCTTGTCTAATTAGTACTTAACATATATTTTGCTGTATGTATAATTAGCTCATGATCTTTACTTTGCAGGAGTAGGAGTTAGTATTTTCCTATCAGTGTACAACATGATTATTTCTAATATGTGGCCTTTTATTTAATACAGTGTCATTCAAAGGATGCTGTGTTGTACCTTATTGGTTAGTTTGGTGGAGTGCGTCTTTAGATGCTGACTTCTTTGACAATTGTTTATTTAATTGTATTTTGGTGTCCTGGAGAATTAATTCCCTCAAGGAACCACACTTTAGAGACGCTCTGCTCTCTTAAATAAAGTAATTGCATGCAACTTGCATGCATCTTCTTCTTTAAGTCATCTCTAGAGTGGACATAATATGCAAATCTGTCTTATATACATTGTTTAGGTAATAATAACAATACAACAAACATACCTCAGGGGCCTGTGCCAGTCTGAATATAGTAAGTCTTTCCAAGCTGCTGCAGAGCATCCAGCAAATTGTTTGAACCTTGAAGACATAGGAATAGATGACTTGTGAGGGAAGATCTGTGTTCAGTCGATCACTTGTTTTACCTAATTCATGACAGTATGGTTGCTCTATTATCACTTTACAAAGACTTTATTTTATTTTATTTTTTACTGTTTGTACCTGATAGGAGACACAAATGATAAACTAAAAGTTCGAAGGAGCTTTGTTTTTTTTTTTTTTAATGCAGATAGAACCATGTGGAACAGCTGACAGCAGGTAGCAGCCCTTCTCTTTGCTGTGTCCCTAGTGATGGGGTCTGGAGTGTGACTGAGGCAAAGGAAGATAGTGTGCTTGTGAGGAAGGACTGGCAAACCAGATCAAGACCCTCCATTTTTGCATACAGACTGCTTCACTCCTCACTAAGAGCACTGACCCACTGGTGAATGATTAGTCACGTTCTCCTACTAAACAAAAATGAGATCAGAATCAGTTGATCTCCCCCTCCAGGCTGATACAGAAACATGAAGGCTAAAGGAGACATGTAATAATCATCACAGAGATGAGAACTCCACAAGGATCAAAACTCATTAAACGGGGAGCAAAGGAGTTTTCCTGGGGACTCCTGAATCATCGTATATGAGAGACATGTTGAACAGGCATGGTTATTTTTATTTTCTGAATATTCGTGTTTTGTGTGATTTCTGTGCTCTGCAGTGTAATAAAGATTATAACTTTTTTTGTGGTTTTGTATACTAATACCTGTGCCATAAGCATTCCAATTATATGTTGCCTTATACATGTCAGGGACTGAATATTCTTACTGTCATGCAACGTCACCTCTGTCAATCTTGATTTATTCAGAGCTCTCCTTTGTTCCTGTGGGAATGTGAAGTCTGTTTACTTGAAATATGGGAAGTTTAAAAACACAATGAAAACATTTTGCTGGGTTTTTATTCCTGATTTCTTCTTTCCATGTATTCTCTTCTTCTTAATAGTGAGTGATTGGACTACAGTTCCTGTTGCAGCATTTTCTTATGAAGTCACATTCTGACAGATTTCATGTTGGAAACACATGTATTTTAATTGGGTTTACACGTGGTAGTAGATGCAGGAACACTGCTAGTCTCTTTCTGGTTTTCATAACTCTATGAACTGTTGGTTGGTGTTACACTCCCTCCGGTCCTCCACTAGCCTGGCAGTGAATACGAAGCAGCTCACTGAGGTGTTCACTCTCCCCTCAGACTTCCAAACAGTCCAGACAGCATTTCAACATTGAGAAGAGTGACACGGCAAAGATAGGATCATTGCAGTGGAGTTGAGCAGGACTAGCTACTGCCCATGGGAAGGGAATTTGAAACAGATTGTGCAAGACAAAACAGGCCAGTTCTCATTGTAGCACTATTTTAAGCCTTGTGCACCTCAAGGGCTATTTTTATTTTTATTTTAAATCCATTGATAAAAAGAACATCATGGAAGAAGAATATATAAATTAACTATGAAAAAATTGTGAGAATAAGTACACCCCATGTGAGATGATGAAGAATATGGAAGGAGTTGTGAACTGTGAGGGAAATTCACATGTTCAGTGGTCAGTGGAGAAACACTGACCATCTGACATTGCATGCTTGTCTTTCTGTTTACTGATAGTTACTCTTGTAAATAGCCACAATCCCATTAAGGGCCCTGTTAGGTCGGTTGATCTGAAGATATAATAATTTTATTAAACATGACTTTAAATAAAACTACTCATCACATGTTGAGCTGCCATCCTGCTTTCTCATGTGCTAACTACACAGGAATACATTGGTGGTCAAACGCACTCCGCCACTTATGGATTTTCATAACAAGTCACCACACCATATAAAATCATCGTTGTATAGCAAGGTGAATGATGGGCATATGTCCCTTGAGAACATGTTGTCAAGCACTTCAGTGCACAGGAAGTGCATTCTGAAAGGTCTTCCTTTCCGAAATTTGAAGGGTAAGTGAATCAAAAACAAACAGAAAAGTTCTAGATTATAAAAAATGCCTTATAGCTTATGGGAAAAGTTTTGAGTAAAAGAAAGTTTAGCATCAGGGCTGACACCAAGCAATGTAAATTTGCCTCGTGTATACATACCTACACACAAACACACACACACACACGCACACACACACATACACACAAACCACACATGCACACATGTATGTATGTATCTTCCAAGTTATGTAACAGAGTGAGACTAACAAGATTGCTACCTAACAACAAAAATGTTCATAGCTCTGTAAAAATTCATGGAACTAAGTTTCATACCAGACCAGCTTTAAGCTAAAAGCATCGCAGTCTATGAGATGGGAGCCAGGATGGTATGCCATGCATATCTCCAGGACAAGTGCTTCTCAGTTCTAAGGCTCAAAATTTTGACTTTGGAAAAGTTCACCAGTATTTACCTTAAAATGCATGTTCTAGTTTTGCCAAGTTTTTTATTATTCCTTGAAAATCTAAAAAGCTCTAATCTTAGGAAACACAAATGATTTTTAAATTTATTTTCAGTACCTTAATCAAATAGTATAAAAAAGTTCTATCCAAATAAAGTAACCTTTAAAGTGATCATTGAACTGGACATGTTCCTAGCACTTTATCTTTGTTAAAATTACAACTGCTATAATGCCTTTTGGTTTATATTTCTTGTTTGCATCGTCATTACACCTATTTCTCTCTGTGTCTGACTTTCTGGTTCTAATTTTTATCCATAAGTGATTTCATACTTGCAGAAGCACAGTGAAATTGCTCTTAGCAAAGGCAGACTAGACGATAGAAAGAGATGCGACTGACACTGTGCCAGTATAGGAAGAAGCATGGGCGTTTCCCAGCACAGCCTGCAAGCTATCCGCATGAGGTATTTATTGTCTGAGAAAAGCCAAGTGTGGTTTTGATGCAGCAATTAAGAAGTCTGGAAGCTGTCACTGCATCTGAACAACATGTAAAACAAACGTGTAAACAAAAACCAAGCAAATAAATCAATAGTTCTGTTTAGATATTTCAGAGAAACAAAGTCACAGATCAAGCTCCTCCCTCCCAAGTGGGGGAGATACAGTGAGCAGAGAAAACCACGGTTTACTAAACCAGAAGTCTACGAGCAAAATTTCCCCTTGGTGTAATCTCCGCTATGAAAAATCTGACTTGTAGTTGAAAGACTGATCGAAGCTTAGTGAAGACAAGTCTCAACTCCGACAATTAAAATCATACATGGTCCCACTCACAGTGGACCATTCAGATCACCCTCCGCCCATATTTTACCTTACTATCTTTACTGTTACTAGATTCCTCAAGAGAAGTTCAAAGAAACATTTCTTCTTATTTTAGTCATTTAACAATACCTCTGAGCTTTCTATCCCCATCAGCTGTATCTACAATTAGAAAAGAAATATTATTTTTCAGAGCTTAACTTACTATTTTTCAGAACCCAGCTACTCCAGGGAAAGCAAAACACCCATTTCTACATTCCTGTTGTTTTTCCAGTTGTTAAGTAAAATAAGCAATTGTCTCTCTAGCAACTCTTCAGGAAACAAGATCGCTGAGACTATAGGATGGCAGTGATAGGACCTGATCTGCTTTCCCTTGTTTTTCCTGAAGACCTGTGCCGCACTTTATTTTCCCTACTACATCACAGCTAGCTATGAAGAAAAAGTTACAAAACAAATTAACATAGGATAACAAAGATTGAGGAGCCTCTGTGTGCTTCAAAACTTGAGTCAGACGGGCAAGAACAGAATTCTCAGACCAGAATGTTTTAAAACTGTGGTTAATGTGCTGAGAATTCCAAAATCAAAGTTCCCGATTTCTAAGAACAGATAGATAAAATAACAGAGACTTGGAAATCTTAGGAAAGTATTTGAAAGTCTGATAGAGATAAAAAGCATGATAACAGAAATCAATGCATCCTCTGAGCTCATTTATAGATTGGTTATGTCTGGAGGGAAAAAAAAAAGGGTCGGTTTGAGGATTTGATAATAGACACTTCCAAATATGAAAACCAATGCAAAATCAATCAGACTGGAATATAGCAAGCAGTGTAGCAGTCACAAAACATGTAATGTGTGCATACCATGACTACCAAACAGAGAAGAAAAGAGAATGCAGTAATGACTGAGAACTTTCTGTCGATGTCAAGAACTAAACCATAGATCCACAAGGTACACAGAGCACCACTTTACCAGATATCTCTTTATTATATGCCATGCAAACTAAGTGCAAATAAAACAAAACAAAATTGCTGCAAAATAAAGAAATAAAATAAACCAAACCCTCTGACTAAAACTGCACTGTATCAAAGATAAAGCCTTGAAAGATACCAGAGGTAGATCGTGTGTTTCATTACAAGCAGAGCTGGATCTTCCTTGAAAGCAAGAAGAGAGTGCAGTGAAATATGTTACATTATAGAAGAACATTAGCACACCAGCCAAGAGTTCTGTGTTCTGAGAAGTAAGTATTTTAAAAGTAAAGAGTAGACTGGGGACACAGCTCCATGTTAATCAATGTCTATCTACTTGCCAGTCATGTGTGAGGTACCGAGTGTGACTCCAGCACTAAAAATTAAAATGGATATTTACTTTCCCAAACAAGTAAATTTACAAGCACAAGTAATACTTGAGGGGCTTGTGGTGAGTAGAGATTAGAGATGCTTTGAAAAATATTTTAAAAACACTTGTTCATTTGTAGTTATTTGACTTGATGTAACAGGTAATGGTTTATTATAAAATGTCAAAAAAGTGTGTGGTGACTGTAATCTATGTATAAATAAAATGAGTGATATAAATTATATAATGATGAGAAAATGGAATTAGGAGTCCATTCATTATTATAATGTACTTATGTTTTATTTATTATTTTATCTTATGTGTATATTACCTGCACGTGTGTTGTGCTGTGCCCACCGATGTCAGAACAGCGTGCAGATCCTCTGGATCTGGAGTTATGAATGGATGTTAGCTGCTGTTTGGGTGCTAGGAACCAAACCCAGGTTCTCGTGCTCTGTACAGCTGAGCCATCTCTCTAGCCCCATTATAAGATACTTATATTTTCTATAAATTAAGAGTACTCTTAGAAAGTGACCTTAGATGTATAGATCTTAAATGCATACCACAAAGGCTAGGGCAACCAATTAAGTAACAAACAACAAATATATCATTTTAAAGAAAGAAAAAGAGGAGTCGCAGGAAATACTCAGTACCTTTCAGTCGGCAAGAGACAGTCCTAGAAGACAGAATGCTCAGGCATTGCTAAATTCATAAACGCCCACAATTGCTTGATTATAATTTACAGCTACTGGCCACTTTATGCAACAACATTCTTCTGGGGCTCATTTGAAAAATTCACTAAGATAAAACATGTTCTGAACCAGGAAACATCTTTGCAAACTTAAAGGAAAATGAATTATAAAATGTATGTTTTCAGGACTAAATAAAATTAAAGTATAGATGAATAGTTGACAAATAGATGAGAAATTCCAAAAGAGAATGAAAACAACACAAAACAAACCCAAAGCAAACAAAACCATGCATTTTAGTATGCTAAAGAGACAATATTTTAGCCAAATAAAAATAAAAATGTAACTAATTAAAATGTGAGTCTTTAGGGAAAGCTGTGGCGGAGGGGGGATATATAAGATTGAATGCATATGCTAATATATGAAAGTGATCAAAGTTTGCTTCTTGGGAGATTTGAAAATGGTGAGTACTTTAAAACAACATAAGAAGAAAAGTGAGAGAGGAGAAATGAGGACAACTGAAAAAGAGAGATCATAAGAAAACAAATAAAACCTAGAACTGTTACTGTCAAAAGATCCATAAAATCGATAAGCCTCTTGTCAAACTAAGACAAGTACAGAGGGAATGGACATAGTGGGTCAAGCCTTTAATCCCAGGACTCGGGAGGCAGAGGCCAAATAGATATCTGGGAGCTTCAGGCCAGCCTGGTCAACATAATAGTTCCAGGGCAGCTGGAGCTAAAGGGAAACCCTATGGAAAGAAAGACAAAGAAAGCAGGAAGAAGAAGGAAGGAAGGAAGGAAATGCAAAAATAACTAATTACAGAAGGGAAAGAACTGAGCTGGTGACATAGCTCAGCAGGTTAAGGTGATGCATAGTCCAAGCGCATGCGACACTAAAGCACTAACAGCAACTCAGTCCCCGGGACGCATATACTAGAAAGACATAAATGACTCTTGCAAGTTGCCCATTGTGGAATACATGTGTACACACACACACACACACACACACACACACACACACAAATAAATAAATAAATAGTAAATGAGATACCATAAAAACCAATGATAATGTAAACTATGTACAAATCAATGTCTGCATGCTATAAAATCTAGAAGGAATGTCTCAGTTCCTTGCAAACCTAGACAAAATACTCTAATCTACATGTTACAGCAAAAGCATATCATATAAAAAGACCTGCATCTGCTTAATATTAATGGTTAATCTCCATCCACAATAGAAAACCAATATACAAAAGTTTTACATTCTTTTCAAGTTGACAGAGACCTCAACTTTTGCATCCAAAGGCAATTGTGTTGTAAGAAGAAGTGTTTCCAACCATTTAAT
This sequence comes from Eospalax fontanierii, assembly GCA_035773235.1. Taxonomy (NCBI): domain Eukaryota; kingdom Metazoa; phylum Chordata; class Mammalia; order Rodentia; family Spalacidae; genus Eospalax; species Eospalax fontanierii. Next base: position 21,832,396 of record CM069541.1, on the reverse strand, counting down.
GAATTTCCCAAACCCTAGACTTTCTCATAACATAATTTGCAAGAATATTGTAAGTACTTATAAAACAACTCTTTTTGAAGTAGGCATTTGTTGTGTGCAGAAGTTATCTTCACTAGAAAAACAACCTATTAAAAGTGTGCTGAGCTGAAGTGCTGGGATGCTGTGACAGAGTGAGGAACAGGAAGTAAGCCTGGACAGAACCCCAAGAAAAAGAAGAAATGGAAGCAGAGAAAGGAATCCTTACCTTCTATCAGGGCCTCTGGCTTTAAATCAAATTTCAACTCTAGTTGCCTTGGGAGATCACTTGGAGTTGTAATCAGTCTAGAAGTGAACGGTTCAGAAACAGCCTCATGTTCATAAAATTTTGGAATAATAAGACTTTCCATTTCTGCATCTAAGAAGACTAAGTATAAAGATTACGTGGATTTCTCCTTAGAGTCTCTTGAGAAACAAGCTCAAGGACACCCAGCTGGAGGAATTAAAGAGCTTACTTACTCCCCTAGGGAATATAAACCTACATCATGTCACTTCTATTATGGAAAATCTATATTGTTTCTGACAGGACAAAATCCAACCTTTTTATCTTTTCTTAACTCCTTTTCAATGAAGCCAGACATCTCATTAATTAAGCCGATTTTAGATTTGACATTAAAGTATCTAACTCCCAACTACTTACATAGCAACGTTCAATGACACTTGTAATAAAATTCCCTAGTCTGAGATTCCAATCAAATTCAGTCTATATAAAAAGACTTAATCTACCTATCCTAATATTATGACTCTTCATTAATTTTATTTTTGATTGATTTATTTATTCTATCATAATGTTTTGAAAAGAGATTTTAATTATTATCATACATATTTTCCTGACCTCTATTAGATGTTCATAAATAAATTCATTCACACCTTGTAAATAAGAGTAATTCCACTTGAAACTACATTAGAGAATTTAAATTTTGAACGGTAACTGTAGATTTAGAAAAACAAAATGTATTCATGTGTGACTTCAGAAAAATCAATTTGGCTTAAGAAAATCACAGTACACTTATCTTCTTTTCTAATACTGCCTCCTAGAAGGAGATCCACAGAAACTCTAAACTGTGCTGTCAGGCCATGCTAAGGAGAAATGGAGAATCTTATGACTATTTGCTATGGAATTCCAGGTGTTCTAATAATCAATAATAAATAATACTAATTTAATGATAAATAAATTTAATAATAACAAATATTATTGTTCTAATATTGTCTGAGAACACATGGATAGAAAATATTCTTGTATCTCAGAATATATTTGAAAAAATTAATGATTAAGGATGAAACTAGTGAAATAAAAGGAATCCAGTAGTTTGTGCTTTTCAAACAGTGTGAGATCTGAAGATTCATAGCAAAGGATGAAATAGAAGAAAAATCATTTCCAAACTACTATTTTGCTTTCAGTTTCAAAATATGAGAAGGGTAAAAATCATGAAAATACAATACTGATGTGTGAAATTCTCAAAAATTATGACTATCATAAAGGAAAATCGAGAAAAAGGATTCTAACTTTTCTTACATATTACCTTCTTAAAATGTATCAGGTCCTTTATCCTACAACCAAATAAATGCCATCACAAACAACACATAAGAGTAAGTTTATGCTTTTCTCATATTTTAATTGTGAAACAAGGAAGACTTGCTGAAGTATATATTTTAAAGTCAAAATCATGTTGTTATGCCAGAAACATTTTAACAGGATAGATTTATATACTCTATATCTGGTTGTACATTTTTTCATTTATTTAACAATATTGACAGCTTTATACTATTTTACTGTATGAGAGCACTGTAATCTACTCCAGTGCCCATTTATCGACAGATATTTAAGCTATTTCCAAAGTAATCACTGTTAAAACCCATTGAAAATGTGTATCTTTTCATCATTTGATTGACTGCATGTTATCTATTTGCAACCTGTTTATCAATGCACCTTTGTTTGTATTTTCTAAAAGCCATTTCCAGAAATGGAATTGCTTGTAATAATCTTTTTAAAAAGCAGCAGCTATTGAAAAATTATCCTGTTAAAAGATTGCTCAAATATAGATTTCTAGCAAGAGCACATGTGTACCTAGTTTCTCTTTTTTGCACAAATCATATGTAATCATTTTTAAAAATCTGTAAATATGTACTTATCAATTTGAAGATCCATGTATTTGGCATTTAATGAAGTTGAGTTTTTTTTCCTATATTAATGATTTGATGAAGCAAAATTACAATGAATGTAGCAATTACTTTTCAGGACTCAATGACGTCTTTTGCAGTAAGATTTGCCCTAAGCTTAAGCTTGAGTTATAAATAGCTCTGTTCACTATTATGGCAATCATATAAAATTTGAATTGTCTTTTTGTTCTGTCCTTTTATAGGAATGCTTGATTTTCTACATCAGGATTTGTAGTGCAAAAAATGTAGTGATAGTTCAATGGGTACAGTTCATCTACAGTAAGTTTCATACACTGCATAAAGAATAATAGGCCAGGATCATGAAACATAACTAAAGGGAACCATGTCCCCTTGTTTAGTGAGAAATTATGCTATTCATTTACTTTGTTTCTAAAAGACACAAGTCTTAACTTGCAAGCATCCTATGTGAAACCTTTACTAGCCTTGCCTTTTTAACTATGATCACAAATGGCCTGGATAAAATTAATCCAGTGAAAAGATACTTGAGGACCTTGCTCCTGGACCTGTACCACCTAAGTCTGAATTCTAGTTTTTCCCTGACTAGCTGCTGCACACAACAGGCAGCCTACATTCCAATGCTTCAGATTCTCCAATGTGAGAACTAGAATAATGATGTCATAGATAATAAAAAGATTATAGAGGAGATGGTCAAAGCCTTGTGTGAATATTTTTAATTAATTTATTTAGTTTTATTGTTTATGTATTAAAGTGTTTTGCCTGCGTGTACATAAGTGCACCCATGTCATGCAATGCCCATGGAGGTCAGAAGAGGGCATCAGATCCCCTAGTACTGGAGTTAAGGACCACCGTTAACCACCATGTGAGTGCTGGGTACAGAATATGGGTCCTCTGGAATAGCAGCAAGTGTTCTTAACTGCTGAGTCATCTCTTCAACCAGAGTATTTAATTAAAAAAAAAAACTTAATTAACTCTTCGAGAATTTCATATAGTGTGTTTCGATGACATTCATCCCCTCCCCCATCTCTTCTCAGATATACCCCTTTCTTTACTTGCCAGATTTTGTGTCCTGGGTTTTTCAAACTCATTTAGTCCAGTTTGTGCTGCCTATATACTCTTTGGTGTTGGGTCCTCCATGGCTCATGGCCAGCAAACCAAGGGCCACACTCTTAAAGAAACCTGACCATCCGTCTTCCAGCAGCTGTCAATTGACAATAACTACTCAGCCAGGGAGAGACTTCATACCCATCTTTCCCCTCCATGCTGAGATTTTGTCTGACTTTGGCTGGTGCAGATCTTGTACAAACTGACACAATGCTGTGAGTTCATAGGTGCAACTGCCCTGTTATGTCCTGAATGTTTTGTTGTAAAAGTACAGACAGGAAGAATAAAATATTACGGAATAACGTATACCCAGGACCCGGCCCACTGACCATTGCCTCTAAGTTAGAGGTTCTACAGGCTACAAAAAAATGCACCACTGGGAGGTGTGCATGGTGCATCCCTGCAATCCCAGCACTTAGGAGGAAAGGAAGTGAATCTCAGTAAGATCGAGGCAACTCTGATCCACACAGCAAGTTCCAGGCCAGCTGGGGAAAGACCACTAGCTTGGGACCAAGAGTTCAAACATATGAGTTTAGATTCAACCTATAACAAGTCATTTCTTACTGTGATACATTTTCCAGAAATTATCCTACCAAACATTTTTATTTGAGTGTTGTGGACCATGTCTGTAATCTCACACCTCAGGTGAATAGGGTGTGAGGATCTCTAGTTCATGGTTAGCCTGGGCTACATATGAATACTGTGACTGTGTCTGAAAACTAAAACAAAACCAAAATAGTCATTAAATACTTTTGTGTGAAAATCACTAACCAACATTCTATACCATGCTTATCATTCTGTATTAGAGTTTTTTCTCATACATAAAGTGATGTATTTGCTTCTGTTACTGGGGTACAAAATAATGTATAAAAGCCACTCCATCCTTCTTTATAGTGAGAACATCTTGGGCAATCCGGGAGACACTGCCATCTGTGCCCGCCTCAGGCTTCAAATATAGCCCAGCTGTCGTACAATCTTCACACAAACATCAGGGACGTCCGCAAGGCCACACAGCATGCAGGGCACAGCGCCACAACCATACACTGGCACACAGGGCCACTTCGCAGTGGCTATAGTCTGCCTTCCCATCCTCAGATTGCACACATGAGGAGCAGGTGAAGGGTGCTTTCCTGGAAAGGTCAGCTTCTGAGGCTTGGGTTTGGCTCTGCATCAGGTCCACTCAGCATCTACACCCTTGAAGCTTGGGATCCTGTGAGCCCAGGCCTTGGGAACACTGGTGAGTGGACTATGGCACAGCTATTGTCGCCGGTGTGTTCTCTGCACGTCTGAGTCTTGGAAAAGGAGCTGCTTGGTCCTTTCTAACAGCTTGGTGAAGAACCTGTAGCCCAGCTTTCTCTGACGCACTAGACCTTGAGTTTCAGTGGGGCAGCTTCCGCAAACGGGTGGCGCAACCTAGACGCATAAAGTAAAGACAAATATACTGAAATTGGAGTTCTAGAATTATAGAGCAGTATTTGTCTCCCAGAGTTATGATGTTGATACCGAGTGTTCCATGAAGTCTCAGAATCATGTGTGACAAGATAGAATAGCCAGTACCGCAGGGAGCATCACCTTCAGTGCACTGCCCAGTATTTGGGAGATTTCCTGAAACTCTGTTGAAGAAAGTTTTATTGAGTTAGGCCTTAAAGAGTTGACTAGTTATGAAGAGATGTTTCTGCACATGTTTATGATGGCATGTGTAAAAATATGGAGAGAGGAGATAGAGAAAAGTGTCAGTTTGCTATAGTTTATGATATTGTGGAAGGTTCTTACAGGGGCCTAAGAACAAACATGGAAATATAAGAGTGAGTGCTGTGTTATAAAGTGTGTAATTTTCTTAGAGAAAAGAAGACGTGTTATTTGTGGGTTTTCTGCTAATAGTAATAATCTTAGTTACACAACCAGGAATTGGGTTCAGGAAAATATAATACAAATACCAATTACTGGGGCTGGGGAGATGGCTCACTGGTTAAGAGCACTGACTGCTCTTGCAAAGGACTTAGGTTTGATTGCCATCTTCTGAGCTCCACAGGCATTGCATGACACAGATGCACTTACACATATGCAGGCAATACACTCATACATGCAATAAAAGTAATAAGTAAAATATGAAATGTATGTCAATTACTATATGCCACTGTCTACTTAACTTTTTCTTGAATTACACCATCACACCCTGGCACCAACTCAGAGATCAAGAGTGACTCAAACTCTGGACTTTAGATAGAATGAGAGATTAGATCTTACTCCAGTTACGAGATACAGTAACTCCCTCTGCTTTGATGACTGCTCACCCGTTCTACACTGTTCATATATTTGTCAAATGGAGTTAGCAAAATGCTGGAGAACTGCATTTGTATGTGTATGTATTCTGTCTCTAGGTATGTTCTACCATATGGTAAGAATTCAGTGAACTGTAATGTTGGTTCTGCATTATTTACAATGATCTATTGCAATAGCTGTGGCCAGATGTGTCCCTATTAGTGTAAATGCTCTTAAAATCCTTTCCGTAAACATACATTTGGAGCTAACGTAACTTGTATGAAAAAGTATGTATATACAGTTTACAAATGGTAGAGATAGTTACCCAAGATATCCAAAATCATGAACAATTGTGGTGGGCATTCTTTTAAATTCTTTAGAATATGAAATTTTGACTTTTAATAGAAAACATCCCGAACTTCTTAAGGATGTGGTAGAATGGTTAAATAAAATGCTTTATTATGGGTAATGACTAAAGTTCCACTTAAACTCAGAGAATAAAATCTCTAAAGAGATTAAAAAGAAAAGTTATTTTTTCCCACAGCCATAAACATGAATGAGAGCCTCAAGTACATTTATTTTGATATGGGGGATATGTAAGTGTCTAAGCTCCATGAATACTTTTTTTTTTTCTACCACTCATCATTACTGAAGAGTGAACTCTCAGGGACAATAAAGTTAATGAAATTAGCATAGTAAATTTATACATGATTTGCGAATACTAGTAATTTGAAGATAAACTGATAATAATAAATTACACTTTTAAAGTAGTCTGATTCCATTAAAAATGTCCACTCCCCTCTTTTCGCCTCCACCGAAGTTTATTCCTGTCAGGGAGCAAGTCCCTTAATCCTCTGCAGCGCATTGTTGAATTGTTTTATCAGAATCTCTGTGCTTTCCCACCGAGGAGTTGGGCTGAAACTGTGTGATGAGAAGTGTCCATGCCATTCGTGATTCCTTCTCTGTGCCTCTGTCAGGTCCAGCCACGTTCTCTTTCTCCCCAACAACACTCTCCACTATCCACTCAGCTTTCCCTATTTGGTATACCAAAATGTCTCTTTCCAGTTTAGTTACAGGAATGGTTCAGCTAGCAAGGTACGTTTTAAAGTGCCATGTATAACACACAGACGCACACATGCACATCACAAACAAAAGAAGAAAACAGATCTGAACAAATTCTTGGGCAATGATGGAATTCTAGGTATGAAATCAACGTTCTTGAATTCCATTTCTTTTGCATGATCAGTGATTTTGAGTTAACCAGGGAAAAACTACTGTTTTATTTTAAAGAGAGAGAGAAAAGGAGAAACGCCTTATACTAGTGGTGTGTCAGGGTAAGTCTTTTAAAGGTAAATAGAATATGCCATTTAAGATTGATGATTCTTAGGAAGTGAGTTGATATGATGAACAGTGAAAAACTGTGTGACACCTGGAAGTTTGCTTCCAGGAGAGAATGATGAAGGATTAGCAGGAGGTCCACCCAGCCGACCTGCATGCACAGAAATATGATCGAATGGAACTGAACTGAACGGTGAAAGTAAATGAAAGACACTGAAGTTCCAAAGGCACATTTCCCAATTTAGTAGTTCCTCAAGGTTCTCTCCTAGAAAGAACTTGGAGATAAAATAGCCACTGTTCAAGAAGGGAGCGTAAAATGCTCTAGAAACTGATCACAACAATTTTCCCTAACGGAAAATGATGAAGGCCTGATCCAGGAAACTGCAGTAGGTAGAGACAGAGAGATAAAAATGACAAAATGAGGTTGGACCGAGAGGACATATGGTGTTGAATACAATCAAATACATTGTGTGGAAGAATGAATAAAACAATTTCATTCAGAGGTTACATACTGAATTGGAATCTATATAGAACTACCTGAGGGAAGAGGACTTTTGAGAAAAACAAATCTAGCTTGAGCAGTGGGCGGTTGGTGACCCTGGTAGGCAAAGGCTGTGTTTTCTTGTCTTGATAGCTCTTATCTTAGTGCCTTGCCACGATGTAACAAATTCCCCAGAAGTTATCAGCTTAAAAAAATGCTTTCTCGGGGCTGGAGAGATGGTTCAGTGTTTAAGAACACTGATTGCTCTTGCAGAGGACCCAGGTTCCCGCACCCACACGGTAGCTAACAAGTGCCTGTAACTCCAGTTCCAGGGGATCTGACACCTTCTTCTGTCCTCCATGGACATTGCACGACATGGTTACACTTACACACATGCAGAAGATGCACTCAGTCATAAAATAAAAACAAAATAATAAAATTTCAAGGACTTTAAAAAAGATGCTTTCTGTAGACCCATCTGGCCTGGAACTCAGCATGTAGTCAAGGCTGGCCTCTATCTCACAGAGATACCCCTGCCTCTCCTCCTGAGTGCTGGGATTAAAGGCCTCTGCCACCAGCCCAGGAACAATATGCATTTTATTATTTGTGGGTGAGATATCGTGATGAAGCTTAGGCTTATCTTTTGGTGAGGGTCATGCAAGCCTACAACAAACATGTTTGGAGTATTTTTTTTCTTTATTTTGTTGTTGCTTTGTATTATTATTATTATTATTATTATTATTATTATTATTATTTTGGCAAGATCTAGAACTGGCCTTGAACTCCAATGGGTGGAAATACCATGAAATACTGATCCTTCCATATACAAAGGTGACAGTTGTGCTGTACCTTGTCTGGCCAAACAAGTTGTTTTTTTCTTTTGTATTTGGTCCTGAATCAAGGGATCTGTGTGCTACACAGGCTGTTCCACTGACCTACTCCCCAAGCCTGTTTTGATTTGCTTTTAAATCAGGACTTCACACATACTAGGCAATTCACTCTTCCAAGTAAATAGCACTCTAAGCCCAGGCTTTGTTCTTACTTGAAGATTCAAATTGGGCAAATCTGCTGTTGAACTCATCTGGTTAGTTGTAAGATTCATTTTCTTTTGAGTTGCAGTGTTAAGGTATAGTCGTTTCTGTTACCGTCCTGTCTCACCACTGGGGACCAGCCCAAGTGGACTTTGGGGTTGGGGCAGCCCGAGGGGTTGGGGATGAGTAGACGCAGAGTCAAGCCGCAGATTCCGGGAGTTGGACTGTGTGGGACAGATGCAAATCACAGGTCCCATCCTCGATCAAGGATAGGTGGTTTGCAAAGCCTTGAACCCAACCAAGGAGGATGGTGAGGGTGACCTTAGAGTCTTTCTACCGCATACATGGCTAGATCAAAATAGACTGCAGGGAAAAAGACACACATATGATGCATTGTAGTAATGTGTGGTACAGACTGCTGTATGAAAATACTGAAACTACAAAACAACTTCAAATGTATCTTTAGCAGACCCCGTGTTGCCCTGTGAAGGTGACTCACAATAATCTCCTTTTCATTCTGCTTGCTTGGTGGGTTACTCATATGTTGGAGCATCCGCTTACCTGTGCTTCCTTGTGTTGACAATAAATTAATGTGATAATTAGTTCTCATTGTTTAAGTGAATTTATTTTTAAATGAGGAACAGGTCTTCCAGGATTTTGAATGGCAGATACACCTGCATCCTTCCTCGGGCGATTTCACTTAGTGCAGCCATGTCACCTAATTCAGTAACACTTTTCCATTTAAAACAGTGTGGTACCAGATAACAATGACAGCATGAGATTTGAGGTCTAGAAAAAGCCTGAGGCGAATAGATTATGTTTAGGCACTGACAAAACACAGACACATTATTCAGTTTTTGCCCAAGCAAGTTAATTTATTCTAAACTTGTGAAGCTTTGTTTTGATAACTTCTGAGCTTGTTCTCGGCTCAGTGCTTGTTTGACTGAGAAGTCTTTCCTTCTAAGTGCTGCCTTTTGTCCCTAAAATGCTATTTAGGGGACTAATGAACTGAAATCATAAAAGAATTCTTAAAGGAAAGGAATAGGGTCATGGTGATACACCATACATTCATGTATTTGGGTCCCATAGTGTTTACTGTAACCCAGACTAAGTCTGTATATAAAGAGTCAACTTGTGTCATGTGTGCAATTGTAGCAGTGAGCCAGAACTGTTAGTTTGGCTCAAGATTTCAGAAGCTTGTTCCGAGTTGTCAAAGGATTTGAAAGCTTTCCAACTATTGTTGTTGCTGTTTTGTGTGTGGGGATTGAGAGGGGTTGTTTGTTTGTTTATTTTGTTTTATAGCACCAGATGACCTAGAACTCAATATGTACATGAAGCTGACTTTGATCTTACACAGATCTGACTGCCTCTGCTTCCCGAGAGCTAAGATTAGAGGCATGTGCCACCATAACCCATCTGATTTTTATTTATTTTTTAAATTTATTTTTTAAATTTTTATGCATGAGTGTTTTGCCTGAATGTAAATGCACCACACATGTACAAGGCTGTGGAGACCAGAAATTGTCAGACATCATGAAACTGGAGTTAAGGATGCTTGTTAGCAGCCATGTGGGTGCTGGGAACCAAACCTAGGTCCTTTGCCAGAGCAGCCAGGGCTCTTAAACCACGGAGCCATCTTTCCAGTTCTTGACCTGGTATTTTTTGAATCTTTGATTTGGAGCCAATAATTATGTTTTATAACAATAAAAGTATGTTACAACACAACATTGTTTAAAAAAATAGAATAGAAATTTGATGTCAAAATGCTTAATTCCTCTCAAACCAGACAAACAAATCTCACCATAAGATGGTCGTTTACAAATACAATTTACTTGAGATCTGCCTTGTGTTGATTGAAAGATTTTGTGCAAAGAACCCGAATAATTATGTGATAGACTGGGCAATAAGGACATTTATAAATTAAGACATTTGAGAGATATCATGAATTGACCTATATGATGTTGATTCCAATGAGTGGTGAGTGTCATTTGCTTAGAGTGAAGCTGTTGAGACAAATAGTGTATTATAATATTAAAAATCCATCCCTGTTGTCTACTGAAATATGACTCATATAGAATTATATTCAACCATAACACGCATTCTAAGTATAAGGGTGTGAGGTATTCTTGGTCTACATAATTTACTTATTTCATGGACTGTTGGTGGCTAGGTTATCCAGTTGTCAGCAGCTGAACTTTCTACCCTGAATGGGAGCAGTTCTGTAAATGTCGTGAGAAGTTATCAAGAAGTGCAGTACTTGCCTTGTTCAATTGAGTCCTTACTACAATGTATCAGAATTTAAATGACAGGTGATTTGAAAGGCTACAACTTTGTCCTTTGGAAAATGAAGGTCATTGAGGGACTTTTAACTGGTCCCCATAGGGTCTGGGTGTTTGGACAGTTTAGTCATCATGAATGATTAGTAGAATCAATTCTGGTTTACCCTAAGCTGAGGAAACACAATGTTCCAGAAGATTCAACTTTTCAGGTAAAAATGTTTGCTGCATTTGCAATTGTTTACTTTCTCTAGAGAGGAGGAAACTGTAGGACTAGGTCTAGAATTTACCTAACATGGTTCCAGAAGATGTTTGGTTTCCTGCTTCTGTATCTATGTAGCTTTAAAGAGTCCCAAGACTATACTCTATGAAATGAAATTTTACTTAAGGACCTTTGAATATCAATGCAAACATTGTACCTGGTGATTTATTCAAACATTTGTACTGTTAGTGTTTTAATTCTGAGCTATTAAAAAATTTTTTAAAGTAGTTTTCCATTTTAATGCGCTCTTTTGCACCATAGTAATTTCCAAATATCACTTTAATCAATAATATGCACGGTACCAGAGCCTTTGGGCCTATAAAATGTCAGCTGTTTAATTTTGAGAAATGGATAGTGCCCTTACAAAATCATCTGGTCAAGCATTTGCATACATTATACTTAGCATGGAGACTTACAGAGCACTGAGAATGTCTTCATCAATTACATCAAGAAGATGTAAAGCTTGGGATCTTTCTGTGTGATAGTCAATTACCAGATCGGAGGGTCTGATTAATTTCCCCAATTCCTGCTATGCACAGCGTAGCAAAATGACAGATAGAAGAAAATTAAGCTATTGTAGAACAGTTCAATTTATATTCCTAGAACTTTTTGGCTCTCCTCTCTCATACATACATACACACACATACACATACATATACTCACACAGCATTTATATTATATGATATAGGCATAATTTTTTTTCATTCAGCCCTATAACACTGAAGTTTTATATGTTCTAGAATGCAGGTATGACTTGCACTGATCTCACAGGTGACAAGAATATCCAGAGGAACTTCAAGAGCTTATCAAGCTCATCCCATAGCAAATGCTTCATCAGTCAGGGACAATCCAGCATGGCAAAGCCTAATTTTTTTAATCCTATATCAGACTTTTAATATGACTGCAGCATTTCTCTGTCAGCAGAGAACCTAAGAGCCTGACTGTTAAATTCAGTTTTTAAGAGTGGGTCTGAACTCAGAGAACACTCACTCCCTCAGATATTTCTTGGAACTCTCTCTCTTCTGGAACTGTGTCTGGAACTCTGTCCCTAGAATGACGTCTCCAGACAGGCCACCACCATGATTTTATTCAAAATGTTTTCCCCAGCTTCAATGGGGAAGTACAAACTTGACTCCATCCTTACCAAACCATCCTGCCTTTTCATCCCTAGTTTTAGAAAAATCTCATTCACCCCAGGTCAGTCTTCCTTCCCAGCCTTCACTGTGTGCAGTGAAGATGGATATGTCTTCTTTCAGGTTTTGATATGTTAATTCTCAAATATCTCCACATTCATCCATTATTTCTTTGGGGACTGAGATTTCCAAGGAAGTGAGATCAGGTGCTCAGGTCACAAGACACAAGAGCATATGGTTTTTCAGGGTTAATTAGAAGTCCAGTTGATTAGTTCTGATTATGACCATTTTATAAGTCATTCCTAGACATGGTTATAGACATTATAAACAGGATCATTTATTTCAGAAAATATTTATTCAGCACGGGCTCTCTGGGAAGCATTTGTGAAAGAAGCCTAGCAGTATTCACCACATTCACAGCATTATATAAGCAAATCTTTACAAAGTGTTGAGATAGTTGTAATAATAAAAACATGCATCAAAGTGCTCAGGAACAGAGAAACAAGAGTGAACAGCATTCTTATTCATTGGGACAAGAGGACCCAGTCCAGATGAAGAGTGGAGTTTCTGTTAGATTGTGAAAAATTTTTGTATCTTTCTACAAAAGTAATGGCAAGTATCTTCAATAGAAAGAGTACAGGGCAAAACTGGAGAGATGCCAGAAATGTGTGCAACTATATATGAACTTGTAGCTCCTGTGGTGAGATGTGGGAACTTGTGGGTGGCAGAAAACTTAGCTAAAAGAAATTGGATCATTTCATTTCTGTTGCCAAGTAAGGATTCCCTGGAATGACATGACATTCCTTTCAGCCTTCGACTAAGTAACAGCAATAAAATACCGCATTGTGTTAATATAATTGTACTGAATAATGTATTGATTTACAATGAAATGTTAGTGCTGGACATTTAGTATATTAGGATTGTATAATACGTGCGGCACTTATATTATGTGCAATGTGAGAAAGGATTTGCTGTCCTCTGCAGTCAAGGGTAGAGAGAATAATCAACATCTTATTTCAGCTGTTCTCTACCACTCTCTCCTCCACGTTTTTTGAGATAGTGCCTTGTGTATTCTAAGCTGGCTTTAAACTAGCTGTGTAACCACAGATGACCTTATCAAGCCTCTTCCACCCCCCAAGTTTATGCTACCATGCTGGTTAATGCAGCCCTCAGGCATTGTACATGGCAGGTAAACACTCTACAAAGCTACATCTTCATCTCAATGTTCTCCAATTTTATCGCTACCTCAATTAACTCAGTTTTTACATTAGAGAAAATATGTTTTGATTCCTTCAATTCAAAGACTTTTCTCTGTGGTTTTTAGTTAAATTTATTATTCTTTTCAACTCCTGTATTTAAACTAAAGAACTGATGTAGATATTGCTGAAGCTCATGTGATACTTTGATACCTGGATACACTGTGCACTGGTCTCATACATCCACATTTTCCCACCCACTTCCAGTCTCCAAGAATCACTTTTACTTCCAGGTCAGTGGTTTATGACTCTTGCATATAAAAGAGAACCTGTGGTACTTGTCACTCTGTGTCTGGCTCATTTTACTTAACATAATGACTAAGGAATCACCAAAGCTGTCTGCTTTGGAAAGCAAAAAAACCTTCCATAGTTAAATTTTAAGATAAAATTATTATTATTATTATTTATGTATATGAGTGTTTTGCTGGCATGTGTGTAGGCTCACCATATTATGCAATGTCCCCAGAGGTCAGAAGAATGCAATTGATTCCCTGGAACTATTGTTATGAATGTTTGTGAGTTGCCACATGTGGTGTAAGTAAGGAAACCTGGGCCCTTTGCAAGAGCAGGCAGTGTTCTTAAGCATTGTACCATCTCCTCAGCCCCATACATCTTTTCATCTCTAATTTCCTATGATTTCTGATTATTGAGTATACTCAATATGTTCTAAATACTAATCAAAATACTTAACTGATATAAATTACTAATGTTTTATGAATTATTTTAAATATATAGTGATATACTGATTAGTACAAAATGCTTCTGAATGTTTTACTAATTTCAAATCATGTTGGCTACAAACAAATAATAAATTCATGCTCATTATACCTCATGCCTATAATCCCAGCACTTTGGATGTTGAGACAGTAGAAATGCTCTGAATTTTAAGCAACTCTGGACTATAGAGTGAGACTATTTGCCAATGAACACAACACGTGTACATGAGTACATACACGTATATATATATGTGTGTATATATATATATATATATATACACATTCACAAGTATAGAATTGTATCTATCACATGAAATTATTAAAATATCTAGAAAAAATGAATGATAGTGTGAAGTGAAATAAAAGTTCAGGAGAGGGAGCTAAAACCTCCTCAAGATTCCAAACAATGCTCTGTATTAATAACAACTAAATAAAATGTTTGAATCCAGACTGAGAGTAGTCATGGCTCTCTCAGTGGATTGCCCTGCAAGAAGGAAAACTTAAAGCAAAGATTTGAAAGTACCATAGAGGTACAAGTCAAATAAATTCTAGTGAATGTGGTTCACATTCAACCACTGGAACTGCATTCCGTGAACCCTTCCATACCTTCCAAAAATATCTGAGATATTTTTGATCTTGCAGTGATGTTCCAGTGTTCAGGAGCCTGAGTGCCTCAATGGCATTGACCAGTGGCATAAGTTTGCAGACATGTCTCATGAATGGTTGCTCTTTGCCTTTCATGGACAGGAGCCAGTTTCCAGGAACAGCCTTTCTGGAGAAGGACCAGGGAGTAGCCTGACTGGCCAGCTCACATCCTCCACAGTATCCTCTGAGGGTGACATAAATCAGTAGAAGCCCTGATTCAGTGCAGAAGCCTTATTCAATGATGAGTTCTGCTGCTCTCAGTCATATCAGTGTCCTGGTATGATCTGGGTACTAGACTAAACTTCCTCCCATGCTTAGCTGTAAGGAGCTGCTTCCTGTTGACCACTGTAGATATTCAACAACATTTTTGTGCTTCTTAAACTAATATATTTTGGATAAAGGAACACATTTTAGGAAGATAATCTAAACACAGAGTGTTGCTTCTGCAGAAACCTGACCCTCACTAAGGTATTGATTCCATTTCTTGGAGTTATGCCCTCTCAGTTTGGGTCAGCAATTCCAGACACCACATATCCTCCAAACATTCCTCTGTGTCTCTGCTTCCTTCCTACCTGTCCCACGATGAAGACACTGTTGATCGTCTTTAAAAAGACTAAGGCTTGCTAAGAGACTGTACAACTTCTTGGAACGCCTGCTTGAAGACACAGTATATGAAGTGAGACTTATTTTTTCTTGTTTCCTCTTTACCAGGAAGAATTTAAAGTGATTAATCACAGTTACTCGAGCTAGAATGCTTTCCAATGCATCTGCTGTGGAAGAGTTCATAATGTATAAATGTTTTCAGAGCACGAACTTGTCCTATTTGTTTCTTCAGTCTCTGTCTCATCACAAATAATCTCTTCACTAAATATGTAGTGATGAAGCAAATCTTGAATAATGTTTAGTTTTTTTCAGTGTGTTATGGAGAGAGTATTTAGCCAGAAGAATCTAAGGTTAATGGTTATTCTAGTTGAGTTTAGATGTACAGTTCATAAGTAATCATAAATAGTACCCCATTCCTTATATTAGACAAGGAAATAGAGGTTAAAATACTTGTCAAAAGAATGTATATCACGACCAGAATTAACTCTCTCATATTAAAATGTATACATTGTGTGGGATGACAAAAGACTCTAATAGACAAAAAGACTCTATTAGGCAAAAAGAACAAAAATTTAAAGCATCACAACACTTGACTTCAACATATACAACAAAACTATAGTAATCAAAACTGTACAGTTCTGACCTACAAATGGACATGTAGGCAATGCTGTGAAATACAGTAGGAAAACCAACTGATTTTTAAATGAAAATGTCAAGAACCTACCTTGGAAACAGCACAGTCTCTTTTATTAAGTGATACTGAGAAAACTGAGTTACATGCTGAAGAGTGAATTTTGCTCTTAGCACATACTGTCTATCTGTATCGTTATCTATCTATCATCTATCTATGAATCTACCCTGTCTATCATCTATCTATCTATCTATCTATCATCTATCTATCTACTCTGTCTATCATCTATCTGTCTATCATCTATCTGTCTTACCTAGCTATCATCTATCATCTATCTATCTATCTATCTATCTATCTATCTATC
Source organism: Eospalax fontanierii (assembly GCA_035773235.1). Taxonomy (NCBI): domain Eukaryota; kingdom Metazoa; phylum Chordata; class Mammalia; order Rodentia; family Spalacidae; genus Eospalax; species Eospalax fontanierii. The sequence continues at coordinate 21,816,119 of CM069541.1, read as the reverse complement.
ATCTATCTATATATCTACTCTATTATCTATCTACTTTGTCTATCATCTGTCTATCTATCATTTATCTACTCTATCATCTATTATCTGTCTATCTATCTATCTATCTATCATTTATCTATCTACTCTATCATCTGTCTATCTGTGTGTGTGTCTGCATATACCTGTATTTATAATCAAAATACATAAAAGACTAATGTAAGGGAATGTGGGTTTGGCTTGTGGTAGAATTTGTGCTCAGCATGTTTGAAGCCTGCATTCAATCCCAAGCACTAAATAAGACAGTAACGTGGGGCAAAGAAGACTTAAGGATAGATCTGAAGATGAAACACTGGAAGAAAAAAAAGTAAAGGAAGAGCTCCATGGTATCAGTCTGGGAAAGGATGTTTTCGATAGATAAATAAATAGACTAAGTCATGCTAAGATGTTTCTGTCCAGACAAGTAAATAGCTATTAACACAGAAATTAGACAGCCTATGAAATGGGAGAAAACCTAAAGCTAAGTTTCTCACAGGGGTTAATATCTAAATTAAATAATTTATGAAATCATAGGAAATAATTTTTTTAATTTTTAATTTATTTTATTGCATTTATGTGTGTGAGAGAGATGCTGCAGAGAGCACGCTGTGGCAAGCATGTGAAGGTCAGAGTGCTACGATCCAGAGTTGGTTCTTGCTGAGTTGGAGTTACTTATTATTTCCGTTTTCTGCCATGTTACTTGCTCCAGGCCATTAGGCCAGGAGCTTCCAGGTGACTGACTGTCTGTCTGTACCTCCCATCTTGCCACAGGAATGCTAAGCTACAGGTGCACGCCACTCTATCCATCTCCTTTATTTGGGTAAAACTGGATCCACTAGGTTTCAATCCACTCAGTTTACCCACTAAGCCATCTCACTGGACTCTAGCAAAATATTTTGATTAAAAATGAATTAGCAAAAATATCAAAAATGCGGGGAGGCAAGATGTCTGGGCAAGAATTTAATTCAATGAAATATTTTTGAATTGAGAAATAGTTCAAACAAGTGAAACATAATCACATATACTGTATGTTTCTATGTGTGTCAAAGACCTTTCTCCAAAAGGGAGACCATATCATACTCTCCTTTAGAAACCTTTCCTTCTAGGAATAGAAGATGTGTGCGCATGGTCAGTGTGTTAGTTGAGTTCTCTAAAGGGATGGAACTGATAAAATGAATAGATAGATAGATAAATGGATAGGTAGATGATAGGTAGATAGAGAATGCATTTACTAAATTGGCTTATGGGATAGAGTCTGAGTAGTTCAACAGTGTTTTTAAAGATCAGTTTATAAATGTGAAGTAACCACCAGATCACAATTCATGACATTTGTTTCAATAAAATTTGGAGGAAAAGGAGGAAATGAAACTGTAAAGTGTTCTTAGTTGCTTTGTTCCATTTACTTACGAATATATTAATTATATCATTTTCAGCGGGTTTTTTTGCTTGTGTTTATTTTAATTTGAGCAATGTATGTATTTTATACTGCCTGTTTCAAAAGATGAGTATATTGTGAAATGATTAATTTGAAGTAATTGAGATGGTCTGCACTTCACATATTAATCAGTTTTACAGTAAGAACACTTTAAACTCCACTCTTAGCAATTTTAATAATGATATTTATTGTATTTACTATACTCACAATGGTGCACATTAATTAAATCCTGTGTACCTGTTTCTCATATTAAGCCGAGGTTTTATATTCTAGACCAACATTCCCTCCGTACCACAGCTGGCTGGGAATCCCCAGCGCACTCTCCTTGTCCACCATTTCCATTTTTTAAGATTTTTAATGTGTCTCTCTGTGGCCGGATTATTTCACTAAGTTTAGCATTGTCCAGATTCAACTGTGCAGCAGAAAATGAAAATGGCAGTTTCCTTTCTTTTTTTCATTTTCTTTTTTTAAAAAATGACAGGTGGCCCAGGCTGGCCTTGAACTCCGTGTTTCTGAGGATTATCTCTAACTCCTCAACATCTAGCCTGCAACTCTCAAATACTGAGATTAGAGGTGTGTACTGTTGTGCAAAGAATTGATTTTCCTTCATTTTAAAGGATGGATATATATTTTCTGTCTGTCTGTCTCTCTCTCTCTTATGTGTGTGTGTGTGTGTGTGTGTGTGTGTGTTTATTCAAGAATATTTCCATAAACTGATCATTCCCTGTCTTAGTCATCACCAATAAACCTGAAATGATCACAGGGGTATAGATATTCCTTCCTTTCTTTGTTTCTTTCTTTCTTTTGAAAAACATACTTATTTCTATTTTATGTGTATAAATTTTTTGCCTGCACATATGTTAGTGCACTCACTTTGTGCATTGCCCCCAGAACACAGAAGATCTTCTGGAAATGGAATTATGGATGGGTGTTTGCAGCCATGTGGGTGCTAAGAACCAAACTCTGGTCCTCTGCAAGAGCATCCAGTGTTCTCCAGTCCCTAGATATTTCTTTGACAAAGTGATTTCATATTTTTTCATAAGTATGTAGTGGTGTAGTTGCTGGATCATACATATGGTACTTTTGTTTGTTTTAGGAACTTTTGTTTATTTCCACTATCAGTGTATACAGCCATCCTTTTCTCCACACCCTTTCCAGCACATGTTATGTTTAGTTATTCTAGTTGTAGACATTCTTCTTAGAGTGAGCAGCTGAATCCCACTGTGGGATGGATTTTTATTAGCATTTCTCTGGAATAATGCTGTGCCTTTTTTCATATACTGGCTAGCCATTTGTGCCAACAATGGCTCTGCCACACTGGAGAGGCTGAGAATCTGGTGGTTGCTTGGTCAGTCCAAGAGTCTGCATATCTCAGCAGTCCCATTCTAGTGGATTCCTGGAGATCTTTTGTTCTTCTACTTTGGAGCGAAAAGAAGTTGATTTGAATATTAGTAAATGAAAGCCATAGCACCTAGATAAACTCTTCAGTAAGAAGTGAAGAAAAGCAGACGAAAAACAAAGCTCCCTTCTGCCACATTCCATTATATGGGTTGTCACCAGAAGGTACAGCCTAACTTTAGGGCGGATCTTCTGACTGCAAACAATCTGATCAAGAAAATCTCTCACATTTTAGTTAATTCCAGATCCAGTCAAGTTAACAAGCAAGGTCAGCCATAACAGTCGACAAATTCATTAAAAATATCCTTGCTGAGATTTTCTTTAGTGAAGATTTTAGTGATGGCTGACAGACCTAGTGGATCTCATTTTGCCTGGCATATCGTGAAGAAGACAGATGTATAATCAAATAATTATCCACATAACAGACTTTCACAGAACAATGATTGTCACATCTGTTGGGGACTTACTGTGTTCCCAGGCTTTCTCTTGACTAGGATAGCCCTTATATCCATCCCTTTAGGTAGGTAAATTGAAATATTTTTATAAATAAAGAAGCTAGCTCATAGTAAGGATTAACAACTTCAAAACCCCATTCGGACTACCAAATACCAGAATTCAAATTCAGTAAGTCTGGAAATAAATTTTGTGCTCAAACCATGATATTCTTCTGAGAAATGACAGGGGAGGAGCTTCAGGAAGCTGTAGGAGAATATTAAAAGGGACTCCCATTTGGAATGAGTAAATTTCAACTGAAGCCTAAGGAGAAGTAGAAATGACTAGTCACGGAATTGAAAAATGTAACACTCCAGGTAACAGCCTTGAAATAGAGTGGAATTTTCAGCACAAATCAAGCTCAGAAAGTTCATCTGTGATCAGATTAACAGTGCCTTTTAGCTTAAGGATTAAACAGCAAGGAGCAGGGATGGAGAGATGGCTCAGCGATTAAGAGCACTGGCTGCTCTTGTAGAGGACCATGATTCCATTTGCAGCACCCCACAATAGCTAACAACCCTCCACAACTGCAGTTCCACGGGAATCTGATGCCCTGTTATGACCCTCAAGGGGACTGCAGGACATGGGTATACTTAAGTATGTGTCAGAGATACATTCATCCACATAAAATAATAAATAAAATATTTTAAAAAGAGCAGCAAGGGAAGCCATTCATCTCTAAAAGATAAGCATAAGTCAATTATAGAGAGATATGATTCTACTGATGTTTGTAACAATTCTGTCTGGATTGTAGAGCGGCTGGAAAGGGCAAGGATAAAACAGAACCAGTTAGAAGACCACAAAGTAAACCAGAAGATACCTAAAGATTTGGAGTGGATACGGATGGCCGTGAGGTTGAAGACAGGATATGGATTCTCGGGTGCATCTGGGAGGAGAAAGGAAGAAAACCAGAAAACCCAGGATATTGGATTCTGAGTTTAGATTTCTGATCTTAAATTTTGCTCCCTGATTCTCCCACCATTAGAATTACTATGTTGAATTATGATGTTGAAATGCTCCCAGGATGAAAGGAATTACAAAGAATCATTGTTCCATCACCATAGTTTGTCAATGGGTCTAACAAAGAACAAGATATAAAGGAGTATGAGCCTGGGCAGTAGTAACCAGAACACAGGTGATGAGGCTTGGAGAACTGTGTGAGGCCACTGGGTGCCATAATCAAAGGTGAACAGGAAGTTTGAGTCCACTGAAAACATGTATGTAATCTACGGTAGTTTACTTGGCTCATGTGGATGAACCTTGCACTTCCAAGTGAAAATCACAGCACTTCTAACTCTGATACACATTTCTTTCTTTTTTAAGTCATGTATACAACAAATACTATTTTTTGCATATTAGTTTACTGCATATTTTATCATCTAGACTTCGTGAATTATGATATTCGCAGAGATGGCTCATGTCTTCATAATGTTTCGGTAACATTGTTTTCATCAGACTGCTTCTACCATCCTGTATGCTTACCTGCAGCTTCAATTTTGTTGTTGTTTGAGTCCATGTGGTTAAGGTTCAGCACAATTTTGTGCAATTGTTCTTAGATGCCAATATTTGTTTCTTTCAGTTAGAGATAACACGGTTGTTAATAGCTCAAGTTCTTGAAACCAATGAAATTTTAAAAAATTGAAGTCTCTACTACTTGCTTAATAAATTCCCTTTTGCCTTGGTTGAGAGTTGTGCTGTGTCCCTAAATGGGAGTAAAACTAGTATTTTCAGGTGGGTATGAGAATTACCCAAGCTAACGTCTTAGAACAGTGCTTGACATATGGAATGCATTCAAAAATGGCTATGCTAGTGTCTACAGGCCTCAAATATTGTAGTGTATGTGTTCATGCATAATATGGAGATATGTTTTTGAAAATATGCAGGCTTGGAAGACAGCTCAGCGTTTAAGAGCTCATATTGTTTTTGTGGAGGACCCAGGTTCTGTTTCCTGGACCTCTGTGGAACTGCACACAGCTGCCTTTAACTGAAGCTCCCAGGGAGGTCCTCTGGCCTTCACAGCAAACTGCATACATACGACATATACGAACATACACACAGACACTCACATACATACATTTTTTAAAATAAATCTTTAAAAATATGTCAAAACACCAAATAAATTATGCAGTCTACCTGCAAAGTATTATAGTTTCAGTAGAAATTCAACTTTGAAAAGTTTTAGCAGTTTTAACTTGATTGACCTACTGGAAAGATACTAATATACTGCTTTCACTCTTGGGTTTTGAAAGATTAAAGCAAATAAAAGTGCAGATAACGTTAGTATGTGTATCTCTCGGAAAGTTGTGAACAAAAGAAAGCATGTGCCACCAAAGCAGTCCAGAATGAAGCACTCATTCAGCTGGGAGTCCTGAAGCAAAGCAGTGTAAAGCCAAGAAACTTGAAATAAAGAAGAATCAAAAATGTCTGTTTTTTTGCCTTTTTCTCTTGAAGAGCAGGCAATGTGCATTTCATACCAAAGCAGAATTCGGGAAAGTAACAGTGCAAATTTTCTGTCAGTATGGCTTGTGGCAATGTGCTTTTCGTGGAATCAACAGAAAGAATCCACCATGGAGCTCTATCATTATGTTTCTTTTTTTAACTTGGAAAATGTTTGCTTTTAATATTAAAAACGTCTAGTGAGTAACAGAGTCAAAATTAGACAGTGAATGTCTTTTTTTTCCTGTCTTTTATCTACTGCTATACTTGTAACTGGGTTGTTATATTAAAATTATAAATTGTGTGATTTAATTACTAGCATTAGAATTCTATTTTGTGATGTTAAATTAAGAATTATAGAGCTCTTTGAGTATACTAGAATTAAGAATGAATAAATGGTATGTTCAGTTTTATCTATCCTAATGAAGATTATTTTGAATATATTTGTTCAGAACAGATATCATTTCTATAAGATCAGTTTGTTAGAAATATATCCAGGGAGATGGAGGGATAGCTTAGTGGTTAAGAGCAGTGACTCTCCTTGCAGAAAACCAAGATTCGTTCTTAGAACCCACGTGGTGACTAGCAAGTCCAGTTTCAGAAGATATGGCACTCCTTTCTGGCCTCTATGGCATTGCATAAAACCTGTGCACATGTGTACATGCAGGTAAACACTCATACACCTAAAATAAAAATAAGTCTGTAATAGACATATTGTTAAATCTGGCAGTTTTATGTACCTTGTTTAAAATATTAGAAAATTATACATTTTAGAATCTTATGGGTTTTCTTGTCTTGCATCAATTGGGGAAATCGACTGCCTTTTCCAATGTATATTTTGTATTGAATTTTTGTGCATGTCATACAAAGCATCTTAAAAGTATTTACACCCCCTGCTTATCTGCTCCCCATCACCTGCCTGCTCCCACAGGATTTCATGCATTGTGTGACATGTTAAAGCCTATCTGGTCAAACATTTTAACCTAGATGTCCCTAAGTGCAAGTTCATCCATTGGAGTCTAGTTGGCTTATCTAGTCTCTCCTTTACAGAAGATCAACTCTCCCTCACCCAGGAGTAATCAGCTGGCGATAATTCTCTGGCTAAGGTTGGGGCCTGCAGTCCATTTCCCCAGTTCTGTGCTGGGTTTTTGTCTATACAATTTACATGGGTCTTGGGTATGCTGACTCTATTGCTCTAAGTTCCTATGAGCAAGGTTCCAAAGATCTGGAAGACTGCTTGTGATCATGCACCAACCCTACTCTGTATTTTAATAACCAGCCTTTTTACAAAGGGTCAAAACAACAAACAAACGAAAGGGATCTGTTTCCTTCTATAGTCCATTATGACCTAAAAAAAAAAAAAAACCAAAAAAAAAACTGAAGGAATTTTTCTCTCCGACTCTTCATAAGCCACGCACAAACACATGCTTTTTAGATCGTGTCAATATATGTCATCCAATTTCTTCTGTAGAGTTTATGTGTTCCTGTTTAGTCCCTTTAATATAGCTGTTTCTTTTTATTTATATTATTTGTTTGACTAACATATTTCTCATAGTCCTCAAACAATAGTGTCTCCTAATTAAAATGATGCTTGCTAAAATATGAGATGACAGTGAGTTTGAGGTATAATTCATTTTTCCTTTACCTTGATGATGTCATATATTAATTTGTTTTATTTTGTTTTGTTTTGTTTTAGTATGTATGTTGATTTTTGACAAGATAGAGCTGTCTTTCATAAGCTGAAATCTCACTGACAGTCTCATTCTCTCTGCCATCTCACTTATGGGGATTAAGGTTGTGCTTCCACGCCTCTGTACTTTTAAAATATGATCATAAACCAAAGTTTAATATATATATATATATATATATATATATGTTAGAACTGGACAAATTCCAATTTATAATATATATATATATATATATATCATGTAAGACTGGCAGTTTGCAATGTATTAATGTGTATGAACTTTCTCATTAGATGAAGTAGGCATATAAACAGAGACTCCATGATTGTACAGCAAACACTTCCCTGCAGTGACTGAGCTGTCACTCCAGCATGCAGCCACCCATGTGAAGGCCAGAGTTTGACTCTGGGTATCTTCTTTATTGCTATCCATCTTCTTTGCTGAGATATGTGCTGCACACCTGGCTTTTACACAGATGCTACAGGTCAGAATTCAGGTCTTAATGTTTCCTCAGAAAGCATTTTGCCTATGGAGGCCCCTCAAGTAACCATACAAATAATTTTCATGTATGATAAAGTTATAGAAGTAATACTGAGCAATTTACATACCATTATTTTATTTTTCTTTTATCAAGCATTTTTTAAATAAGTGGTTCCACAGAAAATTAAACTATAAAATCAGAATTCCTATTGAAGCTTTACTGCTGATAAATTCTGAATACTGTATTATTTTACAAGTTATACTTGCTTGATATTTCATAAGTGAAAAAATATAGGAAATGATAGCCATCTCTTTGATAAGTGATATTCACTTACCAAGTGAATTCATTCTCAAATTGATGACTATTATTTTCTGTTCTATGAATCTTGTACAGGAAACTTACGAGATGTAAATAAAATTCATGTTAGAATCATATTAATCAACAACAAAAACTTTAATACGAAACTTTTTATTTCTTATTGCTCATTGATATGACAGAAAAATATTTCTGTCTTAATAGAGGTCAATACTAAAACATTTCTATTGCAAATGCTTGTTTTCATCCAGCACCCTTTCTCAATGACATAACATGCAGTTGAGTATTCTTTGTGTTATTTTATAATCTGGAGCCTATTTTAGTGTCTTGGACTTCCAGGCAGACATAATTTTAATTACTACGTTGTGCATTTGACAAACGCTATACTGGCCGCAGCAAACAGGGAGGTACTGTTTCCAGTGGCATTTTAAAATGATAATAAAAATTTCATAGGTAATCTCATTTTCAAAGAGATACAATACTCTGAATATTTTTCACCTTCCTTTTATTTATAGGAATTGAAGGATCCACTGAGGACAGCATCATGAGCTGCTGCTGTTTCTAAACTGTTCTATGGATTTTTAATCATATAAGGTAAAAGTTGAGTTATTTTAATTGCATTTTGAGAATAAAAGTATCATTTTACGTTTTAAAACTTTGCATCCTTATGCTAATAAAGAGCATAATTTCCTTTTTATTTCATGTGTATTTTAATTAAATAGTTCCTCCAGTACATGAATTCTGGTCTCTACTCCTGGGTTTATAATATTTTTCTGTTAAAATGTTGTATATGTCATATGTGATATTTCAAACCACATACATATATTGTTCATATAAGATTAGCATGAATTGTTTTTTTCCTTTCCGATGCTTTTAGAAAATTCAAATATTATGCTGTTATTTGTTTTCTGTGCATGTCCTGTGACCTCAGTGAGTCAGAGGACAGCCTGAGGGAATCAGTTCTCTCTTTCTATCATGTAAGGACTGGGGATCAAACTCAGGCTCTCAGGCTTGTCAGCAAGTGCCTTTACCCAAATCCATAGATTAGAAGAGCATCCCTTAGTCATCATTAGAGACTGACTGGTCAGTATGCAAAGAATCAAGGATTATGGAATGCTCATCTTTAAATGGATCATCTGTATCACTCGCAGCCCACTCCCAAAAGCTCACAGATCATGATGAATGAAAGAGGGCATAGAAAGACTGTGAGAGCCAATGCCAGTGGATGACTAGGGCAAGACAGCATTTCTCAGGTATGGGAGCAGTACCGACACAGGGACTCCCAGCGTCTGTAGCTGCATGCACAAGACCTGCAGAAGATAAAGCTAGCCAGAATCCTAGCATGGACTGGAGAGAGGGATCAGGAATCCCATTCCTAGCTGAGGAGCAAGAACTTCTCAATTGGTGGCTGCTGGGGGTGGGAGAGGCCATTTCTTCATGAGTACAGCCAATGAGGGGCTGCATACGCTCCAGTAGATAGTCCACGCATGTGCAGACAGTGCTAAGTTGACTCAACTGATTTGGGGGGGCGAAGAACCTATGAATGAAGAGAGAGAAGTGTTGGGAGGAAGGATAGGGAGAAAATGAAGAGGAGGAAATAAGATGTAGATTTGATTAAATTACATTAAAGGCATGTATCAACTTCTCAAACATTAAAAAAAGAAAGAAAATTAGTTGCACTAAATGATTGATGGCTGACAATGTAATGTATCTTCATTATTACACAGGTGTTGTTACCTAGTAGGGGGCCACAAGGTAAAGTTGAAATTGAGTTACTTTTGTGCCTCCTCCCTCCCGATTATTAGGAGTGACCATGTCTGTGACATGAGTAAGCTTCTCAGGCTGTGATGCTTTCCCAGGATCAACATGTTGTGTATGAATGTGTGTGAGTCTTTTCTGTTGTTGGATACTAGACTGAAGCATTTGCAATCTCTTCTTTCTTCTGTCTACCTAAATTTACTTAGAAAATAATTTGGAGTACAAGGTTGGGTGGGAAAATGAGGCTTGCATAGTGACCAGTAAGAATATTGTGGTGAGTGACCCTGGCATTCCCATGTCTTTAATCCCAGCACTTGAGAGATAGAGGCAGGAGAATTTCTGTGAGTTCAAAAACAGCCTCATCTACATAGCAAGATCCAGGCTAGCCAGAGTTACACAGTGAGACCCTGTTTCAAAACTTGAAATTAATTAATTTATTTAAATAACTAAAGGATGTTGTGTTGAAGAGTGCCTTTAATTCTAATACTCTAGAGTCTGAGGCAGGAGCTTTATGAGTTCAGCAGGACCTACAATAGTGAGGCCTAATTTCACTAAGCTGAAAAAGTAAATATAAATAAATAAATGAAGCAACATATTCCCCATTTAACTCAAGTAATGGAGAATGTATGAGGTATGTTAATCGCAAAATTGTGAAAATCAAAAAACACAGCACTCAGGAAATTTTGAAAAAAAAAAGAAAAATTTCAACCAAAAGAGTATGGCTGTCCACTCTGCCTTATATACCTGGATTTATAAGAACATCAAGGAAGTGATGGATATATGCAGGTGTCTATATTTAGTGATTACACACATATGTACAAACACATATGGATGCATTCCAGTGTAGGATAGTATCCTAGTTTCCAGACTGTTATCTCTACAGCCTTAAATCTGAAAAAAGGAAAACATTAATATACATACATAAAGGTGGGAAAATTGAATGCAAAATGTATTCAATTGGCTTTATTTTAAATTAAGGCATCATTGATACAATTTAATGCTTAATTTTTAAAAATCTATCTTATTTTTATTTTTTTATGTGTATGAATGTATTACTTGCATGTGTGTAAGTTCGCCTGCGTTGCACAATATCCAGGGATGTCAGAAGAGGGTATTTGATCCTCCGTAACTGGAGCTGCAGGCAGTTGTTGTCCACCACAGAATCAAACCTGGGTCCTCTGCAAGAGCAGTCAGTGACTTCTGAGCTTTCTCTCCAGCCCCAGTTCTTAAAATTTTAAACCTTAAGCTGCACAATGAGGTATACAGGTCACGTTTCACAAGGGTCTCCATTATGTTAAATTGGCTGGGATAATAGAGAAAGAATTGACAGTCCTGTGAAGAGAATTAGAAAAACTGCTAATTTACTCGGCACAAAATTGTCTACCATTTGCAGAGTTCTTGCAATCAAAAGGAATATTTAATGGCACTTAAAATATGATAAATTTCAAATGACTTGAAGAGACCGTCTAATGCAATTGCTTTTTTGAGTAATTTTTATGTTCTTCTTTCATGGTCTTACGGTTAGCTTAGATAATCCTAGTAGATTAACTTATTTTTCTTGCTTGAATCTATGTGAAAGTCTAAATTTACCTCTGAGTTTGAAACCAAAGAACTGTGCCTGTCTTCAGATATACCTTGTTAGCATATAGTTACATGGATATTATGTCTTGATATGCTCAAAGTAAAATGCAAATTGTCATTTTATGGAATTATTAGAAGTTATTTTGAACATTAATGTTTCATTTGCTTGTGAATGGATGTTTTAATAATATCAAATCAACATGCAAATTTCTTCTGCATCAATAAATTTCATTTTAACACAAGTATGTAACATAAGGAAATAAAAGGACCCTGTGTGCTCTGATTGCTTGTTCTAACAGTTAGATCCATTTCACTTCCATCCTTAGCCCCTCTTCCTTTAATACTGGCTCTTTCTCCTTTGCCTAACAGGTACAGCATTATCTGAAGTGACTTTTTACATCTATTGGATGATTTACTTGTTTATTCATTTATTTTTATGTGTATGAGTATATTGCCTACAAGTATATAAGTATACCCGTGTGTCACACAGTGCCTGTGGAGGTCAGAAGAGGGTGTCAGATCCCCTGGAACTGGAGTTACTGACAGTTGCTAGCTGCCATGTAGGTGCTAGGAATAGACCTGGGATCCTCTGCAACAGTGCGCTTAATCACTGTGCCATCTCTCCAGCCAATGATTTACCTATTCTTTCATTGCTAGTCTTTAAGAAATGTAAGAATTATATTTCCTAAAATCTTCTGTTAGTGTTTTAACATTTTCTACATTGATTTAAATTGGTTAGTGTTTTGAGAACTAAAAATATTATGTTCATGGCAGGGATATTTTCTGAGTCAAATTTGGAAGGTAATTGTCACCCATGGGGTGTGATCATGACCTACATGCTTTTAGAATGAGGAACACATTAGTATATGCTTAATTTTCAGGGAAGAACCTGATAAAAACGTATTCTGAATACAACATTCATTGTATTCATTCAACATTCATGTTCATTCGGAGCTCAGGCCAAAGTAGAAGACAGACCCAGATATACTAAGAATAAGTTCCCAGAGCAGACATGATAATGAAGTAATCTGATTTTCACAATATGTTTCGTTGTATTGCTGCAAAAGCAGAAACTTTCACCTCAGAGAGGGTAAGAGATAGTTTATTCTGGAGCCAAAGAGGAGGCCCAGAAATGCAGATTCAGGTTACCCCAAATTCAATGTCCCAGCATAGCAGCAGGTACATGATGTTTTCATAGTAACAGAATAAAGCAAAGTCATAAACCAAGACACTTTTCAAATGCATTTGTGGAAACATTAACTAGGTGGATACAGCAAAAGAGAAATCTGAGCTCAGATGCTGTCTGATGACTCCCAGCCTTTTGGCTCCTGGAAGTGTTTCTTTGTTAATTTAATACATCCCTTTAGTCACCAGATACAGGTCTGAGACCTAGGTGGACAAAGAGTGGTTATTTACAGACAAAGGTGGTCTTAGGGAAATTGTATCTGGGCTCTGGATCTGCAACAGTCCAAACTCCCGACCGCCATTGGAGCACTAATCAGCTGGTCAGCCTTGCAGTCCAAGATGCAAGATTATTTTCCGGGAACTTTTCACTCACAATTGTTTGAATTGTTCTAAAGTCTTAGAGATGTAGAAACTCTGTAATTATCTTAAGGTCATGTTAAAAGGACATGTAAGTAAGGAAAAAAAAATAGAAAGGAAAATAAAATTCTGTGTAAATCAGTCTCTCCATTACAAGAAAGCTACTGCATGTGACAAACACTGCATACGCGTTTGTCTTATGAAGTCTCCTCTCACAGTGAGGCCCTGTGTTCAGGCCCCCTCCCCAGGTTTGAACCAATTGAGTGAACAGAAAATGCTCTCCAGTGAAAGAAATTTTATTCCCGGTTACTTACAAATGATTCATCCTAGGGGAGAGGTATAGAAATTTCAGTGGGGAGGGGGGGCATCATTTTGATCAGATGTCTGGTGAACCTCCAGCACACACACTCAAGATGGAGACCAGCAGACTGGCTCCGAGTCTCTCCCACCTTTCATTGCTTGTCTGATAGACCCTCCCCCTTAAGTCATTGGTTGGTTGGCTATCAATCACATTTGAGGCAAAGAGAGAAATTCTGTAAATTTACCCCACACCTTGCATGAAGTGCATAATGTGGGCAAAATTGTGTGTGTGTGTGATAATATCTCACATGTAGGCCACGTAGGCCTTGAGCAGGAGATCTGCCTGCTTCAGCCTCCTCTGTGCCGGGATTACAAACGTGTGTCACCATGCTGGTGACTGGAGCTGTTTTGTGTTGTGTCAGCCAACAGCTTTTTTCATATCTCAGTGATCTATTCTTCTGTCAACAACTTTTATGTAGAGAAATAGGGTTTTTAAGGTTCACATATTCGCAGATCCTGAGAGAATGGGGATGGAATGTAAAACCATGAGAACAAAGTATTGAAACCCAGGGGCCAATGCGCAGCTCTGGACTGGGGAAAGCTAGTGCCAGAATGACTGCTGGCGGGCACTTTGTAGGATAAAAGAACGCAGAAGTTTGAGGAAGCTACCATTTTTGTAGGAAGAGACTGAGAAGAAACTTGTCTGCCCTCAAGGCATTGTGACACCAGAAAAATAACATCCTGAGCAGAACACCTTCCTTGTCCATACCAGATGTGCCAGGGGAAGAAAGAAGGGTGTTACATCATTTTTCCTCACAGGATGTCCTTAGACCTTTTCATTTATTATTGAGTGATATTTTTTGATCTTCCATGTTTTCTTACTTTAAATAAACCTTTACATAAAAAACTTTCATGTAGGAAAAAAAAAAGATGGAATAGTGATGCTTTAAGTTTATCAATTATTAAGATGTGCTTTAATTGACCAGAAAAGTAAGATGCAAATAAAATGATTCCACACCATTGATTTCAGTGATGTGGCATGGTCTGCCTAAATTAGATGCTTGATCAGTTACCATCTGAGGTCCAGAGCCAGTTTATGAGTCTCAGAAAGAGGATGGTGTTGCATAAATCCTCCCCTCACGCTCTAGCGGGTGGGATTTAGTTAATCCAGCTGGATAAATGGAAAAGTGATCTTCCATTTAGAATGATTCATTTATTTATAAGGTATAAGTTCTCTGGGGACGCGCGCCATGCTCTCCCGCAGGCTGCCCTTAGTTTGGAACCGCTGCGTGCCAAGCGCAGGCTCCTCAGTTCATCCCACTCACGAGATCCTTGGATGGCAGGGGGCGTGGCACACTGCTTCCGGGGTTCCTCTCTGCCTGCGTGGACCTGGGATGGGGCATTTTCTCTTCCCACGTGGATCTGAGTGATCTCTGCTCCTCTCCTCCGCTCATGGCCATGATGGTTTTCAACCTACTCCCTCCTTCCTCCTCCCCCTATTAGTCAGAGGGCGGGACTTGCCATAGAATGAACCAATAAGAAACAAAAACTCCAGAGAGACTGTGTCTACCATCCTATAGTCCACCCCTTCTCTCTGGAACATACATCAGACATAACAATATAGCAACAGCCGTAAGGAAAACAGTAACCTTTACATAGACCATCATAAACACAACTGTTTAGACAGTTATATTCACCTCACAAACAATCACAGTGGTTTTTCTGCTGGGGCCTATAACTTCCTTTAACCTTATTGGGAGTCAACCTGCTTTTCCTTCCATATCAGGCATGTGTTCCATCCCTAACAAGGGGACTTTAAAGCCAATCACAAATAGGCTGGAGTTGCACTTCTCAGACGAGCCGCCATCACCCCTGCAGGGCATCTGACAATGAAGCACACAAGATCAGTAGCTCTTTCAGGGCCATTCTCCCATGGCGGTCTGCATAGCGCCCTCTAGCACTATGAATCCCAGCCATCCATTTACAGGGAGTCTTTGGCTTAATTTCAGCTAGATCTCTTTCTCCATGCTCAAGCCATGTCACATTTTCAGCAATGGGGCCTTACCGTCCCTTTCCAGTGCATAAACCAGCATTATACTGTGGCAACTGCCTTTTGTTTGGTAGAGGGGACCTCTAAGTCCCCATTGGCCAACAGCTCATAGGGAGGGTCAACCCATGCCTGGTACTGGAATCATAAAGTATACCTTTACTCTTTGACATCTGTAGGCTTAGGCCCATAGAACTCACAGGATTTTACAGTTATACTTTACCCTGATACTCTGTATGAGTTACATTCCATTCTTGTTCTTTTGGGTCTATTTGATATCTTTTAACCCGGTTTCATATCTGTAAAGCACTCAAAAGTTAACATTACATACACATACACAAGGTCTAACATAGGATGGAAAATTAGCTAGTTTTTTACTGTCTTTAGTTATTGTCAGAAACCCATTTAGTATCTCAGAGTAATCACATGGAGCCTCTATGTATTTTTGTGTCCTTGCCAGCCTCGTTGAGGTTGGCCTAAACTGCCTGATCCTACATAGGGCCCAGGAAGAATATGGCTTTCCTTGCCCCTCTCGTACCTGTTGATTCCTAGGGCCAGGGAGCCCCTGGATCTGATTCCTGACCCTAGCCATACCTGTGGTCTCTCCATTGCCCACACCTGGCTGGTGGGAAAGGCCCTGGCCAGGCAAATTGTCTCCACCCCTCGAACAGCCAGTCATAGAGGAGAAATGTCCTCCTTCTACACTAGGGATGTTAGTATCCACCCCTGGGATAAGCCTCATCCTCTGGGTACCTTTTGTGAACCCTTTATCGGGTTTCAAAGCCTCCCAGAGCTGCTTTAGCACAGAATTTGGCTTCTTATCTATCTTTTCTTTAGGAACTTGGGCTGAACACAAGTCTCCCCACATCTGCCTGCGCGTAACCCAAGCAGACCTTCCCTTTTGTTTTGTTTCCCTTACATATTTTTTGGGTTTCTCTATTTTTCTACAGACATACTTTACATGCTGGTCTACACTGTTTAAACCTGTCAAGCCTCTCTAGCCTTGTAAAGCTCCTGCCCCACTAGGGGTTCTAGTGAGGACAATAAACTTTTATACCAATGTCGATGTCCATGTTCAATGAAATCTGTCATATCTCTAGTGAGCACGGCTCTGTCCGGCCCGGTGAAAGGTCTACTGTATACTGCTTTCCTTATGCCCAGTTCCCTTAAGAGCACCTGTCCTTCTTGTGTCGTGTTCCAGTTCCTGCAATTCATGGGGATCTCCATTGGTGATGACCAAGTGTCTCCTGTGGCCTGCGCAAGCCAGTTCATCAGCGACTGTTTTCCCGTGTATTGTGCCAGGCTTTGCAGCTTAAATCTCAAGGAGGGATGAGTGGTTATGAAGCTCAGCTGTCTGGCTTCTGTAGCACTGCAGACAATGTCATCGGCCCCATTGTCCCATATTCTCAGGAGCCAGGTGATGACAGGCTCTCTTGCAGCTTGTTTGAATGTCCTCCCTATTTCCAGTAGCTCTAGGGTTGAAAACCCTTTATCCTGCCCCCTGCCTGCTTTCTCAGGTGGGTGGTCAGCTGGTATATTTTGGGCGTTTTCTTCCTTTTTATTTAATTTATTAGTAAGGTCAGTGGCTGATGCAGAAAAGGTCTTTTGCTTTAATTTCTCTCTTAACTCTTTAGTCTCTTTGGATAAATCTTTTATCATATATAGCAGAGGCCATGCTGCCTCAGCCATTGCCTGCTGGAGCCTTGGCTCTTTTCCATCCAGTAGTGTTTTCAAAGTCTGCTTCACTCCCTCTGTTGTTCTTAGCTTAGCTCCATAGTTGGGAGGTGCAGCCGAAAAACTCAGTAAGTGCGCCACCTCATGCCAGCCCTCAGAGGGTTCCCATCCTGGGATTCCTTCTCCAGACATTGTTGGCAATATTAAATTAATTAGCCACTTGAGGATTCACTGTAACGGCCATGCCAGAGCTCCGTTTGTCTGCCTTCCCTCCTACCGGTCTGCTGTAAGCGCAGTTTGCGTTCTCTCTCAACCACTGAGTTACTTTTCCATTTGTGCCAGCTAGATATCCTGTTGACTACGCCAATTGTTGCATAAATCCTTCCCTCACGCTCTAGCGGGTGGGATTTAGTTAATCCAGCTGGATAAACGGAAAAGTGATCTTCCATTTAGAATGATTCATTTATTTATAAGGTATAAGTTCTCTGGGGACGCGCGCCATGCTCTCCCGCCGGCCGCCCTTAGTTTGGAACCCCTGCGCGCCAAGTGTAGGCTCCTCAGTTCATCCCACTCACGAGATCCTTGGATGGCGGGGGGCGTGGCACGCTGCTTCTGGGGTTCCTCTCTGTCTGCGTGGGCCTGGGATGGGGCATTTTCTCTTCCCACGTGGATCTGAGTGATCTCCGCTCCTCTCCTCCGCTCATGGCCATGATGGTTTTCAACCTACTCCCTCCTTCCTCCTCCCCCTATTGGTCAGAGGGCGGGACTTGTCATAGAATGAACCAATAAGAAACAGAAACTCCAGAGAGACCCTGTCTACCATCCTACAGATGGCGACCATCCTGCTTAGTTGATGTCTTGGAAGTTTGTGTAGTAACTACAGGAAGTGAGAGAGGATGAGTTAATATCAACAGCCTCAGCTACATGCTTTGACTTGTCAATGACCTTAAGTCAGAGCTCAACAATTATTTAGTGAGGTCTTCCTCACTATAGAGCTTAAAGTTAGATATTGTGTGAGTGCTTTATTATTTTTAATGATTTAGAGTTATGTCTATGATAAGATGCCCCTTTAATCAGATTTCTGTTCACATACTGAATCTGTGCATTTTATTCTGAAGATAGTGTTAGCAAGAGTTTACATATTCTTTTCTGTCCTTCTCAAAATAGATATGGGGTAGGGGAGGGGCCTACCCACGCTTTGCCTTCTGATTAGGCATCTCTGTTTCTGTGTTTCCAAAACTATGCTTTCTTAAAAATCTATAGTTATGAGTCGGGGAGAAAGAGCATCCCCTATAGGGTTCTTAGTTTCATTCATAAAAGAATTTAAGAATAGACCCAAATGGAAACTTTAGGACAACTTTATTAGAAAAATACTTGGGGCAGGCAAGTTGGGAATCTCAGTAGCTGCCTTAAGGAGGAAACGAGGAAGAAGAAGGAAGAAAAGTCAAGAAGCCATGCAGGTTTAGAGCCTGCACGTAGGTCAGACACATGGTCAACTTGTAGTCACATGTCAGGAAGAAGGAAGTTTTAGAGAAAAAAATAAAGAATAGATGCTAAGGCAGCCCAAAGTGTTAAAGAAAGCATGTTTAGAAAAGGGGCATGAACAAGAAAAAGCAGACTTACAGAGACCAAAACATCTGTGGCCAGCTCCAGGAAACATTCACTGTTTCATTAACACACTAAGTTTTCCATCCATCTGTTTAGTATAACTTAAGGTAAATCCACCTTCCTATGGGCGGTCCTATGACCAGGTGATTGACCAGTGAAACTGGAAACCTGGGTCTTTCAGGAGATAGAGATTTTTTAATCTTGACCAGTTAATCTTATGGGACTATTTGCTACTCTAACAGTTATATCAGTCTCTCATTGGGAACACCATGTACGTGAGCTCTGTTACTCACACTAGAACACAGTCATCAAAATTTCTCCAAACCTGTGTCATTCTGCAATGTAGCTCCATAATACACTATTGAGAGAAGAGGGCCCAAATGAGACAACTTCTCTTTATTCATCTAAATATCTAAAATTTTATCAATGACTTAAATAAGACTGTTACAGATTCTGTGCTTCCTTTGGAGAAACATGTTCACTGGAACACACCTTGAATAAAATCTGTCAATTTCTAGTGTTTTGTTGTAATTAATTCTTGGATTTATTATAGTACTGTGTGGTTGTTTTCATTCTTCATAAAGTTTCTCCATTATGGTGGTCATAGAACATATTTTCTTCCAGTTGCTGAATACAAATTACAGTTTCTCTGGCTTTTGTCTACCTTATGAGTGGGTCATTCACATGCATTATGTAGAGAATTGTAGGAAGCACAGAAGCATATCTGTTACCTAATATGTAAATTGTATCTAATTACATTCATGGTAATGAACGCTAACTTCAGTCCGTGTGTAAAATCAACTATCTTTACTTAAAGCATAGGTCTATTTGGTGAGGTTATCAGATTGTTCTCGTCAGTCCTTATGGTGTTAGTGTTAAGAATAAATATGATAATATCAATATATTGCCAAGCATTTGATAAGTTTTAACTAACTGCTGTCAATATCCAAATAAGAAATTACCATGAAGCCTCTTTCTAAAAATTCTAACACCATTTGTTAGTTGTTTCTGATTATATTTTATGCTCATTTATTTGTCATAAGTAATGAGTACATAAAAATGCACATCAGGGATTGGAGCAATGGCTCAGTGGATAGAATCACTGACTGTTCTTGCAGAGAACCTGGGTTCAGTTTCTAGTACCCACGTGACAGCTAACCACTATCCATAATTCTAGTTCTGGGGGATCTGATGTCCTCTTCTGACTTCTGTGAGCATTGTGCAACACTCATGCATCTACACACATGTAGGCAATACATTTATACACATCACATAAATAATAGATAAATAAATAAATAAAATATTTAGAAAACCCACATCATAGGTCTTGCATCCTTAATGGGTAGTTCAGGACATGGAGTTTACTAAAATATGTGAAAGAAAATACTCAGCAATAATCGAGGCTAAGTTGAAGTAAAATGAGTTGAGAACCTGAGACACTAAAGTAAACTGTACTGTCAGGAAAGGGTTCACACAGATACTGTGTTTTAAGCAGGACATTAAAAGATCAGGAGGTCAGTATCCACAGTATCTGTGCAATATCTGCAGAAAGAGCTTTCAAGGAGAAGGCAAACTTAGTCTATAAGGACTAGAAGTTCAGTTTACAGGGTAAAGTTAGATATTTTGTAAATACTTCACTGGCAAGAATTCAAGGTGCTGTGAAATAGCCATCCAAGGAAAACTCATGCATGTGGACATGGCTCTATTCTCTTCCTATCAGATGGACAGGACAGGCATGTACTACTTGTTAAAGCTAAACCATCTTTCCTTCTGATTCATTCTAGCTGTTATCTTGCGTCTTAACCTCAAAGGCTCTCTATTGACATTTAGGCCTAAAGAAACTATTGAATAAGATTGTTGGAGCCTCACACTTTGTCATCGTTCCTTGCAGATAACTTCCTTAGGAGTAAGAAACACAGCAATAGTGGTCTGAGGAAGACATCCAGGGATTTTGGATTCCCTGAGGCCCAAGCTTATCTAATTGCTAGTAGACACAAACTAAATCGCTAGACTTATTGCAGAGCTTTTAAATTGTGTCCTCACTTATTTTTGTCTTGTAACAGAAGCATCTTGGTAAGCCATCAACCCCTTTTAGGAAGAAAGCAAAATGCAATATGTTCTCTCTATATAAATATTTGATCACTTGCTTCCATTTTCCCAGTACCTTATAGTTCCCACCTTAGCATTTTCACTCCTCATCAGCCATCACAAGGAGTTCAAATGCCTCAGGTCTTGTTCCACAATCTCAAGTTTACTCTTTCATTGATATTGGTGCATATCCTTGAGCATCTCATGAGCAGGATGCCTTTTTTACTTCTCAGCAGTCACAGTCGCTGTACAGTGGCAAGGAAGAGAAAGAAGTTAAAACTTAAAAGAACTTTAAAAAATCTTTAAGTATTTTAAATCACATACCTTTAGTATTTTCAGAGATCAGTGTTTTGTGTAAAGAACTTAAAATGTTACCAGTAAATATTTTGGAGGAGTGCAAAAAAAAAGTATGTTCCATATTTTGGTCTGCCTCCTCGTTACTCGGGACCCTGGCCACGGTAGTAGCTGATCGGGATTGATTGGGTCGCACTTGCTTCATGTCTTGCTATTAGAGTAGCCTGGATGGCTAATCGAAGTGCAATTGCACCTTAACAGGCTGCAGTATGTCACAAGAAAAGAGGTTGGGATGAATTTAGATGACATTTTTGATCTGACAGATAAAATCCTTGGTCTATATTTATCTCCTTATCTTTCCAGTTACACAGACAATAGGACAAACTAATCTCTTAGGAAACCTCATATTCTTTGACACACAAAGTTTTGTTCATAATCTGTACTTCAGTTCTACAAAAGCACAATTTCCACAAGAAATTGAAGGCACATTTTTTTTTTGTCATTCAGAATATTGACGATGAGTCTTTGATTTAGAACTCTTTCTATGCCCTAGGCCTTGTAATAGAAGCATGCTAGAGTATTATGTAATTATTCTCCACTGCAATGTTAAGAAGTCAGTGCAATCATTGTTCCCATTTGGCCGGTGAAGAAACCAAGGGCAGATAAATTAAATGATCTCCTCAGATTTATTCTTTGGCTATAAAATGTGTCCTGTGAGCCCCTGTGTTGAAAGCTTGAGTGCAGCTGTGGGAGCTAATTTGGGAGATGAGAACTTTAGAAACGAGGTCCTGTGGGGAAGAAGTAAGTTACGGCGAGCTCGTCTTTGAAATGCACCCTGTCATCTCCCATCTTCCTGTCACCTCCCTGGTTTCTGGTCAGACTGAGGGGAGCAGCTATACACTGCCCCTTCCACTGTGATGTTAACCTATCCTCAGTCCCCAAGAAATGGA
Organism: Eospalax fontanierii; assembly: GCA_035773235.1. Taxonomy (NCBI): domain Eukaryota; kingdom Metazoa; phylum Chordata; class Mammalia; order Rodentia; family Spalacidae; genus Eospalax; species Eospalax fontanierii. The sequence continues at coordinate 21,794,020 of CM069541.1, read as the reverse complement.
GCTAGCTACTCATAGGCCAAACCCCATGAATCTTTGACCTAAACATGGGTCTTTGTCTTGAAATTATCTCAGATATTTATTACAGGTGGGAAAAATTTGGTAACACACCCAAGAAGACATAGTCAAAAATATGCTACTTCCAAGGTGCATTAACAACAAAGGCTAATAATGAAGATTATATCTTCCTTCCTTCCTTCCTTCCTTCCTTCCTTCCTTCCTTCCTTCCTTCCTTCCTTCTTTCCTTCCTTCTCCTTACAATCATGGGTATTGAACAGGGCCTTACCCATTGAACAGTGTTATAGCACTGAGCTACATCTCCAGACCCAGAAAATTTCTTGGGAGTGTGTGAAGTAGTCAAGGCCGAGTCAAGACAGAAACTTGGTCCTTTTTGTGCTCTTTTCAAAGTCCCCTGCCATTTGAAAGGGCACAAGAAGAAGAATAGCTTAAGAGACTCTCTAAAAGTTAATGAACATGGGCTTTCTATGCTGGCATCTGGAAAACACTAGAAAGTAATAAAAAGCACCATTCCTTTCCACTGAACACTAAATAATTGTGCCACTCCATGTAAATTTTCCCCTCAGAAAGGAATATAAGTAAAATTAATCTCAGCAGGTCTCTGCTAAACTTACTGCATCAGCCCTCCCCCTTCCCCCGGATTCTGATTACATTTTGCTCTACTGTTGTGTGACACCTAGTGTCCTTGGAATCTCCTTATGACTCTCCGTGCCTGCTCCACACGTAATTTACAATAGCATTAACAGAGTTCAGCACCTAATTAATTCACCAATCCGCTGTCAGAGCCTGTGATCTTCCCCTAGTTCACTGTTGAGCTCCCTGTGGGAGAATCAGTATTCTAAAAGTGTCATTTCCATTATGCTGTGTGGTGTGGAGTAGAGTACTAAGTTATGCTGCCTGTTCATGGAGAATATGCCATCCTCTGGAGTCCCTTGATGATGAGTTTGTTAAAAATATCGTCCCTCACCCCTCCTCTCCGTCCTCACAAACACCGAGCCTCTATGGAGCAGTAAAGTTTTCACAGAGTTACAGATTTAAAGAACAAAAATCAGCATATCAGTTTCAGACCCAAACGTGTTCCCTTGAGATTTTCTATTTCATCCCTAATAACTTTTATCCCATTTGGTTTTTGAAAAATAAAAGAAGTAATTTAATCTATCTTTCTAGATTTGTTCCTATTTAAAAAATTGTTTTGTCTTAAATTTTCCAAGATGGGGATACTGTACATTAAAAAATAAAGCTCATGGCTACAATTTCATGGTCTTATAAACTGTAATCAATAAATGTGTTTTGAAGAATGCTATTGATGACAGACAGGGACCTCTGGCCAGAGACAACAGAAATGAAATCCTATATAACTGAGCTAATGAATACAGTACAGAGGCCAAATGGTGTGTGTCAGGGGTGGACACTTGGTAGGAGAAGAAATTAGCACTGATTGTGAGGGACCAGGCTGCCTGCAGAGACATAAAGGCAAGGATTTTATTCATGTGCTGGATGGCATTAGTAGGCTGAAGTCTGATACCGGTACTGAGCACAATTTCAAAAACTATTTTCTGAGCTTGTTTAAGCGTCCTGGCTTGGAGGAAGAAGTGATCAGTTCATCCTAGAATCAGTGATGTCTCTCCCACACATGCTCCCATTCTGTATCAACATCCTGCCCTTCTGTCAGCGTGGCTGGTCTGCTCAGAGAGGGTTTTGACAGGAGTGGGAAAGGACAGACTCGATGTTTTGAATGGGTAGCAGGTGAAGGCCCAGAAGTTACTCAGGCCTTTATTCTTTAAGGCAAGTTACAAAAGTGTTCTCTGAGACATTATGGCACAGGCACTCAGATTTAATAGTACAATAGCTTTGGGGATTAATAAATTAATAAGGTTTTGGGGAGAGAGTGGGTTGAGCACATGTAGTGTTAGTTTGTAGCATATCCTGAACTAGTGTTCCAGAAATGCAGATGTCTTTTGTTTCCATAGCAGTCCCTGAATGCCTCTATTTTAGGGAGAAAAAGTGTGAGAATCTCTTGCTTTTCTATGATCCCGTCAAGAATCTAAGATGAAAATCAAAACAAAAACATAAATTGCAAAAGGATTAGGACAGGATTAAATGCCTGAAGTTCAGGGAATTTCCAGATTGTTATAATCCCCTAGAATTCTGTAGAACCAGTAAGTTTCTGGATGACTTCATTTTGAATTATTTGAATTATTCCATGTGGTTGGATCAAGTTGGTGGCAAAGTCAAACAGGTCACCAACATTTTGAAAGTGTTACTGTCTAAGATAGCAACCAAGCCATGAGATTGTCCCTGTGCTGATGATGTCATTACCCAAGATGGAGACCAGACCATATGGTTGCCTCTGTCCTGGTAAGGTCACCAGCCAAGACGGTGAACAAGCACATGGTAAAATGAGCCCCATGATCAAACTGAGCCCATCCCCCACCAGGACGCCAACCCTGTGGGATTCACGTATCTCACAGATTAAATGTGAATAGAAACCCCCTTTTTTTTATTTTTAAAAAGCACCCAGTTAAATGTTATATACAGACGTAACAGGAGAAAAAGAATGTGTGGTCTCCAACCAAGGACCAAAGTTCATGCATCTTATGACAGTACAGTGTCCTTGGACTGGTGCTCTGAGAGCACACATCTCTCTGGCACATGGTGTGTGACTCTCCTGTTTACTAAAACTTAAAATGCTTAGATCTAGTCAGAAAGGCAGCTCTTTTGGTACCACGGCAACTGAGGTCCTAAGTTCAGGCCCTTCTAACAGCTCTTTCCCCCAATCTATGAAGAGAATCATGGTGGAGAAAACAAATGGCTTTTAAAACTTTTTCTTTTTCTTCTCCTCTCTGCAGAGAGGCAAGGTGTTTACATTTTCAGATAACAAACTAGACAAAGGTATTTAGAGTAGGGTACTAAGAGGTATGGGGTGCACAGCTGGGGTGGGAGGGTCTTAACCTGAAAACCAAAACCCGTGGCTCTGCTTGTGAAAGCATACATCCCAGAGCAGAGACCTTCTCAGACTCACTCTGGCCCATGACTGAGGCAGCCACAACATTTAAGACAAAACCGAGAAACAGCCACAGACATGTAACATAAACGAGGTTGTTGCTGAGTCTAGATCGCAGCAAGAGGATCAAAACAGAGACTTAGCAACCAGGCAGTCCCATCTCCTTCTGGGACCTGGACTAGGAGGATCTGTGCTGAGTCCAGTGTCCTGCCTTAGTGCATCTGATCAGAACCCAGAGCCAGAAACAGAGGTGAAAAATTCGCTGACTATAGCCAGACCAGAAACAGAGGCCAAAAACCACAAGCTAGCCAAACTTCAAAAGAGGAACCAAAAAGAGGTTTCTCCGAGGGTGCTGTTACCTTGCTAGTGGTGTGGCTGATTCTGAGTCTGGGAACCTCTCTCTGGAGGGAACAAACAGGAACAGCCGGGATTGAGCAGGAACCACAGAAGGGCTTTCCACGAGTTGCCGGGATCCCCGCAGAGGGTCTCAGATCTCAATGGAGCTGGGCTCCCGTGGGCCTCTGAGCTACATGGCTTGCACCAAAATCATGCTGTCCCGGCTACTCACCAGGGTTCATGGTGGGACCGCCAGACGTTATGGGTCGAAATAAAATATCCAGCAGCACATGGACGAAGTAGCAAGGCATTTTATTTTGGCTGACTGGGCACCTGATTAGGAATCCAGCACACCCAATCATGCTCAGAAAGAAGCTGTTATAGGGTGTGTGCAGTGGTTACAATTTGAAACATCCAATAAGAACTAAACATTTTCTGGGCCTTACAGTATCCCCGTTACATTCTTGTTACTAATGCACAGAAGCAGATCAAGCAGTTAACTATTTACAGCCTTCACTCTCAGATTAGGGTGCCTCAGAGTTTGTGGTCAGGTCAGTTCTCTGGATTTGTGAATTTACTTCTTTCTGGATATGTCACTGGGGAGTTGAGTAAGAGTTACGCACAGGCAGACTTTAAGTCTGGACAATCAGCAAAATGAAATCTTTTATACTATTTACTAGGGCATCACAAAAATGAATCCTGTAAGAACAATTAGTCAAGAAAAGGAAATGATAAATCATTTTATTTCTACTTTTCATTTGTTCACAGTGAGGTACTAAACAGAATTCACACCGTTTACCTGCAGAAGAAAGGTGCACCAGTGATTTGTGGATGTAGTTAAAATCCACACAGATGTTCAACTCTCCTGCCCTGTCTCCAAGAGTTGTTACAGCAATCTGAAAATTTGGGGTTGCTTGGGGTGTTATTATCCTTTACTTCTGCCTTTCATTTTTGATTCATGGCACTACAATTTCTACAGTCAGATATTCCCTGGATTTTCTCTCAGTTGGGGTGATTTTGTATTGCCCCATGATGAGATTCAGTTACACACTTCATTAGGAGTTCTAGAAAGGCAGTAATGCTATTACCCTAAACAAACAAGTCCATTATTTTGACTTTTCTCATTACTAGCAACAGTGATTTTACTCATTTGGTTAGGTTGATGACTGCTAGATTTGATGTCATAAAATTAGCAATGTTTTTTCTTTATAATTAACATGATACCATTGAAATCTTTTCTTTTTATCATTTTGATCAATAAATACTTTGTGACTAAGTGAATATTCTATTATGTGTTGAACTTCAACACACTTGCTTTAGAATTATTGTTTTTATGTTTCTTGCCAGATCATTAATGCATTTTAAAGCAAGTTTTATTTTATGTTTTAAATTTTTACTAAATTGTCTGAGAGTCTGTCAGAATATGTGTTCAGTCAACTACTAGAAGCTGAAATGATGTTTTTATATTGACACTTTTACAGCCATCATCAAATTCTTTCTCTGCTTCTCGTAACTCTGGCTGTTGTTCGACATTGTGCTTGCAAGTTCCTTGTTAAAACTGAGTTGTACTGCGCTCTGAATTATTCATGCCTGTTGGCCCCTCATACTATCTTAATTGTCATATACACTTTATAACCTATTTCAAACTTTCTCCTAATATTAACCCACTAAGTTGGATCAGTATTAAAGTGTAGCTTTTTCTCAAAGCAAAAGGAATGCTTAATGTTATCATGTGGAATATTTTGATATTCTAGATTTGTTTGTATGTATTAAATCACAATGCTCAAAATCTTTCGTGATTGGATGCTATTATTGTTCCAGCTTTATTGAACACAGAGATAATACAATGGTAAGGCTAGGAGTGGAGTCCAGACCACCTCTATCTATAGGGTTCATGGAGATTGCCTTCTGAAATACTGGGAGGCACTTGGAAACCTGTATTAATGCAAAATCTCCAAGAAAGTCAGAAGATAATGTAAAAATCTCTTACTGTTTCTCAAGATGAAGACTGAAACTTGAAGAAAGTCAGCTAGTTTTGAACTTAGGTAAAGAGCTGAGCCAAAATTAATATATCATCTTGGTGCCCAATGAATCTAGTTCACTTTTCACACCATATATAAGTGTCTGGTGAAATGAAAAGAAATGGCCTTACACTCAGTTATCCCATCTGGGAAAAATCATACAATTCTACACTATTAGTTTCAAGTCTACGTGCTAAAATAAATACGGTCTATATTCCATACATTAATTTAAACAATTTCTTTAAACATAAAAGTGCTTTGGGGAGCAGTGTGGATGACTCATTTATTTTTACCCAGAATGTCTGAGTAATTCAAAGTTTTCCTCTGCTTTTAAGCAGACATATTCTACATAATTTTTCTGTTTTTTTATTTTGAAACAATCCTTATAAGAGCAATTTGTGAATATACTTTGGAAAAGTTCTTTCACGGTTATCAAATAAAAGATACATCACTACATTAATGTTCATTTATCAAAACATTCAATTTATTTGTACTGCTATTAGCAGGAGAAATGGATAAATTATAGTATAGTTGACAGTATACAGATGACTTAATCCTTTTAATTTCCATGGATTGCTTGCCATTATCAACAAGGTATGTCTAATGCTCTGAAAAAAATCAAAGCAGGGAAGCAGTTGACCAGCATGGAAATCAGCCCAAAACAATACTGTGCAGTATATATTAGCTGAAGCTCAACCCTGATGTTTACTGTAAGTTATAGAAATAAGGATAGTCATATTTTTGACTCTCTTATTAGTGCTCTATGACTTTACTGTGCTTTCTTTCTCTCAGCATTGTAACTCTTCCTCATAGCAGATCCATATTCATGAAGGAAATAGTAACAATAAAGAGCTGCATGCAGAATCAGAATGAAGCAGGGTGCTTATGAGTTGGTTAGATTTTTGTGTTCTGTCATACAAATATCTAGAGTTCTTACCTGCTTAATTCCCCTCTCCTTCCAGGAACCCTTGAGGAATATGCGTCATGCTCTTACTGTTGGGTTGGGCTCTGTGGCTTTCAAGATCATTGAGATCTGAGCATAAGTAGTTGCATGAGTCACACTCAAGCCTAGGAATAGAACTGCAAGAGGCTCTGGTATTGTCTTTCTTTGTTAAAGTGACTCAGGAGGGCGGTACTCCTGATGGAGATGTCCGTACCTGAAAATCCCAGTATTGCATGAAGCATCTTGCTTGACATTCTCACTGTGAACATGACTTGAGTGAGAAACTTCTGCCATGTTAAGACTTTGAGCTTTTGGTGATTTTTGTTAACATCCCGAGTTATATCTATCTATCTATCTATCTATCTATCTATCTATCTATCTATCATCTATCTGTCTATATCCCACAATGTAGTTAATATTTTACTGTAAATAATTAAATTCCATAATGTCATCTAAGCAATCTGAGGTTAATTAGAAAAGAAACACATGACAATAATAACATAATTTCGTGGTACTGTTAAGTTAGCATATATTTCCCCCTAGATTTAGTGTTTATTTTCATCTCCAGTCTTGAGATTTCAGTTTTTCTTTGGGTTTTGGCCTCAATTCTAACCTGCTATAGTTGCTTCCTAAACACTTTGCAAGCAAATCTGAATTCAAATTCGTGCTCTCTTCTCTCTTTTCTTCCCTCTCATAAGCTGATGCCTCTCATCTGCCTGGGAAGCTCCCTCAGTTTCTCCGCTCTCTTTTTCCCCTGTGTTTTCAGAATCATGCCATTCTGGGGAAGCAGAAAACAACACCAAACTTACTGCTTAAAGAACCAGATTCAGTTTGTGTTCTGTAACTCTCTTAGGCCTGTAAGATGTACGAAAGGGTGATTTTGCAGGAGTTTCTCCCCTTATCATTTGAGACAGTGCATTGTCAGATAGCATTAAGCTATTTAGGCTGGAAAATCAGGAATTTACTTGTTCCCCTATTCAGTCTTGTTTGATTTTTATGAGTTGTGGGATCAGTAAGAGCCTTAAGCCAGACTCATGGAAGAAGTCAAAATAAATAAAAATAGGAAATAGTTTGGGCTTATACCATATCCTGTTTCATTTTGGGAACTTTATATGTCTTTAGGAATTCCTATCTCATTGCTGGAATTCTATAAATGAAAAAAAACTGACAGTAGCCTATGGAAATATAGTGAGTTGACAGCATTCAGGAAATGATTGTCAGACATCAGCATCCTAAATACTATTAGCTTATTGTAGGTGCAACTGGAAGAGAGAGTGTATATACAAAGATAATCTCTGTGTTTATAAGGTACAAAAGAACAAGGCCCTATGTTGATAATGTACAAAGAGAGTTTAAAGCAAAAAAAAATGCAAAATTGAAGACTAGATAATTGTGTATGGATTGTTATGTTCCAGAAGATTACATTTTAACATGAATAAATGAAGTCAAATAATGTTTTATAGCCAAAGAGCATAGATCGCAAAAAATAAAAAATAAAAACAAAATATGGTTAGGAGATATGAGTTGTCAGACATAGGAAACCCTGGGGCATTGAATTGCCTAGGTCTGTTTAGAGAGGCATCAATGAGAACAAGAAATAATAGAAATAAAATAATGTGACAATCCTTTGAAGGTTTTGAAAATATAAGTTTAATTAAAACACAATAAATTGGTTTGGATGAAGAAATTATCATTGAACTTAAATCTCTTAGCAAGGACATTGTTGATCCAAGAAGTGCTTGGTAGGAACTGACAAACTGCATCAATGTGACTATGGTGGTCCTTCCTCAGACTACACTTCTGGTTTCTTCCCTTCTTGGCTGATGGTAAGCAAGGTGTGTTGGGTAGAATCAGATGTTATCAAAGGAAGTCTCTCAGAGACAGAATCATCAGAATACAAATTATTGAATAATTATTTCTGCTCCAGTAAACAGGTGAAGAAATTCTACAGTCTACATTCTACACTCAAGAAATTGCCCTACTCTAAAGATGCTAAAGCAATGCTCTGATGAGAAAGCTGGATCACAAGACACTGGATTAAAGATGTTACCAACTATCAGAGCTCATGATTTCAGTAGGGGTTAAATATCTTAATTAGTTCTATTTTTTTATTTTACTGAAGAAAACAGAAAAATCAAAAAAAGGAAAAAAAAAGAAAAGAAAAGAAAGCACAAAAACACATTGACCAATTCAAAGACAGAGAGAGAAGAAAATGGCTGATTAATTGGCAGAGGGAAAAGTCTTTATTACCAGGGTAACTGAAAAATGGATTCTTGTGTTTTATACAAGATATTTTGATCATATTTAGACCTCCACCCATATCTACTTCCCTCTTAGGCTTCCCTCCCTGTTCTCATATACTCTGTCATCTATCTATCCATCATCTATCTATCTGTCTATCCATCATCTATCTATCTATAGCCTATCAAACCAAGTTTGTGTCTCCAAATGTCTTTAGGTGTGCATGCATCCACTGTAGCCTGGCTAATCTGTTTAGTCTCACAATTAAAGAAAACCAACTCTCCCTCTCCTGTAGTTATCAGTTGCCAGTAGTTCCTCAACAAAGCTTGTCTCTTCTTCCCCACCTCCCTTCTTTGATGCTCAGGTTTTGTCTGGTTTGAGATTGCATGGCTCTTTTGCATGCTGCTGCCATTGCTGTAAGTTCATATGAGTAAGTAACAAGCTGTCTGGAAAACTGTTTCCTTATCATCCAACACCCCTGGTTCTTAAAATCTTTCCACCTCCTATTCCACAATGGTCCCTGAGCCTTGAGTTGCAGATATTTGATATAGGTGTCCTATTCAGGAATAAGTTCTCTGCAGTCTTTTCTCTGCATTTTGATCTGTTTTGCCTTTCTGGGTTAATTACCATCTCTTGCAGGAGGACACTTCACTATTGAGAGTTGAGAGAGGCATTAATTTCTTTCTGTCCCCTGTTTAACTAGGTTCCCTGAGCCTTAGGTGTAGAGTTTACATTGTAGATGCGTCACTTAGGGCTGGGTGCCTCACAGACTATTTACTTTTGTTTTATGAATATGGATGTTTTGCCTGCATGTTAGAACACCATATGCATGTAGTGCCAACAGCAGTCAAAATAAGGTGTTGGGGGCTGGAGAGATGGCTCAGCAGTTAAGAGCTTTGGCTGCTCTTGCAGAGGATCTGGGTTTGAATCCCAGCATCCACATGACAGCTAACAACTATTCATAACTTCAGTTCTAGGGGATCTGATGCTCTCTTCTGTCCTCACCAGGTACTGCACTTATATACTTGCAGGTATAAATAACATGCATACATTAGAAAAATAAATAATTTCTTTTAAAAAGGGGAGCAACAGATTCCCTAGAACTGGAGTAACTGATAATTGTTATCTGCTATGTGGGTGCTGGGAACTGAGCTCAGGTCTTCAGCAAGAATAGCCAGTTCTCTTAACCACTGAGCCATCTCTCCAACTCCCCAAAATGTATTCTTATTTACAGAATACTTTTCTGTGCCAGTTGGTCTGAATACTTGGGAGACTCACTGAAGGACACGAGTATAAAGGTGAAAATAGGCAGAAGAAGTGAAAGGTAAATGAGAAAACGAAAATTGAGGGTTAAAACAAGAGCTAGAGGAATTTGTGAAATGACCAAGCAAAGCATTGCTGTCCCCAGAGAGAGATGAGATAATTTTATTATTTATCATTAACTAAACTGTCATAAGTGTCCTACCCAGGATGTGGCAGAGCCTGAAGTCCAGGTTACATTAACCTAACTGTTCAGTTATCACAGTGCGCCTCCTACTAGTGATTGACATGTTTAACTCAGAAGAAAAAAAAGTATACATATGTGAATATAGCACAAATACTCTAAATTACATGATACTATTAAAATTAGTATAAAAGGGGCTTACCAGATAGACCATCATGTGAAAGTGCTTGCTGCTGAACCAGATAACTTGATCACAACATGCACACACACGCACACACACACACACACACACACACACAGACACGGAAACACGAATGCACACAATGATTAAATAAAAGTTTTTTATAAGTTTGGAAAATTTGTATGAAATTAAAATTAGCTTCTAGTTGTAACCTTATCTGTTCCTTATTAACTCTGGGGAATAGTCGCAATTACCGGAGGAAAAGAAGAAATAGAAAGTAGTCAATCCCAGTGAAATAGAAGTTCCCCTTCATGTCTAACATGGAATTCCTGACCTTAACATGCAAACAGTTTTGCTGAGCTTATTGAGTGATAGAATAATAAGAGAATCATTTCCACTTTCCAGTTAACAAGATGTTAATTAATTAATGTGTGTGTGTGTGTGTGTGTGTGTGTGTGTGTGCCATTTGGGGCACAGAAGCAAGAACCATGAGGGCAGAGGGAGGGCGAGCAGAGTGATCGTATGTGAACAATGCCTTGTGATTCATACATATGAAAAAAAATTAAACAGGGCTTGTGAGATAGGTCAGGTGCTAAAGGTGTTTGCTGCCAAGCCCAACTGAGTTCAAACCCCAGAGAAATGGAGAACCAATGCTTGCAAGTTGTACTCTATCATCAGCACAAATGGTATATCACAAATGTGCACGCACACAAAATAATTAAGTAAACAATCAATTTTTTTAAATTTAAAAAAGGAATAGTAAATATCTCATGAACTACAATATCTTTAAGACAATTCCAGGCCTGACAGTTTAGAATGATTTTTTGCTGATTTTCTTAATGGGGTACAACTCTAGTATTCAGAGCAGTTATGAAGGTCCCTGTCTTAATTTTTCTGTAGTAAATTCTTGGTATTTTTATTTGTTTTTGATGTTGTTGTTGTTCAGTTTTTTGTTTGCTTGTTTGTTTGTTGGTTTGTTTTTTGAGCCAGGGTCTTCCTGTAGACCAGGCTTGTCTCAATTTCACAGAGGTCTGCCTGCCTCTGCCTACCGATTGCTAAAGTAAAAGGAATGTACCACCCCACCAGCCTATATTCTTCTTTTTGGGGGGACAGGATCCTATTCCTGTACTTTCTGTGTAGAGCAGGATGGCTTCAAACTCACAGGCATCTACCTGCTTCTGCTTTCTGAGTGCCAAAATTAAAGGTAAGCACCATCATGCTAGCAAACAATTTTATCACCATTAACGGGTATCGTGGTACCCAAATGTTAAGTCAAGGAAATCTGGGTTTTAGGTTCTGTCACATGCTGGATAACTTACTTTCAGCAGGCTAGTTAGCGTACATGACTGCAGATTCTGTCTGTGTGAAAAATATGTGTATCTTAGCTAATTTTGAAGGTTTAATGAGGCAATATTTGAAGTGAAGGAACACTGTGGAGACTGGCAAGCCGTTGTCATGGTCAGTACTCTGCTGCTGTTGCAGTTGCATCTGGAAGCCATGCTGCTGCTCTCTTTAAAGGATTCTCATTTGTTTGCATCTGCATTTTTGTGTAAAAAGTCTGCCTGTGGACACTTTAGTATGCTGCAAAAAAGTATATATACTTTGTTATGCCTTAAAACAGACATTCAAGTTTGAAAAGACTGGAGCTGTAGACCTTACTGCATCCAAATGATTTTTGATTTGTGGTTCTGTAAAGTAGAATATAGTTGAGGAAAACTGACCAGTTCAGCTATAAGACCATCTGAAAAGTTTACATTGGTCACAGCTGCAAAGGCCTTGGCGTCGAGGAATCTTCTCTTTTTCTACCACAATATCTATGTTTGCCATCACATGAAATTTGGGAGATAATGATTCAGTGAAACTCAAAAAACAGAAAAATCATTTTGTTAGATTCTTATACATAATTAGCGTATAAAGACACATATATTTTCTTCAAGAGTGTTTTCTAATTAATGAATGATCGAAGAATGACGTATAATTTTATTGAGAGTATCAAGATTTACAGGATATAAATTTTATATTATTGTGAGAAAGGACAGTTGCTCAGATTTTAATTTGTTAAAACATAATTAAATATGAAATTAACTTCAAACAAGAAAACATTTCTCAGAACAATTATAACCTGTATATTAGAAGAATCTAGTTGTCTCAGTTGGGTAGGTAGCATTCCTGGTACAATTTTTTATCTGTTCCCGATTTTCATGGGACTCTCTAACTAGAGAAAATACTTAATAAATGTCCCGTACATAGATATCCACCATATGAAGATGCTTTGATCATTTCTGAAAAAGGGAAATTGGCAATATATAGAGTGAGAATTTAAGTTTCACTGAGTTGGTTAGTGTCAAAATTATTTTCTATAAAAGAGTCTATGTTCTCTCCTAGACAATCTGGGGAAGCTATAAAGACAACTGTAAAATGAATGGGTAATATATTGTGTTTTTGAAAAATGTCATCTGTACTGAATTTATGTGATATATCCTTGCTTTCTCATAGAACTAATCCGTTCATCTTTATCTATAACAATTACATGCTTCTGTCAAACAATGAATAACCTGGGTACTGCTTAACTTTGTGTTATACTTAGGCATTGCACATCTAAAATATTCTTAGGCATTGTATACTATGTTGTCTCCCTCTGCCTAGAGTACATGTGTTTATATTTTGTTCTCTGTTTTATTGAAATACTCTGCTAGAGTGGATTAGCCACACACTGTATGTAAAAGGAAAGAAAAAGAAATAACTTCATGCAAAATTACTATCAATAGAAGATGACACAAGCTGAAGTAATAATAAAAGTTAAATGGAGAATATATCAAGTTAATGCTTGATATAATCCAAAACTCTGTGGAAGATTTGATTTATTGTGATGTTAACTGAGGCAAGCACAACCTTGAAAGGCTAGTTATTTTTGAATCCTGAAGGGCAAGGTAACCTTTACATAAATGCAACCTGCTGAAAGGCCAAAATGAAATTTTAGTAAATCTGTGTAATTTTCTTTCTAATGGTGGTATAACAGTCTACATTCTTTACTATATATGTATCTATGTATACCAGTATAGTCTCAGCAACAAAAGATACCATTTTTCTGCCTTGGGTGCTAGGAAGAAATAAGTACATCATAAAACCTTACTTACAAAGTTGTGCACAGAGACCGAAAGCAATTTGAAATCATTGATATTGATCATGTCACTCAGTCAGAAAAACTGAATACTGTGGATAGTATGCCAGAACAGCTGTTAAAGCTTAAATGAGGCACTTACCAGTTCCTTTTCTTTACCCAAAAGGAACTAAACATATGGAAACATTATCCTAAGATATAGAATGGCCACAATACATTATTATGAAGAGTGAAAGGTGCTTTAGGAGCAATCCCCCAATGTGCTGAATATGGTGGGTTGCAAGACGAAAGTGTTCTCATATTAGATCTCTCTGTAGGTACACTCTGTACCCATAGGCTCTGTCTGTGAATTTGACTAATCACAGATTGAAATTATGTTTTTAAAAATATCTGTATTAGCATAGACAGACTTTCTAATTTTCTCACTATTTTCTAAGGAATTCATAACTTTTGCACAGCATTTACAGAGTGTCAGGTATTCTAGGTAATGGACATGAATACAGTATAGATTACATACAAATGCTGCAGTGTTTTCTCTAAGAGACTTGGACATCCATGGATTTTGACCTTTTGGGGATGTTCTGGGACAAATCCCCCTGGGTACTTGGGGAAGGCTTACGTCATGTCTGAGTTAGGAGGAATGACTGAAACTGTGTTGTATTTACATCTTCTGTACACCCAGCGTGGTAGTAGCAGCTTGAGTAGTGGAATAGACACTGTCAGAGACAAAGGTTTGCTTGGTTTCTCTTTCTCAGTTTTGAGAGTTGTAATAAAAGATTGTTAGTTAAAAATCACCCTGACACAGGCTCATTTAGTCGAGCCATCACATTCTGAAGTTAAAGCCTTTAAATTTCCACGCTAGAAGTCATATGTTCTTCATATATTCACTGTTAATTTATAGGTAATAAACTCACTCTGTATGCATACATAAACACAATATGCCAACTTTTTACTGAGAAACTTTTTAAGTGATTCCAACCTTAACAAAAGTGATGATTTTTCTCTTTACACAATGTGTGTAACAAACTAGAGTGATCACTATTGAGCTTTTTCAGTAGTATGTTATAAAGGAAAAAGGCACATTGAAGATAATATTCCATAAGAAATTATTAATGGGTCACTGGAGACCTGGAGACATCAAGTCCTTTAAATGCTTCAGAAGTGTTGGATGATTGACAAAAGAGGGTCTCCTTCGATTGCACAGATCACACTTGCTATTCTGTATAAACCTTGAGGTTATTATATCACCTTTGAACAGATTAACATCAAAACTAGTTAGACTTTTTATTGTTCGGTGACTCTATGTTTTCCAACTTTCTCAATTAGGTCACTCCTCCAACTTGTTGAGATTTTCAACTTTGCAAACATCAGCTTATCAATTTGGGGGATTCCACACTCTTTCATATTGCATCCTCCAAATGGGGCTTTTTGTGATATACATGTTACTGAAGGAAAATTCCAACATCTTAGCCGCATTTCTCTAACTTCTAAAGAGATATGAGGAAGATATGAGTTAGATACGAGAAAAATTGTATTCCAGAGGCTACCGATAGCAGATGATTTTTTTGTTGTTGTTAATTTCTCACTTTGAGGGCAATGTGTCACCATGAAATGTTGAAATGTTTCCTAGGTGTCTCTAGAGATTTTGGATACAAAATAAATAAAAATGAGAGCTGTCCCTAAATAGTTACTACATTACTAAGGATTTTCCCTTGCCATTTCTAATTTGGTCTTGATAGCAATTGAATTCGCTAAGTACTTTTAAATCACCTTTAAAATTAATACCCTGAATAAACTTAGATGAGTATTTAATATTAGTGAACTCAATGAGAGATAATATTTCACTCAGATCTCTATAGTTTGGAACCGAGCCTGTCTTCACTACCCTGAACGTCATTGCTTCTTAGACTGCAAGTACGCCTTCACGCCTCCATATTGAAACTAACAGGGGTCTGCCAGGCCTTACTGTCCCATGGCCCTCCATTTCCTACAAAACTTACATTTCTGATAATAGTGCTGCTTTCACTAGATATAGATACCTTGGTCTTATTTTAAAATTCTGCAGCACCTAATCCCAGCACTCTGGAGGCAGAAGCAGATGGATCTCTATGAGTTCAAGGCCAGCCTGGTCTACACAGGAAATTCTAGGCCAGCTGAGGCTACAGGGAGACCCTGTCTCAAAAATAAACAAACAGACAAACTCCCAAAACTCTGCATTAATAAATATGTCTTCCTATAAATCAATTATTGTCTTAACTTTTCCTGGTAACCAATCTCCTTACATGACCTGACTTGATAACTGCCGTCTAGTAAATACTGTGTTCTCTAAAAATGAACTGTATATTATGCGTTCATTTCCCTTGAATTATTTGAGAGTTATGATAATGGGCTCAGTGAAGCATCCATTAATTGGTTAATACTGTCCTAGCAGAGCCAGTGCCAAATCTAGACTTAATTTAGAGTTTGATTTCTTTGCATGTTATGGGTTTTATTGTGGGGCAAATGCATTTTGGTGTAGTCTTCTTCATTCTAATTTCTATGATGATTGTGTTTATATGAATTACCTACTTACTTTCCATGAAGAACTCTGCATAGACGAGAGGCATTGGGCTGTGTTAGCTAGCCTAGTATGACTGAAAAAGACTGAATTATAATATTTTATTGATTTATTTTTATTTGATGTATATGAGTGTATTATCTGCATGTATGTAAGCTGCACCAGTGTGATGGAGTGCTCCTGAGGCCAAAAGAGCTGTGTTGGGTCCCCTGGAACTGGAGTTACAGAGGGTTAACTGCTGTGTGGCTACTGGGAACCAAACCTGAGTTCTCTGTAAGAGCATCAGTGATCATAACCACTGAGCCATCTCTCCAGTCCCAAGACACCGAATTAAATGACAGTGTATGAATCTAAAAGGTCCATTTTGAAAGCATCCATTATATAAGGTAATATGGATAGGTATTTTTGTCATTTGGGGTCAACATTTGTATGCAGAGTACTTTTTAAATTAATTTATTTTTATTTTATGTATATGAGTGTTTTGCTTTCATGTCTGTAAGTGTACCCTTGTGGTAAAATGCCACAGGAGGTCAAAAGAAGGTATCTGATACCCGAGAACTGGAGTTAGGGCCAACTGGTAGCCACTATGTACATGAGTTTTGGAACTGAACATGAGTTCTCTGTGCAAAAACAGTCAGTGCTTTTATCCACTGAGCCACAACTCCAACCCCAGAGATTTTTAAAATCAAACTCAGTATTTCTAAAGTTAACAGATAGTATAAGTGCATACCACCTTCAGATTGGTCTCCAAAGTCTTTTATATTTACAAAATTGCTCTTTTATATCATATAGCAGCCATTCTCCCATTTGAAGGATCAGGAATCCTTTGAAATTTGTAGTGTATACTCTTACGAGTAGAAATTATTTAGGACTGGTGTGGTGGTTTGTGTCCTTCATCCCAGCCTCTGGGAGGCAGAGGCTGGCAGATCGGTGTGAAATGGAAGCCAGCCTAGTTCACACAGTGACTTCAGTGGGCTGGGACTAGAGAGACCCTCTCAAAAACAAAAAGCAAACAATGAAATAACAACAAAAAAGAGTGGCAATAATTCAGTAAATCATTGCATGTGTGTGAATCAGCAATTATGAAGTAATGAGTTTTCTTTATTATAACATATCATAGCACAAAATATGAATTTAACAATTAAAAAATATTCCAATGGTCACACCAGCTGTTTTTTGCAATGAGCAGATGGTCAGGAATATATGCCGTACGTATTCTTCTCTAAGCCACTATAACAAACAGTTGGAGTCCTAGACCTCATCACATTTTATGTCCTGCATCAACTTCAAGGATATCCAACCTTCCTATTCCACAGTGGATCAAAGTCCCTATGTCACAATGCCTCAGCCTTTTATTTTTCTCTCTGCCATTACCTGAAAACTTTCCATTATATTACCAGCTACAAATCTATGTGAGATACAGTTGTCTCTCATATTTTCCCACCGTATCAAATAACCTTAGGCAAAAAGCCGAAGTTCCTGGGATTAAGGATTGTTTCTCCTTAGTCACCTTGTTTTATAAGATGCGTTGGTGGAATGGTGGTAACCATAGTTGCCAAAGATTTTGTGATTGCTAAATGAGCACAGATTTTTACTGTGCTGTGAGAGTGAAGAAGAAATTATTCAAGAACAATGACAATTCATGAAAACTTTAAAAAGTTCTCTACTTTAATTACCATGTAAATAAATTTATCAAAGACTATTAAAAGTTTTTGCACTGTTTGTTTCAAAGCCAGTTGTTTATATTTGTTTTATACTCTGAGGGCATTATTCTTCTGGATCATAGACATGTAAGATCAAATAAGTTAGGTGGTCTAAAAGGCCATGTTGAACAGGCTTCATGGTTGGGATAAACATATCCAGAACCAGTCCAAAAATACAGTTTTCCCAAAATTCAAACATTTTAGCAGAACATATTTTACTGAAATTTGGTGTTTCATAAGGACACATTCATCACTTCTTCCAAATCACATTTTTTGTCACTTTTCACCGTGAACTTTATAGAATATTGAAGACATTTAATGTATATTCACATTTTTGAGTAAATGGTTTGCATAATAGAACCTGCTAGAATGGAAGGAAAATGATCTAGCTATTTAAGAAAATGGGGGATAATAGAAAAACAGAAAGGGATTTTATGGAACTGGTGAGGCCGCTACCTTCCAGGAGTTGAGAAGAACAGGCCATTCTGGGCTTAAGAACAGCTCCCAAGATCACTGCCAAGCCAGCAAGGGGATTCTTAAACCCTCTTGATATCTGATTAAAATCACAGTGATAATACTTACACCCGCCTCTTTTCTCCCCAACTCCAGCTGACTTGATACCTAGGCTTTCACATATTACTTTTCATTGCTCTGTGAACTTTCGTGCCCCAATTCGTCTTGTTCTATCTTTTTTTTTCCATGTCATTAACTAAGCATTCTTTTTATATTATCAAGTACAAATGTACGTGAAGGTCAGTTGTCTCAGATTTCCCCACCCACTAAAAGAACCTTTAGCAAAAGGCAGAGGTTCCTGGGATTAGGACTGGATGACCTCCAGTTAGGTATCTTGTCTTTTGAGAGATAATTGTGATATGGGCAGATCCCCCTTGTGATTTTTCTTGGGACCAGTTTTCTTTAGAGGTGATATTACTGATATAGAAGTGTAACACTTGTAATTTAATATAATCTTACTATTCAGGAACTGTCGTAAGACACTTCCTTAAATTTTCTGAAATCTTTTTGAAAAATAGTTATCGGAATGAGATCACATAGCAGACAATATATTTGGCTCCATTCCCTGGTAATTCTGTTACTTTTATCTCTGTAAAATAACTTTTGTTACAGTATTTTGTATTTTAGCTTATGTCATTTTTAAAATCCAAACTAACCCTTATTTCTGAACTTTTGCACATTTTACAGAATGATACATTGACATGGCAACTTGGGTTGCCAATTTGCAGGTCTTGTTTGTGTAACCATATTGTGGCGATTGCGTGGTTGCATGGGTGCAGCTTCCCTTCCCAGCAGCGTTCATCCTGGCAGTGTGGATCTTAAAATCTTTCTGCGCCATCTCCTGCTGTTTCCTGAGCTATATGTATTGGAGTTGCATTGTAAATGCTCCAGTTGTGTCTGGGTCCAAACATCTCTTACTCTTTGAATTTTACCAGCTGTAGAACTTTGTAATAATCTCCAGCTCTTACAAAAAGAAGCTTTTTGGATGAGTGGTGGGAACTATGTTTATCTTGAATGTAGGGATAAGCTTTTAGACTATAATAAGAAGTTACACTGGTTTAGGAAAGTGGCTGTAGTAGGTTCTCCTCTAGGGTCTCTGATCTCTCCAGCCAGGGGTATTTGGCTATGATTACAGTACTAGGAGTAAATTCCCTACTACTGAGCAGGCCTTAAGTTTGATCAGACAGATGTTGGTTGTCCCTACTACCAAAGTGCCATTATTTCACAAATAGAGATATTTTGTTAGGGTGGTCACTGTGGTTTGCAGAATTTACTGCTGGGTAGGTTGAGTGGTTTTCTCCCATAGCCCCACGCACAGCATTTTCCAGTACTGTAAGGCTGGTCTTCAGGGAGGAGGCAGGCTTCCAGGTCAGGTCCGGCTTAGTTTCTCCAAGTCTGGTGTCTGGAGTGTGTGGTGTTTTCAGCATAGAGTCTCACCTTTGGGTTCTGGGAGCAGAATATCCCGAATTGAATTACAGGGCTTGAGAGCTCCTCCCTTGCTTCAGACTCCTTGCGTTGACTCCTTCTCAAAACACATAGAATCTGTTGCTTCCCTGCACCCTACTTAGTTCTTTAAATACTGCTTGTGCTTTCCATTTGGTTCCTTTACTTTGCATCCTCTAAGTTAATTTTCCCTGCTAGCATCGGAATACACTTGTATTAAAATTTGGTATTACATGTAATGTTTTGTCAAGGACAACTTCTCAGTCTCAAAGCAAGTATAGAATATTATTTTGTTTTACCATTTCACCCTTCTGATTTTACCTCCTTTTTATTCATTTTTTTTATTTTATTAAATTTTATTAAAGCTACTGTAATAGAAAGACTTTTAGGTTGTAAATTCCAGACAGCCTGGCAGGTATAGAACAATAAAATACATATGCTGGGCCCATAACTGAAAGCTTCAAAGTGAGACCAATCCAGGTTTTCAAACATGCAAACACGGCACCAGAGATGCCACTCCTCAGAGCTTCCTTTGCTTTGATTTCCTAGTGATGCCTTCTGGGTGTGTGTCGGGGAGGTATTACACTTCTTTCTGATTGTGCCTCCTCTGTTCCTCCTTCAACCAGAAGCACAGAAGCTCCTTAATCCATCTTTCATCCCATATCTTGAATACACTAGAATATAGAAATGAAAAACACTAATTTTCCACTCACATGTTTATCCCTAAAGTCAGAAAGAGAGATTAATAGTAGCAATACATGTAACTCTGATTGAAAGTGAGAATGTCTTATTTCTAGGAGAAAAATCAAGATTCTCTTAAAAGACAGTTGAGGTAAGCAGAGTGCATAGTTAATGTCTGCACAGCGTTTTTCATGTAATGCACAGTGAATTAAATGCTCATCAAAAATATGCCCTGTTAGACAAAAGGCATTTCATAGGCATAGAGATTGACCTTATGTATTTATGTTTGTTCTAAAAATAAGCCCTGTAGTCACCTTGCCCCTTGTTTAGCTAAGCTTCCCCCTTCTCCTCCAGAACCCTGGCTCTGTCCTTAACACACTGTAAACTAAAAAGGGAAGCGAAAAAGAGCCAAACACAATGGGATGGAATGTTGTTTTTTTAGTTAATATTAGCATGTTTTAATAAATTATGTTTACTTTTTACAGTTTCATCGACGAATAAAACGTGTTGTGGTCATATTCACCACCCTCCCGTTACCCCCTTCAACCGCCTTTCTGATCCCCCTCTTTGTACCAGTTACTGCCCCCTACTTTCAGGTCTTTTGTGGGGTGGGGCGGGTTCTGTGTTTGAGTGAGTAACTCACATATGTCTTATGCTGGTTGCTTTTTAATTGAGAATTAAGGCAAAATGTCCATTATTTATAATCAAGAACAACTGAACACACAGTTGGTTGTTCCGGGCTTTTGGCCACTCTGTTTTCCTGGCAGTACAGCACTGAAGATTTTATCCGTTAGTCCCAACACTGTGTAGTCTACGGAGGAGCTCAGTCTTACTTTTCTAAGATAGGATGTGTGCACGGCTGTTGCTAACATCACAGTTAGTAGTCTTATCAAATGAATGCCTTTTTTCCATTCTTTTAGTCCCCTCTTACCGATGGTCTCACTGTCCACAGCTTGTTACCTTTCAATGATAATCTGAAAATATTGAATGGAAAATATTAGAATTTTACAAAGTCCACAAACTTTAAATAACTTTTACTACAGTATAATATTATAATAGTTATATTTTGTTATCTTATATTGTTTTATTATTTTAAAATATTTATTTTTTTAATTTATGTGTATGAGTGTATTAGGAGTTACAGACAGTTGTTAGTCACTATGTGAGTGCTAGGATTGAACCCAGGCCCTCTGAAAGAGCAGCCTGTGCCTTTAACTGCTGAGCGATCAATCTCTCCAGCACTCCTTCTTTTTTTTTTTTTTTTCACAATTTTAAGGTTTCTGTTTGTGATCATTTGGCCCCAGTGCTCTTGGACCTTTGGCAAGGCAACATATCATAGTGTGTGTGTCAAACAGCAACATTGCTTGTTCCTTGGATGTGATATGATAAAAAGGAAGAGAACACAGCCCCACAATCATCTGAAGTCACATTCCTCCATGACATAGGATCTCATAGTTTCTACAGTCTCAGAAGCTGGGGACGAAGCACTTAATGTGTGGACCTTTGTAAGGCACTTAATATCTAAACCTTCGGATGAGACGCAGGGTATTATCCGTGATTGTCGGCATTCACCAGGGTATGTGGACTAGGAAGAGGAAGAGGGAGCAGACAAAAGTACGGAAGCCTCTCCCGGAGCCAGGACCGTAGCTGTGGAAGCCCTACACACGAGCGGTGGCCATGTGCACGTTGCTCAGTTGAGGCTTCTCCTTTCGGCACCTCTATTCTGTTAGTCTCTTCTGCCCCAAAGCACCCCATTCCTTCCTTAGTCTAACTTCTTGAACGTTCCATTGATTGGATCCACTCTATGCATGGCATAGGCTCTAGTATTTCACTTCCGACCCAGTGGATTAACTCCCATTCATCCTTAAAGATATCACGGGCACATCAGTCTCCATGAAACGCTTGCTTTTTCTCTGAGCCTAGCTGTTTCCTTCTCTCTCTATTGCAGTGCTGATATGGATTTGCTATACTAGGTTCTGATCAGGCTACATATTTGTTTATCATATCTGTACTCTTTAGGGGACTGAAGAAATGGCTCAGCGGGTTAGAGCTCTGGTTGCTCTTCCAGAAGACCGGAGTTCATTTCCCAAACCCACGTTATGCCTAATAACCACTGGTTATTATTATTCATGGATCTGATGTCCTATTCTGCCTTCCATGGGTATTGCAAGACCTGGATATACTTACATACATGCATACAAATTGATAAATAAATAAATAAAATTTTAAAAAGACTACATGTCCTCAGTCTTAATATTTACCTTCAACACTTAATACCTTACAGATAATAATTTATATTTATTAAATTAATTCATCATAGAACTAAGATGCTTCATTTTCTGTGGCACCCCTGTTTATATAGCTATATAAGTTTAGTAGCTGCTTAAGACATGCCTTACAGAAGGGTCATAAATCAAAGTCCAAATGAAGTTCAGCATCCCATTGTCGTTCTACAGTGAGCTCTGTCACGTGTATGAACTGGGGCTTGTTAACTGAGCAACTAATGTGTTTCTGTTTGCCACACATATATTTGGACTACTCAAATAATAAAGCATAAGGTTTGTCCTATCTTTTTACAGTTTCAGACAATCCCTAATTATTTGCCAGGAACAGGATAGGCTTCCCCTCTGTGTGCCTGCTCATCATGCAGTATTTGCAAGAAACATGCCAATCATCAAAGTGTCTTATGTTACAATACTCTACCATATTATACTATGCTTTGCTACAGCATACTAACAATACAATTTCATTAACTGTGAATTTGTGGGGTTCTGGATGTTGTAGTTCATCCTCTAGTGTAATCATTTTAGGCACACTGTAGTGGTAATAGCTATTTGATTCTGAGTTTTGAATTAGTTTATACTAAGGGCAAGAGAGAAAGGAGGCATTCTAAACTGTTTATTTGTGTGAGGGAAGAGTAGATACAGAAGTCATGGATTATAAAAAAAATACTGCATAGAGTGCACAGAGAGTCTTTGTGTACTTTTATTTGGGCTTTACTTTCCTTTTCAATAAAATGAGGATTGGTTTTATGCTTTCTGAGATAATCTCTGGTATCCCTACCTAATTAACGCATATATAAATGGTTTTATATATTATATATTATTCCATGAACCGCCACGAAGTGTGCAGACTGTAGGAAAAATAAAAAGAATACTTCCAGTGGTGAATGAATCGTAATTGTATGTACACTGCACATTATTCCTCAAAAGCATGCCATTAATAGCTGTTTTATCTATAACGAATTGAAATAGTCTGAAAATGTGAATGCCAGAAGGATTTCTTCCCAAACCTTACTCAAGAGTTCTGTTTTCTATGTAATAGAACATCTGTTATGGAAGATAGTGTTTTAAACTGACTTCATTATGAACATAGCATAAAATGTAAGTACATCTTTTCTGAATGCATTACAGTATCTAACTGGACTTCATGTGAGTTTTTATAATATACCCTGCACAGTTTCCATAATTTTAAATGTATACATATATGTATATATATATATGTGTGTGTGTATGCATATACATAAATCTGCCATTTATGTGTGATGCATAATTTTGATCATACTCCCTAAGGTACTTACAAGAAGAAAGTAAGGAATAGAGTGCTTAGAACATGATAAACGAACTCACACACAGACACACACATGCATGTGCTTGCACCTGCACATCCACTGTTAGAAAAGAAACAAAGAGGTAACCACTATTTGAAGGATGCCATATCTGTGCCTTGGTCTTCACCAGTTACATTTTTATTTATTAATCCATGGAAATCATGATTTTATGGCTTCCAATTTTACAAATAATGTCACTAGGAGTTCCTGAAGCATTCAGTAAACAATTTGCTTGAAGGAAGTAGTGCCTTAATTTTATTGTGATCCTTTACTTCCTTATCTGACTTTTCCTCAATCATGGTTGAGAAATTCCCCTCTTACCATTCAAAATACAGACAACATGGTGAAATGGTAGATATAACATAGCTTATCACACAGCATTTGTTATCTATTCACCATGTATACATGTAATAATCATAATTGGAAGCTGTACTTATAACTACAGAATATTAGAGGAGAAGAACTACAAAGCCAGAGACTGTGTCCTTCTACCGCTTTCCTACCTCAAAGGAGTATCTTACTTGGCAACTGTATTTCATGGACACAATAAAGAGAAACAGTATAGGCAATGTCTATGCTGTTTATGAAATACAACTTTATATGCATGTATATATATATATATAATATCCAAAGCTTAATACAAAATGATCATAATTTTAAAATTATTTATTAATTTAGTTTTGTTTTATGTATATGAGTATTTTGCCTGCGTGTCTGTAAGTGTGTGTGTAATGCTTACAGAGGCTAGAAGAGGACACTGGATCTCCTGGAACTAGAGTTACAGACAGTTGAAAGCCACCATGTGAGTGCTAAGAGCCGAATCCAGGTCCTCTGCAAGAGCAGCCAGTGCTTTTAACCTCTGAGCCATCTCTCCAGCTCCCAGATGATCATACTTTCAGAATGGTGATACACATTCATAATTATTTTTAACAACCTGAAACTTGGTAAAATTTCCAGAAATACTTAGGGAAATATATAAAGAATGCCGCCTTGAAAGCAAATTGCCACAGAATTTCCAAGGTTAGAAAAGGAGTCAAAGTGTCTTCACATTTCACAATGAGTATTAGTATTCTTTAAAACATGCAAAATGACATCTTTGATGTAAGTAAGATTCGTGCCAGTACCCTCTGGGAAGTATGGAACCAGTCTCATTGTACATGATACGCTCTAGGAATTTAAAGCAGGAAAAAAAAAAGTGGGATTCTCAGGTCACAAAAGCAGCTTGCCCATTTTTCGGGGTGGTGGGTACATTGTTTTTCTATCCTTGCTCTGGAACCTGACCACAAGATTAGCCTTTGCCAATCATTTTACCTTCACCATTGAGGATAACCTCTTCAGAGTATAACTAGAGCACTTACATGGAGGAGGAAAGTAAGCAGTGTTCTCAAGATGCTGCAGAAAGAATAAAGCTGGCAAGAAATAACCCTCCTCCAGGATGTGCAGTAAGAAGTTCAAATCATATACTCAGCCACAGGGAATGAAAGGAATCAGTATTCTGTCCCCTATCACAACTGGATCTTGGTTTTAGAATCCACTGCTTCTTATAGACAAAAAGGTGAATGAAGAAGACATCCATGGGTTTCCAGCACTTTCCTTCAACACAATCTTTTCTTCAGTTCAATTTAGCCTTGATTTGGGGAAGATTGGCAAATAGTTTTTATACATTTTAAATTTTAAAATAATTTCAGGCTTGCAGAATATTGCAAAAATAACAAAAGGCTTCTCTAATACCTTTTACCCAGCTTTCCTCAATTTCAGCATAGTTCCCAAATGTAGCATAATGCCAAAACCAGCTGCATTCTAAAGGCTAAATACTTTAGGTTTCCTCTGAGCTGCTTCTCCCTTAAATGAATGAAAATGTTATGAACAGAGCTGCTCTGATTCCGAAGGTTACGAAAAATTGATAGCACACCCTCAGCAGTTCATCGACACTATTTGCAAATTATGTGAAAATTTTAGGTATAAATATGGTGATTCAAGGTGAAATCCCTTTTAAATTCTCAGGAAACCTCATCTGCATAACTTGCCATGGCTGGTGGTGCAGGATTACTTCTGAATTTATTTGAAACTCAACAAATATGAGACTAGAATCAGACAATATGAGTTGACAGTTTGATAGATACTGATTGTATTCGCTTGGATTTTCCTGGTGCAGGGGCTTTAGTTTATCTGATCTATCATTTACCCCAAATACAGCCAGGGCAGTCTTTGCATACAGAAGGCCTTGAAGAACTTGACAGCGACAAACAATGAAATTATTCTCACAATGGTCAATTTGTTGAGTGTATATGCCATGCTAATGCTAATTTGATTGCACTAATTAGAAGGACTAATAACAGAAACCAAGATGAATCAACAGAATAGAGTCAAAATATCAAATTTAATTCAGAAAGAGGGACACCTGGTAATGCAGTCATATGCACGCTGAGTATTTACTAACGAACACAACCTTCGTACTTTCGTAGGAATCACGTTCCAATTTTCTGTGTCCACGTGTTTGTCCACGTGCTTTACGTCACTTACTGTTTTTGCTTTAGGTTCAACCATTACATGTAATTCTGAAAAGATTGCATGTTCAACATCAGGATAACCTTATATTTATAGTAAGTCAGTTATGGAAATTTTCTCTCTTAAATAAATAATTAATTAATTAATTAGTGTTTTACCTGGATATATGTAAATGCTGCCAGGTCATGCAGCCCAGGAGCCAGAGGAGGGGATCAGATCCCTTGGAACTGGAGTCAGGGGTGGTTTTTAGCTACCGTATGGGACTCGGAACTGAACCTGGGTCCTCTGCAAGAATAGCAAGTGGACTTAACCACTGAGCTGTCTTTCTAAGCTTCTCATTTGTTTTTGAAATGAAATTTAGCTTTATATTGAACTCAACTGCAATGTGACAACCCAACACAGGAGTTATTACTGTGTTCTAACCCAGCAAATATCACTTAGAAAAGGGCTCTGTGATTATTGATTGACATTGAATTCATTATTGACATTCATTATTGACATGATTGACATTGATTTCATTATCAGTAGGTATTTGAGATAATTGAAACAGCAAAAAGTGGCTTCAGTGTAGATTTAACACAATCAGCTCCTCTGAATAACCATGATAACATACTAATTTTAAAAAATACTTTATTGTTTTTTCTATTTTATGTGTATAAACACCAGCCATTGGGTCTGGCCTCCTTTTGGTGATCGTTTCCTTGACATTAACATTAGTGTTCACACCCTTTCTCCAAAGAAGCACTTGCTGGCCTCTCAAGTTCTTAGGCTAGCTCAGTTTTTTGACTCCTTGGAAGATTCTTCTAAGTGGAAACATAGGATGTATGTAAAGAATGAGGTAATTGCTTATCACATGCTAAATGTTTGACAAATCAGTGTTTACATGCTGCAGATTATATGAAAAAAGGAAAGATGTTTCTGCTTTCATGACCAGTGAACTATTTGTGCCCAGGAATCAGCAGAGATTTATCCACTGCTCTGGGGAGCTGGTTAAGGATCCACATGCTAGCACCTTTGAAAAGAAGCATTAGCTGATACCACACTTCCAGCTATTAGTACAAAATTAACACATTACTGCTGGCTCATCATTGCAGAGGAAGCTAATTGTAGGAACTAATTTTATTGAGACAAACTTCATTGTGCAGGAATAAAATATTGAGCTGAGTTTATGAAGGCAGAACTCAGGAACTCAGGAGACTGGGTGGGTGTGCAATGGTTAGGGCAGAGATCACCAAGTCCTGATCCATTCATTTGCTTTCTTCTGTCATTAAAAAGTGTCCCTTCCCTTCAAGGGCACCCTCATCCTTCCTAACCCCCACCACAAGAAAATCCTTAAGGAATCAGTTAGACTATAGGACCGTGATAGGAGTTTGCAAAGTCTAAGATACTGAGGCACTATCTCTGTAAATCAGGGTACCACAACACACAGAGCTAGAACACATATTGCCAGTGTTTCTTCCTCTAGAAGTAGCATTTCTTACTGGTATGTGGATTTATTGCCTGCAAACTATGCCACAACTTCAGAAACTGAATTCTTATATTTATCCATAGAAGAACACGGTGATAATCTCTAGCCTGTCTTCAAAGATATATTATATGCAGCTTTCTACCAAAGGAAGGAAATGTATTACTTTTTCTATGCTAGTTAAGCTTGGATCTTCCTGGTCTATAAAATGTCAGTAGCTATGAATTGTACTGAAATCTGCTGCATGATTCTAAGATGATTCTTCTATACACTGGGGATTTGGCTGCGAAGACAACATTCTTTTTCCGGTTGGGTGCCCAGCCTGCATTTCTCATAACTCCACAAATAAAATCTTGTACTAGAGCCCTGAAGAATAGCATTTCAGAGCTAGGAACATAAAGCAGACAGCAATGATTTTAGCTATACTCCTAAGTATGCATAATAATGTTTAACATATTTGCATGAAATTTAAAAATATGTTTTTTAATGTCCAAATTTCTAATGTCTAATAACAAAGGAGAAATGAAATGTATGCTGTGTGACATCATTTTCATATAACGTTGGCATTTGAAGAGAGAGCTCAGTGACAAAGCATTTGCCCTGCATGAGTTTCTGGGTGCAATCCTGTACATTAAAAACAAACAAACAAAACAAACAAACAAATAAATAAATAATAAATAAAATCTCTAGTGCCAGTGTAGTGTCATCTTTACTTTTCAGAAAGATACAGAATAACTGATTTTGTGTGTGTGTATTTTGACTATGAAATAATTCACTACATATAATAGACCATCTTTTAAAAGCTATATATAAAATTACCATGAGTAAGTTTTAACTTTGCCGATATTTCCACAATGAAAACTAGAGTTTTCTTCCCTATAGACCTTAAATAGCCAGAAAACCGAGTGAACAAGATGAATAAACTTTTGATTTCAAACTTCTTGCATTAGGTAGCACAAGACTAAATCAGAGGAGAATGGAAATAAGACGGGACCTCTGTTGCCTTGGTTTTCTCTCTGCAAGCACTTTCCCAATTAATGGGCGGAAAATGAAAGCTTGCAAGGAGAGGGTTAATCGGTTTAGAAGACAGAGAGTAGAGTTTAACCATGGAGTAGCTAAAATTTGCAAAGCAGGAAGGAGAGAAGGGAGGAAGGGGACAGGAAAGGAGGGAGGGAGAAAAGGATAAAGGGAGGAAGCTAATGAGAGAGAGAGAGAGAAAGAGAGAGAGATTGAAATCCTGTTTCACAGTTCAGAATAAAGTGCTTTGAATCTGAGTCTGTTGCTGAGTACTGCTGCTTCTTTCATGAAGCTGCAGTAAGATTAGCAAAGCTGTATTGTAGAGCTGAAAGCAAATGATCTCGGTGTTTACTCAGGATGAAGATCTGTGGAGTGACAGAATGAGAGAAGACCTTCAATACTGAGAAAGTTTTGTCTCCTTGTTTTGTTTTGTTACTTCATTGAGGCAGAGTCTCTTCTCCCTGTAAGTCATCTGTTCTGGAACTGGCTACTTAAATCATACAGGCCCTGACTTAACAGAATTCCAGCTGCTTCTTCCCTCAGAGTGCTGGCATTAAAGGTGTGGGCCACCACACCCACACGATAAATACTGAAAACTGGCTGCAGAGGTTGCAAAAAGGCCTCATCTCAGGAGACTCAGCAAGCTCTGGAAGGATAAAGGAATTCAAAGTGACTCCACAGCTGCCAAAGAAAATTCAATAATTTCTTAAGAAAGAAAGATAAAGGAGGAAAGGAAAAAATATCTAATATTGTCAGAAATAAAAAGAAGCATTGAAATGTGGTCCACGACAAGGAGAAGAATGACCAGGTCATAGAAAGAGACTCAGAAATAACAAATGATTGGATTAGCAGGGAAAGACTTTAAGTCAACTACTGTGAATATACTGGCGAACTTAAAAACAAAGACATGAAGATAATAAGACAAATGAAAGTTAGGCAAAAAGAACTAAATAGAATTTCTTGAGCTGAAAAATTAAACATATGAATTGTAAACACTTCTTGGGAGAGATGTAAGTCAGAGAAGATACTGTAGGAAACAGATGAGCCACTAGGATCTATGTAAATCAAATCACAAAAGGAACAAATGTAGAAGTTAGTATGGTGTTAGTAGGGGAGTTGTACAAAATGATCACTGATTATTGACAAAGTTCCCAAATAATTCAATTAGAATTTCCACAAACAGTGATAAAGCTAGACATCTGCAACAGAGAATGAACCCAAAAGTTTTAACTTTCACCAACTGCAGAATTTAACGGAGGTGATTATAAAGGAAATGTCTTCACAGGTTTTAGACTTCATTGAAATTAAATGTCGTTCTTAAAGATGCTTTATTATTAGCCGGGCATGGTGGCATACACGCCTTTAATCCCAGCACTCTGGAGACAGAAGCAGTCTAATCTCTGTGCACTCAAGGCCAGCCAGGTCGACATATCCAGTTCCAGGCCAGTTGGGGCTACAGGGAGACACTGTCTCAAAATATACTTCCCAAAGAATATACTTTGTTATATAAATAAAAGTATAACAACATATTGGGAAAAGTGATAGTTTTTCTATCTTGTTGAAAATATGTCATTAAGACACAAAGCTCAGTTTAGAGACAAAAATGTAAAGTATTTGCATAGACACTATCCAAAGAGAGTCAACATGACTAATAAGTGTCTGAAAAGGACAAGAGTGAGCACTGAGAATAGATTTATCACTGCACAACTACTTAAAGGGTTCAGGCTACCTCATTTTCAGAGGCACTGACATCTGGGGACAACTGGAATCCTCAGATGTCATCAGCACCTGGAAGACAATTAAAACTTACTTTTCGTAGTATCACAGAAACATAATTTTTCTTATTATTTGCTTGAGAAAAGAAAACATACATCAACACAAAAATGTATATGTAAATATTTTCATTAATTTTCTTCACAATTTTCAAAACCTGAAAGCGACACAAATGTTCATCAATTGCTAAATGAATAAACTATATTACTTTAGCAGAATATTGGGCAGTATTATAAAGAGGGGAACTAGTGATACATGTAACAGCATTAATAAATCTAAATATCATGTTAAACAGTGAAAAGAAACCACATCAAATAGAGAGTCGTCACTGCTGACAGCAGACAAACACTACTGGTTGATAACAGGAAGCCTGTGGTGAAAGAATTCATATATGAAAAGTATGTCCCATTAGTAGAAAATTCTTGAAGATGCAGGACTAATGTACAGATAGAAAGCAAACCTCTCTTGAGCCTGTGGCTGCATCTCAGTGACGCAAATGGAATAAAACAGCTATAGTTGGTTGGGAGGTTTCACAGCTTCACATGACAGCTTTACACCAGTGTCCTCGAGTTTATTTTCTGAAATCTGTAGATATCTCAGATTCCTAATGTTGTTGAGGATTGCAGCCAGGTACAAAGGATGTGGGTGCACCTGAGGGTAAGAGCTGTAGATCTCTGACACACTAATGAGTTAGGATTTCTCCAGCACCTGGCTCAGATGTGTTATGTAAGATAGATTTATTTTTCATTTGCAAATAGACATAAAATTGAGGATGGGGGGCTGGGGGCAGGTAGGTGAGGGTGAAGGTCAGGGAGGAAGTCTGAATATAATAAAGCTAATTGTATGTAATCCTTAAATTAATAAATTTCTCTTAAACTTAAAAATGCTTTACTTATGGAATGAGGGTAGGACACAGGTCCTACATCTTACTATGTGCAGCCGTGTTTCTTAAAAAGACACTGAAATAGTATACTCTTAGTTTATGTTATTCAATAAATTTGACTGAAATAAATCAATCCAGTTGTAAGCACTATAAGCAATTTATACCATCTTATTCTGAAATATTTAAATATGTGCATTTCCAATGATTTCAAGGTATACCTTGTGTCTAATAAATATTTTTGGTTTGAACATTATCTAAATCTTCTTACGTTTCTTTAGAATAAACTCCT
The DNA here is from genome assembly GCA_035773235.1 of Eospalax fontanierii. NCBI lineage: Eukaryota > Metazoa > Chordata > Mammalia > Rodentia > Spalacidae > Eospalax > Eospalax fontanierii. The sequence continues at coordinate 21,762,272 of CM069541.1, read as the reverse complement.
TACTCGTGGAATTCAGAGAAAGCACAAAACTTTATTCCATTTGCTCTTACATTGTCACTCAAGAATTAGCCATGAACTACCTGGAAGGCCTTCTCTTCTCAACGTTGCCTCGCAACTTAGGACTCTGCTTGGAAAGGCGACTGACACGTTGCAATCTGTATCTGCGTCCCTGGCTCTCCACTGAGAAGTCGATGCCGTGTACGTATTTTCAATGAATGCTGCATCTGTGTTCTGTGCATCAAATCAGTGATGATAAGCTAAAGATCTGATGCGCAAAGATGCGCCAAGTTGAAATGGAGAAAAGAGAACGGAAACGGCTTCATAAGAGAAGTCAGAAGAGCGTGCTCTTTGTAATTGTTTGGGCGAATATTTTAACACTGCTTCTTAGGAATACATTTTGGCTAAAACTTAGATAAGCGGCAGTTTACGTTCCTCTATTTCCCAGTATTTGAGTCCTAGTGGTCTATCTGGCAACTTCCATCACCTGGGAGGAAAACAACGCAAAGGGAACATTTGCCTCACTCAGGATAACGCTGCCCAAGAGCTCTGAGAACCACAGGGAGTTTCTCTTCGGAAAGACGTCTCTGCTGCTGAACTGAGCCATTTGCATTCTGAGCATTGTGACTGTTTAGAAGCTTGTCCACGGATAACACTATGAGGCAGAAATCTATTACAGTTCTACAGTAAGTTTAGTGAACCACAGCAATAAATCACATCCAAATTCCTTGAGATTCCATACAGTATTCTCTTTCCCAACTTTTGTTACAGCTTTGGGGAGATGAATGAATATTTTCTTCAAGAAACCCAAGTGAAGCCAGAGTTTGAACTCAGTGGTAGATATAACCCTCCTCAACACACACACACACACACACATGCACGCACACATACACACACACACACGTGCACATACACACACATGGAAAAAGAGGACTTTTTTTTTTTTTTAACAACAACAAACGGTAATAATTGAACAACAGCAACAAAACACAGTGGTTTGAAGTTCAGGTAAAGAAGTCCGTATACTACTTCCAGAATCATTTTGCACCCAGGAAATGTACCATTAACTAAACATCAGTCACATGCTAAACTATTGAGCTTGGTGAATTGCATTCTTCATCTGGTCCATCCTTCTGGAAAACTCTGGGAAGACGCACTTGAGGACCTCGAGACTCATTCTGTCTGATAGAAACCACGGCTGAATCTTGATCTCTTTGGCTCCTAAATATTTCTTTGTTTTCTCAAAGCTCTATAACTCATATATCCCAGATCCCTAAAACACTTAGAAGATTCTCAGATGGCAAAGAAAAGAAAAAAGGAAAGTTACTTTGCATTAGTGTGGCCTAGACTGGCTTACAAAGATGGAAGCCATTCTTACAGCATACCCATTCATGTAAAATTAACATGCTTTAATATGTCCACTGAGGGGGAAACCTTAGTCTCTTACACTTGGCAATAGTACTACTACTCAGGCAGTAATCTTTACAAATATTTAGTATAACCATTCCCTTAACAAAATAAATCTCTATTTAAGAAAAATGCAAATAGTTATAATTTATGTAGTCTTGCTTTACCTCAGACATATGTTAATCGTTCTATATAGTTCACCCCTTCTAACTTCTAGTTCAACATTGATAGAGTTATCTTCATTTTGTGACAACAAAATGGTTTTTCATCAATTCAGTCCTTAATTTTAAATATTTGAGGCACAGATTGTAGGCACCAAGTACACAATGTAAACATGAATAAGACAGATATAAATAATATAGGTTATATGATTTTTAGTAACTTGGTATACACCTCAGAGAGGTCAAAGGAAGGGTGCCATTTATGTTAAAATTGGGATAAAAAATAATGTGTTTAGATAATATTGAAGTGACTGACTCTTGCTGGGTGAGAATTGGAGCTAAGGTTGCTGAGTCAGGGATCAGTCTGGAGAACATTATAGAGATGGAGGAATGGGGTCATGGGAAAGGAAGACTGTGGAAGTTAGTGAAGGGATTCGAATGTTGAAAGCATGGTGCAGGTGATTAGACTGTTGTGAGCAGGCTAGAGAACAACTTCAGTTGCACTTTAAAAAGGAACACTGGATGTTGTACCTTGAATGACTTCTATGGGGTAAAGTCAGAAAGTTACTTCAGTGATTCAGTCTTTCTACGTTGGTGGCTTCTTGTGGATATATAAAGATAGAAAGTTGAAAACTGAAAAAATATATTTGAGGATGCTAATGACTGAATGTGCTCAGAGGGATAGAAATAAAGCAAAGGTTAACTCATGCATTTTTGGCTTGATTGCTGGTTTCATGTCTGTTCTCTTTTTACTTTATATGGTGACTAGAAGTGGGCTAGATAGTGAAGGAGCAAGAATTCTGCTTGTCATCTGAAACTCACTATATTCTCAAGGTCAGTCAAACGTTAGCTCCCAGAGTGAAAACCTGTTTATTCTCATAGCCGAAACCTCAGTTTTCATGCTGCCAGAGGAGTTTGTCAGGAATACCCAGTCCTGTTTGATGGATCCCAGTTCTCGAAGTTTCATTATCTTAGAGGCAACCTGCTTTACTTGGAACCAGAAGCTGTGCAATCTTTATCACTAGAAAACTTCCTGTAAAAGTATATTTGCACTATACATCTTTTTTTCACTTGAGAAGAACACTATCCAAGAAGTTATCAAAAGAGGAGACGATGATGAAAGGTAAAGAGAATTCTAGAATGAAATACAAATATCCTATTAACATTGCTTTGTAAACAAAGTTCCGTATAAAATTGTAAATTTGGAAATGAAAGCACTATGTGTTTGTCCTTTCAGGGTCACATAGAGAACTTTGTGGTGAGCACATTTATAAGTAGTTTCTGGCATCTATATGCCATCAGGAAGAAGCAGAAGTATTCTGCAGAATAAACTAGTGAGAAAAGGAAAAAACACTGTTAGGTAGGCCAGGCCTTTTTATCCAGTCATCGTAGAATGGACCACTTTTATTTTACCCTTTAGCAGAAGTTTGAAAGAATACTTTTAAAGCATTATTAGCTGAATCCTATGACTCTAACTTTTATAGGTAACAGGACTTACTTTCCACTTAATCTTTGTGCTATAGATATTTACTGTCAAAACAGGAGGAAGCTCTTAAATACCATCTTCTCATAACATAATGAAAAGAAAATGCCTTTTAAGTGAAAAGCTGTTACAGTTTTAGAAAAAAAAATCAATATATGCCAGTAATGACCTAGTTCATATTTATAGTTGTGATGAAAGGGGCCTTTAGGATCTGATTCTGGAAGGAAAAAAAATCTTTAAAGTACAAGGTCATGCAGCTAACAAATTTCCAAGCATCCCCTCAAATTTCAAAAAATAAAAAAATAAAAATAAAAATCCTTTCATCTAAATGGAGGTAATTTGATTCTTTATTTTATTATCTGCTCCTGGGCTAGATAACAGACTGTCCAGTTCTAATGACTGTGAAGTGTCTGTGAAGGTAGATGCATTGGATTGAAGGTTACTGATTTTGTTTTGGGTTAGAAATCAAGGCAGAGAGGTACATTTCTCTATGTGCAAGGATGTTTATGACCAGGAGGACTTTTGGGTTCACACAGCTTTCCCTGACAGACATGCCTTGCAATTCTGTAATGCACTGTGGCAGTTCTGGTGGGTAATTACTTAAGGGCTTCTGTGAAGTGCTGACCTTGATCATCTGTTATCACCTTGAGACATATCAGTTCAGTGTGCTTTGATAACACCTAATTTGGGTCAGACATAGCTTAAGGCCTAAGAGACTGATACTGAATAGAAATCTATTTGGAAAATAATTACATATGTGTGTGTATAACACATACAAGTATATAACTGTTGCTTAGTTGTTTAAAATGGCATATTTCAGTTGTCACATAGCAGTAATTTTATATTGCTTTTGATGAATTGGTCAGAAATCTTTATGATTTATAGAAATCATTTTTTTCTTAAAATTTTTTTATTTTACTTATTATTTTTACTGTATGTGTATGAGTATATTGTTAGTATGTATGCAAGTGCATTGATGTCATTCAATGCCCACAGAGGTCAGAAGGGTGTCAGATGTCCTGGAATGAGAGTTAAGAATTTTTGTTAGCCACCGTGTGGGTGCTGAGAACTGAATCTAGATCATTTGCAAGAGCAGGCAGTGCTCTTAACTGCTGAGCCATCACTCCAGCCCCAGAGATCTTTTTTTTTTTCTTTAAATAAAATGTAAACTTGTTAACTAAGCATGGTTGTATGCACTTATAATAATAGCAGTCATCAAGCTGAATCTAGAAAATTGACAGTTCATTATGTGTATGTGTGTGCAAAATTCATGAAGATATAGCTTTATGAGCTTTCACAAAGTGAATATTAGGAGTGATAAACCAGATCAAGAAACAGAACATCATTGGTCCCCCAGAGGCTCCTCTCACAACCCTTCTCAGTTAATGATCTCTTTTACCCAATTAACTCCTGTTTTGATCCTACTGCCGTAGATGAATTACTCCTATCTTGGAACTTTATATGAATATATGAATGGACTCTTACAGAGTAGTTTCTTTTCTGCTTGTCTTTGTCTATTGCAATGTGTTTTCAAGAGCCAATCAGGTTGGTCCAAGGAAGGATATTTTTTTTATGTTGTAGTGTATTTTGATGCATTAGTTAAAAATGCCCTTCAAGTGACTGGAAAGATGGCTCAGTGGTCAAGAGCACTGGCTACTCTTGCAGAATACCTGGGTTCGATTCCCAGTACCTACATGGCAGCTAACAGCTCCAGTTTGAGAGGATATGACATCTCTTCTAACCTCCACAGGCATCACACAACACAGGCTCACTTATGTAAATGCAGATAATACCGCCATACACATAAAATAAAAGTATTTAATAAATTTTTTTAAATGCCCTTCAGAAAAGTTTTAACAGTTTATTCCAAAATTGTCCCAAGTATATCAGTCCTCTTATATTCTTAACAAAATTGGGTAGCTATCTTTGTTATCAAAAATACTGTAAATATGTTGTTCAAAATGCAATAAGTATGTTCACGTTTTTAATTTGCCCTGTTACATTTGTTAATGTGCTTAATGTCTATTATTATATAGTATTGTGTTAATAATTTATCATAATTTTACATATCATTGATTTAACAGTTTGTCAATTCTTCTACTATATTAATGAATATCTTCTTCATGTAAGACAATGTGCAGGTATCTGGGAAAATATATTATCAGGGTAGGGTCATTGCCCTCATCCAGCTTAGATTTCAGTCCTTTCTCTGCTCTCCAGAACACAGCTGCCCTGTATTATAACATGAGGTCTGTTTATTGTTCTTTCATAATCATTTAGATTTTAATTCTTGTGAGGTTTAAATGCAGTTATAACAGCTCTCCTTTGGATAAAAGGAGATCACAGTACTGACTAAATAAATTCTTTAAAATTTTTAAAAATTACCTTGAATATTGTTGTAACTGATTTTTCTCAGCTCACACGATGTTAAATTTTCTATGCAGGTCTGAGAATTAGACAAGCTGAAAGCCCAATGTATTCTAGGACGAGCATCTTTGGATCAGTTTAAGTTCCTTTGTCTTTTGACTTTCTGCCTTCTACAAGAAGGCACATTGGTTATCCCACTAAGTGTACAGAAAGATTAAAATAGCAGCCATTAATTTCACCTTTGCTGCATAGAAAAGATGAAAGACTCAGATTGATGTCTCTTCAAGTTATGCTGACTCAATGCTGAATGAAATGTGTGAGGAACTCCAGGATTCAGGTTGACAGAAAATTCAGTAGTCTCTACTACAGGAAACAAATAAACCCTATACTTGTCAGTCAGGTATTTCTGTAGCTGACTGTAGACTTTATACCACCTGAGTTAAAGTCCCAACTTCATCACTGAAACCCAGCAAACAGGAGACTGGTATTATAATAGATAATGTGGTATTCCCATTGTCTAAGGATAACCTATATATTTTCAGCATATCTAGAATCCCCAGCCTAGTAGGCTTCGGCTGCAAGTTAATTTATATTCACAGTGGATAGCCAGACTTTTACTGCTTTATCACTGATATGTCTCTCATTGGATGCCAAGAGAAACCTTGCTGCCTCTCTAAAGCAAACATATTTAACTCTGGAGGTCACCTGTCAGTATCTCATCAAAATTCATGGATACTTATAAGATTTCATCCACCCATGAGCTCCTTTTTGGCAAATATTGTGCAGGAGAGTGTTATAAAAAGTGTTACTTACCTTCAAGTATTAGCATAGGCGTTTTCTTTTGTGTTTCTTCGTTTTGAATTTGATTTTGCTCATATTTTTCCATAATTAGAAAATTCCCACAGAAAGAATATGATAATTTTTTTTAATTACAAAAAATAACTCCATATACTTTGTATAATTTCCACTAAAGCAAAGCTTACCAACTGAATAATATACATTTTTAAATAGCAAAATTATTTTTATACTTTGAAAACTCATTATGAAATGTAAAAAGTTTTCTTAACTCATAGACCACTTATAAAGAGACAGAAAAACAGATTTGACCCACAAATTGTTATGTGCAGTTACCCACTTTAGATCATTTATAATTAATCTGAAGTTTTCCTTTGGTCTTTTTTTCAGATCTTGTCAAAAGATTGAATGCTATCATCTTATTTTTGTTTTGTTTTGAGATACAATCTCACTGAGTAGCCCAGATTGTATTCCAACTCCTGATCCCTTTGTCTCAGCTTTCCAAGTATAACATGGCACCCAGAAAGTATCTTGAAAAGCTATTGTCATGTTTATTACATCCTTTACAATGTAGCAGAAGTTATGTGCCTTTTGAGTGGACACAGGTACACAGATATCAACAATCAACTTAATTTTGTCGCATATTATAGAAATCACAGCCAGATAGATCCATGCTTTCCTGAGCAGAAAGTGTCTTCTGCTTCTCTTCCTGGGATACCTGTCCTCTATGTTCAGTGCAGGACTGTTCATGATCAACTTAGTGCCCACAAACAGATCGATACGTGGATAGATTGTGGCATGTACTGCATGTGCATATGTGTTTGTGTATGTGTGTGTGTGTGTGTGTATTTGATGGAGCTACACTATTACTCAGCTTTTAAAATGAAAGGAAAGCTGAGTATGGTGTTCTATGCATGTAAGCTCATGCTCAGAAGGCAGGGGCAGGATTAAGTGCTTGGATCCAGCCTGGAATACATGGTGAGTTGCTGTCTCAAAGTATAAATCAATTGGTTTCTTGACCTTAGCCAATCTGATTGGTGTAAGATGAAATCTTAACATTGTTTTTATTTGTATTTCCCTAATGCTGCAAAACTAAGGGCAATCAATGGGAACAGAGGGATAGAGAATCAGTTTTCCCCAGGGATGGCTTGCTCCCCGAGAGATTATCCAATCACAAGTGGGCAGCCCTAAGCAGAGGTACACCAAGCACCACTAAAGAGACTCAGTGCATTATATCTATAGATCTATATATCTCTATCCCTATCTATCATCTATTTATCTATCTATGCAACAATGATAGTCACAGAGGAGGACAGGAAATTCTGAAGGATGAGGCAGCACCAGTGGAGCTGGAGGAAGACGGGGAAGCACGGAAACGATGCAAATGCAGTGCTCACGCATGAGATCCTCCAAAGTAAAGAATAAAAACAAATTTAAAATAAGAAGACTTAAAAAAAAAGAGAATCTTCACAAGACCTGGGGGTGAATCTCAGTACTGCCTAAAGCAACAGGGAATTGCCCTTGATAACATGGATGACAGTATACGGCATTAGGTTAGGTGTAATGCCAGGGACAAAAGAATGAATATTTCGTATATACACTTAGAGATGGAATCTGAACAAGACTGAGTCATACATCAGTAGAATGTTTTTGCTAGAGCCTAGCGCTTCAAAGGAAAAGGGAAGATGCCTGTCAAAGGATGAAAGTTTCAGTGCCCGGTGAGTAAGTTATACACATGTAATGTAAAGCACAGTGCCCGTGGTTCAACTTGATGCTGTACTTGTAAATCACAAAGGAAGTTCTTTAGTAGTCTCACCACATGCACATATTGGTAACTTTGTCCCGTAATGTATGTGTTAATAGTCATGTCACAGTGTATAACTTTGTCAAAACATCACATCTTGAGTCCCGAGTATGTATGATTCTATTTGTCAATTATATATCAACAAAGCTGAAAAAAAATCTTGTCTTCTTAAAGTGTTATGGCATTCATCTGATAATTTATTTGCAGTCCAAAGGAATTTAATCTCTGTAAAAAATTACCCTTAATTACTCCTTTCAATCTAAGTGTACTCCTATTGTGTCAAGGAGTTTATAGGCATCTTAGTAACTACCTGAAAGGATTCGTTTTTTCTTTTATTGTCTGTCTGACTCTTGATGTGTAATAAGTGGAATATGCCTTATTTTAATTTCATTTTGTGAAATTTAAGCACAAATAGGGGCAAAGTCTGTGTGAATAGAAGATGCTTGAGGTGTAGATGACAGAATGGGACCTTCCAGGCTCATGCAGTAGAGGAGAAAGCAAGCAAGGAAGGTGTAGAACCCCCACCACAGGGCCAGGAGGGAAAAGGAGTGGCAGGAGATTCAGACTTTAGTTGCAAGGTCTAGAAATAACAGGGTGTAGCCTAATGGAGATGCTTTGGACAGTGAAACGAGGTCATAAGAAAGGTGGGGGGGGGTCCAAAGAAAAATAAAGACATTGTACATGCAGCCTATCAAGATGTTTGTCGAAGAGTCATAGTTACTGCAGTAACCTGACCCGACCACTGCACTTAGACCTGCTTAAGAACAAGCCAATCAACATTCTGTCAGGGAAGGGGAAGTGGTTCAAGAACTCCACCTAACTGAGGTGCTATGGGCAGCTCATGGCTTTTAAAGGTGGGAGAGTCGGTGTTCTTTAAAGTACAGCTCCTGGTAGGCTGTTCACTCTTCAGTGCACTGACCTTCACCACGTGTGTATGGACAACACAAATTGGACTTCATAGGTTATTTTATATCTGTTTTATTGAATCATTGTATGTTTCATACAGAACATCTCGATCGATCTTAATCATCTTTATATTCCCTTTCCCACTGGCCCCTCCCATAGCCCCCCACTGGAATCCATCATTCTTTCTTCTGTGTTAAGTGCTATTGTGTCAAGTTGGGTCCTCAAATGACCTCAGTGCAGGTTCATCCTCTGAAGTCTAGTGAAGGGTTATTCTTAAAAACAGGACTTGAATTTGGAGGTGTGGAGAGGTGGGGTGGATCTGGGAAAAAATAGCAGGAAGAATGGGGTATGAATATAATCAAAATACATTGCATGAAATTCTCAACAGAAACATAAAAACAGGAAGTAGAAGAGGGACTGACTGTCCCTGAGACTAAGGGCAGAAAATGTCAGAATAACAGGATCATGGGGGAAGAAAGGCAAAATGCTGCAGGTTTTCTCTCATATATGCAATCTAGATCCAGTAACATATAATTATACATACATGTGTATATCACACGTGTCCGAGGGGTCTCTCTGGTAGCAGAGAAGGGCCCAGCATGGATGGGGTAGGGAGTGAGAGAGTCAAGATAAGTTCAGGGAAGGAGAGTGTGAAAACTTCATAGTCAAACAGTATTTGTACACAACCGTTGTGAAAAGGGGAGACAAATTATAAACAAATTATAAAGAAATTATAAAAATACCCAACAATGTACAAAACACAGGAACAAAAACCAGGAAACTACACCCCAATGCAACAACTCTGGAAGTGGAGAACATCTCAGCACCACTAACACAGATGATTAGAAGACTGAAATGTCAGAAATAGATATCGGAGTGCTATTGTTAGAAAAATATTCAAAGACTCAGTAGAGGTCAAAGAAACACATAAGGAAATTAATTCAGGTCATGGGAATAAACTAATCAATTCCAGATGTAGACAAAAAATTTAATAAGGTAGAAGAGAGAATCATTAACTGGGAGACTGTCCTTCAAGAGCTTTTTAAATGGTATCTTTATATATTGTTTTGTGTTTTGCAGTTTACACACACATACAATACACTGTGTAATATATGTTTCTGTGACAAGGCAGATGGCTTTAGTTCAGTCTCTTTATAGGTGCCACATACTTTGAATATTCTCATATTTAAGAAGCTACAGAATTGTCCTGGGATGTGTTTGTTTCCTAATTAAACTGTAACAAGGCACCAATGGCTATGTGACTTTTAAAATAAATTTCTGAAAAATAATTTGTAGCATACGTGCGTCCAACAATATAATCAATGTAGGACAGTATACTTTTGTAAAATCTTCAAGTCTGTGTCCCACTTTCATACTCTTATTTCTGTTAGGTGGAAATGGTATTTACTAGAACTCCATTTGCTATAATCTTTAATGTTTAAGAGAAATTTTAATAACTATATAATGTTTGTTGGGAATTTGTATTTATGTCTTCACCAATTACTCGGCTCAGGAGTCTTAGAAGTCAGTCATTCATGATGAAATTTTACATGCTACTGAATCATTTGTTGAGCTTAAAATCTTCCCTAACATATGTCTATATGAATCTTAATTTTATCATTTGACTTTGTTTTTCTCATCATCTATAACAAATATGCCCTTCTATTGTAATTCTGTCCCTTGCATTCCCTCTAGAAATGACATATTGAACTAAAGATTTCAAAATTTGCATTCTTGTTTATTCTTACCAATATTTTCCTGATGTTGGAAAAGATATTTAGCATTTAATCCTTATGGAGTTTCAAATGCTGTCTTAGATTAGCTAATTTACATGTTTGATATTTCATAAAATTAAAACCAGCACTTTTGCTGATATATAGGTGTGGCATTTAAAAAAAATCTAAAGTAATTTGAACACTAATTTAACTATTTGAAGATCCTTTTTATGACCGAATGATTTACAAACATTTACTCCAAAAAGAAAATACAGAGCAAAACATATACTACCCCGTCTTCTAAAAAAGAAAAATATGGGAAAGAGAAATCACTCAGTGATTAAAAAAACACTGGCTGTTCTTACAGAAGACCCGGGTTCAAATCCTAGCATCCGCATGGCGGCTAACAACCGTCTGTAATTCCAGTTCCAGGGATCCAACCCCTCTTCTGTCCTCCACGGGCACTGTACTACATGGTAAACTTACTCACATGCAAGTATAACACTCATACACATAAAATAAAATAAATTAAAAACAAATAAAAGACCTTTAAAAAGAGAAAAATATACATATGAGTAATACACTTTACAAATTGAATATTCAAGTACCCAACTAAATCTACTTAGCCTCTTCTTTTTTGAAAAGCAAGTAAACATTTAGATAAAATTTTTATTAGAAAGAAAATTTATCCATGGTGCGCAATTCTCTCCGGTAAAAACGATAGTTTGTTTCACATTAAAAATGTTGAACAAATTGAGAGTTGTTTTATTTGAGATAATTCACTCCAAAATGATGCTAAATCTTTGAATTTCCATTCCAACTCATTGAGGGGTTGGACATGCTCATGTATGTGAAGAGATGGTTCGATTTAATAAAGCATGTTATAACATGTATGATTTCAAAGTAGATGTGTGAATGCATGAAATATATACTTTTCAGGACGCTTATGTAAGAAAATATTTCTGAAATCGTATTTAAGAAGAGAATAAATAATAAAGGGAAGAATTAAGAATTGAGAAGTAGCTCATTTTTGTTTTTTTTCACTTGATAGAAATATAAAATGCTACATAATATTGGGATATTAGGTGATATCTGAATATATGAATGCATTGATTGCATAATGTATAATCAAGTTAGATATCTCATGAACCTTTTATCATCTCAATGGTGAAAGACTTAAAAATACTTTATTCCAGTTTTGATTTTTTTGTGGCTTTTTAATTTGTGTTTTGAGAAGTTCATACATGAGTGCTGTGTTTACATCTTTCCCATTCCCACTTCTCCCTCTTTCCCTTCCAACTCCACCCACATTCCCCCACTGCTGTTGTTTTTGTGACCTCTCCTTTAATTATTATTGGTACACACACACACACACACACACACACACACACCACATACAATCTGCTGACTCTGATTAGTGCTGTTCTTATGTGCATGTGCTTAGGGATGAACACTTGGAGCTGGGTAACCTCTCAAGGAGCTTATCCATGGGGGAAGGTGCTCTCCCTCTCTTCGTCCCTTGATTGCCTGTGGGTCTTCATCTGGAGATTATTTGTGAGACAGCATTTCCCTATGTGGTCCAGATGCATATGACACTTGATCTCCTCCTGCCTGGCTTCCTGGGTGCTTTAGGTCTAGAAATGTGAGCCACCATGTCAGGATCTCTTCCGTGTTTTTTTTGAAATATACAGTACATTATTTCTATGTATGGTTGTTCTACTGTGAATTTCCTTTTACTAACTGGAACAGATTTTAGATATTTTCTGGAATATATCCAATCTCAAGCACCAACTCATTTTTTTTTCTTCTGAAAACAATTTATATGCCAGAGAAAAGTTTCTTTTGTTTCTGTTTTTTAAATATTTTATTTATTATTTTTATTTTATGTGTATGGTGTATGAGTGTACTGCCTGCTTACGTGTAAGTGCACCCATGCCATGCAATGTCCATGGAGGTCAGAAGAAGGCATTGGATCCCTGGCCAACTGTCCAGCCCCAGAGTAATGATTTTAAATAAAACATTTATAACTAATGTCATAAAAATTTCAACCATTTTGTTCTAAAATAAAATACCTTGAAAATGATTCTATTAGAGGTTGGAGAAATGACTCAGTGGTCGACAGTACTGGCTACTCTTGCAGAGGACCCAGGATTGATTCCCAGCACCCACATGGTGGCTAACAACAATCTGTAACCCAGTTCCAGGGGACCCAACATCCTCATCTCACAGCTATGGGCATTGCACGACATGGGTATACTTACATATATGCCAGCAAGGCATTCAGGTACATGAAATAAAAATAATAAATAAAATATTTAAAAAATAAAAAAATAAAAATAAAAATGATTCCACGAAAATGAAGCTATGTTGGGGCATTCCAAAACAGTCCACAGCCTGAGATTGTCTGAAAAACTCCACTAGTGCATTTTCTTTATTCAGAATGTTAAACTGTAATAGGTGCAGTTTTAGGCATGTGGAAATCCCCACTTCGACATTTCAAATTTGACGCGTGTCTGAATGAGATTATGAATTGGTAAATATGTGCTGAACACTTCACTATGTAATTTTCTTTTTCACATCATTGCCTTTGTGCACACTTGCTGCAACATCTCTGTGTGTTCTCTTCACATGTTTTGAGATATTAAGGTAAAAGCAGATGCACTTTGCTTCTAGAACTTCTGTTTCTTTGAATAATGATTCTTTTAGCACTCCATGTGGTTCTTACGGAATTATTTGATAGGAGTTATCTATTCATACTGGTCTATCCCTTATCTTAATCATGTTAATTAATTAATTAATCTGTCCCTGACAAAATTAGTATCAATGGAATCCTTCCTAAACACTGTATAGAATAGAAAATTTAATGGCAGTTATCAAGGGCTGGAAATATATCAATAAAATAAGAGGAATAAATTCAAGACATGTATTATATGACATTCTAGCTATGGTGAACAGCATATTATTCTTGAAATTCTAAGAAATAATATGTAAAATACCACTTCAACAAAATATTAGCCATGTGAAGCAATGCATATGCTAGTTAACTAAATTCCATCTCAAACGCGAGCATTATGCTCTATCTGTCAACATACTCATTATTTTAAATTTGAATGTGTGGTTGCTGGGGTTTGAACCTGGGGGGTTCCGTGAGCATGTTAAGTAGACACTCTAACAGCAAGCTGCCCTCCCGGGTCATGCAGTGGTAGTTGGCCAGTGGGCTCTTTCTGATCTTGTGAAGAAAACTCTCTAAGGCATGAAAGGCTTATCTCTAGAATTTTAAAGAGCCTAAGAGAAACAAGCCAAGCAAGGAAAGGGAGAGGCTTATTTTAGAGTCAAGCACCAATGGCCCTTAAAGTCCTGGTTTTATTTGGCAAATAAAGCCTGCTGTTTTGTTTAGCACCCTTTGAACTGTTTTTGTCATTTACGTTGGAAACTAAAATATGCATTTCAGTTCCTGTGCATGTTCAGACTAGGCAAACATTCATGAACTAGAGGTGAACAAGGGTATAGTTCATTATGAAAAAGTGAATGTGGGACTGAGGGTATGATTGTCAACCTGTAAAGACTGTACAAGTTTGATTTTCCCTAGTGAATAAGTTACTTTGTAAGAGATTCGGGGAACTGAACGCATATGTCAGTATTTCTGGTACTTATTAACTACTAGTTTTTACTATTTTGCATTTTCTTCTTTGTTCACAATTGAATCATGTTTTTAGTCCAACTTAAGAAAATTTTACTAACATAATTCTTTTGGAACTTAATTTTTTTTTACAAAAATTTGTTTTTTAATAAGATATATATTACTCAAATTTTTACTGAAAATTTATTTAAAAACTTCACTGCATCTTTCAAATGATTTAGCAAAATGTATTCCGTTTCTTCCTAGAGTGACAAATCAGAAACCTCTACTGTATACCTTGTAGGCATCATATCTACATGATATATCTCAATTCATAACTTGCTTTTTATTTGTAAGAAGAGTTCTTGGAACAAAATTATTCATTGTGTAATTTGATAAATTATAATTAGAGATTTCTCTGTTCCTCGCATGTACTGGATTTATGGCTAAGTTGTGCATAATCATATGCATAGTACTTATTTCTGTAATGCTAATGTGAAACGTTGGCCATAGGAAATTACAGAAGCATCGTTAAGGTATAAATGTATGTTTCCTCTCACAATATCCTTGGGGAAAGGTATACATTGTATAATAATGACTTTAATTATGCCTCTTGTTCAGTTGCTCATAGGAAAAGCAAATATACTCAAATAAAATGAGAATTTCCATCTATGAATTATGTACTTAGTACACAATAAAATAAAACATACAAAATAACCTCTTCTTATGGATACGTAATACAAATAATGGTGGATCTGCATTGATTTTCTAACTCTTTATTCTACAGTAAGGTTTTCATGGAGTGCTCAGTCCCTGTGAAGCAAGCATCCTTCATCTTCCCTACATTGACATATCTCATGTTAAAGGTACTAACTATATCAGTTATTTGGATCATGCCTATTGAATTGCTGAACTCTGGATACCTGCCCTGATACTACACTGAGAAAGATGGCCACTGTTTTGGGTTGTCAGTATAAAGAACATATCAAAATATCTTCTAACCGTCGGTATCTAGAGAGAGACAGTCACAAAGGATCTCAAGATTCGCATTCTTGACGTCCTGAGTAAGTGTAAAGAGCTTTGAAACTCATGGGAAACAAACTGGTGGCTTTGAAAGCGTGAAAAGAAACTTGTTTTATCAAATGAAATTTAATTCTGGTGTAATTGTTACCTAAATGCAAGGTGCTGAAGGGAAGGATAAAATCTAAATGGCCACAAGCTACTTTAGGATTGGCAAACAGGCCACCCAAAGCACAAGGTAGTAAACATGTTAGGACTGAGGGCCATAAATCTTTGTAACTGCCATAAGCTCTGGTATTATATCCCAAGCACCCATAAGCACCATATAAATGGACGGTCATGACTGTGTTCCAGTAAAACATTATTTGCCAAAGAGTGGGTGAGATGTGGCTGGGAGCAGTGTTTTGTCCACCCCTGAGCAGTCTTAATAGAGGTGTTCCTGATTATACCTGGGCAGTAAGAGGGATAGGCTGATAGGCTTGAAAGCTTAAGAGATTGTTACTTTAAAAACACACTCTTCCTGGGTATTTCAAGATGAGAGGGCAAAGGCCCAACTTAGGAACTTATACTTTACTGAGAAATGTAACGTATACTATATTTATATAAATAACTACAGTTAAAGAAATGAGATAAACTCTACTATGAAAGAGTTACAAAAAAGCAGATAATTGGCAGTCACACTCACTCTGAGTCTGGACCTCAGGTTGTCAAAGGAGGCTCCGGGCTGCAAATTGTAGTGAGGCAGGGTCTGATGGGGTTAATGTGAAGCAACTGATAAAGCCCCATATATAGTTTAACATTCTCAGAAGCACACTGAAAAGCAAAAAAGAAACAATGAAATTAACATCAACACTGCTTCATTTAAACTACAATGGCCCAAACATTATCTTTTAAACATATAATCAATATAAACATTAAGGAGCTATTTCTTCTTATCAAATACATTTATAAACACGGTTCATCTGCATTTGAAATTTCTATTTCCAAATAACTGCGTGAGAAACTATCATATATGATGAGTCTCTGGGCCAACATGATTAACTTTTGTGATTTTCAGCTAATATAATTTGATGGAATTTAGATACTGTCTGCCCTTCCCTTACTGCTCTCTGTCCAATTAAATGGATAATATATATATATATATATATATATATATATTAAGGATTATAGAGTATTAAGGATTATGTGTTCCCAGTTGTCCTTCAGGGTGGGTCCATCCACTGGAGCCTGGTTAATCCTGGAAACCTGACTCTGTGCCTGTTTGTGGGGATTTTCCTCATTAACTTAATTGAACTGGGAAGACTTACCAGCTGTGAATGGGACCATTTCCTGGAAGTGGATCCTGGGCTGTGTGAAATGGAGGAAATAAACTGAGCACAGGCATTCATTGTTCTCTGTTTTTTCAATGGACTTAATGTGAGTAACTGTTGCTCAAACCACTGTGATCCCCCGACCCCGTCTCTGTTACGGACTATAACTTTGAACTGTAAGCCAAAATAACCCTTTTCTTCTTTAGTGCTTTTGTCAAGGAATTTTACCACAGTAACTGAAAAGTAACCAAGACAAAGGCTAAGAATACAGCATGGGATTCAGGTTTTCCCTCAGTCTGAATCCTTAATTCTACCTACTTATATATCAACATCTTGGTGATGTGATATATAAAGTACGGATGAGAAACAATACCCATATACATGTTTCTAAAAAGTGTTTAACACAGTGCTAGGCATGTGTAAAAAATTCTCAAATTAGCATAACACAAATACCTTTCATTAGCCAAAAATATTAGATCTCTCTGTATCATTACACATTATTTTTTAAATATCTG
This sequence comes from Eospalax fontanierii, assembly GCA_035773235.1. Lineage (NCBI taxonomy): Eukaryota > Metazoa > Chordata > Mammalia > Rodentia > Spalacidae > Eospalax > Eospalax fontanierii. Next base: position 21,745,173 of record CM069541.1, on the reverse strand, counting down.
CATCGAATCATTGTGTGCTTCATATGGAACATCTCAATTAATCTTAATTATCTTTATATCCCTTTTCCCACCAGCACCCCCCCATTAGCCTCCCAACTGAAATCCATATATTCTTTCATCTGTGTTAAGGTCTATTGTGCCAAGTTAGTGTTCCCAAGTGACTTCAGTGCAGCTTCATCCACTGAGGTCTAGTCCCTCGATTTAGGAAGACTAGCTCATCCTCATCCAACAGTAATTAGTTGACAGTGTTTCTTAAGGAAAGGTTGGGGTCTGTTACCCATTTCCCCAGTGCCATGCTGAGTTTTTGTCTGCTTGAGTTTGCATGGGTCTTGAGCATGCTGAAATGATTACTGTAGGTTCGTATGAGCAGGGTCCTAGGAGCTTGTAGGATTCTGTTTCCAGCAATATTCATTATTTATCCTGTGAATATGATAGATACAGACTAGATGTATGCAACTATTTTTAGAAATCTTAATTTCAAAGTTAAGTTTAAATATAGTTGTTTATCGCAGGTTCATTTAGAACCAAATTTATGTTTCAACTGTAGTACATTTCAGATAAAATTATTTGCCCCTTAAGTGGTACCTATAATACATAGAAAACCTCTACTCTTTTGAGTCTCTTGAAAACTAGCCAAATGTCAAACAAGTGCCCTTGATATTTACCTATGGAAAACACGTGATTAGAATGGAATATGTCATGGTTTCTAATCCTTATTTAAAATAATCATTTTAATCTTTCTTAGGAGACTCATCTTCCTTAAAGGTTCTCCACATTGAACTGGAGCCTGGTCAAACTACCAAGAGACACACACTTAAATAAAATTGACTCTCCCTCTCCCAGCAGCACTTGCTCATGTGGGGCCGGGGTTTCTTGCCTACTTCCCCATATCTATGCTTGGATTTTGTCTGGCATGAGCATAGGTGGGCCTATATTGCTGGCACCATTGCTATGAATTCGTATGAGAACCTAACCAGTTATCTGGAAAACTCTGTTTCCTTGTGGTCATTTACTAATTCTGGCTGTTACAATCTTTCTGTTTCATTTTTTCTGTAGTCCCAGCTGGAATGAAACATACTATTTAGACCAAGCTGGCTTCTACCCCACAGATACCTGCCTGTCATTGTCTCTCAAGTGCTGAGCTTAAAGATGTGTGTCATTTTGCACGGACCATTTATTTATTTCTTGATTTTTTTCAACAATATTCATTCATTTAGTGAAAGATATTGGGTCTGGAGAGATGGTGTAGTGGTTAAGAACACTGGAATATTTTCTAGAGTAACTGGTTTCAGTTCCCAGTAGCAGCTAACAACAGATCATAACTCCAGTTACCAGTGATCTGATGACCTCTTCTGATGTCCACTGGCATTGCATCCCATGGTGTGCTTATACACATGTAGGTAAAACACTCATACACATAAAATACAAATAAATAAATAAATAATTTAAAAGTATTTATTTTTTGAGTGCCTACAGTGCCTTAGGAACTGTTGGCTCAATGCTCAAGATATAGTGATTTTTTTTAGATTACCTACAAACCAGTGAATATTTTTACAATATTATTGAAGAGTTATTTAAAATCCAATCAGAATTTCCCTATAAATGCACTTTCACTGTGGAATTAGTTTAGAATATTATAGTATTTTAAAATTTTTTATAAATTATTGGAATCATGTATTTTCATTTTTAATGCATATTTGGAAATTTTGAAACATTGGCTTAATAATAGAGCCAGAAAAATCCATTGTTTGGTTTTCAAAGTAATTGTTTCTACTGGACGTTCTCTTTGTCTAAATTTCTACTGTATCTAAATTATATAGAATAACTGTTTTCCATAGCTTACGGGACTGTTTATTTTTATGTATGAAGTGGAAAACTAGATCAGCCTTGCAGTGTTTGGCTCTCAGCTGTAGTACCTTGATCAGCAAACCTTTTAATTATGTTGGATTATGTGATTATTTTGTGACACAGATGTACAGTCACCAGGGATTGCGGGTTGTTTTAAGATTGTCATTTCAGCCGTCTGCGTGGAGATACAGCAATGCCTTCAGAAATCTAAATATGGGTCATTCTGAAAATGCTAACAAGTTTGTTAGAAAAATAAGACTTTCCTATATGCAACTATCTAGAAAAGGTATATGAACTAAATGTTTGTTAAGTGTATCTTTATAATATTTATTTACTCTTCTCTGAAAAATTACAACCTCTAACTGCTGATATTTTTTAAATAGGCACTTTAAAAAGCAATCATTCATCTCCATGTGTACCTGGTTAAATTACTAGAAGAGATAAATTTATGTGTAAACTCAAAAATTTAAAGAAATCCTAGAAGATTGTGTCAGAAAATACACTTGGCTTTACTATGCCTGATGTACATGTAGGACCAGGACCTTGGTCATTAATAATTAAGTGTATCATTGCTTAAATCCACTTGTGGTTTAGTTTTTATTTACATTTTCTTTAGTATTTTGTATTTGACAGACTCTTGGTCCACTCCACATATGCCAATCTCCTGTCGCCATAAATCAGTGAATGACAGATGTTAAATGAACCCAGAAGCAGTCAGGCTCCTTTCCTTGACATAAAAGACAAAAACAAGCCATGAGTTGCAATATATTCTAGTTTCGGGTAGGAGAAGTGTGAAGCAAGAAGTCCACTGGGAATCAAAACCACGCCTTTGCGCTTTCTGTTTTACCTCTGCATTCCTGTGCTCATCTCTCCATTAAGCGCTTCCTTAATAAATGACCTGTACATGAATCCTTACTGAAGAATCAGTGTCTTTTATGCCGTAGGCATCCTTTTGCCTGAGTTTTATAGCCAAAATGTCTCTGTTCTCATGCTGTCTGTCCACTTTTATCATTGAATAGTCTTGATCTGTCTTTTCTTCTTGTAGCCTTGAATGATATCTTCCAGGGCCTTTTGTTTTGCTATATACAGATATACAGATAAGCAAAACTGGAAGATTTATTTATGGAGACAGAATTTGTACTATGAGTGAGATCTTAGGTCTTTGCTTTTTGGAGGTTCCTCCTCCTCATTCTCCTAGTTTTCTCCTTCAAAGCTGTTTCTTAAAAAATGCAATAAAAATAAAATTTTTAAAAAGTAACTGCCAAGTAAATGCTTGCTACACAGAGCAGCTGAAGAGCATGAAATGGTATAAAGTGCCGAACTGTGCAGCACAAAAAAAGAGAAGGAAAACACTGTAATAAGATGCTAATTGTGCCACGAGCTCAGATTGAGTGACGCTGACTAGAGAGCAAGCACATCAAGACTTATTCACCCCCCCATTCCTCCTCATGTACCCCCATCATCAAACCATGATCCCATGATCATGAATCAACACATTTTTCAACAAGGGACCACAAGATTGAACCAGTTTGGTCAACATTTTTAGAATTTCAGGATTTTGGGGCACCTGTTTACCTGCTGGGTTGAGAAATCTTGATCTTATGTAAATAGGCTTATATCTGAATGTTTTGATTATGTAATGCAATATCTCTCTGGATGTCTTTCTATCTTGTGTTGTCATAAAACAAGGTTCTATGGAATACCCTCACTGCATAACCTATGAACTCTCAGGGCTGTACTGAAGTGCCTGTGGTTTAGGCAGTAGAAGAAAACATGTGTCCTGTTAAATCTGGGTCCATTTAAATACAATGTCCTCAGAAATGCCTGCTGACTGTCATAGAGAATACTCAGACCTCAACAGCCTCCAGGGATGGGTCTGCAGAAAACAAACAACAAGAAAGTTACACTTTGAAGCAAACCATACTTGTCTCTTTATTTTGTGAGTTTAAATTTTTCTGTCCATCAGAACACCTGCAGATGTGTGATCCACTATACTGAATTTATGTTTAAGTATATCATTAGATATAAAATTTTCCCACGTATATGGGAATATAAATTAATGGTATAAGCAAGACTTTTGAAAATCTTTAAACTAGTTAAATAAGCAGCCTGATCTAGTGCCCTTAAGTCCTTCAAAAGCATGCATCTGTTCACAGAGAGGGCTAATTTCAGTTTGTTCTTTATGCCATTTAGCATGCTTCCCTAGAGAACTATGCCAGACAGCTTTCTATGGAATCCACTTTGACCTACTGAATGCTTTTCAATTGAATCAGATTTTTTTTTTCTGCAGGAAGCAGTATTTACATCACTCTATTTAGTGACAGGAATTGACATTCCTTGTAGAGGTTTTATTCTTCAGTAACACATTTGTAGGTGAAGGGATGCACCTGCTGATGCGTATTATAATAGTCCCATGACATTTCTGATGCCCTAAATACTGTACTCTACTTAGTGCTCAGAAAAGCAGCAGTGCGTCTTTAGTCAGTATTGTAGATCCACTGATAAAAACAGGGTAACCCTGAAACCATGAAAATGATATACTTACATTTTTAAAAGTTTTTTTTTTTACATTTTCTTTATTTGTGTGTATACATATGTGCACATACAGCACAGCCTGCATGTGGAATCAGAGGACAATTTGCAGATGCTGCTTGCTCTTCCTATTGTGTGTGCCCCAGGTGTCCAATTCAGGATTTTAGGCTTTGTGGCAAGTGCTTTTACCTGCTGAGCACATCTTGCTGGCCTGTAAACTTACCTTGTTTACAGTATTGCCCTGTCAAAATAGTGGAATCAAATCATTGCTTGATGACACTGTAATCCTGTGTGGGGTGAAAATAAAGAACAGTTCCCTAAGTCATTATTGCTGTCATATGTTCTGAAGAAACCTGCTTAACTGAAATCATATATATATGTATATAATATATGTATATATATATATATATTATATATATAATTTTATTTATTATTTGAAAATTTCATGAATATATACAAAATAGTTGGATAATATCCACCGTCCTCTGCCTCTCTAACTCCTTCTGGGTCTTACCAACACATCTCCCTCCCAACTTCATGATTTATAGTCTTCCTTTTTCTTCTTCATTTTTAAAAAAGGTAGGCCAGTGTGTCCAGTTGGTGTTGTCAGTATGCAAATGGGGTGGGGCCAACCACCTGGGCAGTTTAAAACTGTTTAGTTTCCCAGTGGGCACATCCAGAAGCAAAACTGGCTCTCTCTCTCCCAGTAGCCATTGACTGTCAGTGGCTTCTCACATAGGGTTCCGGCCTTGGGAGCGCCTCTTCTACTCATGCTGGAATTTTCACTGTCATCATCATCTTGTGCAGGTAATCATCTCCATCCAGTAGTTCCCTTGGACAACTGAGCCTCAGTATAGTTACTCTTATTGAATGGTTCATTTTAATAGCAGTGTTATACTGAAATTGCAATAATTCTTTGGTACAGATTGATGCAATGATACTATTGAATTATTGATACTTTAGTGTTCTTCCATTTTGCAAAATTTATTTTTTATCAGTGTAATTTATTGTAAATGAGTATCACACCAGAAAATATATTTGCTCTACCTCTAAACTTATATGGTTCAATTCAGCAAATAGTAACATTCATGCAAAATATATGGTTTACCTTGTTGCCTTGGCTAACAAATTCAGAGTTAATTCCGTTCTTACTTATTAAAATTATCTTCATCCAACATACAAGCATTTCTGTGAGCATTTAGTCTTAATTTATTGAACAACTTAAGTATTAACTTTTAATTTAAAATACTGTTGGAATAACAATAGAAACTAAGCTCCTGTGAAATCATGGCCTGTTAGTAGAAAAAGGAAGACATTATTCAAGTTCCTTTATAGAAAACTGTTTAGAAAATAGGGTATCTCTGTTATCCCAACAAGATTTGATCTTGAAAATACTCTGAGTAGGCAGGAGTCCCCAGCCCTACCTAAGGGTCTCTTGGCATTTGATAGGTGCTGGGAAAGGGAGAGTCAGATTTTCTTATTGATGTGAGCAGACTCCAAAGACAGTCCTACACTAAGAGCATTTGGAGAACCCAGCTTCTACTTAGACCTTAAAAAAAAAAACACACAAATAATAATAGATGACATGACGTCAAGGGGTGTAGCAAGATGGGTTCAGGGTTCGAGTGAGACCAAATATATGATATAAAGTCTTCTAATCAAACCATTTTAATTACAAATTTTATTGAATTTTTGTGATTTTAATAGAATATGATTTGAAGTATTTAAATCCCATCTGCCATCCACACCGCGCAATGTACTCCTCAATATGGTCGATAGAGTCTGATGTATGTCCCTCATCGTGGGTCCATTCACTGAAGCCTGGTCAACTACCAAGTCTGTCTCTCCCCTTCCCAGAAGCCAACAGTTCTCAAAAGTTCCTTAGGTGGAATTGGGATTTCTTACCCACTTCCCCATGTATATGCTGGAAATTTTTCTTATTTGAGCTTGCATGTGAATTGTACATAACTGTCACCATTGTTGTGAGTTCATATGAGTTACTGATCAGCTGTCTTGAAAATTCTGTTTCCTGTGATCATTCACCAGCCCCTCTGGCTCTTACAGTCTTTCCGGCTTCTCTTCTGCAGTGTGCCCTGAACACTGGGAGGCAGAAGCTTGAAATGTGTCATATTCAGGGACACATGCTATGCAGCCTTTTGTTTCCCACACAGTTGTGGTTTTATGTGTCAGTCACCATCTGCTTCACAAGGAAACTTCTCTGGTGATAGTTGAAAGATGCGTTCATTTTATATGTAGAGGTCTTATTGAAAATGTGTCACTTAAGGCTCAGTGGCTCACAGACAATTATTCTCTGGGTTTGACTAGTTATGAAACACTATGTTAGTCTCCATCTTTTGTGAAAATAATCTTCTTTGGTGAATGGTGAGAGGTATACTTGCCTGTAAATATAGGGATACATATTTAGAATACAGTAAGAAGTTGCATTTGACTAGGGATGTGACCAAAGTAGATTTGCTCTGTTGTCTTTGACATCTCCAGTCATGTGTATTTGGCTGTTTTCAGTAATACATATAAGTTCCCTCCCATTGAATGGGACTTAATTCAAATTAGACAGCTGTTGATCACCTTCAATAGAAATAGTTTGCTGGGCTAGTCATTGTTCTTTATTAGGCTTTATAGCTAGGTAGGGCCATTGATTGCTTTTTCTCCCTTGGTAGCTTGTGTAGTAACCTCTGATACCATGAGGGCTAGTCTTCAAAAGGGGGAAAAAAAACCCTGTAAGAATTTGTGTTCATTCATACAAAAACACCTATCTTTTTTCCAGTTTGACTAAAGCATATTCAAATGCTTATCTAATGCCCATTTAAACATGTTTTTTCACAATAGGAAACGTTTCAAACACAAACCACCCAATTATCTAGAAATTAATTTATTAGTAGGCCTTTTTCTGTACAGTTTGTTATACAGGTATTCACTAGATAGATAGATAGATAGATAGATAGATAGATAGATATAGATAGATAGAGATATAAACTATATTTCAACACTATTTTGTAATATAAATATGTAAACCAGGAATCATTTAGGTATGTAAGATATTTAACTTTCAACAACATAAGTCTAATTCTGAGAGCCATGGGGAGATGGCCAAGCTGTTGGAAGAGAGGCTAAGGTTTAGGTCATCATGGACAGTTTGTAAGTCCACAAAGCAAAGGTAATATGGAGCTCTGCCTCAGAGCTCTGCTCTCTCCTGTTCTAAGAAGAAGAGAAAAGTTTCAGTCATTTCAAATGAGCTAGATGTATAATTTCTTAATCTCAAATGTAGCAATAATATTCACATAAAAACATATCTGGTAATTTGTTGAAACAAATTTTATCAGTTTGACTTACTGTCCCTGACCTCTCATGAAAAGGTTCCATTTATCAAGGATGCTGTTGGGAATAAATTGCGCTCTTGGTGATTTTAGGATCAGCACTACAAGATTGCAGGTTTTAGACCATGATCTTTATCATCTACCCTGAGGAAACAGATAAAAGCAGAATTCTGTAGCACCTAGATTTTTAAGAAGAGACTGAAAATTTCCTGAATTAAATTTATGATAGTCAAGAGGTGAGACCCCTGGTGAGTCACCCAAAGACAAAACCATCTGGGAAAGGATGAGAGCTGGTGTGGCTTTTAGTCACATCAGATAGCTGCCTATCAGGCAGGACCCAACACTGATCTGGCAAGCTGACCAGAGTGGTTCTGCCTGTGGCCCAGCTCCCTGTCTGCTTTTGCCAAGCAGATAAGGTAGGTTTCTGGAAACCTTCTAGATACTGAGTCTAAATAAAAATGAACCAGGTCATTATTTTGTTAGATTTGACATAGTAAATTAGTTGTATATTTACCCATGTAATTATACTCATGAATTATAGCAGACTGAATGATTTCTCCACTTTTCCCAATTAATAATGCTTGGAGCCGGAACATTAGATCTCATGAAAAAAGACGTATTGATGTTAAATATATTTGCAGGAATTATGTTTGTTTTATGTTTCTTGCCCAATTCAACCTCCTTTAAAGGAATTCCCACTGAAACTAAGTGTAGTAATTACTGGAAAAGATTCCAGAGCTCATTTAAATTTCTATATGTTAGTCACATGGTCATTCGTAATGACAAGGCTTTCAGAAGCTGCAGAATTGTTTCATAATTTTCAAACTCCAACAAAAACGATTTGGAACCTGTTGTTCTATGACTGGATTATCTCAACACTTTGGAAAATAACCTGTGGGTTCAGACATAATGCTTCTTCATAAATAGCTACATCTCGTATCAGTGATGACACATGACCAAAAGAGACTGGTGCCTTGAAATGCTGTCACTAGCATTGATTTTCATGAAAAAAAAAAAAAAAACAACTTAAGATACAAGGTCATCTGAGGCTTTGAACAATACTTGATGCTTTAAGGAAACTGCCACATCCAGTTAGGAATGTCACATTAATAACAGCATTGACGATACTGTAATTATTCAATTCTGGTGGCTCCTTTAATTTATTATCTAATCCAGGCTGACTTTAAACTTCCTATCTTAAGCAAAACACAGGGTTAAAATCCTGCACAAGCATGGTTTGCTTGACTCCCTTATTTTCTGATACTTTCTTAGTAAAACAGCATTCCAGGAAGCGTGGCTAACTTTAGATACATGAAAACTGCTTCACTGTAGTATTCGTATCCTTCTTTGTTGCCCTTTTTCTCTATTGAGCTATACTCAAAGCCAGTGTTGTGCTGCTCCTGACTTAGAAATTTAATTTGTTCTCAGGCATGGCCTGAAATTTCCACTCTGTGCATTCACATTCATACCAGTAAATGCTTTGTATCTTATCTAATTTGTGTACTGCAAATTCACCTCTTTCCTATAGAGAGACATCTTTTTCTTTTCCTCATATTTCATGCATTAATGTTACCATCACTTATTAATTATAAAATGTTTACATATGTCTTTGGATGTTGCTAGTATAGGTGGTCATGGCTCTAGTTCTCAAGACTGTGATGGAGAAATGCTGTAGGACACAGTGACCTGCACTGGAGCATGGTTGGAAAACACAGTGCTGGAGAATGGGGCAGACATGCTCCAATTTCACTCTCCACCTGTCCTGAAAGAACCAGAACTCTCTGTTTCTATATCTGTGTCTGTGTGCATATCGACACACATAGACATAGTAATGGATGAGTTTCAGTTGCTTAATAGCTGAAAGTGTTCAAGTTTATTTGGTTTTGTTTCTGTTTTTGTTTTTGTTTTGAGACAGGGTCCCCATGTAGCCCCAGATGGCCTGGAAATTACTATGTAGACAACACTGGCCCCAATCTCACAGCCTCTGCCTCCTGACTGCTTGGATCAAAGGAGTGTGCCAAGCTTGAAAATGTTCAAGTTTTATACCAAGAATATTTATGCCATATGTACTTGAGAACTCATAAAAATTTTGAAGTAGTTTTACAACCTAGATATTATATGTAGCACAGGAATTCAGTTAGATTGCCTTATTCATGATTCAGCACTGAAACACACAGTGAAAACAAAGAACATAACAATTACATGAAAAATGTTGTGTTCTGGTGCATCTTCTTATTATAGAGCACATTCTATAACAATTACACTTTTCTTAAGGTTTCATTAAAAGAAAAAATCTATATAAATAAATATATATACATATATATATTTCTTAAAAACCATCTAACTAAAACATTGGCCTGCAGTATAGAAAATGTGAAGCTTTGCTACATACAAACTTACCTGAAAAAGTGGGACAATTTTCAACATCATCTCACATAGGTCTGGATGTAACTTTATAGAGTAGTCTAAGTCTCTGTGCTGACATATTTCATTGTTTGGTTTCTTTCCAAGAGAGAAATCTTGTTAGCTATTATCATAACCTCAAATCATTGTTGAAAGCCTGCTTTATTATAACATATAAATGCTGCATTCACTATCAATATATGTGGCAAAAATTCTAGACTGAACTTAATTCTTAAAAACCTGAGAAATTCATTGCATCATGAAAATTAAGAGAATTTTCAGACTCAACAAAGGCTTCTTTACAGAAGAAATGCTTGCTGTTGGGGATGGGGAAAATACAACACTGTTAAAGTCATTTATTTAGCAAAGCTCTCAGACAAACACCACAATGTGAATATGGAAGTTCTGAAAGACTGACACAAAGGTGGATGTGTGCTGAGCTGAACATGTACTGCAAGAGACCAATGAAGAATGATATTCTCTGTCCTTCCATTTAATATTGATTGTCAGCCACTTAGCTTCTCATGGTTATTTGCTATTTTTCTACATCACTGAAAGAAACTTCACCTATTTATGTGATAAATATGAAGCCTGAGGCCAAGATGACCAAGCAATGGTAACAATCAGCAAGTGATATCATGCAGCCTGCATTGATGATGGCTGCCTAGGACCATCCATTCCAGTCTGAATCGGGTTAAGCAAGTTTTCAAGCAGTAATTTTGTGAATTTACCCATAGAATTGCTTAATAAGTCTTCTCCAAATGAAACTATATTTTAAAGAAAATAACTGGTTCAAATGTCATTTCAAATTTATAAACCATATCTCCAGTATCATTTCACACATGAAAAATCAGTAATAGAATCATTTGGAGGATTATTCTTTCATACAGATTTTAACTGGGAATTTTTCTTGAACATGCTTGGTGGAGGACATAAAGCTATTTTTCTAGAATCGTTGCGATAGAGCTCAGATGGACCATATAATTTCTATTTCTTCCGCACTGTGCTTTCAACACTGTGCTTGCTCCTCTGAAGACATTTTAGGGAACTCATTAGCTTAAGCCTTGGTTGCTTAATTAAACAACTGTGAAATAATGCAACTTATATACACCGTTCTTCTATGCTTTGTAAATCAACCTTAGTTTGTCAAATAACTGAGAATCTATAGTCCTTGTCTGAAATACCAGTTCCAGAAAAAGGCAAACTTAGACACAAATGAAAAATTAATGTAGGTGTTACCTCTCAGAGGTTTTCAGTCAAGTGTATATATTTACAGCAGTTTGATTTAATGGATAATTTAATAAAGAAGGAAGGTCTGACCCCAATCTAGAAATCTGAAGGCAATGACTCATGATTAATAATAACTGGGGAATAATAAAATCTAAACTATGTTCTTTTGAAAATTACGCTAAATATAAAGATAGATTATAAGTGTAAAATGAAAGATTTTTGCATATATACATGTTTGCCTGGGTATAAGCACATGCATGTAGCAGTATGTACTCAATTGTACACATGTATGTGGAAGCGTGAAGTTGGCAACAGATGTATTCCTTGATTGCTCCCCATCTTAATTATTGAAACAGGCTCTCTAATTGAATCTGTAGCTTGCCAATTAGCTCTTCTATCTAGCAAGCCCTGTTTCTGTTTCCTGAGTATTATGATTGCAGCTGGCTGTCATGCTGCCTGGCTTTTTTAAAGTGAGTTGTGGGAATATTAACTCTGGGCTTCATGCTTGAATGGCAAGTGCTTTAAAACCTGAGCCATATCTCAATCCCTATGCCTAATATATTTACAGTAAAATTTAGATATTATTGACAGTTATCAGGATAATTATTTGTTTGTTTGTTTTTAGTGGTTTGAGTGTTAAGCCTGAGGCCTCAATCACAGTCTGTATTAAGGAACTACAGTCCTAACCTGTTAATCAATATTTAGGTAAGGCACCTATGCTGAAGCATAATCTCCTAAGATTTGATCTACTTCCTGGAAATGTGACAAGTTATGATAGTACCAAGTTAATTTGTCAGATGATTAAAGCCGATATTCTCTGGACTTGAATATACAAGTATTAAAAATTCCAATTTTAGGAACTTCAAGTATAAGCACATAAAAAAAGTCTAACTCTTAACTGAAATCAGTGAGAATTAGTTTTAAATCATCTCCTACCACATCCAGGATATATAACATTGAGAAAGTCAATTTCAGTTTTTAATTAAATGGTTCACACTACTTTGGAAGTTTGATTAATAACGGAACTTTCAGAAAACTTAGGTAACTTAAAAGTAGTAGTAATCAGACCTATCATCACAAATTTTTAAAAAAGCCAAGAAATTTAGAAATGCAAGCAACTTAAGGGGTATTCATTTTCTCTTTTCTCTCTCTCTCTCTCTCTCTCTCTCTCTCTCTGTCTCTCTCCTCATATTAATTTGTTTATGAAACATTGAAAGGCAAGAAAAAACACAAAGAAAGTAGGAAATGGAGTTGAGCATGTCTTATTACTTGGGAAGAAACATGAAAAGGCATCTACTATGCATAGCCACTGCATCCTCGTTGGGTAGGTAGACAGTCTTTCTCAATAAGGCTGCTATGGGAATCAGTCAAGGTAATTGTGAACAACTTGAGCAGGGATACATACGGTGGTTAATGAATAATTTTTCGGCAATTGTTCTGACCAGGAGTAGTAGGGCTAGGATGACAGCATGTTCAATGCCACCAACAACACACCCACCCCCGAGTTTGCTCACAATTGGGAAGATGATGTCAGTTAAGAAAACTGAAGTTTACTCATTCCGTCTTCTGTGCCCTGATTTTCAAGATTTTCTAAACTTATACCCAAACACAGCATCGATGGGGTGACATTGAGGTATTAGAAAGACAAAAATTAGGAAAGAATACATACTGAGGATTTATTAAAAACAAAAATGTTGAAAGACAGGAAAATATTCTGTAATACAAGAATGAACAAAACATCTAACCTTGTAATAACACAAATACTAAAACACTGGTCAAAATTATGATACAGTTATTCTAAAGGATGGTTTCATAAAAATTAGAGATACTGTGAAACCCAAATTCTCATCAACTATATTAAGGGGTTGAATTCAACATTAAATGTAACAAACTAGGAAAACTGATAGCAAGACACTTAACAGTAATGGAAGCCAGAATGAACGGAGTGATTGAAAGGCAGATGTCTTTCTCTGGGAGGCCAGGCTTAAGAGAATACTGGGGAAGAATCTGCTCCTTCCTTATAGTTCCTGCTTGACTGATTCTCACTGTGAAACTTAATCTTCATCAGCAACTTCCCTAAGTCTTTCACAGAAATCATATAATGTCGTTTTCAAGTATGGACAATCTGACTGGGAAAAAATAATCCTTAATAGTATCAATATTAATAATGTGCCTTAATTGCTGACTATAGAATCTTTCTCATGCAGTCCTAGGACTTGAATTATCCCATATGCTTAATCTATGAGACCCCAAGTCAAGAAACCAAACAAAAGTATTTTCAGTCTTGTCATGCACCTTGCCAGACTCACCAAAAGAAAGTCTTGATGCCAGTTTTGTTTAATCAAATCATTTCTAATATTATGATAAACTATAGAAGCCTAATATGCTTTCTTAATGCTAGATCCCCCCAAGTCTGGCTGTTCTTAACAATGTCCCCCTTTTTTCATTCTGCAGCAACCTTTCTGGAAGTTCCATTCTGATTCCATTCTCTGTGTACTGAAGCTCTACACATCCACCTTACCCAGTTAATTTGTCTGTGGAGCATTCATTAATGAAAAAATATACTCATTAATGTTCCTGAGCCAATATATGGGGCATATATTGGTGTACTGTTAGCAGATCTGAAAACTGCCATTCAGTTTGTTTTGGGGAGCATGTCAGGTCATCTTTATGATATAACTTGCCTTTTCCATTTCTTTACCATTATATTATATACAAGAATTGTTTTCCTTTAAAAATGTCCAGCAACAAAAAAATAACATTGTCGCAAATTGGGGTATCTTTATTTTATTGATTTTTATAAATTATTTGAGATATTCGTATATGAGTACTATATTTATATCACTTCCTCCCTTCTCCCTCCCCTCTCCAACTCATCCCACATCCCCTCCACTCCCTCTCAAATTCTTGTCCTCTTCTTTATTGTTACATATACATACATACATTTATATATAGATCGATATAATGCACTGAATCCATTCACTGGTGTTCGTGTGTACAAGTGTTTTGGGCTGACCTCTTAGGACTGCTGGAAACCCTATAATGATTATGTATATGTTCATGCCAGAAGTTACTTGGGGCTCTCATGTGAAGAAGTCTCTAAGGGGAGAAACCCAATCTGAAAGATAGTGATGGCAACAGCTGTGATGCCAGCTGAAATACCTTCTACTGTACATAAATAAAAGTGTCTATTTCCCATTGTTGGTTCTGTGTGAGACAGGGTCTCCCTGTAGCCCCAGCTGACCTGGAACTCCCTATGAAGACCAGGCTGGCCTCAATCTCATAGAGAGCTGCCTGACTCTGCCTCCAGAGTGCTGAGATTAAGGGCCTGTGCCGCCATGCCTGTCAACACTGTCGAGTTCCAAGTCATAGAAGGGTAATGCTCTGTTAAACAAGAGTTCTTACTTCATTCATTTTGTTAAAGAGATATTGAGAACAAGAATTCTGGATACCTTGTCTTTAGAATTAAAGTATGATTTTAGTACTTTAATTAAATTCAGATGTCCTTAAGGGCATTTGTTAAAGTGATCCAACAGGATTGTGGATGTGAATAAACTGAGTACTAAATGCAAACAAAGTCATAAAATTATTTTAATTGCTCTGTTTGGACATCATACATTCTCAAGTGAATAATGACCTCATAATCACTTCAATATCAGTAGGAAAAGTACTTAATAGTATTTTAGCTATATTGCATAAGGTACACACAGGCACACAGAACAACCAGCACTTTCATTAAATCATTTATATGTTGCTTCATCTATGAGTTAACATTGTCTGGCCTTTACATAGGCAGCCGCCATAGTTATGCACCAAGTAGAGCATACTATTTGTATACTAACTCAAATTTGAATAAAAGGTTCCAAAATATTCTCTCTATATTCTCTCTCTCTCTCTCTCTCTCTCTCTCTCTCTCTCTCTCTCTCTCTTTTATTTGAGTGATTTTCCTTGCAGTAGCTTGTAACCATGACCTTTTCATGTGAAAAATATTTAAAAAGCTAAGGCAGCATTGTATCTTCATTGGGTAACTCATATGCGTGGTTGTACCATAAAAAGGTGGAGCATTTAAGTCTTTGGTGATCTCTGTAACAGTAAATGGAGGGATTGAACTTAAATTTTTAAATTTTTGCTGTAGATTCAATTTTGACACTTGAAAATTCGCTTGTAATTTTGAAATCAGAAAACTCCAGGATTGTAATATTTGTGATAATTTGAGCTTTAAAGCTGATGGCATACAGAGTAGATAGCCACTGAATGTCTGCTTTATTTCCTATTCTGAATTTCTTTATTAATATTTTTCTCTGGTCCTGCGAGGAGATCACATATCTTTAATATCAAAATGTAGAAATGCTATTTTGTGTTGCTAGCCCATGATTTTTATATTGACATAAGAGATGTATCTTGTACAAACACCTTCCGAAGTACATTTTTTCTTGTTCAGTGTTTACTTTTCAAAATTTCATCTTGAAATTTGCCCTTACATTCTGGCAAGATTTGGGCTGTGATTATGTGTGCACAAATAAATAATACTAACTACCATGAGAGCTCTAAATTTGAATATGATAATCTCATGTCAGAATTCCTGGATGAGCACTTGGATTTCACAAGTCTGACTTAAACTAAACATGAGATTACTGATTTTATATAACAAACATGTCAAAAACAGTGAACCAATGCTGACATTTTATGCACCCCAATTTTCAAATTCATCCCAGAGCATTTACAGTAATATGTGTGTTTGACTCCCATAGAGAACAACAGAGGCAAGAGATACAGATTGTTGATCAACAGACATAGACATTGACAAAGACCCAGACAGAGACAAGCACACACACACACAGAGAGAGATACACACACACACATACAAACACACAAAGGCACACACAGACACAAACACACACAGACACAGACACACATACACACAGACACAAACACACACACAAATGCACA
Organism: Eospalax fontanierii; assembly: GCA_035773235.1. Taxonomy (NCBI): domain Eukaryota; kingdom Metazoa; phylum Chordata; class Mammalia; order Rodentia; family Spalacidae; genus Eospalax; species Eospalax fontanierii. The sequence continues at coordinate 21,728,875 of CM069541.1, read as the reverse complement.
AACATTCTTTCACTGCCAGAAACTTCCAAGTATATTTATTTGCTGTGTGACAAAACCACTAGTTGATCACAGGGCAATCTGATGCTGAAGTTTCCTCCTTTTTACGTCCTTCCTGGTTCAGTAGGACCTTCAATGCCACCATCTCCTGATTTTTAAGACCAGAAGATTGTTACTGTTTCTTTCTCCCTCTCCAGCCTCTGTATGGATTTATTCATCTGTTTAATGTGCCTTGGGGGCAGCAGGGATCTATTTTATAAAGGAGAAAGGATGTTTACTTTATGAAAGGTTGAAGTGTCACTCCAGGACAACCTTTATCCACTGTTGCTGAGTGGAAAATACCAGTATTTGGAGTGTCAACGTGACTCACAGCTCAGTTTGCTTCTTGGACTCTTAAATTGTTTTCCTTTTTTTCCTTTTCAGAACTTAGTGAATGTTGACAATCAAAATATAGTAAAGAAATCTTTTCCTGTATTCTTCAATAAAAGACCATTTGAATGCCCGAGTACTGGGCATTCTTGACCTTAAACATGCTGTGCATCTCAGTAGAGTTAGCAATGGATTTAGCAGACAGCATATCCACACCGCATTCAGTTTCTTCAGTCACATTTCTTCCATAGTAGTAGTGATTTTTCTACTTATAACAGCAAGTGGTCAAGCACTAAAATACATGAGCCAGCATGAGAAATCTTCTGCAGGGAACTAGATCTGTAACATATCTGTCTACTCGGTGAAAGGGTGGCAGAGGAGGGGCTCAGCCATGGAGATTGCTGTTCAAGATTTTGTTAAAATTAAAATAAAGCAGACACCGCCGAAGTTCGGAACTTTTAAGACTTTGCTTACATTATGATGAAGACTAGCATCCTGGATATTTTTGTTATTTGAAAGACAGAAAATTACAGAGGGAGCCTGGGCCTTACAAATGGTAATATGGACATTATAAATAAAGTTTTGACTTTAACTTTAATTATTCCAACATGAAGACTTGAGTTGTTATCTTGTTCTTTGGATCTCTGAGACATGGTTTTATACAGTCCACACTCATGTGAAGTACTGTATAATCAGAGAGGTCATAAACGTTAATTATTCCAACATGAAGACTTGAGTTGTTATCTTGTTCTTTGGATCTCTGAGACATGGTTTTATACAGTCCACACTCATGTGAAGTACTGTATAATCAGAGAGGTCATAAACGTCTGATCCTTCTGTTACTCTTTCCTAAGTTCTGAGAGGACAGGTATGTGACGCTGCACCAGGCTGAACAATTTAACTACTTATTAGTATGTGATACTACACCAAACCTCAAAGCCCTTGCTCCAGTTACTATAAACATTAAAATGTACAAATATGGTTTCACAAATAATTCTGTTCCTCATAATAAAAACATTCACACATTCTGTACTCCTCGTGTAAAAAAGTTATTTAAAAATTTTAATGTGTGAGTGATTTATGTGCCTAGATATAAATGTGCCTGTCATACAATGCCCAAAGAAGCCAGAAGATAACTGCAAATTCCCTAAAACTGTAGTAGTCCATGTGGATCCTAGGAACTGAACCCCTGTCTTCCTCAAGAACAGCCCAGACTCTCCATCTCTCTAGCTCCTGTATTCCTCATTTTTGCCACAGCAATTAGGCCATAAACTTTTCATTTGTGAACCTATCATAGAGAAATCGACATCTGTATTAGTATTTCTGCACATGTATACTTCCACATATGTGTCCATACATTCACAGACAACTCAGCTGTGAGTAGTGTGGGTAGCTTGTGGACAGCAGTCTGGGGTGTTTCATGATCATATTCATAATGAGTAGAGTTATAAACAGACTCCCTCTCTGCAATTGTTTGCCTTCCAAATAACAAATAATATCCAAGAATTAGACTTCACTACAATGCTAGCAACGTCTTAGAAGTTCCCAACTTCAGCAGTGTTTCTATTTTCTAAACTTCCATGCAGACCTGGAACACCATTTGCCACTGTCCTTGGCCTTGCCCTTTCACTGAAGAGAGTTAAATATTTCTTCCCTCTTTTGCTCAAAAGACTAAGTAGTTGTAGGAAGTATGTCGTCAGTGTGTTCTCACTCTTCTGTCCTTTTTGTCTTAAACTTGCTCATCAATACTTCTGGAAAAGTTCTCTTAAGGACTCCCATAGAGTTCAGTATAATCGAACTCTTGTAATAGACCCATAAAATATAATTTGATCCAGTTTTATATATATATTACATGTCACTATGACAGCCTTTGTGATTTTATGATTTTTTGATTGAGTAGAATTTACTAATCCCATGGCTAGGGCCAAGATCAGGTATTATTTTGTGCAAGGTGCCATTATTATTTATTTAAAATCTTTAGGACTTGAGAGATGACATAGCTCCTTGCTTGCTGCATAATCATGAGAACCAGAGTTTGGATGCTAGCACCTATGGAGATAGCCAACTGGCAGGCATACATCTGTAACATCAACTCTGAGGAGCCTGAAGACAGGAGTAATGTTAGGGCTTGCTAACTTCTAGTGTAGTCAAGAAAATATGAGCCCAAGTCCAGGGAAAGACCTTTCCTCAAAGGAATAAGCAGAGAGTGCTACAGAAGGATTCCTGATATCATTCTGGCCTTAGCTATGTCCCTGAACACACACAGAGACACATCTACGCAAATAATAGACAATAAATAAAATGCCATCCCTAGTGCATGATGGAAGCTTCATAAAAGTCCTCAGCCACTTACCAAACTTTGCTTCTTCTCTTTTTTATTGTCTTTCTTATTGTTGATCATGATCTTATCTTTCTTATTTATCATTAGTTATTTGTAGTTAGCATACAAAGTAATGGGATATTTCATATCCATTTATGTTTGGGCTTTGTCCTTATTCATTTCTTAATACCCTCTCTCGTGACCCTCTTCCCAAATCTGTGGTTCTTTTCATCCCTGCAAATAGTCTCTCCTTTTGCTTTAATGCCATGTATTCCACCAAGGCCTCTCTTTTCCCACTTCTCTGCTCAGTTCCTCTTCTTTTGTGATCCCTGTTCTGCTTTTATGTCTAATGTAACTTTTTGAGGAGTGTCCACACGAACTTCTGTAGTACTGGCAACTGTTTACATTCCCTTCACCCATGTAAGAAGCATCTATTTTGGAACTTTCCTTCCAGCATTTCTTGTATGCTTTTTAATGCTAACTACTGGGACTGGGACTCTAGTAGTTTTAATTTGCATGTTTTTGATGGCTAAGGATGTTGAACACTTTAAAAATATATCCCTGGGTTATTTTATTTCTTCCTTGAGAAGTGCCTCTTCATTAGCCCACTGACTGATCAGATGACTGGGGTTTTACTGTTTGTTTGTTTTTGAATCAGGATCTCCCTGTAGCCCCAGCTGGCCTGTAACTCACTTTGTAGAACAGGCTGGCCTCCATCTCTCTGAGATCTGCCTAGCTCTGCCTCCACTGCTTTGATTAAAGGCATGAGCTACCATGACCAGACTGTTAGGTAAATTTGGAGTTTTGTATGTATTACAAATATTAATCCCCCCTCAAGTATACAAAGATTTTCCCCTCAATTTGTAGTCCATTTCTACACTCTACTGGTTGTTTCCATTTCTGTGTCAGATTTTTAATTTCATGTAGACCCATGTGTCAAATTTTGGCCTTATTTCCTATACTGTCAGAGTACTTGGTAAAAAGGCCTTGCTCAATCTGGAAGCATTCACGTGACTTTTTAAATTGTTGTTCTCACTGGCATACTCTCACAACTTTTCTTTTCACAACTTAATACAGTAGCCATCCATCACTAAGGCATTGATTTGTCAGGGACGAACAGACAGATGTAGTTTTACAGTATTACTCCTTCGTTTAGCAATTCATCTTTTCAAACTGTTCCAGTCAAGGGCATGTTTTCCCTCAAAGGCTAAAGGAGTAGGTTAATGAAAGCATCAGGAAGAAGGAGTAAGATAAAGGAAGTTCCACAGTGGTGATCTAGCTCCAGGTGTCTCAGCTTGTGAAGCCTTTGGCCTGCTGTGTGATCTACAACACTCACAGAGGTTCCGTAGCGGGACAGAGGCTCACAAATACCGTTCCACTGTCGACAGTCATACTCTGTGAAAACAGAAAAGTTTATGTTTTAGGCATCTCGATACAACAAATTCCGCTGCCTTTATTCTACAGTATTATAAAATTAACTCTTTCTGCTATACATTTACGAGATTCATCCTCAAGTTATTTAGATGTAATAGCATGTCAGAGGGAAACCCACTCCACAGTCTCCAACCTATAGTGGAGGTCTTAGCTTAACCTATTATATTCACTTTTCAAAAATAGGCTGTAGGCCTTTGAGCCAAATATAGATTAATACATATATTTCTTTAAATAGCATCTTGAACTTCACAGAGGACCAGCAAGTCACAGTAAAGGTCACTTAGAGGGATACTAATTGGCATTCACAAAGAAACATAAAGAAGACAGAGACTGATCTTTGTACTTAATGCAGAGGTAGTTGGTTTTAGCAGAATTTATAACTCTAATGCCCAATAATTTAAGTTAAACTTGTTTCTTTTCCAAGAGAAACGCATGCTTGTTTAAAAGCAAGGAAATTGTTTTTTCCTAGACCAGTACCACCATGTTATAAATTGAACCTTGAAAGGCAAGTCTTGCTTCTGATCAATAAATACACAGGACAAACTAAATAGTACCAGATAGCACGAAAGAAGTTTCAGTCTTTAACTAGGAAACCATTGTAAAATACTCATATTCTGACACTTAAGGAAATTAAAAAATTAAAGATCAGTTGGACAAATTTAATTGAATTCCTAAACTTGGCAGGAGAATGACGTTTACTGAGACCCTAGGGCAGTCCTATGCTGAACTTGCTGCCACCTCTTCCTAGTCGCTACTCTGCTTGTGTAGGACATGAGCCCTACCCCAGAGCCCCAGCCGGGCAGCAAGACCCTTTTCAGCCCTGAATTACTTACTTTGCTCTTCGGCCTCCTCCCATGGCCTTCCACCATGTGTCACTCCTTGCACGTGGTTTTCAGGATCTCCTCAATATGCTCTGCTTCCAAGTACCTTCTTGCTATCACCACTGCTGGGAATTCCGTTCTTCCTTCATCGAGAGTAAGACTGTCTTTGGCATGGCTGTCAGCTTCTCTGTGAAGCCGTTAACAGCATCGCCATTTAGAATGGGCTGTGGTTTTCTTTGTGTTCCTGCAGCAGCTGGGTAAAAATCTGTTCACACGTTGTCTTCTGAATTAGACAATGCATTCCGCGAGAACAGATACTTGATAGTTAGTGTCTCATGTTGCTGTGTACTACTTGGCATGTATTGATTCCATTTCACTTTTAATGAATAAACATTGTACCTGTTTTACCTTGATTTGAAATGTTACTCTTGATATGCAATATTTCCTAATCCTGAAAATATTTTTACCACTTTCTAAATATCGGAAAAAGATGTGAAACTCAACTCCTAATTTTGGCTTTGCTGCATTGGGTGACCTTGAAATAGCATTTTAAAAGACTCTGGTTCATTTTTGTTATATTTCAGAAAAGATCTCCTTTGGGATATCGTTCTGATTCTTTAAACAATAACATTTGTGGAGGTGTTTTTTAAAAACTTAAAATCTGTTCAAGTCTCTAACTTTATTATTAGTGATCGTATATATTTTAAGTAATTTGTTTTTAAAATGTATACCTTTATGCAATGTATTTTAATTGTATCCATTATGATTTATAAGTAAATTCAACCTTAATTTCAAGCCTGATACTGAAGAAATGTGTGGATCACTTATTCTAGATTACCCAAACAATAGAAAAACTTCCATGAATTTGTTTTGTATACAATATTAATTCAAAAAATTTTTATTGAATAATTGTGTGTTTCATTCAGAACATCTCAATCAATCTTAATCGTCTTTATACCCCTTCCCCACTGGCACCCACATAGTGCCTCAACTAGAATCCATGCATTCTTTCATCTGTGTTAAGATCTATTTTGTCAAGTTAGTGCCCTCAGTTATTCCTCAGTGTAGGTTCATCCAGAAAGGTCTAGTCAGAATATCCAGATCCCTCACTCATCATCACCCAACAGTAATCAGTTGCCAATATTTTTTGGCAGAGGTTGGGGTCTGCTACCTATTTCTTCAGTTCCTTGCTGGGTTTTTTGTCTGCTTCAGTTTGCAATACATTATTTTTAAGTCAACATTCGTGCTATGTCCTTGAAGAAGGATATGGTTTATCTATCGCATCTATCTATTTATCTACCTTACTCTCCATTATCTCCCATTTAGCATTAACACAATATTTATACTTTATCATTTCATTGTCTTTTGGTCATTAATTTTGTAACATAACCAGTGGCTCATCACATGTAATGTGTGCTTTGGATATGCTATATCTGGCCTGTCCTATGCAAATGATACACATGATAAAACTCAAAAAGAAAAAAAAAACTTTTCTACCCAATTTTTCCCAAATAAAAACTATTAATAGTCTTTAATAATCTTAATATTTAAATTTTTGGTAAAATATAAATGTATGAGGTGAAATTTGATAAGTATTATGAGGAAAATTTAATTTATGCTCCAGTGTAATAATTTCCTTTTTGAAATGAGGGTGGAAAGCCTCATGTTCCTCACGTAGGTAGAGATGGAGCTGGTATTTGAATTAAAAGATTTAACTTTCTTTTCTGAAGCTCTTTCAGACTTTTCACAGAGAATGTTCTGGAAATTAATGTTATTGTCTCCTCAAATCATAATACCAGCCCATGTGGAATTCTTATAATTGCTTTGAAATATTCACCTGGATATTAAAAACAATTTATGAAAAAGTATTAGAACTACTTCATGGTCCTTCCCTGAAATATTTTCGTTTATTCAGTTTTGTCTTGTCTTGTTAAATGGAATAGTTTACTAGACACATTGGCTATATAATATAGTCTAATTTTTTTCTTAAACTTTTTTTCAGAACATAAAACCACACATTAGCTTGGGCCTAAAGAGTCAGGATCATCAAGGTCACTTGCCTTCTGCCTCAACATTCTGTCTCACTGGGTGTTCTAGTTTGCTTTCAATTGCTATGAGAAAATACTCTGACCAAACCAACTTAGGGAGTAAACGGTTTATTTCGCTTCCATCTCCTGGATCACATTTCATCACTGTGAGAGCTCAAGGTAGGAACTCTAGGCAGGAACCTGTGGGCAGAAGCTGAAGCACAGGCCATGGAGGAATGCTGCTTACTGGCTTGTTCCTCTGACCCATGCTCAGGCTGCTTTCTTATATGATACAGGACAACCTGCTCAGAGGTGGCACCAACCACAGTGGACTGGGCTGTTCCACATCATTCTGCATTCAAGGAAATACCCCACAGACATGGCCACAGGCCAGTCCAAAGGAGGCAATTCCCTAATTGAGGCTCCCGGCAACCCAGGTGTGTTGACACTGAATCTACCCAGCACACTGAGAGACCTTCAGGAACACACATGAAGCTGTGGTTCCCTATGAGAACCTGAAAGACCTGCCTGAGGCCTCTTTACAGTTGCCATTTTAATATGTGAGTACTCAATATGATAACCAAAAGTCAACAAATAAATAGTAACATTTTTGTTATGATTATCAAATATTGTGCACTATAAATAGCTATGTGCTGTTCATCTACAGGACTGGCAGTTCAGTGAGTCTGTTTAAGGCAGCCTTGTCACAAATATGTTAGGAACATACTGTGCCCTATGTTATGATGGCTATATCTCTAGGAGAAAGGAATTCTTCATCTCTATTAGAAACTCATGGGATAGATAGCGCACATGGTCATTTGTCAATGAAAATGCCGTTATGTAGAACTGATTCCATGCACCTTTTCAAAGGCACAAAGATTTTATTGAAATTTATTGATTGAGTTATATTTAGCGTGTAATTTCTGGAGGCATTTCTAGCTTTTAAAATGGTTCTACAATCTGTAATGAGTGTCAGCAGCAGTCTCTCTCTCTCTCTTTCTCTCTCTCTCATCTCTCCCCCCAACACACATACACTTACTTATAAGCATGCATATTCATGGAAATATTTTAGAATCTATAGTAAAATTTATGTGACATTTCCATATCTATATGTGAGTTTCACTTAAAGTTGGATTATTTTCATTAGAGTGAATCGTGTCAAATATCATTAATGTGAAAATGATCATTTTTTCTTTTTTTAACGCCATTTAAAATTGGCATTTTGAGTGAGATTAAAAGATCACATCTTTTCTAAATATAACTCTTCTTTTAATTAATTTCTCTTCTATAAGTACAATCCTTTTTTTCCTTTGTGAAAAATGTTGTCAGTTGTGACATTTTTACTAGAAAATTTGACTATTTAAAAGAATTGAATTCGATTCTTTATTTTCATAGTTCGTAAATGTATCGATTGACCTGTTTTCCGGCTCTTAGTGAAAGCAACCACTAAAATATTCAACAATATACCTCTGCCAAATTACTTCGGGATGCAGATCTGACTTCCAGTCCATCGTAGCTCCAAGCAGAAAGTGCAATGGCACAGAGGGCCCCAGAAGTTGGAGGCAGACAGCCCTGCTTCTCAGCCACCTATGGAGCCCTGATGTGAGGGTACCTGTACATTTTAACTGAAAGGTGTCAAGATGAGATGAAATAAAAGTACAATTGAAATTGACATACTCATTTAAGGAAAAGAGCAAAACAGAAAGAAATGTCCTTTATGTATTCAATAGCCTGGATTCTCTCCTGGCTTGCCCAAGCTTATGAAATATTGCTGTAATTCCATCTTTGCTCTTGTAACATATTTGAAATTCAGAGCTAGTTTCACTTTTAAGGTTACTTAATATGTTTCAGGCTTTATTGTATCATCTATTTACTTGAAACAGAGTCAATGTGTATCATTATTTATTCACCTGAAACAGGTCAGTTCCCCTGGTTCTTAGGAATAGAACATATTTTCTGCAAAATAAAAACATGCTGCCAACAAATATTAAAAACCCTTATCCTAGTTTGCTTTTTGTTGCTGCAACAAACACCCTGAAGGGAAAAAAATGTATGAGAGGAAAGGGTTTATTTCCTCTTACACTTCCAGGACACAGTCCATTCTTTAAGGAAGTCAAAGGAAGAATCTAGAGGAAAGAATGAAAACAATGCTGCTTGTTACCTTGCTATTTCTGGCCCCTGCTCAGCCGGCTTGTACAGTCCATCACCACCTGACCCAAGGTGGCATTACCCACAGCAGGCAGAACCTTCATACGTCAACCAGTCAACCATCAATCAAGACAATCCTCTACAGACATTGCCACAAACCAATCTGATCTGTGCAATCTCTTCATAAGTAACTAGTTGGTGACAAATTGGCAATAAAAAACTATTCAAGACACTTGTTATGGATATATTTTGAGAAAAGGAAAACTGGAGAACATGCAGAATAAAATTAGAATTAATAACTACCTTGGATGGAGCCCCAAATGGTTTAGTTATGTAGGTAAATATGTCACATATATCAAGTAATCTTACTTTCAAAGACTGAGGAAATCCTCCATTTAGTAAAATGCTTGCTGTATAAACATAAAGACCTGAGTTTGATCATCAAAACCTCATGAAAAGCTCAGTGCGGTGGTACACACTTGCAATTCCAGTGCTGGGAAGACAAAGATAGGATTGTCCCTGGAAATCTTAGCCTGCCAGCCTAGCCTAACTGAGAGTCATAGGTCCCATTGAGAGACTGTCTCAAAGGAAACAAGATGGATGGTTTCTCAGGAATAACATCTGAATATGATCCCTAACCTCTACATGCATGCACACACTCACGCATAAACATGCAAATATACATATATATGCATATGCACACACATACAAGTCTCTTAAGTTATGAAATCCAAAACACTGTGTCCTATTAAATCTTTGATATTCACTTACTAAAAATATATAAGTATCTTATGTACATTGTTGAATTCAATAGTTACACCCACATGTACAGATCTATGTCTAAATTTTATCCAGTGAGTTTACTGTCAGGGTGCCCTCCACAAAGAAAAACAGATAGTGAAATCTTTTGTTAGTCAAGAATAAGAGTAAAATGATGTCATTATCTTCCATTCAAACCCTCAGTTCTAACCTATTTCCCTGGGGGTCAGATAACATAAATCACTGAGGCCTTGTCTTAGGACTAGGCACAGATCATGACTTATAGCTTGGTTGCTATACTTCACAGACAAGTCAGTAGTAAGCATCAAAGAACAGTGGCAATCATTCGATGCTTCCAGGTAGTGAGACCCTGCCTTTGATGCTATTTCACTGTGGAGAAGTAATTTTATGCATCTGGTTGTATATAAATAGAACAAAGCAGACAGAAAATCTTCCTGCCTTAATGGTACGTTGTTCCTAAAATTGACACATAGTAAATCATTTTGCCTTATTTCCCTAAGATATTTTAGCTACCATTATAATTAATAATTAAACCCTTTGGGTTTTAATACAAAATATAGTTTTGCTTTGTCCTTTTGGGGGCAGTTTAGCAGCTGGAGGAGAGAATACTTACTTTCATAAATACAGAGCTAAAACCCCTGAAGTATATGAAAGTTGAATGAGAAGAGACATGTGGAGCAGCACCATGCTGCAGTCAGTCTAATATTCTTTTTTGTAAATTTTTTATTGAGTTTTTATGTATTGCATACAGAACATCTTAATCATCTTTATACCTCCTTTCCCACTGGCACCCTCCAACCTCCACCCCCACTGGAATTCATGCATTCTTTCATTTGTGCTAAGACCCATTGAGTAAAGTGTGCATCCTCACACATGCCTCCGTGCCAGGTCATATCCTGACGTCTACCCATCCTATCTAGGTTCCTCCCTTTTCCTCACCCAGGATTAATCAGCTGCCAAAATTTCTTCAGCTAAGATTGGGGCCTGCTGTCCGTTTCTACAGTTCTGTGCTAGGTTTTTATCTTTATGTAAGGACCACTGTAATTACCTCAGGTTTGTGACAGACCCCCCCCACACACACACCTGCACTTCTTACAGCTTCTTGCACAAGCAAAGAATTAAGATCAGTTGGAGACTGAGAGTAAGTTAGCTGGCCATGGTCAGTGAGGTGCCTTGTTGCTTTGGGAGGAATGTCTGATTTACTGTCTTTACAATTTACATAACAATACTGTCTTTAGTATTGTTATGTTCACAACAAGTACAACACACATCACATAAGGTAGAGTTTAACATGTTCCATTAGTGAAAGACAGGCAAATAAAATCTACAATAAATAAAGCAATGATAGCTCCAAAGAGCTAATCCCTGAGGAATCAAGTGTGGAAAGCCACACGTAAGAGGAAGACTCTGTCTTGAATTTATCACTTGCTGACATAAATGATCATACTGAAGTCATTTAGCTTCTCTGAATCTCAACGACTTATTTTACAAACTTGGCTGCTGCTGATCCTGCTTTAGAGGAGTGGTTATGAACCAGTGTGCTGTGTCTCCTTTAAAAAGACACCTGGTATGTGAATAAAGTGCTTCCTTGTTAGCAAATTTTTTTAGCAAATGTTCTGTCACTGAACACAACAACCAACTCGACATGTGGACAACAAATGATCAAACCCATATATGTTAATAAACTTATAGCCCTTACATTCCATAAAAGAGAGGCTCTGATAGGTACTCTGATCTGTTTTAGTTTTCTGTTTATAATTGTTAGGAAACTATTTTTGTGACTTTTCAAGATATTATAATTGAATTACATATAGATGTACCAAATTTAATAATATTTAAGTATCTTTCAGGAGAAAATGAGTGTATTTTATTTTACATGATTGTTCCTTTTCAATCGTGTACAAAAGCTTTAGTCTGTCTTTGGATTCATCTAGAGGATCTCTTTTCTTCATCCTCCCAGTTGGGCTCCATATTGATCAGGTGAACACAGCATCTAAACAAGATGTCCTGGAAAGCAAAAAAAAAAAAAAAAAAAACAGTAAACAAGTAAAGACAAAACTGTAGGAAATACAATGTTTAACAGTACTGTGTGGAACAGGCTGGGCTGCTGGTCACATTACAGCTTTTCCATTTCCTCAGTGTCTTTTGAGCACTGGGTACAAAAAATGAAGATTCCGAAGTCTTGTCACAGTTACTTAGTATCCTTTTAATTTTTAAACTTATTTTTAACTATATCAAATCTTATATATACTAATAAATAAATACATAATGTTTACATATATAGAGAATGTGATATGTTTTTAAAAGCTTTGCTCCTTCCATCTCAGAAGAAAGTAATTTAAGACTTCATTAATTGTGATTATTTCATGTTTACACAGCTTTTTATCTTCTAAGTTAGTCACTCAGCACCAGTTATCATACCTCGTTTCATCTTCTAACATCTGTTGATACATCCATATTTTCCTTGATGAATTTATTAACATTTTTCCATTTTCATTTTAAATTTAATTTTTGTTTTTCATTTAAGTGGCAATAAAATATTTTCTTTGCTGTTTTGCTTTTTCAGTTTAAAATTAAGGACCTTGTTAAGCATATGGTAGCCTTCTTTCTAAGGAATATGATGAAGGTCTATCTGGAAAACAGTGTGTGCAAGTTTGTCAAGAGGCAACACAATAGAAGAATGCCTGATTTTATGTTGTGTATAATTTTGAGTATTAAAAAAATTACGATAATATCTAGCCAGCCTAATGATAATTCAAGCCAATTGTTAAAGCTTATTCATAAAAAGAACTGATTAGTTAATATAGTTTTGAAGCCAGTGCTCAAAGGATTAAAGAATTCCCATAATAAAAATGCATTGGTAGTCCCCATAGATGTAGTCAAACCTGTATCATATAGATATCTGGTCTACAGTAGTCCAGTGATCTTAGCTCTATTCATGGACATTTTGTACTTCTGATAAAACTTGAACACTAGTAATCTGAATATTGAGAATCAAAATATACCAAAACATATCCAGTCTCTGCAAGCATAGAGAGAACACTAGTAATCTGCATATTGAGAATCAAAATATACCAAAATATATCCAGTCTCTGCAAGCATAGACAGTGGTACAAGAAGATTCATCTAAGGTTTTATCTACAATACAGTTTCCAAACGTTTCTTAATTTTTATTACTATTATTGTCATTGTTGTTACTCTGTGTGTGTGTGTGTGTGTGTGTGTGTGTGTGTGTGTCTGTGTGTGTGTGTCTCAGAGGGCAACTAACTTTTAGGAAGACGTTTCCTCCATTTGCTTTCACCAGCCAAAGCATTTCACTGCTCCCCAAAATAATGTCAACCATCGTGACATATTTCAAGAAATCTTAAGAGGGCCTGGAAAGATGGTCAGTGGTTTAGAGTACTCTCCACTCTTACAGAACACTTAGATATGATTGTCGGAAACTATATGACAGCTAACAAATGTCTGTAACTCCAGCTCCAGGGGATCTAACACCTACTTCTGATTTCTGCAAGTCTTACTTCTAACCTCCTTTTCATTATTAAGATTTTTTTTAAACGAAAAACATTTTATCTATTCTTTTTCTTTCATGTGTATGTGTACATTGCCTGCATGGAAGTGAGTGCACCCATGTCGTGCTTGCAGAGGTTTGAAGAAGGTGTCAGATCCTCTGGAACTGAAGTTACAGACATTAGTTAGACACAATCTAGGTGCTGAGAACCAAAGCCAGTTCTTCTGCAAGAGCATCCAGTGCTCTAAATGGCTGAGACATCTCTCCAGTACCGTTTTTTAATAAATATTTTCAGGTACTATTTTCGAGTGTTGCTTGTGCATGTTTTTCCAAGGCCTTGAGATACAACAGTATTAACTTGAGACCTTTCCAATTTTTTGATGTAGATGCTTTTTACTATAAACTTTCCTTTTAGGAATTCCATTATTGTGTTCCATAGATTTTGATATGCTGTATTTTCATTTAGATTCAAGTATAGGCATTTTAAAACCTTCTTCTTGGTTTCTATATTGCCCCAGTTAGTGTTCAGTAATGTATTGCTTAATCCATGGACTCATGGACTTTCTGTAGTTTCTGTCCTGTTGATAACCAGCTTTATTCCTTTGTGGTCAGATTGGATATAAGATGTTATTTCATTTCCCCCATTTGTTGAGCTGGGATCAATTTTGGAAAAGTTTAATGAGCTGCTGAGAAGTTTTGAGACCAAGTTTTACTGTTGCCAAGGATGACGTACTCTGCACACTCTGTCCCTTTGTGTGTTTGATGCTGAAATGCACCTTCAGTTATTGTGTGAATTATGATATGTTTATCCAGGTTAGTTATCTTTGAAACTCAAGTCTTTAACACACATACACACACACACACACACACACACACGCACGCAAGCACGCACACAGTCTTTATAATTTATAACACACATACACACACACACACACACATGCACGCAAGCACGCACACAGTCTTTATAATTTATTCTTCTTCTATCCTCCACTACCGTCTCCTGCTTTTCTCTTCACCATGAAGCCTACCATCAGTCAGTAGCCTGCTTCTGTGTTTACATCGCATGCATGCCATGACACTTACTTCACATCATCACCTTTAAATCTCTTTCTTTGCTCTCTTGTTCTCCTGCTGGTTTTAAGTCTTTTCATCCACACAAAGAGACTGGGAGTGAGAGTACAATCTTCATAGGTAGATTTAAGATATCTCCACAAACTTTTCTTTATGTTCAAAGTATTTGGGGACTTTCGAGTTTCATGAATTTGCATGTCCGATACTTCTTAGATTTTTTTGTTTTCAGCAAGTCACCTGCTTCTCCTTCTAAATAGTGTATGTTGTGTCCCATAAATCCTGCAGACTTTCTTCATTTCTATTTATTCTTTTTCTTCTCAGTTTGAATAACTTAAACAATTAACTTGCTTTTGAGGGCACAGATTCTTCAGAATGACCAAGCCTAATTTTAGGTGTCTTTATTATGTTTTAAATTTAATTTGTGGTCTTCTTTATATGAATATTTTTTTCTTTTTTAATAATATGCATTTCTGTCACCTGCACACGTGCGCACACACACACACACATATACACACATACACACTGTCTTCTTAAATTTATTGAGATTTCTATCTGTGTTTTCTTACAAATCACTGAACTTCCCTAAAATAACTGTTTTTTTGTTGTTTTTGTTTTTGTTTTAAAATCTACTAACAGGTCTCTTTATTTGAGGTTGGTTACTGGACAATAAACTTGTTCCTCTGGTGATGTCTTGTTTTCTTTAAATTTTTTGTATAACACCCCAGTGTCCTATATTGCTATTTTTTCCTGGAGAACCAATAACCACTTCTGTTTTAGCTGACAGAGGACTCCTGAGTCCCTCTGAGACCTTTCCTGGAGATAGGCATGCTTCCCTGTCTTGTTCTGTGTTTGAAGGAATTCTCGAAATGGTGCATCTTGCTCATCCTGCACATCCATGCTCAGACTGAGAGCTTCCTATTTGTTTTCCTTGCATTTGTATCTTAACTATGCAAGTTTATTGTGATTTCTCTCAATCCTGCAACATCGAGCCAATGATTATATGTGCTTGTGAGCTCTCATGTGAAGAGTCATATTAGCTATTCAGCAAGCATGTTCAACAACAACAACAAAAAAGATTATAAAATAACATGCAGTAGTTTAGGAAAGAAATATAGTCGAGGAAAAGAGAATCTCAGTTGCCTCTTATATTTCTTAACTAGCAATAATTCATTGTTCTCCTTTTAAATAGAGAAAAAGTTGACTATCAAATGTCTACTAGAAGATTGACAATTTTACAGCTTGCTTATTCTTATTATTTTCTGTATTTAGATAAATACAATTAGTATAAAATACTTAATTTACTTACAAAATTAAGAAATTTGTCACTGGGGTATTAGAGCCAGAAATATACCATAGCAAATACTGGTTTTACATGACGGTGGTTGGTCACTTGAAAAAAGCAACTGGTTTTTATTGTCTTAAAAGTATTGGCAACAAAGAGTTACCAACATTTTTTTATACCAAGGCATGCCATTTCTGTATAAACATCAGGCATTTTATTTTAGATGTGAGATGCTTTTATTGAAAGAAATGAACTGATTTTTACCATTTATATTGAAAGCTGTGCAAAGCATGCCATATTCCTTACTCTTTTATTTGTTATAAACTACTTTCATTTTATTAGCCAATCAACCAGGTTGAAATGTAATTTTTTTTTACAATTGCACTCCTTGCAGGCACTTCTGAAACTAAAAGTGTCAGCTTATTAAGAGTTTTCGGCCTAAAGCATCAATTACCCCACATACAACATCCTGGAGAGCAGTTTTCGAGAATGTTGTAATCCTCACACTAATGCATCTCTTAATATACCAATAGCATAAAGAGCACGTGGTTACTTAGCAGTTGAAGAGTTTTTACTTTAACATTCCAGACAGTGAGTACCTCACATGGATAGTAATTCTATTCCTGAAAAGTTGCTTTAAAATAGATTTACGGCAAAGTTTTTCTACATGACCGTAAGGTGATTATATCATGAAAACTGTTCAGTTAACACAGATACTGTCACACTTACTGATCAAACAATGGAACTCTCTCATGGAAGAAATACCTACCTCAGAGGTCCTGCAGATGTCCTCCACTTGTATTTTTCTGCATGCTGTGCTTGTCTGAAGAAGTCCAAAGATCATCCTAAGGTTCAGGAAATGAGAAGGGGCCTTTGAGATCCAGTTCTGCTGCCAAAGTATTTTCTAAATAGTGTGAATATCAGTCTCTGACAGTCTGTTTACTTCTACTAAAAGAAAAAGGTTAACAATACAATATTTTACCTTTTGTGAGTGTGTGTGTATGATATGTGTGTGTGTGTGTGTGTGTGTGAGATATGGGGGGGGCGTGTCCACAAGTGCATGTTTAGCATATGGAGATTAGAGGACAACCTTAGGCACTGGTTCTTGCCTTTCACTATGTTTGAGGCAGGATATTTTTGTTGCAAGCCTGAGCCACCACTTCTGACTCTTGGCTCATCTCTTTTGCATATCTAAAGCTTCCCCATATTTTTTTTATATCTTCAATCTTTTAAAAAGTATTTTACTATTATTTTTTAATTTATGTGTATGAGTGTATTTCCTGCATGTGTGTAAATGTATTCATGTTCTGCAATGCCCATAGAAATCAGAAGATGATGTTATATCCCCTGGAACTGGAGTTACGGACAGTTGTTAGTTGCCATATGGGTACTGGGAATCGAACTTAGGTCCTCTGCAAGAGCAGCCAGTACTCTTAACTGATGAGTCATCTCTCCAGCCCCTTGTATGTCCAATCTTGGGAGACTACCACTCATGATTAATTTTTGTAATGACATGTTGGCTCAGTAAAATATTTTCTTTGCATATGGAAACGCTACATTTCTATGAATATTAATCCAAAAAACACATACGTTTTAATTTTAATTTTCTCCTATATTTCTTCTTCATTTTTTTCTGTGGCATTCATCATATGATTTGGAACTAATATGAAGTTTTAAGTAAGTGTTCCCTCATAGAACAACTGTTTGTCAATGTAGTTCATTAGATTGTTGGTTGATATGCAGACATGGGTTCTCCTCAGCAGCATGCGCTTATCTGTAATATGTGTCACTGCATTCATAAACATTGAGCCTCTTCTAATGTGCTTGACTCATTGTAATGTTCATGTAGGCGGAGTCTAGCCATTTAGAAAACCCTCTGGCAGAGACATCACAAATCCTACAGAAAACAACTCAGGAGGTGGTTTACTTGGCTCAGCCACAGCAATTCTGGGCAGTGAATGTCAGATTAACAGCATAGTACCTAAGCCAAAATATCTGATGGAGAGTCATGGTTTCCACAAAGACAGTTACCTGAGGAGTGATGGCAGAGACTGAGCACTTTGAGGAGCTCTCGCAGAGAAAGGGCTGACCAATTAAAAATACAATCAAATAAAAACACCTATGTGGACAGTTTTTCTCTCTTTCAAGGACTTGTAACTTTGCATATTCACATTTGCAGAGCAAGGCAGAAAACACAAGCTGTTAATTTGAGATTACATGTGTTTCTATTTTTGTAATGCAAGCAAATTGGGCTGCATTTTCCTTGCCAAAATTTGCCTTTAGAGAGGATTATTTTTTATGGCCTAGAATTGCTTTTGGACTGAGTCATAAATAGAAAGCTTTATAATTTCTGGTCACTGAATGAAGAAATGCTCATATTCTCGACTTTTTATTCCAGTTGAGAATGCTTATGAATCCTCTTTTATATTACCAATATTCTCAGAGGAGACGGTATAGAAAAATAGATGGTAATAGGTCTGGTTTTAAGTCCTGACTCTCTTTTTTGTTAGGGAATCTTGGTCAGTTGTAGCCCCACCAATATTTTACTGCCTTCTTCCCTTCAGAATCCACATGTCACACATAGATTAGGGTGAGGGAGAATGAAAAGGAAACATTAAGATATCCAAAAGAGGCTCCCCTCATTATAAAGACATGTTTCTTTGAAACTTTAACATTGTAAACCTTATAACCTCATCAATAACCCTTTTATCCTGACATAGAAATTTATCTTTTCATATTTCTCTAAAGTACTAAAATACATTTTTCTTGTTGAAATTTGATTAATGGGAACAATTTCCTTCTTTTTTTAAAAAAATAAATGAATATTGCTTATTTCCTGTTGAAGAATATTCACGTCTTGGGGAGTATTAAATTTGACATTACTCTTAGGCCTTTAGAGATGGGTAGGTGCCAGGGTTGTTAAACTTTGGGGATCAGAAAAGTTTTATCTGACTGCAGATAAGTCTCCAAAAGTTGATAAAAACAAAACCTTCTGATCTTCAAGATTATTCTGCATTTTAATCTTAGCTCATTTTCTGCTATTATAATTGAATGCCACAGAGTAGAGAGATTCTGAGCAATACAAATGTTTGTTTCATGGTTCCGAAGCTGGGAAAACCAATGCTGAGGGTCCATATCTGAAACGGGTCTTCGCAGCGATGCAGTCAGGCACATGAGTTTGTGTGCAACAGACAGTGGAAAGGGGTCAGAACTCTTCATAACTAACCTGTTCACACAGAAAAGGCATTAACCCATGCAGGAGAGCAGCCCCCTAATGGCCTAATGATTTCTTAAAAGACTACATTTTAGTGCCATTACAATGGCAGTTAAATGACAATATTTTCTTTGAGGGAACAGTCAAATCGTATCACTCTTTGCATGTCATCGGAAAAGAGTACCTTTTACCGAACAGCTGGCAGATAGTATTAGTAGGTCAGCTGCTTAGCACATTGTTTCATGTGCATCCTTCCTGTATTTCCCTGAGAATTTGTATAGACTGCCTACTATATGGGATCCTTGGCTAATGTTTAGGAAAGTTCAAAGTAGCTACTGCAGAACTTCAAGGAAAAAGGATGAGGGTATATTAATTAGTCTGCAATGAAGAAGTAAAGTCAGTGAGTGCAAACTGAAAGGTAGACAGCTGGAGGTCTCATTAAGCGCATATTCGCTTCTATTAGCTGCAGGTCAGCACTCCACGTTTGCTGTGTGAAGGTATTGCCCCAGTGTCTGCGGAAGCATAAAATCGAAAGCCTCTCATCTTCCATTCCATTCTCTCTTCCATTTGTAATAACTTATTAATAACAGCAATTCTATGTGCATATGAAAGCATATATAATGTTCCTTAATTTATTAAACTCACTACTTATAGAACATACAATTCTTTTGTTCTGTAAACCAGCTTTAAAAATGTGGAAATTTTTCCTTTGGCAAACCAATCAATGATCAGCTATTTAATATTTTATTTTGAAATTTACTCCATTACTTATGAGTGTGTGTGCATGTCTGTGTATCGATGCATGCATTCATAGGTGCTCAGGGAAACCTGAAGTGGGTGTTAGACCCCAAGGATCTGCAGTTAGTTAGAAGCAGTTATGAGCTGTCTGATATCAGTGCTGAGAACTGAACTCGTGTCCACTAGATGAGTAGTCAGTGTTCTTAACTGCTGAGCCATCTCTTTAGCACCACACATTTTCTATTTCCTGCTACAACTGAGACTTGTTTTTTCCACAGATTCTTTGTGACATGCAGATCAATGTCCTGTAATGTTTCAGAGCTATTTCTTTGAAAATGATTGTGAATAGCATTGAGTGATTTCTTTCTTTGTGTGTGTGTGTGTGTGTGTGTGTGTGTGTGTGTGTGTGGTCTATGCATATACTTTATGTGTTTTCATGTGGGGGTTCATACATGGAACACACATGTGTATGTGCTGAAGCCAGAAGGTGACATAGGCATTTTCCTCAATCAGTTTTATATATCTAGGCTCAGCCTCACTGGACCTACAGCTCTTTGATGTCAGCTAGTGTAGCCTTGATCGGAAGAGCCCCTGTCTGCCTTCTGAGCTGATTTATAGGATTCTGTCATGCCTGTACCCTGCCTAGCTATGTTGTAGGTTTGAAGGGGGCTGGGGTGGATCAGAACTCCAGTGCTTGTGAATAGAAATGCTTCAAACACTCAGCTGTTCTCCTGTTCTCAGATCCACATTTAGTGATTTTTTTTAGAAATAACTTTACCCAATATGGACCCTAAGTCTATAGTCACTTTATAAAGATTAGTTACAGGTTCTAACAGATGGTCTAGAAATAAAGACAGCATGAGAATGTAGTCTACCATGAAGGTAGGAAAACATGAGTATGTTTGCAGGTGTCTTATCAGGGACCTACCTTTGTTTCCTCATTTGTCATTATATGTTTAGCCAGTGATCTTGCTATTCCTTTTGGAATAGCTTGTACTCTTTGAAGGAGTTTAAAGCCTCTTAGTGTCCATTTTATTCATTTTGTGATTTTGTAGAATTGGTAAGTCTAGAAAGAATGCTACAACCTAATGCTGGTTCACTGACTCTTCTTCAGTATCTAAATTATCAAATTCAAATATTATATGTTAGGTCATTCACTGGGGAAAGTTTTCCAGAAAAACTAAACCAATAGATTATAGATAGTAGGTAGAGAGATAGAAGATCTATAGATGATAGATGGATAGATTGATAATAGGTAGATGACTGACAAATGATAGATGACGATAAACAAATAGATGGTATGTAGATAGATAGAAGATAGACAGATCATAGATAGATAGATAGATATTTATAGAATGGTACCTGTATCACAGGTGCTACCATATCTAAACTAAGAAATAACCTGCCCACTTGGGGTTGGAGAACTGGGAGAAAAGTGATGCCTTGGGTTGTGTCTGGGGCCTATCAGGCTGGGGTATGTCTCCTTTTCAGAGATGTCAATCTTCGACTGTATTCAGTTCCTCAATGCATATTATGGATTGCATACTGCTTTACCCCAAATCCGCTGATTTAAAAGTGAATCTCATCGAGTTATGCCCTCAGAGAATCAACTAGAATACTGTTTGTCTAGAAATCTAGGTAAGCCACATCAACACATTGAATTAACCAACTCAGGACCCAAAAGATAGAGAAGAGGGAGAAAAGTTAAAGGCAACTTATCAGTAGAGATCTGAGCACTTTTTAACTCCAACTGTAACCACTTGTTTCCTCCCCCTTCTTACAACTTGTAAAATTAGAAAACTCCAAAGGCAGCACTGAGTAACATGTTGCCTGAAGCTGGACAGGTCTTTCCTGTTCTCTTGGGTTTCTTTTTCTCTGCACACAGGTGTTGGAATAAAGCACATGTTTTCACACTGTACTCAAAACAAAAGCATTTCCTGTATTTTTTGTGGTCTTCCTTGGCTTCTACCCACATAGTCAATTGAGATTTTTCTCCTTTTTATTGAACAGAAACCAGTATTTTCTTCAAAAAACTTTAAAATACAAATGTAAAATAACAGTCTTGTATAAAATTAAGGTCAAAAGAAGCCCGACATGAACGTTGCGTAACTAGTGGAAGCTGGATTATCCAGGTTGTATTTCTTAAGTAAGGCCCATGGATTGAGGGGAGGAGATAAAGAACCTATGCAAAGTTTAGGGAAAGAGATAGGGCAAATGCCAAGACAGATGCTGCATGTTTTCTTCTTCACCCCATGTAGATTTTATATCTGGAGAACGTGGAAACAGCCAAGAAACAGGAATATAAAGAGAGAGCTGAGGGGAAATCAGAGAGGGCAAAGGAGGTGGGGACAAAAAGCTAGCCCAAGTTTTATGTTTAGAATATTCATTGAAATGACATGAAAAGCAGAAGGGGGTCTACTTGGGAAAGGAGATAAGCAGTGGAAGGAGAGGAGAGATGCAGGGAGTAACTGGGGTCAAGGTGAACAAAGTACAGTGAAATGTCTGTACAGAGATTCCATGACGAAGCGTATTAATTTGTATGCAAAATGAAGAATTCACTATTAAGTGTATAAGCACAGCTTCCATTGTCATACAGTCGTGTACCTAGAGCTCCTAGGGCCAGTAGAGGCTGTGTCACATGGGATCCTAGATTCTGAGGTTACCCACAAGCAACACAAACATCCACCTATTGCTAGTACTTCTACATGTGTTTTCAGAGAAGTGATCCAGCCAAGTACATGCTTCCTCCCTCAGAGCAATACTGTCCTGGGCAAAATAAAACACAAGGTAAGATCTGAGGTCTTCAGGAGAAGATAAAAAGGCACGGGCTTCAGCCATAGCCATCAATTAAAAACTCAAAAAATAAATAGTCCTCTTCTAGCAATGTTCATATTTGAAGGCTTGGTCCTCAGCTAGTGGCATTTTTGTGAGAGGTTATAGAAACTTTAGAAGGAGGAGCCTGTAAGGAGCATGTATTAAGTAATTAGTTTGTAATTTGTAATGATGTAAACTCAGAGTTTCACTAAGTATAAGGAACATGTAATAAGTAATTAGTTTGTAAAAACCCATAGTTTCATAAGCTGAGTGACCCCCCCCAGAGCACTTCCTTTATCAGAGAGACCCCCTAAGCCTTTGCTGGGGACCCCAGAGCACTCACTTTCTTGGAAAAACCTCTAGTCAAGCGATGGGCTCATAGAGCCTCAGGGGTACTTAGAAAATACTCTGTCCAGGCTCCCTGCTGATAGAGTGCCCAGTTGCACTTCTCTGCTCAGAGCCCCGGGGGCTCTCCCAATATCAGGTCTCACAGCTGGGCCCCCTGCTTAGAGTCCAGGGGCTCTGCTCATATCTGACCTCAACTGTCACACACACGCCATTAGTTGTGATAAGAACTGGACAATGTATGAATTCACCTGGCAGCTGATTGGCTTATGGAGTCACACTGCCAAGGTCCCTATAAATTTTGGGGTCAAAGATTAAATGGTGATCACTCATTCATAAGAATTCTTGAGAGTGCGTTCCCCCTGTCTGGAGGCCCCTCAGTCCAGACCAGATCAGCGGAGAGCTCTGGCATGGACTGAGATTGTGAGCTGTATGTGCAATCCTGTTACAGGGCCACCTGCCAGACCCACAGCCAGACCTGCCTCACAGCACTGCCAGAGCCACTTTGCCTGATCAGAGCCATCCACACAGTTCCCATGGCCTACATCACCATGGGACCTGCCAACTGACAACCAGACTACTGATTAATCTGGGACAGGTATCGAATGACTTTGTGTCAATTGATAGATCTGTTTTGCCAATTAATAGATCTGTTTTGTCAATTGATAGATCTGTTTTGATTAATAAATCTGCTACCTCGACATCTGGTCTCTAGGTTCCCTTTTCTTAACCAATTTGGGTTAGGCCTAAGACTAGGGACCGGGCCTTCTGGAGGAAATAGATTTTGAGGGTGTTTTCCTCCTGGCTGCTTCCTGTTTCAGTCTCTGCTTCTTTCCTCTGTTGTGGAGACACCCACCATGACGTTCCAAGCATATAGGGACAAAGCAACCAAGGAATGAACCCTGAGAGACCATGAGCTGAAATACTGCTTTTCCCACAGCTGCTTTAGATAATTCTGTCATAGTAACACAAAATTAACAAAGACCGTATAAGGAAGGAAAGCATGGTCAACGCTCTGATGTCTTCAAGGTAACAATGGCAGTAAATCTAATTTATCTTCCCCAAATTTAAAATATCACATCACAGTCTCCCTAAGAAACTTGCAAATACCACACCTAATTAAACATCTTTAATTCGGGCATTGTTTTCTACTCAAATCCCACCTGGTGGCTTTATTTCATTTATGTAGATTCCACACTGGGAAAGCAGCACTTTTAGTGATCCATAAGAGAATGAGAGTGATTGAAAACAAAGGAACCTACAAGATGAGGAAGGAGACTTCAATGAAAGAGGGTGTGTGAATCTAAGGTTTAGTCTCTTGTTTTGTTTTTTTTTTTTCCTATTAAAATGACAGTGTGGAAAATCATGTATCTTCTCAATTTCCATTGTTATAATTCCCTATAAAAAACTGGAACTTGTCTTTCCTGGCAGTTCTGCCCAGGGCAAACTGTGGCTGAAACCAGAAGGTGGTTGGACCTTTCTTTTGAACAGTTCAGCTTCTGTGTTTCCCCTAAATTGCTCTTCCTGTACTTCCAAGACAGCCTGAAGCCAGCCCCATTCACCTGGGTAAAAGAGGCTTATTCCTTATGAAGAAGTAAACAGAGTTCCTTGGTTCCAGAGAATATCATGCCACTGGGTGACAACACCAAACTTCAAGAGATAAACACAGAACACATGGAAACACCTCACCCTGCTGAGATCTGTCCTCCAACTCAGATGCTTGGCACCAGAGAGAAGAATCTGAGAATCTCCTCTACGAAGGGAAAGAAGCCCCAATGAAAATGACCGAGGTATTCCATGACTTGAAGAAAACTAATTCAATGACCATAAATTCTAGCCAATAGCCACACTCTTGCATTTTAGTAAAAAAAACAAAGATTTCAGATATTTAAAGTGAGTCTTTCATCTAGGCAGTCAAGATACATAGAAAGAATCCTCTCAGACAAGAACACTGCAGAAAAAGTGCTTCAAGACAACTGTAATTAAGATCTTGAAAGACAGAAAGATTTTATATCTGCAAACAAGAATGTCAATGTTGATGTTTTATTTTTGGTGCTGTTTTGTTTGTTTTTGGCAGTGGAGGTGAAAATATTGCGTTGTGAGTGAAAAAAAAAAGTCTGGTTAAAGTTGCAAAATCACTCCAGAGTAGAACAGTATAATGTTAAAGCTGTACTTCAGGACAAAAATAAGTAAAATCAGAGAACTAGCAGAGGAGATCCAACAACTTGAAAAATAATAAGCCATAGTTGGAGAGATGACTCAGCAGTTAAGAGCATTGAATGCTTTTGCAGAAGATCCAGGTTTGAGTCCCAGCACCCACATGGTGGCTAACAACAATCTGTAACTCCAGTTCCGGGAAATCCGATGCCTTCTTCTGATCCCTGCGGGCCTTGCATGACACAGGTGCACTTTCACATATATGGGCTATGCACTCATTCACATAAAAAGTAAAACAATTTTTTAAAACAAGCAAAATCCAGAGTAGGCAATCATAAAATAAAAAAATTTCTTGAGAGGCTCCTAGAATGGAAGAACACATTTCTCCTGTGAAGATATACCATGTTCCAGTAACGCAAAGGAATCAGGACAACTTAGGACTCAGTAAAAAGAAAGAACACAAAGCATATACACAGTGCCACAGTAAAAGGGATAGTTATTTAATATTTTAATATGAAATAAAGTAGAACATCAATAATACCTTAAAATAGAAAGGAGAAGACTAAGTCTTCATAGCTCTGATGAGAGGATAAAGGCTGTAGTCTGGAGATGTGCTGCTGATTATATTATATCAGAAAGAACATGAAAGATTCCTCTCTCCGGGCACTGATTTTCATAACATTATTGGACGATGCTCTCTACTAAAGCTAAGAATGAAAACAAGAGACTCGGGAAAATAGCGACCCAGCCTGAAGAACTGCAACAGGTTCACCAGACCAGAGCAGTCTAGAGGCCAGTGAAGACAATTAGGAGCAAAACGAGTTCATTAGGGGGATTTGTTTTTCAGAAAGAAATAGTTGCAATTTCTTACACATGTAAGATTTTGAATAGTTATATTCCTCAGAAAAACAGTGTAGTTATTTTTGGAAAATTCAGGAAACAACCTCAGCACAAACCACCTTGATGTAAAAAAAGGCTTACCACTATAAGCTGCAAGAAGAAAACAAACCGACATTGGTATTAAAGGAGGAACCGGAGTAATGGATGCTATTTCTCTTCTTTAACTGGCATTCGTATTAATCTGACAGTGTATCTGCTGAATACTGCCCATTCCATAGTGAGAGGTAGTGAAGGGAACTTGAGGAGACAGGATGATCTGTGGGAGGACAGGTTCTCTCAGGATGTACTGAGAGAATTAAGTGTGTCCCTTCAGAGAAGGTCAGTATACAATATCTAAAGCATTACAATTCCTCTCCCTCATTTAATAACTGGCAGCATAACCAGATAAGGGAGACATTTAAATATAAATATCAGTAGAATACTGAAAAATTACTTGAAATAGAAGCATAAAAAGTATGTGGTAATTGGAGGGTGTTTATTAATGTATTTGTTTGGAAACATGATGTTACACTGTCCTGGAACTTACTATGTAGGCCCGCTTGCTTCAGACTTAATAGCAGTACTCCTGCCTCAGCCTCTGGAGTGCTAGACTTTACAGCCATGAACCGACTATGTCCTGCTAATAGTTGTTTAATAATGCTGACAAATTGTATGACGTTTTGTCTAAGATCATAATTTTTATTGAAAGTTAAAAATATATTCAATTTTGCTGGGCATGGTGTCTCACACCTTTGATCCCATCACTTGGAAGGCAGAGGCAGGCAGATCTCTGTGAGTTCAAGGCCAACCTGGTCTACAGAGTGAGTTCCACATCAGCTGGGGCTATAGGAAGACACTGTCTCAAAATGGACCCACCCTAAAATACATTTAATTTTTTAAAAACTTGTAAATAATAGGAAATAAAAACTGTCTAACACTTCATGTCTATGAAACCATACCTCAGTAATAGCTTGTTTGCTTTGATGTAACTTTATATACAATTATGCTGATACATATGTGATCATAAATGTACTTCCTCTAACTACCAAATTAACGTATTTGTTGGACATAAGGTCATTTATAGTTCTGTGAATTATTCAGTCATACATCTTATTGCTTTTATGGGGTACTTCCTTTTCTTATATATGAACTCTTAAAAAATAATGGATTGTTTTGATATTCAAAGTTTTTAAAATGTATTTAATGTTTACAATGTTAACAGAAGACTTGTTTTAATGATTGTCTCTTTTCATAGTTTTTGAAGACAATAACGTTATGTCTTTGTTACTGTTGCAATATTTCTAACCTTCAAAATTTCATAGCGAACATTGCAGTCAATATTAGTGTGCTCCAAAGATTTAGAATTATTGCAGACGCCTTTTAGTCTCCTAGGCATTCATCCTGGCTCTCATTATACTAGCTCTCCAGAGGAAATTTCTGGTGTGGGTTTTTTTTTTTTTCATATTTCCTTTACAACATATCATACCCTTTCCCTGGAGGGGAGGGATCTTTGTGGGAGAAGAGACCAACCGATTGTAAGAGGCAAGGGTGATCAATAATTACAAGGAAGCTGTGTCTTTCAGACACAACATGCCAATTACACATATGAACTCTCAGTGCTTAGGATAGCAATGCATAAGACCTACACAAATGCAACCCACGTGGCACCCCAGCACAGAGTGGCAGTGAAAATAATTATGCTGATTTCAACTTCTTTTACTTACTTGCTGTTCACTCTATGTAGGATAGCATTTTGTTTTTCTTAAGTTAATCGTTTTTTCTCATTTGGCATTGTCTTAACTCCCTACCTTTTTCACTTATTATAAGTAACATTCCATCTTGTTGTCTTAAAACTGGGTATACATTCCAGTGGGTACTATATTTCATTTCATGAACTTTTTGGTTTCTTTAATGATAGGCTCTTAATTTCCACGTGTCAATTAAGGAGAATGAAAATAATGTATGTTCCTTTTAAAAATAAAATGGTTCTCATGCTTTCTCAAAGAATGAAAGTTGTTTTATATCATTTAGTTTTGAAAGCAGTAATTTACTGTTTCCATTAAGAACAAAGCTGCTGTCTCTGGTTAATGGCAGTTTCTCTCCCTGTTGCTCCTAGAACTTTGATTTTGAAATATATATGAGTGATGGAAATGTAACATTTTAGAGTCTTTCCCCAAATTTAAGTGTTTTCATTAAATGAAATTATGAATACTTCTTTATATCTGAATGTTTCTGTAACTTTACCTACTAAAACTTGTGAAATATCAAAAAAAAGAAGGCTGTAAAAAAAGATCTACGACTGTTTTTTACCTTATCCACATAAGGACTATAGAGGGAAGGCACTTGGTTTCCTGTGTGGAATAATTGCTGATGTGCTTCAAGCTAGCTAGCTCCTAGCAACAAGCAGTGGAAGACTGACACAGAAGAAATGGAAAGTTTAGTATCTGAGAAACAAAGCATTCATCTCCTTTTGCTAGTAAGGGTTACTTGGAAGTATCTGATGGGTTCTCTTTGGTCCAGTAACATTTCTCAATCAACTTTTCCTGTAGGTTGAAAGAGAAAACAGAGATTAACAGCTAAGGATTAAATTCACTTTAGGAGGAAGGTAAAATCTTTGAAAGCTCGAATGCAAATTTGACTTCATTACCATTATGCTAATCTAAATGAACTGTCTACATTTTAGTAAATGAACACGTGGGTCTGATGGCCTTCTCCTTTTCATGCTTTTCTTAATTGTATATATCCTTTCAGTAAGAACATCACTAACTCTACTTTAAATCCACCTGTAAATGAGTAGATGAAGTGATTGTCTTCTGTGCCTGAGTTCTTTCCCTTACTACCACAGCCTACAGACTCATCCATGCCACAAATACAATGATTCTTTCTCCTCCTCTCTCCTTCCTAGCTGTCTCCTCTTAGCTCAGTCTTGACTCTCTTTCTAAGGTTGAAGAATATTCCATTTTGTGTGTCCCTTTTTTCAAACCAATATTCTGTTGATTGATTTATTTACTACCTTGTTTGTAGTGAATAATGTCAACATAAACCATGCAAACATCTCTTACATACATGGCTGCATTGTAAGTTAGCTTAATTTGGGAGTACGGATGTGGATCAAGAAGTATTAAGTTCCCATCAGACAGGATGCTTAACTTAATAATAAGAATAAGAATATATTACATTCTTGAAATTCACTGAGTAGATCTGAAATGACGTCACCATTAACCCCAAAATTAAGTTTCAAGGTGATGGGCTGTTGACTAGCTATATTTATCTCACAATTCATACATATTTCAAAATACCACACATTAACCAAAATATGCATACATTCTTCATTTGTCAGTTATACTTAAATAAAGCTAAAAAAAAGTGAGTAGTACTGGTAGGGTTTGATGGCTTACATTTTTATTCTTCACTATTTCTGTGGGTTAAACCTTGACAAATTTCCTGTAAGTTGGACCTAGTCAGTCCTACTGAAAACTGCAGTATTACAGTGCTGTGTGGGTTTTGTTCTTGCTATAACACAGATGCTGTTTGAATTTTGGCTCTCTCCTTTGTACCAAAGGCATGACAGTAATGCCTGTCATCGCTCAACCTCACTTAATCATTCTGTGAAATGTACACACACTTGCATACTGAAGGTGAGTTTTGATCCATCTCTGGATATGTCCTTTGATTCTAATAAAACACGAATACTGAGGCTGGCGTTTAAGAGCCACTGAAATTGCTTCCTCCACTTTGGCTCTCCCTTTCTCCTCACCTTTGCTTCACTAAGTAGATGCTTCCTTGATGTGGTTAGAATTCACTGCTTCTTCATTTTTACTCTAATTATCTTTTTATTGTACCTTTCTCCAGAGTTTATTACCTCAATACCAAGCCCAGAATGTTTTCTGGACTTATTTTCACAGTGCCATTTCTTCTGCTTTCTTCTACATATTGAAAATTACAAATGCTTTCTTGGGAAATGTTTTATTGGGCCAAGCAATTTTTCTTAATATATATATATATATATATATATATATATATATATTTAATTTTTTGAAAATGTCATATATGAGTACTGCATTTACATCATTTTAACCACTCTTCCCCCCCATTTCTCCTACATCTCTACCACTCCCTCTCAAGTTCATAAATTCTTCATTTTTAATTCTTATTGTTACACATCTCTCTCTCTCCCTCTAATAAGTCTTTATTATCCCCTTTATGCAAGGTCACATAAGTCTAAAACCTGAAATGGGAAAAAGAAAGAGTGATTTTAATCTCTATAGGACTTGGCTTATGAGTAAGAATGCAGGTTCATTTTCATATGTAAGTATGATTTCTTTTAAAGTCATTTTGAAAAAAGGCATATATAACATAAGTTACAGAAATCTAGTTTCAGAATCAATAACTTACAGGTATTAAATGCTTTGATTCATTCTTCTAATTTGTCAAGTAAAGAGACCAAGGCTAAATGGGCAATTATATCCCCCTTGCTCATAAACAAGAGACCCTTAGAATTCTAAATTTTATATTTTAGACATTATGCCATGCTTTCTGCTCAATATGTAATATGGTTGATAATGATAATCTTTGTTCCAATATGGATTCCAGTATAATGGCCATGACATTCTTAAATATCGTACTGATAATGCATTTGGAAACCTTCTGTTTGCTCTGAGATTCTTGCTCTTGCCTAGAAAGGAAGATTAAGGAGAGGGACCTAACACATGAATCCTTTGCAGGCTTCTTGTCAGGTGCTTTGCAAATGTAGCTAATACTTGTTGGAAGGACCCATTGACTAAGCAGAAGTGAATGATTATAGATAATCCTTGGCTTATGAGTGGGTACAACCTGAGTAACCTATTATATAAAAATTTGAAATGGTCATTCCCTGAGAAATGTGACAATTCAATAATACAAAATACCATAGCATACCAAGAGTGGCTGAAAGAGTAGAGGCCTAATGTCCCTGGTCACCAGAATGAGCCAGTGACTTTCATTGCTTCTTCGGGAAAAATATCAAAATGCCAAGCAGGTTTTCTCTGTTTCAGATTCAAAATTTGAAATAGTCAAGAATCTGAATGACATTCTGCTTCGTATTGTAAAGTTGAACATTACTAAACTCTATCATGTTAAGTCGGTGACCATTGAGAGTACAGCCAGTTGGCTGCTGAGATGATTGTATGGATCCAGAATATCAATCAGTGCATTTTATAGAGCAGAGATTCTATTTAGCTAATGCCAAATAAATGCTTATCAGTCAAAAAGGGCTGCAACAGACTTACGATTCCCAGATGTAGCTGCTTTTATTATGAAATCTATCGATTAAGAGAGCTGGCAACTACATTCTATGAAAACAAGGTCTTCAAAAATCATGCCATTGTGATTAGTTACAATTTTTTTGTTAGAACCATACTAACTTGTTTTAAATTTTTGACAGATTCTAGATATTAAACATGTCACCAGGTGCCCTCTAAACCTCAGTCCACATTCTAATAAAATAAACAGTGAGTTTTAAATTACCAAAGCATTACTGACTGAAAGCAGAAATTTATACTTTTATTTAAAATATCCTTAATTTTTCAAGCATTGTGTTTCCTTTGCATAGTGCTATATAAAATTACAGAGACTAGGCTAAACATGGAAAAGTCAGGTTGTATCCATTCACATATCTAGGTTTTTGGTTAATTCAGGTTTGGGTCACTGATTCTGAACTTAAACTAAAAACTTATAGAATTCTAAATATTCCACAAATGAGTGCTGCTCAGTCCCTCATGGCCTCAGTTCACTAAATCATGCAGCACACTGTATAAATGTGTCAGGTTTATTCATAGAACATAAATGAAGAAATCTGGAACTTGCTAATCCATAACTGTCTTTCTAATAATAAGTAAAATCTTTTACAGCAAGAGGACTAGCAAGCCATCCTTAAAGTTGCCCTTGACTATCAAAGTTCACTCTTCTACATTAAGATATAAAAGGGATTTATAAGAATTTGGTTATAAGCAAACCAAAACATAAGTTTAAATAGATGCTTATTGGACTGATCAGATTTTCAGATGGAAAGTGAGTGGCACTATAAATCTGTTAGGACATTTTGACTACTTAAGTCCCATAAGGCCCTTCTGTGCTTTATGCAGTTGTCACCTCCAGTGGACTGGAGTACATCCTTTAGAACTTCACGTGTGCTTTATGTATGTCTGTTCCTTTTCTTCCAAAGACCACACCTAGTACATCTGACAAGTACTTCTTTCCTGATGTTAGTCCCTAGCACCTACTTCTCCACAGGACTTTCTCTAATTGTCGTTCTCTGTGTCCACATGGGGGTAGTCTCCTGCTTCTTACTGCCTGTGCCTGGACAGACTTTTCATTGTCCTGGTCTGTAGTCCCAAGACCCTTGTATGTACTCAGTCTTCCTGAATCTTGAAGGATGTTTCACTCCTCAGGTGAGGTTCCAGCCCCGTCTCGGTACAGTGCTTCTCTTGAAGTACAAATGTGAGCAAACCAAAACCCTTCTCTGCTTTCATCAGTCAGAATCTTTGGGGTTCATAACTAAGCATCTATGTTTTATATGGTTTCTCAATTGTATGGTTTAATTTTTCATCTTATTTTTCCACAGACTAGACCTTCTTTTTTCCAATATATGTTTTTATTGAATTTGTGTGTATCAAACAATACATTTTAATCAGATTAAGACCCCTTCCCCTATCTGCATTCCCTCCAAAGCCCACCCACAGGATTTCATGAATTCTGACATATAGTTAAGGTCTGTCAAGTCAAGTTTGTGTACCCAGATGTCCTTTGGTGTGAGTTGATGCATGGAAGCCTGTTCAGCATATCTAGCATCAGCGCTTAAAGACCTACTCTCCCTCACCCAGAAGCTCCACAAGTTCTTCAGCTAAGGTTGGAACTTCTTACCCATTTCCCCAGTTCTATGCTGGCTTTCTCTGATTGAGTTTGCTTGGTCCTGGGCATGGTGTCACGGCTGTTGTGAATTCATATGAGCAAGGTTTCAGAAGCCAGGAAGACTCTGTTTCCTGTGGCTATGAATAACCCCTGGCTCTTCCAATCTTTCTTTGCCTTTTTCTGTAGTAGTCCTTTGTGGGGATCTGGTTACTGAGCAAGCCAAGCAACTGCAGATACCCTAAAGGGATGGCAGGTGTCTGACCTGCTCTGCCTGATGTGATATGAATCTTCCTTTCCCCCACCCCAGACCAGAACCAGGTTTTTGGGTTTCGTTTCCTCATTCCTGAACTTCCACAACCTTCCTGCCTTTACCCCAACACCCCACCTTTCCCGCCTTCTGTAACGGTCAGAGAGGCTTCCCTATATAAGCCCCTGCATTGGCTCTAATAACCGAACTACCCACCGACGTAGTCTCCCGGGAGGGAACTCTTCCCGCCGCACTCTGAGCCACCTGAGGTCCAGTTCCATCGTCCTCCATTCTCTGGCATGGCTGAAGCACAACAGCCATGCTGGAGATGGAGACGCACCCACAGTCCTTGAGACATGTGAGAGTGAGGTTTAACATAGGATTCTTGTCCGGGGACATGCACTCTGCAGTCTCTTACTCTCTGTACTTTAGACAGTTGTAGCTTTGTGGGTTAAGTATTTTCTGTTGAATGAAGAATCTTTGTTTGTGAGAGTTGAAAGATGCATTACTGTTCTCTCTATCCCCTGTTCAACACTGTTGCCTGAGTCTTAGATTTAAAGGTTCCACTATATATGTGTCACCTAGCACTAGGCATGTGTGTGTTCTTTTTAAATGTGTTTTACTTGATTCTGAATCACACTAAGAACAACTCTTCTCAGTTAATGGGTGATGAGGAAAAGGATCAATTATATAAATTATGATTGGAAACCTTCATTTGATTTTAGCTGTCATTGCCTTGATGTTTTCTGGTTATCCCTGAGTAGCATACTTTCCATTGCTTCTAGCTGGAGTTCAATTTCTTTTCATTGTAGGTAAAATAATACACCAACAATGCATTGCCCCAGCCATTACTCCATGCAGTTCAGGTTCCTACAATCTGTCCCTGCAGGCCTTTTTTCTCCTTAGGCCCCTGCACTAGATATGACGATGTGCTGTCTGGGTTCTGCTCCCAGATTTGCGCTTCTTTCTTTTGGTTCTTCAGGATCCCTTTGCTTGTAGGGAGTAGCCTTGTTCCGTCTCTTATTCCTCAGACACCTGGTAAAGGAGTAGAAAAGGTGAAACTATTTCCATCCATTGCATGGCAGCTTTGTCAGGCAGCATAGCCACTGCCAGCTTCCCGCTCTGCTGGTCAACATTTCATCTGCTTCTCACCCCTTTTCATGGGGGTTGAGTCTTGCCTTCCATAAGTGTTAGCTTCTCCTTCTAAAGATCCTGTCACACTACAGTCTTAATTTGCATATGATATAGACTGATTTTTACCAGACCATGCTAGTGAGAAAACTAGATCACAGCACGTATGATTTCTCCAACACCATCTGGAAAATCGAGTCAATCAAAAAATGGACTTTGTTTTCTAGCCATGTTATTTTCCTGAGAATTTATTCTTGCACCAGTAGATGATGATATAAAAATAGGTTTTTCTGACTAATTAAGTTATCCTTGTACAGACTTGTTATTTTCACCAAAATACACAAGCATGTTGTAGAAAACGTGTCTCTCCTGAAAGAATTTCTTTTAAACTCACCGCCAAGGATTCTCTGTCTTGGAAGATCAGAGTTTCTTTAATATTCCAAGGCAAACCACTAAACTCTTCTGCAAACATTCTGGACATTATCTTGAATTGGAATGAAAAGGTTTTCTGTTGAGAAACACTGCGTCGTTGGGGTTGTAATCTTCCTCCACACCGTGTCAGTATCAGCTGCATTGTTACTATTACTCTTTTCACTTTGGCATTGTCTGCTGATCCTTTCTATTTAAGCTTTTTGAATGCTATCAGACATGTGTTCAAATAATTTATTATAACAAATACAGTGCTTTGGATTGGGCCCTAGGATGGGAAAAATGAAGCCATTCATAAAGGGCTTTGTTTATAACTCAACCATGAAAGAAGCCAGTTAAGGATCATTCCAATTTAGGTAGGCGTGCACTCAAGAAAAAGACTTTAGCCTTTGACATTCCAATGACAAGAAATAAGTCAGGGAACACTTTGTACTGGCAAAACATATTTAATTTTGATTAGATGTAAATTGTATTCTAACTGCTAAACTTTACACTTACTGGGTAGATAAAGATTTATAGGTGTTTACTACCTGAGTCCTCTGCTCAGCAGTGTTCCCTCACTACACCACTAGAAGAATGTTACTGAGGGTTATAATGGCAGTGGTATTACTTTAGAGTAGCTGTGGAAGAAAACAAACAAACAAAAATGACTCAAAACTTGCATAAAGTGCAGACTTCACCATAAGCACAGCTCTATAGAGTGGTTACAGAAAAACGAGTCCTGTGTTCCCAGTGGCATCAAATGGCTTTGTTTTGTTTTTTTCTTCAGTGTTTTTCTATTTCTTTTAGAATCGCGCCATATACTCCCGTTAGTGCCCCACTTAGAAAGCCCTGCCGAATTCTACAGCATCATCAGCCATAAGAAAAGAATCCGAAACAAAACGCGTCCGGCATCCTGTGGTGGTGTGCTCAGGTAGTGGAGCCCGTGGGATCCCACACTGTATGCCAGCTGCTCCCACTGTCTCTGCTGAACCTGGACTAATTTTACAGCTAGAGTTGAATTAGCAATTCACATTGCATGCCAGCCAGATGCTATTGAAGAATGCAGAAGAGACCAACATAACCACACTGAAAACACAAGCTGAAGATCACCTTGTCCTTTTAGGATCAGGGACTCAGGTAAACAAGATGACTGATTTATCTGTGTGCCTCATGTTATTAGTAAGTAAGCTAAGAGCACAAGCATGATATTACCAACTGTGTTGTTGGTATGAGCCACAGTACCTGTAATTTAGCACTCGCATTGTCTCGCTCACACAGGTGTCACACTTTGGCAGATGGCATTGAGGATTTCATTACAAGGTTCAAAATTTCTCTCAAATTGCCTTGTTCTTCTCAAACTGTGTGTGTTGAATGTGCATATAAGTTACAGTCATACTGTGTGCTGTTAGAATACGATGTTACCAATTGCAAAGAGATTCAGAATTATAGTAACTTTTCCCCTCTTTAGTATTAATTCAGATTCTCAATGTAAATTTCTGGAAGCCACTGTGTGGCTCCTACTCTTTTAGATACTCAGAATGTGTTAATTAACACAAAGAACTAGCCATGGATAGCTTATTATATAAAAATAAAATATTTCACTTGAAATCAATATTCTTTATTCTTTTTAATATCAGTATCTAACCTTTTGTACTATTTGGGGGGGGGTATATTAGGTACATCTTCTCTGTATACAACCTTACTAAAACTTCGTGTTTACCCATGTTTCTAATAAGCACGTCAATTTCTTTAACTTCAAATGGGATGTTTCTTATTTTAAACACAGAATTTTCATGGTTTAGGTCTGTTAATTTATTTGAACATATTCATATATTTCTTTATCTTGTGCTTTCATTGTTTAAGTCTTATTTTATTATGTACTATAATCCAGTGTTTTGTAGTCAAGACATCTACTAATCTTTTTTGGTCTAAATTTCTACATTAGTTTTTTTTTTTTCCTATTTAACTTTTTTATGTATTACTAGCTTCTTCTGAGTTAAATTCTCTTTTGAAGAACTTCTATGAACACATTTTCAGTGAAATCTATGTATGGTATTGCCTTTGACTGAAAACCTATTTTAAGCTCAGTCTTGACTGAAAGCCCAACTGACAGATATTGTCTCACAATACATTAGATGTGTTCGCCGGCTGTCTTGTCTTCTTACTGTGGTTAATTCCAATGTTCTGGTCAATCTAGTCATCATTTTTGAAGAACTTTAAGGAATTTTCTGTTTTGTGTTTTTGAAGCTTATTTTCTTGTTTAACATATGTTAGATGCACTTTTTAAAAAGGTGTTTTTGATACACTTTTCCAAGACTCCTATCTTGTATCCTTTACAAGTGATTTTCATTCACTTCTATTTTAGCATTACTTCTCTTTTCTCTGTTCTCTTCTTACAGTTGCTGGGGTGCACCTGCTGTCAGTCCTCATGGTTCTCTTACACACTGACCTATCTTCGCAGCATCTCTGAGTTGAATTCTTGGCACTCTCTTAGTTTTGTTATGTCATTTTAATACAGTTATCTTTGGCTTGTATTAACTTATTTTTCTTTTAAATTTAGCTGATGCACTGTAACACATTTCTTTGGTGTACTTCACTGGACATTTCTACTTATAGAAAAAAAGACGCTGTTCTCAATGTCTCAGTCTATCCTATTGCTAAAAGTCTGTGACTGATTTTCTATTATAATACATTGATTTTTGGAAGGATTCAAAATAATTAAAAAAAATTTATTGTAAAGGTTCATAAGAACCAGTAATGAGAAAACAACAATGGGCACGGAAGGAATGAGAAGATATTTACATATTTTGAAGAAGGTGTTTAACAAAACACAATACCACATACTGAATGTCTTGTACAACAGGACAATAGTGTCTCTTAGTTTGGGGATCTAGAGGTTATGATACAATATGTTTGTGACTTTGGTTCTTTCAGAGATCCATCTGGTAAGATCTAGTCCATGCCTTAGCTTCTGGTGATTTGCTAGGAATATTAGGAATTTCTTAGCTTCTGTGGAATTAGCGTTCTTTCATAAACTTCACATGACCTTCCCCTGTGTAAATATCTTTGTCTTTGTGGTGGTGGGGTGATGTGTGCTGTTTTATAATTTAACCTGGTTTCTTCACATTCTACATAGCTGACTGCTTGTGGGAAAGCTCTCACCGGGTTTTTCATAGAGTTTCATTTCTCATGATTTTTCACTGAGTGAGAATGCACTGAATATTCTCAGCTACAGCAATCACAGTGAACGCTGCAGTGACCCATGCCACCATCCTCTGTTCCTTGTGCTTGGTTTGCTTATTCAAGGTTCTCTCCAGCCACTGGCTTCAGGCAAGGGGAGGTATCCGTTCATGCGCGGTTGCTCAGCTGTAGTAAATGCACAGTGGCAGCTATGTTTTAGCTGTGACCTTACTATTGTTTTTAACTTAACTGGAAAATATTGAAAAACTGCTTGGATAAAACTGTGATGTAATTTAAAGCATTTCTGTCAGGAAGCACACTGCTTGCTTTTGAAAGGTGAAGAATTCTTAATTGATAAACATTTGGAATTTTGAATTATTTTCAATAAGGAGGGACTAAGAGACAAATCCAAAATTAGATATCATGCCCCTAAATTTTTCCAGCCACATTTACATGCTGAGTTAAGAATCCTTTACGGCAATGTATATCTTCATGCTGTTTTCAGTTTTCTCAGGATGGGGATTGTTGTTACCTGCACGTTGTTCTTAGTCAAAGATATCCCACATCTCTGAGTTCTAAATTAATTTATAATATAATCAAATCACCTTATTCTAGAAAACAAAAATAATAAGGTAAAAATCCATCATATTATTTGGCTGACTGAGCATGTTGGCACATTCCTTTATTCCTAATATTTAAGAGCAGAGGCAGGCAGATGTCTATGAGATCTGGGCTAGCCTGATATACATAAGGAGAGTCAGAGCTACAGGGGACAGAATAATGCTTAGCTGATGTGAAAAAACAAAAGGAAATATATTAGTTCAAAAGCCTATGAAAAAAGTAGACATACAATATACAACGTGTCCATGTGCATAGCTGAAGGCTATATAACAAGAAACAGGGCCAGACAGGAGAAACCTTCTTCAGTTTTTGACCAAGGTGGTCTAGGAGACTCTCAGGTTACAGAGGTTATTTACACAGCTCTTGATTGTTGCCCAGCACTTGAAAGTTAAGACTATTGCTAAAAATAGGACAGTACTTAGGACACAGAACTTGGAGCAATGGAGCTGGATCTGACCTGGAAGTCATCTCCCTGAAGACTAACTTCCATAGTTTTGGAGGGCACTATGCAAAATGCTAAGAGAGAATATCAATTGATGGTCCAACTCAAGCTTTAAGGCCTAATAATCACAACAATGCCAGATAAAGCAAACTATGTTGGAGCAGTAGTGGCACTTTTATCTTGGGGATAATCAACAGCTGTCTAATTGGACTTAAAGCCCACTCTATGAAAAAACTCATGTGTGGTACTGTAATTATAGCTAAATATATACGACTGAAATGTAGAAAAAACCCTAAGGTTGTCGTATACCTAAACAAATGTAACTTCTTACCATATGCTACATATGGATCCTTATATTTAAAGACAAGTATCCCAGTCACCACTCATCAAAGAAGCTTCTTTTGCAACAGAAGGAGACTATTACAGAGTTTTACAACTGGTTATGCACAGAGAATAGGTTTCTGTGAAATGCCAAAGCCAAAGTGGCACATCTACAATGCAACCTCTGTACCGAAGGCTCATGGAACACAGTGGAACAAGGGGTAGAGAGAACACTAATGCATCTCTCAACTTTCATCAACAAGAAGAGTCTGCAAAGTGTGAGTCCTTGGACAGGACTCTAGTATTAAACTCCACCCACCCAGGGCTCCTGGAATACTGTGGAGAATGGAAGAGGAAGATTGTAAGAGACAGGGAAGGAGGCGCATTACCCTATGGAGACAGGGTCTTAAACGCTCCTGGGACCTTGCTCATATGAACTTAGAGCAATGCTGACAGCATGTGCAAGACCCATGCAAACTCAAGCAGACAAAAGCCTAGCATAAAATTGAGGAAATGGGTAGCAGGCCCCAATCATAGCTGAAGAACTGTTGGCAGCTGATTACTGCTGGGTGGCAGAGATCTGTTCTTCATTAAGGAAGTGATTCTAGACAGGCCAAGTAGACACCAGTGAATGAATTTGCCCTGAAAGACATCTGAGTACACTAACTTGACTTGATGGGACTTACTATAAATGTCAGAAGCATGAAATCAGGTGAGAGGGGGTTATGGGAAGGTATGAATGGGAAAGGGGATATGTAGTGATTAAGATGATTTGTACAAACGATACAAAAATTCAATGAAAAGTAAACAAAAAACACCCCAAAGCAAGCAAGCAACAAACAAACAAACAACCAAAATATCTTTGGCTTAGGAAGATCTCTTTCACTGGAATTTCAGTTGCAACTCTTGAGGACTGAAAATCTAGAAGTAGAGTTTAGATTTTCTTTGCAACTTGAAGATTACCAGAATACCGACATTTCCTCTTCCAAATTTCACTTGTTATATTTCTCTACCTGAAGAAACCTTCTTCTATTAAGTGCAGCTAGCTATCTCTATTAAGTGTAGCTTACTGTGTGTGTTTGGGGGGTGGGTCGTATGTCTGTACTTGTGTATTATTTTCTATTTCTTTGTGTTTGGGCACAAAGGAAGATTTGTACAAACTGTTGACGTTCCCGATCCTTCTGTCTGTGTGGGTAATAATAACTTGTCCCACTCTTCCTTTATCTACCATCCCCACAATGGCTTCCAGTGTCTCCACCTCCTGCCCCAGCATTTTGCTGCAGTTTGTGGAGTTTTCTAGGTGGTATAGTTATGTTTTCATAGACTAGTAGTATAGTCTTTCCCCTTTATAATGTAAGAGACACTGACTATAACTGGAAGTAAATGTTTCTGTTTGCAGGCTTAGGAGATGGCTCCATGGTTAACAACACTCACTCCTCTTTCAGACAACCTAGTTTCCTGCCACCCACATGGTGGCTAACATCCGTTCTTAACTCCAGTCCCAGGAGATCTGATGCCCTCTCTGTCCTTTGCAGACCGCAGACACACACACCATCTTACTTATATGCAGACAAAAAACTCATATACCTAAAATAAAATTAAATATTTTTAAATGCCATGATTTGAATAAGATTATACCCATTTCTTATCTCAATATTGTAATAAAACATGTTTTTCTGTGTGACCTAAAATTGCAGCATCCCATTGTTGAATGTCATGATACTTCTATTGTCTTTAACATTTGCTTAAAAACTGTTTTTATATATAAAACTTTAATTTTATTTAATATAAATGAAGTGACAGAACAGCTTTCTTTCATTTTTATTAATTGATTTGTTTATTTATTATCTGTATTTTTGAGACATTGTCTTACTCTGTAACTCTGGCTGGCCTGAAATTTCCTATGTAGACCAGACTGTCCCTGAACTCAGAGATCTGTCTGCCTCTACCTCCTGAGTACTGGAATTAAGGGTGTGTATTATGAAGTAAAATCTGTTTCAGTGTTTTAGAAAAATCCAAGATAACATGCCATGAATAGTAGGTAGAATTTTAAACAAGCTCTAAGTTTGCCATTCCACAGCTTAGTTTAAAACATAAGTGGATTTATTTTTCATGTTGGCACAATGTTCATTCTTTTGCCTTTGATATAAATATATATTTAATTTAGTAGAATAAACTTGCCTTTTGTAGTATAAAATGGTTTTTGTTGGTTTGATCATTTTTAGCATGTAATAGTTCTTATAGAAAGCAAATATTATAATTCTTAAGTAATACTGTATTATATAAAAGGAAAGGAAAATGAATCAGCTTTCTTATAAAAAATAGGAAGGGTGAGGTTTGGAATTACAGTGGTAAAGTTGGAGAATTGCTTTAATACCGGATGTTGGTTAGCTGTTGGATATGAAAAAGACTGGATTTATCCATGTGACTTCATTGTCATAGTAGGTTGACAGAAGAGAGTTTGCCGTTCCCAAGTCTTGCTTTTAAGAAACTACTTTACCCATTCTCATTCTTTTCCTTGGGCCTGTATCACAAGAAGCAAACATAAATAGAAAATCTGCCAGTTCTATGGTACTGAGAGAAGACACAGGAAAAAGAGACATTTAGTAGGAAACGTGAAGCAAAGTTGCATCAACTATTGTCGTTAGAGATGGCATACTGGTCCAGAAACTCATAACAAAGAAATATATGCTTGCACTGACATTGTGCTCTGTTCTGCTAGGTAGCTACTGAAGCCATAGCTAGTTGCTACGGAGATAGATTTTCTTTATGGAGCTATTGTTTGAATTAAAACTTCATGATTTTACCTAAGAGGAGAATTCAGTGACAGACCGTCAAACAAGGGAAACAGCAAGCTCTGCACAGTGTTGCAGAAAGTAATCCACCGAGTATAGACAAGAACAAGTTCAAATACTGAGGACTGGATAGAGACTTGTATCTATTTCAATTATACAATACTATTACTAATTTTGGTTGTGATACTTGTTAGTAGAATTCGTAAACAGAAAATTTTTATTTATCATATAAAAACCCATTTGGGCTTCATTTTAAAACAAAACAGGAAATGTCCTTCAGTGCAGTGGCTAGCACGTGTTGAGCTGAAGCCAGTTCTTAATAGCAGGCCTGGGCTCTCAGTGATCCAAGCCTCACCTTCTGGTGTTACCTGTCTGGCACTAGGCTTTGTGCTCATCATCAGCATTTCAGATTTTAATCCTTTGTAGAAAGATTTTTGTATGTAAAATAGATTGGAAGAGTGTCTCCTACTACCATAGTAGGCATTACAGAAGAACAAGGTAATCTATTCTATGAGCTTTTTGGGAATGAAAATAGAATATTCATTAAATATTCCAAGAGAAAAGGATGTGCCCAATAGTAACATCCTTATCTGAGGTATTTACTGAATTATACGTGTCTTAATGCTGGAAATTTACATATATTTCTTATGATATAAAATTTCAAGCAGTTGAAAACCCTTCCTTAAACTCTCTCTGAGCCTGTGAATTACATTTAGGTAGTCATCCATCTAAGAATGAAAAACA
Source organism: Eospalax fontanierii (assembly GCA_035773235.1). NCBI lineage: Eukaryota > Metazoa > Chordata > Mammalia > Rodentia > Spalacidae > Eospalax > Eospalax fontanierii. Next base: position 21,686,188 of record CM069541.1, on the reverse strand, counting down.
GCAAAAATGAAATTTCATTTTAAAAAGGTGAGATTTCATTGTGAAATCTCTTAAGGGTTCTTGTTAAGTAGTTCGCTAGGAGGAAATCAGTTTTGAGCATATTTCTGTTTATGGCCATTGCTAATCATATTTCTGCATATATCATTTCAGACACCACCCACCCAACTGAAAGAGTCTGACAACCATCTATTGGATTTCCTTAGACATTTAGGGGTCACAGAAAAATTTTATGTTTATTGTATAAGTTAATCTTCAACATGGCATTCTGTATTGGTTATTTCTCTCATTCTGTTTTGACAAAATATCTGACAAAAGCAGCTTAAGAAAGGTATACTTTGACTAATGTTTTGGGGAATATAGCTCGCCATGGCATGGTGGCAAATGTGTAAAATGGTTGGTCATTTGTCTCTCCAGTCAGGAAGCAGAGTTGAATGCTGGAATTCCAGTTTCTTCCCCTTTTTCTTGTAATTCAGTCCAGGACCCCAGGCCCTGGGATTGTTGATGCAAAAGCAAAACTCTTACCTCAGGGGATAAAAGACAGTTTATTAAGGAGCCAAATGTCAGGAATCAAAACCACTCCAAATTCCATATTTCAGCTTGGAAGCAGTTTACTGTAGTTTTTATGGTAACAGAACAAAGAAAATCATAAATCAAGGCATTTTTCAAATATTTTGATAGAAACATTGTGTACATGACTACAACAAAACAGAAAAATCTCTTCTACAGATTTCAGATACTATCTATTGATTCTTGGCCTTGTGATTGGTGGAAACTATGATTATGTTAGTTAATGCATCCTTAGAGGGTTTTCCTTGTTAGTCAATGGATGTTAAGTTAGACACAGAGGTGCCTATTTAGGGTCCTAAAGATAGCTCAAGATAATTTGTAATTAGGATTGAGCCTGCAACGTTTTTACTTCTCTATAGTCATTAAAGATGTAATCAGTTGGTTAGTCTTGCAGGAGGTTCAATTTTAAGGTGCACAGATTTGTGGGAATATTAGTTCAGAGGGTGGTGCCATCCACATTGAGGAGTCTTTTCTTCCTCAGTTAAGTTTCTCTGGAAACTCACAGATATGTCCAAAGGAGTGTCTCCTACAAGATCCTCAATCCAGTTAAACTGACCAGGAAAATTTACCATAAAACATCCTGAAATGGATAATTAAGTTTTAAAGATATAAGATAATTCCTAAAAATGACTGTTTGCTATGGACTGTTTTTTTATTGCTGCTACATGTTTGTATTATTCAGTATACTTTCTAGTCTCTACTTTTTTAAAAAATAAAATAACTATCCTAAGTAACTCACAGACAAAGCATAACTAGTTTTAGAAAGCCACTTAGACCTTGCCCTCTTCCAGACACTGTATATCACAGCGAAGTCTCCACACTTAGAATGGTGATTCTGAAGCAGCAGAGCTTTCTTTAAGGCTTTGCACTTTCACTATCAATCACTTTTGCTTTTCTTCATTTTTTGGTGGCTGGGAGGTGGTGGGGGTCACTATGTTCCCTTTCTAGGCCTGGAACTCAATATGTTGACCAGGCTGGTCTTGAACTCACAGAGATCCCTCTGTCTCTGCCTCAGAGACTGGAATTAAAGGTGTGAACTACCACACTTGGCCTTCAGTTGCATTTTTTATTCACTTATCCAGAGCAAAAAAGATAAAACTGTAAAGGAGTTGACACTAGAAAAATATGCCTTTGCCTGTATTCCAGCCTTACTCATCACCTACTGTGACCCTGTCTTGGCATCCACTCTGAATGTTGTGCTGTTTCCACACTTAGACCTGCTCACATGTACACATGCATATGTTACAGGACTGAACAAGGCATGTGACTGAGACACTGCAACCTTTTTCTTTCTGAGTTTGGGTCATCTTACTTAGCATTATACTTTCGAAGTACATCAATTTTCCCGCAGAGTTCAAGATTTTCAGATGGATAATCTCCCATTTTATATATCTACTCCATCCGCGCAGTCCATTCATCTGCTGATGGGTATCTAGGGTGTTTCCAGTTCCTTACTATTCTCAGTGGAGACACAGTAAACACGGGTGTAGAGTTAATTTACTCTTACCTATTACTCAAGACATCCCACCAAGATTTCCATGCCTTTCTAGGTACTATGTATACTTGAGTAAATATTAGCTATCTTTTAGTAAATCTTAATCTAGTCCAGCCTTCATTGTTAACTGTCTTATACAATACACAGTATATAAGCATACTCTGGAGGCGAAGAGTACTACAGTAGTCAGTCAGCTTCAAACCTCGTTACAGGCAGCGAATGTAGGTAACACTTGCTATAATTCAATGTGAGTTGAGAACATAAATTCTACCAGGTCTTCAATGCCACATCCATGTCCTATTCCTTTTCCTTCAAGTAAGATTATATTAAGGAGGACCAAGGAGGAAACAAAACGGTGTCATGACCAAGGCCCAAGGTACTGCCTTGCAAGGCTGACAGAGGGCAGATGTGTAAAAGGCAGGAAACATCATTAGAAATATGAGATGGAGAGGGACAAATAAAAATAAAGCATAACAATACATATGTATGAAAATGCCATCCTGAAACCCATTACACTGTATACTAAATCTAAAAATAGGTATTTTTTTAAATTGTGTGTGCAGGGGAGTGGGGTGGCACATTTACTTCTTAGTGCAAGTGTGTGCAAATGTGCATACTCTTGTGTATTCATGCATGTGTAGGCTAGGATTCAATTTCAGGTGACTTTCCTTAGTTAAGAGGAAGTACAGAGGTCTTCTATGTTCCTCACCTTTTTACATAACTAAGGATACAAACTAGGGCTGTGGTGCTCACATGGCAAACCTTTTACCAACTGAACCACTCCTGAGCCCACTTAAAAATTAATTAAGAAAAAAAGCACATATTTATATAAGCACACAAAGATTCACACACACACACACACACACACACACGCATGCACACACACATATATGTATATGTATAGCAGTGATGATAAAGAAAAGTCTCTTAACAGAATTTACTGAGAGAGTTATCTGCAGCTGGTGAGTGTTCTTTGGTCCCAGAATCCCAGCCGGGCCTCACAGCCACAGGCACTACCTTCCCCTGTTGCCTGGCCTTGTTATCTCACTTTCTCCAGCTGAGTCCAAAGTGGATCTGTCTGAAGGTCAAGAGAAAGAAGCATTGTTATCTAAGGTCCTTCTGCTTTATTTTATTTTTATTTTCCTCCTAGTAGAGAGTCAACTCTCCAACCAATGAGAATAAATATGTGGTGAGTATTTAAGGAAAGCCACTTTGAAGTAGTACCTTCAGTGCTTGGGGACTTGTGTGCAAAGCAAACATGTTTCTGCGTGAAACAAGAGAAAGTGACCAGGGCCTGCTTTTTCTGGAAAAACAAAAATCCAAACCAAACAACAACCACCAAAGCACCCCCCAAAGCCCTGGGGGCTCAGGAAGAAAGATCTGAGGGCCATGCTGTGGAGCAGAAAGGATCAAGAACAACAAAACTCTTTTGAGACATTTGCCCTTGTTGACATGCTTCAGCTGAATGAGAAATGGCTTCATGCCTGGTTACTGACTTCCGCCCTCCTGCGTTCTTCCCACCTGGATTTCCTTCCTGTGCCACTCAGCCTATATTCTTTACTTCCAAATATTCCCTTGGGAAAATGGAAGGCGAGTGCGGTGCCTAGGGATGACATTTTTTAAGCCAGCTGAGGAAGTGATGACAGAGGGTGGTTGGGGAGGAAGCAGGAAGTCAGGGAAAAATCGATTACACTTTCTTTGTCTCAACTGAAAGAGACCTCCCCACTTTTCAGATGAGGAGATAAAGGAAATACTTGTTCAAAATGTATGGTTTTATGGATTTGTGTATTAAGAAAGCCCGTGCTCTCGGTTTAGATCTTACAACTTGTGCTTCCTTCATTTTTATAAATCTGAATGACTCTTATTGGAACATTAGCAGTTTGTAGAATAATGTAAAAAGCTCTCATAACAGTTTAAAAACCATTTCCATGCTTTTAGATACCAATAACTACAATTTTAACAAGCTATTTTATTTGTTCAGCTGTTGGCCCATAATATTTTTCAAATAAAGATGAATAATTCAGTGCTTTGAAAGTTTTGTTTTGGAAATGATCCAGGGTTTTATATAAAGAAACTTGCTTATTTTAACCCTTCAGGACTTTTACCACATTCCCCTTTAAAGTCACCACAGATATTTCAAGACTATAACATAAAATATTTTTTTTTTCAGGAATGTTAATATAAGTAAATAAATATTTAGAAAATAAATATATAAGATACTGATAATGTTATTCACCTATTTTTGATCTTATCAGTTATCTTTATATTTTGACCTAGACCAGGATAGCTGTACAAAACTGTTCCAAATACAGATTCTTTTTTGTATGTGTGTATATTAAAATTAAGTAGAGTACCTTCAAATGATCTTCTGCCTATATTTCAGAAATTCTAACTACAATGATAGAAATTGTTAGACATAATTTTAAGAGGGTATTCGTGTTTGGAGAAGGGAAAAATTGATCAATTGTCCTGGGAGATTACCATCTTAAATCTTAGGAAGGACCAAAAATGGGCAATGTAAGAAAGGTAGCTCATGCCTGAGAACTTCTGGGGTTGCCTGGTATAGAGGTATAAACACTACTATGACACCAGGCTGCTTCTGAATTAGGGTGTGTACATGAGCTCTCATCAGACGCCATGGTGAGGTGTGCTGGGGACAGAGAGTCCTTGCTCAGGTGAGGAAAACTGAAAACAGTCTTGCTCAAAAATAACTTTTCCTCTTCCCAATCATTTCAGGGATTCTTAGAGTTGCTAGATGTGCCATGTATTTTCATTCAAAAGCCCATCAGCATGTACACCTCCCACACACACACGAATATTGTACAGCCATACTTCTGGTAAAATACCTTGATTTTAACATGAAATGTAAGATTCATTTGACATTGTAAACTTTCATTTGCTGTTTCTGGCTGCCCTGGTGACTGTGTAGCTCTGACAACCTGTCAAGGTTGAATACAGAAATGATGAAAAGTGCCTGAGACATAAGAATGAGGACCCATCACAGGAAAAAAAAAAATGTTCCTCACTAAGCCCTTAATATGCAACACCATATACACATATAAGCAAATTAATTTTAGAGGAAGGAGACCTGGAGAAGTTTATCGTGATCAAGACAACAGAGAGAAATCAATAGCAAAAGATTTCATATTACTTACTTAAATGATATAGCATGTAATTGATGTTGTCTTTTTGTAATGTGTTATTGACTTTATTCTAGTGATTGAAAACAATATTAAGCCCATTCACTGGTTTAAAGATTTAATCCTAGGTTTATTCCCTTAATCCTCTTTCCGCATAAAACTGAGTTTCTTATAGTTTGCACTCTTTTCATGCAATAGTCACTGGGAAAGTACTCTTAAGAATGTGAAAGAATCCACTGTATATTGTTAATTGGGTCAACCTGTGCATGGGATCTTTGTGTTTACTCTGATAGGAAATGGGAAAATTAGCATATTAATGAAGACATCACATTGTGTTTTGTTGTTGCTTAGGCAAAGACATTCCAATTTTAGATGTTTTTTATTTGAACAAAACTGTATTGTACACTATGTACAACCTGGCAGGTTCACTTATTGCCTCAGGGATGATTTGCTCAAAATGGAATAGCAGATGGTTCATCCTGATGTATTATTATGATCCAAAATATCTGCATTATCTTCATCATCAGCATCCTGTCCCCTTCATTGTGCTGTTAAACTCATCCAAACTGCCCGATCCACAGCTACATCTCACAGCGATTTTAGTGTCACTTCCTTTACATCCTTCCCTGGACCTGAACTCAGCTCATCTCCCAAGGCTCATTTCACATGCCCGTCCTATACCAACAACCCCTTCTTAATCCTATCAACTCAAGGATCACTTCCTAGATTCCCCTAAGTTCAATCATAGCATGTTAAAGCAATAGATCCTGTGTCAAGTTTTATCTTATTCAGAGAGGAAACGGTTGATGCCCTCAGTGATGGTTGCGGATTGATGACTGGAGACAAAATTGGAACAAACCAATTAAAAGGAGGAATAGGATTTCAAATGATATACATCAGTATAGAACAGTATGGAAAAGTAAAAAGCCAAATAAACATTTTATACATACAGTGTTTACTTGGTTTTTTACTTTTTCATACTGCTCTATCTATGTATTCATTGGGCAATGTATTTATAGACTTTTTTAAACATGAAAAAGACTGTTATTTAACCTTACACTATTCGTTGCCTTGTACATTACCTTTCTAACCAACTTGATTTAGCATTTTTACTGCAGACATGCTTTTGAGATTTTCCTGTGTCTCACCGAGCAGTAAACCTGGTAGCTAAAACAGCAATGGCAAATAAATTTATTTGCAATTGATTTCAATGGATGCCTGAAGGGATAGGTTAGGAAGGATTTTAAAGCCTCAGGAAAGACTGCCATTTTCAATTACATTTGTGTCATCTTTATTCTGTGACACTGTGTTGTTAGTAATTATGAATGAATGAAGAGTTGATCACATAAATCCATGTACTCACAAAAGTGTGCAAAATCTTAGCTTGAGCTCCTTCTATGTAATAAAATTTAAGATGCAAAACTTTAATTTTGTGTAAGGATAGGCTAAATACTATGATAGATCTGTGGAAGAGAAGGAAAGAAGTCCTGGCCTCTCCTGTACTGAATTCCATTGTATAGAAATATGTGTTCATAAATCATCAAAATGGGCTTGCATTAATTTCAACTTATATTTAGTTTTCTTTCCTAAACTACTCCACTTATGGTGCTGGAAGGAATGGGCCATTACAATCTTTAATGACTGTAGGTGCCAGATGAATGCCAGATGGACTCAATTTGGAGATCCTGAAGGAAAGAAGGAACTTAAGGAACCTTCACTGACAACTCCTTTGATTTAGAACTTCATTTAAAAGAAACTCAGGTTGCATCCACAAAGAACAGCAGTGCAGTGATTTGAATATATTCATAATCTCAAGGAGGGAGGAGTCTCACTTGGTAAAGCTCAATCCCCAAAGTCCATGCAAAGTGGAATGGTGGGTTTGGTGGCAGGTATCACCCTAGTTCTGGGAAGGCTGAGACGGGAAGATCACTGGGGCTTGCTGGCCAGTCCGTTTAGCCTAATTGGTGAGATCCAGGCCAATAAGAGACTCTGTCTCAAAGGAAGTGAACAGGGGTCCTGAGGATGACATTGGAGGTTGCCCTTCATCCTCCACAGACATGTAGACACAGATACTTGCACACACCTGCACAAACACAAAGTGCACACACACACATATACACGCACACAGGTGTAAAAACAAATAAAATACTTGTACGTGTAATCTTTAATGGTGGAGATAAGTAAAGCAATGTATTTTGAAGTACCTGATGCTGATTTTTTTTGAAAAAATATTTTTATGGTAAAACACATCAATTTATCTGAAATACATCCCTTTGCTTCAAATAACAGATGGAGTGTTTATGTTATATTTCATAGTATTTAGTAGACAGTAAGGTCAGATTTTAGTGTCTCCTGTGGAGTTATTTGTGATACATTCAAAGGCAATTACATAGTACAGCCCCTGAGCTCCCTTTCATGCAAAGACAACCTGGGGTGTTTTCACATTCATAATGTGAGTAAAGTGGTGTGCACTGTGAGACACGACCCAGCAAGAGGATCAAAAATCTGAATGAGTCTATTGACTCTGTCATTTCAAATTCCAGCTGAGAAAGAATTACAACTTGGTTTGCATAATTATTAAATTTGAATGTGAAGGCTTTTATGTTGGTACTCAGGGCTTTGTTGTCAGTTTTTTGGTTTGGAATCTAGATGATATGCATCTTTCAGTTGATCATAAATCATAACAGCTCAGCACTCAAATACAGCTTCTGTGACTAATGACCTAAATTGTGCATTGAAGTGTGATGACAATCATCACTCAGCGATCTTTACATCAGTTCAGTTTGCCATTTAACCAAAAATGATATGATTTTCTCAAAAGTCCAATGGAATCTTATCTTTGTTTGGTTAAAATTCTAGCCTCAGCAGAGGAGAGGGCAGTGTTTCTCTGTAGATATAGGATGTTCCCTGTCTTTAGTGTAGAAAGGAAGGTAAGGTCAGACATGAGCTGAGTAATTTCCACCTTCTTAACTAATGACTAGGTAGGGCCTAGTAACGCACAAATAATTCTAAAGAAAGAATCAGTACTTAACTCACTCGCAGTGAGGTTTGACTCAACTAGGTAGAAGTTAATCTTTATGCAGACATTTTCAGTTGACTCAAGATCGTGGAGTACTCGCTCTGTTATAGATTCTGTGCAAACACTAGAGATACTAATGCAAATCCAACACTAGCCCTTGTCCTGAAGTACCTCACCACTTAAGAGGAATGACAGAAAAGCAGATGGAAATGCTCTGGTTGAGGTAAGCATGTGGTAGAAAGGGGACACAGAACCTAGCTTCGTTCCTGGACTGAGACTATTGCAGAGTGTTCTGTGGAAGGCCCACCTAAGGCCAAGAGCCCAGTATCACTAGAAAACCAAAAACAAAAAGGCTTTGGAAAACAGTGATAAAAATATATCAATGTTAGTTCATTGAAACTTTGCCCCAAGCCCATATATGATTAGAGAATAATGGCAGATTTGGGCACAGTCTGTCTTCTTTACCTGCAGTAAATACATATTTATGAACGAATATAAAATATTGAGATATTTGAGCCCAGATGCTAAAAGAAAAAGATTTATGGAGCAGAGTAAAAAGCAGTAGACAAGCAATCAAAAACCTAGAATCTGGTCCCTCTCAGGAAGCTGAATGAAAGTAATTATAAGTCTATCAGGGAATAGGAATATGGAAGAAATGGAGAGAGAGAGAGAGAGAGAGAGAGAGAATACCTACTGAACATGAACCTGGACTCAGAATTTCATGATAAATGAGTAACTGTGGTAAGAGGCAGTCGGAAAAAAATCACTATTTAGAACCTAGCTTTTCTTCCATCCACACAGGAAGCAGAGAGAGTGGGAACAGGAAGTGAGGTGTGGCTTGTCATGGGTCAAGATAAAATATCCAATACTACGTGGATGAAATAGCAAGGTATTTTATTTCGGCCAACTGGGCACTTGACTTGGGAGTCAGCGCACACCAATCATACCCAGAGAGAAACGTTTATAAGGTCTCTGTAGCAGCCGACCAGTTACAATTTGAAACATCCAATAAGAATCAAGCATTTTCTCTTGAGTGCACATTCCTAACAAAAATAGACCATGGGGGCTAGCCATTTGCACGTGCCCCTCCCAGAGTAGGACATCCCCGGGTTGTGGTCGGGCCAGTTTTTGGAACTTTCAGGTGTGCTGCTGGGAAGGGTTGGGCAAAGGTCAAGCACTAGCACACTTTAAGTCTGGACAGACAGCAAAATGAAAGTCTTTATTCCATTTTCCTAGGCTATTGCATGGCTATAGACTTTCAAAGCCTACCTCCAGTGATGTATTCCCTCCAGCAAGGCTATACCTCTTAAAGGTTTCATAACCATCTGAAATAGGGCCACTAACTGGAGAACAAGGTTCAAATATATGATGCTACTGGGGATGTTTCTCATTCATATTGCGCTACCATCCTAAGCTGAAAGCACTGAAATTAAAATACGCACTTCATACACCTATTACAGCTTGGCAACACAACACACTCTATCAAATACCCGTTGCTTGCCTGATGGCCACATAGCTGACTAGGATTTGTCCAGCCTTAAGAGCTCGTGCATGGTATATTGCTTATTTTCTTGGGAAAAGGCTAACATTTAAAGTACAGTGTCCACTGAAATTTCCCCCTTCACTGAACATTTATAACTTTTGTTGTTATAGGTCTCACTCTGTAGCCCAGGCTGGCCTGGGGCTCATAATCCTCCTGCCTCAATTTCTCAAGTGCTGAGATTACAGCCATTAGCTACCGATTTATATACAATTTTCCACCTTTGCAAAGTTAAATGACTTCTAAGTCCAACTGTTATAAATCAGGTGCCATCTGTATTTCTTTAAATGAATACTAAACCTTGCTGTGCTCTCACAGCCCATTAAAAATGAACTCAAACTGGATGACAGATATAAACCACAAAAAGATGTCCAGAGACAAGAGAAAATCTTTGATATCTAAAATAAAAGAAAGTATTTTAGACCTCACACCAGAAACATGATCAAAGTAAACAAAGGAAACCTTCTGAAATTGAATCTTAACTCATAAAAGTTAAAACTAGGGGTCTGCAAAAGTTCATGAGACGATGAGAGATCAGCTTTTGGCAGATCTCTAGTTCTACAGCTTCACTGATTGGTTTGTAACTTTGTGTAGTATCCCAAATTTACATAAACACAATTCAGAAATTTGATGGCAGCAGCCATGGTACAGGGAAGGGAGGAAATTTTTAATGGTGCACAACTCCGTATATGTTTCTGTGTTTTAGATTCTGTTTACAGCTCTGGGTTTCCAGGAAGGTGACTTCTGACTGCATAATATTACATCAGTTGTACCAGCTGGTTCTTTATCTGTTTTCCCTACAACTTGTTGAGCAGAGAAAAGCAAAAGATCTGTAAACTCGTCTTTATAAAAAACAAATACCTGTAATACTCAGGAGAAGAAAGTAGAAAATACAATAACGTAATGCGTGCAAGTGTAGGGACTCATAACGCCACCTCTTCCTTGTTAGGGTTCTGCCTAGGTTTGAGAACTAAATGGACCTGGGACAGACTAACCAGACAAGAGAGCATGCATCTAGTATGTTTAACATTGCACAGGAAGCCTCATGAGGAAATGAAGATTCAAAACACCAGATAGCTTGGCTACTAATACTCAGTTGGACAAAGAAAAATAAGCTATGTAGCAGTAACAAAATTACAAAGGCTTAAAAATAAATTATTTCAGTAAGGCCTGTTTGTGCAGCACTCTTCAGCCTTGAAGGCCCATCAAAAGACTTTCTTTTCTCTTTGGATAAGGAAGGTCTTTCCTAAGGAAGTGTTATCTTCTGTCTTCAAGTGGGAAGAAGACTAGAGTGCTGCTCCTCAAGTGCCTTAATCCCTGATAATTCTTATATCAAAGCATCCTATTTCAGGGGGTCATATTCCACCACTTCTTGTCACTCATTATTTGGAGGTAATGAACACTGTGTGCATGCAGAATGATGTGTTAATATGCATTACTGACATTGAAAAGAAATGAAAACTGTGATGTGAATTGGAAAACCTGAGTTTTCTTCCATATGTAAAAATTGGAAAGGCAGAACTAATTCATTTGTCTCATTTTAAAAATGGAGTGATAAGCAAGGGGTACCTGGAAGACCTTTTGGAAGTCAGAATGTCTCTGAAGGAACCCTGCTAAGTGCCAGGTGAGACCTCAGCACCATACATCATACCTAGGCAGCCTGACCGTTGTGCGAGTGACTCACTGCCAAGGCTAAAGTAGAGTGACAGACAAATAAGATCCCAGGATCCAGTTGGCCTTGCTCTTCTCATTTCAGAGTGCTGTGTTCTCACAAATTCAAAAGTTCTTCAGTTTATAAATTCCAGGCCTGCAGCAGAGTGAATCAAAGCACTTGTGGCATTTGTATCTCACCACCTTGGGAATGATTTATTGTGTTTGAATTCTCATTGCGATTCCACTGGCAGAAATAGGTGCTGCTGCGTAAACATTTCCGCGCTGTGAAATTGTGCTCAGAGCAGGCCTGAGCATGTGCCGAGAAGGTCTGATGCTGCTGGAAAGTTATTACTGCTCTGTTTAAGAATCCTAAATTTTTGAATATTCAGTGTAACCACGTGATTAATTTGTATCTCCTCAATTCTAGATGACTGCTTTCCAAATGCTCTTTAATTTCAATACATTTGAGAAATAATTAAAATGCAATTTACTGGTTTTTAAGAGTGTTTGCAATAGATGTTCATAAATGTTTCAGGTAAGACTCTTCAGAGTTTTTTTCTTTTTTTTTAAATAGTGTCTTCCTCCCCTCCAATTCTTCTAATTCCACACTAAACTGGCACAGCAAGCCTCATAAATAAGCATGTGAGTTGATTGAAAGGAGTGATTAGAAGTTCCTGTTCCAGTGTGTTCATTTCCTAGAAAGTCTCTTAAATGTTTTCAATTAAAGACAGGAACAGCTCTGAAAGAAGGGTCTCTGAGTTAGTGTTATGTTAAAGATCTGTCTTTCTGAGAAGGGTGTTTTCTGGGGTGGGGTGAAGGATAAAGAAGAAGAACGGGAGGATTAAATGTCAACACTCTTATCCATTTGTCTGTAGGAAAGATCTTTCTGTCTGGTTAAGTGAAGATGAATGAAGGAAGAATCAGTGTTCTTACTTAATCAGCTTAATCAGCTTGAAAAATTGAGGTACTTATTCTGCCTACCGAGCATGAAGGACCTAAGTGATAGTTGCCAAGTTGTTTCCACACCTTGATCATCAAGTTGTGTGTGTTACCACAGCCCCGGCACTACTCAGAAATGACTTTCTAGGCATTGTTGCTAATATTTGGGGAAAAAATAACCTGGTGACAGGTCTTCTTCGTTCTAATATTTTCAAATACCTCTCAGAGTCTGACAGAGAAAGAATCCAGGCATAAGTTACCTGATCTGGGCCCTAGCTTCACTGAGAGAACATGAGGCAATAAAAACGCATTTCAGTACAGCAGCAGCATCGACAGCACGTGGTCCCGGCACACTGCCGATGGAAGTGTCCCTGCATCCCTCTGTGCTATTTTGTACTCTGTTTTCCTTCAGTGTTTTTCTTTGTTTCAATAAATTAAACACAACTATATCACTATTTGGCCTCAGAAAAGCACTATGCAGAATTTAACTTTTCAGGTCTTAGAAGAATTGGAATCATGTGGGATCTTCAGTCCAGACTATCTCAGGATCATCAACAGCTTGATCACTCCCAAAGTTAGTTAAATGGTCAACAATGTCATTGTATTCTTTCCCTGTCATTTCTGAAAAAAAAAAAAAAAAAAAAAATTGACTGAGGCTCAAATCCATTTTCTAATCTCTTCATGGTGAAGACAGTAAAGTATCCCCAAAATCATCTTGTCATGATCCTACCAGCCTTAAGCCTTCCCACACTCTGGGGGAAAAGGATTTTAATATCATTTTTAATATATATAATGATTTTAATGATATAAAATATATCATTTTTACTCTATGCACTTTTTCTGTTTTAGCCTAAGATCACATATTTAAAGCAGCTTCTAAGTTTTTTCTTTCTCCAAAATATTTATGTTATTCTTTCTCACATATTTTGACATGAGAAATATATATGAAAACAAAGTATTATGAAGTAAATTAGGTAGGAGAATAATCTGAATTATAAACAAAAAACCTGGAAAAAGTAGAATCATGTAGCAATTTTGATTAAGTGTATATGTGTATGTGTAAAGAAATTTAAGAAAGTAACAACATATCCCATTTTAAAATTCATGTAATTTGAGGATGTTTACTCAAATGCTTCTTTATCTTGAGTATAAAAAGAAAATTGATCAGGTGAGATGGGTCAACAGATACAGACCCCTCCACCAAGCCCGACAATCTGAGCTGTAATGCCTAGAACCCTTGTGTTAGAAAGAATTGACTCCCCCAAGTTATCTTCTGACTTCCACATGCAGGCCAAGGCACACATGAATCTCCCCTCCACAGGAAATTGATAAATAAGATAAAATAACTTTAAAAGGAAATTACCCTTAGATGAAATATATTCTCTGTAATTGTATTTTTGTGTGTTATCAAATATAATTTGAGAGATTTTAGATATATTTAGAAACTAAAACTGAAATACTATCACCATAGATATAAGAAACACAATGGATTTTAGGCACACTTGTAAGCTCATGTCACTTACAAAAATATTCATTTAGAGTCCATAATTTCAACACTGCAATGGTTTAACCAAGATTTATCCTGTAACTGTCATTGTATAAATTCAAATCATATCTATTAGTATTGACTGATTTATAGAAGGATAGATGTGTGGATAAATGAAAGTATGGATGGAAAAACTAAAATTGTGCTTCTGCACAATGTCATGTGCTTGTATTTACAACCAGTAATGTGTAAACGTGAAGATCAAAAGTTAAGTGTGTGTGTGTGTGTAAGGACTTCTTTCAGTAAATTTTGTCAGTAACAAACTTCTCATTTTCCAAAAATGGATTTAACTTTTTTATATTCCAAACCATAATTAGTAGCTGAAAAACTTTCAAATGGATTTGTAAGCTTTACAATGAACTTTGCTGTCCAGGCAGACGACTAGTACTTCATTAAAATCATTTATAATTATGAAACGCTATAGTAATAATAGTGCTACTATTTTTTGGTGTTTTGTAGGAATATTTAGATTTTGTTGAAATATTAATATAACAAAATCTCGATTTTTAATAGCTTATATTAGGGTTACCATAGCAGAATAACACCAGCGTAGTAACCTAAACTGTGCCAAGTTATTTCTCACAATCTGGAGGCTAGAAATAAATAATCAAGGTGGCACAGGGTTGGTTTCTGGTGAAGCCTCAATTCTTGCCTTATGGAAGGCTCCATTATTACTCATGGTGTAGGATTAAGACTTGGCGTGTATATCAACCTCATTTAAACTTTTGTACCTCTTTTTGGCTTACTGACTAAACACATTGACATATAGAATCCAGAGATGAATTTTACTAAGGATGAAACTCATTTCATAACCACATACATAAACAAAACTTTCTTTTAAGCATCTTCATTGGCTAAAAGGGTTGTAAACACAATGTGGAGAAATATGTGGACAGTAAAATATAGTAGATTTTATATAGGGGTGGGCTCAATTCACTAGTCAGACATTCTTTAAAAAGTAAGCAAATCAATAAAGATACTGTAGTCCAAATTAATTTTAAGCCATAACGTTTGTGATAGACTTTCTTTGTCTGAGTTATCTCATACAGAAGGTGAATGTGAATGTCACTTTGCTTTCAGAAGTCTTAACCTGCGGAAACTGCACCAGGTGATTCTAGAACATACCCATCTTTTTAGGATTGGTTTCCTAAGCAGAATCTTACATGGACAACAGCAAGCAAGAGCGTAGATAAAAACATCAAGCCCTCACTGATGTGAATTCCAGGCTAAGGAAGAAGAAGGTCACAGAGTCTCTGCTAGATTTTCTTCATACAGCTCAGTGTGAGTCCATAACACCTCTATGACGTTCTTATCTACTACAGATCATGATAGATAGCTAGGCTTAGCTAAAAATCTAACCCAAGGAGCATGTAGTTACTCAGCAAAGGGAGGGAGAATCTTTGCTTTCTAGGCTCATTATCTTTTAATCCCTCAGAAATGTTTTCTATATTAAATATAAGCAGAAAGATTATAAGTTACCTTACAAGTATTTTCTTCTCAGAAAAAGACTTAAATAACCAACCTTCTTCTGGAAGTATCTGAATTCATACAAAATTTATGGGTTAACAAAAAGCAAACTCCAGGAGTTAAATATAGCTGAAGAGGAAGGGAAGGGAAGACACATTCCACATATGAGCTAGGTGCTTAAAAATTACATTATCAAAAAAAGAACACACAGTAAAGTAAAAAAAAAAAAAAAGGGGGTAAGTTAAATAAATAAAGACAAGGATTAGAGGACCTTCCTTTAGGGTGCAGTGTATGTCTGAAGGTGATTTTGAAAGGGTTATTTCAAATCATCTGAGTAAAAATCATTTGATTATTAAGCCCCATCGAATAGTACATTTAGCAAACATGTAATACATTCTTTTCTGATGGTAATAATGAAGAAGTCAAACTGTAATCTACTAACATACAAATAGATATAATGAAATTCTTGAAACTGTGACCATGGACCAAGCAAGGGATTAAAAAATAACAGGAAGGGAATGTCTGATACAGTTTCATGTCAGTGCTATTTAGTTATAAGCTAGTGCTTTAAGAAAGCCAAGCACACTTTTATAAATTCTAAGTCTTAAATTACCCCACATACAGTCAACCCACTCACTAAGGAAAAACTGATTTTGAATACCTGTTATTATTCTTTCCAAATATGACAAAATACATTATTCGCATGGCTGGCTTTACAATGAACCCATCACTGTCATCCGAGTTTTTCTCCGAGTCACAAAATGTTATATTAAGTGAGATTCTTCAGAAAAACTCCCAGACCTACTTGTACACTTCTGCAATTAGTTTGTCCTGATTATATCCATATTAGAGACTCATAAACAATTGTAATGAGTCATTTTCTTATTTTCTAGTAGTAGCGGCCTTTTGGATGTCATCTTCCTTAACAGCGACTATTAATACCTGGACATAAATTGTCTCAGATAGTTCCAATTATTACATGTAATTTTTAATGAAATTTGAATCACATCTTGTATGTGGACCTCAATCTTTTCTTTTATTGCCTTACTATCAAATTTTGTGCACATTTTCTTTACCGTTAATGCAAAATCTTAAATTGCATTATGGGAAGAGAAAAGACAATAAATTCAGTTTCCTTTTCTGACTCTGGGTTATCTGTTAAGTATCAGAAGTAGAGTTCTAAGTAGGATATGTAAGGAAGGAAATCAGAAGGCAGTATCAGCACAGATATTTTGAGGATGGACTTTTTGAAAATAATAGACTGGGAAATATATATGATTCTAATGAAGAATATGACTCAGATATAGAATATTCCATAGAAAAGAAAATGTTCTTAAAAAATATTTGTGTGAAAAGTTGGGCTTGGTAGCACATGGCTTTAATCTGGAAGCAGAGCCAGTTGGATTTCTGTGAGATGAAGACCCGTTGGGTCTACATAGTGAGTGCCAGCCCATCTCGGGCTACAGAGAGACCCTGTCCAAACAAACAATAAACAAAGAAGCATTTGTGAATCTCTGACATTTTTGTTCGAGCGTGTCATAGACACTGACCATATTCCCCGTCCCATTGCTTCTCCTGTTCCGCCTTCTCTCCGGCTAGCTCCCTTCCTCTTCTCCCCCAAAACATCATCCCACTTCCATTTTCAGTGTGTGTGTGTGTGTGCGTGTGTATGTGTGTGTGTGTGTTTGAGAGAGAGAGAGAGAAACCTAGGTTTGACATATGTAAAAAAACATGTAGAATTTGTCTTTCTGATTCTCCTTCATCTCACTTAACATGCTCGTCTACGGTCCCATCCTTCCAGTGGTCCCTCTTATCCTACCGTGGTGCTCACTGTGTTCCATTCAGTGCGATCCATTGCTGATTTCTGTTACAAGTCAAGACATAGCGTCTCTAAGTTATGGCTTGCATGACGTAGCCACACAGGTAAAACATGGACAGGAGCTTTAACTAGGCTCTTAATTTGGCTTGGGTATAAAATACAGAAATATAATTACTTGAGGCAGAGTATTGCCAGTAAGAGCGAATATAACTACGTGTGTCATATAGATAAAGCCACTTAAAATATGTATATTGCTAATTTTATTGTTATTACTAATGACTGGAATAGTGTTTCCTATTGTAAACATCAAAACTACTGAAGTTCACCAACTGATATAACAGGGAGAAAAATGCCATGAATATACTTACATAGGAATAACATATTTTCAGTTAAAAGATAGGAAGAATATTTAGTTGATGTCATCAGTAATTTTGAGTGGTAAGCATTTCCAGCATATAACTCCCTCACAATGCCCTCAAACCTGCTTATTTCTTGATAATATTCTGAGGAACAATAATTGGAAATACATAGAAAACAAACATTATTTACAAATAAGTAATATATAGCAGAAGAGTAAATGAAAGAGAAATGAAATGATTTGAACATAGTGAATCTGAGAATTAGGATATAATGTTTCTCCTCATGTATGCTCTGGACCACTGTTTACAAATGTAGACTGTGTGCTACTGACTGAAAGTAGCGTTGTTAGCCTTGGGTCAAAAAGAAACACAAAGGCAGAATCTACATTGTCAAACCCTGATGGTCACAAGCCCTCCATCCTTAGTGTATATTCAGATATACTTTTTGTCACTTGTCCTATTTCTAGAAAAATGCATATTTTAAATATTTATAATAACTGTCTTATAGAAATGAGATTTTGTGATTTAATGTGTCATTGGTCACAAATTAAGAACATGACTGAATAGAATTTTATTTTATCTTATCAAAACTGAAAAGGTGATAGATGGCATCTAGCAAAGGTTCTTTCTTTACATTTGTTTCTCTAAATCTGTAAATTTTGAATGAATTAGAGAGAGAAGATATTTAATCTGAACTGCTGAGGAACATTGAATGTGGAAGTTTTTTGTCTGTTTGTTTTCCTTTGGCCATACCCAAATTTACTTTCATGATAAATGTTTTCTTTGTTCCACTGAAAGGAAATCAAAAGGATTTCATTTCTTTCCCCTTCGCTTTATACTTACTAGACTGAGATTTTAGTAATGTTTCCAAAACCTCAGACAAATTGTTCAGTATTTATAGCCAAATGATTTTAGTTGTTTAAAATGTTAGCCAATATATGCAGACGACCGATATGTGTTGATGACTTACCTCTGTCACTAAGCTCATTTTCGTTTAGACCTTCAAGGCTCCTCTCCTGAATTGTCTCATGATGGATTAACTAGTTTCTTTTCTTGTTGTTGTTTTTGTATTTGGGTGGTGGTGGTGGTTGTGGAGGTGTGTGACAGGTCTCCCTTTAGGCCCTGCCTGGAACTCCCTATGAAGCCAGTCTGGTCCTCAGCACACAGAGAGCCACCCATCCCTGCCTCCAGAGTGCTGTGATTAAGGCATAACCACCCTGGCTGTCCTAGTTAGTTTCTTATCTTTCTCCAACCTGAGCCCTTCCCTGTCCTCACATGATCTCCTCATCTGTGACACATTCTGATTCCTTTACTTTTAACAGCTCCCCTGGATCCTCTTTTTAAGGCAGAGTTTCTGGTTTGTCTCCTGTGTGAAACCTTTTTTACTGCAAGTGAAATTACACACTCTTTCTCTCAGGATGGATATCTCCTGATTGCTTCTGGTTTCCTCATTCTCAGTCCCTTCCTTTCAGCTCATGTTATAATGACCTACTTAATCCTTTGATAAATATTTGTTTTTTTTTTTTACTATCTGGCACATCTTAGGCATTTATTAGCAATGTGGGAATTATTTATATCTTAGCTATTCTCATGATGGACCTAGAGGAACTTTTAGACAAAATATCACGAAAAAAAAACAAAGTCTAGCTGCAAAGACAGTAGAGCTACAGATAACAAGAGTCTTGGAAGAACTGAAGGAACAATGTGCTTATGCAAATGCAATAAGCTAGGGCCTGATTTCACTGCTTCCTCTCTGTGAGCCTGTGGTTACTTCAATGACATTTTTGAAGTGGGCCCCTGTGAAACGACAGTCCACTCTGGGTCTTCTATACCTTGACAACTTGCATTTCACTGCTTACATTAGTATACTTTGGTACATAATAAATGTATATCTACCTGAAAAGTTCTAGTGAAAATGGGAAGGCTCAGAAGGCATCTAACAAAGTGTTCAAAATGTTAAGCAACACTAAATGCATGAGGAAATATTGAGAGATGATGGAAGTACTTTATTGTGGCCATGCTGTGCTTGGAATAGTTTCCTTGATTTTTCAAGTTAAGTCAGTAAGAAAGCTTTTTTCCTCAAAGTATATTTTGAAGTATAATGTGAAATGACAGCACATTAGAAGACTCGACACACTATTGAGCCGACCTTTGATGACAGGTTTTTTTCTGTTGTATCAAGATTTATTGTTTTCCCTTTTTATATTCTGAAGTAGACAGGCAACAAAAGATATCTACTGGATTTCAGAGCACTGCCAAAGAGAACGCATGCGCAGTCACTGTTATAGATCTGTTTCCTAAGACAGCATACGATCAGTCTTTGCTTTGTATCTGAACTTTGCCCCGTGTTTTACCTTTTACTGTTATCACGAGAGCCACTGGTTTTCACCATCAGTCTGAACCATTGCCACATGGATGAACTTCATTGATTGATTCCGTTCTCTTAGCAAGAACTTCTTATCTATTCCTAATACCCAATGGTGCCTGAGTTCAAAGCATAATCCTTAACATTATTTAATATAGAAATTACTGATTTATGATGCTATGTGGTTAATAGCTAAAAACACATGTCTATGTTACACAGCATTTAAATCCTCCTCTCTTTATGGAAAACTGATTTTTATTTTGTTCTGTTTTTTTTGTGTGTGTGCTAGAGATCAAAGTCAGACCTTTGAGCACACTATGCAGACACTTATTACTGAGCTTCGTTCCCCAGCCCTTGACCTTTTTAGATAGGTTTTATGTATGTCAAATTCACCCTAAACTCAGTGTACTGCCCACCTGGATTTGAACCGGTAAGTTTCCTACCTCCAACTTTCAATTCTGGGGTAAGAGGTGTACAACCAACCACCCCATGCTGTAAGGTGATTTTTAAAAATTACTTAGTCAAGAATTGTTCCTAATGTCTGCTGTGGAAACAGGGAAATAATAATAAAATAAATAACCCTTTTGACTATGGCAGGCACTTTGTTCTACTCTGCTCTTATTGCTAAAGGAGAGTTTAAGATTTGTATATCATGGAGTGTACCTGAAAGTGTGTTGCATTATCAACAGACCTCAGAAGTCGTGTACTCTGCAGTATATTGATTTCACAACAATAGTAGTTCATCAATAGTACTAATTTATCTTAACACAAGTATACTAAGAAACTCCCAGTTGTCTGAGTTCATTAAATCTATCTTTATAATGTATGCAGGAACTTGTATGCTAGCTGTTTTGCTCGCTCTGGAGACAGGAAATTTATAATCAGAGCTGTTTAGAAGGGACTTTAATGAACCCAAAGCAATACATAAGGTGTTCCTTTCCATATTGGTTAACAATAACAGCCTGTAGTTGAGTTAAGTTTGTAAAATTACACCATAACATGCAAATCCATTTTTTCATTACTGATGCAGAGCAAAGAAAGCCAACAGGATAGCAAACACTAACATTTTGCCTCTAAGTGCTCAAGGACATAAAATAAATGAGCCATGGCTATTGATTGTCTTTGGCCTACATTATCTGCACAGAAACTATTAAGGAGGCTTTTCCATCTTCCTTTCATGCCTCATTTTCTCATACTATCTAATGAAGAGCTTCACTTAAACTATAATGTGCTCCTCTCCCAAAAGTACATTTTTATGGCCCTAAAAAGCAATACTTGTGTAACAAGGACTGTTTCCACTGCTGTGTTTATTGGCTTGTTGCTCTGTATGAAATTATAAGCAATTCTTGAGCTACATGGTATTGTCAGTTCTTCTAATCAATTTCTGATTATAAAGTTTGTCAATCAAAGCATGCTGAGGAACAAATAACACTGTAACATTTACCTGTGTTTTTTTTTTTTTTTTTTTTTTTTTGTGACGGCCAAAGTGACGAATACAGATGAAAGATATTTTCATTTGGAGACATACTGACTTTAGGGTCCTTCCAAGATATTTATGGATAAAAAAAACTGAAATTTCACTGAAAAGATCTACCCTGGAAATAATCCTGTCTAGCTGCCACTTGCTGAAACCAGAAAAACAAAACAAAACAAAACAAAACAACAAAACAGATACGATCACTTGGGAAGATGATGTGACAAGAGAGTGATGCTGAGGAAATACTGAGTCTCATTCAAGGGGTCACGAATCAGCACCATTCCCTGAGAATAAGACGGAGGAGGGCAGGGTGCAGACAGGAGCAGAGAGAGGGTATAAGGCAGTGTCTGAGTGTCTGCCACGGAGGATCCTCCATCTGTGTGTGTGTGTGTGTGTGTGTGTGTGTGTGTGTGTGTGTGTGTGTGTGTGTATGCGCGCGCACATCCTTCTCTCTTCTTGAGACTTGGAAGCTAAAACCTCAAATTGGTGTGAGTGCCTTGTTCTTCCCTATTTGGCCCTGTCTCCTCTCCTCTCTTGTTTATTGCTTCCTTTCCTCTCTCCTCTCCTTTCT
Source organism: Eospalax fontanierii (assembly GCA_035773235.1). Taxonomy (NCBI): domain Eukaryota; kingdom Metazoa; phylum Chordata; class Mammalia; order Rodentia; family Spalacidae; genus Eospalax; species Eospalax fontanierii. The sequence continues at coordinate 21,664,231 of CM069541.1, read as the reverse complement.
CGTTCTATCTCATTTTCTCTTTTGTCACCATTCAATGCAGCAAGTTGTCTCACATTAGTTTTCTATCACTACATTGACTCTCAGTTTGACCATTTCTCATATATTCATTGTCAATGTGCCTTTCTTTCGTGAATTTTAATACATTCAAATGGATAAATGACGTGAATGACATGACAGCGAGTTAGCTACTAGTTTCTAACTTATGGGAACAGGTAGGCAACAAGGATACATAACTGTAAGATACATAGAAGATGGTATAAGAGAAAGCAAAGAACTGTAAATAATAAGTGTATCAAGTATCACCTGGTAAATGAGCATCAGTGTATAGGCGTATACAACATACTGCCTACAGACTGGATTTCTCATTTGTTTCTCTTCCTGTCCCAGAGTTGAAAGTCTCAGGCTTGTAGAGAGAAATTTAGCAAATCTCTGTTTTCATGGCAGTGGTCACAGGTTTTCAGAATTCCTTTCACCTCTTCAGCTTAAATCCTTGTTTCATTCACCTGCTATGCCTGCTTTCACTCTGTACTGTTCTCACTTCCGTTCTCAGATCAATGGAATGTTCTTTGCTATGTTTATTTGTTGTGTTGGTTCCTAATTTATTCAACCCATTACATTTTTGTGGCATCAATCATTAAGACTTTACTTATACTTTTGATCAGTGTTTTTCTCTGCCAACATCTGGAATTATTTTGAATCAGTATCCATATTCAATCAACATAAAGCAACATACTTTATCTTTCATCTGTCCTGTCTACTCCTTAGTTGTAATAAATTGTTCCTCGCTGCTAATAAATTGTGTCTGACGTTTCAATTGTATTTACATGTAAAGTAAAATGATAACAGATTTCACCAACAATACTGCCTGGGTTGAATCTGTATTAATTGTTTTTTTTTTTTCTAGACTATATCTTTTGGCAATTTTCTAAAGATCTTTCCAGAAAGATCATGCAGTTATTAGAGCATCACAAAATGCCTTATACCTCTTTTCTCTATGACATTCATGTTATTAAGCTTTGTATTGGTTCAGAGTTCTTGAACACATTATATTTTATCTTCATTCTCCCTGTAACTGATAAAGTATCTTAGACTAATACTATTTTAATTCCTGTGAATTCACCCTGGTTTTTTGTCTTATAGATCTGTATAATTTGACTTCTGAAATATTATCACATTTTCAATGTTCTCTTCTTTTATGATCTCAGCAGTCTCCTTTATATTTGAGTTCACCTTGTTTTTCTGACTTGGAATCAGCTTATTTCTTCTTTTCATTTCCTTCCTCATTTCCACTATGCTCTTCTGGAAAATATGTTAGTTGAATGTGGGAACACTGAATTCTATTCTTCTTGTATCAAAGCTGTTGTTTTATTCTCCTTCCTTCTTTTTCCACCTTCTGAAATGGCAATAAACATATTTTCCCACACCTTACTGGATATGTATGAAGTGACATTCTCAACACTGAAAATTAGAAAATCAAAATATCAGTTATTTCCAAAATATGTTAATGATGGTCTACAACCAACAATATCATACACTTACCCAAAATTTACTTCTTTATGAAACAATAAACAAGTACATCCACAAATATGCAAATTATGCTCCATCTTTAATGAATGATAAAATTTCATGTACACAAAAGAACTATTTTAATGCAATTTTCATGTTGATTTATTATAAGTAAATGCTTGGTTTATATACTATTTCATATATTTGTATACCTGGGGTCACATAAACATTTCTCAAGTTAAAAGAATAAAAGGCATAGATCTAGTTTTGCTCTTCTACACATAGTATCCAGTTTTACCAGCACTATTTTTAAATATTCTATTTATTATTTTTATTTTGTGTGTATGAGTGTTTTATCTGCATGTATGTAAGTGTACCATGTGCGTGAAATGTTCCACAGAAGTCAGAAGAGGGTGTTGGAGTCCTTGGAACTGGAGTTACAGGTGGCTGTTAGCTACCATGTGGGTCCTGAGAATTGAACCTGGGCCTCTGGAAGAACAGCAAGTGTTCTTAACCACTAAACCATGTCTCCTGCCCCCTCCCTCAACACTTTTTTTTTGAAGATGATGTCTTTTTTTATTCCAAATATACAAAAGATTTCAACATTAGAGAAGGAACTGAAATTGCTGGAGTAAAGTGTCTGAAATACACTTCGAAATATAGGTGCAAGAGAAAATGTATTCATGCAATAAATAAGGCCAGCAATAAATACATTAGACTTCATAAAATTATAAAGCAAAGGAAATAACCAAGTCAAGAGACAACATGTAGAATGGGAGAAAAGCTTTGCCAGTTATATATCTGATAGAGGATTAATGTCCAAAATATAGAGAGAACTAAAGAAACAAACCAACAAAAACAAAGCAAAATCCCAGCCAATTTTGATAAAGATATGGAGAAAGAGGAACTCAGGTAGTATAAATTGGTCTAGCCACTATGGAAATCATTACAAAATTTCCTCAAAAGCATGAACAATAGCTCTACCACAGAACCCAGCTACGTCATAACTAGACATAGATCCAAAGGCCTCCAAGTTCTGCCACAGATGTAGTTGCTCATCCTTGTTTACTGCTGTTTTTTCCACAATAATCAGGAAATACAAACAGCCTATATGTCCATCGACTGATGTTTGAATAATGAAAATTGATTACATAGATACAATGAAAACTTATTCAGCTGTAAAGAAGGGATTGATGTAATTTGAAGGAACATGGATGAACCAAAATGTATGATATGAAGTGATAAAATCCAAGATCAGAAAAAGAAACTTCACTTGTTCTCTTTAATGTGTGGATCCTAGTGGCTAAATTTTTATATGTGAATTTAGATGGGGGTGAAGGTGAAGAGGCCAGCAAACAAGACGGGGTCCCTGAGAAGGAAGACAAATGACCTTGGGATATGGGAAAGGTGAAATGAAAACAGAAGGGGTGATACTGAGGGTCGACTGATTAGTTGGAAAAGTGGGGCCAGGAGTGAGGAGAGAGGAGAAGGTCAGATCACCTCAAACTAAGGCTGCACAGGACGGTCAGAAGGAAACCTGAATCATGCTAAACAAACAACAAACAAACAGAAAAACAGGCAGATGTAGCCTCTATGGATAGATAAAGCTGCTCCCAGAAGCCTGGATATGTTTTGAGGGTGCTGTGTTTTGCTTTTTGTTTTGCTTTGAGACAGGGTCTCCCTGTAACCCCTGCTGCCCTAACTCTCCATGTAGACAAGGCTGGCCATGATTTCACAGAGATCCACTTGCCTCTGCCTCCCAAATACTGGGTTAAAGATGCAGGCTACCTCTTCCACTAACGTATATTTTAAAATGAAAACCCTAATGCCGGGGTGGGCTACCTTCTCACAAACGGCTAGTCAAGGAGGCTTCCGAGGCTCCCAAACAATACAAATATTTTCTTATGAGCTATTGAATGCCCATAAGAACTAGATGGTAATACCTTACTGCTCAAAACCCTACCTGCTCTTTCACAGGGTGTAGAAGAATCAAGCTGGTATCAGAATGTAAACTTCCTCCCTGCTGGCTTGCTCTAGTGGAGAAGTTACTAGTATTGTTCGGCTAAATGCACAGAATGTGCCCATCAAATTGCTGCCTAAATAATTATGTTTATAGCCATAGGTGACTGTACTGCCAGCTTCGGTTAGAGATGCGCTTTTTTGCAGTAGGCAGTGGTAATTACAGACTTTTATCTAGCCAAAATGGTAAGTTTTTTAAATGCTCAACTATAAATGGAACTTCTATATCTTCCCTTACAATGCTCAGGGAACATTATAAATGAAAGGGTCAAGTGGATTTAAAAGCCTGAGGAACTTTTAGACTGAGATAGTAAACTGTTTTCAGGACATGACACTGTCTTTGCACTCTTGATTCTGCAGCAGTGCAGTTTATTTATGAAAGACCTGCAGAAGATCATGTCAATCAAAATTCTTCCATGAAATCCAGAAGTCTTATAACCATGTATGGTAACTAGGGGGAGGGGATCATGAGGCCATACCTTTCCCTAACATCAATAAACACTTTATCATCATTAGGGGAGGGAGAGGTATTTTTCTTAGGCTATATAGCCAATAGTAAGAAGCCCAGGCTTCTGTAAATATCCCCTCAGTCAAGACCCTATAAGCAAACCTAATGAAGTTGACTGAGTCATAAAAAAGAGAGCGGATGGGGAGAATGAGAGAAGGAAGGAGGTAGGAAGCGAGGAAGAGAGAGAGAGGAGGAGGGGCTATGGCTCAGGAGTTAAGAGTACCTACTGCTCTTCCAAGAGGACCTCTGTGAAGTTCCCAGAATCCACAAGTGGTGGCCCACATTCACCTGTAATGCCAGCTCCAACAGATCTGACACTTCTCGCCACAGAGGACCACCTGCACTCAACTTACACATATACTTAAACACACACACACACACACACACACACACTTAAATAATCTTTGAAATAAAATAAAAGAAAAAAATAATAGGGAAAAAAGAATAAAAAAGCATAAAAGTTAAAGAGGCTCTTGGTGAAAAGAGAAAAGGGACCAGTAGGAACAGAAGAACAGAAAAGGGTGAAGAGGATGAATATGATTAAAGACATATGAATTTATGAAAATATCATAGTGAATACCATTATTATGTATTATCAATACATGCTAATAACAGAATCTAAGGTGAGTGGGTAAAAGCCATGCTCTATACTGACAGTTCGTCAGTGCTGATTTTAGAAGCAGCATGCAAGATATAAATGATATCTGCCTTAATCTTCCATCACTGTGTGGTTCGGTTTTATGGTGAGGAGTGTGTGAGTTCTGGCAGATGAAATGTTGGCAGAAGATTTGACAAGATGGAGTGTCTGACTGTAAGATCTGGGGATGACAGTGGCTAAGCAGCTTTTTCAGCACACAGCAGGACAGAAGCTCATAGGAACTCACAATGGATGTGACAGCTTGTATAAGACCTAAGCAAGCTCAGGCCAATCAAAATTCCATCATGGAGGGGAGCCAGGGAAAGAAGACCCACCCCCAACAAGGTGCTATTGGCAATTGACAGATGCTGGGAAGAGAAAAGCCAGTCTTCTTTGATGCTGTGCCCCCTGGTGTGTTGACAGCACACTAAGAGAGAGACACAAACTCAAGGTATTTGGGCAGTGCAAGTTAGACCTGATGGGTTTTCAAAACAAAAGGAGGACACAAAACCTGGGAGGAGATGGCAGTGAATATGATAAAAATATATCAGTTTCTCAAAGAATCACAAAAATAGAGCCGGGCATGGTGGCTCATGCCTTTAAGCCCAGCACTCAGGAGACAGACAGGTAGATCTCTGTGAGTCAAGGCCAGCCTGGTCTACATAGCGACTTCCATGCCAGCTGAGGCTACAGGGAGACCTTGTTTCAAAAACACACACCCAGAAAGAATTACAAAAATATAATTTAACAAAGGAATTTCTTCTAGAATAGAAATCAAAGGCTCGTGAGAAATCTTTTCTTCTTCCTTGAATGGTTCCTTTCTGGTCATCTGGAAATACAAATCATTGGATGTAAAAGCAGAACAGGAAGGAGTCTTAAACAAGGCTCAAGAGAGAAGAAACTGTCTTTCAAGACAGACTCCTTTGAATAGCTATGTATCTCAATACTTTTGAAGATAAATGCCCTGTTTGTTATAGTTGTTTGAATTTTCTTGTGTTTTTAATTTAGACATACACAGTGGTTTAATATTTATACAAAGTCATTGAAATTATAAGATATAACAGTTATTAATATGACGGTTTCCATGATGAAAATGTCCATAAGTTCACCACTGTTCTCGTTTGAGATGGTTATTTATGCAGTTGAAACTTTTCTGATTTTTTTCTATGTATAACTATAGATAGCCTTTCCTACAGTACTGTACAGTTCTAACATTCAGATGCTAGATAGAAGTCTTAAACCCATGACTGAACACAGATCATTTTACCTGAATCATTTTATGTGTCTTCTCTAGTACAAGGAATAATTAACAATATTAAGTTAAAGTTTTGAGGAGTCTCTAAATGACTTTCAATGCCTACTTTTAAAGTACATGACACAATTGAGCTAGAAAGGACTATTTGATGTATACTGTAACCTGAAGCTTCATTATACAGCTCTAGGTTGTCAATGAAATCCTTTCATTAGGATGGGGCAGGATTTATATTATTTTATATATTGCAATTGTTTTGAATTCTTTCTAAAAATGTGTTCCATTATAGATAGCACAAAACTCTCAGATTTTCAGCATATGGGTTAAAGCTGTGTTGTTAATGCTTTGTTAAGCATAGTGAGTTTTCTCTGCAAGACACAGAACTGGGGACTGACTGGTTTATATAGATTTTTCAGGTATTACCCATTTATTCTCCTCAATCTCACTGGTGTATAGATGATACATAGCATCTAATGCAATTCACACACTTAAAGTATTAAAAAGAAGAATAGATTGAAATTAAAAATTATCCTTCAAAAAGTAAGATGCTTAAAGCATCATCACAAAAATGCATGAAGATTGTTCAATTTGCATCCTGCGAAAAGCTGCAGTTGGTGGCAGGAGGACGAGAAATAGGCTGAGGAGGTCCTACTGTCAATCACATGCAACACAGACTTTTGTTGAAAACAGGGAAAACTGCTAAATGTGTCTTCACGCTCCTTGCTTCTTTGAAGATTAAGTCTCAAAAAATAAAATGAGAATAAAGTTATTTCAAACCATTTTGTAAAATTAAACATGCTGGAGAAACTCTAAGTTTTGGCTTATTGGACAAATGCATAGACAGTCTGTTCACTGTCAGACATTTTGAAGACAGAAAGTAGAATGATGAATTCAACATTTACACACTCAAAACTTAGCTTGAGTCTATAATTCGGTGTAGCTAAGATTGCCAAGTTGAAAGATTACACTCTACAAAAATCTTTCATAGAAATGAAATGAGGGTGATAGTAACGAAAGTAAGATAATCTAAACAATATATATATATTACTCATTTGGTTCTAAATCCTCTACAGCATCTCAGATGATTCTCGTGATAGGCATAATACGAGGTGCATATTGTTTATTTTACATTTAGAAATTGTTTTATGGGACTGGTGAGATGGCACATCAGTTAAGAGCATATATGTAGGCAACACACTCATACTCATAAAATAAAAATAATAAAACATTAAAAATATAATGTTTTTAATAAATAAGTTAATACCCAAACAATTAATGGCAGAACCACACCTTAATTTAGGATTCGGTCTAAAACTGATGATTTAACCATTGGACCATATTGTGTCATCTTTACTGTCCTACACTAGATCACTTTGGGGCTCAGAAGGAGTTGGATCCACTTATAAGATTATTTAATAGGTGACAGATTTTAATTCCTTATACGAGTGCAACCTTATTAACATTTTAGTAACTTATTTGCATTGACCCAGAATATTTGAAAACTAGTATTTAAGAAACAAATTCTATGATTAAATAATCTAGAAAAAGGAGCTTGGATTCCATGTCACTTTGCTTGCCCATCTAGTATTAGTTTCGTTTGTTTTTCAGGACTGTCATCAGAGGGCTCCGTAACACACCGCACAGAATAATAGCTCTACAATTTTGTTAGCAGACCCTTATGAATATAACATTTTCAATAGAATTTTTAAAACTCTTCCATCTCTTTCAGATTTTATCCCATGAAAATGATGCGATTATAGGATTTTTAACCCTGAATCACAGTGTACTGAATTGAGCTTGACTACTGAGGCTTGGAGGGAAGAGCTCTCTTAGCCAAACAAGTTCTCAGAAAGGCTTACAAATCACTGGGCATTTTAAAAGTTTCTGTCTTATGAGTTTTAAAAAATCCCAGAGATGCTTGCAAATGTTTTCCAAGTTTTAAAAGCATGTGTGCACACATGGATGCGCGCACACACACACACACACGCACGCACGCACGCACGCACTTAAAAGAACTGATGCAGGGGGACATGGTCTTCTTACCACCTCGGCAGGATGAAATAGCTGTGTCTCCTAATGAAAGGAAGTGCCTTGCTGTTTTAGTGACTTTTCTTGCCACTCTGAAAAATGCCTGACAGACGTAACTTAAGGGAGGTAAGGTTTATTTTGAATCATAATCTCAGAAGCACCTGTTTTCATGGCCAGGAAAATGTGCAGGCTCTGAACCCTGGCCCATGGTGGGAGAATCTTTAATGCATGTTTGTTCAGATCTTATGAGATTAGGAAGCAAGCAGACTGAACCACAGGGCAATCTACGACAAATGTACAGCTACACAGAGAAAAACTCAAAACAAAAAATCAGAAACAAGACAGAGATGCCCACTCTCCATTTTTCTTCAAAATAGAGCTTGAAGCCTTAGCCAGAGATATGACAAGAGAAGATAAAAGGAGAGAAATAGAAAAGAAAGAACTCAAAGCATCCTTATTTGAAGATGATATGATTCCATACATAAAAGGAATAAAAAGAAACTCCACCAGAAAATTTCTGTAGCTGATGAATACTTTTGGCAAAGCTTCAGGATAGAAAATTAACACAGCATCAGTAGCTTTCCTATATTCCAACCACAAACATACTGAAATAAAACAGGCAAACAATCTAATTTTCAGTAGTCTAACAAATACCTTGGAATAAACCTAATCAGGACAGTGAAAAACCTGGAAGTGGAAACCCTGAAACACTGTAGAACAAAACAGAGGAAAATACCAAAAACTGGAAAGATCTCCCATGCTTGCTTGGGTTAATATTAATATTATAAGCATTAATTAAGCAGGCCAATATACCAAAGGCGATCTTCAGATTGAATGTAATCTCAATAAAAATTGTATCTACGTTCCTCATAAAAATAGAAAAATGACCCAAGACTTCATATGGAAGCTAAAAGATTCTTCATAGCCAAAGCAATAAAAATAATATTGCTGGAGGTATTGCATACCTGATTTAAAGTTGCAGTGCAGAACCATAGTAATATAACACACACAATATTGAAACAGACACATAGGTCTGTGTAATACTAGGATATTTAGAAATAATCTAATCTTTGAAAAAGTGGCCAAAAATGCTCACTGGGGAAAGACAGCCTCTTTAACAAATGGTACTGTAAAGCCTGAATATACACAAGTAGAATCTTGAAAAGAGATTCTTCTTACTCAGTGTGTTCAAAAATCAACTGCAAATGGATCGAGGGCTTGAACATGAAACTTGAAACACCAGAATTGCTAGAAGAAAAATTAAAGTTATATACTATAAGATATAAGCATAGATTAGAACCTTTTAAATACAATTCAAGTAGGTGAGAAATAAAGTCAGCAATTGACAAATGGAACATCATGTATTTAAAAAGTTTCTGTACAGCAAAGAAAACCATCAAATGAATGAAGAAGCAGTCTGTAGAATGGGAGAAAAGAGTTTTCACCCATATATCTGACAGAGGATTACTATCCAGACTATACAAACAACTCAAAGAAATGAATAAAAAAAAAAAACAACTGAATCAAAAAGTAGGTTGGGAATTGAACAGAGAGTTCTCAAAACATGAATATTAATAGCAAACAGACCCTTTAGCCATCCAGGAACAATTAAAACGGCTTTCAGATTCCAACTCATCCAATTCAAAATGGCTGTTATCAAAAACTTAAATGACAGCAGCTGCTACCAAGACAGGGGAGAAAAAGGGCAAGTCTTGCTCACTGTCGGTGGGGTGCAGGCTGATATTACCACCATGTCAGTATGGAGGCTCCAAATCTAGTCACCATATGAGCCAGGTTTTCTACTTCTGGACATATACTGAAAGATCCCTATGTCTTCCTACAGAGATGCTTGCTTATCCCTGTTCATTGTGGCTCTGTTCCTAATACTAAGTCATTCGGAGTGATTTGAATACTCTGTTCATTTAGTAGAATATTAGTAGCTGGTTCTCCTCTAGAGTTGATGATCTATCCAACCATAGGTTCTTGGCCCAGATGAGGGTATCGGGTGTGGGTTCCATCTCATGGAGTACACCTTAAATACAATCAGATGGTGGTTGGTTGTTCCTATAAGATTCCCGCTGCTATTGTACAAGTACTATGTACCACAACCCAGTAGTTATATAGTTCCCAGGTTTCACAACTGGGTAAGACAGATGATTGTTTCTCTCATTCAATAGTATGCATAGCATCTTCTGGCACTATGGAAGCTAGACAATAGGGATAAATCTTCCTGATAAGTACACCTTTGTTTTCTTTGCTGTGTTCTATGACTCAAATGTATTGTCTTCAGGACTGGGGTCTTACTGTCAAGTTCTGTAGGGTAACCAAGAGCAAAGGCAATAACCTGTAGTATCTGGAGGTCTATGAGATCCCTCTGGCCAACAGCTCAAAGAGAGGTAACCCATCCCTGGTACTGGGAATTTTGTTTGCTAGGACGAGGTGTCTAGTTAGGGTACTATCACTCTCTTATAGGATAACTGCATTTAAACTCTTGTATCCATGAGCTTCTTGCATTTGCCTTGGAACACCTGTAGAAGCCATGGGATGACAAAGGGGACATTTGGGGATGGTAATGTATTAAGGCAACGCATCTAGTAAGTCACAGATGATATAGTAGATACAGATATAGTGCCGCAGGGTAAACATTGGGAGTGGAAAGATTTAATTATGAATGAGTGTGGGGAAAGGCAGGGGTGAGGCTGGAGGCACGGAGAGTCAACCACAGTGAGAACTGTTCAAAGCCATGTGGAAACTCACTGCTAGGTTTCTTTCCCGTGACAAATATGACAAATATTCTTTCCATCTCTCTCAAGAGTTCACTGCTTTAAAGATTTAACAGACACTGCACACTAATGGTAGAAATGGTATACAACATATTGTATAAAATTCACCCACCCCCAGCTCTTTACATCTCTCTATCCACCATGAGTCTTAGACTTGAATTTATAATGCTTTAACATGCCGATAGGTCTTTCTCAAGTTCTTTTTCTGGCCGCTTCCACGTAGTGAGAAGTCTTATTATAAGTTTAGGCCTCATTATGCTTCACAAACCAGAAAAATTTGCCATTATTCTCAGGGAATCCCATTTGTACAGATGTTATCTATCCAATATGTATTTTCAAGGAGTACTATGACATATTGAAGCAAATCAAAAAGAAGAAGGCCCGAACAGTAAAATGTCTACAAACATGTCATGTGAGGGATGTGACTGTCACTGTGTATTCAAGAACATGGTGCTGCTGAATCCAAAAAAGACTCCCTATTCTAGCAAGGACATGATAGCTTCCTTCCACTATTTGAAGAGCTACCATCTATATATTCTAAGTAATGTTAGAGGACAAAACTTGGATCAATAGGTGACAGGTTCAAGGAGGCTGACTCATAATCTATAAAAATTTATTTGTTGTTTTGGTTGGAGCTGTTGTTTCAGCTCACTTGGTGCCAAAGAAGGCTGCACTGTAAGCCATCATGTCAGCACCAATAGCCCCATAGTAAGTAGAGTATAGAAAGAATGACCTAAGTCATTTAGGAGTTGAAGTTTGTGTTATTATCTGTCACTGAACTATTCCCAAATAAACAGAAATCGAATCTGACTGAGCCCTTCTCACTCAGGTGAAGAGTGTTTTAGAAGCCGCTGCTCACGCTGCAGCTTCTGCTTCAACGCCCAGGCTGTAGACAGAACTGAGTCTGTTATCTTGAAGTTGCTCCACTTCCTCCCATCCATTTCTCTTACCAGATTCCGAAGCTTTTCCTATAACAATGTGTAACAGTTCTCTAGAAGCTGTCTACATTGAGCTATGTGAAGGAAATAAGAATGTGTTTAAAATATTCCCTTGTCCTGAAATCTTTTTAGGTTAACAGTGTATATTCAGGGTGGCTTGTATAAAATAAGTATAATTTAATATGGTGCAGCTATGAAAGTGCTAGAAAATGAATCAAACCGTAACTTGTGCCAGAGGTTTAGAATAAATAAAGTCATGTTTCAGTGTATTTGAAATAATGTCACAGCAAGGCAACATACATAATATAAATATTCTTTCACTTCTCAGTTTGATTAGAATAGCAAGTACATATTGAACAGTTATTTTGAGTCATAAATCTGACTCAAGTTACCATTCTATTTACAGTTTGTTCTTTTATCTTTTTCCTTTCACTAAAGCAGCAGTCAAAGCTTATATTTAAGTGTAATACAGACTTCATTGAACATACTAGCTCCATGATGGAGCTCATTTTATTAGTCCCTGAACTCGATACAAAGCATCAATTGCTGAGGGTCACACTGCATTTTTCTAGCTGTCATCCCAATATCTTCCTGAGTGCCATCTGCAATGTCTCAAGTTCTTTATTTATACTGAAACTCATTTAGTTTGATACAAAACCTATTTCCAAAATGCCTGCAGTACACAAAAAAGCACTTTATCACTAGACAGCCCTTTGCTTCAGAGATAGGACTATCGGCAAGATTTTCTTTGGTCATGGACATCTCGACAAATGATGATAGTATCTTTGAGAAGAAGCAATCTTAATTCTAACAAAACACATAAGAAATGAAAATAAAAAAGGTAGATAAAAGACAGTTAAATGTGGCTTAGTGAGAAACCAGAGCTCAGTTCCCTGCTTCTATTACACAGAGAGTGTGGAGGCTGGTGACAGTGTTGGTAATAGGTTAACAAGACTCTAACCTTCATTTAAAGAATCTAAGCAGATAAAATTGGTGGAGAAACTCCTGTGTGGAAAATAAGCAGTGCTTCTGTTGAGGCAAGGTGAGCTGTTTAACTACAGCAGGAGCAGAAGCAGGTGCTGCAGGGACTAGCAAACCGACGGAACACTGTGCTTTCTTCAGGCAAGTCTTACAATGGTCTATGAAATTGCACATTACTGAAGGTCATCAAGGCCTGAGAGAAGAGTTTGGAGACTAAACATGATACTATTGAAACTAAGTTTAAAAAAAAAAAAAGAATGGGAAGCCTAGAAACTTTTAAGAAAGAGAACAGGTAGAAAAGAAGCTAAAATCTAAGAATCTCTTAAGAAACAGTTCCTCCCTTAAGATCTGGGCCATGAGAATTCTCAGTCTTCCTCCCAGGGATAGTTTTCCTTTCCATTCTGAGACTTCCCTGCTCCAATATGCAGCTTATTTTTCTCACTGTTCATATCTGAAGGTTACTGGCGCTGTTGTCATTTTTATTCTTATACTGACATCTTAGACCACAAATTCTCTAAAGATTTTCCCATCTGCTTCTGAAAAGAATAAACTTTTCAAAATAATGGACTTTCAGACATAATCAGAGTTAAGATGCTTTGTTACAGAGCTGCATAAGTGTTTTCTTTCAAGGAAATGGTTGCAGATAACATTTGAATTTTTAGGCAAAGAAAATAATAAGGTGTTTCCCAGGAGTAATGCAAAAAAAATGAAAATGGGCCAGCTCTTATTAAACCTCTTTTGGAAGGGAATCATAATAACCCACTGGTCAGAGACTTTACCTTCCCTGTGTTGTTAAAAATTCCTGATCAGTTATTTAATGTAAGTGAAACTATTTTTAACATACATCATAGTAATACAAACTGCTTGGAGAGATAAATAACCCTCTCATCGAGTTATAACATTGCATAATTTATTAATGTAGATAATAGTAATTCAGTATGATCATTCAAATTCTGCTTATGCAGTGAATCTCTTCATTTTTTCCCCAAATGCCATTTTACACACACACACACACACACACACACCACATGTGTGCACACATACAGGATGGAATGGTTCCATGGTTAACATGTGTTTCAAGAATAGTTCTCAGGGGGAAAGGGTGATGGTGGATATGACCAATTTTAAAACCATTTTTAATCAGTTTTGGAAAGCTACTACTGATAAGATCTCATCATTTAGAAATTTTGCTAAAGAGAAGTGTCAGAAATAAATATGTCCTTTTGTGGGTCAACCACAAAATAATAAAGAAAACCTGATTTCAAGAAGAACTTAAACAATAGTAAATTTAAACAGAAGTTATCAATGGACTGATCTTTTTCTGAAATTTGAAAGGAAGGACGATGATCAGATTTTTTAAAGGAACTAATAATAATAAAATACTTCCTGTGCGTTTTCAAATAAATCCTATTTTGGCCTAAATATTTTCCTATCGTTAGATATATAAAATAAAGCTGTTTTTAATGTCCTCTTTTATAACATAATTGGTTATCTAAAGTAATCAGTTATAATTAAAAATATATTTGAATTCAAATATATTTATTTTCCACTGATTATAAAAACCAGGCCATTCATGCCTGAATTTGAACTTTAATTCTATCACTTAAAGGTAATATAACCATGAATTAGAGTTCTTTCACCAGAATCAATATATGTATAGTGTTAAAGTAATGTCTGCCTATTAGTAAGTGCCTAACTTATAAATGTTTTATTGATAACCTTAATTTAAACAATTTAAAAATGAAATGAAATAAAAACTTCAACTACTTAGATTGGTATATTATCAAAATTAGTAAATTATAACAAAACAGATTTCATAAACGTTACCAGAATATCAGAAAAATACAGAAGAAATAAGAGTCGTCTAAAACCATATGATCTAGTAAAAATATTTATTTCTTTTATTTTGTTATATGTTCTTAAATTTACTGTGCCTGTACTTTGTGATGTCAAGATGTACACATAATTTCAAAGCATGAAAAAATCTTTATTTATGCATTCAGAATTACTAACTAGAAAAATAAACATCAAAACTATGAATGTCTTACTAAACACTTAACAGTTCTGTGTCATTAACCTCACACTAATGGCATTTGTAGATAAATGAAAATAAGTTACCAAATATGCAATTATAGTTTTAAAATGTTTGCATACCGAAAATACACAGTATGATATTATAAAATTTAAAATATAGGTTGTAATGGCAGAGGAACACTTTGACCTTTTTGAAAAATGACTTTTGAACTGAGACCTGAAGAATGGAAATGATTATATTGCTGGATTCCAGGACTGATCTCCAGAAAAGCAAATGCCTGGGTGCTCAGAAGCATGCTTGACTAGGGAGGAATGCCCAGGAATTGAGAACTGTGTAAAACAATGTGCGTGAGACAGGCTGTCCCTGAGGCTCCTATCAAAACTGGTTGACACAGTCCAATGACTGAATTTATTCCAAGAACAATGGAAAAACAATGAAGAATTTTGTGCCATAAAAATTCCAGTCATGTGAGGAATGGACGGTAAAGGACTCTAGAATGGGTTAGGTGGGAGTATGTAGCAAGCTTTGAAATTCTAAATGAGAGATCACAGTGGGTGTTTTTGAGAAGGAAGTATTTTGAGGCAGGTCTCCAGGTAGACCAGCTGGACTGGAACTTGCTATGTAGACCAGGTTGGCCTGGATCTGCCTGCCTCTGACTCCTAAGTGCTGGGATTAAAGGCATGTGCCATGTGCCCAGCAGTTTTAGCCTTTGAATTGATTACTTGTAAATTTCCCTGCTAAATCAACTATAATATTTTTAAAGTAGAATTTCAGATTTGTCCATTATTTAATTATATACGAAAACATAGATTCATGGGAAAATACATGTGAATGTATTTGAATAACTTAGTTTAATCCCTTTATTAAATAAAAAAATGTACATACATGATGAAAGTAACTGGCTCAGAATTTGTGGTGCCCTTGTCTCATTCCTCCAAGAATAACTTGTAAAATATCCTTTGGTGATAGACTTTATCATGTTCTGGATAACTGGGACAATACACTTGCTCTCAAAATGGAAAATTCCAAGCCTATGAAGTGAGAATGTTTTTAGTGTTTCTTTAAAAGCTTATGGTATAGGTGGCAGGTAAATGTGAACTCTTGTGCTGGCCATTATTACATAGGACTTCTTCTGGAAGCAAGAATCATTCATTTTCTTTTCTCCTCTTTTTTTGTCATTTTCGTATTCTAGTAAAAGAATTATGAGAAGAGGTTCTGAGAGGCGGAACGTGGGCAGTGACCAGCAGGATGAGGAGCCCAATTCAAACTGGTAAGGAGACAAATACCACCCTGGGCTTCCTCCTCTATGTGTCTTGACTTGAACTGATACAGTTTTGTATGTAGAAGCTATTATGGTCTGCCAATTTTAAAAATAACAATGTTTCACAAATTTAGATTCGTTAAATTTATTCTTGTGAGTTGGAAGACCTGCAAAAAGTCATTTTCTGTGGGATAACTGTCAACAGCAGTTTTAAAACAAATTTAAAGTAACTATATGATCGTAATAAAGTTGTTTACATTCTTTATTCTTTGAATGTTAGTTTCTTTATTTTACAGTAGATTATGCTTACTTTATTAGATTTCATAAGAATTAAACCAAGAAATTACATGTAGAAACTTTTGTTGTTTCCCTTCACATAGTGAAGAACAAAAAGATATGATTCTTTTGTTTGTTTGCTTGTTGTTGTTTTTTTTTTTTTTTGCTCTTTTTGAAACAGCATCTCCCCCCTGTAGTCTCAGCTAACCTGAAACTTGCTATGTAGACCAAGCTGGCCTTGAACTCATAGAGATCTGCCTTCCTCTGTCTCCTGAGTGCTGGGATTAAAGGTGTGTGCCACCACACCAGGCTCTGATTCATTTTTATAGAATAGTTTCTACATGCCAAGTCATGTAGAAATACTTATTTGTATTCTTTGCTTTAGCCCTCAGTATCATCTGAAAAGTTAGTAGGTATAATTACCTTCTCACTGGTAATTGTATTTTCAACATATCAGTGACTTGCCATCAAATCTCCATGCTCCCCAAGAGAACTTTTGGGTTACTATTCTTTCTGGTGGGAGTTTTTGTTCCTGCATTTATTTATAAAGCCAACAAACACTTTTGGATATTTATGCTTTAGGGAGCTTCTTTTAGCTGAGAAGCCATACAAATTCCAGAAAGATACTTACTTACAATATGATAGTTGTGTGTTTACATGTGGCCTTATAGCTTGCAAATGGCTTATAAATATGTAAATGTGTCTTATCCCACATTGATAAGAATCAGAGATGAGATTCATTCTCTCAGTTCTTAGAGATAAGGATGCCAAGATCTTGAGAAGTCAGCTGGTTCACTAGACATCTTAGTGCTCAGAGCTTCTTAGATTTTGTAGTTCACGGTCAGTATGCTTTATATCCATTACATATTGAATATTTCTATAAGATTACTAAATGTAATTGCTAGAGATAGGACATGATTAGAAATAAGATAGAAAAATACACCAATCTGCAGCTTTAATTATTTTCATCATTATTCTGCAAATACCAAATAACTGTAGCACATTTTAATAAATGTTTTTAATGCTCTCAAAACCTAATTCCTCATAGTATAGACAAGTGACTCTGCAGACTGACACCATGGTAGAATACCATGAGGCAAATCTCCAAGTGACTCCTCTCCTTGAGCTTCTAGCTTAAGTCTGCTCACGCCTTGTAGGCTGCTGCTACATACAGTAAGAAATCTCTTTTACGATCCATGGGGAAATAAGATTGGATTTTAAATTGCTAAAGCAAAGCTGGTGTCAGGAAAGTGGTGATGACAACATCTGCAAAGAGTGTCTTGAAACAATTGATAAGGAAAGTGAAAGGCAGTTGGAGGTTCACAGGAATGACTTCTGAATCCAAAGACATCAAGACTTCTAAAATTTGGTGTTTTGTTGACTCTCTCAAGGTTTTTTGATTTCTTTTCTTTTCATTTTACTTATTCTTAAAAGAAAAGTTGGGCTACATTTAGAACTTGTTGGTTCCCAAGCAATGCACAGACTTGTGTGCCATTTGAAGAAACAGAAGTGGCTCTTGGCCTGCTCTGAAATGAAAATGAACTACATTTGCCCCACTACACTGAAGAGGCTGGAAAATAAATGTTACTTGTTCATTTCAAAATCTACCAAAGGAAATGGAGTACTTTTGTGTGCAAACTGAAATGCACATTGAATCAGCAGTGAGAATATACTTTCTTTGATGGTTTTGTGGCTTTCTCAGTTCTATTGAAATGGATCCAAATATTTACATGTGCTATTTTACTAAAAACTATTCTATCATCTGTGTCAAAGTTTTGTTGCACACATGTTCACGAACAGCTTTTGGTTATGAGTAAATATTACAAGAAGATTGAATTTTTCTCTAAAAGATGCTGACTGGATGCATTCTATCATTGTTTGAGATGTCAGAAAAAAGTTAACTTTTGTTTTTTAAGTTTTGTCAGCTTAATAGCACTTGATACTCTTAAAATGCCTGGAATTTCACATCAGAATTAAAACGCTAAAATATCTACACACATACACACATACGTACACACACACATACACACACAGGATATAAGGTGCATAAGAAAAAATTGAGGTTCTTATTCTATTATTATGTTGTGGGAAGAATCCATATTATTAAATTAAAAATTCACAATATAAAATAGAGAAATTCTAAGGCTTAACTATTGTAGTGAGACTGTGCCATTATTTTCCACCTATTGACCCATGTTTTTAAGGGCTGTATCAGAAAGTTAAGCTGTCGTGAATGACACTATTCTTCCGTTAGTGACTTTCACTCTATATCTGTTTACTGATTCTCTGTTCTGCTCCCTCTAAAAATGGAGGAAATGAAGAAAGGATTTAATGTAATGCATTGCATCCAAGGAAGAAGAGACAGGCAGACATTGCATTCGTAACCTCTATAAGAGAGACAAGAGTTGTGTGTGCATGATTGCATAATGTTCTTTAGATCAAAGGGAGAGTACCAGTCAGGAAACAAGATATTCCGCCAGCACTGAAACGGAGATGCTTATCTGAATGTGCACTTACAACTCTGAAGAGGTTCTCTGAGCTATTCATTGGAATTAAGGCCTGAAGTTGTTCCTGCCAGTCTACTGTTCAGTTGTGAAGCCTAGACTCTTCTGCTAATGTTTAAGTATCAGTTAGGCAAAGGGATGAAGGTCAGTCTTACCATCATCGACTAGAAAACAGTACACTTTCTAGATATTTTCAGAATCTCTGGTCTATAAAGAAACTATAGCAGCCAGCAAAACTGATCTGGACTTAGATAATGATGGCTTGGCATGGAGATGAAAGCCTTGGAGGAAAAACTGTGTAGAACAAAGAGTTAATAGACGCAAAGAAAAGACATATTGAGAGATTGTCTTGCCATTCTCACTTATCCACTGAATTACTCAGAAACTGAAGCATAGAGGAGGAATCAAGTGAACTACAAATTACAGAAAAGAAACTTCTACAAAGAAATGGAAGGAAGAATTAAATCGGACTTTGGAAATGGCAAAGAATAGACTGGGGGATTTATTTGAGAATTTTTCTTGACTGGTCAATTGTTTTTTATGACTTGAAAATTCAACTTTAGTGGATATTGCTACTTTCCCAAATGTTTTTGCCATACTGCATTCATAGAAGCATGGTATAAAATTTTATTATTTTGCATCTTACCAACATTTGGTAATTTCAAACATTTGCGTCTTAGCAGTTCTGACGGATTGGATTGGACTCATGGTTTTAGTTAGCATTTTTGTGACCGCCAGCCACCATGGCCTTAATGACACCAAAGCAGCAGTTCCCTAGCACCCCACATTGCATGGGTCATGGAGATTTAGAAGCACGCATCAGGACGTGTGACAGCAGATGTTCTTCCCTGGGAAACCCATTCTCTCTGTGGAGCTTTTTTTCCCATTTTCCCTTAATAAACCTTTAAAAATCTACATTTGTTCTTCTTTTAGAAAAAGAAGTGTGGCAGCTTTATTCACCTGTGTGAATGAACTCTCATTATAAAGGGACTTCGAATCCCCTTTGACACAAGAATATGCAGTTAGATAAGACTGAGGTTGTTAAATATATGCAAGCTTAATGATCCTCTTCAACTTAAAATCCAACTCTTCTAGATTTGGTCAACTTTAACTTTTCTACTTGTTAATTGATGCATAGCAATCTATCAATATTTGTCTGGTTTCATTGGGTACCAAACAATCTTATTGCAATGGAATCATAGTAGAGTGGTGATGATTTGAGTCTGTTGCAGGAGAATGATTGCACACTCCATTTCTATGCTAGGAAAATAATTATTTGTCCGTCTATTTGAAACTAGGAATGGCACATGGGCAACAAGCATGAAAATGGTCCAGAGGATGCATGATTTTGACAGAGGGCTAGGGCTCTCACCCATGCTGCAAGTGTGACGGCTCCAATCACTTTTTAAGATATTTTCTCCCGTGGCTGGGTGGATGGTTCATTTCTTTCCAGTGCCATTAATTTCCACAGAGAGTTAGAACTTTGCAGACATGATGTTGAGACAATTTTGGTTTGCATAATTTGATATTTTGCTGTTATGAATTGCTTTTCATGGAGTCATAATATTAGGAATTAGCTCAATTCAAATTCATGTTTGATTTTGCTGTAGCAAAATGCATATTATATCACAACTATTTTCTTGATTTTGTAAGTGTGAGGTTCTCTAGGCTTGTGTGTGTGTGCGTGTGTGTGTGTGTGTCTGTGTGTGTGTGTGTATTCCCATTTTGGTGAACCTATCATTTCTATCCCCCTTCAGGACTTTTTCACATAAAATTCAGCTTTAAATGTGTATGGAAATTTTACTTATTCATAGCTCTGCCTTATTTATGTCAATCTAAATTACCTTTATATACTATAGATTTTATATAGATATAATTACTTTTTGTGTGTTTGTCTTTTAAATCCTATGTAAAACAATAAGTGAAATGCAAATCAAATTCTAATATGATTTTTATTTGCCTATGCATTTACTCTTCAAACTTTGTATCTTCATATGACTATGAGTTACTCTTCAGAGTGTTTTACTTCAAACTGAAAGACTCCCTTTTCCATTTCTGGCAGAGCACAGTAAGTCTCAATAATATTTCTCACTTTTGGGGGAGAATTTCTTCATTTTGTCTTCATTCTTGGAAAGTTATAAGAAATATAGAATTCTAGGTGGACAATTCATTTGTTTTTTGCTTTTAGCAGGTGAGATACACCACCCTGCTGCCAGAAAGCAGCAGGATTTCTACTCAGATTTCTGGTCAGAAATCTGCTGATAGTCTCACTGAGAATCGCTTATACTTGGTGAGTTGTTCTCTGGCTTTGTTTTTCAACAGTGTCTTGGTTTGGGTTTCTTTATTTATCTCACGTGGATTATCTTGAGATTCACAGATCTAGGACTCTTCCCAAATTTGGAAACATTGTAGCCATTATTACTTCTCTTTCTCTATCTTCCTCCCTCCCAGCCTCTGCCCAGAATACTATTGGTTGACCTAATTATATCCTTTAAGCCCCTGAGCTCGGCTTTGTTCACAGATCATTTCAAATAGCTTATATTTAAGTTCAGTAATGTTTTTCCTCCTTTGTAAAGCCGTTGACCACCTCTAATAAATTTTCAATTCAGGCATTGAAATTTGTGGCTCTAAAATTTGTGTTCTGTTTAGGTTTTTCTGTCCTAACAGAGGGAACTGGAAAACTTTCTCACAGGTTGAAGGTGGCTTTTCTTGGGGTATTTACTTGGTTGCCTAATTTATATATAATTTTGATATATGATTTCAGTAGTTCCAGAAGAATGCCAAAGACTGAAAAACTAAGCCTTTTTATCACCGAGCAGAGGAATTAGTAAATTTGCTATGTCAATATTGTTCCTGCTATTTGATTGCTAGTCTCATGTATGATTTCAGAGACAGTGAGCTAAAGCTAGGTGTCAACAAAGGTAACTTTGGCCAGTTGGTCAAATCTGTCTTTGTATCCTATCATCAGAGCTAGCTCAGAACCAATTCTCATTAATGTATAATTTTAGTCACTTAACCAAATTCTTTCTGTTGTTAAACAGTATGCATGTAATATAAGGGCAGATTTATCATTTCATACATTTCCTTTGGCATATTTAGTAAGAGGAACAATTGCTACCTCAGAACCTTAAGTAGTAAAGTGCTGATTAATTATCTTAAGCAAAGTTCCCCAACCTTAAAAGAAATGCTATTGAAAATCATCTTTAAAATTTGGTAAATGATTAAAAGCAGAATAAAGACAAGTTAGTGCCTGTGTTGTTCAGATTTCTGTTACTTTAATCAACACCTGAGAAATTAACAGGGGAAGGACTCATTTCCACTCATAATTTCAGAAGTTTCAGTTGATGGTGATGTAATTCTATTGTTTCTAGGTCTCTGGCAAACTGTAACACCAGAGTAGGGGACATATGGCAGATCAAAATTGTCATTGAGAGAGACAGACAGACAAATCTCCTCTACACACACGGGGGGATGGGGGGGAGAGAATATGAAATAGTCCAGGAAGATCATGAGTCTGTGGCAGTTTAAGATATATAGCAAGTTATAGGCTAGCCTGGAGATGGAAAAGAAGACACAGTCTCAAAATAAAATATAACAAATTTCCCCTTCAAGGCATGACCTCAATGGCCTATTCCCTCCTACTTGGCCCTGTATTCCAAAGTTTCACCAAACCCATTATCAAATTATGAATCTGAAAGAGCCTTCAGGACTAATTAACTCCTAAACATCTTATCTCTGAAATCTGCTGCACAGGAAAGCAAGCCTTTAAGGCTTGAACTATTAAGGCACATTCCAGATGAAAGTGGTATCAGAGGATATATGGAAATATAGTTCATTCATGTATTGTGCTTAATTGACCCAAAGGATACCTCAGATACCATTGGTACATTTCTTTCACAAAGAGCTTTCAAAATAGAAACATTTGTGATTGATCTGCCTGAGGGGAACTACATGTTTAACATATTCTTCCAAAGTAGAAATCACTGAAAATGACAATCATATTGACAAAAGAAAGCATCTGTTAGTGGACGTTATAGATATGAGATGATTTAATGTTCATCAATGGAACTATAATATAAAACAGTCATATTTTATTTTACCTTAAATAGTATTTTTATTCTTTGAGTATTTATAAATGTATATTGGTCATGTCCATCATCTACCCTTACCTTCCTTTAACCCCTGTGTTTATCATCCCATTTCCCTCCTAACATCAGGCCATTTTTATCACTGTTGATAATGTCTTGTGTCCAATTAGTGCTGCCCATTTCTGCAGGGGTGTTTGTCCATCAGTGAGGCATGAACAACCTACCAATGGCCAAGTCACCAATGAAGAGGGGATTCCTGCTTTCTCACTGTTAGCTGAAAATACCTCCTCTTATAGGTATGGGACCTCAGGGATACCGCCCCATCCATGCTAACTTTTGACTGGCTAGGTCTTGTGAAGGTAACCACAGCTGTTGTGGGCTGATGCAGACAATGGGCTTGTCATGTCCAGAAGTCCTCTATGTCATCCAGCTTTTTCATTCTATCTGCCTCCTCTTCCTTGAAGTCCTCTGAGCCTAGACTGGTGAGGAGTTGAAGTAGGTGATCCATCTTCACCAGATCGCTCAGTGTCAATTACACTCAAGCATTTTGACCATTCATGAGTCTCTGCACTAACCACTCCCTATTGCAAGAAGCAGCTTCTCTGACCAAAGTTGATGGGTGCAAGAAATGAAACATACAAGCATGAGAAAGCCATATGGATACTTACTGTCTTCTTATTCAAGAACATTCAGTTAGAGTAGACAGTAGAACACAGTGGTGTGAAAGAAAAAAATTGTCATAGTTAAAGGTTTAGGTGGGGAAAGAAAGACCAAGAAGAAGAGATAGAGAATGGGCTAAATGTACATGAAAAAGTGATATGAAATCCATTAGTTCACAAACAAATTAAAATTATAATATATGATTTATAATATATATTTAAAATTATATATAAAGGGGAGTTTGAACAGAAGTATTCTGCTTGAGTCAACAATGCTGCTCCCAGAGACATGAACTACTAAAAGAAAAGCTCGGTGACAAGCACCGGATACCTACATATGAGTTACTGGTCAGTGAGATCTACCCAAAGTAGCATAGGCTACTGCCATTGTGCTTGGTAGCCTGTCGCTATGGCTAGGTGGTCAAGACCCTACTGCTGAAGACATCATTCACTTTGAAGACAGGACACCAAAATCAACTTCAGACTTATCAAGAAAATCTCTCCCTGATGGCTACCTTTCATATTTCCAGGAGACTGCTAGGGGAAAAACATCAGTGGTTTTACCCAGTGCTAGACCTTGAATGTCACAGTATTGATCTAACTGGCAAGATGTGCTCACTAGAACATCAGTGGATTGATAGTTCCAGGAGTAATCAACTACATTCTGATTGAATATAAGAACTGTTCCACAGGAAGAATAAGTGCTTGGCATTGTAAGCATGGTCAGAAGGCCATGACTGGGGAGTTCAAAGGCCCTAGGAGGAACCTACTGTTGTTTAGCTAAATGGTCATGCTGTCAAATTGCACTCTAAATGTTTATGTTTATACCTATAGATAGATTTTAAATTCTTGTTTATTCTTTAAAAACATTGAACATATCAGAAATCATTGTAAAGGCATAATATGAAATAGATAAAAACGGGTCACTTCGTGTAACTACAAATGAAACTATAATTATTACAGGAAAGAATATAAAGAACTCCAGATGTATTAACCCAGTGTAAAATTTTTTGCCATTGCTCTCAGTTAAAATACTTACCGTATGTTGATCCTATTTTCATTACATCACTATGTGTGCCCTTAATTTCATTATAATTCTGTCCATGAGTGACTTTCCTCATACTTCTTTGACTTTCTCCTCTGAGCCAGTTCTCATGCATGTGTTCTCATAAAACTCCATATATCCAAGTACAAACATACACATATATTGGGTTCTACAGGAACTCTTCATTGCCCATGAAACACAAATAATGGAATAAGAGCATGGGCTTTGTTCATCTATTCCTAAAACATAATTGTGTAGGAGATGTGTATGAACAAATCTCTGATTATCTGTCCACATGTTTCTTTACCTGTAAAATAGGATGCTGACATCAAACTCACAGAGTAGTTGACAAAATTAAATATGGAAGAATAAGCAGGACTGTCACAGGGGTGGCGCCATAGGCTTTTATGCTATCTACGTTTCCTTCTTAAGAACCTTGACAAGATATAATTAGGAAGTGACACTTGGACCATTTCTCTTAGAAACTTAATTTTTCTTTGTAATCTGTATTATACACCATACACTATCCTTTAGTCTTCCTCTCATCTCCCATCAAATTCGAAATGTGAGCCTCACTCCCAGGCTACGGATGCCAGTTTAGCTGATAATCCAAATGTACTTCAGGGTCCTGATGCCCCACATCTGATAACATGCTGGGTAGCTTCAGTTGTCAACTTGACACATTTGAGAAAAAGGAACCTGAACTGGAAGATATTCTCTAATGGACTGGCCTGTGGGCATGTCTGTGAGGCATTTTCTTCATTATCGTACTATGTGAGAAGGCCCAGGCTGTTGTGGTGGTGCCACCCTTGGGCAGGTAGTCCTGGGTTGTATAAAGCTGGCTAACACAGGCCAGAAGAACAAGCCAGTATGCAGTTTCTCCATGATCTCTGCTGCACTTCCTATCTCCAGGTTCCTTCCTGGACTTTCTTCATGGTGGATTATCATTTGGAATAATAAACTTAAATAATCTTTTTCCTCTCCAAGTTGCTTTTGGTCATTGTGTTTATTACATCCAAAGAGAAAACCTAATTAGAACAGGTGGTAGGATCAATTTCTTTGAATTCTTTAGGAACGCAGAATACGACTTTAAAGTATATTTTAAATCATTTCCCATCAGGAATAGATGGCGTGTTCGAACAATTGTTTTCACACAGAATGTGCGGTTTTCTTTGATGGAGCAAATAAAAAATTAAAATACCAAGGAAAGATGGAAAACACCATTTTTTCGAAAGCCCCCAAATAAATGACAGTAAGGGGTGAATTGTGGAGAGGCCACAGAAGCCCTGACAAGACAGCTTGTGCAGGACTATGGGCTCCTATTGAGGCAGATCAAAAATTCCTTATTATCTCAGTATTGTGTAATAGGTTTTAAAGTGCCCATCCAGAGCATTATTTTGATTTGTGTTCCTTTAGAATCAAGCACAATTTCCAGTACTATCATCTATCATTTCATATTGTTATAAAAGTGAACCAAATATTTGTAACAGATTGTATGTTTATCTTGGTGTCAGATAAGACGATAAAGAAAGGGAGGCAAGCAGTGGGCTTTCCCACATTATGGTGTGTTTGCAAGAATGAGAAGTTGCTTTACCCTTTGGAAGGGCATTTTCTTACTATACCTTTTTAAAATAATATTGGACAAAAGAGTAAAAGAGATGTGAGACTATAAATATTTCATATCTGTTTATACTGTAAAGGTAAGTGTCTGTTCGCTTGCCATTTTTAATAGCCTTCCCATCACCCCTTGTTCAGGCTTAGACATGTTTGTTGCTGTGGAATATGACTCATCTTAAATCGTCTAGAAACTAGAGAGATGACTCAGTGGTTAAGAGTACTGGCTGCAGTTGCAGAAGATGAGGATTCAAATACCAGCACCCACATGGTGGCTGACAACCCACCTTAACTCCAGTTCCAAAGGATTCAATGCCTTCTTTTGTCCTCCACGGGCACTGCAAGACACTTACACACATACAGATAATACACTCATAACACATAAAGTAAAAATAAATAAATTAAAAATTAAAAATACACACACTAGGGCTGGAGAGTTGGCTCAGCACTTAAGAGCTTCGGTTGCTCTTGCAGAGCGCACAAGTTTAATTCCCAGCACCCACATGGCAGCTAACAACTGTCTGCAACTCCAGTACCAGAGAAATTTGATGCCCTCTTCTGACTTCTCCAGGCCTTGCACAACACTGATTCACTTACATACATGCAGACAATACACTTATACACATAAAATAAAAATAAGGAAACATTTAAAAAATACATACACTACAATAATTAATTTCAAAAGGAAGTATTAAACTATTTGATTACATATGAATTGTATTTCAAATAGTATACTTTGAAAATTTGAAATCATTTTTGTAACTCATAATACATGTTATGCACATTACTAGGGTAAGACATGATCTTTCATTACATGCACACATTGTCTAATCATGTTGCACACACATATCTCTTAAAATGTTTTTTACTACTTTATGGGAACAAAATATTTACAATCTTTTGTATAACTTTTAAAATATATATAACAAACAGGTGCTATCTATAGTTATTCTGTTACACCAGAAATTCTCACATCTGTCTGCCTGTCCTTTAATACGCATTGTTCAGCATTTTCTCCATTCCATTATTTTTCCTCATCTTCTGTTAACTATTATTTTATCTATAGGATAAACTTCTTTAGATTCTTCATAAAAGAGAGATCATGCAGTAATTATATTTCTGGTTCTCACATTTCATATGTTGTAATGACCTCCAGTTCATTTCGTATTATCTCAAATGGCAGGATTTCAATTTGGGGGGCTCATTAATGTTCCACTGTGCATATGTACCAATTTTCTTTATCTATTCCTAGACTGATAATCAGACAATTCTGTTATTTCCATTGCTTTTGTCTATTGTGAATAGTGTTGCATTGAATATGAGTGTGTGGGTGGCCTTTGGACATATATTGAACATATATATATATTACTTTTAATTTCTCAATGATCATCCATAATTCCATAATGATAATGATTTCTGCCTAGGCTGGCCTAGCTTATATTTCAACAACCAGAAAGCTTTTTCCTTTTCTTCTATCCTAGCCTGCCTTTATTACCAGTGATTTTTCTGATAATAGCTCTTACTAATATGAGATGATGCATCATTTTGGTTTGGGTTTGCATTTTTTTATGATGTTAAGCATTTTCTTACATGCCTTTTGAGCATATTTTTCAAGTCTATTTAAGTCTATTGTTTATTTTCAAATGAGGATATTTGTTTATGAAGACTCCTGTATATTGTAATATGCAGCTGTCAAATACTTTTGCTCTTCTGTGAGTTGTGTTTTCACTCCAATGACCATTTCCTTTGCTTTGCAAAGCTTTATAGTGTGATGTAATCTCATGTTTTATGCTTGATTTCTTTAATTGTGCTTTTGGATTTTTGTCCAAAAAGTTAAACTCCTTCCCCATCCCACAGTTTTAAAATATTCCCTGACTTTCTTTCTCCTTGTGCTCGTTTTGTTTCAGGTTGACATTAGGCTATTTAATCCATTTTTGTTGATGTCTGTCCATAGTGAGTCATACATGTGTAGCTTGCTTCATTCTTTTACATTGAAACCTGTTTTCGCCAACTTTATTTAGTGAAAACATTGTTTTATTCCAATGCATGTTCTTAGCACATTTGTAAAAATATCAGTTTGCTTTAGATGCATGGGTTTATCCCTGGATCTTTATTCTATTCTATTGGTGGTGTGTCTGTTTCCATGTTAATAGCATGATACTATAATTATGATAGCTGTCCAGCTAGCATAGTTTTTGAAATCATAGTCATTTTCCTAGTTTGCTTCTAACTGCTGTGACAGGACACTCTGACTGATACCAACTTGGGGAAGAAAGAGCTTATTTGGCTCTCATCCCCCAGGTCACTTGGGAAGCCAGGGTAGAAACTCAGGGCAGGAGTTTGGAGACAAAGGCTAAAGCACAAGCCACAGAGAACGCTGCTTGCTGACCTGCTCTTCTGACCTATGCTCAGTATGTTTTCTTATACAATACAGAACAACCTGCCCAGGGGTGGCACCATGCACAGTGGGCTGGGCCCTTCTGCATCACACAACAATTGAGAAAACACTCCACAGACAGGGCCACAGGCCAGACTAATAGAGGCAATTCCCCAACTGAGGCTCCCTCAACCCGTAGGTGTCAAGTTGACAACTAAAGCATCCAGCCCAGTAATGTATTTCCTAAAGCTTCCCTCTTTATTCTTTTTACTTTTTATTGTTTTCATAATGTTTGGGATTGTTTTGTCCTCTTCTTTTTTAAAAATATCACTGACAGCTTCATAGGAATTGCATTGAATCTATAGATGACTTTGAGTAGCATAAACATGTTATTCATTCTTCGATTTCATGGAAGGTGATGACTTGCCATTTTCTTGGAGTCCTCTTCATTTCCTTTCATCAGTGTTTTATAGTTTTCATCATAAAGATATTTTACGTTTTGTGGTTGAAGTTATTCCTAAGTATTTTATTTATTTTCATATCTATTTTAGATGGAATTGCTTCCTTGTGTTCTATTTCAGGTAGTTCAATGTTAGTAATTACATAGAATCTTTTTGTTGACAGAATATCTTTCTAACGACATTCCTTGCAGATTGTCAGTATCCTTACTACTAAAATGGCCTTCAACTCTTTGATTTGCTTTCTGTCCTTAGTATTCAGTGTTCTTTTCTGTCGTCCTGGCAGTAGCCTTTTATTTCAGCAAGCAGTCTGTAATACATACTTAAAATTTGTTCTAGCGCAAGGCTGTTTTCCATAAGAGAAGTACATTAACTTACTTATATCTGCACTCCAAAGCACAAAGGACACACTACATTGTGATAGTAATGCCATTATTTCAAGGTTTCCAGATATTTCTAGGATATTTCATTTTATAAGAATGGCATCTAATTATTTATTCAATTGGTAAGTATAATGTTGGTTTAGTATTTTCTATTGAATAGGCACACTGTTTAGTATTAATAAAAAATACAGGCGAATAAGGCAGTATTACTAACTTCAGGTAACAAAATATCTTTATATAAGAGCATGGGCATACGTCAATGTCCATAATGAATATCCCTTCATCAATTTATAAGTTTTAAGTGAAACAATGCAAATAGGATATTTAGGAACATTATACTACTTCAACTAGTGTTAACATCAACTCAGCACACCCTCTGGTTTATCTTTTACAATACCCAGTGTCTGGAATCTGTGCTATCTTTATTAATTTTCAAAACCTTATTAAAATTCTTTTATTTAAAATCATTACCTTTACAATTGTTGTTAGATATCTAATTTTGTGGATGATTGGAATGAAAAGATTCTGTGTGAAATACATAATGCAATGGGTGGAGAGATGGCTCAGGGGATAAATTGTTTCCCTTGTAAGCATGAGAACTGAAGTTCAGATCCCTCCACCCCATGTAAAGTTACATGAAGTAACATGTGTCTGTAACTCCCACACTCTTACATGAGATTCTTACGAAATAAAGTGTCCTAGAAATATCCGGAAGCCTTGAAATAGCTTTGAACAAGAGACCCTGCCTCAAATAAGGTGGAAGAGGAGGACCATACCTAAGGATGCTCTCTGACCTCCATATGCACACCATGACACATGTACACACGGAAAACATGTATACACACAAAAAAGACATACACAGACATACACAGCTCAGGTTGCAGGGAAACCCTGTCTCAAAAAAAAATTCTCCCATTTAATAAATTTCCATTAGATCAATTGTCCACATAGCTTTCTCCTTACACACTTCATCAGCGTAAAAAGAAACTGATGGTTTTGTCTCCTTTGTCCTCTGCCTTGCACAGTATTCTCATTGAGATTTCTCCTTTGGTGCCCTGCCTAGAGCTAATTCTATTCAGTGATAATGTTTCTGCTGGACTGTGACAATAATCAAAATTTATACCTCCTATTAACTTCTATTAGAATCAAAGAAATTAGTGATGACACAGAATAAGGGGAAATCACATATGATGTTGATCTCCCAACCCCCAGTAAGAGGTAGTTTTATTTTCCTCGAACTAGCATGTACATTAAAACTTTGTGACTAAGAGCCAGGAGTGATGGCACATGTCCTTAACCCTCGCATTTGGAGCCTGGCCTTCATAATGAGTTCCGTATTCAGAGCTTCATAGTGAAACCCTGCCTCCAAAAAACAAACCCAAATGAAACAAAAACCACAAAACCAAAACCAGACATTTGTCACTTGGTACATACTGAAGATTTAAGATTGTACCATATTGTTCGGTATCATTATTGTATCTAAGGCTCCAATGTGTGCTTGACCAGTCCTCTTGTTAAACATTTTATTTAACCATGTGATGAGATGAGTAACGGACTCCACTGAATAAAAGGTATAGTTCTTATGTAAAAAGACTGTCACCCACAAAACCCACAAACATTTTTATAGTATTGTGTCATGTCCATGTCAAGGTGTCTCCCTTATCTTCTTAGCTTTACACATTTTCATGATGTAGTGTTTGACAATTTTCTTTCTGGAATCACTCTGTGATAGATCATGTTCACTTATGACTTAAGTGGCTACTTAACACTTGAACAATTTCAGGAAATTACTCTGTCCATATAGGTTTCAAAAATCATTCTTGCTTCCTTTGTTCTGATGGCTTTACAACTAAGGAGGACATGTGAAAAAGATAACGCCTAGAGTAGACAGAGTCTACTCGTTTTGAATAAATACTGATGAGGATTAAATGTAAGGTAACCCATAGCACGTTTGAGTCGCAAAAGCAGTGATCTTTTGTAATGAAAAAGGTATTTTGCCTTTAAAAGAGTTTGTGTTCCAAATCATCTTTTATTTTATAGGAATCTGTGGACTTAATACCTTCTGGTTAAGAAGATATTTCATATCTTCACACATTCAGTTTGGGTTATGCATGCCTGAAAAATAATTGTCATAGTGCATTCAAAGTCATGGTTTATTATAGAAATATGGTCCTGGTTCTAATGAGTTTATTATGGGGCAGGTCTTACAGAATATGTGCTTTGGAAATTAAAGTCAGAATGAAGGGAAAATTTTTGAATTCAAGGGAAACATCTATAATCCCAAGTTTCTGGTTAAAACTTCCTTCAAATTTTATTTATTCTTAAATAAATAAAGTCTCTGTAAGTATTAAAGTCACCATGTACTTAAAAGAAACACACAATGCATCCAATATGGAAAAGAGAGAGAATGGAGATTGCAAGTATGTATGTTAAGACTTCAAATGAGGCAACCCAGTACAGAGGCATGTGACACAGTGACAAAGAGACAGAGAGAGACAGAGACAGAGAAACAGAGACAAACAGCAAAGACAGACAGGTGTGTGTGTGTGTGTGTGTGCACGTGCGCGTGTGATGTATGTATGCATATTAGGTCTAGAAGCATATGAGTAGGCTGAGAAACCAGGTCAACCTCTACGATAGTAGACTTGTCATGCCCTAAGTGCTGATATGTGAGTTAAACAGGCATTTTTCAGTTTACTCATCTCTAAAAAGCAACAACAACATCCTCAGAAAATTGATATGGCTATTGATTATTGTGAAGATGTAAAGCCCCTAACACACACGTGACCTAAAATGAGCACTCGAAAATCACTAGACCTTATCACAAGTCATATGGATGAAAATAGTAGTTATTGTACACGCAAAATTTCCAGGGATGAAAGGGAAGGGAATAAATTGCTTGGGGAATAAGGAAGATAGAATACCGACATGCTGAGTTGAGTCTTTAAAAAGCAATGAGAAAAATACATCCCCCACCACATACAAAGATACCAAAGTAAGAGAATATGGAGTATGAGCAAATGATACCATGGTGTAGACTGGAGCCACAGCTCCACGATAGAGGGCTTGCCTAGTAAGTACAAGGCCCGGGATTCTGTCCTCGTACTTAATAAAATAATACAAACTATGGTATCTGTCAGGAAGCACATAAAGACTGTAATATTAGATACAAGCACTCTGCACCTGTCCTTAAGAAGAATGGAATGACATCAGTGGATTATGACAAAAGGATAGAATACCTAGTCCAGTCTAGACTGGCATAAGTCAAAGATTATGTTTCTGTTTATGCAGTCTCTTCTCAGATCTGTTCTGTTGTACTGTTCAGTTCATTTTTTTCTTACTCACCCAACGTTTATACCATCTTCCTCCTAACAGCTCTTGATGTGAGTCACATTCTGAACTCAGATAATTATTTGTATTGTATGACTTGGACACATGTCATTTAACCACAAACCTGGCTTGGTGGCTGTCAGATGAGTGCAGGTTTTCTGTAGGCACATAGGGGAAGACTGACTTTCTCTTCATTGCTGTCACAGGTGCATTAAGAAAGAAACCACATTAATGCTCAGATTGCTTCACAGCTCAAAATTTCCTCATGAAATATCTTGAATTCATATCAAAAATTGTAATCCTCTATATCAATAGTGTCTGCAGTTAGGGAAAAGACAGAGCTGCTTGAAGATCTATGTATACAACAATTCACGTGTAGTAATTGTGCCGTGGAAAAATTGAGAATCTGAAGCCCTTCAAGTGTTCAAGCCTGTTATTCCTAAACCAGCGTTTCTCACTATGTCATATTCTATTCAGCAAACACAATGATGTCCCTAAATCCAAGAAGAAAGGAATTTCAATTTAAATATTCAGAAAATAGAAAAGCAATAAAGTTGGAGAAGATGTCTAAATAATACTAGGAATATTAAGAAGAAGACAAAGTGATTGGGACAATCATACGCATTTGCTTTGTTGGAGGTATTCCAAAACTCAGCCAAAGGACCCTGAGAGGAGTCAAAGATGGCTGACATTATGTTCTAGCAGATCCTTAAGTAGTATTTTTTCGTTAACCAATTCATCTAAAGATCTTTCATCTGTATTAAAATTGTGTCAAAAGGAAGAAAGAGTTTCTGAAATGTTTGTGATCCTTTATTTGGTGGGAAAAATCCATTTTCTGTGATTTCTGTCAAGTGTAAAAGCATATTTAAGGAAATAACTGTGATAATTCACTGCTCTGAATTGATTCCTTTTTTGACATTGCTTCTCACAATTTCATTCAACTCATGTGGGTTCATGTCAAAAGCTAGAAATATATACAGCCTATGTATTGCTTATGTATGTACTATGTGTAGATATACATGTATTCAAATGACCAAAAATGTATTGTAAACGCAACATGTGAATACAATACATGCTTTTGTAATCCAGTACTCCTTCCTGTTTGTGCACGGATATTTTAAAACATTCTTCACAGGCTCTAGTAATTCTTTCGTGAATTTTGAGTTCACTATTTAAATGAAGAGTAGTGTGCATGTTGTGCGTGGGGGTAAGTGTGTGTGTGTGTGTGTGTGTGTGTGTGTGTGTATCTGTATAGAGATGTCTGGGTGTGTTTAGTTTTTTGTGTATATGTTTTTTGTGTGTCTGTCAAACTCGTCTGTCTGTTTTTATTCCTTTAGAAGAGCAGTTTACTGTGTAAAACCAAGAGTTGAGAACCAAATCTTAGCAAAATATCGCAGAAGGAAATTGACAAAAATAGGGAAGGGGACATTTTTTTGTGCTTTATATACTGCGATTTATTTTTTATTAATCTAAGAGCTCACACCATGATGTTCACATGCCAACTTTTTGTGAGACTATTCTGTATTCCCATGACGTATTCAGACTGGTGCTGGCATCTCTTTAAGAGCCTATTTCCAAGTTCTTCCATTTTAATCTTTTCAGTTCCCTGATTTGAACATTCCAACCAAAAATGCA
Organism: Eospalax fontanierii; assembly: GCA_035773235.1. NCBI lineage: Eukaryota > Metazoa > Chordata > Mammalia > Rodentia > Spalacidae > Eospalax > Eospalax fontanierii. The sequence goes on along the minus strand of CM069541.1, from coordinate 21,629,914 downwards.
ACTGTAGTAAAAGTCACGCATGAGTCAATATTCACTACCTACATGGTTCAGAAGAGCCCTCTGAAGGATTAAAAAAGCTGGCACTAAATCAGATAAAGAAACACAATAGCACTGGAACTCCTCACAGATTTAGGAATCCGTTTTATTTTATTTATTATTTTTACTTTTATGTGTATGAACATATGGCCTTTGTATGTTGCCTGTGTGTATACAAGGGCACCCATGTCATACAATGCCGCATAGGTCAGAAAATAGTGTCAGGTCCTCTAGAACTGGAGTTACAGATGTTGCCATGTGGGTGCTGGGAACTGAACCCAAGTCCTCTGCAAAAGCAGCCAATGCTCTTGATCACTGAGCCCTCTCTGCAGCCCCTCAGGATCTGTTTATATACATTTCATGAGCTCTACAGGGAGTAGTGAGAAAGGAGTTTTAGCATATTTTAAACGACAGGAATAGCAATGTCCTAAAACCTAACACACATTTGCATGAATAGTGTTAACTAGAAATTAGATTTATTTCTCTACAAATATGAATTGGATTATTGCACTCACCTTTTGAACAATATTCAGTGAGTACCTGTGATCTACAATAGCATTTAACATTTTTTGTACTTATATATCTCCAAATTAAGGAAAGATAATCATTGAATTTGTCTTTATGTTATATTCTGGAACTGTCACGAAATGCCTCATTTCTTCACTATCCAAGAATGTCTGAAAATGTTTCTATGAAACAGGATTATATAACAGAAGGTTGCATCTGATAGAACAATGATAATGCCTTAAACATTCATCTGCCTCACACAATGAAAAGTATTAATTAAACTCCTTAGTAGTCTGAAATTCGAAATAGTGAAATTATAATACATTATCACTATATTTTTTATCTTTATATCACTGTCTTTCCTAATAAACTGAACTTTGTAAGAGCAGGGTACTTTTGTTTTGTACTGCGTGTTCCCCAGTGACTAGTATAGTGCTTAGAGCATAGAAGATGCAGAAGAATTTTGGGAAGATATCATTGTTAATGGCAATTTCCAAAATTTTACAGTAATTATATATTGTAATTTGGGATTATTATTCCCATGTCATTCCTCCTCCAACCTGTTACCTGTATTTCTGCTAGTCATTAAGCATAAACATAAGTATGCATATATGTGTGTCTAATTTATACATTTATTAAAAAATTCCCCACATCCTGGTTCCAAAAACATAGTTCTAGAAGATTCTAAGGAGAGAGTATGACAAGGGGACAAGGCATAGGAAATATCCTCAGATTTAAGAAGTAGGAAATTATTGTTAACTAAAAATAAATAATTTACTTTAAGGAACTGATGTTTTAATTCAAGAAATAATTAAACCCACTTCAGTTTTCATATTTATAGCTATCTGTCTCATGATTACTTCATTTAAACCTTGCTTCTTCTCAACTCATAAGTAAGAGCCAATTTTGAGCTTTTACACAGGCTTTGACACTTTGCCTAGATTCTTTTCCTGTCTCTTGAATCTAGCAAAGTCTGACTCATTTTCCAGTTATTACCTTAGGCATTTCTGTGATTACAAAGGATTTCCTAACTTCTAGATAAGAACCATTCACAATCATTTTTCAGTTCATACTTTAACTAAGATAGTCTCCAGACATTTTTATTACTATAGCTCTGTAATATAGTTTGAAATAAGCTGTTGTAATCCCTCCAGCATTGCTCTTTTTGATCAGGACTGCTTTGGCTATCTGAGGTCTTTTGTGTTTCCAATTGAATTTTAGGACTTTTTTTTCTATTTCTGTGAAAATATCACAGGATTTTTGATTGGTATTGCTCTGAACGTGCAAACTGCTTTTGGTAGGATGGTCATTCTCATTATCTTAATGCTCTAAGCTATGCACGTAGGATGTCTTTCCTTCTAATGTCTTCTTCAGTCTCTTCAAAAATTTAAAGTTTTCATTGGAGAGATCCTTGTTATTTTAATCACTCAATTGAAATTAATAGATAGTATGATTAAATTTGAATCACATCATCTGCTAATAGGGGTAATTTGACTTCTTTTCCAATTAGTACCCCTTTTAACTTCCTTTTCTTGTCTTATTGCTCTAACTAGGGTTTCAAGCACTGTTTTTAAAAGGAGTAGAGATAATGGACAGTTGTCTCTCATTCCTGATTTTAATGGGAATTCTTGGAGTTTTTCTCCATTTAGAATGATGTTGGCTCTGGGTTTGTCATAAATAACCTTAATTATATTGATATATATTCCCTCCAGTGCAACTTGCTCTAACATTTTTATAATGAAGTGATGATACTGGATTCAAAGCAAGGAAGATTCAAATTTGGTTATACTATTAATTTCAATTAAGTGATTAAAATAATTTAAATATCTAAGTATTACTAGTACTAATCATGTCTATGCAGCTTAAATTCTTTAGAAAATTTATGTTATTTTTAATTATATGAACCAGGGTTGTTAGATCCCCTGGAGCTGGAGTCACAGGTCCTTATGAGCCACCCAGAATTGGTGCTGGAAATTGAACTTGGGCCCTTCACAATAATAGTGCATGCTTTTAATCACTATCCATCTTTGATCCCCATAATTCAATAGTTGATAACTTTGATAATATAAAATGAAAACATAGACTATCTTCAGACAGTGTTACTATTCATATTTAGACATTTAAGAAAATGTATTTTCATAATAACCCTCAAATCATGGACAAGAACACTATGTGCTAGCTATACGCTCTATGGACTAATGACAACAGGAAATACCATTCTTATGGTGAATTAATTTCGTAAATTCTCTCATAAGGCAGAGACGCTTTTAGATAGCATACGACTGATCACACTTCAGTGTTATACTATTTGTATTATGTGAAAAATTTTTTCTGAATTTAAAAATAAAAGTAACAAGAGAACTTTAATCTAGTCTAACTTAACTTCTAACTTAATGTAATGACTATAGATATTTATGAATAAGAATCATGGCTTTTTCACATAACTGCTTTAAGTATTCTCTGCCACCTATAAACCTCCATCCATTTTGACATTGTTTAAATCCAACAAGACTTACTAAAGGAGTACAATGATAATAAAACTTTAATGAACATAAAATGAACCTTGAAAGCTTGTTAGAATCAAGATTCATGGAATTTAAGTTCAAAGTTTTGGAACAATAAATTTTAGGTTTGACTGAGGTATCTGAGTTAAATGATTATCCTATGTATTCCTTAAAGTTGGTAGACAGATTCTATCCAAAGAACAAAATCCAGATTAATACATGTTTCAGATGGTCTTTCAGACAGGGAAATTCCATCCAAAAGACTGTACACAGAGGGAACACATAGCAAGAAAAGAATGCATGTGATGGTGGATCGGTACTATGGGACAGTGGTCACTATGAGCCTATGGAGCCAAGAATAGCTTGGTTCGCCTTCCTCCCCTCAACCATTTAATTCATAAGGAATGAGGTTCAGCTATATCAGTATTCACAAGACAGGTGGACATGTTAAATAATTTAGCCTAAAGGTGTAAATTAATGTCAAGGTATAACCATCCTTATAAGTATCCTGTCTTGGCATGGATTAAGAAACATTCTGATGTGAACAGTAGTAATCATAAACTGAAGCAAAAGAAACATGGTAAGAAATAATAACTAAAACTTTTCAAATCTCTTGAAGATTATAACTGATGTCCTTCTTTGTACATTTTCCTTGCAAACAGGAAACTCATAACAATGTTCTTTGACTTTAAAAAATGAAATACGCTTCAGCATACCCATAGGCTATTAATGTACAGAATGCATACTATACAGTAGCATCTGTCTTTATAATCTCTTCTTTAAGCAGAACTACTCAGTATTGAAGAGAGAAATGGCAAAAGATCAACTATTAATTAAATATTGAGCCCATATCATAGCTCCATGGATATCTAAATTTTTCTCATAATTATTTTTTTAAATAAATGAACATTTCTACTTTTTTGGAAACTAACTTCGCATGGATATCACAGGCAACGTGTAAGAAGTTAAAAATTGCCCCTCAATGTCTACTGAGAGGCTTTATTAACAAAAGCATTCTTCTTTGTTAGAAAGCTTTGAGATCTACAGAGAAGAATCCAACGAGGCATTATATAGACACATGACACTTGTAGGTTGTGCCTTGTTTCATAGGCTACAAAAATGTCCAAGAAAGTCTTTGAATGTGGAAAAGCTAACATGAAACACAGCATAAAAATCAACCCTCCCCAAAACTTATATGAGGACACTCTCTGCAGTGAAATGTATCTGCCAGAGCAGGCTGCAGCGCCTTCAAATGCCACTGTATAGCTTCTCTCCTTGTCCAGCTCACCGGTTCTCTTCTTGCTTTGCTTCTTCTCTTGTATACGCTACCTGTCTGTCAATCAAACTGAATAATCCACCATATCAAACCTCACACCGTGGACAGTGGCTGCATTCCTCTCCCTCCTTTTCTTCATTGTGACATACAGTTTTTCTGTATATCTGGTCTTACCAATTCCCCAGTCAAACGTAAATGTGCCTCCACCAACAAGCTGCCTGCTTTTAAGAACATAAGAAGCTTTCACTGCCTTGTTCCTTTTCTGGTTCTTACCTGGGTCAAGAACTAGGTACTCCCTTTCTAGAATTCTCGCCAAACAGGTTTATACATATAGTGAATTTCTAGATATAGCACTGTTTTCTTTCCCTTTCCAGATGCTGTGATAAAATACAGCAACTTTGGGGAGAAAAGGGGTTAATTCAGCTCACAATTCTAGGTTCCAGGCTATCATTGCAGGGAAGTCTCAGTGGCCAGCATGTGGGATGGTTGATCAGATCACATACACAGTCTAGAACAGAGGACGAATGCATTCATGCTCAGGCTCAGCTCACTTTTTATACTGTTCAGGACTCAAATCCAGTGAATGGTGCTGCCCATTCTGGGCTCAGTGTTCCCACATCATTTAACATAATCAAGACAATCCTCGGAAGGTGTGTCCACAGGCTAACCTGTTCTACACAATCCTTCACTGGGACACTCTTCCCAGGTGATTCTAGATTCCAGTTAAAATTAAAAATCACAGAGAGTATGCAGTATATTTTTAATGGGTGTCCATTTCTCACTGTAATTTGGTTTATTGATAAGACTATAATAATACCAAGTATTATTGTAAGTTGTTTATTATTATGAGTAAGCATCTTATTTCTATGAGTTTAAAATAATTGTCTTAGGCTTTTTGTATATGCGCCTACATAATGTTTCTTAAAGAAAAAAGTAATGACATTACCAGATTAACATAAATTTAATACTACAAGAAGAGACAAAAGTTTAAATTTTCTCAAAACCAATTAATATATAGTGATTATAAGGGCCTAATATGTCAAAGGAACTGTGCTCCGTGTCTTAGGCTCCTCTCATCTATCGTTATTGCAGCACCATAAAATAACTGTCAATATTTCATTCCACAGAAGAGAGCCTGTTTCACTCATTTATCCATTACCTCTTGCACATGCTTTTCTCTGGTAACCCCGTTAAGTACATGTTTGGATAAGATGTAGAGTTTCTGTCAACCCATTGATGAAATCCTAAGCTTCTCTTCATAGAACAAATCAGTTGTTTGGTGTTGTCTGAGTTCTTTTGAATTGCTGTAACAAAATCTAAGTAGTCATGTGACTTGTAAAGGGCAGGCTGGCAGTCCAACACGAAAGCAGCAGTTGATTCTACGTGTGTTGAAGGCTGGCTCTTTTGCCTCACCACTGGCATCTTCTAACTGTGTCCTTTCATAAGAGAAGGGCAGACAAGCTCCTTTGGGGCTATTTTATAAAGGCTGCAATTCTAAATGTTCCATTTCTTAAACTCGGTATTAGATTTCAATATATAAAGAGTGTGGGCTAGGGAGAGGCAAGACCTTGAGACCACAGAAATTTCAATTCTGTAAAGTACTGCAGTGGAATCTAATGTAATACCAGGATAACACAGGCAAATCTGCCCTGTGTTGAGGGTCAGAGAACGCCTGTATGAGGAAATGAACTTTAATCTGAGTCAACGTCATAGGTGTAAACCCCAGGGTGAGATTGGCTGTGGAGTCAGGAGACTGAAGTGAGATTTGTGTCAGGGAGGAACACACACTAAGGTCTTGTGATAAGGAAGGAGCCTGACTCCTCTAAGGAAAATTATAGTAGCTACTGTGACTAGTGCTGAGAGAAGTGGAATGCAAAAAGGCTGTCCATCACAGCCTTCCTGCAGGCTGCCTTTTAATCCTAGATTTTAGCCTAAAGGAATAAGGAAGACAGAAGTGTATTTGACTGTTTATTTTAATTAGGAGTGAAATATAATCACGTCTGCCCCTTTAAAAGATCACTGTAGCTGCTGAGTAGTGAATGGATTAGCAAATAGTAAAAAGTAGCACTTTAGAGGCATTTGTAGAGGTGAAGGACAAAACCAGCAGTGCCTTGGAGCAGGTAACCACAAGGGGTCAAGAAAAGTGAACTGAGTCAAGAGAAGTTCGGGAACTGTACCAGGGGAAGACTTTGTAATTGACCAGATGAAGTGAGGAAGGAAGGAAAAGCCAAAGCTTGCCCAGCAGGGTAAATGTTAATTAAATAATTGCCCGAGGACAAATAGCTAATAATGCTGACGGATTTGAACCTTCTTTTAAAATTTGTGCTCTTAACATTTACACTCCCCTGAGACCCGGCTTTAAATGGTCAAGCACCGTAGGGCTTGAAATTCCAAGATATGAAATGGTGAGCTGGGACACGTATGAAGCCCAGCTGGCAAATGCAATGCAAATGGTCCATGGAAGCAAGCAATTTCATTCAGAATTTGCTGTGATTGTTTCGACAAGGTACAGAATGTGGGGTTCTTTCATTTTATTTTTATATCTTGTGGGAAACAATAATACTATTAAGTACGATCTTTGATACAAATGAAGAATAAACATTTCCTAAAATCCTTCAATGAAAGAATCATGTCTTAAACCATAAAATCATAGATTTTTGGTACAATGTTCTATTTCACTTAATAATATTAAAATGTGATATATCTTTTCACATTGCTGTATATTCCATTCACACAGATCAGGAGAATGAATTATATCTGAGGTCATGCAGAAACTCTTTTTTGAAATGCAAATACCCTTAGAATCAAGGCCTTTTTCTCCCGGGTTACAACATAATCACAAAAGTACTTTTAACAACAGAACTTTGTTTCTTAAAATAATTCTTTAAAAAATTTGCCACCAAAGGGTAGCATTGCCACTATGCAGAATCAGACACATTTTCTGGTACTATTTTAACCCTTCTTTACAATTTGCCTTATACATAAAATTTCAGGTTTCATTCACAGCTTACAATACTGTTTCACATGCATTCACATGCAATGTTTTGTGGGTGTTTTTTTTTTAATAAAATTGATCATGGACACTTCACACATTACTGGGATGGAACAGAAGAAGTGATAAAGTGTGTGTAATTATTCAAATGTTTATAGACCACTACAGATGGTGACAGTTTTATCTCCTTCCTAAGCCCGCTGATGTCCATATAGCTATTTCTTCTGATTATGCCTTTCTGACAGAGGCATATCATGACTCTGTCAGCTTATACTGGGTCTATGAGGGATGAGCCATTTCGGCGTTTTTTCCTCCAAGTCCTCACTGTAGTCTGGATGAGTTCAGGGACCATGAATTTCCTGGCCAGAGGGACAGTGAAAGGCTGCTATCAAATGAGAAAAACAATTTGTTTTGGAGAACAGAAACTTTGTTATTGAATGGAACTTAAAAGTCTTCAGTGTATAATTATTAATCCATTCTTAGTTTTATAATTTATAATCAAACCAAAAATGTAATAGTGGTTACTTCAGAGCTAAGCTTAGGAGTATTCACCATTTTTCTATTCTTTGTTGTTTCCTAACTCTATTTTGATCCCTCTTATGTCCTAAAAGAGGAGCTAAACAGAACATAATATAAGCTAACCAAATGGCAATTAGCAGAGTCTACTTATTTTTATAATCTGTAGAATTAGAGACTGTTTCCATTAAGAGCAGGAAGTTTAAGAAGTTCTGCCGAAAGCATGCGGAAGGGCAAAGTTTATACAACATAATTAAATCAAATGGAAAGAGTTACACAGACAGACATTTACCATGGCAGGGAAACTTCCTTACAAAACAACAATAAGCAGACCTAATCGATGTAAAATTTAAGAGCAGTCACAACAGAAAAAGTTAGGGCTATGTGAATTCAAGGAAGTCCGAGACAATTAATACAATTTTGAGCCCAGTAAATTTAAACCCTCTCATTTTCAACCACAGAGGTTTCTAGAGAGTTGTTTGTTTGCAATAAATCTCAAATAAGCAACCTGAGTGATAAGTGGAGGCATAATTTGCCTTTCATCAAGAAAACAAATCAATAAGATAATATGTTCCTTTCTCTTTCGTTATTATGGGAACTAGAAGTTGATGAAAAGCAGGTAAGTGTAATGCATGAAGAAAAAAAGTAAATCGATATCCAGTAAGTACTATCTGTTTTAGGCAGTGTTTCTGAATGAATGGTGCCCAGCCCACTGACATTGGAAATAACTTGGGAAATTTGCCCCTGACCAGTAAATGAGGATCCCAGTCTCATATTCTCCCACAATCTGGGTTTCACTAACTGCCTAAGGTGATTGGAATTTTCACTGAAGTTTAAGATGAAATAATGTGAACTGTGATCTAAGTCCATCAGAGATGAACTTAGTAGATGATCAGTAGATTTCACACATCTCTTTAAACAGTGAGCCTCTTGAATTATCTGAAAGTTAGTATGTAAACTTCCCAATGGGAAAATAACCTAACACACCTTAGAAAGGCCAACATAGGTATAATGCCATGGTTGTGTACAGGCAGGCTGCTTGAGATATGCCTCTAGGTCATTTTCATTCAAATGATTTTGTGTTCTGAATTAATGTGTGCACTGTGAAAACCTTAAAATGCCCTGTCTCATTTACATAATGGAGAGAAGTAAAATGTTCCTGTTAATCATTGAGGCATATGTAGTGTGTTTCAGCTGATTAGTTCTCTTTGAATGTGAGCCCTGATTGTCTCTGCCACTTCTTAGAACAGCCACAGCTGAAACATGAAGCCTTTCTGTAGATATTCGCATCTTGTAGTTATTGTACCCAAGTGTAAATTAATTTTGTTTTCAAAATGTCTTGTTTCCTTTCCCACTGTAGTATCTCAAAGGACAAAATTATAATGAATTTAATGGCTTCATGGCACTTGAATGGTAACATACTATCCTATAAGATAGAATAGGTGTTTCAATGGACTTCACAGAGGAGAATGTCTTTTTAGCCAGAGGAGGACTATGGAATACAGAAATAAAGAATGGAAAACAGATTGTTAGTCAAGGCAAAGCTATTTTTTCTGTAAGGAGGAGACAAAATAATAGAACAATACCTGGTCCCTAGCACGTGACTTCAGGACACTCTCTTGATAAGTATGCATCGGCTGAACAGTGGAGTTTCATCGATGTGTCAAATGGTGAGTCTAAGAAATTTTGTTACCATCCCCCCTTCTCCTGACTTCCGGGAAGGTCAGATAAGGATTTCCTCTGCTGTGACTGGAAAATTTCAGCATGAGTGCCTCCAGTTTGAGTCTTAATCTGATCTGTTCGGGTCCCATGCAAAACCCTAATGCAAACCAATAGCCTTCAGTGGTTTTATTTAACAGCTATTCAATAGAGCTTAAAAGGCGCTAAGGATCCATAAGCTAAAAGAGGTAAAAAAAAATAAAATAAAAGAAGAACTAACATCAACAGTATGAGATTATCAAAGGTGATATTCTAAAAACATTCTCAGAGTTGATAGGGTTAGTTCCTAAGATGAAGAACATTCCAAATTTCACTAAAGAGTTATGAGATATTTATTTTCCAAGAGTGTACATTAAAAAAAGGGTGTTCCATTGAAAGTGTACATGTTACTTTAAGTAGCTATACCGTTCCCCCTTCTTTTATGTCTTTTCTCATGAAATATAAAATAATCACATATGTGTGCATGTTTAATAGTCTAGAACTTTTTCAGCATTCTAATCCAGATATATGATACACAAACTGCACAGAGTGGTTTTGCTCTTTTAAAACTAAGAGGGGCCAGCAACTGTTCAGCAGATAAAGGAGCTTGCTGCCAATAGTAATGACCTGAGTTCCAATACAAGTAGAAGGACAGAACTAAGTCCACAAAGTTGTAGTCTAACTTCCACACACATGCCTTGAACACACACTCCATACATATGCAGGCTTTCTCTCTGCCTTCTCTGTCTGTCTCTGTCTCTGTCTCTGTCTCTGTCTCTCTCTCACACACACACACAATACACACACATGCAAAAATAACAATAAATATAATTAAATTAAAAACAAACTAAGAATAATTAGGGATTTGAGAAGAGCAAATGACCACTAGGTAGAAGGAAGGCATTGTGGTATTGATTTATTCTGCTGAGGATTGTATCAGTAGGATAACTCTATGATACAGTGTTAACAAATAAAGATAACTCTAGACTCTGAAATTAGCTGGTGGTTATTGTCTGCTGATGGTATGCACATAAGTCATACTCCGGTAAAAATTTGTGATTTCAGAGAAGCCTCTGTCTAAACATTCTGGTTGGTCTTCACAGAAGATGACAGGCAGTAGTAACATTAATGATACCATAGTAGACCTTAAAAAAATCATTCTGAGGGGCTGGACAGATGACTCAACAGTTAGGAGCACTGGCTGCTCTTGCCAAGGACCCAAGTTCAGTTCCCAGCACCCACACGATGGCTAACAATCATCTGCAACTCCATTTGCAGCGGAATTCAGCGCATCTTTTGGCTTCTACAGGCACTGCACGACACAGGTGCACTTGTATTTACATACATGTAGGCAATACTCTCCTAAAATAAATAATAATTAAAAAGTTTTTTAAAGAGGTCAATCTGAGTGACATATGCACATGAACAAAACAAACCACCCGGTCATATGTAATCACAAAAGGCAAAGAGTCCTGGAGAGCCATGAACATTTGGTGCATAACACTAATCACCGCTCCAGGATCCTGAATTACCCAGCATTTTCATGAAGTTTTTCTTTCTTCAATCTTAGGCTTTTTCCCATGCCTGGCTTTCTGTAATTTAGGACAAAAATGTCAGACAAAAATGATCTTCAATGGCAATGGGGATGAGTTTTCAAGTTAAATCTTTATTGCTTGCCCGTAAGTGGAGTATTGCCATGGTTTTCCAGAGACAAAGATCAAGTAAGACATGTTAAATAGATCAGTAGACAGATGCACACTTCCATGCTTGATAAATAGAAGATAGATAAGACCGATACATGGATGATAAGTAAACACTAGATGAATAGGTGGGTGGATAGGTGGATGGGCAGACAGACAGACAGACGGATGGAATTGGCCCGAAGTTCATCGTGCTAGGTCTTCACAGACTATTCACCATGCGTTACTAAACACTGCAGCTCCTGGAACTGAAGAGACATCCCAGTCATTAAGAACTTGTACTGCTCCTGCAGAGGATTTGAGTCAGGATCCCATCACCCATGCTGGGCAGTTCACAACTGCCTCTGCTTCCAGCTCCAGAGAATCCAATGACTTCTTCTAGCTTCTGTGTGCACTTTCAGTCACGTGCACAGATCCACACTTTGTTCATCTCTGTACAACATACTACCCTATTTACTTCCCAATGGAATGAGCCCATGTCTATTTCTTTTATGACATATGTTACTGTCCACCAGTAGTAATGAAGGTTTCAGCAACAACTAATGTTCAATTAAGATTTCATGTTCTTATAATCTTATTGCATTGCTATTATATAAAAATGAGTTTAATTCATGGCTTTGCCAAGTGGAAAATAAAACAAATATTTGAAGTGCTTGTAATTGCATGTTGTTGCTATGGATAGTTTTTTTTTGAAGCATCTGAGAAACTGTAGAGTAGGCTATTTATTATGTTAAGACCAGGAAGGGAAGCTCTATATTAGTAAAACTCCAGGTTAAGAATTGTGGTAATAGCTCTCCTCAGGGGCTCACTGCTGTGAGACACAAATGGAAACTGTAAGAATGAATCAAGTGGCCAGAATGCTAAACTAACCTGTCAATCAATCAGTAAGCATTTAGTGTTCTAAAACCCTGCGTGTTCCCAGTCCACTCTTTCTATTGATTTATCCAAGACTTTTCCAAGTTTTGTTCATGCTATTTTCTTTTATATTGATTTTTATTACTCTCTGTTAAACCCACTGCACATGATAACTGCAGTTTTACTTGGTCTTTATGGTATACTTTCCTCTTAAGTCTGGTGCTTCATTCTTCAAGGAGAGAGCTACTTTATGCACAGAAGCATGAGAGGATATTCCTAGTATACTTCTGTAAAGCAGCAGCAAAAATCATGGGACTAATGTATAAGTTTGTGTTACAATAACCAATCTACAATGCTGCAATATTTTTCTATTACATTTTCTTCTTTTTTCCTGTGAGTTCATTAAATACTTAGTGGGAAAATTCAAATGCCTTGAAATGACAGGAATCCAATTCTTCTGTACAGGACTCATTAGGAGTTTTGTGGACAACACCTGTTAGATGTACTAGTCTTTGAATTTCCTTATTCTGGGAAGTTTACATATACTGATAATCTACAAGTTTGCTTGGCAACAAAGCACAATAACAATAACTCTTCTTATGTGGAGTGATAACATCTAAAATGTGATGTGATTCTGTGATAAGAACATTCAAAAGATACTAGGTCATTAAATTATGAAGCATGCTTGAAGTGCCTTATACTAAACAAAACTAGTTGCTTTACAGTTAAAGTGAAAATTGGTTTCTTTCATTCATAACTTTAGCAGGCACAGCATGTGGAATATGGTCTCTGGTACCTAAATCTTTATTTTAGTCATTCCCTTGTAATATATATGCTTTGAATGTTCATTCTATGTTGTTTTGTTTTTCGTTGTTGATATTGTTTGGGTTTTTTTTTTAGAATTTCATATCTGAGTACTGTATTTGCATCATTTCAGCCCTCCCAGGTACCCCCATGTCCCCAACTCTCACACATTTTCTTCTTCTCTTCTTTATTATTGTTACATATACATATATACATTTATAACTACATATGTACATATATAATGCATTGAATCCATTTAGTGGTATTACTATGTATTACTCTACGTTTTTTAACATAAAATATCTACAATTCATATTTTTTCCAAGAAAGAAGTTCTATTAAAGAACAAAAAGTTGGCCTTGGTAAAGGAAATTTGATTCTTAAAAGTGAATTGAATTGTGAGAAAAGAAGAATGTAGAGTTTACAGTCCTCATACAGCAATCGTAACTGACATGTAGCATATTTACAGTTTCTGCCTGCTGAATATAAACAAAATCAGAGAGCTCTGGGTGCTAGTCTCTTTACCCACGTTGCAAAGTCTTGTCTTCATATAACTGTGGAAGATGACAGTCTGGGCTGAGGAGAGGAATAATCAGCTTGGCTGTTTCAATTCATGAAATCTGTTTGTAAGATCACATCTTTTAACTCTCCCAGCTCTTATTGTTTTGTACAATGATGCTTCTCCCTTAATAAATGTCTCCTTCACTTCTTCCACATCTTCCATGCAGTTCACTGCCCTTTGGAGAGATGTCCTTGTGAATGCCAGCAAGAATCAATTGCTTTTCTATGTCTAGTATTTCTGAATTTGCACTATTATAAGAAAATATAAGATTGGGCAAAAAAATGCATATTTATATTGACTTTGAAATGTATCTTCCTATTTTCCAACTCTCTTTAAGAAATAAAACAAGATTTCTTAATGAAATTCACTCTCTACCAGTGGTGATTAGTCATCTGGATATTTGACTGATAATAAATTGTAAATATATTGTAAATATAATCAAGCTGAAGATAACTTCTCTTTAATCTGCAATGTTCTAGTATGGAAATGAATCAAAATTAAATATAAACAAATGAGTTTGGTATCTTAAAAGCACAGGTGACATAGACAAAATGAATCCAATGATACTTTTCTGTTGATTAATGTAAAAATACACGCAAAGAAAATTGAGACAAAACTCATTCATAATTTTGTTTTCGGTTTGAAAATATTCACCATCCTTTATTAACTCCAAAGATATAATCAAATAAACCCATGGAAATAATTTCATTATTTGTACTTTGAAATTGTCAGCCAAATCAATCACAGTTACTTTGACCTAGAAATCATTACAGTTGCCCCTCAAAGTAGTAAGCTGAAAAGTTGTACTTTGTGATTCTTACAGTGTAATTTCTTTGTTTTTTGCTTATAATTGAAGTTAAAGTTTTCCCAATTCCTGTGAATAATAAATATTTTCCATCTAACACATTAATTTTGAATAGGACAGATTGATTTATTGAATACACTTCAGTTCAAACAATTTCCTTTATAGCCAACATGAGCTTTTAGTAAGATTCAATAAGTTTGGAGAAATTGAACCCAAAACTTACTGTCTTCTTATTTTTTGTTTCTTTGGGTTAAGATGGCAAACCACAGTGTGACCGTGTTCCCAAAATAAAGGTCTAAACCGCGTTTAATTTCTATGAAGAGCCACACTTCTCCCAGCTGAGCTGCTCACCCTCATCCCAGTGCCTTGTCCTGGGAGGTAATGCACATTCCCAGTGCAAGTTGGCTAATTTGTTATATGCTGTGTGAGCCAGAGTACCACAGAAAGTCAGTTTTAAGGAACTGCAGCTTATTGGATTGCAATTCTAAAGACCCAGAAGTCCAGGATCATCAGCCAGCCTCTCATAACAGAAGAGCAAAGAGAGGAAGTGCATACACTGGATGCTGAGAGCAGAGATCAGATTTTCATCATTTCTCTTTTACTATCATGTACATGTTTAGGAAGAGAGAGGGAGTAAGACAGAGGGTTCTAGATTCAAGAAAAGAAATTCGCATCAAGCGCTGTTGGAGCAAGAGACTGAATATGTTTCCATTTTACTTTTGAGAGATATCAGCCTAAATAGCTTTCACTCTGGATAAAAGATTTAAAGTAGTGCATTTGAGATAATTGAATGAACTCTTATACTTTGCTGCATCCATAAACAACAGTATTTCAGCCATGGGAACTCTTGGGACAATCACAAAACATACTGAAAAGAGCAGTCATGAGAGGGAGGGTGAACATAAATGCTCATATTTTTAACTTGTGATTTTGTTCCAGACCTGTGTGAGAAATGTTGACTAAATTCTTTCTTCTGCTAAATTCGATAATCAAGCACCATGGTGCTAGAAATCCTATCTAATTGAAATCTTGACTAAAATATCAAAATTTGGTTCTGATCTTCCAAACAGTTTTTTTATAGATTGCTCATTTCCAATAGTTTGATGTATTAAACAGTAATTTGATTTTTAGTTCCCTCTATTGCTCTTTCTTCCTCTTTTTTCTTTTATTCCATCAGTGTTTTCTGTTTGACAGTAAGCAGTGTCCAAACAAAACACAGCACCCACCTCAAAGGCCATTATAGTCATAGACAGTAGGAATAAGCAACTTGCTGTGTGGTAAATAGCTCAATGAAGACACTCACTGGTGTGACAAGAAACAGAAGTGTTTGGCCCAAAGACTTAAGGAACTGAGTCCTAACAAGCACCGCATGAGTGAGTTTGGAGGTGAATTTCCATTGAAATGACTTGCAGCCCTGGTTCCAGTCCTGTGCATCACTTAGCTGATGTTTCTGCTTGCCCTAGGCTAGAGACAAGGCCTAGGGCATGGGTAACAGCCTATTTAAAACAAAATGAGTGATGTTGGTCGAGAGATGGCTCAGCAGTTAAGAGCATTGGCTGCTACAGGACCTGCGTTCTATCCCAAGGAACCACAAAGCATCTAACAACCATCCTTAACTCCAACTCCAGGGGGTGCAACAGCCTCTTCTGACCTCCACAGGCATTGCATGACATGTATGCACTTACACACATTCAGAGATGACACTCATACACATAAAAGAAAAATACTAAATAAAATGTTTTTTTTTTAAAAAAGAAACTTGGACTCAAACATAAGTATATGAAATTTCAACCACCTGATATTTGACAAAGGGGCCAAGAGCACTCACTGGAGAAAAGACAGTATCTTCAGCAAATGGTACTGACAAAACTGCATCTCCACCTGTAGAAGAATAAAAGTAAAACCTTGTCTTTCACTTTGTACAAAAGGTAACTCCAAATGGACCAAAGACCTCAATGTGAAACTGAAACTCTGAAACTGTTAAAAGAAAATGGTGACAGCAATCTACAAGACATAGATGTAGGAAAGGGCTTTCTAAATCAGACAGCAGTTGCTCAGGAATTAAGGCCAGCAATCAGCAAGTGGGACTGCATTATACAAAAAAACGCTTCTGTACAGCAAAAGAAACAACTAAGGAAGTGAAGAGAAAACCCAGAGAATAAGAGAAAATATTCACTGGTGAAATACTGACAGAGGTTTAACATCCAGAATATACAAAGAGCTCAAACAACAAAGAATCAAGAAAACAAGTGACCCAATTATAAGATGGGCTAAGGGTCTGAGCAGAGAGTTCTCAAAAGAAGAAACAAATATGGCTGAGAAACATTTTTAAAAGTGCTCAACATTCTTAATAATTAGGGAAATGCAAATTAAAACTACTATAAGATTTCATCTTATGCCAGTCACAAAAACAAATAATATCAAATGCTGGAGAGGATGTGGGGAAATTGGAATGCTCATTCACTGCTGTTGGGACTGTAAACTTTCCGTAGGGGTTGTGCAACCCCTATGGAAAGGATTATGGAGAACTCTTAAAAAACTAAAAGTGAATCTACCATTTGACCCGGTTATACCACTCCCTGCCATATACCCAAAAGACTCATTCCACTGCAGAGATACGTGTACATCTGTGCTTGCTGTTGTTCTTTTCACAATAGCTAAGGGATGGAAGCAACCCAAATGTCCCTCAACTGGAGAGTGGATGGGGTCTATTTGCACATTACCACTCAGTGGTAAAGAAAGATTAAGTCATGGCATTTGCAAGTAAATTGATGGGGCTAGCAACTGTTATGCTGAGTGAAGTGAAGAGACTCAGAAAATGTATATTCTCTCTCATTTGTGGATCCTATCTATGTGAGTGTGAATCCAAATGTAACTGCAGGGACCAGGAAAATGGAAAGGGAGGTAAAGGGAATGAAGGACCCTGAGAGAGAAGAATAGGAGGCAGGAGTCATTAAGGGAGAAATAGATAAAAGGGGTAACTAAATGGAAGGCAGAAAGGATGGTTATACAATGAAATATGGGGTAAAGGGGAAGAAGGGTTTCGAGAGAGGCGGAGCCTTAGGAGACTGATATTATCAAGAGAGAAATGGGAAAACTTGGAGCAGCTTTTTAGGAGGTGCAGGAGGCTCTGAATCTGGGGGTCTCTCTGGGAGCAGGTTAATTTCCCATGACAGAAAAGGAAAAGAGGAGAGGAAAGTGCAATACAGGGAGACCGTTCTTGGGTCTGTGGAAGGCATCCAGGGGGTTCAGTCCAGTAGTACATGCAAGTCTGGCCTGTCTGCAAATTTAAGAGACGGGGCACCATTCTACGAGCTTTTAACTGATCCTTGCATTACCAGGTGTTTGACTGGAGAAAGAAAGATAGAAGGTCACTGCCAACACCCAGTCAGGCAGTCCAGGTCCGGTCAGAGGACATGGGGCCTTTGAATAATACCAGGGAAGTAGCCCTGGCCAGAAAATTCAATTACCCTTCCAGCATAACCAGTCCTTAGCGAAGACTGAAGGAAAAGGAAGGAAGTTAGAAAGAAACTGTGCCTGTGCTCAGTGAATGGTGGGGCAGGAGCCAGTGTTCCTCCTGGGGAGCACTCACCTTCTCCAGCGTGTCCTGGAGTGTCCCTTGTTTGATCGCCATTTGTCCGTCTTTATCCGCCCATGTTGGGTGCCGTTTGTGGGTGTGAGTCTCCATCTCCAGCAATGCCCTTGTGCTCCAGCCTTCCCAGAGTCCTCAGGGGGCCCAGAGTGTGAGGGGAAAGAACCCCCGGGAGACTGTGCCAGTGGATAGCTCATTTATTGAAATCAAGACAGGGGTTTATATAGGGAGGCCTTACTGAAGGCCGGAAAGTAGAAGGTGGGCGTCTTTTAGGGCCGGGGTGGTTCTAGGGCTGATGTGGAATTAAAGAATGAGGTTTTGGTCCTGGGTAATCTTTGTGGGGGTAAAAGAAGATTAAGCAACTGCTGAGGAACAAAGATGTCATAACTGCAGTGGCTTCCTAGGACCTAGGTTATAGCTTCTGGCAGAGCAGGCCAGGACACCTGCTGTCCCTTCAGGTTCTCCAGGGTCGCACTGCCCACTCAATGCCTTTATGCAATAGGCCCAAATCCCACACACTTTAAATGGGGAAGACGTGGAGGAAAGGTCAGAAAGGGGTGGTGTATTCTAGATACATGTTTCTCTCTGAGGTTTTGTTTTTTACTGTTTCATTCAGCAGAAAGTCCTGCTCTCTGACTAATGAGGGGGCAGGAAAGTGGGGAGACAGGAAAAAAACAAAAACAAAAACGTGGTGGCTAGTGGCCACATGAGAGGCACTGAAACGGAACTGAGAATACTCAAAGCCATGTGGGAGGAAAGTGATTTGGCACCAGGATGGCAGTGTTCCAGGCCCCCACAGTCCTGAGAATTGCACGAGTCGAAACGGAAGTCCAGGGACGAGACAGGAGCCACACATCGCCATGGCACTGAGCTGGACTTTGCCAAAGAAATGATGGCGGCAGTGGGCCACATGTTTGAATAACTTTGTGAATCGCCCTACATAAATCAGTCTCTCTAAATGGAAGACGGGTTTCTGTTTTATTCTGCCAGATCAACCAGTCCCGGACCACTAAGACGTGGAAAATAAATTTCATGAGACAATTGGCACTGTGAGCAGGATCTGGCTGACACAAATGGAAAAACATCTCAGCGGCTAAGAGCGCTAGCTGAGCTTTGCCGCAGACCTACAAAGGGAATGCAGACAAATGGAGAGCTGGCATGGCTGTTACAGTGGATCCTCAAATGGCTAATTAAGTTAATACTGCCAAAGCCAGCAACGTCTAGGGGAGAAATCCCAGAATGGGAGCCCACTTGTGGCTGGCACAGGGTGGCACATTTACTGAGCCACTGGCCCTTGCTGCAGGATTATTCAATACTCTGAAAACAGCAGAGGGTCTGAGGCAGACGTTGAAAACTCTGCTGGATGGGAAAAAGTCAAGGTTCCAGGAGGTGATGGCTGAGGCAGCATGGCCTCTGCTATGTGTGATAAAAAAAAAAAAAAAAAACTTATCCCAAACAGAGATTATCCCAGAGAGAGACTGAAGAGTTAAGAGAGAGATTAAACTGAGAGAGGGAAATAAGACTGGCTTTTATTGCATTAGCCACTGACCTCAGTGATAAATTAAATAAAAAGGAAAAGAAAGCCCAGAGTATATCATTTGAGAACCCACAAGAGAAAACAGACAATGAAAAGAAAGGAAACGACTCAGAAGAAGCTAAAAATGCCTCTCAGGTTTAACCTGTAATACAAAAGAAAAAATCTAAATGTCAACATGCTGATGGAAGCCTTAACGAACATAAGGATAGTACTTACTGGATATCAAATAAAGGGTTTTCAGCCCTAGAGCTGCTGGAAATAGGGAGAACATTGAAACAAGCTGCAAAAGAGACTGTCATCACCTGGCTCCTGAGAATATGGGACAGAGGAGCAGATGATAGTAATTTGAATGCTCGAGAGGCAGGACAGCTGAGCAACATAACCACTCATCCCTCCTTGAGATTTAAGCTGCATAACCTGGCACAATACAAGGGAAAGGAGTCTCTGATGCACTGGCTTGTGCACACCATTGGAGACACTTGGTTATCACCAGCGGAGATCCCCATGGATTTCAGGAGCTGGAGTATGACACAAGAAGGACAGGTGCTGTTAAGAGAAGTAGGCATGAAGAAGCTACCGTTCACTGGACTAGATAGGACTGTGTCCACTGGAGATTTAATGAGGGACTTCATTAAACAGGGACCTTAAAATTGGTATAGAGATTTAATGTCTGTACTGAGACCTGTAGTGGGACAAGATCTTTACAAGGTAGGAGAGGCCTTGACAAATTTAAGCAACCTAGACCAGCATGTAAAGTATGTCTGTAGAAAAATAGAACCTAAAGGGTATATAAGAGAGGCAAAGGAGAAAAGGAGGACTATTTGTGTTACTCATATACAAAAGTGACGAGACTTGTGTTTAGCCCGAGTTCCTAAAAAAAAGATTGATAAAAAGACAAATTCTGTGCTAAAGCACCTCTGGGAGGCCTTAGGCCCTGAGAAATGGTTCACAAAAGGTACACAGAGGATAAAGATTATCTCAGGGGTGGATACTAAACCCCCCAGAGTAAACAGGGTACATTTCTCCCCTATGACTGGCTGTTCCAGGGATGGAGACAATTTGCCTGTCCAGGGCCTCTCCCAACAGCCAGGTGTGGGCAATAAAGAGACCACAGGTGTGGTTGGAGCCAGGAATCAGACTCAGAGTCTGCTGGCCCTGGGAAACAACAGGGGCAATAGAAGCCTTATCCCTCCTTGGCCCTATGTAGGACCAAGCAGTTTGTACCAGCCCCAATGAAGATAGCGTAGATAAAGGAATGCACGGAGGCTCCATGTGTCCCAACTCTGGGACACTATGGATTCCTGATGATAAATACAGACAGTAAAGTTCTGGCTAATTTTTCATGCTATGTTAGACCTTGTGTGTGTACAATGTAATGTTAATTTCTGAGTGATATACAGATATGAAACCCAGTTGAAAGAGTCAAGTACAACTGAATAAAACAAAAAATGGAATGTAACTTGTACAGGATACAAGGGTAAAGTATAGCTGTGAAGTTTGGGGGACTCTATGGCCCTAGGCCTATAGATGTCAAAGAGTAAAGAAATACTTTATATAACTGTTAACTAGCAATTCCAGTACTAGGCATGGGTTGACCCTCCCTATGAGCTGTTGGCCAAGGGAGCCTTGTAAGTCCCCTTATACCAAAACAAAAGTCAGTTGCCACATTATAATGCTGGTTGTACACTGGAAGTGGATGGTAAGACCCTATTACTGAAGATGTGACATGGTTTGCACATGGAAAGAGAAATCTAGCTGAGACTGAGCTGAAAACTTTCTACAAATGGATGGCTGGCCTTCATAGTGCTAGAGGGCGCTATGCAGACCACTATTTGAGAATGATCCTGAAAAGCTCTGCTTAATGACAGATCATGCATGCTTCATTGTCAGATGTCTCTACAGGTGTAATAGAGGCTTGTCTAGTATGTGCATCCCCGGCGTATTTGGATTTAGGGAACATTTTTCAGGGAGAAAATGCATGTCTGATATTAGAAAAAAAAAAAAAAACGAAGAAGAAGGTTGACTCCCGATGGTATTGAAGGAAGTTATAGGCCCCAGTAGAGACACTACTGTGATTGTGAGGTGAATAAGATACATCTACTTAGATACTGTCTAAACATTTGTGTTTGTTGCTGCTCTCCTTTGTGGCTGTTGTGTTGTTATGTTTTGTTTGTTTTCCAGAGAGAAAGGGGTGGAGTGTATTGTAGATACATGTTTCTCTCTGAAGTTTTGTTTTTTTACTATTGGTTCATTCAGTGGTAAGTCCCACCCTCTGACCAATAAGCGGGCAGGAAGGCGGGTAGACAGGAAAAAACAGAAAACACGGTGGCTAGTAGCCGCAAGGGACACTGAAATGGCACTGAGAATACTAAAAGCCACATGGGAGGAAAGTGCCTTGGCACCAGAACAGCAGCATTCGAGGCTCCCACAGTCCTGAGAATCGCATGAGTGGAAACAGAATTCCAAGGACGGACAGGAGCTGTGTGCCATGGTGGTACTGTGCCAGACTTTGTCAAAGAAATGACTGCCTGCAGTGGGCTGTACGTTTGAACAATAACTTTATGAGTCGCCCTAAATAAATCAGTCTCTCTAAATGGAAGACCTGTTGACCAGTTTCCATTTTATTCTGCTGGATCAACCAGACCCCACCCGCTAAGGTGTGGAAAATCAATTTCATGAGACAGGTGGGAAGGGGGGGCAGAGAGGGAGAGAGAGAGGAGATAAATAATGCCTAGCTTGTGTAAAACACCATATTAGTGTTAGAATCATATTAGTCTAAGAACCTAATGAGGAATTCCACATACAATATCTCTATATAAGCCCATGTGTATAGCTGAAGGCTACATTTAAAAAAAATATAGTGCCAAATAGCAGAAATCTTCCTTTGAGTTGTTGGCCAGTATGGTCCAAGAGACTCCTAAAATTAGATAGACTATTGCCACAGCCCTAAATGTCCTCCCAGAATTTGAAGGTTAGATCTTATTGCTGAAGTCAGGACATACTTCAGAGACCAAATGTGGAAAAGAGCTGGAACTGACCTGGAAGCCACTTCCCCTGAAGGCCAGCACTCATAGCTCTGGAGAGCACTATACAAGCAGCCAATACAAGCAGCCAAGGGAGAACAACAATTGATGGCCTAGCATCAGCTTCATGACGAAATAATCACATCAATGATTGGCATAGCATTCAACACTGGTACAGCACTGGCGCTTTTATCTTGGGGTCAATGAATAGCTACCCAATTTGTTTTAGAGCCTCCTCAGTAGGAGGAAATTAATGTGTGGCACTATACTCATAGCCAAATACACATGGATGAAAATTTCATAGATCTTAGAGAGATCTCCAGGGCTGGGACATCTCTAGACTATCATAATTTCTTACTAAATGCAGAATATGTATCCTTGTATTTACAGTCAAGTATCCCAATCACCACTCATCAAAAAAGCTTCCTTAGAACCAGACAGAGACTAATACAGAGCACCACAGCTGGTCACACAGATATTGTCTGTGAATTGCCCCTGCCTAAGCCTCACATCTACAATGCAGCCTCTGTACCCAAGGCTCACGCAATATAGAACAAGGGATAAACAAGACAGTAATGAATCTCTCAGCTCTCATTAATGAAGCTCCTGCATGCAACAAAGGACCAGTAACACAAAAAGTAACCAATGGCTACAGCATGGAGTTTAGGAATCTGCAAAGTGTGGATCCCTGAACAGGACTCCTATATTAAGTTTCACTTACCCAGGGCTCTGGGACTGTTGTGAGAGAGGGGGCAGAAAGAGCCAGTGAGGAGGTGTGTGACCATATGGATACAGAATCCTATAAACTCCTGGGACCCTGCTCATATGAATCTATAGCGATGGTTTCAGCATTCTCAAGAGCCATGGGAACTCAAGCAGACAAAAACCCAGCCTGGCACTGGGGAAATGGGCAGCAGACCCCAACCATTGTTTCAGAAACATTGTCAATTGATTACTATTGGGTGAGGATGAACTAGTCTTCCTAAAGCGAGGGATTTCACTTATGCTGAGTAGACCTCAGTGGATGAGCCTGCTTGAGGTTGCAAACACTAACTTGACACAATAGACCTCAGCACAGGTGAAAGAATGTTATGGATTCCAGTTAGGGGACCACGTGGGAGGTTGTGGCAGGGAAAGGAATATAAAGATGGTTAAGATTGTTTGAGATGTTCTGTATGAAACACAAAATATTTCACTAAAAAGCATATTTAAAAAATATTGTAAAGGCAAGCAGATAAAACCCAGCCTGGAGCTGGAGCAATGGGCAGCAGACCCAATCTTTGCTGAAGGAATTTTGTCAACTGATTACTTTTGGGTGCTAATCTTACGTAAGTAGGGGACTCTGGGTAGGCTGACTAGATTTCAGTGGATGGACCTGCACTGAGCAACAATTGGGGACATTAACATGAAACAATAGACCTTAATGCAGATGAAAAAATGCATGGATTCCAGTTGAGGGGCTATTGGGGGATAGTCATGGGAATAGCATGTCTGATGAGTCACAAAAATTACACCATCAAAAAGTCCCAAAGCCCAGTCAACCTTCTGTCTTCTGTACAATGTAGCATCTCGGTATGCAGGAGTACTCAGTATGAGAAACAAGAAAGAAAGTGGTGATTGGACTTG
The DNA here is from genome assembly GCA_035773235.1 of Eospalax fontanierii. Taxonomy (NCBI): domain Eukaryota; kingdom Metazoa; phylum Chordata; class Mammalia; order Rodentia; family Spalacidae; genus Eospalax; species Eospalax fontanierii. The sequence continues at coordinate 21,605,881 of CM069541.1, read as the reverse complement.
CACGTGAGGTTCTGGTGAGCATCCCCACTCCTTCCATAGAGGATATCACCAGCCTCATTACCATTATCAAGGACCTGGCTCTCTCCTATTTGTCTGCTTAACTTTTGTCTTGACTGCAGGCTGAGGTATTCTGTAGGTCGCAATAGCACATTGTCTTCATAATGGCAGATGGTGATGTCCCACCAGGAAAACTTATGTCCACTGCAACATAAGCTGCTAAATTTTGAAAAAAATTAATATTCAGACTATTAACAAGCTTGTGTAAGCAAATCCATTTGCTAACCCATTTGATAAAAGCCCCTATAAAATAAATACAGGAAAATCAAAAGCATTAGATCTCTTTAAGATGGAGTAAAATGAGATATTTTGAAGTTGAACTTGAAATATCAGATTTTCTCTAGGAGAAAGGGATGGGACTCAGAGTTAATTATTCCAGGAGAGGCTATACGACCAGCATCTCAGAGATGTGAAACAATATGGCCAATCAAATGCACTGGAAAGGCTTTGTCATGTTTGTGTACAGAGGCAGAACATGGATTATACATCCTTTATGCCATAACCGGAAGCATGAATTTTGTCCTAAGAGTCCTATGATGGCAAATTGAAAGACAATGGACATCTTTCACATATCTCATTGAAATAACTTCCTTTCAGCAGGGTCCTCTTTGCCAAGCCTACATGGAACCCCAGAATTCTTTACTATGTTGTCCTTGGGCAGATGTGTTCAGTCAGTGAGCATGTGAATGGAATATATGCATTAGACCAGCGAGAATATCAAAATACCTCTCTCCTTCACTCAGTTGTGGGAAGTCAGCATCTCCCTATCATATCACCTTCCTCAGGGTTCTTATGTCTGATATGTGTAAATTGATGTAAGTGACTTGCAGAGGTTTAGCACCATTTGTAGATGCTACAGTGGTTTGCAAAACATGATTCCATAACTGTTTATTGAACTGCATCGGTCGTAATGCTTCATTTAGGTTACCCACAATCCTTTGCCTCCCCCTCTCTTTTCTACACTAACTAATTTTTATAAGCATCGTATCCCATTGAAAATCATAGCTAGCTTCTTTGGAAAGTTTGTGAAGTCATGAGACAACTGGTCAAAAATGAGACAGTGGAAGAAGTGGGTTGTCGTAACAGGAGTGGTTAGCTCACGTCTGGAGAAGAGCTCGAAGATTTTTTTTTTCTTTTCTTTTCCAGTCTTTCTTCTTTTTTCTTTCAGATAGGTCATTATTTACAGCCTTGTCTGACTCTTCCTCCCTTTTCCATGTGCAAGGATTGCAGGTATGCAGTAATACCCTGGATTTGGGTGTCATTTGTCATTTTTCCCATCGCTTTCTAATCTCAGGCAACAGAAGTCCTTGAGACACTGGAAATTTCTCTCAATTCAGGGTTCTCAATTGAAAAAAGCCAGGAAGTCTATCTACTGAATGCCCACATAATGCCATCATTTATGCAGGGCTCCATATAGTGGTTAAAGGGAGATAGACCACATCCACCAAAGAAAGCGACTTTTTTTGACACAGAGTTTCCATCTTATTCATATCACCGGGGAATGTCTTTACAGCTAACGCATTGCCATTAGGCCCCAGAGGGAAGAAGGAAGGACTTTGTTATTACCCTGTCACTCTATTTGATCTAGCATTTTAAATCTGCAGTAAGGGTCTGGGGATAAAAGTCTAGGATGCATTCTATTCCTATTAATAGGAGGTGCTATTGCAGTGTTGTTTGCAGTCACAGGATAATCGCAGGGTAGTCTTTATGTCTGTCTCATTTTTCTTTAAACAGATAAAAGTGCTAAGCCAACATTAAAAACTTACTGAGCTGTTAGGATGATTTATTAAAACAGTACTGTCTCCATTCTCCACTGCTATGAAATGATTGTCAAAAAAGTATGTAAGTAAACAGTGTGCTTTATTTCCAGCCAATGTTATTTAACAATTTTGACAGTTAGTTAAAGCAAGATAAAGAATCATGCTCCGTAGAGCTATCTATTGCTAAAGACTGCTTTTTGATTAGGATAAGTGAAGAGAATGAGGATGTATTAAATATTTTGCTACTTAGTACTTATTTATATATTCTCTATAAGTAGTACACATTAATGTCATCATTCAGCTAAGGAAAGACATCCTTGAAAATTCAAGTAAGCTACTAAGAGTCATTCATAAATGACAGAAGTAGTTTCAAATGCAGGCTTGTCTGACGCAAAGCTCGTGTTCCTGCTCTATAAGCATCGGCAGCTACACGGGGCTCCATCGTGATCCCCATGGAAAACAGAGCCTGTCCTTATAATAGCGCCATCACTGCTTAATGTTAGATAAACCACACACTTTTTTAGTCAGTTAAGGTCAATGACGGGAAAACCACTGCACTGCAAAGTCACTGATAGGGTCCAGTCATTTTGATCAGAGGACTTTCTCAGCAACTAATCATCCTGATGAACCAGAGAATTGATAAGATGTGAAGACAGCCTACTTTGGGAAAATAGAAGCTCAGTCTAAAAAAGCCCATAGCTTCCTTTCTCTGAGAAACAGCAGCTCTGTTCTGTCAGCCAGAGGCAGGGAGACAGGTGAGAGCCTCATTCCTCCTTGCTTATTACTCACATGATGGTTTTCTTAAACACTTTTCCCACAGATTGCCCAGAGAATCCTCTCAGATATAAGAAACCCTTCTTCCTGATCCTGAGATGAAATATGAAAACCAAATAGATGGCTGTTTTGTTTATTGTTCTGTGAAATTACATTATTAGGAGAGGCATAATTTTAAATTAGGAAGTGATGCATGGCTAGAACCGGCTTCAACCCGTTAACTTTTTATGATTATAGAATATTTTGCCATGTTAAAAAAACTCTGGAAATTATTGGAGATGTCTCTCACACTGTTTCTGTCTTGGAGTGTATCTGACTCTATTATACAAAGAGATGGTTCAAAGAAAACACAGGTGAGATAGTGTATAGGAAAATACAGAAAAAAAGTTCAAACTGTAATGCTGTCATCCTTATCATAGACTGATTTGACTCTAGCTTACAACTCTGTGGGATAAAACAATAGACTTTAGATTAATACAAACCTGTACAAAAACTCATCTCTATCACTTTTTGGTTGCATTCATTTCAACAAATTCCACAGACAGTTTGATGTTCTCATCTATGAAATGAAGCTCATCACCTCACAGAAAAATGGACAGGATTAAGGGTGAGCAACTATATCACATGCTTAGTATGTAATGATGTTCACTAATACTAGCTGTTTGCTTGAAGGGGGAAGAGCTGTGATTCATATACACTGGCCTGTTTATCTCCTAAGGGCGGGTATGTGTGGTAGTGTGGGCTGGATCAATTGCTGGAAGCCCCTTAAGCATCCATCTATGTGACAGGACCAGAGAGAGAAAGCAGTTTATAATAGATTTCCCTCTCCCTTGGATCATACCTTCTCTTTTAACATTTTTATACGCCATATTATATCCAATGGAGCGTCTGGGTTCTGGGAAGTACTCATACTGTTTTAAGTGAAAAATAAGTAAATGTGAATAAAAAGACTATTCCTTTTGAGTTGATAAATTAGGAACCAGACAGTATGTTTCCTAAATTGCCTCTTGAGTACTGAGTGCTATCTTATTTATGGAATATTTTCACTAAAAATAATACTGGTAGGCCAGCCTGTTGTAGACCACACCTTACCCTGCAGAAGATAGACATACTTTGACAGATCATGGAAAGTTTGTGTTAGCATACAGAGTGTTTGTCAACCTGATAGCAAGATGTGGGCTATAACCTCCTTCTGTCTTTTGTCCACATTTCCCAGGACTGAACACACTGGTGCTCCTTCTACTGCTCCGCCCGTTACCCAGTGTTTCCGGAAGCTTAGTCCTTATTGTAGTCTAACTTTGCACAACTGAGCCTTCATTTTCTACTTCGGTCATTCTGAATTCTTCCTTATTATCCATTTATGCTCTGTCTCACCTTCAAGACTGTACATGTATTTTGAACCTTTCCTTGAGCTTCTAAGCATAACATGTTAAGTGTCTTTTCTTCCAAAAAGCCTTTCTTGAGCCCCTAGTTCTACAGTAAGTTTTTCCCTTTGTGATTTCATAGAAAGTGGCTCTTCACAACAAATATAAAAATATTGAGTTTATGCTAGTTATCCTATCCAGTGGATGCAATGGCTCTTTGGGCTTTCTTACATCTCTGTTGTCACTCACATTTTATATGGTTATTAATAAGTTGGCAATAAATATTGGTGAAATAAATGAGTGAACAAGATGGAAATGTAAAGTTCCTGTTCTGATATTTGTAGAGAGAAAGAAACAGGTACCAAGTAAGAATGAGAGACCTTTTTCAAAGAAAATTATGGAAAAAATATAAATGTTCCATCAAAATTATATATCTCATGATATTCAACCCCAGAGGAAAAGAAAGAGTAAAGTTGGGTCTGAACTTAATCTTGATTGTTGCAAATTTGTCAGGTAGATGGCAATCTATGTTCCCCTTTTTTGTTTGAAAACAAATAAATAAGCAAGTAAATAAACAAAACGAGAAATTTTCCATGCATAAAAGCAGTGAACAGATGTCTGGTATATACCCTTTGCATTTATCAAGTTGCTTCTTTTGTCTGGACTATAAACTTCAATTTAAGGCCCATGCCCCGACAGAACAGCCTGTCTATCCTCGCCTTTTACACACACAGCATGCACAGAGTATTAAAACATCACCACAGAGTCTTTGTTTATTATTTAAAAATCTATTGGTGTTTCTCCATTTTCAGCCACAAAAAGAAAAATGAGTCATGGTTTCACATTGCTTTTCTAGCTATGGTGATTATGCTAGTGCAACTCCACACAAGCATTTTCACATAGCTACCTTCACAGTCAATATGGTTATAAATGTATCTTTTGATTCACTGACTTGGTTTTATTCAACAGCATCTATAAAGCAGTTAAAAAAATAGATGAGTCCAGTGCTGGCATTCCAAGTTCTGTGTTTATTTTTAAGATGACAGCATGTTTTAAGTAATCTAGCCAGTTATTTATCCTCTAGAGGATCAATAGACTTTATCTTAGATTTCAGAAACAATCACCAACCTCAGTTTTCCCCATATTCCATTTCATTTAGTCATGTGACTGTATGGAGCTATTTTAATCCCTTTCAAAGTTCCATTAAAACCTGAAGACCAGGGTTCTTAAGTAGAGTTACTGTATGTATCAAGCTAACTGTCTGACCATCCATTAAAATTAACATTCATATATATCACATTCTTTATGATATATATATATATACATATAATCATATAAACAGAAAGGAGATGTTATATTTTAAAGGGAATTTTTAGCATTTTAACTGTGTTTATTGTTTAGATAACTGATTTTCATACTCTACCAAGTCTGCTGATCTGCCATTTGATCTTCATAATGGCAAGAGAAGGATTTCATTTTAGGTACTTTATTTCAGTGGTAAAGTACAAAATATCTTAAAGGTGTTCAACTTAAAAAAAAAGCAAAACAAATTATTCTTAGAATTGAATTTAATCTTGAAATAAAAATATGGCAAAGGTGGGTTTCAGAAATGGAATCAAATAGAATACACATTTCTAAAGAAAGTAATTCATCTGCATTAAAAAAAATAGCAACAAAACAGAACCAGTCAGGCTCTAAAGAAATTGGTCTTTGAAGGAGTTCTATTTTGGCTTATCTGAAGAACTCATGTGCAAAGATGTAGTTGATTAACACAGGTTGTTCCTAAGCAGCTGTAGCACTGAGTATTAAAACATTATTTCATGGAGAAGATGCTTCAGTAGATGAGATTGTTTTACTTTTAAGTATAGTCTTTCTTTTGATATCTACTAGACAAATGGTTTCCCTTAACTGCTGGATGTCAACTTTATCAATGTAGTCTCATAATGGGGATGATCCAGGTCAGGATTAAAGGAAAGCCACTTGCAACATTGTAGAGCATTCACTGGCACACCTCACCACAGGGCCGCCTCCACTACTTCCTGATTCATCTGAGATGGTTCTTTTCTTCTCTATTTATTTAAATGTACTATCTCCCTTGAGAGCTAATATACATAGTGAGCAACATAGTAGATGGACATATTTAATTTGTATGTATGCATATTTTATATATGTTCAAAATGTTTCTTTGTACTTTTTATTTAAGTTTTCCTTTTCTTTATGTATGTTGTATATGTATGTGCATTAGTCTGTGTGAATACTAGCACACATGTACCAAGGTGTGTTGTTCCTTACTTTCTATCATGTTTGAGACAGGTTTTCTATTAGTAGGCTAGACCAGCTGATCTTTAAGCTTCCAGGCACTTTGAGTTCCCCACCTCCCATCTCATAAACTGCATTGCTATTACAGATGTACACTCTCATTCAGCCTTTATACAGGACCTAGACATTCAAACTTAGGTCCTCACAGTTGAGGAGTGGACACTTTACCTGCTGTACACACTGCGCCCTTCTCCAGCCCTTGTTTTCATTTTAAGTTTAAGTCGCAGAGTCCAGCAGTAGTTAAAAAAGAAACTGTGAAAGTTAAAAGAGCTAAAAGTTATGTTATTTTTACTATAAATCAAAAATCTCAGGGTTACTATAAAATGATAGAACGCTTAAAATAGAAATATAATGAACTACCACAGTTGAGCTATTAAAAGTCATACTGCCAATTTTATAAGGTATCAATATAAGCAGTCTGACGAAGGTATCATTTTTCTTAATTTATTAAAGAACAGAGAAATTTATTCATCCAAGACTGTACATCCAGTCTCTGGTAGGAAGGGTTTAGAAAAGTCTGCTTAGTCCTAGGTTCTGACCACTTAAATAGTGCATTATATCTCTTCTGTAATCAGAAATTCCTATACATGGAACTCATTGATACGAGTATAGTAAAAATAGTCCCTGATTTTATAAAGACTTTTAAAGAGCAATCAAGCATGAATACTTCATGAAATTATGGATTATAATTCATTTTGAAATGAATGCATTCAGATGACATGGACTTCATATCTGTTATCAGTCAATTGCTTCATAAAATACTTCCCCGAAACATTGTGCCTTAAAATTAACTACCATTATTTTATTACTTTTTGTTGTTTTGACTTCAGAAGCTCTGCTGATGCTAGTGAGTTTCATCATACATATGGTCAGCTGGACTGGCTGGAGTCTGGTGTGTACCACATGGCCACATCTGCCAGTTCTGTAATTGAGTGGCTATTGGCTGAAGGGTCATGGTTCTCCAATTCTTAATCTTTCCCACCAGAATAGACTGGCATCCTCTCATGGTCAGAACAGTCATAGAAGTTGATAGGGTTCTTGATGCCTAGGTTCAGGATTTATATAACTCCCTTCAACTTCTTTGGGCAGATCAAATTACAAGCTCAGTCAAATTTCAGTGGTTGAAAATGGGTTCCTTCTTTTGATGAATGTAACTAAACAATATTGTAGCTTTTTTGTGATCTTTCATGGCTTATATAGAAGTGGCTTGACTTCTTTTTAAGTCAGCATGTCAGATGGTACGGGGAATGAATTTTTGTGGTCAGTGCTAGAGCACCATTAACAGAAATCTGACAGAGGATATATCCTTGACTGAGTCACTCTAAGATATTTCCGATGGATTTAACTTGTGTGTAGAGAAGTTGCTGACCTAGTTTTTAAATCAATCCTTAGATGGTAGGGCTAAAAATAAAAATATCAATTTTCCAGTTTTAAAAACCTCTACAATTTTGTTTCTCTGACTCCTGCAACGTAAAGGAGAAAATAATTAACTATTTTAAAGCATCTTTATTCAGCCATTGAAAAGCCACTATGATGTACTCATAATTTGGTCAAAGGAAATTAGTCCTCTATCCAGATCTCTGATATAAGTCACAGCGTGGAAGAAAATGAACTCATGCCTAATTCAGTCCTCTTTGCAACTGACACTTCTGGAACTGTTTAAGAGACATCAGACTTTCCCCCTTTCAGAATTACTTTCGGGAATTATAAATTGCACCGCTAGTCATCCTCAAAAATTTATTCTGAACAGAGCACAAGTTAATTTAGTGACAGACAGCATCCCTAATTGATTTAATTGTCAAAGATGCACATGTACTTCTTTAAATAGCCAAGAAACCACAAAGGACAGTTACTGTAGCTCAGCTCCATGGCTTTATTTCCTTTAGAAAAAGTTTAAACTATTGATTAACTCGAATATCCTTGTTCTAAATCATTGCTGTTTAATTGATTCTTTTTCTTAATTGCGTACCCCAAAGTATCTCAGGATAAAGTCTTCTTTGTAATGTATACAGTCTTAATTATGGAATAGCATACTCCATTTCAAGCATTACTCAAGAAAAGAAACTTTATTCAAATTGCTGTAAAATAAAATCAACATAAAAATTAATACCTCGACTAGTGCTGAATATACAGCTCAGTGGTGTTAAGTACATTTATATTGTTCTACAGCAATCTTTACCATCAAACTCTAAATTCCATCTCACAGAACTGAAACTCTGTGATCATTTAGAATTCCTCCTCACTCCTTCCTTTTGGTACTAAAGTCCCAAAGCCATGATTCTAGGCTTAGTCCTCATGATTTTGGCTATTCTAAGTATCTCATGCAGGTGGATTTATATGTCACTTGTCCTCTCACCATGTTATCTCAGTCAGCAGGATGTCTTCTAGAATCACCCTGTAAAGCACATGTCATAAGTTCCTTTCTTCGGAAGGATAAACAACACTAAACTACGAATATTTCAAGTGTTGGTTTTTCATTTATTCCATAATGGACATTGCTTTTAACTCACTGGAGTTATGAAAAGTCCAGCTACGAACAGGGATGTAGAAATGCCTGTTCAATACCTTCCTTTCAGCGTTTCTGGCTGCATACTCAGAATGTCTATATCACTTAGCAATTATATTTTTAAGTTCCTGAGAAACTACCATATTTTCTTTCTTTTTAAAATATTTTTTGTTTTTAAAAACTAACCTTTAATTGAATCATTGTTTGATTCATACAGAACATCTCAATCAGTCTTAATCATCTTCACACCCCACTGGCACTCCGCTTAGCCCCCCAGCTGGAATCCATACACTCTTTCATCTGTGTTGAGGTTTGTTGTGTCAAGTTAGTGTCCTCCAATGACCTCAGTGCAGGTTCATCCACCGAAGAGGTCTAGTCAGCCTGTCCAGAGTCTCTCACTTTAGGAAGATTAGCTCATCCTGACCCAACAATAATCAGTGGCCAATATTTCTTAATCAAAGTTTGGGGTCTGCTGCCCATTTTTCTAGTTCCATGCTGAGCTTTTGTCTACTTGAGTATTCATGGGTGTTGAGCACACCAAAACCATAGCTGTACGTTCATATGAGCAGAGTCCCAGGACCTTGTAGGATACTATTTCCATACGTCACAAACCTCCACTCTGGCTCTTAACAGTCCTTCCACCTCTCTTCCACAATGGTCCCTGAGCCCTGGGTGAGAGAAAGGTAATATGAGTCCTGTCCAAGGACTCGAATTCTGCAGATTCCTAATCTCCATCCTATAGCCATTTGTGATCTTTGTTTCTGGTCCTTTAATGGGGAGGTTAAAAGGAAGGAATGGGGAAGAATTTTGTATACTCACAAAAATGAAAATTTTTGTGAGATGGAATTTAGAGTTCGATGGTAGAGATTGCTATAGAACAATACGAATGTACTTAACATCACTGAAATGCATATTCAGCACTGGTTAAGGTATTACTTTTTAATGAAAGATAGTATATGCACCACTTTATATTCCAACTAGCATAGATATAAACATTCCTGTTTCTTTACATCCTCAGAAATACTTCATATTTTCTACTGTTTTGTTTTCCATCATATTAGTCATGGCAGTGGTGATGAGCTGATAGCTCATTGTGATTCATGAAAGGTATTCCCATAATGGAGAGTGATACTGAGCATCTTTTCTTGTGTATATGTACCTTTTGTATGTCCTCTTTGGACAAATCCGGGTTCAAGTCTTTGACCCTGTTGTTTGCTTCCAGTTTTGTGTGTTTGTTTTTTAAATCAGGTTGTTTTGTTTTTTCTATTGCTGAATTGTTGCTTACTGTGATGTAATTCTACCTGTCTGTTTTTACTTTTTTTCTTGTACTCTAATCCAAAAAGTCCTTGCTCTTTTCAATGTACTGAGGAGCTTTTCTCATGTTTTCTCCTCGTAGTTTCATAGTGTCTTTTCTTGAAATAAAGGCTCAACACATCTTGATGTGGTTTTTGAACCTAATAAGGGACAAGTCTCATTCTTTGTATATTTTTCTGGTACCTTTATAAAAAAAGGCTCCCTTTTCTCCAAAGCATGTTCTTGTTCTTTTAACGAAAGTTCATTGGGTTTACTTCAAGGTTTTATATTCTTTTCTAAAAATTTTGACCATGAAGGAATGCCCCTTTATTAATGGTAAACAGTGTTCCAATTATCCAAAAGAAAATATCATCTCTTCCTAAAATTAATCTTTACTGAAAAGATGTTCATCAACAGTTAGACCTGAATAACAAATTATCATAAAGTAAAAGAATTAAATTTAGAATACATGTTGACTTTTCTTTGAAAATTCTTTTTTTAGACATATTAGGGTGCTAATTTGGGAGAGGGGTGTGATATTTTGTTATGTCACAAAAATTTAAGAGTAGGCTAGATAAAAGATAAATTAGGAACTGATTACTACTCATTAGAGACTAAGGCCCTCTGAATTTCCAATATGCTACATCAATGCCAATCTGGTAAATTTGTATTTTCATTTATTTATTATTTATTTATTTGCTTACTATTGGCAGTACTGTATAGTCAAATATAGTCACATGAATCTTGGTAAATGCACAAACTATGTATTGGCCAATAATTTTTATTTTTCCTTTATAGTCTATTTTTATCTAGCATGTGATTATTTTTTCATTTATTTTAAATTCATGACATTCCAGTTTGTTACATTGGTAATTAGTTATATTGCTTTGTGGAACTCATTTCTTATTTATACTGTATCTTTAAAATTGGAGGAAATTATATATTTAAATAAAATCAACATCAAATGTAGTTCATTCTTTTATAATGTCCCTATTATTAGTGATATGGCAACCTAAGTTTCATGAGAACAGAAAATTTAAAATTGCCTATTTACTTTCTGGAAGATATTTTCACTGCTGAATTGCATTTACTCATTGCTGGTTTTATTCATTTCCAGGTGAGAAATGGTTTCTCTACCCTGTCCACCATCGCATTTATTTCATTGCTCGTGCTGGACATTGATTTTACTCACCAGGTTTGCTCTAGGTCAGGTTTTATGTGTGGAGCCTGATTGGCCAAATGGATCCAGACTGGACTATGTGCAAATCAAGACTTTAGCCTCAGCAAATAGAATCTCTGGATGTATTTTCAGACCCGGAATGGTAAAACTATTAAGTGTTACAAAACTGAAATAGTTTTAGTGAATATTACACTCAGTAAATTTCTAAACAATGCATTTCTTTGTTTTCTAAGCAGATGCATAAAGGTCCATGAGATGCTAAGGAATATTAAAGGAGAAACCTGAGTTTTTCCAAATAATTTTTGTACTGTATACTTTTAAACATGAAATAGAATCTTCCTTATTCATTTTAAATAATTATCCTAATGATGATAATAAAACAATCTGAGCAAAAGATCTAATACAAGAAGAGAGAGAAAAAGCCAATACCATGACTTCTGCAGTACAGTAAAAGAATAATGGGCTTCAACCATGAGACCCATGCAAATGTCAAGACTGAATAAAAATTTTAAAATGACTTCTGTAATTTATCATATATATAGGAGATAAAAATAAGAGTATCTTGACTGATATTAAAAATAAATTTGCTAAAATAAAAAATATTAATTCCAGATTCTTAAAAAGATAACTCGAGCATGATAAAAATGCAGCCCGAAACCAATATTAGCTGTGTTACATGCTGAAACAGTAAAGACACTTTCATTTCCTATCAAAGATTCTCTTTCAGTTAAGCAATTTCCTGCTAGACTTTGCAACTCAGGTCTGTAATCTCAATAATCACAAATCAGAATCTGGGGAAATATCTGAGTTCAAAGCCAGCTTGTGCTTTACATTAAATTCCAAGCCAGTTTGGTCTACAGAGTTAGACTGTTTCTAAATAAGGGAAAGAAAATCCTTTACAGTCAAGGTGATATAGTGTCTGGTTGTTCATATCTATTATATGTTAAGTATTAAATATAAGTGTTTTATTTTAGTCCTCAATTATATTAAAAGAATAGGTACAATTTGCCAACACCCTGAAGTCTTTGGAAAAGAAAATTCCCTGGTATAACTATCTCATAAATGGCAATAGTACTTTGTAGAGATTGAGGAAATGTCCACATATTCATTCACTTGCTCATTTTATAAACATCCGTTCAGTCCTATCCTTTGCCACCTCCTGTCTCCAGGAACCAACATCTAGAGTTGAATACAATAGAGTCTTTTCTCTTACAGTGTTCCCATAGAGAGCCAGCAGGCATTTAAATGACATACAATGCTTCCGTACAACAAAAGAAATCATATAAGGTATGCAGAGTATGACAATCATTGAAAGTGGCATTTTTATTTGTTTGCTTGCATTTTTCCTTTTCTTTTGTGGCACAGAGGACTGAACTCATAGTGTTGCACAAACTAGGTAAGAGCTCCATCACTGAGACACATGCTCAGCCCCACTTGAAAAAGCTTTTAATAAATCAATATACACTCAATATGCAAAATGAAATACAGCTTCAGCTTTCCTTCACAAAACTACATACTTCATTAGTGATATATGAAATAATTATCCCCAGTCATTTTATAAAATACATATTTCTATATTATCAAGCTAATTAAATTCACATTTCTTAGATCTATGGATACATTGAAATTCAATTACTATCAGAATTAAGTACTTATATAAAGTACATAAAATATGCTACACTGATCTCCTTTAGTCTTTGTAACTTTCAACTATAAAACTATATTTAAAAGAAAATGTGCTATATAACAATCAAATGTAGGTAATCAACTGAGTAAATAAATACATCAACTTTAATGTATCCTTTATACTTACATGTCTCCCTGTAAGACTAAAACCATTTTCAGACTGTTTTTCAGTCTTGATTCATCTCTATTTAACCAGTTCCTAGGACCATATTGACTCTAATTATGCTGTCCTTTCATGAATGGTAATGGGACTGAACATCACCTGTTTCCTAACTGAAGTTGATAGAATCCATTCTATTTCAGGAACATTTCCCCCAAGTGGCTTACTAATAACTTTCACATCAGTGTGTAATTGAAACAGACTTTTCATCTGGACTCCTCACTATATTAAAAGAAGTAGCTTCTCTTAGAGGCGATTTTGTCTTGAGTAGCTCAGTTTCTGTCATAATCTACATGTTTATGTGCTTCAAACTTGCATCAAATTGTATATGTATGAAGAGCTGTGAGAGCATATAAATGAAAATGTGTGTTTCTGATATTATCATTGGGAGTTAGAATCATATGTATAATACTTCATCTCTTCTGGTATTATAAGAAAAATGTATACAATAGGATTTTTTAAAAATACAAATAATTCTATACTATACTGTGCAACTTTCTAACAGCCACAGCTTGAATTTAGTTAAATGCAGCTCTTGTGCTACACAGCTCTCGGGACAAAATTCTCTCACCGTTCATTGTTTTCCAGACGGTTTCTGACCTTTTCTGAGGCACTTACAGGGAAGTGATTACGTGTCAATTTGTGGTCTTGATAGTTTGAGGATCTCTTGCCTGGAATCTGATGCTGAGTTTTCTGGGTTGGAACACATCCATTCATTGTAATTCACCAGGAACACTTCGTAATCTTGAGTTTCTCTATCTTTCTCTAAAAAATAATTAACGTTCCATAAAAGGTAATATCTCTTGAAGCAAATTTAATTTAAATCCATCTTAAATGATAGTGAGGCCATACGACAATACAACCTAGTAAATGGCAGACGTTCAGAATATTCTGAGAAACCAGTTTTGTGTGCATGTGGTATATGAGTGTGTGTGTGTGTGTGTGTGTGTGTGTGTGTGTGTGTGTGATTGCGGGTGCACAAGCACACTTTTATGCATTAATGTGTGTTTTATATTGAGGACAACCACAAAGGAGCCATAGAAGTTCTGCTATTTTCAGGATTGTTGTTGATTCTAACAATAACTGTTGCCCAAGCTTTATTAATTTAGCAACTTTAATGAAAATGGACAATAATGAGTGTAATTTCTTTAACAGAAAACGTTTAATTTTAAAAAAGAATGCATGTTTGGCTTTGCTTGTGCAGATGAAGAAGCCAGATTGTTTACACATTTGCCATAACTGCTCCTGACATATGCGCAAGGGGTTTAATGGACATTTTGTCTATGATTTCTGTAAACATGCTGAGTAACATAAATTTCTTCAGTCTTTGCCATCATGTTTTTAAATAATGAAAGCTCCACAATTAAAAGGAGAAAAGTTTGATCTAGCTTACCAGGGAGAGGCGGATTGTGTGAATTAAATCCTGCACGGTGCTATAAGCTATTGCTTCTCTGCTTATAATAGAGGGCCAAACTACAGTTCATGTGTATATACAGAGAGAAGACTTTGCTTCATGCATGTATGTAGCAATTATTTTAACACCATCAAGGGACCAGTCACTCTATAGCAATGAATTTTAAAGCAGGCATGATTACAACTCTCATAGAAGTCCTAATCTAACACTTCTGTAAAGGCACAAACAGAAATAAAGTAGTTTAGAACTAAATAAGGTGTTGCTATAGGAAATAAGAACTAACCTATGACCTTCTTTAGCTGCGTTTGAGGCTGTGTTTGAGATGATAATAGAGCTGTAACTTGAAAAATGAGCAACTTAAACAATATTTTTGGGAAAAGGAGGTATGCATCCAGAGACCTAGGATTGGGAGAAAGCTTTGAAAACACTTGGTGATGGATGCAGGTGAGCTTTATATTGAGTGTAAGAAAATGTGATGCAGATGGGAGGCGGGCTTAAGCAGTGCCGTGCAGGCAGCAGTGAAGACACTAGGATTTATTGTCAGTGCACTGGGACGCCACTGAAGGTTTGGGAAACATTACCATCCAAACTTCAGTTTAAGTAGAACACACTAGATACTGTCTTCAAGAGTTTTGGATGTGTTAAAAACGAACGCAAAATTCTGGAGAGGAGAGGACAGGAAGACTCCATGTCCGGGGTCTGCAGGGGCTTGATGGTATCTCATCCACATCTCAGTCCTGTGAGAGTAACTCTACTTAACTATACATAGAAGGAATTTACATGGTAAAGGATTCATACTCCAAATGCGCTATGAAAATTGGCTGTTGTGAAGGAGCTCAGTGTATGTCCTTCACGTTGAATCAGTCCATCTTCTGTTTTACATATCAAGTAATATTGATTCTAAAAATGTAATTATTCTTTCCACCCCCTCTTCTTCAAATGCACAATAATTCAGTAAGAAACTGTTATTGAAAAAATGTGGCTAACAACTACTCAACTACTCTCCTATACCATTAGATATTTTTATAAGTGATTTTTTTTCCAAATTCCATTGTCTAGATACACTAAGCCTTTAAGTATCTCATTATTTTTCTCAAGTTGCTTTTGATCTTTAATAAATACCTTTTAATTTTTTTTATTTTTTAAAATTTTGTTGTTGTGCTGTGCCTACATGGGTGTAAGTAGACAAATATTATGCAAAGCCCATGAAGGACAGAAGAGTGTGTCGGTGGATCCCCTGGAATTGGAGTTATGGACGGTTGTTAGATATCATGTGGGTTCTGGGACTTGAACCTGGGTCTTCTGCTAGAATAATCAGTGCTCTTAACCTCTGGTCCTCTCTCAATCCCCTGAGCAAAACCTTAATCCCTATTCTTATTGCTTCCTTGCAGATACATTATTTAGGTGAAATTATCACTGTCTTTGAAGGAAATAGTCATCATTGCTGTGGTTAAAACTGTAGACCAGAGTAACCCTGTGAAAGAGAGAGCTTGGTTCGTTCTTTAAATTGTAGCTCATTTCCTCTTTCTGGCGTAATCCTCTCTTCTTTTTCCAAACCCATCATGACCCTGACCTATTACCCAACAATCTAATTCATCAAATGTCAAAGTTTTAAATAATAAATACAGAAATTACTGAAAAAAGTCATACTTTCTCGACTCTTTTAAGCCAATTCATGATTTGGAAAATGATTAGCAAATATCAACCTATTCATTGTCATCTATTCATAGCAGATTTGTTTAAGTTTTGCAGGAGCATGCAGTGAAGCCATTGATAAATATGCATTCTATCATCTATCTATTGATAAATATGCATTCTACCATCTATCTATCTATTTATCTATCTATCATCTATGTATAATCTATCTATCAATCTGTCATCTATCAATATATCATCTATTAATCTATCCTCTATCTATATCTATTTATCTTCTTTGAACACACAAAGCATTTAATCTTTTTAATCTGCTTTGCAGGTTAGATCAAAATGGAGAGGGATGAGACAGACACATGGAAGTTAGAAAGAAACCCAGTTCTAGAAAAATACAAAAAAGAGACAAGTACTCCGTGCCTCCACAAACAGTGTCAACACTAGCTTTTAATGTCTCTGGAGTTTTAATTTGACAGAAAGAATGCTAGAATAAAAGTCACAAGGTAGAAAACTTTTTGGAATCCTTATTTCTCTTTTGTCAATAATATTTTAAATAGGCAACCTGCTATTTGCTTATGTAAAACTATAATTTAGTACAAAAGTACATTTGGCAGAAGTAGTTTTGTGATTCACTTAATTGAGAAACATCTGTCATATGAGAAATAGTAATTGTTCAATTAATACTGGTCAATTTAATATTAATATCTCCTACACTTAAAAGTCCTAGTCCTTTTTGATTGTCAGAATCCTGACTCAGATGAATCTTATAATAAAGTGCAAATCTATAGTAAGGTAGGAGCTCAGTTTCTGTGACGTGCAGGTGGAGGGGCACCCACAGGCTGGCTGCCCCTTCCGTCCTTCACTCCAGATCCCAGTGTCATCTTTCAGTGCCCAAGGTAGACTGT
The DNA here is from genome assembly GCA_035773235.1 of Eospalax fontanierii. Taxonomy (NCBI): domain Eukaryota; kingdom Metazoa; phylum Chordata; class Mammalia; order Rodentia; family Spalacidae; genus Eospalax; species Eospalax fontanierii. The sequence continues at coordinate 21,588,813 of CM069541.1, read as the reverse complement.
TGTGCCATGAAGTATCTGACACAAGCTGGGAACCCTCAGTGGTCCCTGAAGAGAGCAGGTGGCAGGAACAGAGCCCCCTCCATTTTCACTTGTCTCCAGAAGACGAAAGTCCAGTCCAGAAAGAGCAGGTACAGTACAGTACCCCATTACGGCAGAACTACTCACAGGAGGCGCGCGAGGGTGTAGTGGGGGGCCTGGGCAGGGCATTACATGCTTAATGTAATTCTGTATTCACTATTTTTCTGTTACACTTACACGTGGTCATGTAGAAATTTTTGTGGGGAAAGGAGCAGGTTACGTAGAATATTAATAAAGTTGTATCTCTAACTACCTGAGCAAGTCACTTTTTCAACCATGAAATCAAAACTAAATGTGTACATGAATCGTAATGTGTCCAAATTTAAAATATTATTTTATATTCATTTGCGATTTAAAGAAAATGATAAAATACATGAAAACTTTATCACCGTTAGAATTCTAAATATAAAATGCATCTTTTCATAGGATTCTTAAAAACCCAAGGTCTGTTTTCTTAATTACATTTTTAAGTTGATAGTTGTCAATTTGTGGAAATATAGCTGGATTTTGTGTGGCAAAGGTATCCTGATGCATCATTTCTTACATTTTTTGTTTCTAACATCTATTTTGTGGAAAGGTTTTTTTGTTTGTTTGTTTTTGTTTTTTTTTCATCTAAGATCACATCATCTGAAAAAAGACATTTTACTTTTTCTCAGTTTGGGTAACTTTTCATTTCTTTTCCCGCTTGTCTTGAATAAGACTTCCAGTTACATAATCCTATTTATAAATAAGCAAAGGATATGAATCAGCAATTTTCAACAGACGAACAGACAATAAGCACAGCAATAGATGTTTAGCATCATTAGTAATTAGGGCAACACAAATCAAAACCACAATGAGATGTCACAACGTACAAATAGGGTTACCAATAGAGAGAATAATGTTGTCAGGGGACTTAGAACCCTTACACACTATTGGTAGGATGTGAAATTGTGCACCAGCTAGGAAACAAGACATTTGTTCATTAAAAAATTTAAAATCAGATTTACCATACGAACCAGCAAAGCCACTTGTAGACACATACCCAAAAGAATGGAAGGTAAGGTCTTAAAGAGAAATTTACCCCGCCCGCCATGTTTGGAGCAGTGCGATTTACAGTAAGTAAGAGGTTGAAGCAAACACAGTGCCCATTACCTGATGAATGGATAAGCACAGACAGTAGGCAAGCATTATTTAGCTTGGGAACAGAAGGACATTCTGGTGCATGCTGCAACACAGATGAAACTTCAGGACGTCATGCTAAGGGAAATGAGTCCGGCACAGAAAGATAAACACTGCATCATTTCTTTTATATGATGTGCTTAAATTAGCCACAATAATTAGACAAAAATAGGTTGTTAGGAGCTGTGGGATGAGAGGAATGGCACTGTCATTTAAAGAGTAAGGCATTTTAGTCTCATAAGGGGAAAGCACTCTGGCGATGGATGGTGATAATTGCACAATTATTTTGGATGTACTGAGTACACTGGACGTGTATTTAAGAAAGGCTAAAAATGGTAAATTTCATCTTAGATATATTTTACCACAGTAAAAACTAGGAAAAATACTAAAGAGAAGAGCTCCTTTGCCACTCTGAATCCAAGAGAGATTCTGCAATAAATCCTAAAATGGGAGCACATTTTATTAAATACCACTTCGCTGTGGGCTTGCCTTGTCTTTCAATAAATAATCTTAACAAGTTTCTGCATTCCCGTTACAAAATTTATGCTTTTTTTCAAATGCTCTTCTAATATCTTATTTATAATGATCTTTAAGGTGAAAAATTCCCAGCAATGAGTAGCTTGCTTCAAGAATCTGGTTTGGTACTAGCAGCCTTCGGAGGAGGCATCTGTGACCTGTCAGCAGCGACTTCGACTCAGCCAGTGTTAACAGTTGTGCATGTTGGCAGTGGGAGAAAAGTAATCTGTAAGAGAAATAGATTTTTTTTCTCATCCACAAACTATTGCAAAACTGCATTTTTGTCTCAGTATTCAATGGGAAATGTTTAAGCTGTTACCCAACAATTGACTTTTCAAGTTTTTAGAGCAACATGGAGAAAAATCAAAATTTCCAAATGTCACAGTAAAAGGTAGAGAGCTGGAGTGAAGCACACCCAGGCACGGATCTCTCATGGTGTTGGCTTTTCATCATCCTCCAAATGTGGTTTCTAGAAGAGGACAGGCTTCCCCTGCTGCTCTTGGTTATCTTCCTGACGGCAATAATGAAGCGGTGGCAGTCAGCAGACCCTGGCTCCTGCGCTCCTTGACGTCAGGCCTAAGGCCCGATCTCCTGGGACTCTTGGCTCTGGCAGTCCTTACTGCTTTGTTTCCTTTCACAGATGTTTTTCTCAGGTGAGCAGAACATCTAAATAGGCTTTCAGATGGTTCGGGAAGAGCAAAGCATCCACATCTCTCACACACCCTCCTCTGCCTTTTCTTTCTTATGCTTGCCTAACTTCTTTCCTTCTTTTACACACATGCACACATATGTACGAATATGTACATGTATATTAAGAGTCAGGTTTTTGTCCCCAAACCGTTTTCAGTGGGTCAATCTCCTGAGTCTCATCCTTAAATGAGACTTAATCTCTTCTCAGCAATCATCAGTTGTCAATAATCTCTTAGGTAGGGTTCAGGTTTCTTATCAGTTTCTCCATGTCTATGCTTGGATTTTCTCTGACATGGAATCTGTGCATGTTATCACCTTGCTGTGAGTTCCTATGAGTTCCTGAATAGCTGTCTGGAAAATTCTTCTTTCCTTGATGCCATCCACCTCCTCTGGCTCTTATCGTCTCTCTGCCCCTGCTACGGCAATGATCCCTGAGCCTTGGGAGACAGAAGTCTGTGATACAGGTGTCCTATTCCCGGATAAGCAGTCTGTAGCCTCCTCTTTTCTGCACATTAGCCAGTTGTGGTTCTCAGTGTTAATCACTATCTGCTATATAAGGAAGCTCTCTGCTGAGAGTTGAGAGATGCATTAATCTGTAGGTATAATAAGAAATCATTTAAAATCAGTTTCGTACTATATTAGGCTTTCTTCCATGACCTATGAGCTGTCTAGTCTTAGTTCCTAGGCTCGATTAAACTTTGAAATCTTAGATATGCATATTTCAACTGGAAAAATCCACAGAAGTCAAATTAATCAATGGCCGTGGGTGGGAGAGTACTTTCCTGGAAAGAGAGGTAGGATGCAATGATATAAAGAAGGAAAGGAGAAAAATAGAGTAAAAGGATTAAAGAGGAGGGGAGGGGGGAGAGAGGATGGAGTATGGGGAATGATAACTCACACTGAAGGCCTGTGAGAAGACCATATGAAAGCCTACTACTGAAGAAGTCACTTATATATATATTATATATGCATTATAAAAACAGATTAACAGGAGTTACATATAACGGGGGGGGGGGCAGCATTTCCCTGACTACACATCATAAGCTTGTAAAGTAAAAGCTCCATGCCAGGAATGGACTCCCTTTTTGAAGCTGTTGACCAGGGATCCCATAGACCCACAAGAAAATGGGCAAAACTCAGACGAAAGCTTATTTAGAAAAGTACAGTGATTCACTGCCTCGTAATGTAAAGAAAGGGCTAATGGTTCTGTAATAAATTAAGCATCCTCCCAAACTGGAAATGTTTTCTGCTTCCTCTTGCTGCCTCTCTTCCTTCTAGCATGTGTCATTTCACACTTTCGCACTTATTTTGCTGTGTGCTGCAAATTAGCAGGAACCCTTAAGAAAATGTGCAAGTGTTGGCACCATATCCAAGTTTCCTTTCTCAAGCTGTTTGCTGCACTGTGGCCTTAGAAACTTCCCGTGTTTGATAAGCAGATTCTTGGATCAGGTAACTAGGGTAGCTGTGAAACCAGAAGCCTTACCTTTAGCTCTGTGTAATCAATTCCCCCACAAAAGTATCACTCATTAAAAAGCATTAATAATGTTAGAATAGCGCCTTTATGCACAAGCAGCTACCCGCTCAGCCTCGTCTTGGTGAACTACACAGAAGTTAATTCTCCATATCGTAAGCAATCTGTTCCACAGCCCCACAGGCTCTGGCTGCACCTTCATATTCTGTCACTTTCTCCTGTGTGTCTCAGTGGTTCTTTACTGTCTCTCTTACCTCTGTTTCCCATTCGTTTTACCCCTCTTTCAGTTTTTTAGTCTGTCTTACTTTAACTTGATAAATAATTTATAAACCATCATAAATACATTTTAGAATATATTTATCCTAGAATGGGGAAGATAAGAATTTCATATCCTCTTGTTTATAATACTTTAGCCCCTGCAACAAGAGAGTTACTGAGTAAACCCAATCCAGTTCTAGGGGATTGAGACTGTTGTGATAGTTATCTTGATTGCCAGATTGTCAGGAATGTAGAATCATTATAAACTCTAAGAGCTGTTTCAGTAGAAAAATACAGTGTGTATCCAAAACTTAACAGAGTTCTAGCTAGTGTGATATCTCCCACCTGGGCTACCATGGATAGAAATGACAGATGTAGCTCCTTCAAGTACCTTTTTATCATGGAACATGGAACAAGTTTACCATAGCTGTGCGTTTAGCTAGAACATGTAAGAACAGATGAGAAAGAGCAGAAAGGACAGCTTTTTGGCAGCTACTCATATGGCCTCTCACTTTTAACAGGAAATGCCAGAGTAAATGTCTTTGTAACAGAATCTAAGTGAAGGTAGTATAGACAATATTGCTTTAATTTGGTTTTAACTGATTCGAATATGGCTTCATTGTTCAAAGACCATAAATCCCAGAGTACAGAGAAGCAGTAGCAAGCTAAGAGAGCTAACTAGAAATGCCCACAGATTCAGTGCTCGTCTGGAAATCAGAGGAGGCAATACCGGGCATGGAGCTAGCAGTCATACAGCAGAAGTCTAGAAGGTAAATAAAAATTTCGGAAACTATCCGATTTAAAATGCATGCTGTGGAAATTTTGAAAAGAAAGAAATAAAAAATGATTATTGATGTAGTTTGAATGTGAAAAGTCCTCCCAAGGTTTGCATTTGAGTTTGGTCCCTAGCTGATCAGTTTTGAGAAGCTGTAGAACTTTTGGGACTGTACCTTTCATCGCACAGGTGGGTCACTGAGAATGGCTGTAGAGGTGATGATATCTGTTTCTCGTTCCATCCTGATCCACTTATATGTGAACAACTCACTGCCAGTTCCAATGTCATCTACTTAAGCATGCCAGCCACCACTGTACCAGAAAATACTGTCCCCTCTGTAAGGGAGAACCACAGTAAACACACCCTGCTTTAAGACGCTTCTGTCAGATACTCTGTTAGTTATTTCTCTTGTTGCTGTGACAGTACCTGATGGCAGATGTCTGAAGGGAGGTTGATTTATTTTTTATTAGAGTTCAAAAAGAGATAGAGTCCATGATGGTCCAGTCAAGGCAGCGGCTGCAAAAGGGGACCAGCCACACTGTGTCCACAGTCAGGAAGCAGGGACAATGGAAGCTGTGCCGAGCTCACTTTCTCCTTTTATGCAGCCCAGAGCCCCACATATGGAATAGAAGCAGCACATTCCTCACAGACATGCCAGAAGGTGTGACTCCAGGGGGATTCTAGGATTCTAGATTCCTGCCAAATTGAAAATCAGTATTAACTGTCACAGATATTTCTTCACAATGATGTGAAAACTATTACAAATATAAATATATCACAAACTCATAAGGGAGCTAGAAATATGGGAGAAAATTAGAAAAATGTTGAATGTACTGGGAGTGTGACTCAGTGCTAGGTCATGTAGCTAGATGTTAGCATAATTAAGAATTAAACCAATTTCTTGATAATAGTCATTTAATAAATCATTTTTGGTTGGATGATTAAAGGAATGTGTTGAATTTGATTTTCACATGGTTTGTGAAATTGAAAAAAAAAAGAAAACCACACCTTAGTCTCAGCACTTTGGAGGCAGAGCAGGTGAATCTAGGCCAGTCTGGTCTACAAAGCAAGTTCCAGAATAGTTGGGGCCACAGTGAGACCCTATCTCAAACACAAACAAATAAACAAACAAAATTGAAAAGAAGAAAGGTTCAACAACAAAAGTAAGGCAACTTAAGCAGTGGGAAGTAAAGAGACGTTAAAATGCTGTAAAATCCATAAAAATAAAAAGAATAAATAACATTTGGAGCTTAAATGATGGCTCATTCATTAAGAGCACTGGCTGCTCTTGCAGAGAACCTGGGGTCAGTTCCCAGCACCCACATGGCAGCTAATAACTGTCAGTAACTCCAGTTCTAGAGGGTCTGGCACCCTGTTCCTACCTCTTCAACAACATGGTTGCACTTACATACACACAAACAATACATTCATACACATAAAAATGTCAATATATATATGACATTTATATATATCTATATATAATAGCTATAAATCCTCTAGTAAGAAGGTTAAGAACAATATCTTTTGCAGTATTTTAAAACAACCAACTCTGAAACAATTTTCAATAGTCAATTTTTTTTAATGCAGCATTATGATACTTCAGCTTTATTCCTGTTTCTTTATTCCTCAAAGGGATGTGTGGGCACGCATGTGCACATACATCTAGTATGTAGTGAATTCAAAGTTAATTGTGATAGAGACAAATCTACTATGTTCTTAAAAAGAGGAAAGACTAACCTAGATGAAGGAAGTGATGAACTGGGTCTTAGAAGTAGTGAGTTAAATGTAATCAGATTAACAATGTGTTCTCCAGGCCTGAGTCTGGAAAATAAAACAATGGAAACAGGCCTCCGGTTTTAACTACAGTAGAAGCTTCCAAAGATATTTTGAAAGTCTTGATTCTTATTCAATTAAGAGGAACCATATTAATATAATAATATAGAATAACAATGTAGTATTGCTAATACCCAAGGGAAAAGAAAAAATAAAATCACTTAAATTAAACGTGTAAGTTACGTTAAAACATATTAATGTTCTTAGGATGCTTTCGGCTTGCAGAGTACTAAAATATCAGCAAGCCTAATCCAGAACTCCTGCGTGAGATTCCTAGGTGGGGTTTTGTTTTTCGGGGTAACTTTCCACTCCTCCTGAAGAAAAAGGCACATTCCTCCTGAGAGTTAGAACCCCTTTAATCCAATTGAGACTTAAATCTCTCATCTGCTCCCAATGGAAGTCTTCGGTTCAAAGGTTCACACCCCAGGCTCAAAAGTATAGTCTTTTTGGAAATTTGTTGTGAAAGGCAAAAAAAAAAAGCATCTGAGCCTCTGAGCCTGGGTCTCTGCGTCCATGATCTTTCAGACACTTAGCGGCTATTACTTTCTTCTCTGAAGGTCACTGCCGCTCACTATGGATGAAGTAACAGAGCTTCCCCATGTTTACTGTGGCAAATGTCATTACACAGAGGGAGAGTATAAGAAAAAGCTGACTTTCAAAATGTAACCTGAATGCAGATGCTCAGGCGATGCGAAGGTCCCTAGATTCAGGTCTTTTCTAATTACACATCTGAAGAAGGTGATGTTTAAAGTGTCAATGGCCACATCTGAAATAACTCACCACATTGGTGTTAATTGTAGTTTCTTTTCTTAAAATATAACTGTATTCAATTTACTGAGACACACATGAAATAAGTCATTGTGGAAATTTGTTTCTGATGCTTAAAATACTCTTAATAGCATAATCTAGGGGAAATAAAATTAAAGAATCATGAATTATCCAGTTTTAAAATATTTAAAATAAAGAACATTTTAGGAATAATAATTTTCCTAAAGATAAAATAAAATTAATACATAATTTAGTTGATTTCATTCCCTTTCAACTTTGATCACAAATGATTTGAGAACATGTCTATTCATCTACTATTCCAAAGAGTAGCCTGTTATTTTCTTAATATCAAAAAAAATAGAGAAATGAGCAATGAAAGGAAAATTAATTACTAAAATTGGCTGAATAAAAATGAACACCATAAAAGTAAATTGAATTGCATAAATACATTTAAAGAGATATGTTGAGTAAAATTTTGAAAGTCTACCATCAGCCAGAAAATATTATTTCTGTATGAGTTGCCCACCTCCACTTGACCTTTAATGGAAAAAGATTTTGGCTGCATGCATTAGCTTCTGAGCACTCCTTTTGTTTAAAAAGAAATCCAGTTAAATAGATAATCAGAGAAAATGAAACTATGCAAAGAGATTAAATTCATCTTCATTTTGAAGAGCTGGGCAGAGGAAGACAAACCTACTAAGAAAAAAATATTTAATTTTAAAGTCTTACATTCACACTTGGTATGCAAATAATGGTGCCAAGTGCTGCGGAGGGGTAAACTGAGTATAGGCCAGTCTGTGATCTCCAACAGGATTGGAATTTTATAAGCAGAACCCAGCTTATTATGCAAACTTTACTACTTACAAACGAGTAAAGACTGAATTTATCTGGGGAGTCTAGGAACTGAAGGTAAGGTTGATTTTTGCTATTGCTCTAAGGATGGGGTACCCTAGGAGTAATTCTGTACAAGAATGATATTTTAGTTATTCTTTGAAGACAACATAGGTCACTCAAATAAGTATGGAAGATCGTTAAGTAAAGGCATTTTAGGCAGGGACAACAGCATTATTATAGCCAGTCAGAATCTTAGCATACAGATTGCTCTCAAATGACAGGAGTCGTCAATATTAGGACAGAAGGAGACTGCATTGCAAGCTGTCGGCACTGAAAAGTAGCTGCAGCTGAGAGACGGCCATTGGATGCTGCTAGGACGTTTACCAAGTAGTACAGCTGATGCTACCTTGCAAGGGAAGGGAGTGACCCTTGGGAATAATACCGCAGTCTCTTCCCTCCCTCTCTTCCATCCCCTGCAGGAATCAGTGTGGGTCCGGATCTTATCAGAAGCCAGGACACATGGAGTTCAATCTTCTGGAATATAAAGTCAGGGGGAGAAAAAAGGGGCTAGATTTGGCAGGACAAAGAGAGAGTAGCCAGCATAGACCTCGCCATCTTTATCCCACATATCAGAAAGGAGATTGCCTTTATTATTGCCACTCATTTCTCACTAAGGGTCTATTTCTTTTATCTGGTAAAGATCTGAGGCACTGAAATGCTGAATAACTCAGCCTTCAGACCACAGCTACTGAACAGGAGAAACCTGAGGAGGAATGTTACCAAGCCGTGCTTTTCAACACACATTCCACCTTCTTTTCAGTGAAGGCTTAGACTGGATGTCTCCTAGACTTGGGAACTTTCTTATCTATCTGTCTAAGATTTGAGAACCATCTTGTGCTCCTAAGCATAAAGTTTTGCTGAGAAAAGACAAAAGAAGAAAAGATGACTTACGTAGTCTGTATCAGATCAGATGTGGGCTCACAAAAGTTCTGCATCAAGGAGCTTTTTGATATGTTGGAGGAGACAGTGTATAAAAGCAGAAACGAGGGGTAAAGACAGGGCAGGAGGACAGAGGGAGGGTGGAATTCCAGAAGAAAGGGAGGGAGGGCAGAAGGGGAAAGTGGAGACTGTCCACTGGCAAGACTGCTCATGGAAAAACAAACCACAAAACAAAAGCAGATAATGCTTCCTGCACCAACTTGTAAATCTACCCAAGCTGTAAAATCTTCGTTGTGATTGATTGGTTATTGTGCTGATAACTCGCTAACATCCGGTGATGATTCTATTCAATCTTTTATTAAAAAGTTCAGCTTCAGTGCTGTAGTATATTTATATACAATATGAGGAGCATGCCAGACTATTCTGTTTACATACAAATTTCTATTTCAATAGGTGGGTGGGAAAGTCAGAGGAGCTGCAGAGAAGAATCAGTTTGGCCTCCTTTGTGAAGCTTTTGCTTCTTCCCTTAGTTGTGTGGTTATACCTGCACAGGAAACACAGAAATGGACAAGGTGTGGGTTCCAGGCTGCAGTGTGCGTTCCAGGATGCAGAGTTCCTCCATGGGGCCGGTGAGGCTTTAAGAAGGCTCACTTTGTTCTAATCAGGCCTTAGGTAACTGCCAACCCCTGCCCCAATTCCCCCCCCCAAACTCACTGTGTTTTGTTCTCTTTTTGTTTTCCAGTCTAAAGAACAATTCAAATTTGAACTGCCATCTTGTTTTGTTGCTACATTTCCCTTTATTACAGAATTATTGTTAAAAACCTTAGTTTTTAATCATATTTTTCATTTGACTTTATTGAGTATTTAAAAATAAAGATACCTCAGAGAATAATTTCATTTCCCCTTCGGCATTCAAATGACCTTGACCCAATTTATTTTCAGGACCTATTACATCTTGACTGTACCTGATCATGTGGCCTTCTTGACTTCTGTCCTTTGTTAACATTTTTCTGTACCCACATAAAGTTCTAAGCTCTAGAAAATCTAGCTCATTAGTTTGACTTTTTTTCTCAACTTTTTTTTCTTTCATTAGAATGAATAAATACCTTTGATAATTATTTGTTCGAGATTTGAGTAATCAAAACACTGCACATAAAATGACATTATTAGCCTGATTTTATAAGACATGTTATATTTTACAACGCACTGTTAAATCTTCTAGCTATGTTGTTCTTGATGCAGTAACCAATTTTTCAAAGGAGTGCTATCATGATTACCCTACAACTAACTTCTTAGCATGAGAGGAACCTTGATTTGTAATATTTGCTGGTTTCTGTGGTATAAATATATACCCCAAAATGTGTGTAAGAAGCCCCAACCTTCACTGAGATCTATTGGCTACTCCTCACTGCACTGCCAGGGATTGCTGGTCTTCTTTAAGGGAGTGATGCTAGGCAGACTGACTAGGCTCCAGTGGATACACTACACCAAAGGACATTAAGGACTTGACACAAAAGGCCTTAACATATATGACACAAATGCACAAATGTAACATTGAACAAATAATTAAAGGAATCTTGTAATCCAATATGAGCTTTTTCTTGTACACAACTGAAAATGACATTCAGGAAAAGTCATGAGTTGTGTAAGCTATCGCAAAGCTGCCCATTGGCCCAAGGTCTTCGGTTTCCAGATACATTCTTTTCACAAAACAGGCTGCGGTTCAATGATATGATTGCATCTTGTGCTGGTCTCTCTGGTGCTAAAGGGTCACAACAGGGCCTCTGTGTTCTATCCACTGCCATTGTACTCTGCTGCCTTGTGTCACTTGGAGGAACCTGCCATTCACACCTGCTTCCAAGAAAGTCATACTGCAAAATTAACCTACTGCTTTTGTTGGGCTACAGGCCATTTAAAAAATTATAAGCTAAGGTCCAAATCAAGTGTTGTGTTGGTTATTATTCACACTGACCCTTCAGGAAATACTTTCCATATGCTCATGACAAGTTCTATTCACATTTTTCCCTACTGTATGTATGTGTGTGTATATATATATATATATATATATATATATATATATATGAAGTAGAATCTTACAATTCTGAAATCAGAATGACCCTTAAGCACCCTTGAGTCAAATCCCATAATTTAACATAATAATTAACATAATTCCCCACTCTGTGTTCCTGGGAAATCTTTTGAATGCTCAATGCAAGTTGCAATTTAAAAAAACAAAAAAAGAAAGAAAAGGAAAAAAAATCTACGTTCCCTGGTCATCACCAGAAGCATCAACCCAATAGCATTTCATAGTCTACAAAGGCTATAACTTAATTGTTTAAATTAGCATTCTTGCTTTCCTTTACTCTAAGCATTTCATTGATGATTTCTGGCTATTTTTTTAAAAATTTTGTCTTTTAGGAGTTGGTCTAGTGATGTTTCTCCTGTGTTCCTCTATGCTCTATTTGATATTTTATTACTCCATAGTATTTCAAAATGTAGGTCTAAGTCAGTCATAATCAGCACACCACTAATATTTCTGTAATTTCCAACTTTTCACATTTATAACTGCTGTCATAATTTAAAACAAAAGTTGTGCACATAATTATTTTTTTTCCTAGGATACATTTTCAGACTTTTACTTGGGGTGATGACTAAAAAGATACAAAAGGTCTTTGCTGTGTTGTGTGAAACCACAGCAGAAGTGCCTAGTCTCTGAGACCATCTCCTCTAGGCTATGCAGATTCACAGAACAAGGCATGTCTAGTCACCATGCTGTAGATAGTACTGGAAAGCTTCCTTCGGTGGTTATTCTCCACCAGTGTGTTATTTGAATATTTTAACCTTATGGACCATGAAGGAGGCCCACAGATGTAAGGGCTCCAGAGCTGAAGAAATGCCTTTAAAGAACGTTTTCCTTTTATTAGTTTTCCCTTCCTTCTTTCTTTCCTTCCTTCCTTCCTTTTTTCTTTCCTTCTTTTCCTTCTCTCTCTTTTCTTTCTCTTTCTGAAATACAAGATTATTTCTTCGTTTAGTGTTTGAATACTGAGTCATAACTGAGTGAAATTTGTCTCTTCAGGAACTGGAATGTAAGAGTGAATAGGGAATTTGGAATGAAGAGCAAAGCGGAATATTACATGTAACATCACCATGACCCAAATATTTCATGTAACATCACCATGACCCAAACATCAGAATATGTGAAATTCAGACTTTGAGTAACCGAACTTATCCCATCTTCTAGCTAGCACTTCATATTCCCTTAGACACTGAAATCACAGGAGCTGAAGAGAAGGCTCATGGGTTAAGAGTGTTTGCTGTTCTTTCTGAAGGCCACAGTTCAGTCTTCAGTGCACATTATGTGGGTCACAACCTCCTGTAACTAAGACTCAAAGGGGATCTGATCCTCAGTTCTGCCCTCTGTGGATATATGTACACATGTAAACAAACACACACACACACACACAGAGAGATAAAAATAAATATTTTTCTTTAAAACCCTGAAATCCAAATGAATAAAATATAAATAAAAATATAAGTTGTCTGGGTGAAGAGATATACAAATTGCTGATCAACTGCTTCTCTTGGTACCTCAGATTTTCTGGCTCACCTTAAGAGTTTCTGATGATTTAACACACACACACACACACACACACACACACACATATATATATATATATATATATATATATATATATATATATAGAGAGAGAGAGAGAGAGAGAGAGAGAGACTTAAGATCTCTGTACCCCCAGCTAACCTGGAAGTTGCTATGTAGACCAGATTATCCTTGATTTCACAAAGATTCACCTGCCTCTACTTCACGAGTTCTGCCATTAAAGGTATGTACCACCACGCCTGGTTGATTTTAAACTCTCAAGAATTTGCTTTATTTGACATTTTAGCCAAATTTCATCTAAAACCAGCTTTTAGTCCAAGTCAATTATGCAAGCAGAACTTATGGAAAAAAGGCCAAACTGAAGAATCAAAAATAAAAAAGGTTCATTTGTAACTACATTAGGAAAAGAATTAAACTTTAGTGGTACAGTTTGTATCTTGAAAATCATTACATGAGTGAATGTGAGAAGGGCCACCTCCATTGTGGGTGGGGCCACATTTCTTGGCAAAGGACCTTCTTGGCAATACAAAGTAGAGCAGGCAAGCCGAGCACCACCAGACATGCACTCTTCCCTCTCTCTCGGCTGCAGTGTGACCAGTTCCCTCAAGCCCCTGTCCTGCCATGTTTTCCCTGCCATGACAGCCTGTACCTTACTGTGAACTAAAACAAACTTTTCCTCCCTTATGGTGCTTTTGTTAAGAGTATTTTATCTCAACAGAAAAAGAAAACGAGACAATACCAAAGCCCACATGTTAAATGTGTGGTCCCAGCCTGTTGCACTGTTGGAGAGTGATGAAAGTCTTATACTAAAGACTTTGAGGTCACTGTGTCCCTCAAAGAGAAAAGCAGGTCCAAACTTTACATCTCTCTTTTTACTATATTTTTTACTATGTTCTCTTGCCATGAAATACCACGTTGCCATGGGCCTAAAGCAAAAGGGCCACGTTATCACAGATTGAAACTACTATAAATGTGATCCAAATTTAACCTCTTCTCCTTAAAATTGATTTATCTCAGGATTTGTGACAAGACTGAAAAATAATTGATCCATCCATATTAGAAATAAGGTGAATATATTTGGATTTTAGACAAGAGGTAATGCTGTCACTTGCATAAATCCATTGCTACAATGCTTTTTTACACTATGTGCAGAGCTAGGTAACACAGTCTCTGTACACATCATCAGTCATATATTCTGGTACAGATTAAATAGACTGGTCTTCCAGAACACAAGCCTTGTGGAATAATCTCTACCCAGTTCCTAGCCAGAGTTTGAAGTTATCCACAATTATTGTTCTTTTCTGTCTCAGCTCCCAACCTAGCATTTACAGCAGTATTATTTTAATAAACAAAGTTGATTACAATATTAATTTTCTTTCATTTGTGATCTGTGACTTTTGTCACTCAGTTTAAATGGCATGCATTAATGACTACTGGGGTATATGTTTAATAACACTACATGCTATGAAGGAGTATTGGGGTCCCTCTGCTCAGTGCTGGCCTGATTGAGACACTGGGTCTCTGTTGTGAGGGGATGAGAGGTGTGAAGTCAACACACAGACAAGGGATCTGGGTAGAACCATATAGAGGGTGAGCCACAGCAAACTAGTTTATTCAAGGAAGTGCCGGGGGTTTTATGAGTTTGGTTAGCCAACCTCCTATGGGATGGTTCCCAACTGCGGCCAATGGTATTCTGTCTCTGAATGGATCATCTCAGTGCAGGTTCTCTCCAGACACATGGCAGAAGCTGGTGTCACACCTGGCTGGAGCTGAGCAGCACACCCACAGGAGCCATTCCCTTAATCCTCATAGAAGGTGGCCTGGCTAAGATATGCCCTGCATATCCTCCTTTTTGTTTTTATTAATTGAGCGCCCCTGGGAGGCATGGTTCTTCGCCATGACATTGTTGGCCCCAAGCCCTTAGGGATCACTTCATTTGACGGTGCCTGTCTTAGATTGCCCTGGCCACCAGGGTCTTACCTGTCTTTGGTTACCCACCATCCTGGTGAAGGACCCCAATGGGTAATGTCTATTGCTCATCACCTCATTCGGCGGTGTCTGTCTTAGGTTGCCCTGGCCACCAGGATCTTACCCGGCTCTGGCTACCTGCTGTCCTTGTGAAAGCTTAGGAGGGTAATTAGGATGGCGTGGAAGGTTCATGCAGGAAGGCTCCTGTAGCGTGCATGAGGGTCTCTGTCAAAGAATACTTTTGTGACTTGTAGAAGACTCAGGAAGAAGCGAAAATAGTTAAGTACCGTGAAGAAGGTGGGGTTATTAAGTGGCCAGTTAAATGAGATTGTTCTGTGTTGCTGATAAAGGAATATTTGGTATTTGCGGGGAGGTCAGAGGCCTGGATGGAGGCCTGGAGAATTTAAAGTGTCAAAGTCTGAGAAGCTCTGCTTTAATGCAGTGCTTTCCAAAGGCAACGAGAAGTCAGCAGCACTATCAAGAAGGCCACAGCAAAAATACCCCAGATTACCAAGTTAAGGGTCAAGAAAAATGCTGAGATCCTATTAAGTAGCTGTTGCCCAAAGGTCATAGAAGTTATTGGGTTGACTGAGTTGGAATTAATATGTCCAATCTGATAATTAAGGGACAGAGAGTAGTTAAGAAAAGCCTGTGACCATGGGCCTCTGATGTAATTGGAGAGGTGTGATCTTAATACCAGATAGCACAGAATTGTTAACATAAGGAAGATGGTGCCACAATGAGAGGAGAGAGACCCTCTGGAATCTCATTCAGAGGGAAACAATAGGTGTTGTCACCAGGTGCTAATGCAGACTGGTTAGGAAATGTGGGCTTAAAGTAAGGTGCCTATAAGCAGATAAGCCCAGGAAGAAACCAGAAGATCTAGGTAAGGCGTGTCCAGGGCGGGGCAGGCAGAGCAGCTGAAGCCTTGTCCAAGGGTACCTTGGGGGCGGGGTGGGTGTTGTTTTATCATTCGAAGTTGGGGTTTCTCTTCTTCATCTGAGTTATCAGGAGAGGGGACCGACAAAGACAAGGCCTGCAGGATCAATATTGGTTCCTCCTTACAGTTTTATTATGGGTGTTAATAACTCCCTCAACTGAGGAGCCTTTAAGGCTGGTGATTATGGTGAGAAGAACAGGGAAAGATGGGGCGGGGTGTGTGTCCCTCATGAACTACACACTTCCTCGCGAGGAAGAGAACACGAGACCAGATGGAAGTATTCCAAACGTTCTCCGGGCTAATCCATGGGGCTAGAATGAGGGTTTCATCCCCCAAACTGTGAAGATCCTTTTGTTTCCCTTTCAAGCCATGCTGTAGGAGAAGAGCCTTAAGGGCCTGCAATTGTGGTGCTTTCTGGTGGGAGGGGAGATTGCCCATTATGGCAGGGTGGCGTTTGATGAGGGGGGCTAGATTAAGGTTCCCCAGAAGTAAAGGCCAATAAAATGGAAACTCAAATCCGCCACAATCACAAGCCAAAGTGGCCAACACTGTGGCCCACTGAGACACGCAGCCAGAATGCTGGGGGCCAAACTGCCTTGTGCCCCAGTGGAGCCTCTGTGGAAGTCCTGTGGGCGACACCCAAGAAACCTTGTAGAAGGTGTGCACCAGCTTTTAAAAGTTCCACAGCTTCCAGGAACTTGGCTTGGTGTCAGAATGCTCACTGAAGCGTCAGTGTCCACGCAGGGCGGGGCAATTAAAACTTAGAAGGGCTGAGCCTGCTTGCTGTGGTGCCAGAATGCTCGCTAAAGCGTTAGCATCCTCGAAGGGGCAATTAAAAGTTAAAGTGTCTGAGCCTGCTTGCTGGTAGGAAGGAGGTCAGCCTTCCCCACGGCCTATTGCCTGCTTGGATCTCAGGTGCCGAGTGCTTCCCTTGGGGTAGGGAGATGAACACAGGAAAGGGAAAAAAGGAGGGGATCCCTCGTCACCCGTGAGGATCATCAGCACACAGAACACAGAACAGCTTACTCACCGATTACCAGGGAACATCTTGCCAACACCGGGGGTAGGGGAGGGGTGGAGTCCTTATTCAGGCACCAGATGTTGGGGTCCCTCTGCTTGGTGCAGGTCCGAGTGCGATGCAGGGTCTCCGCCATGAGGGGGTGAGAGGTGCGGAGTCAACACACAGACCCCAGGAGCTGGGTGGAAGTGTGCGGAGGGCGAGCCACAGCAAACTCATTTATTCAAGGAAGTGCAAGGGGTTCTATGAGTTTGCTTAGCCAACCCCCATGGGATGGTTCCCAGCTGTGGCCAGTAGTATTCTGTCTCCGGATGGATCATCTCAATGCAGGTTCCTTCCAGAGGCAGGGTAGAAGCTGGAGTCACTCCTGACTGGAGCTGAGCACCACGTCCACCGGAGTCATTCCCTTAATCCTCATAGCAGGTGACCTGGCTAATGTCCACACTGCATTATGCCCTACAAAGAAATACAAAGATCAACCATTTTGAGGCGATGACAACTCTTATTCTTATAAGACCGTAGGACAAATACACTTAAAAGTCTTCTCAGAAATTGGAAAACAATAACCATTTTTGAGGTCTGCTCGATATTAGACAAAAAGTAAGGTGGATTTCTATGTCTTGGGTCTAACATTTTGAACAACCAAGCAAGGCAAATAATCTTTTAGTTTTAGTTTTCTGCTATGGGAATCAAAGGTCAGAGAAATTAAGTGATGTCTCCAAGTTCAGCTATCAAGTCTGAGAGCCCTGTAGTGATGTTGTAGGGCTTAAGGGACTTAATTGACACACTCTTCCTTTCTGAAGAACTGATCTACATTGTAGCATATGTATTAAAATGCATTCATTTGGGAGATTACATGTAATTTTCCTTTAAGATTGCAAATGATTTTTCAAGTTAATCTTTGAAATTTGCAATTGGCTGTTACTTCTCAGATATTGTGCATGCTTGGGAATTATTGCTAACTTATTTTTAAATATAACACTTACATGTATATAAAATGTAACAATTACAAAAGTCAGCATTAAGTTCATTTTGTAGATATTGCATTAATTATGCATCGCACACCGCTGCTGTATTTTTAATGGTTGAAGCGGATATAAGTAATAAATGTTACTGTGGCTTAATTTAGGTAATGCTTCCAACATTACACTTACCTTCTGAATCACACAGATTTTCATTTTGTGCACCTTGCACTTTCAAAAGCTTGAAAGATATGGATGCTAGTCTACTTTTGATACTTCCTTCATACATGTTCATATGTGTTATATACTGTACAAAGACTTAATAGATGCCAACCAATGCAATTCTTGACAAAGATCTGCGTGGTACAAGTCTGTAATCACAGCTACCTAGGAGGCTGAGGCAAGAGGATCCCAAATTCAAAACTTGCCTCTCTATAGAGATAATTTGATTATCTTATGACTCCTTAATGAAACCCTGCCTTAAAAATAAAGCATAAAACAAGGGGTTGGGGTTTGGCACAAGGACCATGGTAATCTCCAGTATTGTGGGGGATAAAAAGAAAGAAGAAAATGAAGTGTAGCCTTGTGAAGAAAAAAAAAAAGCACTGATAAATTGATATACAGTGTTTCCTGAGATAAATATATAGGCAAAGATAATATGCAGAAGGCATTATTAAAAACTGAGTTGCCAAGTATGGTGGTGCATGCCTTTAATCCCAACACTCTAGAGGCAGAGGAAGGTGGATCTCATTAAGATTATAGCTAGCCTGTATAGTGAGGGAGTTCCAGGCTAGCAGTGGCTACAGGCAGATCCTGTCTCAAAAAAACAGAAAAGAAGACTGTTATACATAGATATACATTCTTATTATAAGATGAAGGAACAAACTACAAGTTCTTAGAAAATCTGTTTGAAGGATGGTGAATGCATTTGCTTTTGCTGTCAACAATGGAGTAAATTCAGCTCTGTGATCTCGGCTCCTAGTCCTGTTTTCCCACACTTAGAGGCTGGCCATTTGCTTGTTCTCAACACGAGCCTGTTTCCATCCGAAAACTCTTGCTGATCTGTTCTTCCTGAAATCCTGTTCTCTTAAGTAGTTGAGTAAATGGCTCAGGACTACTAAGGATTACTTCCTATTCAAAACAGACAGTTCCAAACATGGCACATAAAATACTAAGTGTTATAAAATATTCTTTCTGATCAGATTATCTAAGCACTCACATCTATCTCTAATTTTCAGTCAGATTTACTCTGCATATTACTCGTGGTACTACTAACTCACACCTTCATCATAGACTTAAATGAGTCAAGATATGCAAAGTGCTTAAAGCAGCACTTGGTAACTGAAAATTTCTCCATGAATGTTTATTAATTGAATCGCTACTTTACTGTGTTCCAGTCATGAAGTGAGACATAGAGTCAGACGATTCCCAGTTTGCAGTTACCTAGGGCTCAGGGTGAATTATGGCAGTCAAATTAGTTTTCTAAACTACCTTGCCTGAGGCTGGTAGTTTGTAATAAAAATAAGTTTATTTGGTTTACCATTTTGGAGGCTAGAAATAAAACAACATGGTGCTGGCTTTGGATAGGGAGCCCTGGATGCATTACTTCATGGCTGATGGCATTATGGTGGGAACACATGTAAGAAGGATCACATAGTGAGACAGGAAACTAGACAGCAGGAGGGTAAATGAGGAAATGCTTTCCATTTTACCACAATACACTCTCCAGAGAGCTCTGAGACCAGTATTAATTCCTTCCTTCTTTGGAGGACCTCTAATGACCTAAATGCTTCCTAACATCCCCCTGACCTCTTAAAATGGTTCCACTCTCCTTTCCAACGTTACCATCTTGTGACCAATTCTCGGTGGGGAAAGCCACATAACCATAACCACAGTTACCGGGTTCCTCCTCTGATCTCCCCTGCACATTGTCACTCTAATTTTTAACATTTTTTTAAACAGAGAAAAATTGATAAAAACTATTACAAGATACATTTCTAGCTGCTCTAAACAAATCCAGATATAGATAAGCAAAGGGTCAAATTTAAAATCTAATATTAGAAATGTTTAATTTTTTTACAACATACTTAAGAAACAGAAAGGTATGTTTTATAAAAGGAAAAGTTTACATGATGTGGTTTCAACAGCCACTAATAACAAAGCTCAATAGGACCTTTTTCAAAAAGATATCACTGCTGCCAGAGGGTATTAACTCACCCTGAAGATACCTAGATAGCAGCCAGAGGAAGCAAGTACAATTATAAAACTTATGTGAATGCTAAAAGTTTTATCTCAAGAAGTCATGAAAATTTGCACTCAACATTATACTATGTATGTTTCCTTATAAAAATAATGCCCTCAGTTACTTCTCATTAAATAGAACTGCATTTCATGACATGCTACTTTGTCTGTTAACTTGACATACATCCTGCCTAGGGGACCTGGCTTCCCATTCTGAGCAGCAAGGACCTCAGTTTTGTTTTACTTCTAGTATTTCTGGGTTTTCTTCCATCTCTTTTCCTCTGTATCATAATTGTACGTTAAGCACAAATCCATCTTCTTGGCAAGGAATTCATGTTCTCCCTTATTCTTCTCATGCATTGGCATTGAAACAGGTGGTGAATGCCAGTGTTTGGGTGAGTAACATCATAATTAATAAAGTGACATTTTCCAGCACGTCTCTCACTGAATCTAATTGATGCATTTTTTCATTAATAAATTATTTTACACAGTTAATTTTTGCTATCTCCTTTCTTATAATATAAAATTGACCTGTGTTACTCTGTTAGCACAGAGGTCACTTCAAGGAATAAAATGAAAAGCCTTTTTGATCGACTTGTCTCCGGAGTAGACAGTTACCAGTTCTGTTGGTAGACTGGGACTGACTTGCCCTTATAAAGCACACTCTAATAATATTCCTTATGCCAACAATTCTGTTTTAATAAAATAGGAATGCCTAGGTTCTGTTCTGCAGTGCCAAAATAGTAGTTGTTTGAGCTCTGGCAGTCTAATAAATTAGACAGCAGTGGCCGTATGCCAAATGGGAGTTAATACAAAAGGATGGGATGAATTTAGTTCTTCTACCTTGTAATGAAATTAATATACTCTCCACTTGCGTTCACTTCACTGAAGAAGGAAATGACAAAGGTTTTCACAGGGGAATTCTACTGTTAATTCTGTTCTTTCTGTTAGCTACACTGCTCTTATTTAGAAAATGAAAAGGATTATTTCCTTCACCAAGGACTTCCTTTTTTTAATAAGATTGTATGTGTAGTGCTGTGTAATAAAAAGCAGATCTAGGCAGAGCTCAGTACTAATAACTCTTTCCTTACGTGGCACTTTGCCTACCCCCATGAATCCTTGAGAGATTTAGAAAACAAAACACATCCGGGGATGAAAGATTAACCAGCCATCTTCTGTCTGTCTAGTATCTTAACTAAGGAAATATCTTCTATCAATAAGGTTCTGATTTAGGTGTGATCATTTTTACCACAGGAGGAGATGATGAGAGTAAGAAAATGAAGGAGGAAGGGCATGAAGAGAGAGATCATTGGCGGGGAGGGAACGGGACCAGAAGAGGGAGCGTTCTCCACTGTGATCGACAGGCCCGATAGGAGCATCCGACAGTTTCTCTCCCCTAGCATTGTATTCCACAGCTGTTTATCTAGCTTTTATTACCTGCCCACCCTTGCTTGTTCTGAGGACAAATATTTGGTTGTGCATTATCATTAACATGTTGTTAACAGGACAACCACTTCTATCACATTAAGGATCAGATGCAAAAACTACATTGATTTGGCCATTAGCAAAACCAGGTCCCCTCTGTTCAGTTCCGTTTATCAGCTTGGGAATTTGTCAGCCTCGGCTTTGACTTTTCTTTTCAGCATTTTGTGTGTGTATGATGTGTGTATGTGAGTGTGGTTATGTATGTGAATTCATGTGTGTGCATGCATGCAAATGCATATCAAGAAGCAAATGTAGTGGGGCTCGGAGAGCATGCTTGGTTGCTGGTTGGTCCTCATTCTCCACCTAGTTTGAGACAGGTTCTCCTTACTGTTTGCCAATACAAATGTCGGGCAAGCTGGCACACTGGCTTCCAGGTGTTTTCCCACACGTCATGCCTTACATTCACTGAGATTACCACTAATGCTACTGTGCCTGGCTTTACAGGTTCTGAGGGTTCAAACTCAGGTCCTCAGACTTGCGTGACACGTGCTTTGCCAACTGAGCATCTCCCCAACTCTTGTAATGTTTTCCATTAGCATATAAACTGTACAAAATACTGGGCTGCACTATATCTCAATGCATGTACCTAATGTATTTCAGTCACATTCACCCACATTCCCCTGTCTGGTCCCCTCCAGCGGTCACTCATCTCCTCTCACTTTCCATTTCTGCTTTATGTCTTTGTGTGTTTGTGACTTAATGGCTTCACTGAGGTGGTTGTTTTCGGTGATGTGGGTAAAAGTTTGTTCATGATACACTAGTTAGAGTTCTTACTCTCATCAATAATACAATTTAAGAATGGACTCAAATGGAAACTTTGGGACAGTTTTATTGGAGTTTAAAAGAAAAACCTCCAGAAAAGGCAGGCTGTGAATCTCAGCAGCAGCTGAGAGGAAGAGAATGAGGGAGAGAGGAAAAACCCCATGTCATCTAAAGCCAGAAAGAGAGGACTGGCCGCCACAAGGCCGAGGGGGCGCTTTAAAGGAAGAGCAAAGAGCTAACCTTCGGGAGGAGGCTTCCGGGTCAGTTCCAGCTCCATCGCTCCAAGTCTCCTGTCTGAAGTACGGCCTGACTGCAGCAATAGGGTCTTATGAGACTTCAAGTTCTGGCTGGTAATCAAGGGCTATGGAAATAGCCTGTGTTATTTTGGGAGTCTCTTGGACCACCCTGATCAACAACTCAAAGGGAGGTTTCTCCTACCTGACACTGTATTTCTACTTACAGAGCCTTCAGATATACACATGCACTCCTGTCTAGTTATTGTGTGTGTATTTTGGGGGTCATGGTGAGGGAAAGTAGATCTTTAAGGGACTGATTCTAGATAGGCTGCCTAGACTCCAATGGATGAACTTGCACTGAGGGACATTTGGGTACAAATGCTTGACTGAACAGGACTTAGCATAAGTGACAGAATGCTTGAAATCCTGCTGTGAGGACTTTGGGAGGGTGCGGATGGGGAAAGGGTCTAAATTTGATTCAGATATATTCTATGAAACACGCAAAAACTTATTAAAAGTTAGGGCAATCCAGAGTGTTAGGGAAACATGCTTAGAAAAGAGACCAGAAGCAGGAAAGGAGAGTTTATGCTTTCCTGAAGAACGCAGAGAAGTTTACAGATGTGAAGCTACATGTCTGCCATGGCCCGGCTAGTAACTCAGTAGGGTGATGATTTGGGGCAGGAAGCACCCATCATCTTTTGAATGGACTACTTATTCCACCTGACTCCTTAATGTGAGATAATGTGAACCCACCTTCTTGGGGTTCACTGGAATGTCAGGTCTCCACCCAGCCTGGTACAGGGGACTTCCTCACTACCATAACATTTACAAGAATATGAAGCCTCAGTGTTTAATCAATGCAGTAAGAGTAATGTAATTTTTCCCCACTGAACTCCTAGGGAACTGTGAGGATTTCACGAAGTAATAGAGGGCATGCTTGACGGACGTTGGGAGTTTATATCCCAGACTCTGAGTGCCATGAGGGCAATGCTTGTGCTCTGTTCACTGCTCTGTCCACGTGCACGAAACAGGACCCTCCTCACACACGTGTAAGAAGTGTTCAGTAAAATACACATTTAAGTAAACTGTCTTGGCTTCAAATATTAACTCAGGTACTTGTGACTGTTTGATTTCAAGCAATTTCTTTTTTCCATTTTTGTGTGAGCATGTGTGTGTCTGGATATTTTGCCTGCCTGTGTGCCCATGTTGGGGGTCTCAGCATGTACATGGGAAAACATACATGTGGAGCTCCAGGGTTGCTATCAGGGTCCCTCTTAGCTGCTCTTCTACCTTGAGGCAGATCTCTCAAACCCAGAGCTTGCCCTAGTGATATGGCTACGTTTACAGCCCAGCTTTCAGGTAAGATTTACTCTAGATTTTAGAAGTCATTTTCTAAAAGGCTCACCAGTCAAACATTTTTCTGACAAAGTTGTTCTAAGAACTAGCATTGTTCCCCCAGCACAGTTTACAGTCTTACCTTTGGGAATATGATATTTCCTACAAGAATTGGAAAAAAAAAAAAAAAAAAAAAAGAACAAAACCAACCAAACAACAACAACAAAAAAAACAGTAGACTAGTGTCACATGAAATGAAGTACTTTTGGTCTTTGTCTCCAGGTTCTGGCTCACAGTTCCCTAAATCTTTGTGATATTTTTGAGCAATAAGGATGCTAGTCATAACAAGCCTGGGTAGAGCACCCCTGAGCTGATAAGGCTTCAGGATTTGGTCACTAAAATGATCAACGGAGAAAGATTTGTGACTTTAGTCCTAGCCACTAACCTCCATGGAGCAAAGACAGATATGGAGCCAGGAACAAGATGTAATGAATGTTTAGGGAGACTGGATTACCCGTAGGGTACATAAGGCCCCAGCACTCACTGGTGCTCCATATTCTGACCTTTCATCTATCATCATCCATATGAGGCTAAAAGTATTAATATTTCTAGTTCATTAATGTGTAAGCCACAGCTCAGGAACATTACAAAACTCACACAGGAACAGTTAGCAAAGAGCAGACAGGACCATGGAGTATCTGACTCCAAAGCCAGTGTTAATGTGTTGATTTGTGAGATGACTCTTCTCAGAGCACAGTATTGCTCGCCTTCCTCCTTCCTACTTATTATCAGTTGTAAGCTGATTAAGAGAAAATATCTAACCAACTAAAGGTGGTAATATTCAGAACGTCCTGTAGGTACATAACTGTGGATTTAATGTAAAATAGGTTATCTTTATTAAGAATTGTGTTCCACCCTTGAATTCTATAATGCAGTCCACTTGCCTGGAGTAGATACTTAATAATGCTTTTTAAATGAATTGGTTATTTATCATCAATGTACTTAAAAATTAGTTATCGAACACCTAAAAGTACCAAGAAAGTTTACGTATTATGCAAAAGTATACTGGCTAAAGAACAAACATGATTCTGAAACTCTGGAGGGTCTCAAGTCCAATGAACAAGCTAAGTACTAATTGAACACCCACATACAAACAAATACAAACTGTGATAAGAAGCAAGTATGGAAAAACTGGAATGGAACAAAAAAGAATAATTAGAGCTTTCGACAAAGAAAACATCTCTGAGGAAATAATAATTCAGAAGTACTGAAATACCATATGATTCCCACTCTCTCCACCCCCACCTAGCCACTCAGAATTCCACAAATGGGAATTTTGAATTCAAGGTGATGCTGCCTATTGAAATATAAGATCTAATTTCTAGTGAGTTCTGGTTCCACTCAATGAAGCATGAGGAAAGTTTTTGATGAGATAAAAATATCCCACATCTTGATGAGTCTGGGGGTTATGATTTGGATTGATAAATTTGTCTCAGTTCATTGAATTTTATAGCTAACCTGCGTGAATTGTATTATACATAAATTATAACAAAATAAAGTACATTTAAAACTACAAGTAGATTTAAGTTAATGGGCCAATAAGCAAGCAAACTAAAGATGAATTCAAACTATTCTGATAATTATTTGCATCTCTGTTTTAGTAGTTTTACACATCTGGGAGACATATAGTATATTATTGGATCAGGACGTGCATGCAGATTGCTTTTACATCTCTAACTCTAGTTCTTTCTGACTTGTCAAGTATATAAGACACTTTTTTGAAACTAATGCTTCTAAGAAGATAAAAGCTTTTTCAATGATGTGCTAGGCTGGTTTTTTTCTTCTTCTTTGGTTGCATTTGGGAGGTTTTATAGCACAAATGAATAATAACAGGAACATCACGTTAATGTCTTTTGTTTGTAAAAATCTTAGCTCTGAAGAAACCAAATTGCTTTGCATTCATGTGTTCATTAAATAAATTCTACCTGAGAGAAGTCAAACGTGTATTATTCACGTTTTACAGGGAAGAGATTGAACGAAAAGATTTAGAAAAAGAAAGATATTTTATCAAGGTCTACCGAGACTGTGATCATAGATTTTTTATTATTTAATTGTATTTTTGCTAATTTATGTAACATTCAAAGTAGACCTATTTCTATTCCTTGTGTGCATGTCAACATTTTCATAATAGGAGTGTAACTGAAGGTGTTCATAAACACCAAAGCTAAAAATCTCAGTTACGACATTCCTTTCTTCCAGACTTAATAAATTGATACATAAAGTGATTTAAGTAGATAATTATTAACTAATACAAGGCTTCTGCGTTAACACCTCTTATGCATGGATGTGAATTAAGATTTCACAAAAAAGGTTCTCCCTTTGTTATTTGCCGTACACTGCTAAAACCTGCTTGTGCTCAAGGAACTAGTTTACTTTCACAGTTGCCAGCTGCATCAGACAACGGGAGGCTGTTGGCTCACTGCGTGTGCCAGCATTCTAAAGGGGAAGGAAATGTGGATGCAGTAACTGCAGTACAGCACAGCTCAGGGGTCCACTAGATGGGCAATGTAGATTCTCGTGAAGAGCAGTAAAAATCAGAGAAGATGTGTGCAAACCACTCACATGTTGCCTGACAGGTCGCGGTACTGGGGCTAAAAGGGAACTATTGTTGCTATAATGGCTCTTTAGGTTCAAAAAACTGAGTTTGCGATAATAAAAGTAGAATATATATTACTCATTTAAAAACATTTGCCTTTGTCCATACCACAGAACTGGATTTTTCAGTGTGGCTTAAATCAACTCAGGGAAATTTAGCAGTTGCCCAAATCTTATCATTAGGAGAGTTGAATAGGAAGGGCGGAATAGGGAAGACGCATAAGGTTGTACTAAGACTTTCTTTATTCTCTAAGCAGAATAACACGGTACCCTACATATATAATGTACAGTAAAAAACATCATTCACCTGCACAGTGAGCTCCTAGATGCCTGTGGAATTAACGTTTCTGCAACTTTTACTGCAATGTTCTGCATGTATTTATGAAAGAAGAGGTTTATTGTTTTTCTCGTAGAAAGCTGGGGTGCTTAGTTTGATGGTTTCCTAAGAGAATGACTATCTCTGTGCTGGGTGATGCCACTCTGAGAGGGGCTGACTGTGGAATCCTCTGGGAAATAAGGGAGACAGCTGGGGACACTGATACCCAGAGCACCCTGGTGAGTGGAATTGTGCCTCAGTGCCATGACTGTCAAGTTTTTATAGAAGTATAATTCTTAGATTTGGTTGGGATCCATCCCAGATGGATCGGAAGAGTTGAAGAATATCTCTTAGGCAAAATTAATAATCTGTCTTATGGTTATAAATCTCTGAAACTCTAAGGTGAAAATATTTGGATTAAAAATTATGTTGAAAATATGTCTATAATATTTTATATATATATTTGTGAGTGTCATTTAAAATCCATGATTCCATAAGCATAAAGAATGGTTTATATACTTTTTTATTATTGGAATAGTATATATTAGAACCACTTTATAATATGTATATATTTTTACTGCTTTAGATAAAATCACTTGAGGTTGTTCTAAAATGAGCGTTTAAAAGAGCCAGGCAATCTGAACACATATGAAAGATCAGTTTGAGGACATTTTGGGGGGAGGAGTGACACTTTTTTTTTGAACACAGGTCAGTCTGTATTCACAACTGGTCTGTAACTTACTATGTAGATCAGGCTGGCCTCACTCCCACAGAGATCCACCTGCCTCTGCCTCCCAAGTGCTGAGAACAAAGGCACTTATTTATGGCTTGAAACATGAATTTATTCTATTTGAAGGATTAAAAAAAAACTCAAATCAAGTGTTTAAAGGGGTACATTTTGGTAAAACTCCTAAATGCATGGCAGGAGAAAATGTGAATTATTTCTAGTTTATTCCATCTTTAAGCATCAACAAATAATAAAATATATAGATATCCTTCAAGGTTTATGAATGTCAAAAATATTAGATAATACTCAAGGAAATACTTGAAGCAGTCCTGTTATAAATCAAAACTCAGGTATCCTTAATTTGTTAAAAAGAAGAGAGAGATATAAGTTAAAAACAATAGTGAGATGTAATACAGACAAACATTTTAAAAACTCATAATATCAAGTTTTGGCAAAGATGTGGAATAAAGATTTGTTTAAATATCTGTGGCTCAAACAAAGAGATTAGGAAAAAAAAACTTCGCTTGAAGTTGTCTTCTGAATGAGCAGCTGGCTAACTGTATACACTATTGCTCAGCAATTTTACTTCTGGCTATCAACTTCCCGGCAAGTCTAAATTTTCAGTAAAGAGTTCAAGGAGAGGAAGAGTGGTTGATATTAGAGATGGACTCATAGAGCCTGGACACTGGAAGGCACATTCTATTGTTTAAATTGGATTTTAGGCACAGAGTGCTGTTTACAATCCCCAATCCTTCAAACAATGTTTACAAATATTATTAATATACATGCAATGCTTAATTTAAGAAATTCATATATTCTCAAGGCTTAAAGCATTCTCAATAGCCTTATTTCCATATATAAAATCAAAGCAACTATTCTATTAAGCATCCTTTCCTATAGTCATGTTCATGAATCATTCAAAGAAAATCTACTGTCTTATAAGGTTACGTTATTCAAGAATTTGTTGTTGTTTTGTTGAGACAAGGGTGTCCCTATTTAGTCCAGGTTGGCTTACAATTAGCACTCCTCCTTCCTCAGCATCCAGAGTGCTGGATTACAGGTATGTATCAACACATCCAGTAATTTGTTTTAAAAATACTCAGGCTGGAAAAAAATGACAAATTCTAATGTAGCTCATTAAGTGGTGCCTGTCTGGTTAATTGATGCAACCAGGTAAGATTTTTCCCAAACACTCCTAAAATGTTTGCTTTTCTTTCATTGCAAACATTATTGTAAATTTCTTTTGATTATGTATTCATCTCTGTTTGAACAGATATCCTCTAATAAAGTACCCCTTATCTGTAGAATGATTCATCGGATTACATATTTTTCTGATTCCTCTAATTCATAATAGCTATAAATAGAAAAGGAAATTACACGAGAGAGAGAGAGAGAGAGAGAGAGAGAGAGAGAGAGAGAGAGATGTGCTCTTACTGGATAGGGTCTTACCAGCAAGAGAAGGTGCTATCTGAAGGATTGCCTTTTGTCATGTTTTCTCGTGTTTAGACTGAGATTATGAGGTAAGATTGCACAGCCCCTGAGAACTATGAGAACATTATGTGTCCTTTCTTTTTCAAAGAGATTGTCAGGCATAGTGGCTTATACTTATAATCTGCAGCATTTGAGAGGCTGGGTCAGGAAGATCACCCATTAGATTTTGGCCAGCTTGGACTACAGAATTAGACCTTGTCTCAAAAAGCAAAAACAAACAAAGGAAGGGACAGAGACAGAAAGACAGAGAGGGATAGAGAGACACTACACCTCATCAACAGGTCACGCTCAGAAAGTCTGCGGAATCTAAATGAGTGATGTGTATGTGTAAGGTTTCCAATAATAAAGTCTAACATTTGGATGGAAAAAGAAAAGGCACTCCTGCTTGTTGATATGCCTCACAAACGCAATTATCTGTTGCTTTCATGTTCCCAGATGGCCCCAAATTCTCTTATATTATTGATGACAGTCAATAAAAAATACATATGGCATTACGTTATTTTATTAAAAAATAAAATCCATGCTGTTGCTTGGGATTTGTAGGTTTTCTCAAGAAATCCAAAACTCCA
This sequence comes from Eospalax fontanierii, assembly GCA_035773235.1. Classification (NCBI taxonomy): domain Eukaryota; kingdom Metazoa; phylum Chordata; class Mammalia; order Rodentia; family Spalacidae; genus Eospalax; species Eospalax fontanierii. The sequence goes on along the minus strand of CM069541.1, from coordinate 21,559,169 downwards.
TCCTCTTTTCTCCCTGGGTCCACTTTCTTTGCTTCCTGGGACTCTGCGGCTAAGCCATGCTGCACTTATCAGGAAGTGTATGCTAATGAAGCCTTTGCACAGATACTTGCCTCTGATCATCTCCCAGTTTTTCATGGAAAGAAATACAATTCATAGAGGATTTAGTACATCTGAGACTTCCAGGGCAAGATTATATTTTGAATATTTATCTTTTGTTCATTCTATTTCCTTCAGCTTCATAATTCTCCCTAAGCTTACACAGCTTCTTCCTCACACAGTCTAATTGTAGTTGCCCAGAAGACAAAAAAGAACATTATGAAGAAAAACAATATTTGTGTCTTCTCTACATTTCTGAATTCAGAGTAGAGGCTTGAGGATGCACATACCAATCCATTCCCGTCATGTCTGATTGTGAGTTCTCCTCATACAAAACTCACATGCATGTGAATTCACTTTTCAACATTTGGAGAAAAAAATGGAATCTAGTCAGAGTAAGCCAAGTACATTTTAAAGTATTTCAGATGAAGCAGCAAATCAGATGAAGGTCACAGCTTAGTTCTAGCGTGGGGACTGGAGATAAAATAAGGCTTCCTTTAAATTCATCCCTTGAAACAGATTTTTACATGAACCCCAAACATTTTACTTGGGAGCTTGCTCCAAAAATTTAGACATAGGACTCTCGAGGCATAGCTGTGTGTAAGCCTAGTGTTCAAGGCCATGGAATACAGCAGACAGTAAAGAAATGTTAACAGAGAGAACGGAGACTGGGCAGAAAGAAACAAATTATGTCAAAGAAACAGGAACCAGGCCCATGTCAGACATTTAAACTGCAGCATGGGATTCAGGAAGCAGTGGGCTGCTGTTTTCATGGTGTTAGAAAAACTTAGGGCTGGATATTTGATGCTCAGATGATTGTTCAAATGTGAGGGCATGAAGTTTTCCCCAACCACGCACAGCCTTGAAACCCAATCACCACACTAAGACCACTTAGTAAAGTCTTTAGATGATGAAATAGCTAAATCTTTGGAAATGATGCAAATAATAAATATATGGTAAATTAAATGGATTTTTAAAAAATCTGTTGTTTTAAAAAATGCCAGAAACAAAGACACTATATATAATCTCACCAAGCTTGAAAGTCCAGAATGAAAATATCAATATGACGAGAGGTATATGTGGGTAGAATGGGCAGAGGGGGCCAAAACTGGGGCATTGTCTCCATTGGACTGGCCTGTGGCCATGTCTGTGGGGCATTTTCCTGATTGTTAAGTGATGTGGGAGGGCCCAGCTCACTGTGGGCTGTGTCACCCTGGGCAGGTGGCCCTGTATTGTATAAGAAAGCAGGCTGAGCACATTGTGGGGGACCAAGCCAGTAAGCAGTAATCTTTCATGGCCTGTCTTTCAGTTCCCGCCTCCAAGTTCCCATCCTGAGCTCCTACCTTGGGCTCCCTCGGTGATAAACTCTGACCTGGAGATATGAGCCAAATAAATCCTTCCCTCTCTGTTATAGCATTTAAAGTCGAACTAGAACAAAACCTTGTACCTGTTGGAAGACTGTAATATCTAAGATTCGAAGCAAAGGACAAATGTGGAGTCAAGAGTGTTGGTCACCTATGAAGATGTGTTGAAAGCCCCGGTGTTGACAAGGAGCACAATGTCCATTTCCTAGCTTTTCCTCCAGTGATAAGTGTGTTTGTCACATCATTTTAAATGATTACTCATTAAATACAGATTCAAAGTGGATGAACTTGCACCCAGGGACATCTGGGTACAAATATTTAACAAGACAGGACTTGACATATGACAGAATGCATGAAATCCAGAGGTTGGGGGCCTCTGGGGGCAAGGGTGGGAAGGGGATCTAAATGTGATTAAGAACGATTTTATGAAACACATAAAAATAATTTAAACAAAATTAAAATATAAACAATATCATGAACTTTATCACAACTTAATATTTAGAAGTATAGATGTCTGTACAATGTCTTAGTTTAGTGACTGTAAAAAAAAAAATCTGCAAGGGTTTTCCTAGCTATAATCCTGACTTCATTTATAACTTTATTTTTATGAATTTGCCTAAGATCACATGTTTCTGTGCCCCAAATTCTCTTTTAACATGAGAATTCTAGGCAAATCAAAACAGTGCATGTGAGTGGAAAATAATGTGTATACCAAAACAGTTGTATTTTCCAATCCACAGCTTCCTTATGTTAAAGGCTCTGTTTAATTAATTTCACACAGTATTCGCTGCTTGACTCGTTCCCTCCCCTCATGTACCCTTGAGAATATCTGAAATATGGTGCAGATGCTCTCACAGAGAATTACATTGCTGCGCGTTATTAGCATGAGGCAGCATTCAGCATTAATTTAGTATCTGAGGCATGGACCGGACAGATGCGTGCTTTTCATCTCCCTCCTTACTCCCGTCCATATTTACGGTTTCATGTTCTGTTCCCAAATCCCCAGCACAGTGACTTCTTTCTGTGGAATCCACTGGCTTAATCAGTGTCTACTGCCTTGAAGGAACAGATTGGCCCTACATGAAAGACCTCTTTTCAGTGAGCCCACAGACTCCTTTTCCCAAGTCCTTTGTAGGAGATAGTAAAGAGAAGAAAAGTATTCCAGGTAGGAGCGTGGTAGATAAAACAAGAAGAAAGCACAAATCTAGTATTTTGTACATAGAAAAAAAGAGTTAGGGATCTAGAGCTTTTCTCTGGAAATGAGGGGAAGAGTGTCAGCTGGAAGATGGCCGAAGCCGCAGGTGATGTGGGCATTAGGGTCAATAACCCCTGCCTCTAATAGATGAAGAATAAATGAAGAATTTTGATGTGGGACTTCAGAACCAGGGCCTTGGCTGTGGACTGGGATTGAGAAGGGCCAGCCTTTGCATAGAGTGGAGAGACAGTTCCATAATACCATCTTTCGCCACAAGGAATCCATTCTGCTATCAGTTCCATAATACCATCTTTCGCCACAAGGAATCCATTCTGCTATTTATTTTATTGCCCCATATATGTTACTTGTCATACATCTCCCTAAATCCTATGTTGAAAAGGTCCAAAAATGTAGTATCTAGTTAGTGACACTACTTGTATTAGTTACTTTTCTCTTGCTGTGATAAAACATTCTGACCAAGGAAACATAGAAAAAAAGAGTGTATTTGGCCTGTGGATCCAGAGGGAGAATGCATGACGGTGGTCGGCATGGCGGGACGAGGGCGGAAAGCTGCGCTCACTGAGCCCGAACAGGAAGCAGCAAAACTGGAAATCCTACGAGGCTTAAGAGCTCTCCAAGTCCTCTCCCAGTAATGTGCTTCCTTCAGCATGGCCACACTTCCTAAAGGTTTCATGACCTTCCCCAAATTCAAATACTGGGAGCTTACAGGGGTAATCGGTACCTGTGTACTGGCAACTTTCTTAAAGTATATCACTAAATGCTTAGAATAACCTAGTGAGACAGAGCTTATCCTTTGCTGTGCCCATTTTATAGATTTGGAAAAAATGAGGCACAGGGGTCAGTAATTTGCCAAATGTATAGCACCTTGAAGAGCCATGTCGAGGGTGGCTAAAAAGCAAAGCAAAGGTTAAGTTGTGCAGGGAATGCGAAAGAAGGACAGAGAAGGGAACATAGAAATAGAATTTTCCAGACAACCAGGAAGTTACTGATAGGAATTCACATCAACAGTGGCAGAATGCACAACAACATCCATACAGTATTAAGCCCGACAAAAGCTATCCCAGAACACAAGGAGGAAATAAGCAAGATGCCCCAACCTTAGCTGAGAGACTTCTGGCAACTGATTGCCCCGAGGAAAGGGAGAGACAGATTTCCTTACGGATGTGACACTAGATAGCTTAACTAGGCTCCAGGATAGACTCATACCAAGGGGCATTTGGGAACAAAATTTTGACTTGTTAGATCTTAATATATATGACATAGAACATGAAACCCAGTGGGGGTCATTAGGAGGCGTGCAGACAGGGGAGGGGACCTAAGTCTGATCAAAATATTTTTAATGAATTTCACAAAAATTCAAGGAAATTGAAGGAACTGAATGAAAAATTCAGTGAAAAAAGGTGAAAAATGTAGGCCACCTCTCTAAACAGAATTCAGGAATTGGAAGCTATATATCGCAGGTCAATGAAAGGCCATGAGACCCGAGCCTCTGATATTACTGATGTATAGCATAGGAACATGAAGTAGGTTTCGTTGGTGTTGAGCTCATTCTCTCTACTGTTATTCTTTCTGTTCTTAGTATAAATGAGCACCTATACGTGTTAGAGATATTTAGCTAAACTTATTTAATGATGAGTATTTATCAATGTAATTCTTTTGCACAGGCATTTTAATGAATATTTCCTGCAAGCTTTTCCATGTGAAAATATCTTCATACTTACTTTTAGACTTTTGAGATATTTTGGTAAATTTTTCTATAATTTCAGTATAACGGATGATGAATTCAGCCAGTTAAAATATCTGAATAATCAGAAAGACTATTATCTAAGAAATGGTGCTGATATGTACTCATCTCTAATAAGTGCCAGATACTATCTCTGTATAAACTCATTCCTTCTCCAAACAATTTTTTTGCTAGGTGCAAGTCTCCCTGCTATATAAATAAGGAAAATGAGAGACTCAAGTAATTTTAAGAACTTGCCTATGTTTTCTCTGTCAGCTAGCAAGAACGGTGTAAGCCTTTGAGATCCCACTGAATTCAGACACGTCTTTTGTTACTCTGCAATGTCCTAACTATAATATACTACAATTAGAGTGTAGGTGTGTGTATAAACAGGTAAACAAACTATAAAAATACAAACACTTCTGAGGGAAAATTGATACTCTCAAGGAAATAAATAGAATTGTTTTGTGAGAGATCACTTGCCCTGTGTCTTTTGAATTATGAGTTGCAATGTACACACATCAGCCCTGCAAGGTCACTCTTCTGCCTGCTGGTGTTAGAAGCCTCGACTGCAGTGGCTGTGTGGTCCTCAGTCAGCCCATCCGATAACCACGGTAGACCGTCTGATACTCCCAGAGCATCACTTCCCTTGCATTATCGCCGTATAATAGATTTTAACTTGAAATTGCCTTTCAAAAAGATCTTTTGACTTCCTTCAGACAACAAAATAACCCGGAAAATATTACAATCAGCCTGTCATGGAATGCTGCGTTTCGCCTTTCCAGACACACACCTTTCAACACAACCTCACTGCTGCCCAATCAGGCGTCCACCTTGACCGCTCTGTACCTGTCCTCTTTCACACACAGGATGCTCTTCTCCAGACGGAGAACACCCCATCTTGAATTCCTAATTGTTTTTTTACTAATTATTAGTTTTTGCCTTTTAAATTTTTATTGATTTTTTTTTATTTTCATACAATGTAACTTGATGGTGTCTTTATGTACTTCCTAACTGCCCCGTCCCAATTTAATGTTCTCTCTCTCCTCTCTCTCTGTCTCTGTCTCTGTCTCTGTCTCTCTGTGTGTCTCTCTCTGTGTCTGTCTCTGTCTCTGTCTCTCTCTGTCTCTCTCTCTCTCTCTCTAACAGCCTATAGTGTCCCCAAGTATCCTTTAACATGGGTCTAGCCCATTGGAGCCTGGTTAATTCACCCAAAATGGAAGAGTTACATCCCTGTAAAAGACTGTCTCTCCCATGCCTAAAAGCCATCAGTTACCAAACATTCCTTAGGTTGGAATGGGATTTCTTGTCCACTTTCCCATGTCTATGCTAGAATCTGTCTGGTTTGAACTTGAATGGGACTTGTACATGTTGTCACCAGCAGTCATTATATTGTAAGACTTGTCTCTATAAGAAGCTTCCCATTTAAAGCATATTACACCTCAAGGAGGCCTCTAAAGCCGTTGAGTCCAATAACATGTTTCATGATTTTGCTCCTCAGAAATAACTCTGTTAATGGCTACAGAACTCACTAGTACATTGATTGGGAAAATGGTACCACGGCTAAGGCATGGACTGTTATATCTTTATGCTGTCAGTCTCTGGCTTCTTTTTGACACATTGTGTATGCTTGAGACATGCCTCCTAAATGAATGGGTACGTGATTGAATGAATGAACAAATGAATGAATACATGAATGATGAATTGACTGTATCTTAAAGTGAGGATAAGCCTTACCATAGTCAGATTTTAAGTATATTCTGAATTACTCAGATTGTAATTACAGAATTTGGGGGGGTGCATAATGAACTGTATTAACTCTGGCTGCTGTAGCAGAAGTCAAGACACATATGTGAAAGGAGTTCATGGTGGAACTTCTTGGCCTGTAATTTGCCAAAACCTCTCTCAAGGCAATTAAATCTGAAAATTCTCAGGCATCATGAGGTAATTTTGACACAGTGTTCTTCCTCAGATCACTTCAAATCTCTCTACAGAAAAGTTCATTACAGTTATTCATATGTTTCCAAACAACTTGGGTGTCCTCTGATCATGTCCAAGCCCTTCAGCCGTCTCTTGTGGTATTTGAGTTTCTTCACTAAATTGCCTTTTCATCTGGCTTGTGTTCCACTTGTTCAAGGATGTGAAAAAGTCTGGTACCCTGAACAAAATGATGCTCGTGTTGCTATGACAACTAGAACATGAATCAGGCTATTTCCCATCTTCCTCTGCTGCCTCCATTACAAGTATAATCATAAATCTTAAGATAATGTTTGTACTTGTGGAAGACATATCATGTTTCCTGCTCATGATATGTCGTTCTTCAGTTGTCCAGCATTGTCTGGACAACTGCTCTTTACCTGTGTCGTTTTTGCTGAGGTGATACAGGGTCAGCACTCTTGAGATTTTACTTGTAACTTATGCCAAGGAAAAATGCTCTCTAGAAACAGCTAGTCAATTGGAGGCAGAGCACAGAGCAAACTCTAGCTCTTAATTCTTCATTGAACCACAGAACTGTGCTTCTCCAAATGTTAGACAAATACTTGACCTGGGCAATATTTGCCAGTTCTGTCAGTAAAACTCCACCAAACCAGCATGAAACAACCAGGTTTCATTTTGATATGAGTTTCACCACTTTAATCCAAGCTAAATGCTTTTGCATATCCAAATCACTCCTCTGAGCTCTTAAGGAGTGCTACTGTATTCGATATTCACCGTATAAATGTTTAGGATGTCCCTGCCACTACTACTCCTTGTCGTTTCTTTGAAAATTGAATCCATTTTTTTCAATATACACATTTTTATTGAATTGTGCATTTCATACACTATATCTTACATCTATTTTAATGTAGTGTTTTCAAGGAATGGAGGGCTGATTTTGGCTCACAGTTCCAGGGTACAGACCATCATAGCAATCATGGCAGGAAAATCCTCAAAGTAGGACCTTGAGACACCTCAGTGCATACTTTCAAAAATAAATAAAATTATATCATGTTCTATTCTGATAATGTCTGTCCTACATAACCTTATGTGTTATAAAATTAACTCTATGCAACTGAGTGTGTGTGTGTGTGTGTGCTCTATCAGTCTGCCTTTTTATTTTTTATTTTTTGTAAGACACATTGTGCAGTTAACTGTACCCTGTTCATATCTACTGTTCTGGGAGTCATAGGCAAATGTGACTATAATCCTTGGTTCTGAGATATTGCTCATTAGAAACTAATGCACCATTTTTGGTGCATTCAGCTGTACTGTATTAAAAGTCAAAATAAGATTCTTGTGAGTATTTCAGGAACATCTTGTGTTTTTCTTCATTCTATAATGATGAATGAATATAAAGATCTGTTGCTATTACTCTGAAGTTTATAGGTTAGTAAGTCTGTTTAAGACTCATAAATATTCCCTGAATAATTTCAGAAAGTTTGACTCTGTACATTTCTGTATCTTTACAGATCATTAGGCAAACAGTGGCATAGTAAGATGTTCACAGACGTCAGGAAATGTGAATTCAAAGCTCACTCCATGGAGTGTGCAGATGAAAACCTACTACTTCTTCATGGATAGTCCATAATTAGCTTCATACTTCCTTTGAAGAAAGATATATATGATACAGCTGGCCCTGTCATGCAGCATTCATGGAAAGATTGCCAAAGCTGGTTACCCATTTGGAACCTTTCAAGTCCTCCTGATGCTTGAGAGATCCTGAGAAACATTACCTATTAAAATGGTATAAGTAATATTTTGTCCACAAACTTGAGGCAATAAGGACTTCTACAATGAACAGCTATTATCACTCACAGTCATTCAGTTCAAATACACTTGTGTGTGGGGGGGTACTCCTTGTTACTTTTCTACTAAAGGTAGTGTAATACATTGTATTTATTTTTATATTCGAATCCTTCATGCAATGTGATAGTAGAATCACAGGGATAAACCAGTGTTGCCACATACATTTAAATAGAAAAGCTTAATAATTTGATCTTGAATTAGTAGTTGAGGAATGAAATAAAAGATTGGAGAATTTCTTGAGGAACGGAGTAAAGCACTGTTCAGTGGTTATAAAGTCCTAACCACATTTTCTGAAAACTATTAGAATTCAGTAACTCCTAGATTCTTATTGTAAAGGCTGCCTCAAGTAATATTTTACTGAACCATAGACTGTTCTGACTACATTTCATGCCTGATAAAATCCTTACATTTATAGTAGAAAATGTAAACCTTTGTTCCATAACTAATCTCTTAAGTCTCTGAAATAGAGAAGTCCCTAATTCACTAGAAAATAACATGATTAAAAATTATCATGTAGTTTTTGAAAATAGTCTAGAATCATTAAGAATATTGATCATTATAATCTTGTAATTAGGCTTGAGATACATTTCATAGAATAAATGATTTTGCTCACACATGGTTATTTATACACATATGTTCACACACAAGGCATTTTAAATTAGCATGTGGATATACTTGCTAATTTAGTTTAGTAAATGTCTATAACTCAATAATTATAAATAAATTAGTTTAATATTCCAATAGTAGTATAATTGCCAATATTTTAAAGTATTGAATAATGCCTTTTTACAATTACAGGCTCATGCAGACCATCATCTATCTACCATATAAATAAAATGTATTGTGAATTAGTCAAAGTTTTCTTAAAAGAATCAGAGAGTTATATTGGGAAGAAAGTGGATTTAATAGCCACATATATCCAGTTTATACTACCACATCTATGTCTTCTGAGTTTTGTATTCTTGCTTTAGATAAATTTCCTTGATAGATTTTCATGCAGGTAGTTTATTGTGCTATGTACTTGAGCTCCGTGTATTTATAAGGTGCCCCAAATCAAAAAAAAAAAAAAAAAGAGTAATTAGATTTGAGCTGCTAGTGAGAGTTATACCTGCTCCCTCTGAAACAGAGAAAAAAAATCCCATGAAAGAACTCAGTTGTGAACTACTTGAGCCATCCCTCCGGCAGCTGAGAACCTGAGTGCCTGGTCTGGAAGACAGGCAGAGTGACATCCCACAGCATCTGCTTGCTTCATGTTTGATGGTCCTGTCTGATGACAGCTCGGGCAAAATCCTTTAAGTCCACCTTTCTTGAAGAAACCTCCAAAAGGGAGACTAGTAGGAAAAAGTCCTTGCCTCTGTTCTGTTTTCAGGACTGCAGCTGGCACTGTGATCTCCTTACTGCTGGCTCTCTTCCACACACTCTAATTCTCTCATGCTCAGGAGCACCTCCTCAGACAGAGGTGACTCACCTTATGGGGTGACACAATACTAATGGGTCTAACACCCTCCTTGCCATTCCCTGCTTAGGCTGCTCTACTTGGTTATCTCCCATCAAAAATAAGCAAAGGAAGATTAAGAAATGCCACCCACTTAGTTGGGTGGCAGGCATCCCTTGCACTCCTGGTAGAGAAGGGGCTGTACCTCCTCCTGATTATATATATCATTATTGCTTTTGTGATGACCCCCTCTGCTTCCAGATGCTTGCCATGAATGTCCAAAGGTTTTGGCAGCAGACACATGTTAATGATTAATGAGATCCCTAATGTGTCCCCTTACGGAAATCCTGCCCCTTCCAAATCAAGGAACTAGACACACAGAGCAAACTTTGTAGGAATAAGAAACAAATTCCTCACTTAGCCAACAGAAATCATGCTATGTTCAGATACTTCTATTCTCCTCCCTTGGTTCCTAGATCCACACTGTGTATCCTTTGGGGAGGCCAGGAAAAAAAACATAGATTTTGAATGTTTACAGCATCCTTTAGATTGATACCTCACCATTGTGAGACACTTAAACTGTACCATTTAATTTTTACTTTTTTTGCATGCCAGATATTAAACCTAGGACTCCTCTCACGTACTCTCAGATATTGGCAAATGTTCTATCATTCTGCGACACTCCCATCCATAACTGTACCTTTAAAAGGCTGTCCCATCACTTTACTAGGCCAGCAGGCTGCAGCTCGTGAGATGAGTAGATCTTATGCTCATGTATCTACCAGTGTACCACAGTTCAAAAAATTCATTGACCCCTAGTGACATGCACCTTTTTGTATTGATTTTTTATAAGACTAGATAGCCCTCAAACGATAGTGCTAAACAAGGCCTAAAGGCATGTAAGGCAAATTCTTAATTGAAATATGATTTGATTCTAGACAAACTAAATCATTTCCCTTCCTCAGTTCAAAGAGTTTGTAAACAACATAATCAGACAAATAGCTGGTTGGTGAGAGTGACCTCTGAATGGAAGTTCAGTACTGGTTCTTGTGGCTGTCTGATTGGCTCACTCATCAACATTCTCTTGGATGGGAAATCAAAAACATATTACTGAGTGGCCCACATGAAACATATGGGTGCTGATGATGAATGGAGGAGGTGTTTGTTATAAGATTAAAAAATAAATTGTGCTGGTGTCGGTGGCACATGGGACTTCTTGAACAGGATATCAGAGATATGACAGAGCAAAGAAAAAGAATAGAACTCAGAATTTCTAAAGATGAGCATTATGATAAGCCAATAGCTAGAGTGTATTCTGAAAACACACTAATTTATATAGATTGTTCTTGCCTTTTTTGTTTGTTTTGCTTTCTCTTAGTTTCTTAGTTCCCTTTCAATCTTATTTTCTAAAAAATTAAATATTTTCAATGGTATAAGAGAATAAATGACAACTTACCAAATTTGAGCAAATAAATGAGGCAAGCTTCATTTACTAAATTAAAATAAAAACACATATGTCACAGAATTAAGAAATTTAAAGGTATATCTATAAGGAGTATGTGATAGTCAGTGTTCTGTTCTCGCTTGTTAGTAGGAAGGCCAAAGCTTTCATCCTTTTCATAGTTCTGATTGTACAGACTACAGCTTCCTGACCTTCAAAGTTCCTTTTGATTATAGCCTTCAATTTTGTGATTTATATCATTATTCTGAAATAGTATAATTTCCACATTTACTTTTGAGTATTCTAAGGTCTAACATAGAGACTTTTATTTAATTATTTTTATTTTTTATGTATAAGTATATTGCCTGTATGTAAATGCACCTTTGTCATGCAGTGCCCACAGAGGCCAGATGAAGGCATCAGATCCCCTGGAACAGGAGTTATGGATGGTGGTTAGCTATCATGTGGGTGTTGTGAACTGAACCCAGGTCCTCTGCAAGAACAGCCAGTACTCTTAACCACTGAGCCATCCCTCCAGTCCTCATACATAGTCTTAAAAAAAAATCTGTTTCTGGTTATAAAAACCAGAATGTACATTCTGCAAACATCTATAATACAAACAATCTTATTATGAGTGAGGTGTTAATTTCTCTGTTACTTAAAGGGTATTTATATCTATTCTAACTGATTTTTTGTATGCAATAAGATATGAAATAAGCATAAAAATGTACTGGGGAAACTATTAAGATGATGTTATATGTATTGATGTATCAAATAGTCTCTAGACCTTCAGATCATGTTGCTGAACAAAAGGTTCAAATCTTTTCGTATAAAATTGGAACAATACTACTTTCTTTACGTAGTTGTTGTGTTAAAGTTGGAATAATATTACCTGCTTTATGAAGTTGTTGTATGAGTTTGAGAAACCTATATAATTCTGATATATCACTGTGAAAAATTCACGTCCATTGCATGAGCATACACAAGGAAGCCCAATGGTGTCAGGTGTGTCGTCTGGCAAACAAAAGTTCTTTGCCCGAATACATAGCTGAGATCCCAAAAGGATGTTTTAGTTCAGTGTTTCTCTCTCACCTTCTGATTCCTCAAAGAGAACAATGACTTGAAAACATTGGGTGGGTAAATAGTGTATTATCATAATTACAATTTCCCTGAGAAAAGTGGCTTGCAGTTTGAATATTCAGCATCATAATTACAATTTCCATAAGGAATGTAGAACAGGTACTATAAACAACAGAATAATCACTTGGTCCATAAGGGAGAACAGATTATTAAGGGAGTGAGGGGAAAGAAGATACAAAAGCCCATGTTCTAATCAGCATTCAAGAGGAGACACATGGAACCTGAGGATAAAATGCACTGTCCTCTTAAAATACTCTTACCTTGAATTTATGGAAAAATTATATCACAAGAACAGCTTTCCATGCATTGACTAAGTGCTTCCTCTGTATGTTTTCCATTTACAAACTTTAGTTTCACAGTTTTTATTAAGCATCCCGTTGTCCTCCACAGCTGCTATGCCCCTAGGAAACTACAAAAACAAACTATCACAAACTCCAAAAAGCCCAAAATATTTGGAGCAAAAAAGAAAATGGAGGAAGTAAAATACTTTATCAGGTGTTTCTATCTCCACAGTTCAATGTTTTTACTTTGTCCAAAAAAAAAAAAAAGTTGGGAGAACTTTATTAAATGTTTTAAAAAGGTGCCCCTTCACTAATTGAGTTCCTTTAATTGGCTTTAACTTAAAGTTCTTTTTCTTTCATTTTTCTTCTTTAGATGAAGTGGGAAAACAAGAACGCAGCTTTCAAGGTTGGTGACTTTCATGGTGTCTTAGAGCACATACATGAATAGATCAGACAGCATGAAAGCAACAGATACAAAAACATCTTCACCCGTTCGCAGTCCGCTGAGAGGACAGTGCGTTTTTATTGTTTCACTCACCAATGGGAAAATACAACATCGATTTTGACATAGTGCAATGTGACAATCAAATATAACACCTGATTCAATCACGGGCAATATTACACAGTTGGGAATATTCAGCAGTTTCGACTCCATTCATCCAGCATTGCACTTATCTATGATTTCCAGTGCATAATTATTGATTACATGTTGCATCCAGATCATGCCGTTTCATTTCCTGCTATCCTTCAGATTACCAATCTCCCCTTTCCCAGAACTTCCTGGTACCACTAACAATAAACTTTCACCTATTACGGATCCTTGACTTCATCTCCTGTATCTGACAAATAAATAGGGTTTTCCCAATATTACTCAGCTTTGTTCAGATGTTCAGTGTCAAATATTTTGAACTGATTAATCTGAAAATAAGGGAAATAATTATTATATTACTAATCTAATCTAATAATGAACTATGTGGTATCTTTAGATGTTGTACATATGTGTTGCTTATCATGGTAATTAATCATCTATAATACAGTTATCCTTCCAACCAGATAGCAGAACACATCCATATGGAATGACTCTGTAAGAATGGTAGAAATAGATTGATGCAAAATTCGTTAAAAATTGTCTATTAAGCAAGGATAAATGGAGATTAGGTTCAGAGTAGATGTTAACTTAATGTTCAACAGATAGAGATTGTTCTGTTTTAATTTAAGGTTTTTTTATTATTTCAATCAACATTAATGTAGTTTATAAAAGCTTTATTAATTTCCTTGCAACCTTTGAATCCCTTAACCCTTCAAGAAAGTAAATTCTTAGAGTTCTCCACAAAAACTTCTGCTATCAGAGGTTTTTTGACAAACAACTGTCATAATCGAGGAGGAGAATCTCATATCAGTTTGTCCATCTAATTTAATTTCATCAGAACTCATCTAAATCACCTCAGCTATCAATGTGTCTAGTTTCAGTACTGAACGGCAGGATGTAATGGCTGAGAATTTTGGATTCACAAATAGACTGCTTGGATTTGAATACTATTTGTTAATGTACTCTCTGTGTCTCTTGAACCAGTTTAACACCTGTAATCCTTGATTTACTCAGTGGAGAAATGGAAGGATCCTTACCATAAAAGAATTTTAGAAAACAACTAAGAGAATATATTTACAAGTCACTTTGTCATGTAAGAACATGATGACTGATGTTTCCCTCATGTTGCTGAGCCAGAGTTGTCTAGAATATTGAAGAATTATGCTTACACATTATACTGAAGCAAGAGGTTCACTTTCAAAGTAAACTTCTCTCATGGACCAGATTTTTTAATGTTTTGAATACAGAGACGTACTCATCTTGTGGTAATACATTTGTTTCATGTGAAAATGTAAATACTTGGAACTCTTTATCAAACACTGACAGCTTTTTATGAAAACTACATATATTTTATTTTCTTAATAAAAGAGCAGGATCCTTTTAATAAGGTGAAGGAAATAGACATTTTGAGGTTTTTGAAAGAAGAAAGAAGATAGTACCAAGGAGAAAGACATAGAAGGGAATAAAATCTTGCTCAGAAATCAGCATTGCTATGACCATGTGTGAGAACTTCTTTCCTAGTGATGTGCGGACTGCCAAGTGTCAAGGAGACACAGATTGGCAGAAGAGAGTTTTTGAGAGTCATTATTCTCTGGAAAAAGAAAATATATATATTTCAAAATTCAAGGACATGGTGGAAGAGTAATATGTAAAAAAACAGGTATTCCTTGGGATTGAGAACTTTAGTGTGTCTGTATTATCTTCATGTAACAATGTACTTTAAGAAAGCAATGTTCCCATGACTGAAACTGAGAGTGATGTCAGAATAGCTCACTGACATCAAAAAGTCTTTGACTAACAACCTTATAAAACTGGGGCTCATGGAGAGAAAAAAACCAATAACCTAAGTGAAAAGACTCCACCTTGTTCAGCCTGCCTGTGGGAAGTAAGGAGGACCCCACAGTTCACTGACTGATGTTATGGGGGAGGGGCAGTAGCCAGTTTCAAAAGCTGACAGATATATTTCAGCACTGATCACAATCACGAGCATGTTAACTATATCATGCTTAGACTCTGGAGACCGAATCCTTTTAGATAATGGGGAAAGTGATGCTTCTAACCTGTTATAATAGAAATTATTATGTGTATCAATTCAAGTAAGATAGGATAGTACTCAAAATTCTAAATCTGGTATTTCATATAGCAAATGCAAAACTGGATTTATATACGAGACACTTGATAAAAGTGTAGCATAGCTCTGCAACCACAAGGTGCTTTGGTCTGAAGAATTGTTCCCCAGATTAGTATGTTAAGGTCTCCTCTCTAAGGTAGCGGTAGTAGCAGATGGGCCTTTTGAGAAGAAAGAACAGAACCACTCAAGAATGGCATTAGTGCCCTTGTGAAATAAGTCAGACAATGAGACCATTGGCTTGGACTTCCTACCATGTGAGGACACAGGAGGTGTTGCTTATGAGGCAGCAGACCATCACCATGCACTTTGGGCTTCCTAGCCTCTAAAACTCTGAGAAACACTCGTTTGTTTTTATAAAGTGTGTCAAGTTGCTAGTAATTTATTTTAACAGGCTAAATGGACTAAGCAGGCTAAATGGACTATTGTGCACATATATAAGAATCTGAAACATCAATCACTAGAAATGGAACTGACTTGTGTACTGGACTCCATAGATAAATAGTAAAATTTACTTGTGATCTTTGAAAGTGCAGTTATAATGGGGAAATTAAGGGAGTGCAGGGTTCTAAACAGTTCCAGATTCACTTTCAGGAATACTTGAATAATTCAAGAGTACCATTGTTGAAGTGGTCTGATTGATAGTAAGTCTAAATGTATAGTATGTGGTGTCATAAAAAATTCACACACTATATAAATATTGCTGGTGGCTGTTATAGACATGGTAAGAGTCATGCCCTTCTCTTGAAAGCAAATGGTGGATTTTTAGATATAAAATCTACCTAAGCTATTATTCATTTTAATCTTTCCTTTTTCTTCCTGTATAAAATCTAGGCTCACAATGGCTAAGCAAATGAAGCCAAGCTGTAGAGCAGACAGTGGCCAAATAAGGACCACAACCACATTGCTCAGTTTCTTACCTACCTTTGGGCTTCCAAACCAGTTAATGAATAGGAGCAGGCCTTTTCTGTATGGAAGCTGTTTCTCAAACATAGAGACATTCCCTGGAGTAGAATGTAGATTCCACACCAGCCTGTTGTCTGAAACTGTTTCTGTTTTTAACCATCGTTCAAACTTAACCATCGCTCAAACTCGTTTACTGTCCCATCTCTATAATGGTTACATAGTGTTAGATTTCACAGCTGCCATTTCTCCACATTATAACAATATTTGCAGGTGCTAAGTAAATGCTGGGCAGTTCACTATGGCTCTAAACTTTGTCAAGAGCACTGAACATTTGTCTATCTTCCAGCCAGTGAATTTTATTAATATTTACTATAGCAGATTTGAATAAGAAACCTTGAAAGGGATCAAAGAGCAACCAAAGATGACTGGGTTTTGGTTTTAGTTTGGCCTGTATATGTTTTAGGATGGATGTGAGGAGGAGGACGTCAAGAAGGATTCTGTAAAAGTTTTCTTTTGGAGCTGCCCTGTAGTGCAGTGATAGGGGTCATGCTTGTGATAGGTGTACACACAGCCTTGAGTCTGACCCAAAGCAGAAATGATTTCCTGACTAAATCATACAGCATTTAATAAGAAAATGCCCATTGAAACAATGTATGATTGGTAGATATCAAAGGTCCAAAGTCTAAACACTAGACTGAATGGACTTTTTTTCTTTTGAATACAGAAAATGGTTTAAAAGTGTAAAACTAATTTCCTTTATACTCCAAATTCCGCATCTAATTTCCTTTGTCCTTCCTGTGAATTTGAAAGAGATTGCAGTTCTTATTCCACGTCAGAGAAGTTTAGTATTTTCACACTGGCAGCCTTGTGTTTGGATTTAAGCATCCTACATTCAAAAGACAGAAGACTAAAAATAACCAATTTTGCTTTGCAGATATACAGAATGCCATTCAAGGAAGCGCAGGTTATTAATTAAAGAGAAACTCCAGTATTGACTAGAAGGCTTCAAAATTGCTAAAGATGATAAAATTGATAACTCAAAGTATTTCATATATCCTGTTTAACATGTTTCAAAATTTTTACAGCTGGTAGTATTTTGAATCTTCACCATTATCTCTCTTTCTCTTTCTCTCTCTCTCTCTCTCTCTCTCTCTCTCCTTTTCATAGTGTTTTATTATGTATCTCAAACTCATCTCCTTGCCTAAGCCTTTCTCCTTGCTTTCCACCTCTCTGATTTTCTCTTGGCACATTCTCTATTTTCTTCTAAAAAAATCAGAGATAAGAACTGATACAGCAAATTGTGGAAATGCTAAGCACAATCAAATGTCAAATTCTTTCTCAGCTGTGTTGTTGCTGTAGATAGAAGGAAGAGGTATAATGACCACAGGACCATGCCGTTGTCAGAAGAGCCAGGCACAGGCACACATGATGCCAGCACATTTACTTTGTGTCCACTTCCTCAGAAAACACGAATAAAATAAGAATAAAGGTTAGAGTAGAAATAACCACCCAAACAAAATAATCAGGAGTGGTGATGAGACCAGTAACATAAAAACAATTTAAAAGATGAAAAGAGGATGCACTGGGCAATTTCCTTCACAGAGCAGAAGACTGCAAATGAAAGAGAGTGTTTGAACTGTTAAACTTTATAAACATTCAGAAATTGGACACATTCAAGATGGGGACTATGAAAATGAAGAACAGAAAAGTAGGTGTTGAAAGTCTATCAATAGCCTCCCAGCTCTTCTTCTCACACCACAAACTCAGGTAACTACTCAAAACTTTCTTGTCTGAGATTTGGGATTCACTTTTTAATAACTGAACTGGAGAAGCATTGGCCTTGGAAATTCCAGGTTGGTTGAGGGAAGGGCAAGATACTTTAATGGGAACTAAGTATTTGTAAAAGTCTAAAACATAAAATAAACAAAGGTATGCTTATTGAAAAGGGAGACTCTTAACATGTCTCTTCAACTTGGCGCTCAGAACTGTGAAAGCCAGTCTTAAGTATTCAATTCGGAACCGAAGACTCCTTTCTAGAGACTTTGAACCTAGAGGAGAAGTCATTTCAGATACAGACACAGTCACTTCCCCCTGTAGAAAGACAGCTTGATTTTTTTGTGTGGGCTGTACTGGGCTCACTGACTGGGAGGTCCTACTAATCCACTGGCTGGCTCTTCGGGTCCTACAGACCATGAAAAGGGGACAGCAGTACAAACAGAAAACAACAGAATGGGCAGAAAGAATTAGGCAAGCTGTACGTCCCTCAAATTAGGAGACACTTTTGAAAATAGAATGTGAAATTTATAAAAGAACAAAGAAAATTTTAAAAGCTCTCCAAAATAAAATAAATAATATTTAGAGAAGCACTTCAGTGAAGATACATATTAGAAGTATATTTCAGGGGAATGTTCAGAAAGTAGAATAAATTAACTAGGGAAGAATGAGAAAAAGATTCAAAACTACAAAAAGTTCAGCAAAGGAGACCTAATTCGGAATATTCGAACCCCTGACTCACAATAGTTGATTAGGCATTTAGAGATGGATGATTACCAAATAATTACAAACTAATTTCTAGAACGTAGATACAAATTTCCAGTTTTAAAGGGTCCTCCTAGATGCAAATGAGAACTAAAATGTCATCATAAGGCTTCAGAATACAAGAGACATAAGAGTAATCTATATCATTCCAGAGAAGAAGGTAGAAAGAGTCATCTTTAAAGGACTGAAAACAGAAAGGTTGTGACATCTCAATACCAAAGGTGCAGAGTACAATTTAATGCTCTAAAAAATTCAATATGTTTGGAGCTAAAGAGTGGATTCAACAATTAAGAGCACTGACTGCCCTTGTAGAAGACTGGGAGCCCACATGTTCCCATCACCAGCATATTGGCTCACAACCTCCTGTAACTCCAGGTGCAGATAATCTGATGCCTTCTTCTGGTCTCTATGGGTCCAGGCACAAATATGTGCAAAACAAAAATAAATAATTCATTAAAAAGAGAGAGAAAAAACGAACATTTTGAATAAATGCAAGGACAAAGTACCAGAAAGGGCACCGTCAACATAAAAGGTAAAGCTGGGCATCCTCAGCAGGGAAGTGTGTCCCAAGATGCCAGGGCCCTGGGGAGAATGGCTGTGCAATGGAGTGGCTGTGTGGAAGTGCTCCATCAGAGGCTCCAGGAGGTGAAACTCACCACCAAACACAGCAGCAACAAGGCCAGAGACTATGCACGATACATTTCTTCAGATTAAGAGAAAGATCTCAGTTTCTACAGGAGTATCTGTGGATGAATTATTGACAGATTCACAGTTTCATGCAAACAATGAAACAGTGTAATTACTGACACCAGGGAAGACTCAAAGTGGGTCTAAATATGATCAGGGTATATTGAATGAAACTCGCAAATAAAAAAAATCCATAAAACAAAATGAAATTTAAAAATGGAGATACGTATATGAAACATCACACCATTCAGCTACAAATATTAATAGAATCACTACACTATAAAAACTGACTGAATTCAACTAAAGTTTTAATGCCTTCTACTCTGTATATGGTTATATAATTGAAGTATCTGAAGCTTTGTCTTCCATTTGGTAACTTCGATGTTGTTGTTGATGATGATGATGATGTCTTTTACCTATGTTGTTTAAAAGCAGGTTTTTATCAAAATAAACAACTGCAGGGAGTAAGAGGCATATTGATTAACTTTCATCACTATGTCAAAATACCAGAGACAGCTAATGTATTAGAGAAAAAAAGTTTTGTTTTGCTTTATTTTATTAAACTCACCTATTTTGGAGGTTGAAAGTCGAAGGTGAGGCAGCCCTCATCGGTTTGTCCTCTGTTAAGGGCAGCAGATGGAGTGTACCATCTCAGGAGTGCACAAGCAGAACAGCGTACACCTTGAAACCAGGAACCAGAGAGCACGATGGTGTCCCAAGTCCCTCCTAAGGGCACATTATATTCTCAGTGCCATAAGGATATCTCACTGGTCCCCACCTCCCAGAAGTTTTACCACATCCCAACCGTGCTACCCTGGAAGCCAAAACAGAATCACCACCAGCGTTTAGGGATAGCAGTCAGAATCGGAACATGCTTTAGCCACAGCAACAGGATATATAGTGTATATACATATATATATATATGATATATATACATATATATAAAACAGGATACATATTATAACTGTACTTCTTTCTAAAAATATTTTATTATTTTCATTTTTTATGTGTATGAGTGTATTGCCTGCATGTATATGTGTGCACCCATGTCATGCAATGCCAGTGGACTCAGAAGAGGGTGTTGGATTCCCTGGAACTGGAATTATGGATAGTTGTTAGCTGTCATGTATGTTCTGGGAATCTAACCCATGTCTTCTGCAAAAGAAGCTAGTGCTCTTAACTGCTGAGCCATCTCTCCAGTTCCTGTACTTCTTATTAGTACTACATTATGACTATTATCATAGCATTATCTAGGTTTTTAAACTGTGAATTTGTATTATCCTAATAAATTAAAAGCTAAATTTAGGTATATTCATTATAAAAGCATAACTTACTCTCTTTACATGCTAGCTTTACCACATCACTGGGAAAGCCACATATTCTCCTGTGGTTTTCGCTATAGTTTGCTTATTTACTGGGCTTTCTTTAGCTTTTCCTCATAAAGAAGAAAATTTAGGAGATGATCTTTACTATCTAACATGAAGCAGTGACTCTTCCAAACACATTTTCATTTCCTTCTTGGAGATCATGGGAAATGTGTTATCTGTCTTCAAATACTTGAAGATGTCTTTTGTGGGAAAGAAATGTAATTTGGACTGCAGTTCCAAGGGATAAATATAAGAATTCAAAAAGCTCAAGGAACCATCTCTAGCTCAATATTAAGAGACTTGTGACTGTCCAAAGGCACAGGGTAGTGGTAAGCTCTCCTTAGTGGAGTCCCTCAGACACAACCAGAAGGTGTAACAAGATCAAAGATGTAATGTGAACACTTACTTGATAGAGAAAGCAAGTACCGTTCCAAGTACTTCCATCCTCTAGAATAGGCTTTTGTAGAGCACGGTAGTTTCAAGCACTCAGAAAATGCTAGAGGGAGAATTAGAAGACTTTAGCAAAGCCCTAAACAGATACACAGTGGGGAGAAGTTCAAGAACCCGCTAGCACAGACGTGGTGCTCCATCTCCTGCAGGGGGTGCAGCCCTCTCGGGCGCTGCAAAGCGCTGTCATTGAACCCGGAGCACACTCTTTTCCCAGTCAGGCCCAGGCAGACCTTACTTGGGCACAGCCCCTCCTAGGACCTTTTTTTAATTTCTTTTTTCTCCTTTCTCTGCCTCTAAATCCGTGAAACTAGTCTCAAACTGGATCCATTTTACATTGTAAAAATAGAAAGGAAAAAAGGAAAGGGAGCCCCCCCAAAAGAGAATTTCATTTGACCCTCCAGCAGGTACACTGACCCCACTGCAAGCCACTGTCCACCCCCGTGGCCTCGCCTTCCCCTGTCTGTCTTCCGCTTTGCTTTCTCCCATCCATTGCCTGATTCTCTCTACCTGCTACCTCTGCAGTCCTTCCTCCCCAAGACCTGGTGCTCAGCAGGATAGAGGTTCAGCTCCATTATCTATTGTCGGGGGACACTGCAGCTTTACCTTTTAAGGTTCATACATGAAAACTTTGCCTTTTTATCCTCTTGTCTTAACTTCCCCTACCAAGTTAGCTGTATGTTTCAATCACCTTCAACCCACCATTCCCTCTCACCCAGAATGCCCTTCCCATTTGCTCCGTCTCTGACACACACTAACTTGTCCAATTTAAGTATCTCTTCTGCTTCTGTAAAGTTTTTCTAACATGCCTATTCAAATTAAACAGGAACACTTTGTGTTACAAGACTCTACTCCCATCTAAACACTTAACATGTTAGGTTATAATTTATGTCTTTTAGAGTTTATCTTTTCTACTTGTTTCTCAAATAAAGCCATGCAATTATTTTTGGTATTCACAGTACCTAGCACAGTGTATGATTTATAGCAAGAGCCCAATAAATTTTATCTGACTGAACGAAATAAGCAAGTGAATGAATAAGAATATGCACTCTAATGTGTGTGCCTTGTCGAACAACCCTTCTAAAGTACTAGTCATTAAATGAAGAAAGCTTCTGTAGACATCTCCCACATCTGGACAATTGTAATGCATAATATTTCCTTAGTAGTCTCTTTTTTCTTTTGAAATATGATGAATTCTTGTTTCAAGAAAATTGCATTGGGAAAAAAATCTGTCTGCAGTACAAGAGATTAAGTTTATATCTTCAGGGACATTCTCTTGTCTGTTTATATTAGGAGAGTGAACAAGATTTAAACCAAGCAGTCAGCGTGATGATGTTCCCAGACAGCTAATAAAGAGGAAGACTAGAAGGCTGTACAAAATGGCAGGTACCTCAGCAGATTCCTCATCTTAGGCATTAAACACA
The DNA here is from genome assembly GCA_035773235.1 of Eospalax fontanierii. NCBI lineage: Eukaryota > Metazoa > Chordata > Mammalia > Rodentia > Spalacidae > Eospalax > Eospalax fontanierii. The sequence goes on along the minus strand of CM069541.1, from coordinate 21,536,601 downwards.
GACCGAAGTAATAATGTTTCCCAAGGACTACCAAAAGTGCTTGACGTCAGTTTCAGCAGCGTGGTGCCATTTTGACTGCGGTGTTCATCCTCCCTCGTACCCCAGCTGGAAAACAACAGAGAAAAAAGTAACGGGCTCAGTACTTGGTAGTACTCAAAACAGAGAAAGCATCTGAAACAAAACTAGGCATCTATAAAACAGATTGGAAAATCGTTTTAGTCAGTCACTTGCAATACTCCCTTCACAGTCACAGAACAATCTGTTCTACCATTCCAATGAAGTGCCTCAGCCACATCCGCAACACAGTCTACATTCCGTGACTTGCTTCATGTTACAGCTTCCCAAAGAACTTATTTTTATGACTATTTTAAGATATAAGGGAAGTACATGAAGTGGTATTTCTCTAGGTGACTCATATGACCCCAGGAGTCACAGTCAACTTATCCAAAGAGAAAATTCAAAAACAGTTCACATTTTAGTGCATAACAAATACAATTACAATAGATATCTCCTTATTTAGGCTTCTTCCATACTGAAAGTGTGGCTTCATAACCATCTCCTCTTGGGAACACAGAGAGCATTGCGTGGATGGTGGGTGAAGCCAGTAAGCAGAGGGCCTAAGTTTGGGAAGGAAAACAAAAGTAAAATACGTTTTGAGCATCTGGTATCTGTCATGCATTGTGTTAAATTACTTACAAGGATTGTCTCATTACATATATTCATTTACTGTGAATACAAGATTAACAAAAATACCAATATTTGGCATAAGAGAGCATTGTAAATAAAACTGATCTTGCGTCAGAGGACCACAGATTAAGGCATTAACTGTTAAGGCATTGTAGAGGAGCTTACCAGTTTATAGCAAAGAAACTAAAATGTACATCATTTAAAAGTGAACATATTTTCAGACTTAGGAGATGTTCTGGGGGTCTAAATTCTATTTAGGGAAGATCTCTCCCCTCACCCACACTATAGTGCAAAGAAAGATTTGTTTGCCCTGATCCAGCCCTTTGCAGGGCAGCTAGCAAAGTCCTCCATTCTGTATGCAAAGCTTACAAAATATAAAGAAATTCTGACTGTAACATACTGCTTCCAATAATTCAACCACATGTTAATTCTCATACAATAAAATACTTAAATGTTTGTTGATTCAAAGCCAGAGAAAAAATAACTGTCGATTTCAACAATACCTAATGAATACAAAACAGAAATATTAGAAAATGATTTTAGAAAACTTTTCAAATGGGCAATGTTTATGTAACACAGGATATATTTTCTTTTCAAGTGAGCATTGGTACATAGTATTCCCTAACTAGCTCATGCTAAAGGTCCCACTGATTGATAAGGATGTTTAAATTTGTAAGATCAGAACTAATGAAGCCCTGTGTTCTGCCTCTTCTATCTCATAGTACTGGGTGAATTTCTTCCTGTGTCCAAAGAAGCCTAGTTTTCCATTAGTTAGCATTGGTATAACTGGCAGCTACTGCCACCAAAGCCAATTCCTACTTCCTGGACCAATGCAATTGGAGTCACAAACAGGGGAGGTGGGGGGAGGTTGTCTGCTACTTAAACAGCTGCTTTGCCCTAGTTCTGGTGTTTGCTCATGCTATTCCTTCTTATTTTCTTGGTTTAATTCTATGCAGTAGTCTGCTGTTCATAGGGTATGATCATTTTACTTATTTCTTACCTGAGAGTCAGTGGAGCATGAGCTGTGGAAATGAACTATCTTGACTTGATCCTAGTTTCCCACTTATTGTGTGTGCCTTTGGACAAGTTGCTTAAAATTACTGAACTTAAATTTCCTCATGCATAAAATGAAGGGTGCATCCTAAGGCCTTCATGAATATTAAGGAGGATAATCTATTTACCATGCTTGACCTGTCGTAGATATTCAATTGGGGTTATTGCTGTAACTACATAATTATGCTGGGTTAGAACAAGAAAAGTGAAAGTAGTTTCTAAACTCTACACTTTGACCATATGTATAAGCAGTTCCCTTGAGCTCTTACCCAGAAAATGAAAATGCAAGAGACATCTCTTCCTTTGCTCAGATGTTTTGCATATCAGAACCAAATTAATCTTGTCAGAATAAAACCCTTTAGAAAGCAAAGACTTTTATTTTTATCTTAATTTCAAGAAGACTCTGAGTCCAGTTTAAGGCCAAGTGACTTTTCTAAACAAGCTAAGCTCTGGTTCTCTGGTTCTTCGCTTTCTTGATCTTTATTCCTGGTTCATTTATAATTATATAAAGTTTACTTGTATTTGATTTCTAGATTCCTTCAAATCCTTCTGAAGTGATACAAGAAAATCACTACTTAAGCCTCGAGAAGCCCTGGCGCTTGTCAGTGTATCTCTCATTGTCTCCTAGAAGTTCAAAGTCTGGGGAAGTGATCTGTACTGGATCCTGAGGACTCACCCAAACTGTATATTTCAGTGCCTAAGCCTAGAGAGACAGATTCCGTAGATCAGGGTAGTCAGGAACCTGCATTTTTAACATGAACTGGTCGCCTTCAGAATTCAGATTCAGACAAAATTCTTCCACATTTATAAATCAATGGCCTGTGAGGTGCAGTAGAGAAAAACAGAAATGAGCCTGGTTTCGAAAGCAGAACCAATCTGTGTGACCTTAGAAAATCACTCAAGCTGTCCATCTTTAAAAGTTTGAAGAATCTATAAATGTGTCCTCGACCTAATTCATAAAATGGCTATAAAATTAAGTACAGTAATGTCTAAAACAAGAAGAAAATTGTTAAGCAAATTAATGGTCATCTAATTTCATAATCTAGTAAAAGAATAATGTGATTCTTCAGTGATGGAGCCACTGATACGCTGCCCCTATTCTAAGCAGTAACCCAACACTTTCTCCTACAGGCTGCCCTTATCCTATGGGTCACATACACACCAAAAACATCAAAGTGGAAGAAAACCCAGGAAGAAGGGACATGGTGAGGGAAGGAAGGGGATAAATGAAAATAAAGGTTCAGGGCATTTTCATTATATATGAATAGATATATGAAATTGTAAAACAAAAAAGTAGTTTTAAAAGAGCAATATGGAGTTGCAGATGCAGATAGTTATCTGGACTTGAAAAATCAGAGCTGTACAGCTATAACTATTGATTATTCCAGACCTAGTAAGTATGTCAAAGATTAACTCATTCTTCATTGGGGATTCTGAGAGCAGTTTGTTGTTGGCATCAGCATTTAAAACAAATACAGTAGAATGGAATGATAAAAGAACAGGTAGAAAGAAAGGAAAAGTTAGAAAGTATCAGAGCACACATGGGGGAGAAGTGTAGATATGGCCGTTTCTGTGCCGTGCTGTATTCTGCCTCAGCTTCTCTTACACTTTCTGAAAGAGTTGGAGCCATTCATTTGCATGTTTAAGCTTTGTAAGCTGTAAAGCACACTAGAAAGCATATACTTAGTTTATCAGCTTGTCTATTTCCCAACAACCTCTACTGAAACCAAAGTTCAGAGTTACAGTGCAAGACAGAACCCTGTCTCGGCTAGCTGGTTGAGGGAACAATGCTACAACATCTGAAAAATGACATTTCAAACTCATTTTTATTCTTATTCCATCATACTTAGTAAGCAGGTGAAGTTAAGAGCATATAATATATACAGTTTTTGATGGCATCATTAATAGTTAATGTTTAATGAACTATCATTTACTCAACATTGTACTAAGTAGTTTATGACCATATCTCTTCTCTTACCCCATGGGAATTTGTCTGTGTGTGTTGCATGTGTATGTTTTATTGATGATTTTACTGATCCTCTTTGAGGATCAGTAATTAACCTTAATTCACACTAACAGGAAGGAACAGAAACAAAAATTCGCACTCAGTTCTCCACAGTCACTTGCTATAGCTCACCACCTCAGCCCGATGGGTCAACCAATGTCTGTGGACTAATTTCAGAGGGCCATCATTAAGCATAGGATTGTTTCAAAGAGGAAGCATGCCTCCAAAGACAAAGAAGTTGGGTAGATTAAAGCATCATGCCTTATCTAGTCAGCCTCTGCTGAAAATTCTTAGTGAATCAGCATCTTTATTTCATAGGTATAAATCTCAGACCTCATGCATGCATGTGACTTATTCTTAGTGGATTCTGAACAAATTGGCAGAAATTTCTTTTTTTCTTTTTTCTTTTTTTTTTTTTTTTGAGATAAAGTCAAGTCTCCCTATAGCTCCAGCTGACTTGGAACTCCCTACATAAACCATGATGGCCTCAGTCTCACAGAGATCCACCTGCCTCTGTGTCCCATCTGCTGGGACTCAAGACCATGCCCAGCCTTACCTTTTTTCAAAATGTGAATTGTGTAGTATTGTTCCATAAATATACTTGTGTTCTATCACTAAAATAATATTATGTCAAATTCACTTTTGATTATACAGGAAATATTGTTAGGAAATGAAATGTTACATTCTTGTAATTTGATAGACAAGGTCAGAGCAGACGTATGTCTGTGGAGAAGAGTGTTACTCTGGGACCAATGGTCTTAGTTTTATATTTGGTAGTTAAGAGAGTTCATAGTACTTTGCTATGTAGAAATGTGCCATCTTTAAGGGAGTTTTCCTTGGAGAGTGTGGTACTCTCTGTATGGCTGTTCTCGACTGACTATGTCTCCTGTGTGCACCAGCTGAGGCCTGTATGAATCAGTCAGACTTGACTATCTCTCCAAATGACATGAATCTTTCCCCATCCCTCCCTCCACCCACCTCACATGGCTAAGAACAGTTTGTTTGCCCTATACCCAGTCTTGCAGGGGTACCAGAAAAGCCCTCTTTTAAAGATTCTCTTATAAGCAGTTTTAAGTTAGGCAAAGGACCAGGAAACAAAAGTGATGATTTTCAAGGGCGTCTCATACAGGAAAATTTGCATTCTGTCATTCTCCTCACTCTCCCTGGTGTCTCAAAACAATCTGGAATTAGCAAGCCTTGACATGGGCTCATGAGAATGAACAGACTCACAGATTCCCCTTAACAGCATTGGATTCAACCTTTACAGAACAAGTAGATCAGTTCAAATAACATCTTTTCTGAATGGGTAGAAAGAGTTCCTTACCCTCAAAAGGCTGTGCACTGAGAAGTCAGGTAAAGAAACTCAATTATGATATCAATAAAATTTACGGTATTTTCTGTAATACACAGGCAGATCTCCGTGGTATACACACATAGGTATCACATTAACTGTATAATGTGGGTACCACTGTCACCACTACCATGATCTCCCTTTTATATGAGAGGAAATAGGACCCAGGTGGTTACAGTTTCTGCCTGTGGCCTATTGTCTGGTTCCAGGGATTTGGGACCCAACTAGATCCTTTCATAGTTTGTGAAAGCCAGAAAGTATATCTTTGTGGGATTTTTTGTTGTTAGTTTTATTTTGTTTAAGACATAGTCTCCCTGAAGTCCCAAATAGCCTGGAATTCTCTACATAGACCAGGTTGTCCTTAATCTCACAGAGATCTGCCTGCCTCTGCCTCCTGAATGCTGGGACTGTGCCACCGTGCCGAGCTTAGAAGGTGTGTCTTTTGATCCTGACCTGTTTTGCTGAAGTGCATTCTCATCTTGAGACTGTTTATAGATTAACAATCTTGACCATTGTAAATAGAGAACTATCCTTTCCATTTTTGACTGACCAGTTGAAAACTAATGAGATTCTGTTGTGAATAGACACTGCTGCATTTAGGAGAGACGCACCGCTGAGTGGGGAAGGTGAACCTGGCCCGAGTGCATTTAGAATCCACTTGGGAGCTGTGTGACCCTAGAGAAGGAACACAGCTCCACGGCCTTCCATTTTCTCATTGAAATTGAAAATAAGGAAAACATCTTCATAATGATATTGTGAGGACTGAATGAGTTAATTAATATAAATCAGCTAAAACACTGACTAGCACAGGGAAAGAACGTCATAAATTTTATTGTTATAGGTATTACTACTCTGCTTTTCAAGCAAAATAAAAACCATGTTGAGTGGTTTTGATGTAGATTATTCAATGTAGATGAAGAGGAAATGAATTACTCTGACTCTATCCTTACTAGGTAAATTAGTTCAGAATTTAACACATCTGTAAAAACACTATGCTGTAAAATCTTTAATTAAATGTCTCTTTACTAACCAAAGTACATGGTTATGTACTTTAAAATGTATTGATTCATTTAAATGATTGATTTCCTAGTATATGCATTCACCAAGAACAATGAACAAACCTTTAGGTACAAAACTTATAGCATTCAGCCAGACACGGTGGTTCATGCCTGTCATATCAGCTCTCCAGAGGCTAATGCTAGAAGATCATGAGTTCAAAGCCACGCTGGCATTTAGACCATATCTAAAACAAACTAACCAACATGACCACTGAAGACAACAATAAAATAAAAGAAAAAGCAATAACAAAACAAAACAAATAAATCTTAGTAGAGGAACTGCCTGGGTGACTCAGCAGGTAAAGAGGATCTGCTGCTTTCGTAGAGGATATAGGTTTGGTTCCCAGCACTCAAATGACAGCTCAAAGCTGTCTGTTTCTCCAATTACTTTGTGGGTACCACGTGTACTTTTGGGGCATATACACACATGTAGGTACTCACATATGTACATATAAGAAAAATAAATATTTTTTAAAAATCTATTTAAAGAAAAACCCTAATAAAGTCTGTGATCTATGAGGAAGTATCAACTTTTTCCCACATATTTTTATAAGCACTAACATAGAATTATAGTTAGAATTAAAGCCATCTAAAATGCTGATATAGAATATACATATAAAACTTGCTGATTGAAATATAGCTACACTTGCATTTCAATTACTCAGGGTAAAATATTGTCTAATCACAAATAGTGCTCTATGATTATCTATCAGTGCCTCAATTTTTGTTTGTAGTTTATATAACATAAATTAGATAGACATCTCACTTTTAACACAGCAAATTTGGTGTTCCATTTTGGTTTATTTGTCAATGAGAGAATAGCCTGTATGTGAGAAGCAAGTCTGACACTTGTTAGCTCTGTTTCTAAATGTGTGCCATAGAAAGAAATTGTGCCTCTTCAAGGACTCTGTGTCCCTCAAGGTGACATGGCACTGGGGTGGGATTTGCTTCTTCAGGTGAAATATTTGGAGATGCATAACTGGAAAAGACTATATTTTCTAATTGTCTCCATTTTGTAGATCATTAATTTAAGTCTACAGGATAATTATGTCTAACTCACTTTAGAACACTTGATGTACTTCTATATCCTGCAGCTGATTACTCACCAAGACCTCTGCTTTGAGGCAACATGATAACAGATGATACAGTCTGCTATGAAATGCATTGGTGCCATAATTACTGTGGGAAATTGATTACATAGGAGTCTGAATGTGTATATTTAAATAATATACAAATTATTTTGAAGTTAGTGATAGTTTTTTTTTAGATTCTTATGACAAATTTCTATCTAAATCTCAAACTTTTGTTCTAAGAAATAATGCATCCATCAGTAAAGGAAGCAGAAAACATGTCTCCAGAGACTGAAGTAGAAATTCAGTAGCAGGAGTTACTGGAAGAAGTATTTCCACTCAGTGGAAGGAAGAACTTTCTACTAATCAACAGTGTATCACAACAGAGATGTGTGCTTTCCTAGCATGGCAATTATTTCAGAAGAAACTGGGTGATTATTATGTAGGAATGGGATAAAAAGAATAACTCAAGTTATAGGACATTTGATTAAAAGATTTGACTAAAAATTTATCAATTTCTTTATAGAGGATTTTGCTTTAGACCATGAAGTTCTTGCCTTTCCTTAAATTGTTCCCCATGAAAACACAGATGCATAGTGTAGCATTCAAAGCACCAATATCATGAAAACTCAGATGGATCTGGAATAAATATAAAACTTACTGCTGACTAGCTAAGTGGCCTTGTGTGATGTTCTTTTCCTCAGAGACTATTTCTATAGCTTCTAAAAATAATTTCCAATAATTGAGTGGTAAAGACTGAGTTCATATCTGTTAAGATACCTTGATATTCATGAAGTAAACTGACTCTGTGTCAAGAGACCTACAGGGTCATTGATTCAAAGGACATAGTGAGAGATGACTGAGAAAGAAACTATGGAACTAAGGAGAAGGCTTTAGTGTTTGCTGATATTTTTGAACTAGAATTCTATGATAGGATTTGATGGCTTTGATCCATATTTAGTTCTAATAGATATCTTTGTGGTAGATTTATGACAATTAAGAAACTTTATCAACTATAGGGATAAAAGGAAGGTGATGGATTTCTTTTTTCAGGAGATGATTAGATAATCTTTATAGGATCTCTCTCTTTACAGATGCCAGGAGAGATTAAACATTTAGCCACATGTCATATTCATTTTGTAATTCTCTTAGGACCCCTAAATCACATCATCCCTGGCTTCATGTTCATCATGCTCTAGCATGCATGCTAGCATGCACCTTCCCCTAAGCAGTTTTATGCTTTTTTTGTACATCTGTGTAGCATGATGGTACTCACGGTCCCCAAAATAAATTAAAGCTCTGGTGGTTTCCTCTTCAGGCATGTCCCAATGCAAGCCGCATTTTCCAAAAGCAGAGTGTAAGCATTACATGTGGAAACTACACAAATTGTCTTTCATAGCCTAGGATTTTGGTCCCGCACTGTGAACTCTCCTAGGGTTGGCTGATTGGCATGCAGAACCAAGTTCCAGACAGAGACAGAGACACCCAGGGACCACCATCCACCTCTGCAGGAAAAGAAAGGCTATATAGATAATTCTGCAGCTCTTCCCCACGTGTTCTTGTGAAGAAACCTTTTGTTGTTATCTCAAAAGTAGAACTACGTCTTTCTCAGCTGGTATGTGGCACATCAAAGCAAACATAAATGCCAGCAGCTGACTTTATCAGACATTTTCCAAGGTTTTTTGGAAAAGATATTTGAGATCTAATTCTTTAATGAATTTCAGGTGAAATAAATCAGATGTCTCCTCTGGACTAAAACTATGAGCACCTCTCTGTTACTACACAGATTTATTAGTATCTTTAAGAGGTAGACAGCTTTTTATTTTGTCTGCTTTTCGTTGGCTTGGTATTGGAAGTGGGGTAAAATTCAGAACCCGGCAGATGCTGAGGGCATGCTTTGCCATGGAGTGTCAACCTTAGTCTAGATACCATATTTCTTTCAAGAATCATGATAGGAGCAACTAGAGACATGGCTCAGTGGTTAAGAGCACTGGTTGCTTTTGTAGAGGACCTGAGTTCAATTCCCAGCACCCACATGGCAGCTAACAACTGTCTGTAACTACAGTTTCAGGGTATCCAAAGCCCGTTTCCGATCTCCTCTGGCATCGTGCAACACGGGTACACCTACCTACATGCAAGAAATATGCTCATACACATAAAATAAAATATTAGAAAAGAATCATGTTAAGAGCCAGGCATGCTGGCCTGTACCTTTAATCCCAGCACTAGTGAGGCAGAGACGGGCAAATCTCAGTGAGATGGAGGCCAGCCTGGTCTACATAGCAAGTTCCAAGTCAGTTGGGGACACAAGGAAACCCTGCCTCAAAATAACCATATTTTGCCATCGACATAGGAGGCTATATTCAGACAGATTCAAGTACAGAACAAATTTATTACAAAATAGGAAGTTTCTCAAGTCTCTGTATTTTTTTTTATATACTATTGGATACTATCTGATTGTTGTAAGCTATCAACAACAGTGTATCTTGGGTTGAAGTTATTGAGAATTTGGAGATGGTAGGTGTGAAATTATATTTTTAAAGTTTCCAATGCTATTTTTATGTTATTACAAGCTTCAAATGCTGTAAAAATATTTTGCAAAATGTGTAACTTCTTTTCTCTTTGGTAGAACAAAGAAATGCAATTTGTATGGCTTTTTTTCCTTATATTTTGATAAGTGGATGCACTTACAGTAACAAAATGGTTTCAAATCTTATTTTAAGATTTCAGAGCCAGGCATAGTGGCTCAGATATGTAATTTCTACTTTTGCAATGCTGATTTTGAAGCTTTGGCTACACAGTGATATGCAAGCCAGCAGGGACAACACAGAGACCCTGTGTCAGAACTTAACCATTAAAAACTTAAAAATGTTAAAATCTCATTGCATGAGTGCTCCTAAATATGAATTTTGAAATTTAAGCTTACATAGTAAAAATTACAATTTGAAACACTATACAACTACTGCTGAATCAAAATATTGAGCAGTTAATTGAACTTTGAAGTTTTAGAACATCTGAAGTTCTTATGCACATGGTCATTTTGTAATTCCCAACAGATATTTAAGAGTTTATGCCATATTTACTTTATTTTTCTGAAACAATGTATTAAATAATTTTCATGTTTACTATAATAGAATGCAAAATTAATAATAATGAGCATCAACATAGGAAATCAGTATATTTCCAAAATATGCCAGTATTTATATCTTATCTAAAAGCCAAAGCATATATTTTTGGAGAAATCCAATATGCTGTAAGGATTTCAAGTAAAACTCATAGGACATGAGCAGTATTTGTCTTTTTATGAAAGATTTTTTTTTTCAAATTTCAATTCATGCTTGTATTTACTATCCCTGAATTCCTATGAAGTCCTGTGGCCTGCAGATTACCTAGAAACTACTATATTAGAAACTACTATAAGAAAATGCTTATATTGGGGGGAATAAGATATTCCAAATCACTGAGGATTATTACTATGACTTATACCCAGATCCTCTGAAAAAGTTAATTGCATATCTTATGATTTTGTTTAATTCAAGTGAGACAGCAATTTATAGTGGAAATATCCATGAAAAAGAAAGGATATGGGACAGTTCCCAGTAGTACCTAGTCCCCCAGAATACAGAATATGGGTCAGTTGTCAGTAGTACTCAGCCCCCAGGGTTATAGGACAGTTTGTAGTAGCACTCAGCCCCCAAGGCATACACAGGTATTGATCTCTGTCTTCCCATGTGTGTGGTTCGCAACATTAGATGTATACAATAATTAGTATACATCTTTAATGAATGAGTATCGATAACTTGAAGGCCCCCTAAAATGTGTTCTTTCATTAATCCCCTGAATTTATTCTAACAGGTAGTCAAAAAACTACATTTAGTTGGAAATTCAATAATCCAAGAGAACCTGTCTTCAATGAATAACTCAATATAAGGCAAAGACTAGACTCAGGAAATACTGGAAGGATGGATGGATGGATGGATGGATGGATGTCTGAATGAACACAGAGAGATGGATAGCTCTAGATTAGTTATCTTAATTTTATATGGCTTAGATTTCTGTATGTATCATCAGAGATTAAACCACACTATCTATTCCTGTTATTGTAATGACTTCACTAACCCATAGCAATGTATACGTCTATTAAGTTTAACAGTTTTGCTGAGTTGAAAATGTGTATGCATTTTAGCATCTCTTGCATGATTATCATTTATATTCTTTTACATAAAAATTCAGATTTACCTGGTATATTTTGAAATATTTGTTTTCTGTCAAGAGAAATTATGAAGCTTACATTTTTGTATCTACCAAAGTGACTTTTAGTTTTAGCTAAATCAGAAACCTGTGGACTGTGTCTTTAGTTATCCAAATTATTTTGTGATAATTTTAGTTATCCAAAGAAACTATTTTCTGTGAGTCACTTTATTTCTGAAATAAATTATAAAATTTAATTATAATTGCTGTTGTGTAACACCATGGAGAGATCTTTTATGAGTACTTTGGTTATTTTTATTTAGGAAACATTTCATTTTAAGTAATCCTTCCCAACTATTACCACTGAACAGCAGACAAAGTCTCCAGAGTCATAGAAACGTTACAACTTTATTCAGGATGAAACACTTGGCACCCCACCTCCATGTAAGCAGCTCATGTTTTTATGACAATGAGAATCAAGAGTTTGCTTTGGTGGAAAAGTACTGGACTTTCTGTCTGCAAAGGAAAGCTGAATGCCACCTCGGGCTTCGTTCACTGTTCGTTTCCATTTTGATATTCATCCTTCCAGACGGCTGTTTGGAGATGGAATTAAACTGAAGCCCTCAGTTTAATTAAATTGCTATTATAAGTTGATCTAATCCTACTAGTGTGACACAGATTGCTGAGGGTAACCCTGTACTTGGTACACCCTTTCTCCCTGATGGCATGTCCATGAGTTAATGAGATTAACTGGAAGGTTCTAAAGGTTTTAGAGTTCATATTGCCCTTCCTATCTCAATAATATCATCATGGCAAAAGATGCATCTAGCAATTTTATTTATCAGATAGTTAGACACAGGTAATTTTGCAAATATTTATGTTTTATCAATTTAGTAGTTATTTGAAAAAAATATATTAAAAGAAACAATAATGTTTGCTTTCCTTCCTAAATAATCACAGTTATGGACCAAGTATGTGTGTCTGTGGAACTCTAAACAGCTTCTCACTTAGATCAGGTTACAGGTCCTAACCTCACTTTGGGTTTGAAATGGTTTCTCAAATGATATTTGTTTCTTATTGCACACACACGTGCACACACATGCACACACACACATCTACATCAGTTTACAAAGAGTAAGTACGACAGAAAAGGAAGATTCTAAGATTTATGGTTACAACTCCGTACTACCATTGCCTAGCAATTTGTGCAATCAATCAGATGTCCAATATCATTGAATTTAATTTGTTGTTTAAAAATAAATTGGCATTTTTAGTAATTCATAACAACACACTGAGAAGCTTTGGTGCACAGTTTGAGAACTACAGAGTTAAAATATTGGCTAAAGTAGGCATACTATATTTGGGAGTTAACTAAGCTAAATGTTTAGTAATAAGAGTTAAAGTAATATAGATTTAAAACTTAATTTGCTAAATCCTTGATTCTTTAATTGACTGAAACAAAATATCATTCTTTTTGATAGTAGATATTGATATCTTATCTGTGTGTGTGTCTCTGTGTATGTGTGTGTGTCTGTGTGTGTGTATGTGTGTGTGTGTGCTGGTGGATGTAAAACCTAACACCTTATTTGTGATTGGCAAGCACTCTACCACTGAGCTATATACTCAGTCCCTCATTTTTGTATGTTTTTAAATTAATGAACTTTTTTCTGAAAATAAAGCTCACTGTTAAAAAATGTATGTATGTGCATACAGCTAGACATACACACACACACACACACACACACACACACACACATATATATATATATATATATATATATATATATATATATGCAGTAAAAGTTTTTTTTTATTTGGGGGACTAGAGAAACAACTTAGTGGTTAAGAGCACTGGCTGCTCTTACAAAGGACACAAGTTAGGTTCCCAGCACCCTCATGGTGGCTAACCACCATTAAAACTCCAGTTCCAGGGTATCCAACACAGTCTTCTGGCTTCCACATGCTTTGTACAACACTGGTGTGCTTACACACATACAGGCAGTACATTCATATGCACAAAATAAAAACAATAAATAAATTTTATCAATTATATAATGGTTTTACTTAACCATTTTAAACTGTTGGTCAGTGACATTCTTTTGAGTTTTCTGTACTGCCATACAGCAGTGAGTGAAAATCATCGAAAGTAATCAATTTCCTGGTTGTTGTCTGTGGAAGTACTCTTTTTCTTCCCCCAGTGTACAAATTAGACACTTTATTTCTTTTGCTCAAATACAATATTTTATTGATTTATTTTCTTAATTTAAAATTATTTTATTAGTTATTGAAATTTTGTACATTTCATGCAACAGTTCTTAATCAAATTTAGACCCCCTTCCCAATCCCGGTGCCCTCCCCAGACTCCCGTCACCCCCACCAACTACCATCTTAAGTCCTATTCTGTCAAGTATGTGGACCCAGATGTCCTTTGGTGCAAATTCATCCACTGGAGTCTAGTTAGCCTAGCTAGAGATCATAAATAAGGTCTACATTCAATCACCCTGTAGTAATCAGTCTCCAACAGTTCCCAGGATAGGGCCAGCCAACTGCCCAGTTCCCTTGCACTCTTCTGGGCCCTTGTCTGATTGAGCCGGCATGGGTCCTGTGTTTGATGCCACAGTTCACACGTGCAAGCTTCCAGCATCCTGAAAGCCTCTGCTTCCCTGTGTTCATGAACCAACATTGGCTCTTACAATCTTTCCGCCTCCTCTTTTGCAATAGTCCCTGAGCCGTGGGTGGGTGAAGTTTAATATAGGAGTACTATACAGGGACACACGTTCTACATTTATTTTCTAAAACTTGGCCCGTTGTGGCCCTCTGTATGTACACTCCACTGTAAAAGGAAGCTTCACTGGCTAGAGCTGAGAGATGCTCTAGTTTTCTCTCTACTCCCCGTTCAACTGCTCTGTGTTCCACGAGCCTAGGTGAACAGGTTCCACTAGAGCAGGTGTACTCTTTCAATAGTGTACACGCCATTCACAAATAGATATCTGTACATGTGCATATGGCAAGATCATTCGACATGTGACTATGAGCCCGAGATCACAAGGGTTTCCTGTGTGCCCATGTATGTGTCAAACCCAGCAAAGACGCCCTAAAAATTAAAGTCCTGCAGCAGAAAGCATCAGGCTGCATGTACACTGAGGGGCGGAGTGTTGGCCATGAGACTGCTAGTTCCTTGGCCTTGTGTGTAAGTGGGGAGTCTGCTGGATGAGCGCAGGGCAAGCCCAGAGCTGGGGCTTAACACCCTGCTCAGTTCCCTGGAGAGTGGGATTTCCACCCACTAACTACATGAACTGACAGCACAATGGTCCCGGATGGACATGAATTTAATTATTACATATTTTTGAAATTATTTACATATCAGTAAACACTTTATCATTTTGGTTAGTAGATGGTCTCCATAATGTTTATTATACATTATTCAACATATAATATTCATACTCACTATACCTACTATATATTTAATGTAAATACCTAATATATCTATTTATTTGTATCAGTTATGTTACCGTTGCTTTGACTCAAACACTTGACAGAATCAACTGAAAAGATGCCTTAATTTTTTTCACTGTTACTATGATACAGTTCTCTGATAAAAGCAACTCAAGGAAGAAAGGGTTTATTCTGATTCACCATCTGAGGAAAAAGCCCATCATATTGGTGACGTCAGTACAGCAGATACTTGAAGCAACTGGTTACATTTGCATCCAGAATTAAGAAACAGGGGCAATGGATGAATTCAAGTAAATGCTCAGTTACCTACTTCCAAAATACAGTGACTCAGAGTAAACATACCTGTTCCAAAAGGGGAGTAAGGAGAGCACAGGAAAGAAAGATAGAATAAATGAAAGATCAAAATCCAGCAGAGCAAGCATTAAAACCCTGTCAAGCATCTGGATTACACTGTGGATTCCTCTGTATAAAGGGTGTGGGCAGCTCCACCCCTCTGGCCTTGCAGTTTACTCTACTGAGTTGGATTCATTCAGTACCTGAAGCTTTCTTCAACAGACATCCCTTGTTGCTGTAATCTTGCACATCCTTAGGTCTCTATACTGATAAAATCTTAAATATTTTATTTTTATTTTATGTGAATGAGTGTATTGTCTGCATGTATGTAAGTGTACCTGTGTCATGCAGTGCCCATGGAAGTCAGAAGAAAGCATCAGATCCGTTGGAACTGGAATTACAAACAGTTGTTAGCCACCATGTGGGTATTGGGACCTGCATCCAAGTCCTCTGCAAGAGCATTCAATGCCTTTGACAGCTGAGCCATCTCTCTAGCTCCATTACGATAAATTATTTTAATCTTATAATTTTTAAAAATTCAATCATTTTGTACTTCAAACAGAATATCTCAATCAATCTTGATCATTTTTATAACTCCTTCCTCACCAGCACATCCACACAGCTGCCCAACTGGAATCTATACATTTTTTCATCTGTATTAAGGTCCAATGTGTCAAGGAAGTGTCCTCAAACGACCTCAGTACAGGTTCATCCACTGAAGTCTAGTCCACTTATTCAGAGTCCCTTGCTTTAGCTCATCCTCACCCAAGAGTAATCAGTTGCCAATATTTCTTAAATAAAGGTTGGGGTCTGCTGCCCATTTCTCCAGTTCCATGCTGGGTTTTTGTCTGAGTTTGCATGGGTCTTAAGCATGCCAAAACAATTGCTGTAGGTTCATATGAGCAGGGTCCCAGGATCTTGATGGATTTTATTTCTATATGGTCATGCACCTCCTCACTGGTTCTTAGAATCTTTCTGCTCCCTCTTCTGCAATGGCCCTTGCACCTTGGGTGAGTGAAACTTAAAGTAAGAGTCCTGTCTAGAGACCCACACTCTACAGATACATAATCTCCATTCTTTGGCAATTTGTGACCTTTTGTGCTACTGGCCCTCTGTTCCGTGAGGGAGATTAATGAAGATTAATGAGAGCTGAGAGATTCATTTGTGTCCCCTTTACTCCTTGTTACATGTTGCATGAATCTTGGGTGTAGAGGTTGCACTGTAGATGTGCTGCTTAGGCATGGGCAATTAACGGACAATGTGTGTGACCAGCTGTGGTACTCTGTAGTAGTCTACTCTGGCACACAGAAGCTTCTCTGATGAATGGTGACTGAGATACTTGATTGTATATGAAAGGATACATATTTTGCACTTAGTAAGAAGTTGTATTAGTCCCGGAATGTGACAGCATTGGGGATTTCTCTAAGATCTATGATCTCTTCCGCCATGTGTATTTGGCTATGATTACAGTACCACACATGAGTTTCTTCCCATTGAGTGGGCTCTAAGACCAATTAGGGAGCTGTTGATTGGTCCCAAGATAAAAGTAAAAGTACCAAAATTGCACCAGTGTGGAATTCTGTCCTAGTCATCAATGTGGTTATTTGGTCATGAAGTTGGTGTTGGGTCACCGATTGGTGTTCTCCCTTGGCTACTGGCATAGTATTCTCCAGAGCTATAAGTGCTAGCCTTCAGGGACAGTGGCTTCCATGGCAGTTCCAGCTCCCTTGCTCCAAATTCAGTCTCTAAAGTATGTCCTGTCTTCAGCAATCAGGTCTTAACTTCACATTCTGGGAGGTAATCAAGGGCTGTGACAGTAGCCTGTATTATTATGGGAGTGGCTTTGACTACCCTGGCCAGCAACTCAAAGGACAGTTTTTCCTGTTTCTTGTTATGTAGCCTTCAGCTATGCACATGGGCCCGTGGAGAGATATGGTATGTGAAATTTGTCATTAGGTTGTTAGACCAATATGATTCCCTCTGTTTCCAGTAGCTATACATTATTTCTCTCTCTCTCTCTCTCTCTCTCTCTCTCTCTCTCTCTCTCTCTCCTTGCCTAACCTTCCCCCCATGCATTTCCCATTTAAAGTGTCCCATTTAAAGTGTCACAATTTTCCCCATTTCTCCCTTGATAATACCAGTCTCCTATGGCCTCACCTTTCTTGAGCTCCTTCTTTCCCTTTATCCCCATAGTTCCTTGAATAACCCTCCCTCCCCCCTCCCAATTTAATACTCCCCTTTTACACATTTCTCCCTCAGTAACACCTAACTCCTACTATTCTTCTCTCTCAGGTTCTTTCTTTCTCTTTACCTCCCTGATTTCTTTCTAATTTTCCTGGTTCCTGCAGTTACATGAGGATACATACTCTCATATAAATGTTTGGTGCTAGGATCCACAAATGAGGGAGAACATACATTATTTGCTTTTCTGAGTCTGTTTTACTTCACTCTGCATAACAGTTTCTAATTCCATCCATTAACTTTCAAATGTTATGATTTCGTCTTTCTTTACCACTTTAGAACTCCATTGTGTAAACGTTCCAAATTTTCATTATCCACTAAATAGTTGAAGACACTTTGGTTGCTTCCATTGCTTAGCTATCATGAAAAGAGCAGCAACAGACATGGATGTACAAGGATCTCTGCAATAGGATGAGTATCTCTAGCCCTCTCATGATAAAATTTTAAAGAAATCAGAATTAAAATGAACACACTTCAACATAATAAATATTTTATGTAATTAACCAGCAGATAACATTTATTGCATGGAGGAAAACAAAAAAGCTTTCTTCCTGACATCTAGAACAGAACAAGGATGCTCACTTTCAACACTTTATTTAACGTAATTCTGGGAGTCTTACAGCAATTAGGCAAGAAAATGAAGAAAAGGGCATTCAAATGGGAAAGAAGAAACAAAATTCCCAATGCTTGTGCATGGTGAGAACTTCTAGAGAGAAAAATCCTCCAAACTCCAACAAATCCTATTAGATCTAATAAACAAATTCATCAAATTGTAAAACACGAAAGCAGCATACAAACGTTAGTGATGTTGCTCTGTATCTACAGTGAATTAGCGAAAAAAAAATCTGATGAAAGCAATTCTATTTCTGATAGCTCCGAAACCAATCCAACCTATGATTAATTTAAGCAAAGAGGTAAAATTTATTACAATTCAAATGATAAAACATTGATGAAGGAATTAATAATACAAAGAATTAATGATACAAAGAAATAAAAAGGCATCCAGAGATGAAGAACTAATGTTGTTAAAATGTTCGTATTGCCTAAAGCCATCTTCAGATGTATCAATTTGTATCAAAATCCTGATGTAATTCTTCATAGAAGTAATACAAAATTGTCTCAAAGGTTGTTGATTCCTCCAAGTTTCCAAATAGCTAAAACAATTTGAAAATAAAACAACAAAAGTCACAGGTAGTAATTCATACTTATAATCATAGCACTTCAGAGATTGTTTGACATCTTGGGCCACATAGTAAGTCCCAGGTTAGCTGGGCTACAGTCTAAGACCCTGTCTAATATAAATATTAATAATACAAATACTAATAAATATAAATAAATACTTTAAATTGGCATTATGCTACTATACTTCACAGCAAAATGGAAAGTAGGCTGAGGATATAGGTCAGAAGTGGAGTCCTGTGGATTGTTCAAGGCTCTGAATTCTATTGCCACTACCAAGTCCATGTCCTTCAGTGGATATCAGAAATGGCAGATAGTCCCAAATCTTATATATATTCTGTGGGGTTTTTTAAATTTCTTTTCACTTAAAGAAACACTTCACAACTTTGAAAATTCTGTATTTCTAGAATCATATCTCTTATGCTTTAGGCCATTTAAATTAAATAAGGCTCACTTGAACATGAGCTCTGAGATGCTCAAACAGTTAATCTGATAATCAAAGTGGCTATGTTGGGCAAATTGCCTGTGCAGCGTGGACATGAGAACAAGGGAAGATTCATGTCCTGGGGAGGATAGAGCAAGACAGCAAGAGATTCCATCATATTCAGTTAAAACTTATGAGTTATGCACTTGTCATCTTCCAGTTAATATTTTCAGATTGTTGTTGGCCATCTGTGACTAAAATCTTGGAATGTGGAACTGTAGATAATGAAGGACTACTGTCATTTGTTTTTCTTGCCAACAGATTTAAATTTATTTATTTATTGTTTATTGATCAATTTTCATTTTGGAAACCTTCTTTCACAGCCTTGGGGCACAGTAGTTTGCAGTGTTAGGGACAGAGTTCTCTAAAGAAATTTCACTGAGTGAAGAAGAATCATTATCAAGAAAAAATTTCCTTTGAATAGCAGTGATGGAAGCTTTAAGAAATTTAAGGAGTGTTAACTCCTTTTTTCAGCTGCTGGGTATATTTTATTTGTATTGTTTTCCATTTAACTCCCACTCATTTTTACTACCTTGACAGAATATTGACCTTGAACACATCTCCATGCTTCCCCTGACCCCATAAATGATGGTGGTTGGTGGAAGCTCTTGATGGTTCTACAGATCAGTGAGTCCAAATTCTTTCTAATTTCTCATCTGCATTATTTCTTACTAAGTCCTCAAATATCAGGCACAAGGACAAGACTCTATTTAGGACTAGTATTTAGGAAGATATAAACATTTTCTCAATTGTGCTGATTAAGTTATTGTAATGAGAAAGTAGACATAGTTTAGGCTACAAACTCTCAAATGTGAGTTCATAGTTTAATTCGAACACCCTTAACAGTTTTACCAGCACACCTTTAAAAAATTTATAGATGTATTTAAGTGCACAGGACAATCTACAGCTCTTTGGTTTTATTAGTTTTGGAAAAATCACAACATTGTCACCTTAGGTTTCTTGTCAGTTTTACTATATTAATTCTGTTTCAAAATTGACAGAACTGGAGCTACACAGTCCAAGAAGTAGAAGAAATATGTTATTGTTTTTCTTTACTCCTTTTGAGGAGAGTTTGTGTTTGGGGGCAGAGTAATATGTTCTACCAACTGCTTTTGCTGTTAAAAGCAATGTCAGTCATAGACTACCAGTGAAATACAGCTAGCTTGTCATTACCTTACCATAACCCTTTGTAGTGTGGCCTGGTACTTTGACTCACCTGATGGTATTCTTGCTTTCTGGATAGACAATGCTCACGTGACTGACCTCATGGTTTCATATTTTCCAACTCCTGATGGGGAAAACACTGAAAGAGGTGACTGCCATCTGGTTTATTAATTTACCATATTGAAAAAAACCTGTATTCGATGACAATGGATCTTTCAATCCATTTGTTAACCCCAGCAGAAGGCTAGTTTTGGACTGAGTGCTTCATGCTAATGTCACTCTCCTGAAACAAAGATTGGCTCATCAAGAACCGCAAACTCAGATGTCACCTTGTGATGTTATCCTGTTTAAATGAAGAGGAAAATACCCATTAACTGAGGATATTTTTTTTGTCTATTTCTAAAGAAGGAAAAAGAGTCTATTTTACAATATAATCTCATTTGCAAGCAGTACTACAGCATTACAATACTGTATTTATACATTATTTCTAAGTCCCTTACTCAGGCAGGCTCCTCTTACTCCCAGCCCCAACGTGAGATTATTTTCCAATTGAAAAAACATCTTAGGTATCATTGGATCTTACATTTTACAAGAGAGGAAGCTAAGGAGAGAGTGAAGGAGGGAAAGAGGAAGGAGAGAAAGAGAGAAAGAAAGAAAGAAAGAAAGAAAGAAAGAAAGAAAGAAAGAAAGAAAGAAAGAAAGAGAAAAAGAAGCATTTTCATCACAGACCTAAAGCTATATAGCAACCAAGACCTGAAAGGAGGCTTGAGAGTCCAACACCAGTGATGACTGTGGGGCCCTGCCCGACTCCCGAGACTACAAGTACATAGTTATCTCTGCTTGAGGAAGGCATGGGAGATGGGAATAGCACATACAGGTGAAGCTGATATTTGGCGACAGGTAGGAGTAAAAATACATGTTTGACAACAGAAATAGAAAAGCAAAAAGATAAAGGAGAAGCAAGGACAGAGATTAAAACTGAGCCAGCAAAAGAGGACACAGACAGGCAGAACGCTGTCATGTTCTGCCTTTAGATTTTCCTCCTTAAATCTTTGTGTTGACAAAATGAAGCCTAGTCACTTTTCTAGACAGCACTTTTCAGAGAAATAAATTAAAATTCACTTATTCGGAATAAGCAGAATTTTTCCTAGCTATGAGTTTTAAGAACACTTCTTTTTATGAATACATGAATTTATGTTAAAAGAAAGCTGTTTGGTAACCTGAGAATATTCATTTTATTCCTGCACAATCTGGGATGAAAAGGGATATGTCTAATTAAAAATGTCATTTCTAATGAGAGCATACTAAAACTGACCTCTTTCTATGAACTTTATTGTAGAATGGAGGCAGCTTAAAATTTGTATTTGATGGATAGTCTGAGATTTTTTTGTTTACTCAGAGTTGAGTTAGCAACAATCCCCACAATGATTACATTTTAAAGTTATTATATTTTTAATTCTTGAATGTTCTTTTGAGAAAATGGCCAAAGTTCTATATGTCTCATCTTTTCTGAGTATGATTCAAGCCATGCTTTCTTCATACTATTTTACTCCAGTGGTTTTATTAGCTGCTTTCTGGGGTGAACTGTATCCTCTGCACCATGCTGCATGGCTTCTCTTGGTTGATGTTCTGTCTGTAACTGTTTCTCAGAAGGCACCATCATGGAGCCATATTTCACAGAATCAGATTATCACACCAATAGAGAGCTGGTTGAAGTGATCCTAAATAAAATATAGCCAATAACAGGTGACTGAAATGATTGTAGATGCATGTTAGGTATACATGGATCTACCTCTGCTGTCATTAGATTGCTGAAACATTTTCTCAAGTTCCTCTGTTGCCAGCAAATTTTAAAAAAAAAAAACAAATAGAGCTGTGAATTTTAGCTTTCTGGTATATGTGAACAAAGATGAGTTTTTTTATTTATTAACTTGAAATGTATCAAAGATAAAAATAAGTACAGCTCAATATTGTACACATTGTATAGGACACATATAAAAGTTATAAATATTGACTAGAATAACAAAACAACTATTTTTAAATTTATTATATTAATAGTTTTTTGTCTTTAAGGATTTCATACAATATATTTTGATCATATTCAACCCTAACTCTTCCCTTAACCCCTCCCAGATCCAGCCCAAAGGTAGTTTTTAAAAGGATCCATCCGTATCTTTTGAACTGATTTAAGATTTACCTGAGCTGAAAACTTCTTGTTCTGGTTAAAGGAACTTCCTTTGTCATTACATAATCTAGAAAGATAATATATGAAGCAGTCACTCCTTACTCTCCTTAGAAAAATTTTGTTTTATGAAATAGTCTTTTCTTTGAGGGATTAATTTGATTGTTTTAGTCCTTTACGTTGTTTTGTCTTTTAAAGAGAATGGGAAAGTTTCTACTATGATCTTGAATTTACTATGAACGTTTTTGTGTGGTTGTGAGTGTATTGCCTGCATGTATGTGAGTGAATCCATGTCGTGCAATGCCCAGGATGTCAGAAGGGTGGGTCTGATCCCCTGGAACTGGAGCTATGGATGGTTGTTCACCACCGCATGAGTGCTGGGAATCTGTAACCACGTAGCCTGCAGGCGGGCCTAAGGGGAACTCTTTATCACAGTGGCTTCCATCAAGTTCCAGGACTTTCCAGTACCAAGAACAAAGGTTTCTACTCTGCTCCCAGTGTGGAAGATGTCCTTGCAGTCCAACCCCATGGGAAAAAAAATGAATAATGTTCACTATCATTTTCCAGATTTGTGCAAATTTTAGAGTAATAATTAAAATATAAATTCATTAAAAATATTGAACTCAGTTTGTCTATATTTTGCCTCAGTGATAGGTTCTAGTATTGTTTTTAGTGGACCTAACTGAATCTAGAAAACTAGAAAATGAGTAGACCAAACCACAAATACTAAGAGGACCACAGCAACCGTACCTGTTAACCATGAGAACTCTCCAGAGCTCGGCCAGGACTTCAAAGGGACACTTGAAATTCACAAACTATTGATTCGCACTACCATCTGTGGCAGATTCTGTCATTATCCCACGTCTCAGATGGAAACTTCCTTCAGTTTTCATTTCTCTATATTAGTGTGCTGGTTAGTTTTCGTCAACTTATCACCAACTACAGTCACACGGGAAGAAGTAACCTCAGTTGAAGAATTGCTTCCATCAAACTGGCCTATGGGCATACCTGTGAGGCAATTTCTTAATTCTTAATTGATGCAGGATCGTTCCCAGCCCTCAGTGGGTGGTGCCACCCTGGGTAGAAAGGCTTGGACTACATAAGAAAGAGATGCTACTTACATTTCATACAAAACAAGATGGTCCTGATTCCATCACATTGGTTTAGCAAGGAATTCTACCTCAGTCAGTTTAAGTTGTCCCTCCCAGCCTCGTGTCAACCCTGTTTTGCCTTTATGTCTGAATTACGGTTTCACACAGTGCCAAGGTCTCAAGGAGGTCTCCTTCTTTAGCCATCTGAGCACTGGCATGATGCTCAGCATCACAGTTCTCAGGATTCTCCTTATTTGCTCTGGTGCTTTAGTGTGCACCTTGAACTTGGAAACAGCAAGGACTGCTCCTTTAGAGTGAGTCATCCCCATTCCTTTGGATGTCTTCCATGATTTTATGCTTCCCAGACACCAAACAAGGCCTCACAGAGAGTTCTCATCCTCCACTAATACCTTTGGGGCTCATTAAGTAAGAAAAATAATCATTTAATAGGTGCTGCATACTAGGCATTGTTCAAAGCGTCTTATCCTTTCCCCTATGCACCACATAGTAAATATCACCATTGTACCTTTTTACTACATGGGAACTTAGGTACAGTTCATATGCAAAATTTTAAAGTTTAATTTTCGTTACATAAACTCATATTGAGTAATGTGTTGTAGTCATTTTCTGTTACAGTCACTATTTCACTGTTGAAAACTATACATTCTGATTGGCTCATGTATATATTTTATAGTTTATAACAGTTTCCCAAATCTTCATCAGAATAGAAATAGATGTTGTAAATTTATCCACTGAGACCACAGATTTATGCTCATGTATCTTATTTCTTTCACGAGTTTTGAAGTTACGAGGTGTCCGCTTGTCTACTCA
Organism: Eospalax fontanierii; assembly: GCA_035773235.1. Lineage (NCBI taxonomy): Eukaryota > Metazoa > Chordata > Mammalia > Rodentia > Spalacidae > Eospalax > Eospalax fontanierii. The sequence goes on along the minus strand of CM069541.1, from coordinate 21,512,225 downwards.
GGGAAATTTCTTGCAGTGTTTATGTTCATAGTCACAAGATGTCAAGACAGACCCAGCACCTGCTATTGTAAAACATGCAAACCCTACAACAGAAGGAGAGGCCTGTGATCACATCTTTCAGTCGGAATCATGAATCATCAGTATATAAATTTTGGTAATTTTGCTAATGTTACGGTGCCCCAGTGTTACAGCTCCCTTTCTTTTATGAAACAGTTGGAGACAAAAATTATATAATAAGGTACTTTGTAAGCAGTATTACCATTTCCTCTTTTCAAACAGCTGTACTACTAGGATTAATGCACCTAGAGGTTTTTGTGCACTTTTTAAATCATTTGGAATGAGCATTAGACCCTTTTAGGATGTCTCATATGGTCTTTGCCTGGATTTTAAAGAACTATGCATGCACAAATCAAAGGATATGCAAGGCCCTGACATGATCATATTTTGAAAGTTCATTAGTTATGTCCTCAGAGCACATCACAGTCTTAATAGACACACTTGAGAATTGGCTGGATTTAATTTAGTTTAATTTCCTCAGTAGTAATGTATATTTTCATTTGATGTATTTTGAAAATTAAGAGTGGGTTATCAGGGGATTAGAAGAAGATAAAATAAATCTTTCTTATCAGCTCCATCAAGTGATAGTTATGATTTGACTTTGCAATGCAGTTGTCCTAAATGTCTTTGTATTTTACCTCTGAGTGTACTTTTGCCTCCCACCTAGTTTAACGTTGTACAAATCTGTCCTTTAAAAGGCTCTGGTGTGTCCTTGTGGAATTGCTGACTGGCTGGGATTACTACCCTTATACTGCAAGGGCTAATTTAAAGAAGCTCTAGAGCACCTGCTGTTATTTTCTGTTGAATCAAGGATTCTTCCTCTTGAATCAGCCTCTGTTCCAAAATTCAAGTTTCCCTGCAATTATTAAAACACAGCGACATGGGCATGGTGTTTGCCTAACTTAATCACTCTTCTTTTTGTGTGACTCATGGCTTGTTAGGAAGCTTGATTGTAATGTTTCCTGTGGATGTGCCTCTACTTCCCACAGACCAGGTTTTAAAGAGAGCAGCTGGATTCTGATCAGGGAAACTACACAAATTAAAGATAAATGTCTCTGAGTCATAGCATTTTCATTTTCCTATTAAGGTTTCAATTCCCAGGTATGAGGACGTACATCTACCTGATCCTCGTTTTCTCTTTCTGGTTGCATTTGAGCATCTGATCACAGACTGAGAGGCCTGCCTGAGAGCATTCCTTCATCTCCCACTTCCAAGCCAATATGAGCCATAACCATTTACTTTCAGGGGGCTTTTCTTGGTCTGAATTTTACAGATTTCCCTTAAGAAACCTACTTGGGAATTTACATCATCTTCTAAGCATAAACTAACTCCCTATGACTAAACAAGATTCTTGTTTCAATCAAAACCACTTCATTTCATTTCCTTTTATTCTGTTTTGATGGGTGAAACCAGTCAGTACTTCTGAGAATATATCTGTTTTGAGAGTGTTTGTTACTACATCTTTTTCTCACCCCTCTCCTTTTTTTTTCATAATCCTTAGTTTTTATCCCATTTGACAAGATACATGGTTATACAGAAAGACAGGCTGGCAAGTGCTGTATATTAGTTGATTTTCTGTTACTATGATAAAACATCTTCACCAAGCCAGTTTACAGAAGAGTTTATTTAGCTTATGTTTCCAGAGGGTAAAAGTCTGTCATGGTGGGACAGCCATGACGGGAGGAGGAAGCAAGAGGCAGATGTACCTGAAACTGAGCACTCATATCTTCAATCAGGTATTGGAAGCAGAGAGAGCCAGGATGGATGTGGACAAAGCTATGTATTCTCAAAACCACTCTCCCCCGTAGGCCACTCTCAAGCCTCAGCCCATGTCATATTATAGGTTTTTAAAGTGTGTCATCCTTCTTGCTGCCCTGATGCGGTATCTCCTGACTCTGGTAGGGACTAAGGAGGATTGCCTAATTGACAACTCACTGGTTTCTGGGCTCATGGACAGCTCATGACCCTCTGCTTGTGTAGGCTTGTATGCTATGTAAGCGTGTGATAGCTCTGACCTTTAACATGAAAGGATGATTAGAAATGCCCTTTACTGCAATTGGTCCCTGGATACTATATAAATGCTGGTTCGTAAATAAAAGTTGAGTTCCTCTTGTAAAGCATTCTGGAGTGTTCTGTTCAGCACTCACCATTGGCAAAGTGTGGGCCAATTGCTGGCTGGTGAAACCCACACTGCTTTCTCCACAATGGCCTCATCTCTTAAAGGTTTCATGACTTTCCAAAAACAGTGCTACCAAATATGGACCAAGAGTTCAGATACTTGGGGGACATTCTCATTCACAGCACCGTATATCCTGTAAGAAATATCCACTAAAGATGTAAACCCTGCTTCAAGACAGAGTCCTTTTCAGGTATTACAGAATTGGTATGCTAGGGTTTTCACTTACAGAGAAGACTGTGACATATGCCTCAGGGCAGAGATAGCTTAAGCAGGTATCCTGAACCAGAAACTGTAATAGAAAGCCTGTTAGCTACTGGCTAGGTAATGTATGTGCAGGTTGTATAAATAAGAGCCTCTGACTCACATTTGCAGAATAATGATGTTCTGATTAGTTATTTTTAAAGGAGTTTATCTGAAAGTACTTTGAAAGTATAAAATTCAATTCGGATGTAAGAGATATTTTTAATTAAAAAAATTTTTTTATGTATGCAAGTGCATCCATAAAACAATGCCCCCAGATGCCAGATAAGCACATCAGATCCCCTGGAACTGGAGTTATTGAAGGTTGATAACCACTATGTGGGTGCAGAGAACCAAACCCAAGCCCTCTGCAAGAGCAGCCAGTGCTCTTAACTGCTGAACCATCAATCCAGCCAAGAGGTTATTTTTATTAAAGAAACATAGAAGGGGGTCAAGGACCGAGTTGAGAGACATCTGGAAACCTAAAGCATTAAATTAGCAACTAAAATTAGCAACTGAAAGGAATAAATGCAAGCAGAAAATAGGATGGGACCAAATAGGTGGAGCACCAAAGTTAAGGAAGGTCTTAGCTTACTCTTAGCACTGGCAGGAAATGCAAAGGAAACTGCACTTTATTTCCTTGGATCTTATCCCATCCTTCTCAACTATGCATTCTATGCCCATACTACAGGAGGTGTTAACATGTGTACTTCAAAAACAGAATTGTGATCAAATTAGGACTGGATTCCATAGGTCTCTTCTCTGTATTTAAGACTCTGTCTCATTTTACATTCTGGACAGCTCTGCAGTAATCTTGTCTGTCTGTTTAATCTTTGTTTACCTAATAGCCACTATGCTTTCTAGGCCTATTCAATCTTTTTCTAAATTTGTAAACATTGGCATCAGTAATTTGAAAACACATATAGAAAGAAGGTAGTTTGTCAATATTGAGGTTTCGAGTCTTACATAATCTCACTATCAAGTAAGAACCATATTATTTAATAATTTACATTAATAAAGTCATACCCAGAGCTAAGAGTGTCTACTCAGCACTATAAAGTCAATATTAAAGAAACAAGAATAGATGAGAAAGAAACGGGCCACCTTGAGAAGATGTAAGTGCTATCATCCCCAAATTAAAGCCAATCCTCAGACCTCAGGTATAGAACATGACTTTTATAGGGAAAAAGGATGAATATGGGACAGGATGCCTACATGCTGAACTGTGAACATCATTCAGGGCAAGTGTTCTCTTCTCTCCTCTCACAGTGTATCTCTGAGATGATTATTTCTGTCACCTAGGCCAGTCCCTATAACTTTGTAGATAAACTCATTTGTTCTTTATAAGTAAAAGACTATTCCACTGTTAGTTAAAGAAGATCAGAAAGACCTTGGCCCACATTTTAATGTTATCTGAAGACCTTCAAATGTCCTAGGCTCTGGAAAACTATTGATGATTGATTAGGGAGTCTTGGGACTCATGTTTATCAATTTTCTTCTGCAATAGTTGACTCTGGTAGTTAGTTTCTTGTTCATCCAATGGCAGTTTGCTCTGGAATTTATAATACCAAGAAAATAAATGAGAAAGGGAAAAGGAGTAATATGCAAGATGCATTTTGAAAGTAGAGCTAATCTGAAAGAACATGGCATAAGACAACAGCTCTGCAATTACATCATTGACAATTAATTCAAGATTTATTTTGTAATCCTATATGCAAGTCAGTTAAAATGTCACTTTTTATATCATGTTTATATGATTCTATAAAATCATCACATTTTATGTATCCTGAAAATTTAGTATTTTATTTGAATTCCCTGCATACCACCAACATACCACTTTGATTATATTCAGTGAAAAAAAAGCCCTCAATACTATCTAACAGTTGCATACTTTGTTCAAGGCTCCATGATGTATAATGATATATATCTTGAGATAAGTTCTCCTTAAAGCCCCAGCTGGCTTGGAATTACCAATATAGACAAGGCTGGCCTTGGTCTCACAGAAATCCTCTTGCCTTTCCCTCTAGAGTGCGAGGATTATAGGTATGTGCCACCATACCCAAGCAGGCACCATGCTTTTATCACATGGTAGCACCGAAAGAAAAATATCATAGTAGTTTAGAGTGTTTAAGAACACCTAACAGCTTGCAGCAACGGTGACAACATTCTCAAGACCCATGCAGAAAAAGTAGACACCAACCCAGCATAAAACTGGGGAAATGAGCACCAGCCGACTATCGGCAGCTGATCACTGCTGGTTGAGGAGGAAGAGCTGATCTTCTTTCAGGGAGTGGCTCTACATAGACTGACTAAGCCCCAGTGGATGAACTTGCATGATGGACATTTGGGACGCTAATTTGACTGAATAGGCCTTAAAATAAAGGACAGAATGCATGAAATTTAATGGTTGTGCTATGCGAGGGTGTCGATGGGGAAGAGGGTATAAAGATGATTAAGGTGTTGTATATAAAATACAGGAACATTCAATAAAATATGCAAAAAAGAACACCTAATGGAAGATCTGCTGGAATTTTCTAGTAGTAACTGTACACAGCATCTGTAATTTTTACCATAATGATAATTGTTTCTAATTTTTCAGGTTTTTTTCTTGATGGATAAAATTGTATTTATCAGGCACAAAATGATGCTTTAATATATGGGTATGCTCTAGCTGAAGTCTTTTGCTGTGATAAAACCCTATCCAAAATCAACTTTGAGAGGAATGGGTTTATTTGTCTTAACGGTTCACAGTGCATACCTTGGAAGCCAGGGTAGGAACTCAAGGCAAAAGCCTGGAGACAGGAACTAAAGCCCAGATTTTGGAGGAATGCTGCTTACTGGGTTGCTTTTCTGCTCTGTGCTCTGCCTACTTTCTTATACAACTCAGGCATACTTGCCCAGGGATGGCACCACTCACATTTTCTTTTATTGTCTAAAAGGAATTCATCTCACCTTTAAGGACAGGAATGACCTTAAAGTGAAAGGATGGAAAAAATATTCTAATCAAATGGGACTAAGAAAAAGCAAGCATTTCCATTCTAGTATCTAACAAAATAGACTTCAGAAGAATGAAGAGGATCACTTCATTCTTATCAAAGGAACAAATAACCAAGAAAATATTACAGTCATGAACATATATGCACCAAACTTCATAAAAACGGTACTATAAGGCATTAAGACACAGATTAAACCCAACTCAGTAAGAGAAGGGAACTTCAGTACCCTCACTGTCTCCATTAGACAGATCACCTGGACTGAGAATAAACAGAGAAACAGAGAATTAAAAAATGAAATGCATCAAATGGACCTAACAGCTATCTACTGATATTCTACCCAAGCACTAAAGAATAAGTATTCTATGTAGCACCCCTAGGAACTTTCTCCAAAATCAACCACATACTGGGGCACAAAAAAACTTCAAGAAATACGAAAAAAGAAATAATTCCATGTATTTTATCAGTCCACAATGCAATAAATTTTAAAATAAATATGAAAAGAAGTCCTAATATATTCACAAACTCATGGAGACTAATCAACACACTCCTGAATGATGAATGAGTCAAAAGAGAAATTAAGAAAGAAATAAAAGTATTCCTGGAATTAAACAAAAAGGGCAACACATCCCAACAAAATATCTGAGACACTTCTGGCACAAAAATAGATCCATAGAAAAATGGAATATAGTTGAAGACGCAAACATGCACACATGCAGTTTCAGCCACCTGATATTTGACAAAAATGCCAAGAACACTCACTGGAGGAAATATAGCATCTTCAGGAAATGGTGCTGGCAAAACTGGATCTCCACCTGTAGAAGAATGGAACTTGACCCTTATCTTTCACCTTGTATAAATGTCAAACTTCAAATGGATCAAAAATCTCAGTGTGGAACCTGAAACTCTGAAACTGTTAGAAGAAACGCTGGCAATAACCTACAAGATACAGGTGTAGGAAAGGACTTTCCAAATCCGACATCAGTTGCTCAGGAATTAAGGTCAGTAATCAACAAGTGGGACCTCATTAAACTAAAAAGCTTCTGTAGTGCAATGAAACAACCAAGGAAGTGAGGAGAAAACCCACAGAGTGAGAGGAAATCTTCACCAGTGACACATCTGACAAAGGTTTAACATCAAAAATATATAAAGAACTCAAAAAGCAAAGAATCCAGAAAACATGTGACCCAATTAAAAGGCAGTCTAAGGATCTGAGAAGAGAGTTCTCAACAGAAGAAATAAAGAAGACTCAGAAATAGCTTTAAAAGTTCTCAACATCGTTAGTAATTAGGGAAATGCAAATTAAAACCACTTTAAGATTTCAACTTACTCCAGTGAAATTGTCTAAGATCATGAGAACAAATGATACTAAATACTGGAGAGGATGTGAATACTCATTCACTGTTGTGAGATAAACTAATGCAATTCTCAAAGCAGTGTGAAGAATTCTTAAAAACCTGAAAAATGAATACCCCAGGGACAGGGACTCATACTGTTACAGAGATACTTGTACATCCATGTTGTAGCTGCTCTTTTCACAATAGCTAAGGGCTAGAAGGATCCTAAGTATCCCCCAAATGACCAGTGGATAATTAAAATGTGGTACATTTCCAAAATGGAGTTCTACTCAGTGGTAAAGAAAGACCAAAATCATTGCAGATAAATGGATGGAACTCAAAACTGTTATTCTAGGTGATATAAAACAGAATCAGTAAAACAAATGATGTATGTTCACTTTCATTTGTGGATTCTAGCACCAAAACCGTATGTGTGATTATGTATCCTGACATAATTGCAGGAATCAGGAAAATGGAAAAAAGTCAGGGAGGTAAAAGGAAAGAAGGAACCTAAGAGAGAAGAATAGTAGAAACAAGTGTTACGAAGGGAGAATAGGTCAAAGAGGAGTATTTAAATGGAGGGAAGATTATACAAAGAAATATGGGGATAAAGGGAAAGAAGGAATCAAGAGAGGTGGAGCCTTAGGAGACTGGTGTTATCAAGGGAGAAATGGGGAAAGTTGTGACACTTAAAATTGGGAAAGCATGCATGGAAGATTAGAGAGAGAGAGAGAGAGAGAAAGAGAGAGAGGGAAATAACACATAGCTAGTATACAACACCAGAGGGAATCTTATTAGTCTCACAACCTGATGACACATTCCACATACAATATCTCTCCATGGGCCCATGCGCATAGCTGAAGGCTACATAACAAGAAACAGTGCCAGACAAGAGAAACCTTCCTTTGTGTTGTTGGCCAGGGCGGTCCCAGAGACTCCCGTAATTACCCAGGCTATTGTCACAGCCCTTGATTGCCTCCCAGAACTTGAAGTTAAGAACCCTATTGCTGAAGATAGGACATACTTCAGAGTCTGGATTTGGAGCTATGGAGCCGGAACTGACCTGGAAGCCACTTCCCCTGAAGGCTGGCGTTGATAGCTCTGGAGAGCACTATATAAGTAGCCAAGGGAGAACATCAATCGATGGCCCAAACCAGCTTCATGGCAAAATAACCACATTGATGACTGCTACAGTGTTTGACACTGGTGCAGTAGTGGCCCTTTTGTCTTTGGACCAATCAAAGGATACCTAATTGATCTTAATGGAAGAAAACTCATATGTGATACTGTAATCATACTCAAATACACATGGGTGAAGAAATCGTAGATCTTATAGAAATCTCCAAAGCTCTCCCATCCCTAGACTAATGTAACCTCTTACTGAGTGCCAAATATGTATCCTTATATATACAGTCAAGTATCCCAGTCACCACTCTTGAAAGAAGCTCCTTTTTCACCACACAGACACTAATACAGAGTACAACAGCTGGTCACACACAGACATTGTCTTTGAATTACCCATGCCTAAGTAGCACATCTACCATGCAGCCTATACACCCAAGGCTCACAGAAACTAGAACAGGGGTAAAGAAGTCGCTAATGAATCTCTCAACTCTCATTAATGGAGCTCCTGCATGCAACAAAGGGCCAGTAACACAGAAGGTCACAAATGTATAAATAATAGAAATTAGGAATTTGCACAGTGTGGGTCCCTGGACAGGACTCTTACATTAAGTTTCACTCACTCAGGGCTCAGGGACCATTGTGGAAGAGGGAACAGAAGGATTGTAAGAACCAGTGAGCTGTGTGATCACATGGAAATAGAATTTATAAGCTCCTGGGATCCTGCTCATATGAACCTACAGCAATGCTTTTGGCCTGCTCTAGACCCATGCAAACTCAAGCATACAGAAAGCCAACATGGAACTGTGGAAATGGGTAGCAGACCCCAACCTTTACTTATGACATTTTGGCAACTCATTATTATTGAATGAAGGTGTGCTTTTATTCTTCCTAAAGTGAGTGAGTCTGGGTAAGCTGAATAGACCTCAGTGGATGAACCTACACTGAGGTCATCTGGGGACACTAATTTGACACAGTCCTTAACACAGATGAAAGAATGTATGGATTCCAGTTGGGGGCCTCTGAGGTGTGCCTGTGGGGAAAGAATATGAAGATGATCAAGATATAATTGATTGAGATGTTCTATATGAAGCAATTCAATTGTTTTAGAGATTTACTGAAAAAGAAATTTTCTTCTCTACCAATGATAATAGTTTCTCTTGTCCACCATCCTTTTTGTTAAATTTTTATTGAATATTAATTATTTCATACAGATCATCTTAATCATCTTTAGACCCTTTTTCCTATTGGTACCCTTCCATAGGCTCACCCTCTAGAATTCATACATTCTGCCATTTTTGTTAAGGAAGGGCTAGTGAGTGAGCCAAGTTCATCCATGAAGGTCTAGTCAGCCTATCTACAGAGTCCCTCCCTGTAAGAAGATCAGCTCATTGTCACCTTGCAGTACTCAGCTGCCATGTGGTCATGCATCTCCTCCCTGGCTCTTATAATCTTTCTATTTCCTTTTCTGCAGGGGTCACTGAGCTCTGGGTGGGTGGAGTTTAATATAGGACTCCTGTCTAAGGACCCTCACTCTGTAGACTCTTATTTTCTATGCCTTGGCCATTTGTGACCTTTTGTGGTCCTGGCCCTCTGTTGCATGAGGGAGTTCATTGCCTAAGTGACACATCTACAGTGTAACCTCTACACCTAAGGCTCACCAGGCATAGAACAAAGGGTAAAGAGCACATTACGGCATCTCCCAATTCTCCCATCTTTAAAAGAAATCCCCTGATTTTTGATACTCATTTATTACTCCTTCTGCAGACAGGAATGGTGTCTGCACATTTGTCTTACTCCATCAGGGGTTCTAAAACCATAGTCCTTAGATGGGGTAGTTTATAAACAGTATCAGTTTGTAGTTCATAATTCGGAAGGCATGGAAGACCAAGACTCAGGCACTAGCAAGTTGCATCTGGCAGGGCCTCTTTCCTCTTATGCCTGGTAGGGTCTCTTTCCTATAGACAGTACTTTCTTGTTTAATTTTCAGACTGCAGAGAGTGAGAATAAGCTTCCTTGGACCTTTTCTGTAAGGGCACCAAACCCATTCATGAGTTTATAGCCCTGATGACTTTCCAACAGCCTCAATTAAGACTATTACCCTATTGGAAAAAGGTTTAAAGTAAGCATTTGGTAAGTCACAGCATTCAGATCACAACAAGGTTATTGTACATAATTAGATGTTGAAATTCTCCTTGTCTAATATTGAAATAATGATCTCTACATGCCTTTGTTTAACCATGTGACTAGCAGTGCACCACTGTCAGCATGCTGCCTTACTATGTCAATTTTCTTGTGGCTATGATCCCCAAGAAACAGTGAACCTTCTTAATATTTGTGATTGCAGAAACTATGACTAGGAGTGAAAAATTCCTAATTCACTTGAATCAGTGAATTATTTAAAAGTGTTATCATGTGCCTACTTTGTATTAGAGCACTGTGGTAGATTCCAATGATTGAAAATGAAATAAGATAATGAGAAATTTAAATACAGTATCACTCAACACACTGCCTAATAGAGGGGCCAGACAATACACGGGTGACCAACAAAGGAATTATTGATCATAGTACAAACCATATTAGAAAAAAATCCAAATGCATTGATATGAAATAGCAAGTTTTATAGTAGGAATGTCAGGAAAGTAAATTTTAAGTGAGCAAACAAGGGAAGTGAAAGGCTGAGGTGAGGTAGAAGGCTAGCAACCAAAAAGACACTGATGTATCTTAGAAATACATGCATTATCTGAAGCTGTATAGAAACCACTAGTGTCTGCAATGGCAAAGAGTAATAGTCCTAGGCAGACTTAAACAGCCAAAGGTGACTTTATTTCAGACTATTTCCAGAGGCAAAAGGGATTGGACTTGACTTTGGTAAAATAAACTCTTGGAGAGATTTTTAAATCCTTGGAAATAAGCTGGTGGCAAAGCACAAAGGGATGTCAGGTGGGAACTTCGTCAACGCCATGTATGGTCTCTCTGTGTATTAATTAGTACTTATTGAACTTAGACTTTTGCCCTTTCAAATAGAAGAGAGAGGAACCCTATTTCCTTGATTGCATTTCACCGGACAGCCCTAAGATGCTTGAGAAAACGTTTGCTGATTTTTGTGTCTGGTGACAGGCTGGGCGAAGGTTAAGTCTCAGAGGAGCAGAGGAGAACTGACTGGCGAGTTTTCTAATATAGGTGCTCTAAGGAAAGGGTATTGAGAGGCTACAGTCATGAACTAACCTGGCCAAAGGAGAGAGAGAGAGAGGGAAAAGGAAACAGAAAGACGGAAACCAATAAAGACGCTGAAAGAGATGGCAGGACACTGAAAGACAGCAACCAAAGGTGAGAGAAAAAAGAGTAATCAAGAAAAGAGTGAACGTAGAACTTGGCGGCATATTTGCCATTGCCATGGCCAGCTCATCCCTCCTAAATGACTGTACCTGGCCCCTGCTAGAGCTGGAGACAAATTAGATGCCTGTTTGGGTAGCCTGAAGCTTACATAATTTGGGGACAGGCTATGGATATTGCTAAGGAAAGAAGTGACTCGTGGCTACGGCAAAGCTATGAATTAGGCCTTGGCAGGAACCATCAAGGCAAGGGACTCTGAAACTCAAGCTCACTTGCTTCGAGGTTAACCTTCTCTAATTCCTGGCCTTAGTTTTCTAGCATTTTGCTATTAAACAAATATTTTTTTCTGGTTCAACACACCAATTCTATTTTTTAAATTAATAGATACTGGCAACTTTGTATGCAGTCTTGGAAACAAAGGAAGATGGGCAAAGCCTGTGTGTTATTCTGTTTTCAGGCCTGTTTCACCAACTTATCTGTACTTTTACTGCTTAGTATTTTAGGGCTTGATTTTAATGTTATGTTATAATGCCATGCATTATTTTGTCAGCCTCTTTACCAGTTTTGCATCTGGTTATCGCTTCCGGCCCTCTTCTGATCCATGGTGCTGTTGGTCTTCTTTTCAAATCAAGCAAGGGTGACTAATTGTGTTTGGTCTCTTTCTTCTGACCATTATCTTGCCATTGTTCTCTGAAAGCATATTTGCTTTGATGCTCTGCTCTTGAGTTATTTCTGGCTATTTCAAGACCACTTTGGATCTTTTTGGCTTGCTTCTTATGTTCTTTTATCAAAGCGAACATAGCAAAAGATATGGAATTTGGCTACAGAATATGAGAGCTGTACAGAACCCTGGCTACTATGCGCCCACATATTTAAAATGTGAATTCCTGGGGGAGTTTTGAGAAAATTCACACAAATTTTTCTTCATGTATAGAAAGCCGTCTATTTTAGAAGGTAAAATAATAAACAGCCTCCTCTGGGATTATTAAATTGTAACCTATTAGAAACCATCAATGAAAACAAAAGTAGATGCATGCACGTTAACTCTTTCTAGGTGCAATTGAAATAAAGGCTTTCTGGATATTTCTCTAATCAGAAAAAATTCTAATATTTCAGGATTTCCATTTCAAAACTGTTGTGTTTTCAACAGTTTCGATTGCTGGCATCCAAAGTGCCTTACCTAAGGTGGAACCAGTAGTCCCTCAATGACTGTTATGGTTCCCGGTAGATATAAAGTAGAATTCAGGCTCCTAGCTTTCAATCTTCAGCAGCTGGATTCTATGCATCTTTGTGATAGGTTCTGCCTTGCTATTTTCCAATCTCTGCCCATAGCATCCAAGGACCTCTGGGCTAAATCATTCATGTAGTAATCTTTATCACGTGTTTCCTAAATATTCCACTTTTCACACAGGTCTCTGTGTTCTCTGTCTTAATTTTGTAATACTAATTTGTTTCAGTGTTTTCTTCTGGCAGTTATAACAAGCACATGGGATAATTTGCCATCAGCCCTTTGTTTAGTATTTCTGTAGTCAAAGTGAGTGTTTCCGTTTGATTGAGAGAAGGGGATGGATGAATGCAAATGCATGAGTATGTTAATATTAAAAATCTTTAAAGCAACAAAAATGAAAGCAACTTATACTTATTCATCCTAAGAAATGTGATTAAATGAGCTATCATTATTTGCCATGGATTGGCAGCTGCAAGAAAAAGTGTGTTCAATGATTGGTGCTGTCAATCAGGCTATAATTCTGGACTATAAGAATCTGACACTTGAAGCCAGCTAAAAGTATTTGCAGAGTTTCAGTGTCTTACCATGATGAAACAGGGCTTTTTAATATCAAGAAAGAAACAGAAGGGGAACAGATGTGTGAGGGAATTGGCAGGTAAACAAATCCCCAGTCTCAGTCTGGATTGATAGTTCTCTACTGAATTGCGTCTTTGAGAAGAGATCTTTTGAAGGTAATGAAGCTGCCATTCGTAGAGAAAGGGATCTGGTTCCTCTAGTTAAACTGTGCAACATATTACTGCCTCTGCATTTTTATTTTTCTGAGTTTATAGTCTAATGTTACCTTCCCCAACTCAACCATAGACCTTTGATAAGCCAAGAATGAAAAGAATCATTGTTTGGCCAATTCATAGGTAATTCTAGTTTTGTTGAACTTTCCACCTCTGGTTTAAAGTAAAACACACATCTGGAAAAATAAATGCAGCTGCTAAAATTGTCACCAATTATTGGTGTTAACTGCAGCACCATTCATAATGTTTGTGATTGCACAGGTGTCTCATTAACGCTTAAATATAAAGATTGACAGAAATAATTATAGTTTCTCTTAGAACTGTAAGAATTGTTCACTTCAGTAATTGAGTATTAGACTGATGCCAGAGTCTTGAGTTCTGGCTGTCCTAATCACTCATCTGACTCAAGCAAATTATTTAGTTTTATTGGTTTCTTCTTTAAATGATGGGAAACAAACCACTTGGTCTTCACAGAGGATTACAATATTGCCAGTTACCAAACTGGCATCTGACAGACATTTCCTATGTACAAAACTATTTTGCTCACTATTTTATTATTGATATAGGCAGAGTTTCATAAAAGCATTAGCACCGACCGTTTCAGGCATATTCTCACAATGGGTCTCCACAGTCCAAAAATTCTACTACCTCAAAATAAAAGTTGGCTCACTGGTGTACAATTACTTTTAACCTTTCAGTTTTGAATCAGATCCATTGTAATATAACTTATGCATACATGAAATTAATTTTCAAAAGTTTATTCATTTCAGATACACACACAAACACATAGAGAACTGTCTTTCTCTGTGTATGTGGTATCTGGTTTGTCTTTCCTAAATATTTAGAAAGAAAACTCATGCAGTGTGAAGCATTTTCTTTTAGCATAGTTAGTTAACGTAAGACTCATCCATGATACATATGTCAATCGTCTCCATGGTGTTGAGTAGGCTTGCGGTAGGCAGAATAATGAAGTCCTTAGCCCTCAGATTTAAATATGAATCCCCAGGACCTCTTGATATTTTACCTTTTATATGGTAAAAACATCTCTGTGGATATTAATATATTTACAAAACCTTGAGATAAAACAACTGTCAGATTTTCTAGATGAATCCAATCAAATTATGTAATGCCTTCTAATAGGAGAATGTTGCCCAGATACAGTAAAGAAAGAGATGGCGTAGAAACGAGACAAGGGCAGCTTGGCCCTGCCGGATCTGAGACTGGAAAAGATCACAAGTTTGGTCACGTGGCTGCTACCCCTGTAGTATCTGAGATCTTAAGAAACCTCCATTTTGCCCTTGTACCTTGTGCTCTGCTAACTTTGAGTTTTTTTCCTATAATTCTTGGCCTCTTGTTTTAGAGGATTCTTTCTTTTCTTTGGGGCAACTAATATTTTCTAATAATTTTCAATAAGCACAATAGGTAAATTATTGTAGATGTTGAGGAACTGAAAGCTGTGAACTGATAGAGCAGGGGTTGGAGTTAGCCCTGGATTCTAAGGGTACTTCTGCCCCTCACTGACCATATAAATACCACAAGTAAGTGAATTTCCCTAAGGTTTATTTTTCAAGTAGTAAAAGGTGGTAAATAATAACAGTTTTGTTGTGAGGACTAAATGAAATATTATGTCAGGTATTTGCTCGATGCAGTGTCTGGCCTACAGAACACTTAAATGTTGAAATTATTATTATCATCAATAGTAACAAATGGCTGCTTTTTATTATTTCATATTTTCAAATATCAGCTTCCCTTTGCTGAATACATCTATTTATTAAACATGATATGAGCAATAAGTCCAGGAAGAATTTCTGTTATTAGTCAATGGAGTTGTTCTTTTGGGGCTTGCTGAGTGAGTAGATTGTGCTGTAATTCGGAGAAAGCTAGTACTTTAGCTTCTTCCAAATGAATGTCAGATTCTGTTGCTGACAGAACTCCATGACTTTTGCATCACATTTCACCTGCTTAAATTTGCTAAAATTAAGCTCTCAAAGTTAACATAAGATTTCTAAGACAGAGTATACCCTCTGAAAACCTGCATTCCTTCTTAAAACTAGAAATTTGGAAATTAATCAAAATATCAGGGAAGCTCATGAATAAATCAAACAATAGAGATATGTATACAGTTTGATATTCCTGGTCTGCTCCCTTTTCAAGTGCTAATTTGCAATGTAGAGTTCTCACCCAATTATTGGTATCCTGGAGAAACAAGGAAATTAAAGGAATTCTCTGGTTTGTATCTTATGTGTTTATGAGAGTAGATGTGATTTGAGTTACTGCTATTCCAATTGTGAAGCAAATTAGTCTGAGAGTAGCCTGGTATTAGCTCAGCCAACCTTGAAAGGACATGGAAATCCTGGTGGGATAAAGGGGCCAGGTACCTGTTTCAACTCAGTTGCTTCTTGTATGGCTGGTGTAGGTGTATTATTTGCTGATGGCCTTTTGATGTGAATCACTGCCCAGATGTCTGTGAGGATGGCCATTCAAGCTGCTGCTTCATCTTTTCTTGTTTTGATATACTTAGTTCCAACAAAGGCTGGAACTGGGTTTGCCTGGATTCCATTATCAAGGCTCTAAAAGTTGGCCCATCATCTATGGCAAACAAAAATGTGACTTAAATTAGTACACAGGGAGCCTTTGAGAGTTAGTAACTGCTGATACCACTAGTTTTCCAGGTTCTATGTGTGAATTAATACAATATTTCATCTCTACCATAAACCCAGTTTATATGAACAAAGACAACAGAGAAGAGACAAAAGGAATTAATAGCTGTTAAAAAATATCTTTTTAGAAAGACTTTAGTTTTCACTATAATGAAATAGCAATCAGAACTACAAACATTTAACCTCATTCTACTCACGTTTTAATTATTCCACAGAACTCTCCTAGCCTGTCCCAACTTTATTTCATCCAAAACAGTTCTGCTTTTTGCTGTCTTATCTTGTTTTCTAATGAAAATTCTGCACATTTTACTAATACAATGCTGGTCAAAACATTTTTAAATCACTTTGATGAGACTTTCACCTTTTGAAGGCACTACATTTAATAACATAAATTGAAGAGTCCTGTGACTTGGATATGGAGTATCACCCAAATGTCTGACATGGTAGAGGCTTGGTTGGTCCCTACCCAATGACACTATTAAGAGGTGTTTGGGTCTTGTGAATGACACTGGTATTAGGAAATGAGGCTTGGGTAGATGAAATAGGCCACTGGGCTGTGCCACTGTTTTATACCCAGACCTTCCTCCCCACTGATCCTGGCATGAGATAAGCAGTTTTCTTCTGCCAACCCACATACCATGGTATATTGCTCCACCACAGGCTAGTAACACAGATCCACATGAACTTAGCACAGCCTGGAACCTCTGAGGCCAAGAACTGGACTACATCTTTCATCCTTTAAATTACTTTCTCTGGGATTTTGTCACAAAGGAAAGAAGCTGATTGATGCAAATTTTCATGTTCTCAGAGGTGATACTAAGTCAGGTCAATTTAGGGTCTCATTGTGTGCAGATTCTTACGCTTCCCTCTCCTGGTACATATGCATTGAAACCCACACTGACATCCAGCACATGCTGTTGGGCAGCTTAGTAGTGAAACCCCAACAATAGCTCTGCTGAGTCATCAAGGTCATCAAAAATCAGAATTTTTCTTTGCCTATGTAATTTTTTAAAGAATTGAAATACAAACATAAGATGAAAATAAATGTTTCTCAGAAATGCGTATTTCTAGAAACATGTACTAACATTTTGAACATGCTATTAAAGATGCAGTGAGGTACTGTGTGTGGGGGGCTGCTCAGCATTCAAGAGCACTTGCTGCTCTTTCAGAGGAACCAAGTTTGGTTCTCAGCACCCTTGTCAGGAGGGCCACAACTGCCCATAACTCCAACTTCAGAGGATCTGATGCCCTCATCTGGCCTCCATGGGCACCCACGTTCATGTGGCATACTCACATGCAGACACACACATGCACATAAAATTAAATGAATTACAGGTCAGGCATGGAAGCATAAACAGGCAGATCTCTATGAGTTTGAAGCCAGCATATTCTCCACAAGAAGTTTGCGGCCAGCCAGTACTCCATAGTGAGTCTCTCTCTAAATAAACAAATCAATGAATAGACAAGGCTACAGTGAGGAACTTATGCAGTTATACGTGGGAAATAGCTTGTCTAGCAGAGTGCCAACAGATGCCTCACCCAGGATATGTCCAGCTCACTGGAGGATGTTTTGGAGGTTAATGGGAACAAAGGAATCAGGAGTCCTCTGTCTTCTCTGTGTGGTCAGCAAATCAGAGCAGTTAGGGGGCCTCATGTTAATTATTGCCACTCAAGTGTCAAACTGCGTATTTGTCATTGGGAAGGCATTTTGGAGCTCTCAAATTATGCAGCCTCCTCTACATCCACATGCGTATTAGTGTCTCCTTAATTCTTCTTTTGGGGTCATTATTATACTTATCTATAGAAGTCTTTCTCTTTGGTATACATTGTACTCTGTTTTATGAAGGTGATTTAGCCTTGATCTGTCTTTTCTTCCTCCTCTCTAGTGAGTTCCTTGACATCCAAATACATTCTAAAATTATATTTTCTATTTCTTTTTGGCCTTTCATTGCAATTACAACTTAATTATAGAGAATTTCAGTTTCTCAAATCAGATACTGTATAAATTCAACTTCTAGCCTATCTACACATACTATTTTTAAATCTTGAAATATAAAATCAGTTTCTTTTTAATTTTGAATTTCCTCAAATTCTAATACTCAGCTTACATATAATTGGTCAGCAATTTCCTTTATAAGTGCATATTTTGTTATGTTTTGTCTCCTCGTATGTACTATTTCTTCCTCCTCCTCCTCCTCTTCCTCCTCCTCCTCCTCCTCCTCCTCCTCCTTCTCCTCCTCCTCCTCTTTCTCTTCTTCTTCTTCTCTGTCCTTTTTTGAAGCAGGGTCTCCCTGTAGCTCCAGCTGACCTGGAACTCATTATGAGGACAGGGCTAGCCTTGAACTCATAGAGGTCCACCTGCCTCTGCCTCCTGAGTGCTGGGATTAAAAGCGTGAACCACCACACCCAGCTTATTTTGAGCTTCTTAACAAATTTAATATATTATTTTCAAAATATAGTAGATTCACATGTTTAGCAATATGTGTTTAGTAATTGGCCTTGTAACTAAAGTTTATGGAATGTTTATTGTATCACAAAAACCAACTAAATAATTTCCTCACGTAAAGTGATGGAAAATCTGTAAAATGAGATATATTGTATGCTCTCACCTTTATTTACAAACTAGGAATTGAGGCAAATAGAGAGTAGAAACTGGGACAATAATCACAGGGTTAAGCGGTAAGTAGTTTCATCTCTTTAAAATGTAACCTTAGACAGTCTGGCCCTGGATACACCCACTTTACCCATCAAGTATTCTACAACTTTATAAATAATACATTTTTAATAGCGTATGTGGAGAACTGTGGGATTTTAAACAGACACTCATGGAATTTAATAAATAGAGATAAAATAGAAGTTAGGAAGTAATTAAGAAAATATGTGTAAGCTTCTACTCCTTCCTTGCTGAAGTCCAGTGGTGCCTTGGACACTCTATGTACCATCACATGGTATGTGAATAATGTTGGAAAGATTGTGTAAGCCAGTAAATATTTCAATTAATACTGACCCAGTCTCTCTCTTTAATTTAGTCATGGAATCTTCTTTTTTATTAAAACCTAGGCAATAAGAGTAAAAATTTGGGAGGCAAAAATAACATATACTTTAAAAGAATATAGATTATTAGTTCAAAAACTTCTAGAAGCAGAAGAATTTCAGATCATGCATGTCTATCCTATGAAAAGCGACAGCCCATTGTTCACAGAGTACATGTTCCATTGATATTTAATAACATTGCTGTTGATGGATTATTAGACTATCCTAAATATTCTATATTCTTGATAATTTCAGCAGTTTTATCTTTGCTCTTGTTTCCCCTTGAAATTCATAGATGTAGGTTTTTAATGTAATGTTACATTGCAAGCATCCTGTCCCCTTATTCCTGAACTAAATCCCCAACACTGCATTAGATTTCTTGAACTGCTGATGGTTATGTGAAAAAAAAAAAATTAAGCAGACAAAGCAGCCCAAAGTGCTTTGTGGGAACTGTGATATCTTTCTGAGTGATATTGTCTTCAGCTGTAAAATAAACCTAGTGCCTTGAATACAAAAGGTATTCTGTTATTTCATGAAAAAGGGTTGAGGAGTGTGAATAGGAGTTAGAGTCCATAAGTGGAGTTTATGGACTGGAGAGATGGCTCAGCAGTTAAGAACACTGGCTTCTCTTCTTGCAGAAGACCCAGATTCAAATCCCAGCACCCACATGGTGGCTGACAGCCATTTTTAACATCAGTTCCAGGAGATCCGATGAGCTCCACCAGCATTGAACAACATGGGTGCACTTAAATGCACTCAGGCAATACACATATATGTAAAATAAAAATAATAAATAAAATATTTTAAAGTTGAATGGGGATGTTTTGTGCTCTAAAAATCAAAGACACTTTGATTTTTAAAATTTGGCCTTGAGTGTCAAATAAAATCTGAGGATTTAGTGATCAACTTTTCGCTCCTTCCCTCAATATGGATCTAAGACACCCAACGGTATTTTTTCATGCTACAATCATGTTATAGGGTTGATCAAGATCAAAATTCAATTTTAGCTGGTCACTCTGAAGTTCTCAAGGTGTTTAACATGGAAGTCTATCTACATTTTAAGGTGCTTTTCAAATAAGAACTGTTCACCTGTCCATGCAGAATCCTGTCAAGCTGACTGATAACATGGATAGGATTTCTGCTTATTATTCAATGGCATGCCTTGCATTCATCCAATTTCAGTTTGCATTAAGGAAAGAATTTAATATTTCCACCGACTCTACTTAAAAGCTGGCACTTGACAACCATCTTCCTTCAAAATAGAATTTGAGAAAAAAATATGTTTGAGGGTGACTATGAAAGTATCTGTCTTCTTTGCCCAACAATCTAAGAATGGGCTATCTTAAAGAAAGTGATTATCATTGACATATTTCAATTTCTTCAATTTACATGTGCAATGACAGGTCTTGGAATCACTCTAGAGGGGAAAAATCTGAGTACTGTCAACTTTTTCCAAAATTTAATGAAGCCTGAAGAGTTGAAACTTAGCAAGTTTCTATCACAAAATATCATATGAATTTTTCTTCCACAAAGTGTCAAAAAGTCTTTTTCTGGGTCTTTTGGATCTTACCCAAGATTCACATAAGATTGTGAATGTGTAAATAGGAGCATAGGATCCCTCATTGAATGCTTTCTTATTTTGTGTGCGCACAGTATCTTCTCGAAATGATTCAGTTTCTTAGTTTAGTAGTTATGCTTCCAGATATAATCCCCTTACTTCTAATGATGTGGTCTCATTAGGATACTGACTCTGTGACAGGAAATCAGTGATTAAACTTTCATTCACACAATTTCTTCGTCAGTCGTCCGAGCAGGTGTCAGCATTATTTTTTGTTGGTATTTTGCTCAGTGCCTGGACTATTAATCAGTTAGTATGAAAAAAACTGAAATGATTTATTATCTCTACTTTGGACACTACATATTTGGGGAATTTTTCATAGCATTTAATGTAATAAATAATTTGCTCTAGGTCATTAAAAACAAGAAGGTCAGGTTTTTTGTTTTTCCTGACATAGCAGAACCCCGATGAAGTGTAAAAGCAAGGTGATTTCATCTACGGTGAAATCTGCTGTGTGATAAGAGTTATGTAAACCATTTTATTCACATGGGAGCTTCAGCTCAAAGAAAACACTAGTGAGTTTATTTCATCTTACCATGTGCCAGTAAAATCATAACAGTTTTCCTAAAATTATTACTGTTATATTTTATGCAGAACATGAATTTTTTATAAAAGCACTCAGTTGGAACATAATCTAATAATTTTCTAAATGCTGTAAGTCCTTCACTCAGAGTAAAACCTACAATGCTATTCAGGACTTTTGTCTATTGGTGTTTACGACTGAATTCTCTTATTGATGTAGTCTTCAAGCTTAACCATTCATTCAGATTTTTAATTCATTATCATCTACTTCTAAGAGTCTCATGATTTTTCTTTTCCTGCTTCAAGCTTTAAATTTTCCATCATATTTTCCCATGAAGTATATTGCCAGTCTCTTGGATCATACACTCTTTCTCTCTTTCTCTCTCTCTCTCTCTCTCTCTCTCTCTCTCTCTCTTCTCTAGCCTTTTCATTCTTATGAAATTACTCTCATTTTAGAAATCAAAAATTTGGGCAACTTTATTATAAGTTTATGTTAAGATTTTATTTCAGACTTGCAAAAGAGGAAACTTGCCTAGCCAAGTGAAAGATTCATTTTGGTAAAGCCAAATTCAAAGTAAAAAAGAGTGATAAGGTAATCATTACTAGTTAAATAATTCTCTGGATAAAGAAGAGACCTTACTGTTTACACAGAAACCAGTAATCATTTTAGCAGTATTTAAACTTCATCTCAGAAGAAGGATGTGAATTTCTTTATTACAGAATGTTTTGTGCCAGATCAGATTTGATGTAATTTTTCTTTACTAATTAATACAAATAAAAGATTATTAAATGAAAATTTACACTTTGTTTCTGTTTTAAAATCAACTTTAGTGGACAATATTTGACACATAATAAGCTGTAACTGTACTGCGTATTCTTTTTTATTTAGGAATATGCAAACATCTTGGAACAACCACTGTTTTCAAAATAGTGAACATACTCACAACACTCAGCTATTTTCTTGGATGTCTTTTAAGTTCTTTCTTCCTGTTTCCAGACCCTCTTCTCAAACCAGTCTTTATGTGCACATATATTCCCTTTGTTGTAATAAAATGCCTCAGTTTTGAATGACTGGAACATGTAATTGGCATACTTGTAACTTTTAAAGAAACCTCAAAACTGGTTTCCTAACTGATTGTATTACTATACATTTGCATTAACATCCTATAAAAATTCAGGATTTTCAGTCCTCTTGCCAACCTTTAGTTTGATCAGTTTTTTAAAAATCTTTCTATGTTGAAGATTGAGCTCCATTCCCATCCTTGATCAGTTTTTTAAATTTTAGCCCAGTAAAGTACCTTTATAGTCATATCTCATACTGGATTTTCTAAAAAGCTTTATTTATTTGCATTTTTATGTGCTTGTGTGTTTCTCAGTATGTATGTATGCACATCCACCATACGTGTACAGGTACCACTGGGGTCCTGAAGAGGGCAGAGGATCTCCTGGACCGAATTTACAGGCAGTTGTGACCTGCCAGCTGCAGTTGTTAGGAACTGAACCATGGTCATCTACAAGAGTAGCAAGTTCTCTGAACTGCTGGGCCATCTCCCCAGGTCTAATGCAGTTTTTAATGCTTTATTCTGAGGATTAATTTCAGGTGCTAGTTTGGAATTCATGGGGTTTCTTCAGTGAAATATGAGTTCAGATATCCTACTGAATTTTTAAATATTAGGTGGTTTTCTTATGATTGGTGTTTTAGAATTCTCTGTGTATTTCTTATGTAAGTCATTTATATACACTGCAAACAGCTCCCCTCTGTAGCTTGTCTTTTTACTGCCTTAACAATATCTTTCTTTTTTCACACAAAAAAATTACATGTTGATTAAATATATGTATTGATTTTTAATACATCATGATTTTGATATATCTAAGAAATTTTTACCTAGTAGAAACATATAAACATTTTATCCCATGTTTCCTTCTGGAAGCTTTCTAGTTTTGGTTTGTTCTATGTTATATAGCTCTACAAAATTCATATACTGATATTTTCTACCAATATGATAGTATTAAAAGATATGAATTTTAGGTAATGATTAAGTTATAAGATATCCATTCTCAATATTTGAATGTTTACTGTAATTCGGTCCTTGTATTCTTTAATGAAAAAATTCAAGAGAACTTAATAAAGTGATGAAGTAAGGTTTACTAAAGATAAATTCTCCCCAACTGAGAACAGGTTGACTAAGAAGAAAGAAGCGTTTGTACTATCAACATTTACTAACTTTTAGGGAGTTTCTACTAAAGCCCACCTTTTCAATCCTTGGAGGAGGTTGTTGTTTAATGATTGACAGTTACATGGGCTATATAAGCGTTTCTCAACTTTATATGCTTTTACTCATAAGCCCCTAAGTGTTACCTACAGCCAAGGGAAAACAGCGACAGTTGTAATGGGATGGTGATGTCCAGATTTCTTCCTTTTATTTGCCTTTACCTGTGCTGAAAATCGTCTCTCTGTGTATGCATTCATTTCTGGAATTCTGGTCCCTTGAACTAATGGTTGTCTTTTTTCACAACAGAACTTTATTTGGTAACTTCATACATTTTCATTAATCTTGTAACTTTGTCCTTATACATAATAGCAGATGGAGGGAGCGATTCTAGTTTCTTTATATTCCCATATGAGCATTAGTATTCTACAACAATATCCATCGGGTTTACGACTGTATTAAATATATAGATTAGTTTATAGAGACTTAATTCATTTTTATATAGTTCTGTGAGAATTTCATAGATACTCATTTCTCTCCCCACTTCAACTCTTCCCATGTTCCGCTCTCCATACTCCCTCTCAATATCCTGACTACCTTTAATTATTATTCTTACACACACACCCTACTAAGTTCATGTACGTGTGCTTATGACGAACTACTTAGATTTACTAACCTAGCAGGGATATTATCTAGTTTTTCTAGAGAAAACTAGATTCTTCCTCTCCTGGGAATTAAAAAAAAAAAACTGATTGCCAGCAGCTCTTGATCCAGAGATGAGACCTTGTGACATTCCTCCTATCCATGTTGTTATGTCGGATGATGTCTTCATTATGTAGGTATTGTATAGGCAACCATATAGTTGAGATTTCTATACCTGTTGAAAAAAGAAACTTCTTCGCTGAGGGATGAAAGCTATACTTATCTTTGGGCTTAAGGATAAGTTTTTAGAATGCAGTTAGAAATTGTATTGGCAATAGCAGGTTCTCTCAGGTCTAAGACCTCTCCAGCCAGAAACTATAATGTCTACAAAGATATATGTTAAGCTTATCAGTTTCAGAAACTTAATTCTCAACAATATCAACAATAATGAGTTTTGCAACTCAGGAGCATAATATACCTCCTCATTTATATAGATTGTATTTATGTCTTCTCAGCAGTGTTTTGTGGTTTTCAATGTTCATGTCCTATAAATATTTCATGCAAAATTTATCTTCAAGAATTTCATTTAGTTTTGTTCTATAATATATAGTATTAGG
Source organism: Eospalax fontanierii (assembly GCA_035773235.1). Lineage (NCBI taxonomy): Eukaryota > Metazoa > Chordata > Mammalia > Rodentia > Spalacidae > Eospalax > Eospalax fontanierii. Next base: position 21,487,643 of record CM069541.1, on the reverse strand, counting down.
GTGGGTCTTTCCAAGTTTCAGTGACATAGCATTTTTTTACTTGATTAAAGTAGAACAGATATTTGTTCATAGTTCTTGTGTTTTATAACTTTGCTGAATTCTTGCTTCAACCTATTTTAGTGTATTTGTGTAGGTTGCCACGTTTTTTTCTACTAAAATAATCATGTTCTCTGCAAGCAGATAAAACACTTCAACCTCATCTTTCCAATTTGAATGTCTTTATCTCTTGTCACCTTGAACTCACATAGCAGAGCCACCAGCAGAGCCACTAAATAGATCATCCAATATACTGTTAAATAGTAGCAGAGAACTTTACATTCTTGACTTTTTCTGATTTGAAAATGAAATTATTCAGATTGTTTTTGATATTAAGTGTATTAACAGCTTTGTAGATATTGTTTGTGAAAGTGAGTTACATAACTTTCCGTTTGCTTAAAGTTTTATCAGGGATGGATGTTGGGACTGTCAGATAATTTTTCTCTTTCTGTTGGGGTTACCATGTGGCTTTTCTTCTTTAACATGTCAGTGTGGTTAATATCATTGCATGGGTTATTTTCCAGATGTTATGCTGATCTTGAGTTTCCTGGATAAGAACTTCTTAGTCATGTTGTACTAACATTTTGTAATTAATATTTTTGTTTAATCTTTGAAAATTTCATAAATGTGAACAATTTATTTTGATGATATCTACCACCATTCCTCCATCTACCTCCCTCCTGGGCAGCCTAACATATCTCCCTTCCAACTTCATGTCCTCTTTTTAATTGCTTATTATTTTTTAGAATCCACTTATTCCAGTTTGTACTGCCCATTTGGACACAAGTGTATGGTCATCCACAGGAGTGTGCCAAACTCTGACAAAAAGAAATGACTCACCTCCCGCAGTCAACTGCCAGTAGTTCCTCAGCTAGGACAGAAATTCTCCTCACTCTTCATAACGACATTTTTATTTTTAACAAAACAGCACAATTTTATTTTCTGACAGGGAATTTTTCTACTGCTTCATTCGGGATTTTTCTCTCAGACAATATGAGTCTCAGAACTGGACCATTTGGCCGTTTCTCTTCTTGTCTCCATCCAGTTCAAAATGCTTGCAACCTTTGGATGGCCAATGTCATCTGGGACCTGCCGTTGGACTCAACACTCGCCTCCAGCACAATTGTCTTTGTGACTTTGGCCTTCTTTCGGAAAACTGGCTTTGTCTGTCCACCATAGCCACTCTGTTTGTGACCACAGCACCGGTTTTATTTTTGGAGGTACAGTGAATCCTTGCCCTTCTTATACTGGGTCACTGTGTGAGACAGAGGCTTGCCACACTACTTACAAAAAGTCCTTCTGGTTTCAGGAAATTTACCATCTTTGCAGCAGAGCTGTCTTACCCAGTGAAACCAGATGCCTGCCGTCTGCGGCCGCAACCTCCAGCCTGTGATGAGCCCATGCTGGAATTTTTAACTGACTCTTTCTTGTACAGAAGACCTGTTTATACCTTCTTGGATACAATTTTCTGAAATGTTGCATGTAGATTATACTACTTTAAATGTTCTTCCCTTAACCACGTTTGCCACAGATTTTCTTGATTTTTGTTATGTGAAAAATCACAATAATTTTCTTTTTAAGAACGTTATTGGACTAGCTCTGCCTTTCCTTCCCCCTTTGGCCCTCCACCGTGATAGCCTTCATCTCATTCCACTCAGAAATTAGTTATGAGGCGCTGCCCATCTCAGTGTCCATTCTAAAGATGAATTTTATATAGAATCTCTACAAAAGCTTAGGTAGAATAGGGGCTACACGTGAGGGGAAGACGCACACTTTTAAAATAAGTCATGCTCAACACGGAAACTATAACAAGCTATGAGAAGAATCCTTACCTTTAACCTCACATGTAGCCCTGAAGCTAAGGCTGGTTTGCTAGATAAACAAAACATGCCAACTTATGGTGGTGCAACCAGCATGACTTGATGTGTGTGAGTATTTTCCCTGCATGCCTTGCAGTGCCCATGAAGGCCAGAAGATGGTGTTGGATCCCCTGGAACTGGAGTTAGGAACAGTTGTTAGCCATCAACCAGGTTCTGGATGACAAACCCAGGTCCTGTGCAGAAGCAACCAGTGCTCTTAACCCTGGGCCATCTTCCCAGCCCAGGGGTCTACATTTCTAAAAGTCATAATGACAGCCATTTGTGTGAGCTCAAAATGTAAATGCTTGTTTTTCATATATGATGATTTTATTTGTTTGTTTGTTATTGTGTGTGTGTGTGTGATGTATGTATGAACATGGGCACACATGTCATAGCACATGTGTGGAGGTCAGAGGACCTTTAGGAATGGGTTCTCTCCCCTCAACGTGCTGAAGCAGGATCGCTGCTCCTGTTTCTGCTATGCTGCTGCATGCTCCAGGCTGGCTGGCCCACAAGCTTCCGCCTCAGTCTCCTGTCCCCAGCACCAATTTCACCGGAGTTCTGGCCTAACAGATGTGTGCCATCTTATCTGGCTTTTCGCATGAATTCCAATATTGAACTTAGGTGGTCAGGCTTCTGTGGCAAATAAGTTACCCACTGAGTCATCTCCTTCACCAAGGCTATCTTTTGGAAGAAGCATTTCAAACAAAAGTATAGAGGTAAGGAAGTGTGTTCCATGAAGCCACAGCTGTCTGGATTTAACCAGTGTTGGCATTTTGTTATACTTTATTAAAACTCTTTTGTTTGTGTTTTTCTTTAAACCACATCTTTATAGATGATGTGGAACATTACCTTGAAATCTTGTCTGATTTTCTTCCACTCTCTTCTGCCACTGTTGTGACTAATGAACTGAATTGATTGTGTAGTTATATTATTGCAGTATACAAAATATTATTGGTGTAACTGTTTCTAGGATTTCTGTCGCATGCACCTGATTTTTTTCTACATGCATAAACATTCTACACTCTTAATTTCACTTTATAGAAAGTCATAAAGCCAAAATTTCCAACTTTATCCTGCTCTAGTTTTGTTTGATCAATGCACACCTTTAGTATTTTCGAAGAATTTTTTCAGTCAAATTCACAAAACTTTATCAAACACAGACTTATGGGATTTATCTAGGTTTTTAAAATTTTCCCTCAGCAATATTAATTTTTTATTATACATGTATTTCACATTGTGTCATGATTGACAAACCTCTTTTAAACTTGAAGTTATGTTCCAAGTTCACAAGACCATTGAAAGAATGCATTTTCTTCTACTGTAGGACCCGTGGGGGCTCTATCTTCAAGTTGTAGGAGGGAAATTCTCTGAAGCTTGGCTCTCTTTCACAGGCTCAGCTGACTAGGCCAGGCCCATCTAGAACTCTCTTTCTTTGCTCAACAGTTAAAGATGGATTTGTAACTTTGAAAGTGATGTTCAGTCATGACCCCCAGTCTCTACACTGACAGGGTGAGGCGTCTATCAGACATACGTAGCACAGGAAGTGAACTGTGGAGGTTTAGTTATGGTTCAAACTATAAATCATATGCATTCTTTAATTATTTTTTTTAATTTTTATGGTTTTAGGTGTTTTAATTGCATTTAAAAAGATTATTTCCTAATTGTTTCCTCTTAGTAGAGAGAAAAAAAATTACTCTTTTTGTATATTGACCTTTAATTCTACAATCTTGCCACAGACTTGACTTACCTTGAACTTAGGGAGAACTCAACACTTGACCCCAAAGTGTTATGTTAACTGTGAGGACAGTGCACTCAGTTACTCCTCATTACACATATTATCAAGTCATTGTTAAATTTTATCATAAGATTTTTTTGTTTGTTTTTGCTTTTAAAAGATAGAGTCTCCCTGGAGCCCTAGATGGCCTGGAATTCCCTATATAGACCAGGCTGCATGGATCTCACACATAGCCATCTACCTCTGGCTTCTGGGTGCTGAGATTAAAGGTGTGTGCACCTGCCTGACCCATGATCTTTATATTTGACCTTTAAAAGACTTCATGGAGGTGGCCAGAGAAATGGCTCAGTGGTTAAGAGCACTGGCTGCTCTTGCAGAGCATGTAGGTTCAGTTCCCAGAACCTACATAGTTGCTAAGAACTGTCTGTAACTCCAGTTCCAGGGGATCCAGCACCCTCTTCTGGCCTCCATGGGCTCTGCACAGCATGGGTGAACTTACATTCATGCATGCAAAACACTCACAGAATAAAAATAAATAAATCCAAAAAATTTTTAAAAGACTTAATGATAAATCATGTTCAAATATTAATCTAAAATTCCTCTTTCAGGATTAAGCACCACTTAGACATGGTGTGTGTGTGTGTGTATATATATATATATATATACATATATGTATATATATATACATATATATGTATATATATAAGGGATTTTATTTGATATTATTGATTCGATATCTATATTCATTTTATAACTGAATTGTTGTATATTTCACACAAGACATGTCAATCAGTCTTAATCATCTTTATGCCCCCTTCCACACCAGCATCCCTCCATACACAACAACTGGTATCCATACAGTCATCTGTGTTAAGGCCTATTGTGTCAAGTTAGTATCCCCAGACATTCTTCAGAGCAAGCTCATCTGCTGAGATCCTTTCAGCCTGTCTAGATTCCCTTGCTTTAGGAAGATCAGCTACCCCTCATCCAGAAGTACTCAGTTGCCAACACTTCTTCATCTAAGATTTAGGTCTGCTGTCCATTCCCCTGTTCTATGATAGGTTTTTATCTACTTGGTTTTGCATGGGTCCCACATATGCTTCCACCGTGGATGTAGGTTTATAGGAGCAGGACTCCAGGAACTTGTAGGAGCCTATCTCCATATGGTCATACACCACCTACCTGGTTCTCATAATCTTTCTGCTCCCTGTTCCTGGGTAGGTGAAGGAGCATCATTCTGCAGACTGTTCATCTCTATCCTTTGGCCATTTTTGACCTTTTATATTCCTGACCCTCTGTTCCATGAGAGGACTTCCTTAATGAGAATCGAGGCATTTATTAGTGACCTCTTTACCCCTTGTTCTATGTTCTGTGGATCTTAGGTGCAGCAGTTGCATTGTAGATGTGCCATTTAGGCTTGGACAATTCACAGACACTGTCTGTGTGTGACCAGTTGCAATACTGTGTAACAGGCTCCCTCTGATGCAAAAGAAGTTGTTTGATGAATGGTGACTGGAATATTTGTGTCTACATCTAAGAATACATATGTTGCACATAGTAAGAAATTATATTAGTCTAGGAATGTGACAGTCTTGTAGTTTTCTTTAAGCTCAATGATCACTCCAGCCATGTGTATTTGGCTTTGTTTACAGTATCACACATGAATGTAGTCCCATTGAATGAGCTTTAAGTTCAATTAGATAGCTGTTAATTGCCTCCACGGCAAGGTCTCACTAGTGCACTAATGTTGTGTGCAATATGGTGGTCACTGATGTGGTCATTTGGTCTTCAAGCTCGTGTTGGACCACCAATTGTTACTGTCCCTTAGTTTGCATGCTGCTCTTCAGAACTATGAGAGTGAGCCTTCAGGGGAAGTGGCTTCCAGGTCAGTTCCAGCTCCATTGCTCCAAATCCTGTATCTGAAGTATGCTCTGTATTTAGCAATGGGGTCTTACCTTCAATTCAAGGCAATCAAGGGCTGTGGCTAGAGCCTGTGTAATCTTGGGAGTCTCATCTCTTGACTACTCTGGACAACAACTCAAAAAAAAGGTTTTTTTCTGTCTGGCACTGTTTCTTGTTTTATAGCCTTCAGCTGTACACATGGATCCTATAGAGGAGATATTGTGTATGTAATTTGTCAAGTTCATTCCTTTCCTTTACCTCCCAGTTTCTTCCCATTTTCCTGGCTCTTGTAGTTACATTAGGATATAAATTCACACATCAGGATTTGGTGATGGATCCACAAATGCGGGAGAACATATGTTGCTTGTCTTTTTGAGTCTGTGCTACTTCACTTAGCAGATCAGGTTCTAGTTCCATCCATTTACCTGCAGAAGTCATGATTTTGTCTTTCTTTACTGCTGAGTAGAACTCCATCATGAAAATGAACCACATTTTCGTTATCCACTCATCACTTGAGGGACACTTAGTTTGCTTCCATCTCTTAGCTATTGTGAAAAGAGCAACCAGAAACACGAATGTACAAGTATCTCTGTAACAGTATGTGTTCTTTGGGTATATACCAAAGAGTGGTATAACTGGGCCAAATAGTAGATTCATTTTTAGTTTGTAAAGAGTTCTCCACACAGCTTTCCATGGGGGTTGCACAAATTTACAAACCCACTGGCATTGGGGTATTTGACAAAGAGGCCAAGAACACTCACTGGAGAAAAGATAGCATCTTCAGCAAATGGTGTTGGCAAAACTAGATTAGATCTCCATCTGTGGAAGAAAGAAACTAGACCTTGTACAAAAGTCAACTCAAAATGGACAAAGACTTCAATGTGAAACCTGAAACTCTGAAACTATTAGAAGAAAATATTCACAGTAACTTACAAGATTTGGGAGTAGGAAAGGACTTTATAGTCAGACAGCAGTTGCTCAGGAATTAAGGTCAATAATCAACAAGTGGGACCTCACTAAACAAAACTTCTGTACAGCAAAGGAAACAACCAAGAGAGTAGAGAGAAAACCCAGAGTTGGAAAAAGATCTTCACCAGCAACATATCTAACAGAGGTTTAATACCCAGAATATATAAAGCACTCAAAAAACAAAGAATCAAGAAAACAAGTGACTCAATTAAAAGATGGGTTAAGGACCTGAGCAGAGAATTCTCAAAAGAAGAAATAAAGATGACTGAGAAACTTATTAAAAACTGTTCATCATCACTAATAATTAGGGAAGTGGAAATTAAAACCACTTTAAGATTTCATCTTACCCCAGTCAGACTGGCTAAGATCAAGAGAACAAACATTACCGAGTACTGGAGAGGATGCGGGGAAAGAGGATGCTCATTCACTGCTACTGGGACTGTATGTTTTCATAAGACTGTTTAATAGACTTATTTTATCTAAATTGTCACATTTATTATCATAAAATTATTCACAAGACTCCCTCATTGTCTTTCTAATGGCTTTATGGTCTATTGTGGTACCTTTTACTGTGAATATTTGCATCTTTTATTTTGTTCTTATCATACATCCTAGTTTGCATTCATCAATTTTATTATTTCTCTCAAAACAACTTTGGACCTTCTTAATTTTCTCCATGAATTTTCTGTCTCATCAATTCTTGCTTTCGCTGTTATTGTTTTCCTTCTTTTGTTTAGTTTTAATTTGATCATCTCTTTTTAGTGTCGTAGGATGGAAATCTTGGTCCATGATTTGACACCTTTCTTCTTTCCTATGAAAATATTTAAAATCTTGATGTAACTAGATCCTATCCCACATATTTTGACGTGTCACATTTTCTTTTTCTCCTAGTGAAATACATAAAATAGGAGATTAATCGGTGTGTGCATTGGGAAGGGCCAAAGGATTCCAGTGACCTCCCAAGTTCATTGTCAGGGGCGTTTACATGAACCTTGGGGTTAAACAGAATAAGATTAGGGCCCAAGGTCAGTAGAAGTTCATAATTAAGCAGTGCTGGTCATTCTTGTTTCAGCTCAAGTTCAGCAAATTGGTCTGATGAGAAATTGGTATTATCAAACAACAGAAGCAACTGTGGAATAACCAAGGACTGCCCTTATGTGTTTCGACTCTCAAATATCACTGGCCTACACTGCTCACTCAGTGCCAAAAAACTGGCAACTTTTCTACTGTTTTATCATTTTTACAGTTGTGTTTCTTGTCAAGGCAGGAGAGCAGAAGGTTGAACATAACAGGAGAAGGAAGGAGGTAAGCTTCAGCTCAGAAAAGAGAGTGTGAGGAATTGACCCTTCATTTTCAGAAAACATGACACAGACATGAATGTGACTATTTGGTTGGCAAAGTTACAGGTTATAATCACACCAGAATTGGACATCTTTGCTCAGAGAACCAATCATGGAAAATCATCCGTGTTTGAGTCTCAACACTGGATTCTTAGCTGTTGATAGAATTACCCTAGATCTTACTTTGTACCACTTAAGGGGCCCCCTACTTAGCTCTCCAATGAAAATAATATCAGATGAATATTTGGGAAGATTGTTTCAAGTTTGCAGCTACTAAAAATGTAGCTGAATATACAAAATGGGTATCAGCAAAATACTATTAATAGCATAGTCAAATCACAGACTTTGTCACACTCTATTAAGACAGTTTTCTCCTTGTGTCTGTGCTTTTTTTAATTGGAAAAAGTAGTGAGAGAGATCATCTGTGTCTTTCAACAAATTGGGCTCCTGAGTTCCTGTACTCAGAAATCCTGTTTTAGTTTTTGCTGTTGTTGGCTTTGGTATTCTAAATAAAGTACTAAAAACCTTGCTCTTTAAAATCACGTGTATTGGAAATCTATATGGTTGTTTGGACATCATGCTGATCGTGCTGCAGAAGAACTGGTATCAGAATGACAGGAATGTCCTGGCTTTAAGAATTTGTCTAGATCCTTCTGTGATCCAAATGGCTTCAGATGTCATCTCACTTCCCCCAGACTAAGATCTTCCTCTATAGATTGAGCAATCAGCTCAAATTCAATCTATAAGCGTTTAATTGACAATGTAGCACTATCAATTAAGGTCATTGGAACCTGGCTGCAGTTTTTCTAAGGCCTTTTGTCTTTGGGCAAGTAACTTAAATGTTCAGATCCTTGCTTTCTTCACTGTAATGTAAGTACTGTTAAAATACATCTCATAATTTTTGATCAGATTAACTGAAATGCTATACCTAAAAGTACAAATAATACTTGGCAATCTGGGTGGTTGTGGATGGCTTTATCCTGATAGAAAAAAAGTGTGGCTTTTTTGTATGACTAGATGAAGGAGAAGAAAAAAAACCAGCACAGCAGTTTTGTGGAAACCTTCTGCTTTTTAGAAATCATTGACGAAGGTAGATTTGAAATTTCTGAGGAGGGACGTTTCATAACTTTGATCATTGTTAATCGACCTGTTCTACATTTCCTATGATATTTTTGGTGCTTGTTTATAAAAATGAGGAGCTTCCACACAAATCTTGCAAAATACAGGGAGCAGTCATTTAATATGTAGCAAGCTCATGCAGAAGTCTCCTCTGCTCCTAGTTTGCTGGCCACCTTGGGGGCTGTGCAGCATGCCTCCACGGGAAGATGAAACACATCTTCAAGAGCAACAAGCCAACAAGCACAAATCAATAGCCTATAGAATGTGTGTCTAAGTGCTGAGGGGATCTGCTGGAGCTTTCGTAAAAGCAGGTAGACCGACTCAAGAGAAGTAATGCCCAGTTTAACGAAAAACAAAGAAAACAGAATTTCACTGAAAATCTTTAGAGTAGTCCAAGACACAGAAGCACAGGATTTGTGCAGGTGTGGATTCCTTCTAATTTTGCTCAATTTTATTTTTATTCTGCTTAGTTTTAAATTCACATAGAATACTATTTTATGCCTTCTGCCTACCTTGGAACCTATCAGAAACTTATCAAAAACTCATCTAAAATATTTAATGATACTACTGAGATTTAATTTACCAAATAAAATACATTGAAATTCTACTTTTAAAAGAATAATAGTTCCTCCAGAACAAAATACCATTTGAAAAATAGTTTCTGGGGCAGCAAAATTGTTCCGCAGGTAAAAGAACTTGCTGGCAAGCCTGATGACCTGCATTCAATCCCCAGGATCCACACTATGGAAGAAAAGAAGGAACTCCCATGAGTTGCTCTCTGAACTCCACACATGCACCACACCATATGTATATGCATACACATGTATAGATACACATAGAAGCACACATACATACACATACAGAAATAAATGTAACAATAAATTGAAAAATAGTTTCTTGAAGATGATTAATTTCAACAGTCAGAAGAGGATAAAAAATAAAATGATAAAAATAGAAGAAAATTAAACCGCTGGGAAACTGTATCGATTAAAATAAAAATCACTTGTTTCTAAGAGTAGTTTCATAATCATCATATTCAACTCTGTTCATTATCTTCTCATTCAATAATATGGTTGGAAACAGATTAGTGAAAAACTATTTTGAGCATATTTTCATAAAGTTAATTGAAGTTGTAGTTTCAATGGAATTTCATAGACTTGGTATTTTCCATGATCTCTGTGTCAACAGTTACATTTCTTGTTTCTGTGACAAAATACGTGTTGTCAAAATCAGGCTAAAAAAAGAAAGATCTACTTCACCTTATAGCTTCATGGCTGGGGAGGTGCGCAGCAGGACCATGAGGTCAAGTCACGTCTGCCCTCAGAGAGCAGAGAAAGACGAATGCTGGTGCTTAGCTCTCTTTCTCCTTCTGTTGACTCCAGGACCTCCATCGAGGGGTGGTGTTGCCCACATTTAGAGTGAGTCTTCCAACCTTGGTTAACCCAATCTAGAAAACCCCTTACAGACAAAGCTAGAGCTTTTTCTCCTATGTGTGTGTAGATTTTTCCTAGTTGACAGTCAATATTAACTATCACATACATTCAAAGGACTGATTTGGGGGAGAACATGTGCATCTAAGTTTCTCTAAGACCTTTGAGGAAAAAAGTAGAACAATGCAGAGAGTGGATGTAGCAATTTAAGCTGAGCTGAGTTCATCTACTATCCTCTTGCAAACACAAATATAAAGTGTAGTTAGCATGGATGTGATACAAGTCACACAGGAGTTTGTATGATTCTTGTTATGATTGTTATGTTGGGAGCTGAGATTCCTTGTTAAACTCCAGAAATATGAAAATGTTATCAAACACAATTGAGTACATTTTCTAATGAGTGTCACCTCAACAAGGTAAATGAGATCATGGAAGACTTAAGCATGACAGAAAAATTACACCCAGTGTTCACCTCATATGTAATGTGTACATGGTCATATTTACAAGAGAACATATATCCTTAATTTTTGTTTCTTCAGTACTTTATTTCACTCATGGTATGATAGAGATACTTAAGTAAAATTTCTAGAATAAATAAATAATCTATTAAATAAATAAGTAACCAATAGTTAGCGGAAACTCACCGCTTCTGGAAAGGAAACTACACAGCACAATCCTTCTAAGAAACGATCAACAATGTAATTTCAGTTTAATAAAATAAAGCAACCATATAATTCAAGTGGTTATATCATTTTTACATTTTTTGTAATAGAAAGCAGAACCAATGTATCAGAAGGGCTACTAAGCCACAGATGGGTGCTTTTAAAGCTTTCAAAAATTCCTCACTTCAAAGCCATTTTTGGAGCTTGAAATTTATAAACGCTTTTCTGTTATCTGCTCCACCCATATGTGGCTTCTTCAATATCCTCCATGGCTGTCGAGAGACTAAAAAACATTGCCATTCATGAAAACAATCTTCTTCTATAAGATAAGTGATTTGATGGTATTCTGAATATTCTCAAAGCAGATAAGTAGAAAATTTTCTCATGAATAAAAGCAATTTGTATCTAGAAGCTAAATAAGGTTGTTGGCTAATAAATATCAAAACTTGGATTGACATTAAAAATTTTAAGCTGAGAGAGAGAAAAAGAGAGGGAGAGAGAGAAAGTACGAGTGAGAATGAGAATTTGCGTGTGTTTCTGTCTATCTGTGTATCACTGCCAAAACCGAGGTAACACACCTGTTTTAAATTGCACTGTGGCCATACAGTAGTTACATAGCTCTATAAAAAGATGTTACATTTTATTCTGTGGCATGTGCTAGCATCTTGGGCGAAATGGAACAATGGAATATCTCACTGCTGTGTCATTTAATGAAGTCTCCACATTGACATCTGGGAATAGTTGAAGGTGCATGAGGATGTATCCTATTGTAGCTTGTTAAAATCAGGTTTTGCACCTGTGCCCATGAACTTGCATAGCATAATCACTCACAGCAGTCTCCCCATGGATGAACAATAACCTTTCAGCCCTTTCTTTCCACAAGTTTGAAGAAAATGATAAATTTGTTTTAATACATATATAACTAAATACGTAGTTTAAAATCTCAATTATTAAAGATTACCCTGAGGAGACCACAAAGCAGTTCTGGTTATTATTATCTTTCTACATTTCTTTTGAACCCAATTGTTTGGCAGGTGTCAGTACAGTGAAACTTAGTGCTTGTTCTTAGGGATTTTCTCTATCAATAGAAGTCAAACATGTTTGTAAAGTTTAAAACAAAACATGTTTTTATATGGAATTTAACAAATGAACCATTAAAAGCATGATAAATTGGACCCAAATCAGTCATCTCATTACTTTCTTGAGTTCTGATTGTTCTTTGTGAACAAACTCCAGCTCCAATGTGTTCATGTCCTTCATTGGCCTATAGTCTGAATCTTGTTATGGATAATGGGGGCTGTCGAATTTACAATCTCACATTTGCCCCTCAAAAGTGCTTCTCATATATTTTCCTAAAAGAGGTGACTTGTTTTTTATACTAAGAACGTTGACATTGCTTGGAATATCAGAACTTTCAGAAGAAACTATCCCTGATCCATTAAATTGTGTAGATTTTGGTGGTGCTGCTGATGAGTTTTGTACCATGGTTTCTCGATATCCAGTTTCCTTGGGAATACTATGGGTGGAGTCAGAAAAAATACTTTGTGTGCTCCACAGTATCAGTTATGAGAAGCATGAGATAAAGACTCATATAGATAATATATGTGAAGGTTAATATTGATAATGTTTATTAATATTGTCAGTTTAAGTAGGTTAATAATAGCATGAAAAGGAGCCTGCACTCTGCATAAATTTCTTTTCTAGTGCATAAACTTCAGCACTCCAACTTTGTTTTATTATTTGTAATCCCACACATACTGCTTCATGATTCCCTTAATGACTGGGTGGTGAGTGCCTCCAAGTCCTAGGCAATGGTTTACCATTTTCAGTTAAAATGAAGAAGTTTCTTGTTTGTTGCAGGTACATTTCAAGCAGTTGGCTGGTGGGACTTTGAGAGATGCTGCTGCCCCTGACATGGTGGAATTATCATGATCAACTACTCGGTTTGGATTTCACCCAGAGGCCACGAGCTTTGTGTGGTAGACAGCAGGGGTTGGATTTTTAAAAGGAGTAAACCAGGTAAGGTTTGATAGTGACATCTGCTCAGTCATCACTTGCTCTGAGGGCTCTAGTGTGCGTTGGCTATGATGTGTTGAATATTGTATAGCTTGTATCTTTCCTTTCTAAGTCCACTGAGCAGGTTGTTGAAGAATGAGCCTCTCTTGCTTCAGAATGTGTGTAGTCATAACTGAGTCTCTTTCTCTCAAGGGAAGATGAGTGCTATTTTAAGATGTACGTGCAGTGTGTCCCAAAATACTCAAGATTTCAACTTAATGTGATAGCGAAAAATTATAAGGGGTAGAGATTTCCTAAGTAACTACTCTGAACTTTAATGACATAAATAATTGTACTTTTGAGAGTGTGGTAGAAAGTGTTTAATTTAGGTACTCATAGTCTATATAATATATAAATATGAGTATCACTTCATAGTATGTGATCTTACCAGCATGCTTTAAGCCTACTACAATTCAGAAAATTATACCATAATTTTTCCTTTTATTTCTTTGAAAGTATGTAACATTCTAAGTTCTATTCATTTATTAACTAAGATGATGACACAGAGGCATAGTCTCATATTGGTTCAGTTCCAACACTTTGTATCATTACATTCTCATTAAACTCTCACCTAATTTTTTCTCTTTCACTCTGGAAACTCTTCTATTATTTATAATGTGGTCAAATCTTATTTTTCTCTTTAACTGACTTCCAGTCTAAAATATCATTTAAATGATCAACAATTACCAGCAGAAACCACAAGTTATTCTCTTTGGAATTTCAGAGCATCAGTACGTTTATAGCTGCCTTAATTCAATTCATGCAAAGTAATACTTTCTGTAGGTTCAAGTATATAGAAAGTATAGGTAAAGGTTGTCAATTTAGAAAACAACGCAGTTATGATTATTCTATCATATAAATACTCAAGTTCTTTATGCTTTTTGCGAATACAGTCATTTTGCTTCCTGAAAATAAAGTAACTCCGTCAATTTTATATATGTTTGGATGTAACTTAGGAATTCATAATATAATATATACCATATATTATAGTCTAATAATTATTTTGATATAAATTAGGACTTCCAAGTTGTTGAAGTCAATTAATTATCTAAAGTTTAAGAAAAATACCTTCTTGAATCCCTAATGACTTTTTTATCTATAAGATAATAACTAAATATATGTGAAAAAAAAACTGTCATAAAATTTAAATTTTGTTAGAAATAGTATAGGTTACTAAACTCATTGCAAAAATTCTTGTTTGGTGAGTTGTGCTAGTGAGTAACATTTTTCCTTTTGGGTGTCAAAGTGTGCTATCCCCATTAAAAGCTTTATAAGTTTATAATAAAATCAAAATCCAAAATTTATTGTGGAAGAAAGATCAATCTAGTCCCGTGTTTTATAGCATTCCAATATATCTTTGATAACATAATTATTATAAGATATTTAATGCAGACTCAGAGTGTTAAATTGTTTTTAAATGAATCCAAAGTAACAGTATCCTATATTTGTTTATTTTAATATTCTTAACAAATGTGGCTTCATATCAAATTTTCAGAGTTGCAAAAGAGAATTTTGAAAGGTGAAGGTAAAGCTGTCCATTTTAAAGACAGATGATCATGTTACAATCCAATTAGTTATCTTGTCACAAAAGGAGAGATCACTGAGACCTGTAAAAAAAAGTTTATTTTTAGCATTTTTCATTTAGCATATTTTCTTTTTATGAATTATGAAAGTCATTATTTTGGGGAAAGGATACAGTAAGAAATCAGATTCAAGCATTATAAGAAACAGCTTATCTTCTCACACCGTGCTTTGAAGTAACAACTTCTGTTCTCACCATGCTTTGAAATAAATTTTGTTAGTTACAACGTACAGAGACAGCATGTTCCTCTGTGGTGCATAAAATATACAATTTATAAGTGTTCTACGGAACTCATTTTCAGTTGAAGGTGAGCCATGTAAAACTGAATAGAAATACATATGTTACAGTTTTATCATACATAGTTTATGTGCTCTCCTGTGTGAATGGCTTTCTTGTTTTTATCATGCTATAGCTTACCATAATGAGGGAAGAGTGCCGAGGTGCCACAATTCTGATTCTCAAATTTTTATAATAAAGCCATACAATGTTTAGTGTTCATAAACATAGGGCTGTTTTTTCTCTCTTAAAGCACTTTTGAAGTAAAGGCTTACCTAGCTCAGGATTAGATTACTACATGCTCCTACAAGGACGAGGTATTAAGCTATAAAGACTAACTCTGGTAATAGTTTACCTCATGTGATGGAATATGCAGTCTCCAAAACAGTTCAGGAACCGTGTAAATCCCTGTGTATGCAATGGATCTGTCTTTGTAGCTGCCAAAGAGCAAAGGGTATTCTCACCTGTACAATTCTTCATATTCTGAGCTCTTCTGAGATATAATCTTTAAAATTTAGTGAAGCTGCTGGCTCATCATGAAAAAATTGTATGAAACTTAAATGCCTTCTGAATACACATTTGTCTTCCAACCCTTTTTTTTTTAATTAAACCTAACACCTGTAACTTTCCTTGGGCTTTTCCTCAAGAAGCTTATATATACAAAAAACAGACATGCAAAACACCCAGACATGTGAACAATGCATTGCTAGAAAAAATATATTTAAAACTTCACTGAAGGACTGGAGAGATTTCTCAGCAGTTGAAAGCACTGGCTGCTCTTGCAGAAGACCTGCATTCAGTTGTCAGCCCCTTATAGTAGCTAACAACCTTATGTAACTCCAGGTCCATGGGATCTAGTGCCTTCTGCTGGCTTTTGCTTGCATTACATACACAGGTGTACTTACATGTAAGCAAAACACTCATATACATCAAATAAAAATAAAATTTAGAAGTTAAAAAAACTTTCCTGAAATATCTAAGTCTCCAAAAATGAGCATGGACTACAGTTTATAAAGGCATGTTAAAGAGACTTTGAAAAGAAGAAAGAGGCATTTAAGTTGCATGTCTAAAGTCTCTAAAAAGTGGGCAGAATTTTAGTTGATGAGAAATAGATGATGAAAACATGTGAGTCTCGTGGTGCTGATTGACAAACCCCACATGATGTAAAAGGGAACATCAGGTCTGAAGAATGGAACACTTTGTCTTGGGGATGTGGAGAAATCCAAGATAAGACTAGACTTATAAAGGTCGTGGCTAGACTCAAGTGTTTTGCATGCACAGGTATGGTGAAATATAAAATAATGACAGTAATATAACCTAACTTAGACTTTTAAATATATCCTGGAAAAGGATGGGATCGAGGCAGGAAAGGTGTGTCTAGAGAGGAGAGATAAACTAAGAATGTTCAGTTCCTTTGCTGTAGAAAATGTGCAAGTTCTAGCTTGCTGCATTGTGAGAGCCAAGAATATTCCTTGTCCACCAATGGCTCTTGGGTATGTCTTTATAGTGACTGATAATAGATTTCTACGTTTTCAGGTTTCATTTACATTTGGAAATTGCTTTAAAATTGTTCACACAAAGAATGAGAATTTAACTTCAATGTTTTCATTACACCCCTGTGTGCATGCGCGCGCACATGCACACACACACACACACACACACACAGTATGTGCTTGGAATTAAACCTCATTCTCTCTTCTTGAAATTTATGCTTCAGTTAAGATGGGGGCAGCAGCTACCTGACTTTATTTCCCTTTTGAGACCTTTATCTCTCAGGCTTTATTCTCCATTTCATTGTTTTATCATCACATCAGTCACTGTTCTTGGCTCCTCGGGAGTACAGTGTGCATCCAGGCACATTCTTTTATGACCAGAAAGCAAACCTACCCTACTTGGCATATACTGCTCACTTAAGCCTAATTAAGTAATTCTGCTGAAAATATCACGTCGTCCTACCCATTATAATGCATATTTGGTCAAAATAATAGGGAGCACATTAAGGACTGGGGAAGCAAGGGTAACAAAGACACCAAGCACAAGAAAGGTGACTGTCAGCCCAACCTTTTTCAACACAATCTTCTAATGAGCAGGTGCACATTAACACTTCAAGCAGAGGAAACTCCCAGCCTGTACTCACCTTCACTCAAGGTGCTCTTTTGGAAGTCACTGCCATTGCCAAGCTCTTCTGAAGAAGGGTCAGTATATTTTGTATGTCTGTTTTCAAGTGCATTCTCCTAGAACCTAGGTAAAATTTAGTTGTTCCACTCTAAGTATACAGAGTCAGGGAAAGATTGATATTATTCAGTGAATTATATATTCTCAGACTGACAGCCTTTGTCATTCTTCGTTAAGACTTAATTCCAGAGCCTCACATATACTCATTAAATGCTTCCAATGACAGACTGAAAGAATGTTCAAAGCCAATGCTTACATTTATGTCTTTATTTTTAGCAGTGGGATTTGCACTGCTTTCTTGTTATTGGGGCTGGTTGACATTCTGCTTCATCCTGTGAAATGCAATATTAAGGATGTCTTGCTCTCTCATCCACACTGCCAATATTCAATAACATTTTTAAATCACATAGTGATATATAACAATACACAAGGGGTATGGTTGTGGAGGATTGAAGCTAAAATAAAGGACTAAAGGCAAGGGAAAGTATTTATTGAAAGTCATGTTGCCTTTTTTCTACAAATTATTGTTCTCTCTTACAAGTTTTCTAAAACTTTGAACCCTTAATTTTCATGAGTATCATCTTATTTCCATTTTCTGACTCTGTTCATGTTGGTGTGCACCTCTCTAGAGAGCATCAAGCTACCCTTTCCAACCTCAAGAAGGAGAGTCATAGCAAATGATGAAGGACCCCAAAATGATTGTTTGTTGTCACTGATACTAAGTAAGGCTTGAGTTTGCAACTCAGTTCTGATATTTAGGAATTATGTGATCTCGAGAAAATTATCCTCTCGGGGACTTAAATTCCAATCAGTAATGTGCAGACAATAGAATTAAGGGAATTGACCTAGATCATGCACATAGCACAATAGAATGTCTTGTCAATGACAAATGAGTTTTCGCACTTGTACTTAATCTTCATATAGATCAGGGCTACCAGGAAGTCCATTTGTTATAGCCAAATGCGAGTATATTTTTTGTCTCTAGAAGTATATGAAATAACCAAGGAATATGCTGAGTGCTGTAAATAATGTTAGCTTTTTTATAGTATTATTATTATTATTATTCAGTTTTAAGTTTGGACTCTAAACAAATCTTTTTCTATAAGTTTCCTTTCTAGGATGGTGACAGTTCTGTAAACCATGATTATGGTTATAGTCTTGAGATAGTGTTCTACTTAACAATATATTGTTCAAATTATAATCATATTTTGGGTGCTTTGATATTATGGAATCCTTTTCTTTGTAATAAAGATTATAAAAATACATTCTCTTACCAAATTATAGTGTTTTGAATCAATGAAACATATTGAAACTCACTAAATTAAGTGTTAGCATATATCTTACAGTAAGCAGCAAAATATCCTAATCATTTACATAATTCTCTAATTCAAAACACTGGCCTACAGTACAATCATAGAGACTGTATTTGGCAGTCCCTGATCTCAGTCAAGTTGGATCTATAATTTTGCTTTTAACCTTTTAATTATATATAGGGGGAGACTATTATTAAATTGAAAATGAAAAGTTAGAATTAAAACTTCATTTATTCATGGTCAAAAAATACTTCAAAAGTTGATGTCATGATTAATTTCATATGTTATCTGAAACTATACTAGGAGAAGAATGAGGATAAATCAAAAATAATTGTGAAAGCTGGCCTTGGTAGTACACACTCTTGTTCCTGACAGGTGGATCTCTGTGGGACGGAGGCCAGCCTGGTCAACATGGTGAATGCCGGGCCACCTGGAGCTACAGAGAGACCCTGTCTCAAAACAAAACAAAATAGAAAAGATACTTGTGAGAGATTCTGGCCAGAGCATGTGGACAATTGATTGTATATAGCTCCACTTTTCTTAATAATGACATACTCTGTATCACCAGGCACATAAAGGCAGAGAATGGGAGCTAGAAACTGGTATGAGAGATGAAAAGTGAATCAACCAGAGCTGAATCAAAGACCTGCAACCTTGATGAAGACTGGACAGTGTGTGCCTGTGACAAACTAGAACTGGCTTGCACCTATCTTCCCTTAGCAGCTCACTGACCCTGATGAGGGACAGAGAAACTAGGCATGCCAGGGGCTAAAAGTCTGATGAAATATGTGCTCAAGGTTTTGGACCATTGGGTAGGAAATCACTGAGTGAGAAAATTGAACATTTCATTAGAAAGGATTCATTCATTGAGGTTTAACATGAAATTAGTATGCGGCCGTGGACAATATTTACAAAGTCTTTTATGCAGAAATGTGAAAGAGAAAATAAGCAGGTTGAATATATCATGTCTCTTTCCATTAAACCTAACACCGTCATGGTAATACAGTAATGATAAGCACTCCAAATTCACTATTAGGTCCATGTAAATCTGTATCAGTCCTGCAAAACAGGCATATTGCTAGCCAGGTTTGTGACAAAAAAGCTGTGAAATACACTAGCATGGTTTCCAGGCTCGACAGCTAAGGAATGTCAGATTTTTGGCTCAATAGCTTTTCCTATGACTTTCCTTAGAGAATTTCTTTTCTGTCTCTTTGGTGTTCTGTGGACTCTTGTACCTGAATGGCCATCTCTTTCTCTGGGTTTAGGAAGTTTTCTTCTATGACTTTACTGAAGATATTTTCTGTGTGTTCACTATGGGATTCTTCTATACTCATAGTTGAAAGGTTAGGTCTTTTTGTGGTGTTCTAAAATTCTCCAATCTTCCCTTTGTATTTCTCTTAAAATTATTCATTGGCCTTTTCTGAATGATCCAATTCCTCGATTTTGTCTTCCAGTCTTGATTCTTTGTTTTCAACAGGATCCATTCAGCTAGTGAGATTTTCCATTGAGGTTTTTCATTGGTTTTTCATTCCCAGCAACTTTTCTATCAGGTTTCTCTTCAACATTTCTATCTCTGTTTTCATCACTTGGAATGACTTCATTTCATTCATCTCCTGTCCTTGTCACCTTTCAGTTAATTGACCATAACTGCAGTCATTCTTTGGAACTCTGTCTGGAAGTTCTTCCAAGTCATTTTCATCATTGGCCATTACTAATGGGTTTTTAATTCTGGAAGAAGATCAAAAATTATTCTAATTTTTCATGTTGTTTTGATTTTTGCATTGGAATTTGCACACATGGAGTTAGTTTGCTGTTTGCTTTTTCCTTTCTTTTTTGTTAAAGTCACCTTCTTTCAGGGAAGGTGTTTACAAATGCTCAGGAAGGCTCTAGTTTGTAGTTCAGATATCAATGTCCTGCTCATTGGTACTTAGGGCTATAGCCTCTATCCTAGATCTTCAGCTTGACAGTGACAAACTGGGGTCTGCAGCTGCTTGATCAGGGAGCTTGGAACGGGATCCCCCTGAGAGTGTGGTTGATGTGGGGTTTCAAAGGTAGACGGAACAATTAGCAGATCTCAGACAAGAATCTGGTAGGTGAGTCTCGGAGAGTACATGATGTGGATTATCCAGGGATCTGGTAAGTTGCAAAGGAAGTAAGAAAGGCCAGGAGTAGGAGTCGGTCCCTGGCCAAGAGAGGAGGAAGAGCTTTGAGTTGATGATTGGGAAGGTCTCAGACAACCTGCTTTGCTGTCTAGGCCACTTGAGACATCTGGAGAGTCCCTGATGGAGAGTTGGTCGGGTTTGATGAATACCAAAGGAAGGGATGGGGCAGAAGGCGGTGTTTTCACTTTGCAGCTTTTAAAAGTAACATTTCAATCCCTCTACGTAGTATATGCTTTGAGTTT
This sequence comes from Eospalax fontanierii, assembly GCA_035773235.1. Lineage (NCBI taxonomy): Eukaryota > Metazoa > Chordata > Mammalia > Rodentia > Spalacidae > Eospalax > Eospalax fontanierii. The sequence goes on along the minus strand of CM069541.1, from coordinate 21,466,783 downwards.
GTGCTGTTATATAATAAATTAATATAATGCCGTGAATTTGTTGCTTATTGTGCGTTTGTGTGTGTATGTACGTCAATTGTTTTGCTTTGAATTTTAAAGTATTGTAAGTGGGAGATCTCTAGTGCTTCTTTTATGTGGAAATGACCAGAACTATTAGCAATATAACAGGCTGTGATTCTCAACAAATGTTTGCTGACAATACTGTCAAGAACATTCCATTTTCAGCTTTTATCAAATAACTAGCAACGTGTGTATAAACTTTATCTAAATTTTTGATGTAATTTTGTATGTAAACATTTATATGTAAAACTTACTGAATATTTGCACAAATTGCCAACTTAGAAAGTCAGTGAAAGGGCTAGAGAGATGGCTCAGTAGTTAAGGGTATTGACTGTTCTTGCAGAGGGCCTGGGTTCAATTTCCCAGCACCCACATAGTAGCTAACAACTTTCTGTAACTGTAGCTCCAAAGGGATCTGAGGTCCTCTTCTGACCTCCACGGGCATTGCATGACACAGGTGCACTTACATGCAGGCAATGTACTCATCACATTAAATAAAAATGACAACATATTTTTAAAAGGGGGATGCTGGAGAGATGGCCCGGTGGTAGATAGGACTGACTGCTCTTACAAAGGATCTGGGTTTGGTTCCTAGCACACACATGGTGGCTAACAACTATTTATAACTCCAGTTCCAGCGGAATCCAGTGCCCTCTTCTGACCTCCATGAGCATTGCATGACACCAGCGCACTTACATGAAGGCGGTACACTGATGACATAAAATAAAATAATTTTAAAAAAGAAAATCATTTAAGAGCCAGGTGTGGTGGCATATGCTTTTAATCCAGCACTCTGGATGCAGCAATAGGCTATGAGATCAAGGCCAGCCTGCTCTAGACAGCAAGTACCAAAACAGCTGGAGCTACCCAGAGACCTTGTCTCAAAAAGAAAAAAATCATTAAAACGCTGTTTTGCTTTTCATCTGTAGGGGATTTTTATTTACCCCTGCACAAATCATCAAATGCATTGTTTCAAGTATGCCTTTTTATGATAAAGATTTTTCTCAAACAGGAATTTGGAAATAGTTCGACTTTGCCTTCTCCATGGCCCATGGCTTCCCTGAATGCTGAGCATGTTTGCTGAAATCAGAGAAAAGTGATCACTGTTGAATTCCTGGTTAAAAACGTCTTGGCCAGAAGCCCTTTTTCTTCTACTCTCTCCTTTCCTTCCTTCTCTCCTCCACCTCCACTTCTAGAGCTTCTCTTCTGTCTTCTCTTCTCCCCCACCTGTAGGCATGCTAAAATTCTGTTACTTCAGACTTCCTGCTTTTAAATCTAAACCGAACATCACCTCCAGTAGTATAACCTCTTTTGAAATGTGAATGCTATTCGGTGAACTTGCCATTTTCTTTTACATTCAAGCAAATTCTAGTCATTATTTTCTGCTCTTTCTACATTTGACCAAAGAGGTATAATAACGTTAATGTAAACTGTGTAGATGGAGTTTATTGACTAGAGAATTTCTTGTTAGAGGGTGGCTCCACTATCACAATAATTTTTGCTTGTTTTTAGAGACATGACCTGGCAATACAGCTTCAATTCACTGTGCAGCCCAAGCTGGCATTGAACTTGCGGTGATCCTGCTACCTCAGTCTCTTGACTTTTACACTTTTATGAAAGTCAAATTTTACATGTTCCGGTATAGCATAATTTTGAAGCGAAAGCCAACTGTGTCAGTTGCATCATGAACATCATCACCAGGAGATTTTATGGAGTGTCTTTGCATAAGTTCTGGACCACAGGATTCAGTTTCAATTTGCCTGATTTCCCTTCCAGATACTTTCAAGCCAAGATTTATCTTGAATATTAACTTCTTCCTTAAGGACTTTGTGATGCTGATTATAAACTGAGTGCCTATGCTTGACCATGAAGGAAAAGGGCAGCACTACATCTCTCAACAAGATAGATAAAACAGCTATGTAAAGTAAGAAAGGGGTTATAATAATTGAAATTTCCATGGAATCTTCATGACAGATGTAGGTCCACAGCTGGGTGTTGATGAAAGGGTGAGGAGTCACATGAACAGAGAAGAATCAGTGGGATATCTTGGCAGGATAACAATTAGGGAAGAGTTCCAATGGAAAAACTTGTGGCTTGTTTAGGACAAAAATAGTGCATCCATTTGATTATATGGGAGCAGTTTCACAACCAAGCACAGAGCAAGATATTAGAGAAAAACAGGTGGAATCAACATTGTGGAAGGCTTTATATGCCAGGGTAAAGATCCTGAATGTGTATTCCGAATCTCCTCAATGGGGAACCACTGAAAAGCTCGATTACCAAAGAAAAGCATGAAGTAACAGACATATGGGAACGCACATCAGGTGAACTTGGCTTTTGAAAGTTACTCATATTTCAGCTAGAGTCTGAATGAAGTTGGCCGGCAGTCAGAAGAAACATCCAGCCTGATGTAAAGAGAGGCAGTCTGACAAGGACTTGGGTGAGGCGCTGTATATTTTGAGACTCCATCTTTTTCCGTGCAAGGAGAGTAAGCACATGAGATGAAGTACAGAACTCTGAGGGAGAACCCTCTAGGCCTGCAAGTTCTTTCAGTCTTCTTGGTCTCACTAAGTAGGAAAGAGACAAGGGCTCTTAGATAGAGTGACTCACTTTATACTAACTAATGGAAAGTGACTATAGTGTAGTTCTTACTCTGGGAAATTATGCTTTTAGATAGACTCAATGAAAGAATCTTAAGTAGGCCCACAAATAAGTTCATTCTTGCTGCTGTTGCTTCTACTAGAGCTTATGCATTGTTGTCTCATGAAATCAAAGTGAGGCTAGGTCATTCAGAATAGCAACACGGTATCCTGCATCATTGCCTGGGAATTCAAAATGTACTAAATCACGCTATTGGTATTTATGATGGAATTTCATAAACAGCATATAGTTTACCCAGGTGAAGGTGAACTATCCCCTCCCCTCATGAATGTGCCCTGTCATCAGCCAGTGATCTCCACCTGGGAACCTTCTGTCTCTCTTTGCTCTGCTTCCAGCCTTTCTACTTTTCACAAGCCTTTTGTACTCCACCTGTTTTTCTTCATTTTAAAGGTCACACCAATAGCTCATGCCCCATATTTTATCACCTAGATTCATATGATAGTCTAATTTCTTAAAAATCATTTTCCTGCCAAGTGTGGTGGTACATGCCTTTAATCTCAGCACTTGGGAGAATCTCTGTGGGATGGAGGTCAGTCTGATCTGCATATTGAGTTCTAGGAAACCTGAGTCTGCAAAGAGATCCTGTCTAAAATAATAATGATAAATAATGATAAATTTCCTGTCCATCAGACACTAGGATATACCTGTTGACTTGAAGGATGCCTCCAATATTATAGTCACGAAGGAATGGTTCACAAAATCATATATATATATATATATATATATATATATATATATATATGTGTCTGTGTGTGTGTGTGTGTGTGTGTGTGTACGAGAGAGAGAGTACAAGCCCATTCCTATGTTGCTCCTTTAACACATCCTCCTGACTTGAAGTTTACCTACTACCTATTCAACTCCCACATCAAAAATCATTGCCATGCCCTTAGGTATAAAGTATTCACATCTTAATGTGTTGTAGGAAAATATCATGATCTCTCATATTTTATACTCTCATGACCAACTCATATTTTCCACACATGTCCCTTACCATTTGTCTCCTTCTTTGAACATCGTGCTTGTACTTCCCTGGTAAGACATGTTCTTCTCTCTTCTTGACTCCTCAAAGCAATGTCTACCATGTCTGTTTCACTCAGTGGAAAGTGAGCCCTCTAAGGCAGGCACAGTTCTTACTTGGCTTTGCTTTCCCAGAACTTTCATATCTCACAGATCTGGCACATATAAATGAGCATATGTCTTTTCTTCTCAATTATATCAAGGCTAACTCATATAATTCTTCATCAATTTTGATAACTGGAAATCAAATCCTACTCTCCTCATTGTCTTTATGTAACTTAAATGCCATTATGAGCTGTGAGAAAAGAACAGTGGGTTCTAGAAAGTCAAGTACAAATATTGTAGGCAGGGAAATAGGATGTAAGTGATCAGTCTGGAAAACGAAATTCTATCTCCAGCACTGAAAATATCATAGAAAGAATCCAATGTGACTTTGTAAAGATTATAGTATCTAGACGAACATTTCAAAGTACTTTGAAAACGTATTCCAGAAGAAAAGTTTTGTGAGTTTCATTCCCTCTCTCAAATACATGTGGCTGAAATTTAGCTAGATTGTAAAGAATAATATATTTGCCCTAATACATCTGACTTGGACTAAACATCATTAATTCGGTCTATGTGTCATTTCTGTCTAGCCCTCTAGTTGAAAAACTTAAATAATTTTCTAAACCACTGCAATATGTGGTTGTGTGCATGTGTGAGCATATGTGCCAGCATCATACCATGACTTCAGCAAAGCATACTACTTTTTAATATCTCAACAGTCTTCCATCATGACAGTTATCATAATTTTGAATTCAAATAAGGAACACAAAGAAATACGCCACAGGTGTCACAAAGGCCAATACTAATAACTGAATATATTCAGTTAGATTCTGGAAGTTTATGTAAATGATATATATTTTTTGGTTAGGTATATAACTTGGTAGTAAAATGTGTTCAGCATGTACGGGAAACTGGATTCAATCTCCGGTACAAAAAGTCACACAGATATACACACACACACTCACACTCACACTGGACTGAGACTGGAATGTGAGTATAGAACAGTCATATGTGGTAAACATACAGAAGGTTTACTGCTGGAGAACAGCAAAAGCACTGGAAAAAGACAGTGAAAATGTCCTGGGGAAGAATGCTGACTTCAGGTACAGCTGTTCCTACAGTTATCCTGGGGGCACCACAGTAAGTCATTGCAAGCTGAAAATATTAAGTCATTGCATTCTCCTCACATAATATACTACAGAGTGTTTGTTGTTTTCTCTTATGATCATCTGGGCACATGGGATCTGGAGCTTTCTACTGATGCTGAGCATCTCCAGAGAGTATTGTATTGCATATCCATAGTCTAAGAAAGTATCCACACTCAAAACTTCTGGAGCCAGTAAGATGATCTAGTGGGAAAGGTGCTTGCTGTCAAGCCTAATGGCCCAAGTTCAATTCCCAGAAGCCACATTGTGAAAGAAGATGACTGACTCCCACAAGTTGTCCTCAGACCTCTACACGTTCGTGAACACACACACACACACACACAAAACAAAGAAATAAATGTATAAGTACCATTCCCAGCATTATTTTTATTGAGCACACATTGCTTTTACAATATGTTAAAGGGAAAAATTATAATTTGAAACATCCGAGGTCAGGGATAGCATTTCTCAAACTCATCTCCTATAGTTTCTGGTCCTAATTCTGAATATCTCCAGGATGTGGTCATGGAAACTTAGAAGAGTGACTCTGATGCTATGTAGGCAAAGTAAGCACAGCCGTGGTAGTATAGTGTCCACGCTAACCTGTACTTTTATGTGAAAAATAATGTGAGTTTTTTTTCTTATGTGAGTTATAGCAAAATGTTTCTCTGGCAGGAAGGATAATGTTTTTCTCTGTCTGATCTTTCATCAAATAGAATTCTTAATCAGGCTAGAACCTTCTGAAATACCTGATTTGGAGACCTTCCAAAAGAACAGTCCTGAAAGAGCTGGCAAACTGCAGCTTGAACTCATTTATGCTGACTTCCATATATTCTACACCCGTGAGCTGTGGTTTTCTCTCCCCTGAGATTTGCCCAATAACTCATCCTAGTCAATACGATACATTTAATACAGAAGATTTGAATCTTAGAAATAACTGTTTCAAACCATGGTCTTTAACTAATCGCAAGATAATTGCATTAAGTATTGTTCTAGTTTCCAAGTAGAATCAGATTCTACCCAAGTGAGCCTTTGTCTGAACTGCTTTGAGGATTTAATCAGCGGTATGATTTACATGGAACTCGAGACTGGACACTGAAGTTCCCCCAAAGCTTAGATTATGAAGATCAATGACAATTCGTCTTGATTTTACCACATAGCATATTTTTTTCTTGTCTGGAGACAGTTACAGGTTCAAGTAAGCATTGTATATGCAAAATCCAGAAACCAAAGAGACACAGAAACAAGTCATTCACAGAGCAAGGCTACTTAACGGCAGAGTCTATGTGATAGACGCACATGCTGCTGGGGTGGGGGAGGCCAGGATTCAGTGAGCAACAGAACCTGTTCGCGACATCATTTTCTCTGAACTGAGTGCAATCCACAGCTCCCTTTCTTCTCCTTACTAAACCATAAACATCCTAAGGTCAAGCACTGTTTTTCTCGTGTTGAACTAAATGAAAAATCTTCATTTGCCTGGAAATTGGTGACATCTTTAATTGAATGAATAAAAAAAAATGCCTAACAGCACCTAACAATATCTTACTTTGTATTTATTAATAAGCAACTTAAATTCTTGGTATAAGTAATATATAAATGGAACTTATTGCAGTAGAAATGCTTTATAAATAGTATGTTTAATGGTTAAAATGTTTCATATTCTTTATTACTTTAAGAGCTGGAAATTCAAATTTGAATAGTACATTTTAACAATTGGAAGTAACTTCCTTATCAGTATTCCCAAATTGCATCTTTATTAATATTTAAAAATAAAGCTCTCTTCTTCGTGTCGTTTGCGGTGTGTTTCCGTGTCTGGCAGCGTCACCCAGTGCGGAAGATGTATCTGTGTTTACTTTCCCTTTTCTTTAGTCATTTTCCCCATGCCTAAAAAGAAGTTAAATTAGTTAAAGCAGCTCATTTTCAGAGTTTGCAGTTTAGTTTACATATCTGTACCTTTGAATGAAATTCACTAAAAAGGACTACAGAATATGTAATAGATACCTTATCATTTCTGTTATTGTTGGTAATGCAAAAAGGAGACTGGTGATAGCATTGCTGTTACATAAGAAAACAAATGCCACTTAAAAAAATGTTTTGACTTTGGTCATATTCAGACTCCCTCCTTCTCTTCACATTTACATTACTAAGCCTCCATGGCTTCCTGTCCTCTGTTATTATCTGTGTTTCATTTGTTTTCTAAAGGCTGTAACCTAATCTGGGCTTCTTAAGTGCCCTTGGGTGTGAGTCTGTCCCTTTGAGTCTGCTCAGTAAACCAGGTACCATGCCAATCAATAACTGATTTTCCCTCTCCCTCCCACCATCTATCAGTTGACAAAAGGTCTTCAACAAGGGCTGGGCTTCCTTTCCACCTCTCCCATCCTTGCTGAGCTCCTGTCTGGCCTGGATCTGCACAGGTCTTGTGCATGCTCTCATAAGTTATGTGGGTTCCTATGTGCAACTGTCCTGTGGTGTCCAGACAACACCACTGTCTTGCATTCATCTACCACCTCTGACTTTTATTAGCTTTCCATCCCCTCATACTGAATGATTCCTGAGCCTTAGTAGGAAAGTGTGTGATCTAGGTGTCCCACATAGAGCTGGGCACTCTGCATTCTCTTTTGTCTTCACATTGACCTTTGTGGGTCTCTGTATTAATCACCATCTGCTGCAAGAAGATATTTCTCTGGTGAGAGTTGAGAGATAGACTAATCTATGGGTATAGCAATAAGTTAGTATAATATTATGTCTTTAGTTGTGTGATCTCTCCTATTCCCTGTGACCTCTCTAGTCACAAGTTCTTGGCCCTGTTAACAGTATCAAATATGGACTCCATCTTGTGAAGCAGTTTTAAAGTACAACTAGAAGGTGGTTTCTTAATTCTATAACATGCTGCTATTGCACCATTGGGCATACCTTGTTAAGCCAGTGGTTACTGTAGCTCACAGGGTTCACGGCTCAGTAAGGTTGGTGATTATCTTTCTCTGTCAGTAACATAGCACCTTCTGGCACTGTGAAAGCTAGCCAGCAGAGGTGAAACTTCAAGACCAATATCATCTTGATTTCTTGTTGCTTAGTCTATGACTCAGATATGTGGTGTCTTCAGCAATAGTGTCTTAACATCAAGTCCTGGCAAGAAACCAAGTGCAGTGGCAATAGAGGGTGATGTTTGAGTGTCTGTGAATCTCTCTGGTTGATAACTCAAAAAGAGGGAGTTCATTCCTGGAATTGAGCTTTTCATTTGCTAGCCTGTGTTATCTATTATTCTAATATGAACCAGTTTGGAGAAGGAACATGACATGGCTGATAAGCTACTGGGGGAGCTTATGTGTTTTGTAAGAAACTGAAGAAACTTGGGTGCAGGACTGAGGCATTGTTTTGCGTTAACTTTCCTCAGATAAAGCAAAGAATTTAGATCTTTCATGGTTAAGTCTCTGGAACCACCATAGAAATGGGTAAACGTACCATATGTTATTTACTATTGGATACATGCCTGACCCAAAGACATTAATAATCATTCATGGCACTGTGATGTCAAACTTCCAAATTCTTTTCCTCTACCTTGAACCATCAGTGCAGAAGAGTGAAGGTATGTTATCATAACCACAGTGAACTTGAAAGTAGCCAAATATACAACAGTCACATGAAGATGCCTGCCAGGTGACCTAATGATCTCTTTAATGGTTAAGCACTTAAATTTACAGCCCTCTAATATTTCGGGCTTCTTTACATATTTGTTCTACTATTATTTTGTTTATATTTGCTATAACCCTTAGAGAATAAAGTATACTTTTGAACATATTGGGCTCTTTTGTTAGACTGAGAAATATTTTTGTCACTGTTCTATCTTATTTACAGTGTAGGCCAATCTCTGTTAATGTTTGGAATATTTAGTAGCACAGCAAAAAAATGTTGCTGAATTAATGAAGGTTTCCTATATGTTACTTTTACATCAACGTGCATCTTTCACATCTTCAAATAACTTAAATTATTTGTTATCACTATATTAACATTTCCTAAAAAAATCACTCATCAAATATTTATAAATATCTACCCTGTTGTTTGGAAGGAAGAGCACTGCCAGAATGATGTTGTTAAAAAGAGAGCAGGGCACTGAGCTCACTCGCGCTCCTGACTCTTTGCTATGCCTCGGCTCAAAGACACAAATCACCTTTTGCTAAATTTACATGAATTTGTATTGAAAGCTTGATATAATTGGTAGTTGAATTCTATTTTAACATATAAATAAAGAAAATTCTTTAATTTGCTAAACACACATCGTATCTGCACTATGTGGTATCTCCTGATTTTAAATGGGTACATTTTCAAGTTATTTATAAGTGCAGTGAAATATAGGACAATCTATCAGATATATCTTTCTGTTAATATCTTTCGAACTTTGGTCATTTTAAAAGTAGACCTTGCTTGCTTATATAATTTGCTACCAGAAATGGTCCTTAGACTATGGAAGTTTGTATAGGTGCAGTAGGGGTTCAGAGAATAAGTAAAGATGAATTTCACCTCAGGAAATCTTGAAACCTTTGGTGGAAACAATTGGAGGACTATGGTCATTAAATTATCTATCACTTGTAATAAGAGGCTTTAAAATGTTTTTATATGCCTCCATTTGCAGTAAATCCATTAATTCTGAAATATATCTAGTTCTAGGCTAGGGACATAGGTGAGTTGCTGAAGTGCTTGCTGTTCTTACATGAGAACCCATGTTCAATCTGTAGAATATACCTAATAATCTTGGCATGATAACATACACTTAAATTCCCAGCAGTGAAGCGGGTCCCTGAGTGGTATTAGCCAGTCAACCTAGCTTACTCAATGAACACCAGGTCATTAAGCCACCCTGTATCAAAAGACAAGATGATCCCTGAGGAGCAACACCTGAGGCTGACTTCTGACCTTCATACCTACACACACACACACACACACATACACACACACACACACAATCTCCACTTCTCCCTATCTTCTTTGCCTTTAGATTTATGTAATGTCATCCTAAATAGTCTGTCTAGCTCAGCCTTGCCCCTACCCAGTCTTTATTGTTAGCTGAATATTTGCATCTCAAGGAAAGTGGAGCTCTTCTTTTGTCTACTGCTCTCAAAATAAGCATCTAATAAGCGTGACTGGTGTATTTGGTAAGGAAATTCGTTTTAAAATTAGTTTTAACTCTGATATGTGGTGAATGAGTCTCAACATTATGTTAGAGGATCACAGGGCTTCCTACAAGCTTAGTCTTTGAAACCACTCTACTGCTAAGGAATTAAATCCTAGTTTTGTTGTTTGTATTTCCTCCCTTTCATGGGCCTGATGGGACCAAATAAAAGACAACGCGACCAATGTAGAAGAGGATATTCAGGTTGAGACCTTTCTTTTGATGACTGGCAGCTTATCAATCTAGGCCCTGTATATTCTTGAGCTTTAGGAATAGTGTTGACTATGAGGGCTTGGGAATCAAAATATTAAGAGGCCACTTTTCTTGAATGAAAACTTTCAGAGAATTTGGTGACTTGCCTTTTCTTCAAGTGTTACTAAATTTGTCTATACGAAAGGACCACTGGAATACTTGCGTTCGTGGGATTGGGTCCTTAAGACCATAAAAGTAATACAAGAGCACAATGAAGGGAGTCATCAATTAGTACTCAAGAGCATAATAGTATAAAAGCATATGAAAAAACATAGACTTTTCCAAGTACAAAGGGGACATGTGGTCAGCTCATATGACTGACAAGAGTCAAATATAATGAGTGCTATGAAACAGTGGATAATTTGTTATGTTTGTTCTAAAGCAGAGACATTGTAAAATTACAGCAGTGTACCAAATCAGAAAGATCAATCTTCGTAACAAATACTATGGACACTTAATAAAGGAGATAATATGCGACATCAGAGGTAATAATTTGAATAATTCAAAAAGCTGAAAAGTTTGATTCGGGATCATTGCGGCAATACCACAGGAAATACAAGAACCATTGTTTTGAAAATCGTTTTTATATAAAATTTGTAATGAGTCAAAGCTCAAGTGTATAAGAAACATGGAAAACATGGAGAATTGATTAAAAACGGGAAAAAGTAATTGTTTAAAGGACTTTTAGTCTTTTACAGAAATTAAAATAGATAAATGTCTTTGATGACTGAGAAGTTTCATGAAGAAAGAAAATTCAGGGAAACATCTAAGAAGGTCACTACAGAGATCGAAGAAGAGGACAGACAGGTTTCAGAAGAAGGGGAAAGGAGGAGAGAGCCATGCAAAGACACGGGAGACCGAGCGAAGGCTGACGGGTTCCTTTAGCACAGCAGGATGAAGGAGAAGATGCGGAAGGCAAGGTACACAGGCCGTGCTTGGACATTTGAAGTTTACACTCAGTGCAAAGATGGGACTCTGTGATACTTTTAACATGGGAGGAATGCAATCTGGTCTCTCAAATGACAAGATGCCTCTTGTTCTGTAGGGTCTGGGCAGCTCAGAGTCAGTAGGAATGCAGAGATAAGAACTATGCTACTAACGTAGGTCACATGTGAGCTGAAGGCAGTTTCTGCCAAGGCACTGGCAGTGGACATCACGTCAGCGACGAGCGTAACAGAGAAGTAGCGAATGGGACCCTCCATCCCTCCATCAGCCTGTACATAGTGTGGATGATGAGTGTTGGGTGGGAATTATCAAGCTTCACGAGTCTGTGGGCATTATGTCATACTGCAGATTCTGATTACAAAGCTCTAAAATGAGACCTGCCTTTGTTCTTCTAGCAAAGCTCCAAAGCATAACGGCTGTGTTGGCCAAGGAGCATGCTGTGCATGGAGCTATAAGGAATACTTGGTGAAATTCTTCTCTTCTCCAGTTCTAAACACTGAACGCATCAGAATGAGAAGAGCCGTGTTTTACTTTCTTTTCAATGACACAAAATAACACAATAAGCTTCTCCTCGGTCTGTTATCAGCTCACCAACGCTCACTGTGACCAAGAAAGTCAGTTCTGAGTATATTTCTAATTTAGCTTTTAATTTTTTCTTTCTTTCTTTCTTTTCCTTTTTCTTTTTCTTTTTTTTTTTTTTTTTGGAAAAGATCTCCCCAATGTCTCAGTGAGCCTGGAACTTGCTATGTAGACCAGGCTGACCTCAGTACCACAGAGATGGCCTGCCTCTACCTCCAAAGGCTGAGATTAAAGGTAGGTGTCACCATCCCTGGCTCTCTAATGCAAATTTTAAAATGGTAGAAGCTGTGTAAATTATTTCCCCTCTGGATGTTTGTAACTTCACTAATCTGAAGTGATTCTATCATGTTCTATTTATAAATACTGTTATTTCTTTGTAAAAAAGAAAGAAAGAAAGACAGACAGAAAGAAAGAAATCCTGAAATGATATGAGCCCAGTTTGTGATTTCTTGTTCATTTAAGGAACTGTGACTTTCCTCATCGGGTAGTAGAGACACTGAAAATATATGTCCCTCATCCAAAGCGAGAAAGTCTTTCTTATTGCGCTAAATAATTTGGAACGAATTTCTTAGCAACAACAAAAAGCACTTATAATGCATATGTATAAAGTTAGAACTTTGACTAAAGCCTTGCTTTAAGTGAACAACGGGACAACAGAAAACCCTTCTTCTGTGTGTGTTAAGTAAACTCGGAGGCACACATTTTGTCTGTTTCTTTATTTCCTATGACTACGGAGTAAAGGGGAAAAGAAATGACTCTGGGCCAAGAAGACTCAGTTCTTAACTTGTAAAAACATCCTACTTTTATATTAATATATTCCTTTAATTCAAGGAAAATGTATTAAAAGCAAAAGGCTTAAGATCCTGAGAGACACGGGCTCCGCTCTTCTTGCTATATGTGTGAACTCTGACAAATTGCTTTGCCTTTCTGAATACTAGGCTATTCACTGGTAAGGTCTGGATCACAGAAGTCATCATGAGTTTTGCAGTAAGTCAAGGGTATGTTCCTATGAGCTGTAAGCCTGGGTTCTGGTGCGCTGTAAGCTTTCACTAGACAATAGACATTAATATTAGTAGTGTGAGCACTAATTATTACTTTCCCAACAAGAACAAATTTGATTCAGGAAAAGCTGGTTGGCGGAGCCTTTGAAAAATATTCGTGATCTGAAGCTCACACACCACCTGCTAATTTGCTTGTTTATTTCATTTGCTTTCCTTAGCGGCGCATAAGGGGAGTGGGCGGCAAGAGCTTAATTTATTTTTCCCTTTTTTTGAAAATGTGGGCTTTGGCTCTCACACTATTTTGAGGCATGGCCTGGTGGTGGCACCAGGAATGTGCACACTTTGGAAGGTGGGTGGACTGTGGATCGCTCCTGGCAGCTCCAGTGGGTTTCCATCCCTGAGTGATCATCCTAGGCGCTACAGTGCTGTTGCTACCAGCCAAAGGCCTCTCCTCCCACAGATCTGGAAACACATGAAAAGAGCCATGACTCATGGGCTACAACTTTTTCAGCTGCTTGATCCAAGCACTGATAGGCTCGGCTCCCATGTTTTCATCACCCCACAGGCTGGTGAAGGGGAAAGGGCTCTCTGATTTTCATACACAGTGCTTCCAGACGACCATTGAAGCAACTGAGAGAGACTGTGTAGAGGGCAGGACATTGCTGCTGTCTCTTTGCCGAAGCCCACGGGATGAGCTGAGGTAGTAGAGGGTATCTTCAGATACTTAGAGGTATGGCATTTGAAGTATTTTTAAATTTGTCTTTGCAAACTGTCAGAGAATCCCCGCTTTCCTGCCTTGATCTCACACACTGAACTCTGCACATTTTTCTGTTAGCACTTACCTCATGCTGTCTTCTGTAGTGCTGTGGCCATGGCCTGCCTGTCTGCTGTGGATTGCCCGCTCTGTGAGGGCAAGTCCTCTCCTTTACAACTTAGGATATGCAGCTCTGAGCTCACTGTCTAGCAGACAATAGTGCTTAAATAGCAATTGTTGGCTCTAAGAGTGCACAGATTGGTAAATGGATGTCTGAATGGATGAATGGCTACACTGATGAAACTGGGAAAAAGAAGATAACTCAGCAGAGGGGATTAATGTAGATAGAAGAGTATTTTTTCATTAGCAGAGGAACATTTGGTGGAAGGAATCAATCTCAAAGTCAATTGGGGAAGATTTTAGAACTAAAGAAGATAATGTCCTCAAAAATAAAAGTGGACATCTGTGATTGTCATGTAAATATGACATTTTAATGAAAGTTAAGATAACTTTTCTTTAGGTAAAAATATAATTGTTGAATCTATGGGAAATTTACATAGCAAGAGATATTAATGTTGAATGAGAAGATGACTGATGTTTATCCAGGTACTCCCTGAAACAGTGTTTATTAAATGCCTACTTTGTACTGGATGTAGTGGGCTGAGAGATTAATTGATGTATATCTCAGTCATATGGAGCCTCACAATTAAATCAAGAAGCAGATAGTAAATAAAAAACTGTAGGAGTAGAAAAGCAGAGTTCTAGTCCTAGCACTTTGGAAACAAGCCCTGGGCATGTTTAACTGTGCTCATAAAAAGGGAAAGGCGACAGATGACCTGGAGCTTGAAAAATGTGTAAGACTTGACCATGACTAGAGGGGAGAAGAGATTATGTATATGGCGAGAGAGAGGCCAGGAAGAGCAGGGTGCATTGTGGGAAATGTACTACAGGTTTTTCATAACAGTCACAGTGAGTGCATGAGATCAGAAAGGCAGAGGAAATTAGAGTTTCCAAACTGATTTCTCCACGTAGATGATGCACACCTGAATAATGTGGTCACCAGTACTGATTGCTTTCCCAGCAGTTGTGTGTAATGCGCACTGAAGCGTTGTAATCTACAGTATACCCTTAACGACACTCTCCTTTAACACGTGAGGAACTGTGTTCCGTAGTTCTGTAGTCCTACTTTCATTTATTTTGGTGAAGGCAATTAATTAAAATGTAATAACATGATTTAATTTTATAGATATGTATTAATTGGATTTCCACCATTTTACAAATCAGAAAAATACCTTGAAAAAATAAAATCATGGTCTTAGTCAATTTAGAGAAACGTCCTCAAATGAACTTACTAACAAGATCATGAAGAATGTTGACTTTCCAGTGTCTGCACATTGACTTTAGCATACAAAGCTAGAAGGAAGTCTATTGTCTTCTCTACTATGTCACATATATATCCTGTGTGCTAGGATTGTATTACACCAGTGTGTCCTTCATGAGCTGAATATCTACCACAGTATTTCACTCTTTACCTCTGACACCATCACAGATTATGTTCTTTTCACAATCTAGTGTTTATTTTTGCTTGTTTCTTTATCTGAGAACATAGTTGAACTCTGTAGTACTTGATTGGCCTCAAACTTTTGGAAATTTTCCTTTCTCAGCCTCCTAAGTGCTAAGATTATAGATGTGAGCCCACCATGCTCAGCTTCTATTCTTGTTTAAATTTTTATTTATTATATACAAAGTAAGTGGTCAACCAGACTTTGTCATCTCAAAGATGGGTTTACCCCAAATATGCATTATAAAAGAGTCCTAATTTTATTTATTCAGTGTTTATGTGACCTTTGTTTTGAGTGTCTGTATACAAAGAACTATATGCATGTGTGAATAAATCATGCTAACATGGACAAACATGGTGGAGCCTATGTTCTCAAGCATTAGTGTAAATAGTTTTTAAAAATATTATCAACTCATTTCGTCAACTGGGTAACTTTTAAAGTCCCCATTTTATAAGTGAGAAAGCCAAGACTCAAGGACCTTAACAAGAAACTTGTTAAGGTCATAAGCATGGAAATGCTGAGGCCAAGAATTGAACCTATTTTCTCTGGTTCAAGGTTTCATGAGCTTAGACAGTGTGCCACATTCTATGTCCTGTACAAGAACTGGGACTTCCTGTAGCTTATAGTGGGAAGACAAGTGTGTTGGTTTGAATGAGAAATGTCCCTCATAGGCTCACACATTTGAAAACTTGTCCCCAGTTTATGGCACTCTTTGTGGAGATCTTGCTGAAAGAAGCTCATCACTGGGGTCGCTTTGAGAGTTCATAACCTTGTCCCACTTCCAGTTTGTTGCCTCTCTGCTTCCTGTGTGTGCTTGAAGATGTGAACCCTCAGCTTTCTGCTCGGGCTGCCTACTGTCATCATGCATACCTCACCATTGTGGATGTTTCTTCTGGAACCATAAGCCCAAATATACTCCTTCTATAAGAAGACTTGGTTATGGGTTTTTAATCACAGCAACAGAAAAGTATCTAATACAATAGATAAGACCACATGGGCGGAGCAATGACAAGGGTTCAGAATAGGAGAGGTTCCCTACCTGAGGCGATCAAGAAGCACTCACAGAAGAGGAATGACAAAATTTGGCTGCCCCTAAAAGGCTGGCGGAATTTCTCAGATGGAGATTAAACTGCCATGGAAGCCTGGAGAGTGATCTGATCCAAAGGCACGGGATAGAAGACACAACAAGGTTGCTTGGAGTCCAGCATGTCAGGAGTGAAGAGATTGTAGCCACCCTGAGGAAAGTTAGAGGATGCAGAAACGTTAGAAAGCAAATGCAGAAATGCAGAGAAAGTCAAAGCTGAGCTGAACGGGTTCCAGATTGTTCTGGATGTGAAGGTTTGCAATGAGAAGATTTACTGGGTTTTGTTTTGCCTTATTTTGCTTTTGTAAGCAAAAGAGTAAGATGAGGTAAGATAAATTAGGCAGCTGTGTGTAAGATTGATTAAATAGGCAATGGGAAAGATTTGAAAGATCAATGAGAGGAAAAGGTTAGTATTCTAATGGATTTAAACACTTCCACAAGAACAACTTAAATAGAATTTTTTTAAAAATAGAAACTTTAGAAGAATCAACTCTGAAATGGAAACCAAAGCATGTCAGAACTGCATTCCTGTAGCAAAAATACGCACATTGACAGAAGTAATTTCGTCTTCCCCTACCCAACACAGGAAGGAATTTTGGATTATCTAAAAATCTGAAAGAATCAATTCTTTGTCCTCCCTGCATTCTGAAGCCATGGGTAGTACAGTTCTTTCTCTTTTCCTCTGGTATTTGGAGGAGGTTTTCACAAGACAGATATACAGAAGGTCACAGTTAGTACATTATTCTCCAGTGTCTCTGGCTTTCCTGTGGTATGGAATAATGATAAATGTGCTACTGTAAGGTGAGCATTAATAGTACTCAGAGCTTACTCAGGACACAAGAGACTAGGAATGGCTGTGTAGAGGAGATTATCTGGCATGATCTGAGGAGGTACAAAGAAAGATATAAACTTATATTGCTCTTCAGATTCTGACTGAACAGCCAGGGAATCACAATATGTAGATATCAGGGAGGGTGTCCACATGAAGAAAAAAGATGAGTGGAATCCCACAACTCAGGTAATGAAGGAGAAGAATGCAGGGGGGAATAGAATTAGGAAAATACCTGCCAACTGTGTGAGCACTGGTTTTGAAACTGTAGGGTGTGTAAGCAATCCAAGTTTTCCTGGAAGCTGCATGTAAGAGTGAGGTCTGGAGATCCAGTTAATACTTGCCACAGAGAGAAACATTTGAACTGTCATTTTCCCCAAGACAGGTTAAAATTATGTAAGCACCAGGAGCTGATGGCCAGCATGGCCCTTTAGAAAGTACTACATTTTAAATCTTTATTTTTATTTCACGTGTGTGAGTGTTATGCCTGCATGTATACAAGTGCATCTATGTTGTGCAGTCCCCAGAGAAGACAGAAGAGGGCATTGGATCCCCTGAAATTGGAGTTATGCCTAATGGGTGCTAGGATGTAAATTCAGCCTTCTGCATGACCAGTCAGTGCTCTGATCCACTCAACCATTTCTCTAGCACCCCACAATGTGTAACATTTCCTCGCCATCCTCTGAGTAAAGGTCCCTTGTGGGGAATCTTCTTCCTGAATGGAGAACAGTCTTCTTACAGTGCCCCAAAGTAAATGGCCTTCTTTTGGTATATCATCATGGGGGAGCTTTGGATTTATCTTCTCTCTCAAGTGGAATCCTTAACAAGTTGGAATGTATAAAGAATCTTTAAAAGATTCCTAAGTACTGAGCATATTCTTTAAAAAGCAGACTGAGTTTACGTGTTCTTAAATGATATTAATTTTAAGGCTGATATAAATGCATTCAAATCTGAAAATATAAGCTGGTGATGAAAGAAGGCTGCTGTTTGATCTTACAGCTCTGCTGTGATTATCTCAGGTTCTAGTCCTTTCCACCTGTGGTTCTGGACTCTGTGTAAGGAGCAGGGAAATATTCAAGGAAGCTGTTGGGTGTGGCAGGTTAATTCAGGTGCTTTGACCAAGCTGCTAAAAGGGCAGAGGTTCCCATTTGTACCTATTGTGCCATTAATTTACTGTGTTGTTTTGACTAAAATTAACCTAGTTTTATTTTAATGGTTTTCAGCTGTGGTGAGGATCAAACCCAGAGTGCTGTGCATGTTAGGTGAATACTCTACCAAGACCTATACACAATCCAGGACCTCTGCCTTTTAAAAACTTTGACAAAATCTTAAACACTGCAAGGATTGTACACAGAATCGCTGTGTCATCAGAACTCAGAATCAGTCTTGTTTGCACTGTTCACTCTTTGCTTTGTATTTCTCCATTACTATATATCTCCCAGGCTTAATCCAGAGTAAGCTGCATGCAGCATGTTCTTTACTCTCTAATGTTTCCATGTCTATTTGCCACAAACAAAACTGTTTTCTAACATATGTACAGCCCACTTATTAAATGATATCAAATCTACTTTTACCTATTATGTAGTTTACATTGATTTTTTTTCAGTTATCCCAGTCATATTATTTATAGTACAGATACCAGTTGTAGTCTTGGGTCATGCATTACTTGTGTTGTCTTAGGCCTCAGATTAAGAGAAAACTATGGAAAGACAGCATTCAGATACCTGGGAAGGGGCCATGAGGCAGTCAGATTTATCAAGTGCCCTTCACTGTGAAAACAAAATCAATGGGCTTTCTGTCTCTGTCTCTGTCTCTCGCTTTCTCTCTCTGACACACACACACACACACACACACACACACACACTTGTATGCCATATAAAATTTCTCAGGTCAACAGAGGCTGCATAAACCATGATGATCTCATAAGAATATACTATCTAGGGATGCAGCAGTCTGTCCTGTGAGATGTTTGCACAACGATAAGATCACTTGATGGCCCATTTGTCAAACTATTTTCCCATATGACCATCTGATGTGCAGTCAATTATCTCTCAGTATCTTCAGTGTCTAGGGATGCCCAAATTCCTCACATAAAGTCTCATAGGTTAAATCACTTCTAGATTACTTATGATACTAATGCAAATTTAAATGCTGTGTAACTACATTTTATACTATATTGTTAAGGAAATAGTAACAAGACAAAGGGGCAGTGTGGAAATGATTTTTTTAAAAAAAGAGGTTTTTAAATATAATTTTTTCTAATTGGTGTATAGTCATTACATACAGAATTAGGTCTCATAAGGACATTTTCATTCAAGTACAAAGTGTACTTTGACCACATTCTTCCCACGTCTCCCCTTTCTCCCCTTTTCCTTCTCCAATTGTCTCCTTGCCCCTCACATTTCACCCCTGTTTTCACAGCATACATACATACATACATGATTTTATATATTAAAATCTAAGATCTACAAATAACAAAATCCTGAGTACATGTCGTTTTGAATCTGACTTAATTCACTTAATGTGATTCTCTCCAGTTGCATCTACTTTCTTGCAAATGAAGTAACCAAGAGAGGGGCATTCAAGGAGTCTGCTCACCTGATTGCACAGTCTACAGGGTCATAGGTCAGGCTGGCAGGCAGGACAGTGTGCCAGGCTTTGATAATGCTGTAGTGATTTTGAAATCTTTAGGCAGGCCAATAGCCAAGAAACACACTATGTGTTCATGCTACAGCCTCAAGGCAGACTATTCCTTCAGGAACCATCGGTTTTCACCCTTCTGTCCTTTAAACTGATTGAGAGAGA
Source organism: Eospalax fontanierii (assembly GCA_035773235.1). NCBI lineage: Eukaryota > Metazoa > Chordata > Mammalia > Rodentia > Spalacidae > Eospalax > Eospalax fontanierii. Next base: position 21,446,877 of record CM069541.1, on the reverse strand, counting down.
GCCATCCATATTAACAGTAATCTTTCTAAAGTCAATTGATTGTGAATAAGAGATGTCAACAACCTGTATTAATGTTGAATTAAATAGTTGGCCAGGCAAACTGATAAAATTTACCCTAACTGTGCTTGTTTTGATCACCCGTAGTTTCACAAATGAGGAGGCAAAGGCTTAGCAGCACTGTCTTTACTGAGCATGTGCGCTGTGTGGTGAAGCCAGAATGCAGCCCCCTTGCATCCCGCCTCTAAAACAAGTGCTTCATGTGTGGTGCCTCCTTATGCCCAGTTGGTAAAGGATGGTCTGGAATATGGCGAGTCCACAGTCACCTATGTTATGCAAACATGGGATGAATGGAGCTAAAAAGAATGTTCTAGATATTATTCAGACTATAAATGGAAACTTATACTAGATAGCTTTAGCATTCTGTCATCTTTATGAATCTATATTAGCTTTAAATATAATGTACTTTGCATTCACTAGTATATAACATGCTTATGTGCAGATACCTTTGTACCCAACTAGCAACCTTAACAATGCTGGATTGGTAGGTTGTACCCATTTTATATAATCTATATAATTTGTAATTTCTGATTTTGTTTTTGTTTTCTTGTTGTTGTTAAGGCAAAGACCCCTTTTAGCTCCAGCTGGTCAAGAACTCACTATGTGGAACAGGCTGGCCTCTCTCACAGAGATCCACCTGTCTCTGCCTCCCCAGTGCTGAAACTAAAGACTTTTGCCACTAAGCCTGGCTTCATAATTCATAATTTTTAAAGTAGCATTTCAAATTGTTGCCATTATTTGACAATTTTCTTATTAATAGTCCATAGAGAAACACATGAGAATTTGTAGAGAAAACACTGTTCAAAATCAATGTAAATTACTTTTATGCAAATATAAACTTTATAGATCCATAAGAACCATTTATATCCTTTATTCCAAGGGTGATTCCATGGCTCAGTGCTGTCTTTTACTTATTCACAGTAGTACTATAATCAGAGCCTATAGCATATATATTTTAAGAGAAGAGGAAAAAGTTGTATGTAGAAAGATTTTACAACTCTAAAAAGGATGATCCTTCTAGCCTGCATACAGTTTGGATATTTTGTTTTCTAATTTACATCTTATTATAAAATACCTTAATCTATTTTCTATGTTATTCAAACTGTCCTTTAGAACCTGAGAGTTTTCATATTTCAATAGATGACAGAGAAAGGTAATTAAATACCTTATGCTCAGTTACTAGCAAGATGGCTGCCAAATTAAAAAATTAATTTATGACCTTTTAACACCAAGTCCAAAGTTTTCCCATTATACTACAACATCTCCTAGTAATAAAATCACTGTTATGACAGCTTAGCATATGAAATTCTCCATTGCTTAGCAAATATTAATTTTCTACATTGCAGTCTATAATTACCATCACTGGGCAATTACATAGTTCTTTGCTTTGAGTAACATGTTGTCATCTAATTTTAAGGTGGATTTTTTTTTCTCATAGAATTATAGGAACGTATAACCTCTGTTTCTTGTAGTTCTTCTCACTTGTCAAGGAATAAAACTCTGCAGTTTGATTTACAAGTGTGAGGTCTGGAACTAAAGAGATGGCTCAGTGGTTAAGAGCACTGGCTGCTCTTGTAGAGGATCTGGGTTCAATTCCTAGCATCCGTATGTGGTTCCAGGGAATCTGACACGGCCTTCTGACCTGTTCTAACACTGCTTGACACAGGTGCACTTACATACATGCAGGCAATACACTCATACATATATATATTTTTTAATTTGAAGTATGAGGTCAAACAGTATCTTAGGAACATGGAAATGACTATATATCCGATCTTAAGATCTGCCTACCTCAAATATGTGAAAATAAAGGTACAGAAAGAAGTGCTTTGGGATTAAATCCATTGGTAAAGGTAATGTTCATATGTTTCATTAGTGTGTTTGTGTGAAGGTATATGTGTATGAGTGCAATGGGAAAGTCATGCGCCTTATTAGTCTTATGATGTTATAACTCCTGGCAAAATTTAGGAACAAATGGGAGCAGGAGCAATGTGGAATTCATCTTTGCCTAAATAAATTTAAATCCCTTCCAATGTGTTTTTCAACTCTGTGTTTTATATAATATGGAAAACTGCCCATGTGCTTGCCATTGTGATCAAGTATAATTCACATTTTCTCTCTCTCTCTCTCTCTCCATATATATATATATATATATAAAATTGAATATTTATGCATTTCATACAACATATTTTAATCATATTTAGCACTCTCCCGGGCTTCACCACGTATACCCTCCTCACCAGATTTCATGCATATCTGTTAAAGCCTGTGGAATCAAGTTTGGCTTCCAGATAAGCCTCAGTGTGCGTTCATCCACTGGAACCTGGTCAGCCTATCTGGCATTACTCTTTTAAAGAAGACCAGCTCTCCGTCACCCAGCAGTGATCAGCTGCCAGTAGTTTCTTGGTTAATGTTGGGGTTTCTTGCCTATGTATGCAGTTCTATGCTGGGATTTTGTCTGGTTTGCGTCTGCATAGGTTTTGTGCATGCTGTCACTATAATGGACACTTTTAAAATTGCTGTTATATACAGACCTTTGTGTGGCACCCTTTTCAGAGGATAATCTCGTCTAATTGAGTTCTAGAAGGTATAATAGTGAAGCATTCATTAGCACACAATGAACGCGGAATAAAGGTTACTGGGCTAGGGAAGCATAAAACAGCAAGCAGTCGGGGAGCAGGGAATCAGTAGGAGAGGAAGGACGGAGAGTAACAGAAGCACAGAATGGGTGAAAACAGCACAGTGAGGCACATTATAGAAAATAATTTGAGTCCTCTTAGTGGTGTTAGTGTGTATGGGTGTTTAGGGCTGGCCACTTGGAATTGGATAACCTATCAGGGGTTTCTAGAGAAAACCTATTCCTCTTCTCAGTGGCCATTTATTGCCTGCATATAACTCTTCCTCTAAAGATATGGATGTGAAAGTTCATCCTCATTGGCATTTTCACTGGTGGTGTCATTATGCAGGTCTCATTTAGGCAACTATCCTATTGAGATTTCATATGTGTGTCTCCCTGTCACGTCTTGAATGCATTGCCTGGCAGAAGGCATCTTCTTTCTCTGGCTCCTATGTTTCCTTCCCCAGTTCCTGAGTGTAGGATTTCCATTGAAGATGTGTCACTTAGGGCTGGGTGTTGGCTGGCATTGGCCAGTCCCTCGGGGGAGGGGGCAAGGAGTCACAGAGTCAACAATGCAGACCCCTGGGAGAACGTGGAACCAAAACGATCTCATTTAATTTTAGAAGGGAACAGGATTTATATTTTTCCCAGGCTTAGGGGAGGTCTTTATCTAGTCATCTGACGTGCTTCATTCTGGTAGATCCTGAACACATGACGATCTGAAGTTGGTCCTGGATGGCTGCTAGGATCTGAGAACTGCCCCAGGTTAGGTCCCAGGAAATGTTTACTGCGCACGCATGCTCAATATTGGTTCTAGCCAGTTTAGGCCAGCAGGCCGGGAGCCTGCCTGACCTGGCCTGAGTCATCCTACAGCTGGGCACCACACAATCCCTTATTACCGCATTTTGATCAGTTGTGGAAACTTGTAACAGACTTCATCTGCTGAGAAAGAAACTTCTTTGATGAGTGCTGACAGCCACATTTATCAGTGAATATATAGATAAGCATTTAGAATAAAGTAAGAAATTACATTGATTTAAGAAACTACAATAGTAGTTTCTTCTCTAGGTTCTATGATCTCTCCAACAGGGTGTATTTGGCTATATGTACAATACCATGCATGGATTCTCTTATTTTGTGTGACCCTTAAGTCAAATTAGACAGCTGTTGATTTCAGATAAAATGCCACTATTTCACCAGTAGATATTTTGCTGGGCTGGTCATTGTTGTAGTCTGGGTAGTTGGTCTTCTCCCTTGAAGCTTACTTAGTACTTTCTGATACTATGAGAGCTAGTTTTCAGAGAGGCTTCCAGGTTAGTTTCTAGTGCATTTACTCAATGTATTTTGTCCGAAGTATGTAGTGTCTTCAGCAATAGAGTCTTACCTTCAAGTTCTGGGAAGCAATCAAGGGCTACAGCAATAGCTTATATTATTTTGGGACTACCTTGAACGACCATGACTGATGACTCAAAGGGAGGCTTCCTTTGCCTGGCACTGTGATTTTTGTGTCTTCAGCTACACACATGCACATACTCACATAAATAAATAAATAAATAAACAAATAATGTATTTTTAAGTAACCTTATGAAATAATACATTTCCTTCTCCTTTTTCAGACAACCTTAGTATAAGAACAGACTTTTAATTTAAACAGGCATAATTAAACATTTTGGGGTTTTGTTTTGGTTTTGGTTTTTTGAGACAAGGTCCCCTTGTAGTTCTAGTTACTCTGGAACTCACTATGTAGACCAGGCCTACCTCAACCTCACAGAGATCTGCCTGCCTCTGCCTCCTGAGTGCTTGGATTAAAGGTATGTGTGACTATGCCCGTCCTACAATTATACCTTTTGATTTCATTAATTTCATTAAATATTTTCCTTGTCTAGATTAAGTTTGAAGTTTAAGAACCTCTCTGGCTACTACAAAATAAAAATAACACGGCCTTGTGTGTATCCTTTTGCTGTTTTTACTTTGCAGTGCTCAGGAATTGTATATATTCTCACTAGAAATCTTGGGAAAGAGTGTGGTGCTGGTAGAGGACTCAGGTAGGCAGCAGGACAGCGCCATGCAGGGAACTCCTGGGCAGCACCTCTTTTTTCCACGGTGTTCAGTGCATTGCACGCACACATGATAACTCTGGAGAGGGTAAAAGTTTTAAATTATAAAACAAGCACAAAACTCATACATATCTATCCAAAAGACAAAAGTTACATGGGACCAAGCCTCCTGTGATTTTTCTCTCCTCAAAACTTAAGTTTCATAACTTATAAAATATTCACTTCATTGCTGAAAAGTCAAACCATGTATGCCTAGTCTTCTGAGTTTCATAAATAAAAGGCAATTCCACTTGGATGTGACTTATACACATTGTGTAAACTTTGGTATGGTTATCAGTCAGTGAACATACAGATGAGAAGAAGGAAAATAATACTCCAGTGTCTGGGAAAGATGTTCCATGTTGTAGCTCACAGATTTCACTGGATTATAGAATTCTGATTTGTTTCTAAACCTCTCTGAAAGTCCCTCTGGTGAGATTTCTGTTAATCTCAACAGACTGGCAAAATATTCCTAGAAGATATTTTAAATGAAGCATATTTAAGAAGCCTAAGTTGAGCAGAATATTAAGACAGGAACATGATTCTAACGATGATAATGCGTGTACTTAGGTGTGTGTGTGTGTGTGTGCGCACGTTCTCAGTAATTTTGTGACCAAGAACATTTTCAGTAACAGTCTTAAACCATCTTTATTCTGATAAAGCATCATAATTCAATGTTAGATGCCTGTTTCAGTGGCTTTGCATGTCTTAATTTTCAGACCTCAATCCTGGGAAGCAATTAGCATAAGAATGCTTAGCTTGAGAGGGACTTTTTCTTTGTTTTCATAGATTCTACATATATGCCTCTTGCCTTTAACATTATGTAGCTCTTGTAAATGAGCTTATTCATTTGCTCCACCATGAATGAAAAAAAGTATTCCCATCTGAGAGGGAACGTAGATACTACACCACAAGAGTGTATTTATTATCAAAGGAGTGAAGCTGCTGGCTCAGGTGGTCTTCCAAGGGGGCAAGACTTATTCTGTAGCATCTATTTACACCTATATTACTGCTTTTTAAGCATAAATCTGTGCCATAATTATCAAGAATAAAATGTGTGCTTCAGTAGTTAATTCTCTAAAGTAAGAACATGGAAAGATTAATGTTACACAAGTTCTAGAATATAGAGAAGGAAAGGTCACTGTTTGATGAATGGGAGCAAACCCAACAACAGACCAGCAAATTAGACCCAACAGGGGAGATTAACATTTGTCAGATAAACTATTAAATCGTGTATCTTATTGATGGTGCGCCTCCTCTGGGCTGAAGGGAGTCTTGGAGAAGGGAGGAAAAAGTGAACAAGCATGTTGATCAGAGAGAAGTCCCGACACAGCGGAGATCGAGGTAGCTCAAAGTAAATGTAAGTATACAATTTTGAAGAGCCATCATTGTTAAACATCCTCTTACTTCCAGAATTCCTTACTGTTATTTAAATGTAAAGAAACCAAGAATGATTTTCACTAAATTTAGTAACTGATTTATGGTCGTCTTAGTTTTCCTGAGTCCTGGAAGATTGTATTTAGTGAAATGATATTTGGAATTGTTGTGTATTTCATACAGAACATCTCAATCAGTCTTCATCATCTTTATCCCCACTTCCCCCAACACTCCCCTCCATCGCCCCCAAACTGGAATCCATACATTCTTTCATCTGTGTTAAGGTCTATTGGGTCAAGTTAGTGTCCCCTAATGTTCTCCAGTGCAGGTTCATCCACTGAGGTCCAGTCAACCTATCCAGAGCCCCTCACTTTAGGAAGATTACCTCATCCTCACCCAACAGTAATCAGTAGCCAATATTTCTTCAGTTACCCATTTCTCCAGTGCTATGCTGAGTTTTTATCTTCTTTAGTTTGCATGGGTCTTGAGCATGCAGCAACCATTGCTGTAGATTCATATGAGCAGGTCCCAGTAGCTTGTAGGATTTTATTTCCAGATGGTCATGGACCTCCTTATTGGCTCTTACAATCTTTCTGCCCCCAACAATTCCTTAGTGGTCCCTGAGCCATGGGTCAGTAAAACTTAATACAAGAGTCCTGCTCAGGGACCCATCCTAATCTCTATTTGTTGGCTGTTTGTGACCTTTTGTGTTACTGGTCCTCTGTTGCATAAGGGAGGTTCATTAATGGGAGCTGAGAGATTCATTAGTGTCCTCTTTACCCCTGGTTCCATGTCGGTTGAGCCTTAGATGTAGAGGTTGCATTGTTGGTGTGCTGCTTAGGCATGGCCAATTCTGGGACAATGTCTGTGTGACAAGTTGTGGTACTCTATAGTCATCTCCGTCTGGTGCAACAGAACCTTCTCTGATGAGTGGCAACTGTGATACTTGACTATATATAAGGACACATTTGAAATCATCTTTTAAATCACAGAGTTCTTTTTCCCTTACTGACCATGATGCTGCACACTTGAACTCTTCTTTGCTTTGAAGAATTCTTTCCAATTTTTCACATTTTGTGTGTGTGTGTGTGTATGGAGAGAGAAGGAGAGACAGAGAGAGGGCCTGCACATACCCTTTCACCACAGTACGTACATGGGTGTCAAAAGACAACTTTGCAGGGGAGTTATTTTTTCTTCCATTGTCAGACATGGTAACAAGTGCTTTCACCTGCTGAGCCATCTCATGGTCCCTTGAATAATTATTTTTCTTTTTATGTGTATTAGTGGTTTGACTAAATGTGTGTAAGTGCACCCATTTATGAAATGTACCTGGAGGCCAGAAGGGCATCAGATCTCCTGGAACTGGAGTTATAGACAGCTGTTAGACACCTTGTGGGTACTGGGAACTCAACCAGCAAGAGCAGCTCTTAACCACTGAGTGTTCTTCACCACTGAGTGTTCTTCACCACTGAGTCATCCTCCCAGACCCTGAAGAATTCTTTTAAAAAGCTAATGAACATATAAATGTATAAACACATGAGTAACACAGGCTAAAAGGCTCTTCAAATACTTTTTATGCTAAATGTACTTTAAGCCTAATAAGTCTAAAAGAGTTGATGCTATTTAGATATTTAAGATTAACATGAATTCTGCTACAAGATATTCAACACAAAAACTACTCAAATATGACAATATTTCAATAAAATATCTTTTGTAACATGTATTTCAGAGCAAATACAAAAACAACCAAAACGCTGAATAGCAGAAGCAACTTTTAGTAATCAGGTTATGAATAATTTTAGTGATCTGACAAGATAAAGTTAAAAAAATATAAGGAAAAATAATAATGTTCAGAAGCAATTGAAGAAAATATTTGATGTTGACTTCTGGCTTCCAGATGTTAATAAACAAAATGTACACACAATCAAACAGGAACACACATACAATTACATACTGACAAGTATATATATATATATATATATATATATATATATATATATATATAATTTCTTGGATGAAAGATGCCTGAATATCAAAATAGTTGAAAGTTATGTTATGGTATTTTTATATTTCTTTCTTTAAATTTCTCTATAATCTGAGTATGATGTTAATTAGCCTAAATCAACGAAGAGTTTTTACTTTGCTGTGAATTTGCTGAGTCAGTTCAGTCTCTCACACGTTAATTCTCTCTGAGGTGCTGTTCCATTCCCTGGAAAGGCACGCTCCCATCGTCACAGCTGACTGCTGTGTGCTCTTTCTCCTCTGCTCGCTGCGTTTGCAGTGACGCTCTCGGAACACTCTCATTCATATACGTCCATCTCCCTTTATCATTCTTACCACTTTACTTTGCTTGGTTTTCCTCGTGGCATCATCTGAAATTACACTAATTCTTAACCAACATTTAACTAAGGTTTTGTTTAGTGCTTACATAATGTACTAGGTAGCAAATCTGTGAAGAGAGTAGAAACTTGCTTGTTCTGTTTACTGCTAAATCTCCAGATTGTGAAGTCTCATGTGATACATTCATGTTTGTTAAACAGTAAAGAAATACTCTTAAAATCCTAGGTGGATAACTAGCATAACAGCCACCTTAAGAAGAAAGGAAAGGAACTAACATTAGAGAAATGTCTGTTTCAGAGTGGAACATAGAATGGAACCCACTTGAATTTCCAAGGAGAATATGAGCCAAAAGAGGTCAAAATTTGAAAAAAGAAGCAAAAGGTGAAGATAATTAGGAGTTCTAACAAATAATCCTATTGATTTGTTACAGCTGGGCCATACCTTTTCTTCACGGACACTTCACAGAGAGTCTTTTTTTCTTATCTTAAACTTCCCCTTAGATAAATATCCATGTGTGTGAGGATGTGTATATGAAGACTTGCAATTTATGTATATTCATAGGTACATTGAATTTCATCACCAAATCTTCCACTCTGCCCATGTCATACATAAAAGTTATGGAGTTCAAAAGTCAGAAAATTAAAAATATTCCACAAAAAGTTGTAAGTATGAGAGCAAATGTTTTCTTTTGGCCTCCCATAAAGAGAACACATCACATACACAAAAACATTGAGTTAACATCCCAAGATTAGGAAACAGATTTACGAAGTTAAAGAACTTGCCAAGCTGAAAGACAGGTTTACCGTTTCATGTGAAACTAAGTTAAAGATGAATATGTATTCCACTGTAGCATCAGAAGTTATGACATGCATGGTGTCTGCTGTATCCTGAAGACTAGTAATTATATATTGTTTCTATTTACTGAGTGTAGTGCATGTGCTATATACTCTACCAAATGGTTTATGTACAGAATTTTTAAATCCACCACTGTCTATTTATTGTGAAAATAACCAAGATTTGGAAAGAGTGAATAAGTTGGATAATGGTTAGCTAAGAAGTAGTAGAGCAGGGTTTCAACTCCAGAAAGTCTGCCAATGCGTCTTCTCCATTGTTCTGATTCCACTACAGGAAGCTAAGATTTCAGGCACTGGAGAAGTGTTAAAAGTTGAAAGAAATTCCCAGGGGAATCTGATATCACACTATGTGTCTGTGAATAGCTACATATAGTAGGCCTTCTATAGCCACAGTTTCCACATGTGCAGATTCTACTAACCTATGATCAAAATTACATTTGGGGGAAAAAAACACTATCAATATAAACAATGTAGTCTTTTTCTTTATTGGTCATAAACAATATAATATAAACAACTATTTTGTGTAACAATGCATTGAATTAGATAGTATGGACCCTAAGTGCCCCCAAAAGACCTTGCTTGTCCCCAAGGAAGCATTTCTGAGTGATGATAGAACCTGTAAGAGGTGGGGCCTCTTGAAAGTAAAGAGAAGGTAGAGACTTAAAGGATGTGAGTCTCTTTATGTCACTGTGGACATGACCTTGAAGACAGTAATAGGTCATCATCCCCTTTATGTTTTGCACCTGGCCATCAGGTGAGCAGTTTTTCTGCACCTTACACTCTCAGGATGATGTGCTGCCTGGTCAGAAGCCTAAAGCAACAAAGTCAATTAAGCATAGACTAGAGTCTCTAAAACGGTGAGCCCACAAATCTTTTCTCCTTATAAAAGGATTACCCAGGTATTTGTTACAGTGTGGCAAAGATCATTAATTTAGAGATGAATCAAGTTGCGTGTGACAGTAAAGATGTCATAACCGAGCATCGTTTTACATAAGGGATGTGAGCTACCACAGATTCTGGTATGTGTAACAGGTTTAGATTCAATTCACTGTGGATATTAAGCAAGGGGTGACTATAGTTTCATTTCATTCAATACTGGAGATTTAAGTCATTGCTAAGTAAGAACTCACTCTGTGAGTTAAAATCCCAGATCTAGATGACGGGTATTTTAAGTAGTAAAAATCACAAAGGCAAAAATAAAGTTAGTTGTTTTGGGGACTGTACATAAATATATTTTCTACCATTATTTGAGATAAAATTTAAAATATCCTTTTCCAACTTAATAACAAAGGAACTCTACTAAACTCACATACCAACTTTGATAAACTCAAGATCTATGAGAATTTGTGTACTAGGTATAGTTTTCCTATTGGCTGCTTATATAATGATTGTTTGAGTGACAGCCTTTACAGAACTTTATCTTCTAATCAGAAGTAAAATTATCTTTCAGCAAAAGGATAGGTTTCATGGCACGTTCCTACATAAGTTAGAAGATGAATAGTCTGGAGGCAAACATTTTCCTGGGATTTAAAAAGCCTCTAAAAAGCTATCCGTTGCTATGAGCTAGACGATTTTTCTTCATCGAGTGCCATGATGATATATTCTTTGTGCTGGAAGTGAAATAAATATATATATGTCTATCTTTCATCTAGGCAGATAAATCATAAGCCCTAAAAGTAGTCTTTTTTTCTGGAAAATTACAGTATATTAGAAGGGATCTGAAAGAGAAGGTTAGGAGCAAACTTTGTGCCCAGTGTAATGTCATCCATTGCCAATACTTCCAACAATATCATGGAAAGAGATCATAAATATAAATATTATTTTATGTATTTCAACAAGCTTTAGGAATAATAATACCAATTTATCAATATTATTAACAATTACCAAAAATTATTTAGCAACCAGTGGATGGTAGACACTAAGCCCTTAAACATATTACATTTTAATTCACATAACTGTACTATAAGGCTAGCCTACTATGATCCCCATTTGACAAATGAAATTGGAATTGAAAACCAAGATGTGATGTTATGTTCTACAAGTCCCATGGTGACCTGTAGTGGGAATGACAATGGGCGCAGGAAAGCTTACACAGGCCCTCAGATTTAAACATCTAGTATTTTAAACCTCCCATCATTTAAATTAGGAATAATACTTTCTTAACATGTATATAACTTCTTGATGGAAACTACCACAAACTTACAAAATCATAATGAAAGAAAGAGGAAGTACTTAGTTGACTGCTGAAAATATTTAGATTTACCTCTTGGTTGAGTGAAGAAAATAAGCATGCTTCCTTGCTCACATCAAATGATGGATTTTCAGAAATTCTAAAATAATTACAGAACAGTCTTTGTTTTTAACTTCTGCGAGGTCTGCGGCCACACTATACCTTCCATTTCCTTTGTGGCATCTCCTTTTGCTTAGTACACTGCCCTGCAGAGTTAAATGGTCAATAAACGCCTGTTGATAGACTTTCCCATTGGGTACCTGCCAATGTCCTACTGTGTACTTTCAAAATGTAATGAAACTACTCTTGTAAAAGAAATGTGCATCTGTTCTAACACCCATGAAAATAAATATCTGAACTATTATGCCTTGAAAACATCTATTAATTTTTCTCTTTATTTTCTACCTGTTTATTGAAGTTTGATAATTGCCTATAAATGCATAATGTTGGTGGATTATGGAGCCTTATTCACTTCAGCCAGTGCTCCCATCACTTAGATATTTAGAATATGGGAAAACTGATGCTGCCCAGTGAAGGTATTCTGTAAATTAATGGTCAGTCCATGCTATGATTAGGCTTTGTTCATGTAGGTTCCACATAGGCATAATTGCTTCCTGGGGACCTGGTTTCCCTAACCTTGTGCTGTTGTAACTCTCTACATCATGAAAACTCTCTTCTTAATTTCCTAGTTGCCATGAAGAAGGACTTGGAGATCATTTCTCAAGTTTTTAATAGAGTAATATTCCCTGATATTATTATATCTTATATATGTTACCAAGAATAGTAAATAATATGCCATGCATTTTGATATGAAAATGCTCTGATTTATTTGGCCTTTAATGTTAAAATATAACCTATGATTCAATATAAGGCAAATGTTGGCTTTCAGTACAAATAAGTTTTGCTAAGTTTTCTCAACCATGATTCTAACTTCAAATAACTTACACATTCATTTACCAAGTTTGGAGTTAGGTATAAGTGTGACATTTAGCATATTCAATGTATTTGTTAATAGAAAACTTAATATTCAATATTAACAAATTATAAAAGTGATATGCTATCTCCACAATAAGATGTTAGCAATATGATTTATTTAAAATTTTTTTACTTGTTGTCAGGTGTGATGGCACATTCCCTTAACCCCAGCACTTGTGAGGCAGAGGCAGACAGCTTTCTCTGAAATCAAGTCCACTCTGGTCTATATGGTGAGTTTCAGGCCAGCCAGGGCCACAGGGGAGGCCTGTTTCAAAAACATTGTCCATTGCCTGTGATATGTGACCTTTGTTCCGTTACAATAATCATATCTATATAGGGGGCTGGAGAAATAGCTCAATGTTAAAGAGCACTTGCTGCTCTTTCAGAGGACCTGGTTTGGGATCACAGCACCCATAATAGCTGCCTCACAACTGCTGGGAAGTCCAGTTCCAGGGGATCCATCACCTCTTCAGGAATGTGCGTGCATATGGTGCACATGCAAACAACCAGACACATACACATATATGTAAATAAAAATAAATTATTAAAAAATTTAAAATAAGGTTAGAGAGGTGAGAGGTTGAGAGCATTTGCTGTTCATGCTGAGGACCCAGGTTTGCTTCGTAACACCTACATGATAGTTCACAACACTCTAACTCTAGTTTCAGGGAACCCAGCATCTTCTCCTGGCTTCTACAGCCACCAGGCATATATGTAGTACATATATGTGTGTGTGTGTGTGTGTGTGTGTGTGTGTAGGAAAACACTCCTGCAATGGCATGAAAATGAAAAATATAAAACATCTTAAAAAGTAAAAAATAAAAATTAAAAATACCTGGATAGTTCTTTGCAAATGTATTTTTAAGGCATGAAGCATCTGTTTTAAAACATATTATTAAAAATGTATTTGTCCTGATTGGTATTGACTTCTTGAATATATTGTTACATGATGTCAGAGATAGCTAAAATTCTAGAGTTTAAGAAAATATGTCTCATCCATCTAATGTCAGACTTTAGAGGTAACAGAGAAAATTGTCATTTAAAACAAAACAGACAAAAATCAGTCTTGTACCTCTTGGCCTCATGTTCCTTCCTTTCCTTTCATAAAGGGAACAAATCCAAATGCACTTTTGGCTACATGTTATTTATTTTTAGAGATGATACAAATACTTAGTATATAATATGTAAGATTTATTAGAATCACTAGAGAACTAGAGGTTGAAAGAGATTTCTGTACTGACATATCAACTTTCGATTTCTGGGTGGCTGTGTCTTTTTCAAAGACTTATTCCTTTATTAATGAATGCCTTTCTTTGCTTCTGAGGTTAAAATTCATTTTTAATTCAGAACTATACTTTACCTAATACTATTTGAAATAATACTATATTTGAATACTGTTCTAGTTACTTTCTACTGCTGTGATAAAAACAGGCAAAACAACTTGAGGAAGGAAGGCTTTATTTGACTTACAGTTCACATGCATCATCAAGGAAAGCCAAGGACAGAACTCAGGGCAGGAACCCGGGAGCAGGAAACTGGATACAGGAATTGAGGCACAGACCATGGAGTAATGCTGCTTACTGGCTTGCTCCCCTGACCTATGCTCAGCCTATTTTCTTATTCAGTCCAAGACCACCTGCCCAAGAACCACCCACAATGGCCAGGGCCCTCCCACATCACTCAACAATTGATAGAATGTACCATAAGCATAACCACTGGTCAATCCAATGAAGGAAATTCCTCAACTGAGTTTCCCTGTACCCAGGTGTGTCAAGTTGACAACTGAAGCTATTGAGCACAATTGACCCCTTGTCAACCTGACACACAAACACATCATTATTATTAAACCACAACCTGTCCATTTCTTGTCCCCAATATATGTTAATATTAATATCACAATATAAAGCAGCTTAAAATTTCCGCAGTCCTTAAAATCTCTAACGCTTTAAAGACTCGATGTCTTTTTAAAATACTGCAAAGTCTCTCAACTGTGGGGACCTGCAAAATAAGTTACATACTGTCTTATTTCAAATGGGAAGAACTTGGCACAGTTTAGTAAAACCAAAGCCCAGCAATGCAGCTCTCTGTTGGACATCTGAGATTCACTCATGATCAGCTGGGCACCAAAAGGCCTTGGGCAGCTCTACTTCTATGGCTGTGCCATCAAAATCATGCAGAGCTTGTCTCATAGGCTCAGGCTGGCTCCACTCCACACCTGCTGCTATCCTCGGTGGTCATCCCATGGTCCTGGCATCCCCACTATGTTGGAGTACCAATAAAACTGAGGCTTCTCCTGGCTTCACACAGGGCCATGCCTCAGTCACTCTCTAGACCCCTTCACGGCCTTCAAAACCAGTACCAAGCAGGAGATTCTTACATACCAGCTTGAGATGGAGGCTCAGGCCTCCTCTGGAGCATGGCTTCTGTGTGTTGACCATGAGGAAATAGTTCCCAGAAAATTTCTCTCAGTGACGCTGATCTCTTGTTACAGCTGATTTTCCAGCCCTAACTAACCAGCATCGATTATCTCAGTAAAGCTCAAAAGATGTCTTTCCCAAAAATCTGTAATTCAAGATATATCACACAAAGAGCTTTGATGAAGCCCACGCTTCCCTTTGAAGTCTCAGAAGCCAGGCCTCCGTCATTTATTCCGCTTTCAGTGCTATCTTCCAAGTTCCTACAGAACAGCTCAGAGTTCCGAGCCTTCTTCCAGTCTGAAGCCACAGACTATATTAGATACTTCTATATTAGAAACATTTCTGTTGCTGTAAAAAACTGACCAAAGAAACTTATAGAAGGAAGAGTTTATTTGGCATGTAGTTCGGTGGAGACACTACCGCAGAACAGAAATCCCAGTAACAACATATTCAAGCAGGCTCAGGAAGTAAAGAGAGACTGGAAACTTGGCACAGCTTAAGAATTCCCAAAGCCCCAGTGATATGTTTCAACCAGCAAGGCTGCACCTCCTAAAACCTCCCAAAACAGTGCCACAAACCAGGGACAAAATGTCATTCTTATTCAAACCACCACAAATACTTAGGGGATTGTAGCTAAAAATATAATTTTCCTGCCTACCTGGGAAACCTGACACAAAGGTGATGAAAAATCAGGTGATATTTTTATTGAATTACTGAAATAGCAAACCGGAATGTGTTGCCCATCACATGGGATCTGCTAAAGAGATGGCAAACCCAGAAAGAAATCTTCTCTTTTTATAGAGTTGGGCATATATGGTCATTTATATTCATCTAATCCTCATATAAGAAGACGACTTTTGTCACACAGTTCCCTCCAACTCACCTACCGGATAATGAAGATGACACTCTAAGTTTACTAACTGCAATTATGACAAGAAAAATTAAGCATTTCATGCTTTTGCAAAGGAAATGGTTTTGCCACTGACGCTTCCAGAGAAACTACCGATATAGGTGCTGTCATCTTTGACTTGTAGCTTTCAAGTACATGAGAAAAATGTTTCCTGGGTCCTTATTTTTGCAATGTATTCATTTAGCTTTTAAAAGATTTAAGATATCTGAAAGGACAGAGAAATAACCCATATTTCAAGACCTATAATGTAAATAGGAAGAGATAGAAGTAAAGTCTTTTCTCACTTTTACACTTAGAGAAAGGCTACTTTTTTTTCCTTTTTAAAAATTAATTTCCCAGGGTTGGAGAGATGACTCAGCAATTAAGAGCACTGGCTGCTCTTGCAGAGGACCCAGTTTCAGTTCTGAGCACCCACATGGAAGCTAACAACTGTCTGTAGTTCTTGTTTCTGGTGATCTGACACCTTCTTCTGGCCTCCAAAGGCACCCCATGACATGAGTGTATTTACATACATGTAAGCACAATACACACATTAAAAATTTTTTAAATTTCTTAAATAAATTTTCTTGGGGTGGAGAGATGGCTTTGCACTGAGACCATGATGTTCCATCATAAAGAGTCAGGATCTCATCACTCTTCTTGGTAGTGGGGACAAGGGGTTCACAAACACCCATGACTTCAGTTCCAAGAGATTCGATGCCCTTTCTGGAGTCTGTGAGTGTATGCGTGCACATATGCATACACACAAACACACACAAACACAAACAAACAAACAATAGCCTCCTCATTAATGTTCAAATAGAGAGGATTTCCTGGTAGAAACCAACACCGAAGTGACCACTGGACGATGGTGAAAGTACTGACTCTCCAGCAGCCCTATCATACTCCCTGAATTGAGAAGGGACTGTTTATTTCTATTAGTGGCAAAATATCAGCTAATAGCAAATGTAAAGGTCAATGCACTTAACACACTTCTGGTGGACTACTGGGGTGCATTTACAACTTCTTTTGGGTAGAAGCCTAGCCTGACCATTTTGCCTTCACCAGGAATGATTCCAGAAGGCACCATTAGGGTTCTGTGGTGTTTAGCTGGAGGAGAATGGTTATTGCTTTAGTGTCTTCTTCCTTACAAAGCTGCCCCTTTTCTGGTCTCTCCACCATAGTTAAGAGGCAGTTTTCTGTAACTTCCAGTGTGCACCTGTTGGTATTCCTGAGTCAGCTAGCTTCTTCACTTCCAAACGTTGGATATATCAAGCAAAAACCAACAAAAAACCTCAAGGAAATCCTCTCTGTTGAGTTCTCTAGACAGTCCGTTTCCAGCCTTTACAGCTCTCTTATGGTTGTTTTGCATGCAAAGTATAAGGTTTATAATGCTACTCCCAAGAAACTAGGAAGAGTATGTCCACCCATCTTTCTGGACTCTGCATATTTCAAGAACAGGGTGACACAGGAGCCACTTATAGTGTGAACACTCAAGTACTTCTCACTAAAATCAGGAAATCTGCAGTGCATTCCTTTCCTGACCTCTTAATTGTGTGGTTAAAAAACAAAAACAAACAAAGACTGTGAATTTTATTATCTTTTGGGCAATTTTAGTTACTTTGGTGTTGGTGAGAAAACAAAACATTTTTCCTGTCTTTGGAGTCAGGTTTTCATGTCTGAAAAATTAAGGAATGAAGAGTAAAGGTCATGGTCCCCAAAAGGTTTCTTCATACCAGACTATTTCTTGCTCTTTTGTGGAAAATTTCAGATAATTGTTTACTTCAAAGAAAGTGACCCTCTTTTGTTTGATTAAAATGACCGATTGCTTCTATCACTTTAGTGAAGAACTTCAATGGATTTCTTTTCAGAACTATAAAAAGTCCAAGTTAATGATAATGACAGAGGAAGGATTTTATTTCTGACTGAAAGAATGATAACTCATTCATTTCTTTAATGAGAACAGTAAGTAAGAAATAATTATTCAGCATGCTTGCCATCTCATTAAGCAGTGATAGAAAATTTTCTCCAATAAAACTCAAGTGGGTGTTTTTTTTTTGCAAGGTTGGACTTTAGGAGGTTTATCATTTCCATTACGCTGTGGAATTTGATTATTCAATCAACCTCCTTCAGTCCAGAAAAAAAAATTTATGACCCATTAATTCAAGGAAACTTCTTTGCAGTGTGAATGATTACTAAAAGAAAGGAAAAAAATGCTTGCCTATTATTCACCTTCAACTTTTATTTTCATTTAAATACTTTTTCTTATAGTTCACTTTCCAGATACACATTAAACACATTTTTAGTCATGGTTTTTCTGGAAACTTGGAAAATAAGGATTAATTTGCAGTTCCAAACAAATCATTAGTCCGGGCTTATCAAAGTCATATATCAGAACAAAAATATAATTTTTATCTGAAGATTTATACATGTCTAGGCTTAATGACTTTGGAGGAAGATTGGATAAAAGTTAAGATTTTGTTATGATTAAAATAACCAATAAATAATAAAACAACATGAGCACAAACAAATCATCTAAGAAATTTTATGCATATATATATATGTTCATTTGTGTGTGTCTATAACATAAATACAAACATAAATATATGTAGAATATTTTTACTGAGGAACATTTCCCAAAGTAAAACATATCACCTTTTATTTTTATTTAAACATTTCTCAACAAATCATAGGCAAGTAGTGGTTGTACACTTTTCTATGTGTGTCAAGTGTTGAAGAGTGTTCTTAATGAGAACAGTACAGTAACTCTACAGAACTCCTGTGCCATTCACAGATGAAATGTTAGTAATGAAATACTGTTTTCACAGATGGCTTACGTTTTCAGTTTTAAGACATGTTCTTGCTATGCAACCCTATGCTGGCTACAAATAGGCAATCCTCCTGTCTCACCTACCCTAATGCTAGAAGTTAGCCCTCTCTAAGTTTAAGATTCTAAAAGCAGATTGAGGCCTGATCTCCAATTTAAATTTGATTATAGAGATTACTATTTGCAGCATAAACATGATTCAGTGAAAAATATAGCTTCAAAGTAGATTTGAACCAGCAACAGAACTTCGAACAAATGCTAAATTCCTCTTGGTCTAGCTCAAACCCCTCCTACCACTGTCTGATTGTGATATCCCTGTATTTTCTTAATGAAGTCCGACTTTGTGTTTGTGGATAAAATGACTGCTGTATTATTTTATATCACATGTATGTGTGTGCCATTCCTCTGCTCCCAAATACCTCCTAATGCCACTGTCTTCACATATAATGAATCTTATGATAATTATGGTCTTTGCTATGTTAACTCATTTTTCAAATGTATAATGCAGTTTGTGGCTGAACCTCACATTAGCTCATTTGTTTAACATGTTATCTACTGCTTATTAGAAAGGATGGCAAAGAAGACAACAATTTTAGGATAATACTTATGTAATTCACATTAATGGAGATAAAACACACATACTTTCCTATGCAAAACCTGTCATAATGTCTTTCCTATAACAAGTATGAAGCCTTGACTTCCTCCCATATTCATCTAATTATGGAAGGCTAAAGAGGTCATCCCAGGTTTGGATGACCCTAGGGTATTTCTCCTAGAAATGGATGGCTAGTTATTTAATATTCATAACAATGGAGTTTACATAGTCCTATATTTAGATGTGCCATCTCACATATATCAAGAGTTTTTTAAAGTAGATTTCATCATTAGAATAGAGATGTGGTTTCCAGGGGCTTTGGTGGCAGAGAATAGGAGCTTTTTTTGGTGAAAAAGTGCTAAGATGTAAACAGGATGAATGAATTTTAAACATCTATGTTAACACTGCTATAAAACCTATTTTACATATTTTCTCAACACAAAGTAGGAGATGTGTTTTGTGGAAGATATATTAATTAGCTTGGTTTAATCACTTTACAATGCATTCCTTGTAACAAAGCATTATGTCATACACTGTAAATATGTTTGCTTGAAATTGTCGATTTTGTGTAAGTCAAATTCTCGGGAAAAAAAAATGTTTCCCTTTAGTTTCTTAAAACATAAGGACAATTGTAGAAATGTTGCAATATAGAAAAAATAATTTAACACTATTTGTTAGCATAGATTTGCATTAGAGATGGGATGATGATGTGTATCTTAGACTGATTGCTTTGTCTCTAAGCATTACATTTAACTCTGAAAATATTAGAGAGTTACATTCAAGGGGTAGACAAAGACCAAGGAAAGAGGCTCTGTGGTAAGATGCTCTGTGATCAGGATGGTCCTGCTCTTTCCATCATGGACAGTCTACATGCCTTTAACTAATCATTTAGAGGGAGTGTCTTGATGGTCTCACCTGTAAAATGGAGATAATTTAGGTCCCATACCTCTTAGCTAACAACAGGAAATGGGGTGAAAGATAACAAGTCATTTCAAATCACCTCTCAAAACCCATTATATAGATATAGAGATTTATTCTATGTGGGAGGATGTCCTTTGAAATCCATTAAGGAAGAGAGTGTCAGACATCTTAGACCTCAGTAGAAAAGCTCATGCTGTTTCCCAGTGTATGAAATTTCTGAAAATACTTATTTTGCTTTCTCTTTAATTTTAAAGGTTTGCATAATTACTAACATATTGGTTTTTGTATTTCTTTTTAACAAAAACATCCTAAGGTCCTTAAATATTGAAATTTTAAGTATTATTTGTAAATTCAAAAGGAAAGTTGATTTTCTTGTTCTATTCTTCTTTTCATGATTTTCTTTATTATTTTCATTGTATGTGTATGGATCTATTGCCTGCATGTGTGTAAGTGCACCCATGTTGCACAATGCCCATAGAGGTTAGAAGAGGGCATTAGCTTCCCTGGAACTCGAGTTATGGATAGTTGTTAGCCACCATGTGGGAGCTAGTATTTGAACTTGGTTCTTCTGCAAGAGTAGCCAGTGCTCATAACCACTAAGCCATCTCTTCAGCCCCTGTTATACTCTTCTCAGGGCTCAGATTTACTTGGAGATGACTTGTCAGTGAAAGACTTACCCACAGGGAAAAGCCTGTCATCTATCTGTTATGTATTCTGAACTCTTCAACTTGACCCCCCGCCCTGTCAATTTAAGGATATCCCTGCATATCTTTGCCATTTTCCTTTCATCAAAGAGGGGTTGTCAAGACTCTGTATTTGTTGTTGTGGGGTCATGTTTGAGACCAAGGCTAATATCATTCATTCCTACCCTCAAATTTTTTTTATTTTTAAACCTGCACAATTTTTCAACTGTATTTTGAGATTTCTACGGTATGGTTACATTGCCTAATAAGAACTCACTGTGTGTATTCAAAAACCTGAAATAAGTTATCTGCAGGCATGGACACAATGATAGCAGTAAGCCATCATATCAGTCTTGATTCTCGGTGCATGAGCCATGTACCAGTGTCCTGCTTTCAACTTCAATCACTGAGGCATCTTGATCCCAGTCCAGTCAGGATTTAGTGTTTCTTGCTATCACCAGATGAGAAGTTCAGAAGCAGCCTTTCTGTAGAGAGTCAAAATAATTGTGCACAAAGTAAAGAAATATCCAATTATGTTGTAACCTGTGTGTAATAAAAATTTGTTTAAAGTTAAAAAAAGAACTCACTGTGTATGAATAAATAACCATCAGTGGTGAAATTAAAAATTATTTCTTAGAAAAACATATAATCTGGTTCAAAAGTTGCATTGCTTTGCCCACCATTCAAAACAAGAAACTATGTTAGGGAAAATGCACATGTCAAAAATATGTGAAACACAAAAGAATAACAGTAGTAAGAATTGTAAAGAATGGTCTGGAGAAAAAAAGCTCAATAGTTAGACATAGAATAAGATAGAAATAAGTCATTGAATGATTTAAAAATCCAGTAATCAAGATTGGATGACAATTGGATAATTTTTAAATTAGTTAAGATTTGTCCCACCCAATACCAAATCACATTCTATAACTATATCAGTTGAAATATTAATAAAATAAGATAATAGGTTCCTGAAAGACTAGACATCAGTAACAAACTGTCAGTCCTTTGATATGTGATATTGAGTACACCTAGTGTCTTTTCTGTGTTCCATTTTGGAAATATGACTACATTTTTATTTTTTCAGGTTTTTTTTAAAGGCACTTGTGTTTTTAATTTTTCAAAAAGCAACTTCTTAGGTAGGTTTTTCACTTCTGCTGTCTTTCACTTTTAATTCACTGCATCTGAACACCTAAATACATGTGTTTCATTGAATTTGTTGAATAAAATGTTCTAAATTTTCTAATCTAAAGCTTAGCTTCCTTCATTTCTTTTACAATAAAAGAAACGTTTAGAGCTGTTAAAGCTATCTATGTGACACTGAAGTGGTATTTTTCATCTATCTATCATCTATCTGTCTATCTATCTATCTATCTATCTATCTATCTATCATCTATGTTGTAAATTGCTTTGCTTAATGTTTTCACATCCAATATTACCCACAACTTTGCAGTTGTACTATTGTTTTCTCTTTAAACCAAAGAGAAATGATAAGCAAATTTCAATTTTAAGATGGTGTCTCTGCTGTTAACTGTTCTTGTGCTGTCTTAGGGTCCTCAAGGTAATGCTTTTTGGGAATTGTTCTTATTTTGTAGTAGATTGTATTATCACTTCTAGTTATTGGACACACAAAGAAATACTGAACCATCTATTAGAGTTTTACAATATTCTTTTTTTAAAGCAATCATTACAATTCCCATGACCTCATGTCTTTTTACTAAGTTTGTAAAAATGGAGTGAAGAATGTTATTTTCCTGCCAACACATTGAATTTGGTTACCAATATGCTTTTGGTATTTTTGCTATATCAATCCTGGTATGTTATTCACTTTGTAAAGTTTGTGATTCATGTGCTGTGGATAATTTCTATTCACATACATTTTCTTTGTTGAATTTACTCTGTGACGTATATTCTGTGTCCACGGTCTCTACTGCTACGGTTCCTGGTGGTATTTCCTCCCGTGTCTTCTCCTTCCTCCCTCTCTCTTTGGTTTTGACTTTTAGATACCTGTTATTGTATCTCGCCTAAAATGATTTCCTTATATAAATGTTTATGTTAAAATTGAATTTCCTTTTTTCTTCTAAAATTATCATAGACTAATTTTAAATTGGACATTTAAACATATATTATCACTACAACTCATGATTATTTGTTTTCTATAGTTTTGGGTATTATGGGAAGCATATGTATATTCTGAATTTCTTTATTAAAATGTTTTCTTTAAAAGAAAATCACTCTGCCTTTAATCTCAGCATTTGGGAGGCACAGGCAGTTAGATCTCTGTGAGCTCAAGACCAGCCTGGTCTACATAGTAAGTTCCAAGCCAGCTGGGGCTACAGGGAGATCCGGCTTCAAAAAGGCATATATTAGTAAAAGCAAAATATCAACTTTTAATTGAACTTTTAATAGTAAGAAAAACAAGTTTGTCTAACTTTACTTTCCCTATTCTTTTCTTTCTAAAAAGAAGAATGCTCTATTAAGACATTCAATATATTATTTATCTTTTTAAATATTTTTAAAGAATATAGAATATTCTTATATATTCTTATATCTACTTTTATAAGACATCAATTATTTTTAGTTTTATCTTTATTAGATTAGCTTATATTATCATATTTCTTGCAAATCATTCTATTAACACAGCTCCCCATTCTTTAGTTTTCATTTAAATTTTTAGGTCACTTAAATACCTATTTGGAGAGAAAGGCTCATAGCTTTTATATTGTCTGTATTGTGATTTATCTATGAATATCATTACTAATAGAGACAATAACTTTCTGAGTATAAACTTCGAAACCCAGCATTTTTTTCTCCCGAGAACTTGCAGATACTTAAACCAAAGGAAGAAAGATGTGCATGGCAAATTCTTGATATTGTTGTGTGCAAAAGGGATCAGACTTAGCCCATGTAATTCCACAGGGCAAAAATAAGATGAAAGGGTAAAAGTTACCAGAAAGTTGGCTGAATACAAAGATGAGCTCTCTAAAACTCAGAGCCTTTGAATGACGGAGGCAAGGCTGCCTTACAAAGTCATAAAATATAGCACAGGCATTCTTGCAGTGATTTGGTACTGACTTCCCACAATACTGTGCAAACATATTTTATACTAGACAATTTTAACTTCCCTCTAACTAGGCAAGTATCTGACTCCAAAGGTAGACATCCGTTTTTCAGAGTGTGTTGTAATTGGATGGAATCATTAAGATAATACTTTTATCTATGTATGTCTCTGTACTTATTTTTTTGGAATAATAAAACTTTATTTATTTGGAATAGTTAATATACAGGCTACTGTCCATGAATGTGTTGCAAATTTTTGCTAAATCCTAGAAGCAGAAAATTTGTGTCTCAGGTATTTTGTAGATGGTATGGTTCCATTGCTGCCATCTTTCTTGTCCCCTCTTGACTTCAGACAGATGGTAAGGTAGACATTCACAATATAGTAGAATTCTCTGAAAGGATTGTTTCTAAAGCAGAAGCCCTCAGGTGGAAGATCTGTTTTTGACTTCATTACATAGGATGTGACTATTAACTAGTGAGATTCTAAATAGTACTTTAGCATAAATTTTAAATTTATTTTAAAAAATTATTTAGTTTTAGATGTTATTTGGATATGAAGTATAAATATTTTATATGTATTATAGAATAAAGATAACATTGCTTTTATTTTTGAAGAATATTTACCAATCAAACCAAAGAGCAAAAGAAAATATACTGTGTCTTCTAGTGTGGTTTCTGTTGCTGTGGTAAAACAGTGCTCAAAACAAACCTGGGGAGGAAAGGATTCACGTGGTTGACCCTTCCTGATCACAGCGGGTAAATCAGAGCAGGAACTCCGGCAGGAGCAGAGGCAGGAACTGAAGCAGAGATCCGGGAGGAAGGCTGCTCACTAGCTTGCTTCCATCTCCCTTTTGTAAAGCTCAGGCCCACCTGCCCTGGGGATGGTACTGCCCACCGTAGGCTGGGCCCTCCTACACCAGTTAGCAATTTAAAACACGCCTCACAGGCATGGCTATTGGCCAATCTAATAGTGAAAATTCCGCAACTAAGGTTACCACTTCTCAGGTGTCACAAGTTTGTGTCAAATTGCCAAAAACTCAGCAGTACACACTGCATTTATTCTTAATATGAGGAAACTAAATATGCAACTCCCCGTTCTCAATTTTCAGTCTGACACATTTTAGCTGAGACAGATGGAATTAAAAACACACAGAGAAAAATGCCAAAAGGAAGTTAAAATTGTGTTTATGTGAGCACCTACTCTGTCTTCTTTCAAAGTAGGCACCTCTGGGCATACGGATAACAGAGTTTAGATGAGGTTAATTGAGATACGAAGACTCACCCTAAGCATAGGCACCATTCCAGGGACTGTGTTCTGAACTTAATAAAAATTAGAAAAGTAGTTGAGCTCCTTGATGCAGATGCAGTAAACCAGCTGTCTCACATTTCTGCCACCATGCCCCTGTACCATCAAACTCTGAGCCAAAGTAAACCCTACCAAACCCTACCATCTTTTAGTTGCTTTTGTCAAATATTTTGTCACAGCAATGAGAAAAGTAGAATGAATTAGCAAAGGAAAACCAAAAGTGCAATTATATTTTAAAATGATTTGAGAACCTCTGGGAACATCTGGATTTTGCTTCTTATTCTGCTACTATGGGATTTGCATATATTATCAAATTTTTAAATTTCTCATCTGGAAGTTCAAAGGCTCATACCACATGATATAACAGTTTCTGGTACAATGAAGGTTTTATGTATGTCAATGAACGTTTATTTGATAAGCTCTTTCTATATGTGTTCGTTCATTTCATCTTCACAAAAATCAACTAGGTTAGAATGTTTTCCAGGAAGTAATACTGATACTAGACCCCCACCTTGTATCTGATCAAACTCAAAGATGGGAAAAGAATGTTTTAAAAATTTTATATCTGTTTAACAGAGTAAAAATATTTGGCTCATCCCTATGGCCTGTGACCTGTCTGGCCTCAGGTCCCTAGACCTGATATCAATGTCAATTAGAAAGTTGTTGGTTATTCTCAAAATAGTTGTGCCACTATTTTACCAGTGGGTATATTTTGGCAGGAGAATTATTGTAGCTCACAGGTTCTCTGCTGGGTAAGGTTGATAATTAATTTTTTTTTAGAAATGAAGCTTTGAAGTCAGCACCAGCTTGATTTCTCATTGTTTGTTCTATATCTCATGTATTTTCAGCAACAGAGTCTTACTGTCAAGTTCTGGTGGGTATGCAATGGCTCATATTATTTGAGGGTATCTGGGATCCCTGGTCAAGAGCTTCAAAAGAGTGAGTCCATCCTTGGCATTTGGCTTTTACTTTGCTAGCCTATGGTATCTACTAGGAGCAATGACCTCATGCAATAAAGTGACTCCTTTTAATATCTTTTTATAATACACACACACATATTTAAGAAGTTTCTACAGTGGGAGGTTTCCATACCCATCTTCTAAAGACCTTCAGTGTTGGCTATTCTGCACCCCGTATTCTCTCCTCAGTCCTGTCTTCCCATTCCCCATTCCATCCCACCCATTTAACTCTTCCCACTTTATTATATAACACTTTATAATATTGCATTCTATCTTCCCTCCCAAAAAGCCTCTCCCACACCCCATGACTATTTATTAGTTTCCTGACCTCTCTGGCTTTTCCAATTGGAATATGCATATCTAAGAATTCAAAGCTATCATCTGACTATGAGAAAGAGCATGCGATGTTTGTCTTTATGGGTCTGGGTTATCTCACTCAGGATGATTGTTTTCAGTTTCATCAATTTCCTTGTGTATATCATAATTTTGTTTTTTTTTAAATGGATAATATTCCATTTTGTAAATGTGTCAAACACTCATTGTCCATTCATCAGTTGATGGGCAGCTAGGTTTTACACTTGACTTATAGTTATATATAATACATCTCTCAACTCTCACCAGATAAACTTCTTTATCCAGCAGAAAGTGATAAACACACAGGACCACAACTGGCCAATGTGCAGAGAATAAAAGGTAGTAGACAGCTTATCCATGAATAGGACACTTATATCAAATATCTGCCTCCCAATGCTCAGGAATGTTTGAGGAAAATGAGACAGAATGATTATAAGATGTTAGATGACCAGAAGTTACTCATATGACCTTATAGCAATGATGATGGCAAGCACAAATCCCACATAAACTCAAGTCAGTCAAAATGCCAGCATAGATTTGGTAGGTACATGTAGGTCAAAACCCCCAATCCAACTTGAGGAACTTCTGACAGCCAATTATTGCCTGGCAGGGGGAGAATAGTTAGTTTCTTTCAAGAATGTGATTTTTGATAGGGTAACCAGACTCCAGTGAATGAACCTACGTCAAAGGACACTGGGGAACAAATATTTGACCGTATAAGCTTTTGCATATGTATTCATATATAAATACTTATATTTATAAATACTTATATTTATATGTGTATATATGTATATATATATATATAAAGACATATAGATATAAGAGAGTATGTGAAATTGAGTTGGGGTCAGTAAGGGGGTCTGCAGATAGGGGAGGGATCTGAATATGATCAAAATGTATTGTGTGAAATTTACAAAAATTCAATTAAAAGAAGACCTTATCCAGTTCAAAAATTATATGAGAAACTAGCTTAGTTCTTTCAATTGTACTTTAAATGACTCATTAAATGGAAAATTTTTTGATATCATTCCAATATGTGGAATATTCCAAAACACCTTTTGTGTTCAATGCTTTATTTTCCTTTGTTAAGGCTGTTAGGATTCAGGTGGTTAGATCCTGAATATGCTAACTTGGACAATGAATTAATCAATTTCAGAGATGAAAGAGTTGTTGGTATACAGGACATTATTGGAGGAAGTAAGCCATTAAGATTACATTTATGGAAATCATATCTTCTTTCTGGATGCATTCTAGATCTATGCTTCCTGGTTGTCATGAACTTCCTTAAACCACACACTTCCACCTCATGATCTGCCTTACCACAGGGCCAGAAGCAATGCAATCCAATAATCCTACTTTGAAACTTCTGAACCTGTCAACCAAAATATATCCTTTCTTTTTTAAGTTAATTTACTCAAGTATTATGTCACAGAAAAACTACTGAAAAAGTATTCTGGAAGTGGGTTAGTTGTCTAACTATGTGATTCAAAAGGCTTTACAATGTCCTTGAAGGAGGAATTTGGAAAATTTTGGAGTAGGTGGCTATAATGCCATTTGTGGACGTTAATGGGTCTTTTTGGTGGTAATTCAGAAAACCAGAATGTTGATAAGAACAGGGACAGAAAATACTCTGTTCATGAGATTTCAGATTTCAGAAAATAATGAAGTCTCTACTGGAAACTGAATAAAAGGTCGTTCATGTCCCATTCTGGTAAAGAATTTGTCTATATCTTATCAATACCTGAGACCAGGTTTTAATGTGGTGGTCTAATTTTCTCAGCAAAATGGGAAGGCGATGTAGAGTTCAGGTTTTTTTTTTAACTTCGGGGAAATTTATGTTTTTGAGGATTTTTAAATTTTTATTGAATTTTTGTGTATTTCATACAGAGCATCTTAATAAATCTCAATCATCTTTATGTCCCCTTCCCCAATGGCACTTTCCTGTAGCCCACACTGGAATTCATACATTCTGTCATTTGCGTTAAGGCCTATTGGGTCAAGTTAGTGTCCCCAGAGGTTCCTCAGTGCAAGTTCATCTACTGAGGTCTAGTCGGTCTATCTAGTCAGTCTTTCTTCATTGGCAGCTGATTACTGCTGGGTGGGGATTTATTTTTATTGTCATGTGTATGAGTATTATGCCTCCGTGTATGTAGGTATACTTGTGTCATGTAGTGCCTACAGAGGATAGAGGAGGGGGTCAGGTCCCCTGGAACTGGAGATAAGGATGATTGTTAGCCACCATGCCGGTGTTGAGATTGGAATCCAGGTTTTCTGCAAGAACAGTCAGCGCTCTTAACCTTTGAGCCATCTCTCCAATTCCTGCAGCATAACATTCAAACTGTGACATCAGCATTGTTAACCAATTTTAGACAGATTTACAATGTGAAATAGAAGGAAAAATAGAGTGAAACTATTTGAAAACTCTGGAGTATAGCCAGAAAAGAGTTGTGCTTTAACGTTGGTACTAAAAAGAAAGTTTGGGATATTCCAATAAAAAGAAGCCATGTACTTTACTTAGGAACAACAGCAAAGTTATTTGAAGGCATTCTAGGAATTGGCCAGATCCACCATCACAGATTCAAGGATATAAAAGTATAAACTCCTTTGAAAGACTTTCTTTTGAGAAACACCGTTCCTGAGATGCCTGCTCTCACAGTGACACCTACATCGTTTCTCCCAGATGCAGTTAACCATACTTAGCCATCAGGAACTCAGGCCGCTGTAGCCATGTTCCAAGGGGCCCCACTTCTGCTCAAGTTGGTGGCATGCTTTCATATCATCCACATCATGCTAAGAAAAATAACAGGCATCCGAAATGCAAGAAATTACGGGATCAAAGAAGAATTCAAAAGAAGGCCTGGGAAGCCAGGCAATGTGCATCAGGATCCTTAGAGGAAGCCCCAAATGCACAATATGTAAAGCTCTAAGAATAGACCCAAAGCTACGGTGGAGGCCACAGGAAGCTGCAGATGCTGGGAATGTGGAACATCCACCAAAGAAAGCTGTAGGAGGCAGTGAGTGGAACAAGTCAAAAGAGCAGCCGTGTGGGACAGTGCGGCAAGCCGTTCGAGCGCAACTAATCAAGCCTCCTGAAGTTCCTGTCACCTTACCTGTTCTTCCGCGCGCTAGACACAGAGCTGCAGGACTGGACTTTTGTGCTGCTGGGTTTGGCCTTGGTTTTGCTCTAGTCCAGTATTTTCTTGCTATCCTACTGGTCCTGCCTCTTAGAATGGTAAACTTTAGTCCTTGCCATTGTATGTTTAGAGCATGAACGTTTTTTCTACTTTTGCAGGGGCTGAAGGGCTCATAGGTAATTGCCTTGAGTCTCACAAGAGACTTTGGACTTGAATTATTGAACAATTTTGGAATTGTGAATACTATAGAGACTTTTAGAGATGAACTAGATGCATTTTTCATTATGAGATGGCATGATCGTTTGTGGTTCGAGGTTAGAACATTATAGTGTGGATATAAAATTTTCCCCCAAAAGATTATGAGCTAAAGTTTTGCTTCCTAGGTGGTAAAGAAACTGAGCAGTGATGAAACTAGTGTTCAGTAATTTTAGCAGTTGATTGGCCTATTGTTGAATTCACAGTTGAATGAGGCACTTGTAGGGAGGTCCTGGTTGAAGTAAGTTGGTCACCGGTGTCCTAACTATGAAGGATTGTTCTTCTCCTTGGCTCCCCCCATCGCTCAGCTGGGAAGGTCTCTACTCCCAAGCTGGCATAAAATTTAGAGCTTCATCTGCTCATCTGCCATTTAATTCTTTTACCTTTTCATGCCCAGAAACATTAGAACCAAAAGACCGTGAACCAAAACTTCTGAACCAATGACCAAAATAAATTCTTCCTCCTTTAAGAAGACATTTTGTTCATAGAAAATGAGTAACTCAATATTGAAAAGCTAGCACTAATATTGATACTGTTCCAGCAATTTTGCATTCTTTTAGCAATACAACATTTCATCTAATCACTTCCACTATCCTCTTCCCTTTGGGTGACTGTTACCTGTGCCACAGGCTCACACAGTTTCCTAGTCCAAGAGACTTTATGTGACTTTCTAAAACTACGCTTTGTGTCTTCCAGTGCATTCTTGTGTCCTATAGTTTGTGCTGTTCCTTCCATCACAACATCATAATGTGGATTACCTGGTTATTTAGCTGATTCCTCCAATAAATTAGTCTTCTCAAGAGAGTGAGCAACTTGTGATTCCCAGTTATATCACCAGAGTTTACTACTGTATTAATTACTTCCCTGTTGCTGTGATAAAATATCATGACCAAGGCAAATTATAGAAGGAAGAGTTCATTTTGGCTTATGATTTCAGAAGGCTGAGAGTCCATCATGGCAAGGCAGGAAGATAGGAGGACGCTGTCATAGAAAACGGAGGGCTCATGTCTTCAAGTCGTCTGAGGAAGCACAGAGAGCAGCTGGAAATGTGGCAAGTCTATGAACTTTCAAAATCTGCTGCCAGAGATGGGGTATGCCCCACGTCGTAAAAGTCTCCATAAGTCTCTATAAAAAGCTCCACCAACACAATTCCTATTTGGTACACTTACTGAGCTTCAAAAAGTATCCAAAGTATTTCATTATGTACTTGCTTTTGTCTACCAGTTCTTTCCCCCTATTTTCTGTTGTTTCATTCCTCTCTGGAATTAGAACTCTAGAATGTCTTTTCCTTCCCACGTGTTCATATCACTACATTTAATGATGGCATTTTCAAAGAGTAGATATAATTTTTCTCAACTCAAAAAGCAGAGTTTTTTAAAATCACTCTTTGGTTTGCCAGCTTTCTGAGGAGTGACCTTACTTTTATAAATAAGACACTCTACTTACTACTTCAAATTCATTATTTCATGGCTATAAATTACATGGTCAAGGAGAAATCTAGCAAAGTTTTGTGTATGAGTATATTGCCTGCACATAGGTAGGTATTGTGCGGTGCTCATGGAGATCAGAAGAGGGTGTTGGATCTCCTGGAACTGGAGTTCAGACAGTTGTTATCTGCCATGTGGGTGCTAGGAATCAAACCCAGGTCCTCTGAAAGTGCAGCCAGTGCTCTTAAACGCTGAGCCATCTCTCCAGCCCCAAGAAATTTAACAAGTTACAACATAAGTTAATCTATGAAGTTAAATGGAGTAATTAACAATATTTTAATATTTAATTAAGCAAATAATTTGGTCTAAATTTTGTACCTTTGCTATACTCTTCAAGAAATTTGCCAGGCGTGTATAATAAAGTGGTAATATTCATTTCTCCCGCCCATTCTTCTACACACACTTCTCTTTCCTTCTTCCTTCCTTCAAGATGCCTTCAATTTCTCTACCCACATGTAGGATGAAACATTGGGTACATGCATGAAAATTCTTATTTCTTTGACTATTTAACATGAAAATTATGGTCATTATAGCAAGAAGGTGTTGTTAAAAACATACAACAAAGGAAACAGGGAAGACACTGAGGCAGAAATAATTGAAAGTCATGAGGGAGAGGCTCAGAGGCAATGGTTGGACTCTGAGAATTAAAATGATGTTCTTCATTAGAGATGCATTAGGTTTGGATGGGGCAGGTGGTCCAAGAGGACACCAAGACACATTACTGGGAACTAAGGAGTTTATTAGAAGAATTAGTAATGTCATGGACAGACAGAGAAGCAGCAGCATAGTGGGGCTCTGAGCAGAGTCCAGGCCCCAGCATTAGAGACAGAAAGCATGGCAGAAATGAGCTTTCCTTGTACATTTTAAGGATGGGAGTGAGATTTCACAGGAAGGACCTGCAGCCAGGCTCTCTGATTCCCAAGCAGGAGGCATCAAAGGCAGGGGGAAAAGGATGCAGAATTCCTTTAATGTAGACTCTGTAGACTCACTTCCTGTGAAGTGGTACCTGCATGTCTGCCAGCTGGCACTCCCAGACAGTGTTCCAAAGCGTGGCTCTCAGAAGTTGTGAAAGGAGCCTGAGCGAAATTCTAATATTGCATTTTACAAGATGTAGCTGGGTTTCCTGGTACAGGGAATAGAACCTCAGGCCATCAGTCTCAGAATATTTGCTGTCTGGACTTGACTTCAGATGATGAAAACCTCTTGAGAGCCATTTTCTTTTTCAGAAACTGCTTTATCCTTATTTGTGTGTGAATGTGTGTGCAGCGCACGCATGTGTGTGTGTGGAGGTTCACACGCATTATGGGAGGTCCTCCCTCATCACCCTTCACTTTACTCTTCTGAGGTGGGTCTTGTCCTGAGCCTTAAGTTTCTTGGCTAGGCTGGCACCCAGTAAATCCTGAGTGTCTTCTTCCCTCAGCACCGTGGTTACAGATGGACAGGTCAGGCCATTCTAGCCTTGTTACCTGGGTTCCGGAATCTAAACTCGTGTCTTCATGGTTACGTAGCAAGCATTCAAACCAGATAGTGGGAATAAATCATTAATGGACTTATGATGTATATCTAGGAGATCCTTCTGATATTATGCAGATACAGTATAAATTTTGTTCTGTGGATTTATTCAGTATACATTTCAAGAGTGTCCACCCTGGATAGTAACTAGTGATTCTCCAAGGCAAAAACTTCCAAGATCCAAAATAACCATTGGCTTCAGATTTACAGGACTAGCTTTCCTTTAAACATCTTTACATTTTCTATTATTTCCTCATAATTTCTATTATGTTTTACACTAATATAATTAAATACATTTCTCTTCTTATAGCCAGTCTTATGGGTTTTTAAAGATATTTTAGGTTTTTAAATTTTATTTTCTTAAAATATTTTATTATTTTTTATTTTATGTATATGAGTGTATTGCCTGCATGCCTGTAAGTGCACCTATGTCGTGCAATGTCTGCAGAGGTCAGAAGAAAGTGATGGATTCCCCTAGAACTGGAGTTACAGATGGTTGTTAGTCACCATGTGGGTGCTGGGAATCGAACCCGAGTCCTCTACAAGAGCAGCCAGTGCTCCTAACCTATGAGTCATCTCTCCAGCCTCTTTTATTTTTTATATGTTTGAATGTTTTGCTCTAGAATTGGAGCTATGAATGGTTGTTAGCCACCATATGGGTGCTGGAGACCGAACCAAGTCCCGTGAAAGACCAGTCAGTGTTCTTAACTGCTGAACCATCTCTCCAGCACCCAGTTTTATCGTTTTAACTCCAGTTTTCTCATTGGTTCTTCATGTACTTTCCTTATATTTCTATTAAGGTAATATTTTCTGTGGTACTGAGAGCGTGGCTCGGTGCTAAAGCAATTATCTGTATTTTCGTTGTCTGTTTGAGAGAATGATTTAGAAGTAAATATGTTTACATTTCGGTCATCCTGTACATCAGAACATTTCCTCTGATATCATTCATTAAAATTTTTATGCTTTTGTTTTTCCCAAAGAAATTTCAGTTTTTACCATATTTAAAACTATTTTTATGCTGTTTTTGGTACAGGAGAATGGGCCCCCCTCAAAGGATTCTTATTCTCATTCATAAAAGAACTTATAATGGACTCAAATGGTAGCTTTAGGAGAATTTTATTAGAATTTAAAGAAAAATTCTCAGGGTAGGTAAACTGTAAATCTCAGCATCAGTCTTGAAAAGGGGAATGGAGGAGAGAAAGGAAAAAGCTATAAAGTCATGCAA
This sequence comes from Eospalax fontanierii, assembly GCA_035773235.1. Lineage (NCBI taxonomy): Eukaryota > Metazoa > Chordata > Mammalia > Rodentia > Spalacidae > Eospalax > Eospalax fontanierii. Next base: position 21,412,710 of record CM069541.1, on the reverse strand, counting down.
GTTTTCAGCCGACATAGAGGTCAGATATGTGGCAGCCTAGTGGGCTTGGCAGCAAGAAAAAGGGAGCCCTAGAGGCAAAGTAAAGAAATTCAAGAGCCTAAAGCACATTAGAAAAGAGATATAAAGAAGAAAATGAGAGGTTACATTTTCTGAAGAATTCAGAAAAGTGGGCAGACAGACATATAGAGAACCACATATCCATACACATACACACACACACACACACACACACACACACACACAGGAGGAAGCACTGCACTAAAGCACTAAAGGGTGGGACTCTAGGCAAGACTCTTTCACCATCTCATTAAGACATTAAGTATTATTAAGTATTCTACCTGTCACTGTAACATAACTTGAGATGGGTGGTTAAGGGTGGTCCTGAGAGATGATTCTCTTCAAAATACTAGAAATTTAAGGTTTCAATGAGACCAGAAGTTATTCTTCTCTTGACTAGTTAATCTTGACATTAAGTTGAGAGGTATGTATTTTGGCTACTCTCATGAACACTGTAACAATATTATTCAATTGCTAGAAAACTTCTGTTGTTTTTTTAATTGCCATAGTATTTAGCATGTGCAATAACTTAAGGAAATTTGACATATGCAGTTATTTTTTTTAGATTTTCAATCTTACTACTCATAAATATAAAATATTGCTGCAATTATGTTTTTAAAAGTCCATGACAAAATGTTATAGTCTTCAAAAATAACATTTCTTAAATTAATATATATTTCTGTTCTCCCTTTTTTTTTCAGCTATCTGCTTTCACTTTCCTGGTCTTTTAGGCACATTCAAAAACTATTGGCCTGTTAGGTGTGGTGGCACACATCTCTAATCCGGGCCATTGGGAGGCAGTGTCAGTTGGAGCTCTTTGAAATCAAGGCCAGCCTGTCTACATAGCCAGTTCCGGGCCATCTGGAAATACAGGAAGACCGTGTCTCAAAAAGACCAAACAAACAAACAAAAAACAATTGGCCTTTGGTTTTATTAATATGTCTACAGCCATGTTTATATACTGACCAGCCTATGTAATCCTTATAACCCGCTCCAAGAGAAAACATTGCCCTCCAAACTCAAACTATCCAGGACCAATTCAGTCTCATTTCTATTTTGACTTCATTATGTTGATAATGATATTAAAATATTATTACTTTCAAATTGAAAAGACTGGAGCCAGATTTGTCTTTTATGATTTTTCTTTCCCATATGCAATCTAGATCCAGGTCTTAACTCTTTAAATTTTATGGGATTTCCAGTAGCCATGCCTTAGTCAGTATTTACAGAGCCATCACTATAGTCGATGCCTCCTGTTGTGTTTGGTCTCTTTCACAAGCCTTTCAGCCAGTCTCCTTCCCATCTTGTTTTCTTCTATTCCAGTCAACTTCATAAACATTTTATTAATCTTTCTGAATAAAAATTTTGATCTTATACTCTGGTAGGAATATGTCTTGTCCAAAATTCAAGTGTTGAAATTTAATGACTGAGTGGAATAGTATTAAGAGGTCGGGTCTTTAAGAGATGATTAGGTCATTAGAACTTTTCCCCTTACAAAGGATATGAAGTTCCTTTGAAAAAGAAAATAATCTCTATTGATTCCTTGATTGATTTCTCAGCCTGCAGAACTGTGGGAATATAAATTTCTGTTCTTTATCAATTACCCAATCACAGCTATGCTGCTAGAACAGTATGAATAAACTGGAATGTCCCGTCTTCTCTACTGAACCATCAGTATCCTCGGTGCCCTTTCCTTCAAGCACAAGGTCTTCACTTCAGAAACAGAACCTGCTGCTATGATATTGCCTTCGCTTTGCTTTTCAGCTGATTCTCCTTCTCAGGTGGTCAGACTGTCCTGCAGAAGATCTATCCTTATTCCCTGCAAACGTCGAATAACTTAATTCTTCTGCCCAACTTGGATAGCATCCGCCTGTCCACCCCGCCCCCAGAGGCCAGTCTCACTCACCTCTACCTAGTGATTCTTCCTTTCTGTAAAGCTGACTGTTCTCTCTCTACTCCTAGTACCATAATTTTGAAACTTACAGTATGACTAGAATATAAAGCTGTTTATATACTTGACTTATTTCCATTTCTCAATTTTTCAGCTCCTTAACTGCAGAGATTGAGCTTATTCATTTCTCATTTTATTCAGTCTTTGGTATACATTTTGAGTCAGAAAAAAAAATATTTTTTAAACCGAATTAAATAAGCTCAATTACCATAGGAATTGCCTGCAGTACAGGCTGAGAAACAAATGCTTAATTTTGACTGGATTCAAAGGTTACTTGGTTAAAATAAAACCCAAGGTAAAGCTGATTTCTCTATTTTTCCTTAACCTAAATCCTGTTTTAATTTCAGGCGAGCAGCTGAGAGCCTCTGATTATAAAATCCTGCATGTCAATGGGCTTTTCATGGTTAAAATGAGTTATTTATTGGAAATGCATCAGTGAACCTGGGTATTTGATTCAAAAGCCATGATTTATGACTTAGGGTGGAATTTTATAGGAACAATGTCATGTAATACCAGAAAATGCCATTTATTTCCTTGCACTATTTAAATTGCACTTATACTAAGTTACAGTAATATTTAAAAAGGAATATTCAGTGCTTCTTCACATATGCCACATTTTTTATCATGGCTAGAATTGAATTCAAGATTACTGAATGAGAAATATCACTTCCTCCAAAAGTGTTGAATAATTAATCACAAGAGAAAAATGTTCAGGTCTATATTTTAGTCTCCATGTCCAGCAACTGTCATTTTTAATCTTCAAGTGTGTGTGCTCGTGCTCCTGGACTTGCCCTTCTGAGTGGAATTCATGACACAACTCATGAATGCACCTGTAGCACACTCTGTAAAGGTAATGTAGATCCAACTTTCTGATGAAGGTTTCAAGATCTGTTTACCGAAATGAATTTAGATTGGAATCTTTAGAGACAGGAATCCCTTAACTAAAGTGGCTATTTACTCTGAAGGGAATTCAAGCAAGGCCTTAGTACATTCTGTAGGAAAAGAGCAGGCATACACCGGGCAGCTTGAAATAGTGAGGAATGCAAAATAAAACTGAGATGAGAAAGCGCTTCTTGATTCTGTAGATGTGATCCGGAGTTTATGTGAAACACTTCTTCCTCTTTTGTGTACTGTGGGAGTGAGGCTTAATACTTAATAATCCATAGACGCACTGAATGTCTTAGTTTTGTCTTGTCTGGAAATAGATGTAGTTCATATTGTCTTGAAGTTCAGATAAAGAATTAGAACTTTTAATGCCTCCTTTAGCCATCATTTTCTTAATGAACCGGTCATTTCTCAGTGATTACGAACCACAGAATCGCCTGCCTGTTGCTTGGAGGTGTCCTGGCCGTGCGCACCTCCTAACTTCCAATTAAGAGTACCGAATGGACTTGGATTCAGCATTTTGGGCTCCTTTCCTTTATGGCAGAGCTGTCACTTGTTGATTTTGTTTCCATGTTTTGCAGTAGAAATATGGGTCTGTAGTGCCATCTTCACCCTGTTTCCCTGGAGACCAATTGCTGGTGTTTATGAAGTGCACAGGGATTTTATAGGTCAGAGTGCTAAGACTTCGGTTCCACGTAGAACCAAATATTGTAAACATACTCATATGAGATAAACATAGCCAACAAACCAAATGAGGAAATTAACAATAGCAGGATCCTCCATGCAGCTGATCTGAAAAATTAGACAGGTTCAACTCTGCTGAGTCTCAGAGCTGCTAGTTAGGAACATTTCTGAGTAAGTGTAGATAACAGTACTTTAAAATGCACATTTACAGAAACATTGTGTTAATTCCTTTGGGCCCGTTTATATGAGTGCCTACTGTGTGATTCCGATATCTAAGTTCTTTTTCTCAGGGAACTTACTTTTGTTTGATAATGGACAAACAAGAGAATTTAAAATGGTAAATTTTCTCTGAAAACATATATTGAACTTATTAGGGGATTCATTGCGAGATAAGTTTGGGAAATGTTCAGACAGGTTATTTCCTGGTTAGAAATTATAATATTTTAACATTTAATCTGAATCACCAAGAGAAAAAATATTGTATTAGCATTCCATAATCTAATTAGTCTATGAAGGCTTCTGTAGTAACTTGCATTCTGAAGAAAACACTTTGTAGAATGCAGGTGTGCAGCATGCATAGTTAAAAGAATTCACAATAAGCAAAGCCATCTATCTAGATAGCATTATAAAAGAAGCTAAGTTAAACTGATTTGCCAAAATACAGTCTTAAAATAATCTTGATAAAATATCTAAGTGACAAGCATTCTGTAGAAAAATTATAATTTAGGGAATAAGTACTCACATTGTCTCCAACAAGAGAAATAAATATATTGACAAATTGACAGCAATAATATGGAATTTTACTTGGAGTTATTCTTGCTATTCATAAGACTTTAAAAAGAACCTCTAAAATAAAGATAACGTGAGCTTATCTACTTTGAAATATAAAGGAATGTAACTGAACAAGGAGCACTCCCCAGATCAAATACTAATTGTTTTATAGACTAAAGGAAGATCAAATGTGGAGAAAGCATTGGTATTTCTAAATGTTAAGCTTTTAAAACAAGGATTATTTCTTGGTCCCCATGATTGTCCAGGCCCACAGGGGAAATTGATGGTAAAGGAATTCATAAATATTTGCCTATTTTAGTGGAATTTGGAGCATGATCAGGGTATAGTAGTTAGGTGGGTCCCTTAAGACACAAGTAAGTGTTGGGTTAAGTTGTTTAGGTTCAGCAAAAGCTAATGCAGCTGCAGAGGCTGCTAGAGAAAACTGGATATCTGCCTGCGTGAGCTGGTATTCAAAGAGGCAAGTGACTAGAATTTATAGAAATGGTCACCAGTGAAGAAAGGGTTCACCCTGTCTAAGCTAGTATGAAAAAGGTCATGTCACAAAATGTGAAATACCTAACACTCAGAAATACAAGCCTTATTTGAGTGTCTATAATTGTAGTGTTACTAAGCTGCACTGTGTCTGTACGTGATAAATACACAGCCTGACTCAGGTTTCATGGCCAAGAATGGACCTAAACTCAGACAATGGCCCTTTCCTTCCAGTGTCCTTTGGGACTGTGCACTCAAACCAGGTTTCATCCATACCTTTGTGGAAGCAGTCTCTTCAGCAACAATTTGGGAAGTAGAAGCTAGTATGTACCCATATCAGAGAATCTTGTACTTTGACTCCTAGTTCTAAAATATTTCATACATGGAATATCAAGAAGTCTTCTCAAATATTCTCACTGTTTTCAATGAGAATAGTATACTACTTTCATCACTATGATATGTTTTAATGTATTAAACAGGCATACCCATGCTCACAATCTTGGGTAGAGGGCAAAGTGGGGTCCCAAGGGATTAAGGTCAAGTACCCAGGTCACAAGAGGAGCACATGGCTCAGTGAGATTGTTTACATTGCAAACAGGAGTTTCTTGGTGCAAGGTTAAATAAGTTATTAGTCCAAAACCTGTCCATATTGTAAAATCGTTCCTACATATGATGACAGATGGGCTACCTATCATCAAACAGAAGTTCAAAAAGAATTTTATATTAGAATATCATGTTCTTCACCTAATGTCCAGGGAAGAAATTTGGTCACAGGACTTGGGGTTATATTATGGGATATGGAGTATGGCATGACTGAATTCTTAAATACATGGCTTATTTGTTTCCATTTTTCATAGGAGGAAAGGTCTGGGCAGGCTTGGTTTGTATCAACTGGTACAGTTAACTTCCTAGGAAGTAAACCGATCCTGGATGTTAGGTTGAATGTTGAATTAACTAATTTCATGATATGGTCCAGACATACATGCATGCTTAAATTAAGGGAGTTATTTTCTCTTAGATAAACTCACCAATATTTGCATAGTTAAAGAAAGTGAAGTGTGAACTCGAGATTGAATATTTTACATAGAAACTACCTACCACACATGAAGGCTCAGATCTACACCCCAACTTTCATGTGAAGATCTGAATGCCTGAACCTGTACCTTCATCTCTGGCACTTTTACAATTCTGTTTTATTTTCAGTTTACATTTCAGATCACTTTAAGGATATATCTCCTTCTTTCTAAATTACTGCGTTAAGACGTATAACTTACTTGTCACCCTAATTATCATAACAGCTAATTACCACAGCAGCTAATTATTCTGTTTTATTAAACCTGAGTGATTCATTCCCCAATAATAATAGAAAAGTAATATACTTTACTTTTGTGAACACAGGTTCTCATTTTCTTGTTGCTCTTAAACATTATAAAAGCTGTTTCTATACCATGTACTCATGCATTTCCTCATTATCAGGGCTAAAGTGTTAGAAAATATCTTTTGGACCAAGACACATTATAAATCACAAAACATCTTTAAAAATATTTATTATTTATTTATGTGTGTATACGTGTGTGTGTTAGCATCTGCATACCACAGTGTACATGTGGAGATCAGAGGACAACTGGCAGAAGTTGGTTCTCTCCTTGTACTATATAAGTTCTAGAAAGCAAACACAGAATGTCAGGGGAGGAAGCATCTTCACCTTCTTGGCCATCTTGCTGGCCCCTCCAAACCATCTTACTAACCCATCTAAATATCATTTACGGGACTTGGAAGAGGAAGGCTATTTTGGATATCAAGACAATCTATCTATCTATCTATCTATCTATCATGTATCTATCTATCTTGTATATATAATTTGTGTATATATATATACTGTGTATATATAATTGTATATAGTATATATAATATATTATATAATAAATTGTATTGTTCATCAATATAACTCTATTGATAAGCATCTTTTTCTTTTTCCTTTTTATTAACCTAAAACAAGAACATTATGATTTTTGTATTATTTTCTATTTTGAAAAGTGTTGCCATAAAAATAGAATATCTATGTGCTCAAGAGAATAAAATTTAACGTTTCATATGCATACCACCAAATCAAGTTAGGGAAAGTTCTCATTTATCCATTTTTTTTTCAAAAGTAGCAAACTATGCTGTTCAGTGACCTCAATAACGATCCACTCTGGCTATATGAAATATTGCTGCCAGTGGCAGCCCTTGCTGAATGTCAGCAAATAAGTAAGTGAATGCACGATACGTAGCCCTCTATAAGTTTTTTTTTTTTAAATGTGTGTGTGTGCCTGCGTGTGTGTGTGTGCATGCACTTAGAGTCCAGGGGTCAACATTGAGTTTCTTTCTGTATTGCTCTCCACTTAGTTTTTTAAGACACTGAATCCAGGGCTGGCCCACTGGGTAGCTCAAAGTATCTGCGCATCTTTGCATGCCCAAGGCTAGGGTACAGATGCAGTTTTGCAGTGTCTGGCTTTTACAGGGTTCTATGGATGTGAATTCATATTTGTGCATTGGTACTTTACCCACTGAACTATCTCCCCAGGCCCTGTAATTTACAAGTTCTTAAAAGTGGAGCAATAAAATTATTATACAGGTAAGATTTCTATTTTGCATTATGAAATATCACATTTACATTTCCCCTGAAATTTCAGTTTAAGTTTATGTGTAGGATGTTCATGTTGTCAACCTAGCAATCATACTGAAGGAAGACATGTCAGTGTGCATTTGGCTTTACAACTGCCAAGGCTTTAGTGGTATATATTGAAGTAAGTTACATCATATATTCTTTTTTGTTCTACCGTTCTCTTATATAACTACTTGGTATTTTTTTTAATTATTTTTTATCCTTCCAGAATCACTGAAATAATATGCTGAGAACATTAAAAATCTCAAGGAAAACTCCAAAATTTCCTTTTAAAGGTTTGAAATGTCAGTCTAATAAAAAATGTCATCTTCTGATTCTGAATTAGAAAAGCTATTCAAGAGTTGAAGACTGTAGGGCCATATTTATTTATTTTGACTGTTATGGATGTAATAAATCATTCTAAAATAATGTTGACATTTATGCCTTTCACTAACATGGCAGTTTAACAGGCTGCCCATATGCGCTGCTTGAGTTAAGGGTTTGCTATCACGTTTTCCAGATTAGTCTCCCCAATCTCAACACAGCAGACAGTGGTAATGTCAACTGCAGAAGTGGAAAAAGAGAAAAATATGGATAATGTATTCGTTTTTCTGGGTGACTTTAAACTCCATGCCATTGAGCACATCTCTCTGAATGCTTCTTATAGCTCACGCAGAGTGTTTTTGTTCTTCATGTTTCTTTGGGCTACCTGAAGAATTTTTTTGTTTTTCTGCTGCAGGAATGGCTTTTGGTTCAATTTAATCCTACTCTCTCTGCCTACCCACAGGTGCAGAGAATATATTACTAAAAAAAAAAATAAATAAATAAAAGATACCATAATTGAAATCAATGCTGCAACTATGAGGAGCCGTTCTGTGATGAGGTCTCATCTCGTGTTCTGTCCGCTACCGTGACCATGATAATGTATTTCATTTAGACACATGCATATGCAAGACTTGACTAACATTTCCTTTATGCCAAATTTATTGTCTGATTTTTTTGCCCTTATCAGTTAGGTGTTTGATTAGACTAGAATGTTGAATATATTAAAAGAAGGCATTTACTTTTCTTTCCAACTCAAAAACTTGGTCTAAGTACCAGAGTGGTTTCATGCTTTACTTTAATTATAAATATTTTAATTAATTTGCACAAATGAGCATATATTTAAATTCAGGACTATTGAGATGAAATTTTTACCTCTTGAGTTTTAATTGTCACTCGACACTGAAACTCCCTTCCTCCACCATCTCAGAAGTTCTTTCTACTCTAACTTGTTAGGTAGCTTTTCTTCTTTTGCTCACCTACCATGACCAGCTCCTTCCACATCAAAATTTGAAGTCCTGAAGATGTAAGGTACAAAAGGAAGATGACCACTCCATGTTCTACTGTCCTGGATGAAATATCGACTTAGTATTGATCTCATATACCCTATGGCTGAAATTGTCTCCTGGTTTTTGAGGAAATCTTCATCAGCTACCATCCTATTCCTGGGAACACAGGAAAAACATGTGATACACAGGATGCTCCTGCCTTGTAATCAAGAACCCAAGAAGAAAATTATGGCATTCTCAACAGCAGCAAGAGGATCTCTCCATTTAAATGTCCCCATATCAGTAAAAGTGCAGTAGGGATATGCAGAGCTTGCCATCCATTGCCTTTGCTGCTCACATATAAACTCCAGTTATTACATCTTGGAATATGCCTTTGTGGTATGGTTATAATAAAATTACATTCACAGAAAGGTTGGGAGAAAACAAACTGATTTCTCATTATTTTGAGATGATTGTTTTTTTTCTGATGTACCAGAAGATTGCTAAAACAGCATGGGTCCCACATGGGCCATCAGGTTTCCTCTCAGAGATCATGTGTTCAGGCAATTGTGCTCTATAGATTTCATGATTATTTTACACAAGAATAGTACATTTGTGCATGTCATAATTTATTGGTATTCTCCAATGATCCTATGCTACAGAGAAACCTCTGAGGGCTCTAAGGAGTTGTAGTAGTTGTTAGGAAAGAACAAACAAGACACCCAGACCTAAAAACCACCTTTCCTTTACCACTGAAACTCAGGCACATTCTATGATTTTGTCTACAGAAAATGGAATTCAGTAATTAGAATAAAACAAATTTTCTTTTGGTATGTGGCAGAATCCTTTAGTGTATACTCAAGAATGTACAAGACTCTACAGACTGATACATTCTTCTTAGAAATACATGTTTACAGATTATTGAAAACTACTGCCTTGCAATCAGTGGCCATGGAGTTAGCAGAATCAGTTTTCTCCAGGGAGTAGCTCCTTCATAAGTTATCCAAGTGATCAGCCCTAAACACATGCATACATGAGCAACACGAAATGGACCTGGGATGATATATATTAAAGGAAAGATCCCGAAGTTGAGAGTGAGTGGGGCATTTTGGAGGACTTGGAGGGAGAGAAATGGTGGAAATAATATCTGATACTCATGCAGGAAATTTTCAAACACAAGAAATTTAAGCATCACATATACTTAAACATGAATATGTAATTATTTTCAATTTACTTCAATAGGAATAGAAATAAATAAAATTAAAACTAAACAAAATTAAAAAGACAAAAAAGGAAAAGAAAATGACTACCTTGAATATCTGCAAGACTCGAACAATTGCAGCTGTTGGGAGAGTGGATATGAAGACAAAGCCAGGCTCCTGTTCCATTGGCAACACTTATTCCATTGCTTTTTTGCATAAAATATAAAGGATTATTCCTGGGAGGTTAAGAGCACTTGCTGCTCTTGCAGAGGACCCAGATTCAATGCCCTGCACCGATGAGGCAGCTAATAGCCATCTTTAACTCCAGTTCCAGGGGAATCTGATGCCCTCTACTGAGCTCCACAGGCATTGCATGTTATTGGTGCATTTACACTGGCAGCCAGTACATTCATACACATAAAATAAAAATAACAAATAAAATATATAAAATTTTTAAAAATCATCCTTAGTTCTTATGCTAACAGAATTCTAAAGGAATATCTCTCCATGTAAGATCTTGTAAGTTCCTTTGAAGTTAAGGCCATATTTTTTCTGTGCTTGGTGTTCCCGTATCTTCTGTCACATACTGCCAAGCGCAATCATTCTGACTTACTCATAAGACTACTTTAAATGTACACTTAGAAGTAAGGATTTGTTGATTCTTTTCTTCATACATACAATTTCATGCAATTATTTTCATACATAGAAAATCACTAATAATTTCAAATAATGAAAGCTAGAGGATAGCTGTTTCTTTTATAAAACTAACATATCCTACTGTATTGATATCAAGTTTCTGGAGCCATTTTATAGAGAAAAATGAATTTATTACCATAAAGTGTTTATGATGGAAGTAAAACCGCAGAGGATGTTCATACTATATTATGATTTCTGAAGGTATTTTGATTGTTGATAAGTGGCCACTTATCAACTGATATCAGTAATTTTGTCTTTATTGACTAACAGAACAGAGAGAAAAGTATTGTTACACAAATATTCTCTGCTAGAGAGAAAAAGGAGGAAGAGGAGGGAGAGAATGAACCCAGGAAGAATGACTATATACACTTCTTAATAATTCATTATTCTGTATCTAGTTGCCAGTGGATGCTCAGAAAACCAGGCAAAAGAAAAGCATGCTGATTCATTTCATTTTTTGTGCTTATCTATTTATTTTCCTGAAATTGTTTGATCACCCTGACTTTTCATTTTCCTTATCTTTGCGGCTGCCTGGGCTATTTCAGAAGATTGGCTCGTTATATCAGAATTCCATCTCTTCTGCCTTGTTAAATTTCCTCTAGAAAAGCATAGGATTTTCCAAATAACTATAGTCCCTTCTTCCTTTATTGAAGCTTCTCCAATGAATTGAACTCACCAAGAACTTTCAATAATGAGAATGACTAATGTCTGTGCTACTTTGAAGGCCTGCATGTAGTTTTAAGTGTCCAAGATTAGAATCTGTTGAAGTAGGTAAATAGTAGCATAAGCGTGTGTGTGCTATGCTTTGCTGAAGAATGCTGTCACTTGGGACAAAGCTTTGCATAAAGCTGTTAATTCAGAATGACCATAAAGGCAAAATACCATATAATTCATTTTAATTATTTGTATGTTTGATTTGTATAATTCTGCATGATTTAGGTTCCAGTGAATTGTCACATTAAATGCTCTCTCAGATGTGACAGAATTATCATTGTCAATGCATCTCATTCATTGTTGTTCTAAAGAAGTCCTGCAGTGATGGAATTGTTCTTTTGCAGTGTTACTATGCCAACATTTCAGTTATTCCTGAATAAACAGCTTGGCTCTGAAGTTTGTTTTTTAAGAGTAGGCCTGAACTTGGACAGCACCTGTCCTCCAGCTGTCTCCTGGAATTGTGCTCCTGAGCCAGGCCTCATCCACACTCTTATTCCAAACCTTTTCTCCTGCAGGCTTGGCTCTGCCCTTACCTTATCACATGGACTCGCCCATTTATCCCTAGGCCTAAAACATCTGTCTACACAATGTCAGGCATTCTTCTCCATTATCATTCTTTCAAATAAAGGTATGAATAGGAATATCCTGAGTTCAGTGCTCTGATTGGCTAGTTCTCAAGCACACATACATTTATTCACTATCTTGTGTGGTATGCAAATTGAGGTTCCAAGGAATCAAGGTCAGATGTCCAGATCACAGAGCACATGGATCAGTGCACTTGTTTGCAGAAGTTTTTGGTTGCAAGGTTAAGTAAAAATTATTAGTTCAGATTCTATTTTTGTTTTTGTTTGCTTGTTTTTTTGAGACAGTGTCTCCCTTTATCCCCAGCTGGCCTGGAACTTAATCAAGATGACCTTGTCTCCGCCATTGAAATTCTGGGATTAAAGGGTGCACCGCTGTGCCTGGGAGACTCTGTCCATTTTGTAAATTTCATTTTCATATTCTTTACCTGTAATGTCCAATTCAGTAGTCACCATCCAATCACATCTACCTTTTTTAATATTTAAAGTGTATTTAAAATTTTTTTGGAGACAGGGTCCTTGTAAGCCTCAATTGGCCTGAAACTTGAGATGTAGCCCAGACTGGTCTCAATTTCACCTAGGTTCACCTGTCTCTGCCTCTGGAGTACTGGGATTACAGGCATGAATGACCATGTCTGGCTATCTTTTAATTTTTAATCTCATTTAATTTAAACTCTAGTGGTCCCTTGTAACCTGAGGCTGTTGTTTTGGAAACCAGGGGTCTAGTTGATATGTGAATGCAACTTGGCATAATTAAACCAATATTTCACTTGGTATGCACACATACGCATGTGTATGAAGATATATTTAGAGACCCAGAGTTAAAAGAGGACACATAGTTCTTTCTCTAAATCTAGTTGTCTGTATTTTACATTAACAGAATAAAGGAAATTAATTGTTTCAATAAAGGGAACATATAGGAGGCCATATTAGATAGTAAATTGAGTATAGGTTTTAGAATATCACAGATTTAAGTTTAAATTCTGAATCTGCCCATCATTTACCTTAAATAAAGTAAGTTTTGAATGGAAGTTATAATGCTGAAAACACCTGCAGTGTGCTTATTACTCAGCACAAAGGAATCCTGAGATGGTGATGATGCTGTTTAAAATGTTGTTGTCATTATACATACCAACTTCTTAATACTGTGTTGACTTCTATTCAAATTGCCATTACCACTTTCTTGCTGGGCAAACAAAATTCAGAATCCTTATTTCAAGTTTTATAACTAATTCAAATTTAAATTACATGAAATTCAAGATTTTTTTTCCATTCTGTTATGTCGCCCGTTTTGATAGTAACCAACTAGTCTGTCAACTGAGAGTCTAAATTTATCATTCTGAGTTTAAATATATAACACTGAAGGTAACATTTAAACCATATCTAAGCATGAGAATACAAAACAAGATCCTACGTCTTTAACACAGAAGAAGGGGAAAAGGAAGAGAGAGTTGGAGAAGGGTATTGTGACCTTCCCAGATCCATGTGAACAAACATCTATTTACCCCAGATAGAGAAACAGTGGCCTGAACAACAAAAGAAGAATGATGCTGTGCAAGTGAATGGACTCTGTGCAAATCTAGCTTAGCAAAGCATAACTGTAGGAGCAGGAGTAATTCACAGAGAGACACTTCTGGGAGCAGTCCTCTATAAGGGAGATGGCCCACTGAAGCTGCACCTTGGCAGTTTTGAGCAACTTGCATTCAGCTTGGCACCAGAGTATCCTCTTATCAGGGGTTGTTACACTGTAAATAGCTTGAGGATGGGCCTCAGAAAGCTTGTAAGTTTCAGTAGTTTCCTGAGCCTTTTGTGGTTTACTTGTTGAATCTCAAAGCCTCCATGGTCCATTCAAGAGGGAATGTGTCAATCAGAGGAAATCACAATGCAACAAAGGGAAGCAATTTCTTTTCTGTCTGAAGGCATACACATTCATTCAAGAAAAGGAAGGAAAAATGAATGAGAGACAAAGAGAAAATACATATCCCTTGAATGTGCATGGCCTGTCCTGAGAGCTCCAGTCATGCCTGGCTCTTCTTATCTCTTTTATTTATTTATTATGTAAATGCACCTGTGTTATGCAATGTCTGTGGGGGCCAAAAGAGGGTCTTTAGATCCCGTGGAACTGGATTTATGGATGCTTGTGAGCAGCCATATAGGTGCTGGGAACCAAACTCAGGTCCTTGGAAAGAGCAGCTTTTAATTGTTGAGTCATTTCTCCAGTCCTCTGTTTACATCTTTAAAGAAACTAAAGATAAAAGAGAAAGGTTGTACAATATGAAACCCAATGTGTTAGAAAATGTACCTCTGCCCACATATATTCATTGTCCTCATTCTTTTCAGCTTAGACTAATCAAATTTGCAGTCCCTTCCTTGAAGGAGTGGTAGAAAAGGTACGGAAAATCTTAGTTTCACCAGCACCAGCAGGTTATCTCTCTGTGACAATGCCAGAAAGTCCCTGGAAATGCAATGTCAAAGTCATTTAATATATTTCACTCTCTGGGTAGTGACAGGTGCTTTCTAGAGGAGAGGGTGATTTATGTTTACAACTCAATGGCAGAAAAATTTGCCTTCAAACTTAAAAAGAAATTGACATATAGTTTGTCATGCTAAATTCAAGGAATCTAGGTCATGATTACTAACTGGTAAATAACTGACCCCTGATAGATTATAGTAGCAGCAAACGTTTGAGTAATGTTTATTTGTATAGTCCACGATTGGAAGACTGGCTAGTCGGATGTTCTTTAATGGTGCATGTATGTGCTGCAATTTTTAAAAAATGTTTTAGATGGATTTGATTGATAAAGAAATTGATTACGAAGTAGAGAAACAGGTAAGAAGCCCAACCTTAGCTGACAAACTATTGGCAACTGATCCCTGCTGGGTGAGTGAAAGCTGGTCTTTAAGGGAGTGATGCTGGTTGGGTTGACCAGGCTCCAGTGGGTGGTGTCACACAACTGGGACTACAAACTTGACTCAGTAGGCTTTAACATATATGACATGAAATCCAGCAGGGGGCTATGGAGGAGGTGCAGGTAGGGGAGGGGTCTGATAAATACAATTAAGATGTATGAAATGCACAAAACTTCAGTAATTGTTTAAAAGAAACTGCTTGAAAGCCAGGCATCCAGAAGGCTTATGAAAGTGTGACTGTTTTCAATCCATTTGTAAGAGAAGTGCAGATGCTCCCAGGTGAATGTTTTCTGTGGTGACATCTCGATTCTTAGCTCTGTTCTGGCCATACCAACAGCTTCTTTTCTCAGTTCCATGCTTTGACCTCATTTAGATGTTTGTTGTGGCTGGGTTGATGTTTCAGAGATATTAAAACAAATACATTTTTCCAAATGTTAATACAGAAAAACTCATTATTCTCAAGAACTGAAGTATGAGACTAAATCTTAGAGAACACTACCAAACTTTACATGATTGAGGAGACTTGCAATTTATTCAAGTTGAGAATACCTTCTCCTTTTCAAGTAACAAAATGTTCTTGAGAACCACAAACTTTGCTACCAATTACAAAGCCACATAAACAGTTTTTATTTTCACCTTTCTGCTTGTTAATGTAAAAATAAAGCCAATTAATTCTTGAAGTTTTATAACCCTTAAAACTCTGAAGTTTCCCTGTATTAACAGACAATATTAAACTGATTGAGTCAAAGTTAGAAAAGTAGCACATTTTCTACTTCTCCAATCTGTAATCCAGGTATTACCAAGTATGGAGAAAGCATTTATCCTTACCTTTAGTTTTATATGTTTATTTAAAATCTACTCTTTCATTGCCTTAAGCAATTAGGACTCTTGGTTAGACCTGTACTCACCACCAATAGCCCAAAGTCATTAGAAAATAAAGAAATGCGGAAGTAACTGGACCTTAAGTTTGACAAATAAGTCAGGATACATTCCTTCTCCTGGCAGGGTTAACATAGATTTGTTCTGTCTCTAAAGGATAAAGTAAACACCTCCAGGATTTCTTTTTGTTTGCATTAGAATAGCTTTAAGGTATGCTAATTGGAAGTTCTTTTGAATTATTTATGTTTGTAACCCTAAACCTAAGGAGATAAATTGATGGAATTTTTATTTTATTTTGAGTGGTTTCACAGCTTGTCTCCCATGATTATAAGTCTTGGAGGGTGAGTCTATTATCTGTTGAAATAAATTACAAAAATAAATTAAGAAAGGGGTTTGTTTGCAGAACTGTCCCATAGCTGGTATCCCACACCACAGGAGCTCCTTCTTGCCATGATTCTGGGATCTTCTAGAGCACTTCTGATTTCCTTTTCTGGTGGCCTCTGGTGTATCTTTCAACAAGGGAAATTTGTTAACTATATGCTTATCTTGTGAATTCCTCAAAGGCAGAACTAATCTTTTCAACTAGTCTGCAATGATTTTATTAAATTAAACCATTATTGGAGATGATTTCATTGAAATATCTTCACAAATCAGGAAACAAGATGATTTTTAAGCCCTTTAAACAATAGGGTCTGGTTTGCATTTAAGAAACTGTAGCCTTGAGGTGGAGAATTCTTAAGGGAAACTAAGGCCAGCAGCTGAATCTAGTAGAGTAAGACAGTGAGAAATGAATATCCATGAAGATAAGCACAATGTTTCTAGAACAGGACTCAGGCATCACACATGAGCTATTTAATTTATATTTGCTGTATGAAAATCTGTGTTGTGTTAAAACCAAAACCCTGTTTATAGCACAGTGGTTCGTGAGTAGGTAAATAGGATCACGAGAAGGTAATCACAAGGAACTGACATGTCAGAGTTGCTGCCCCCATCACAAGGATGCTTGTTGTGATGTCTAGAATAGGAATTCCTGTTGCCATGATACCTAGAACAGGAACCACTGTGACCCTGACACCTAGAATAGGAACCCCTGTTGCCATGATTCCTAGAACAGGAACTCATGTTGCTGCAGAGGGATGACCTGAGGAGGTATTCTGCTTTGTGAAACTTCACCAAACAGACTACATAGGGACACATTCAGAAAGAACAAGAAGGCATAGTTCATGAGGAGATAAATGATGTCAATAGGACGGTTATAAGTGGCTGGAAGGACTTAGAATAAGGGAATAAGAAGCTTCAGTGCCTGCACATGGTGAAGAATTGAGCTGATTCTGTTAATCCAGTTTTTATTGCAATAACAAAATACCTGAGGCAATATACTACATGAAGAAAAGGTACAGTTTTGGAAGCTAAAAGTGAATTCAGCTTTTGCTAAGGGCTTAATGATGGGTAGCATTATAGAAATAGTGGATGAGGGAGAGGGGGAGTTGACAACAAGATGGAAAATCAGAGAGCAAAGTTGCTCTTGATAATAATACTCTGTCATATACTAACCTTGGTCCCACAAGAAGTACATCAATTCCATTTAAGAAAAGCATACTAAACACTTAGTGACCTCGCCCCAGGCCACAGCTCTTAAAAGCCCTGCCACATCTCAGCCTTACCACACTGAGGACCAGTCTTCCAACACATGAACACTTGGGGTACTCACTCATGTCATTCCCAGTCAGAGCACCTATTACAGCTGTATGTACTTTCCATGAGAGCTGAATAGAGACCTCACGTGCCAGTATAAGCACAGGCAAATGATGAGGCTGAAACGTAGAGTAGGTGTAGAAGTCTGAAAGAAGTGAGGCCAGTTCACTCAACAGAGGTAAAGACACCATGATTATGTTTCTAGATACTTATCAAGAAAGGCTCTGGTTGTATCTAGAAAACCAAATACAGCAAAGGAAGGCAGCTGCCAGGCACCATCCTGAACATGGGAAATTCGTGACCTCTTTTCCCTACGTAGCACCTGGCACCTTGTAATTGATTTATAATTTCAGTTTCCTTAAACAAGAGAATGAAGAATGATTCCTTTATACAAATCGCAAAATGATTTAAGAAAATTGATTACAAGATATATCATGTTTAAATGCTTTAAATGAATTTGGAAATTTTTTTTTAAATTTGCATCCACATATTAAGAGTTCTCTAAGGCTACTACTTCCCTGGGAGCAGTTGGGTTAGAGGACTATTGATTATTTTAGCCCTAAGACTTGTGATTTTTAAAGTCAAAAACTCTAAAGCCAAGGTCATTTTACATTGCGTATGGAATGCAACCTGGAGATAGTGTACTTACAAAATCGGAGGGTCTTTGGGAACTGTAAGCTTTCTGATATTAGCATTTATAAAATGTAAACCAGCCATAAACAATAAACACTGGTCAGTAGTGGTATAAAAAGTAACTTGTGTTCTATAATGGCCTTTGAAATTAGGTTCATTTGTTGAATAATTACACAAGTCAAACAATAGACCTTAAATTTTTAATCTACTTACTTAAAGTTCATGGAAACTTTACCTAGTCTAAAGAGGCATATGGGACAGCAAACATTTCTTAAATGAGTTATTTTAATTATTGTTAACTATGCATATGTGTTTGTCGGAGCGTGGATGCATGCATGTGAGTGCAGGTGCCTTTGGAAGCCTGGCAGTTGTGAGCTGCTCCATGTGAATACTGGGAGACCAGTATGCCCTCTTAGCTGCCTAGCAATCTCTCTGGCCCCAACAAATTGGTTTAAAAAAGGAAAAGAGAAAACACCCTAATTTTCTCCCTCATTTCTTAACTTCTTGGCAGATACTGGAGGTCTATTTGAGGAGTAAAACATTTATTAATTTTAGACAGGGCAAAAAAATTGTCTTCAGATTCAGTAATTCCTAAAATTTGCTCCCCAGCATTCTCTTACAGCACCTGTAACTGTAACAGCAGAGCTGAGACAAATACACAGATTTCAAACATGTGCATCTCTGTCCCCTGTAATTAGTCATTATGGAGATGGAGAAACTGAAAGATTATTTAGGATAGAAATGTATTGATCAATACACGTATACTTTATTTTCATGTCTGATGTCTTCATTTGATGATATCAAACAAGTCCTTAAAAGACAAAGTTCATGGATACTTAAAAGCATCAATTACTCTGTCTAAAAGACTGGGAAGCCAGGCATGGTGACACACACTTAATCCTTTAATCCCAGCTCTTGAGAGGTAGAGGCAGGCTAATCTCTCTGAGAAAGAGGCCTGTCTGAAAGTTTTAGGCCATCTGGGGTTACATGGAGATCCAGACTCAAAAAAAAAACAACTTAAGACTGAGACTATTAAATTCGTGAAACTGATATTTTAAGAATTCAAAATGACATTAAATAGTTTTAATATTTTTAGTGGGCTTTGATTATGCCAATTGGTTGTTTACTATGTGCAATTAATTGTTTACTATGGGAAGTATGCTATATTTGACATGAATTTCATGCCCATTCTGAGGGTACCTTTCCTTTGAATGGCAAATGTTTACACAGAATGACATTAAAACAACGGAACTTGAGAAGTGCTGGCATAACAATGAGTGCAGAACACAAGGTCCTTGACCAAACGTGAGCTTCTTATGGAGTTATACTTAAATTTCATTCGTAACCTTATAAATGACAAATAAGAATATTATCCGTTCTCAAAAAAAACAATGTATCTAAAATTATTTGGTAAATGTACTTCAAAGATGGATTTAACATGAACCAAAATTATACAGATGTGAAGAAATAATTAGGTTTTCCCAAGAACCATGTTGACAGAAATGATTAAGGCCATTGGATTAGTTTGTTATAATCTACAAGTATTTCAATAATTTATTAAAAAAATAAGATTCATTGTAAGAAACCTTCAGAAGACTAGTATTACCTCATTCTCTTCTGCATATTAATGTTTCATATCGAAAACACTGACATTGTCTTTTTTTTTTCCTTGTCTTTTTGAGACAGAGTCTCCCTGTAATCTCAGCTGGCCTGGAACTCACAGAGATCCTCCTGCCTCTGCCTCCGGAGTGCTGGAATTAAAGGTGTGTGCCACCACACCCAACTGTTTTGTCTTTTTAATGTTTCTCATAATGTAAACGTTTGGGGTTTGATTCCCAATACCTAAATAAAGGTAGAAGAAGAAATAACTCCACAAAATTGTTGTCTGACCTTCATACATCTACCATGGCATGCAAATACTCACACATCAGACATACACACACACACACATACAGACACACAGACACATATACACACACCACACACACACACTAAAAAATTAAAATAGATATATAAGCTTTTATGACATGCATTTGAAAGAGCTAATATTTTTCCTATCTGCAGAAGTGTTCCTTTAACTTACATTGGTATTCAAGAGGTATTCCAATTAGAAATCATAAAAATACTAAACTAAGTAGAATCAGTACAGTATATATAATATATATATATATTCATAAATATATTTATGTATGTCTTTACAAAAGAAGAAAAGAGGAGCTGGAGAGATGGCACAGCAATTACAAGCACTGAGTGCTCTTGCAGAGGCTCTGGTTGGTTTCCAGCACCCACGTGGCAGCTAACAACCATCCATAATTCCAGTTCCAGGGGATCTGAAGCCCTTTTCTGGCCTCCACAGTCTTTGCATGACATGGGTGCACTTACATGGAGGCAAAACACTCATGCACATAAAATAAAAATAAACTTAAAAAATATTTAAAAAGAGGAAAGAGAACAAGAAATTGTGAGAGAGTCAGGGAGCCCTGGGAAGGGTTGGAGGAGGACTGGGAGGAGGAGGACTGAGAGGAGGAGGAGGACTAGGATGAGGACTGGGAAGAGGACTGGGAGGAGGACTGAGAGGGTTGGAAATAATGAGATACAACACTTACGTAGGGAATTCTCAAAACTGTAAAAACATTTAAAAACTAAGTGAATAAAGAAGTAGGTTAACATTAATAAGGAAGTGGTGATTTTTCTCACAAAACAACTTCCTTTGCCTTCTCCATGAGTCATTTTCAGAATTTGGACAGTAGAAGATATTTCATAAGTGACTGACAATTTATCAAATATTATGCTTAGTACCAAACTTGAAACCTGCATACTTTATATTTTATCTTGTTTGGGTATACATTTTTTTTATGCTTTTAATTTTTTTTTTTTTTTGAGAGAAGTTCTGAATCTGGAGTGCAGTCCGGCCTGGAACTTGCAGAGACTCTGCTGGATAAGTCCTCCTCAGTGCTAGGGTTATTGATGGGAGCAATTGTCCCAGGCTTGTACTTCATGTTTGATATGGATATTGTTAAATTTATAGAACACAAGCCATTTGGGGTGATGGCTTCTAGTTTAATTTGCTAGGAACACAAACTGAGGCTTTTAAGGGTGACTTCTTTCTGTGTCATCATCACACTATGTTATTGTCACAGTTTTGAGGTAAAATATTCCTTTAGACTTATAGTCAAGTTCATAAAACATACATGATTTAAACTAAATTCTGATAATTGTATTCATAAAAGAACGATACTCATTTTCTGGAGTTTGCTGGAAAACAGGTACCTGGGATGTTAATGCTTTAGCCTGCTCTTATTTACTAAACTTGGACTTAGAACAGGGAGATGGAGATGAGGAGCAATGGATCATCTCTGCTTCACTGTCAAGAACTCCTTGATGACTCAGCACATTTCTGTCACCAAAATGGATAAGTTCCTAACTGGTCAGAGCTGGATAAATAATCAGATGACTGAAAAGAAGGTTCTGTTCAAGGAAAGTAGTGTCCACCTTTCACCTTAAAAATGATTCAAAACTACCAAAGACCAATTTCTTGACAATTCCATTGGTTTCTTTTCTGTTACAAAAGTAGCAAGCAGTTCCATAGTGTGATTTACAGAGGAAGCAGCAGTTAAGAAGACATAATACATACGTGCCTTCTACATATGACATATCGATGAAAGATTCACCATTAAAAACACAAATTCTTCTGAAAAGAATTTCATTTAAAGTAATCAACAGATCCAAATGATACTTAATGAAGAAAACTTCGGTGTAGGTTTTGAAACCGAAGAATAGTCATTCAGTGTCGCTGCCTCGGGCACCAAGGGTTTCACTTTAAGCCAACAGCTGAGAGCAGTGGCTACAGTAAGTAGCCGTGGATCCGGATGGGGCTCTTCTGCTCTGTAGAGGCGGAGACCGCAGACAGCCGAGCCTTGGTGTTGAGGGTCCACACTCCTGGCTTCCGAAACCGGAGGCTTAAAGCTTTAACCCTTGAGAACTAAGAGCTTATGCCTCCAAGTTTTTAAAGCTGGGGGCTTATTGTTCTAGGTGCTTGAGACAGAGACTTATTATTCTGGGTTTAAAATGCTAATACCCAGCAGCTGGTGTCGCGGCTCCTGAGCTTTGGGTGCTGGGACTCTCCATCACTTAACCCTAGGTGCTTTCTTCAACCTTTCCAGCAACTGGAGCATATTGCTATACTTGCTTGTCTTGCCTTTGGATCCCCACAGATCTCTCTCAGCTCCTCATTTCTCCTATTTCCTTCGAAAGCTTTGCTGCTTTCAGTTTCTTCCCCTGGTTGTTCTCTAGAAGTCTTAGCCGCCTTCTGGTGTTATATGCTCTGGGCTTTGGCGGTTAGCAGTCAGAGGCTTTCTGGAGCCCTGAGCCACCACATGGTATAGGAGTTCTGAGATTCGGGTATTGAGTGGGGCCCTTGACTGAAATGGCTTTTGTTGTTGTTTGATTAAATATATTTTTTACTTATTCTTTGAAAATTCCGTACATATATAAAAATTACTTTGATCATATCCACTCCTTCCAACTCCTCCCAGACTCACCCATCACATCTTCCTCCTAATTTCAGTTTCCTCTTTTCTTTTAACCCATCGAGTCCAATTAGTACTGTCAATATATGTATGGGTGTAGGTCCAACCACTGGAGCATGGGCTGCCTCCCTGGGACTATATTCATGAAGAAAGCTGACGCCATTCTGGTCCAGCTGGAAGCTCAGAGCGCTGCCCACTCTTTGTGCAATCAGCTAAGCTTGCCCCAGCAGTGATAAAAAGCACAAGTAAACAAAGATACCACTCAGGTGATATCTTTAGGCCTAATGCAATAATATTTGAGGATGAGTGTGGTGTATAGGAGAGAAGCTGTCCAGACTAATTGGAAAAGTGTTGCCAACAGTCTGCTAATATAAAACAGAAGAGGATGCTAGTGCGAGATTGTTACCTGACCAATCAGAGTATAGCTTTCAGTTCTACCAATTAAACCTCATATAAATACCAATCACAAGCCTGGTCTTGGTGCAACCTCCCCTCTGCCAGTCACATGCTTTTGCTTTTCTCTAGGGGAAGTGCTCTTTCTTCTGACGCAATTGCGGACTATTACAAGGTCTAGCACAATCAGCTAGACCTCAATCAGCTGGGCCCTCGGGAGCAAATTCAGGAGGAAGGTAGGGGTGACTGGGACTTGTTATTTAGGCACAGGTTCAAGCTGCAGCAGTTGTAACTGGAACAAGACCTCCTGAAACAAAAGTCTTGATTCCAGCAGCAGTCAGGATTGCCATGGTTCTTGCAGCTGGAGTGGAGTTTCCTCAAAGTGATCCTGGAGTGTGCAAACTTCCCTAACAAAGAGGCGACTGAGTAGATAATAGCGCCCATCTCCAGGCAGCCAGGCATAAGGGAAGTGTTTGTCAGTAGTTCTTCAAGGGACAGAATAGCCTGCTTCTAACAATTTGGATCATTCACAGAAATAAAAAGGAAAAAGAAACCTTAAAAGTTGCTTACAATTAAAGACCTAGAAAATTAGGATCCTTAACAGTATTTAACAATGCGTAACTCCTTGCCAAATTCCCTTAGGGAAAGTTGGGCCCTTCTGATGCCTCAGAACCATAGTTGAGAAGATGATACAGAATCAAATGATCATAATAAATAGCCATGAAGCCATATTATAAAACATGATAAAGAATCAAAGATGGTACAGTTGAAGAAAGAGCATCATTATTTCACAGTATGGTATGTCTAGGGTGGTTCTTTTGTTACATAACAAATATAACAACAATCAACATTAAATTCAATAACCAATAATTCTTTTCACAAAGAATTCCATAAAAGATTAAAAACTGCTCCCAGAATAAACTTTTGATGTCTGTATTGCAATGACAGTGTTAGGCTAGAAACACAGATGGCCACATCCCCTTTCTACAGTGACAGAATTTGGTGAATAGCAGTGAATTCATGAGCTATGTCTGCAATTGGCTACAATTTGCCAAATAGTCCCAATTTCCCTTGATACCTGCTAGTTGGCAAACACAAGCTCCTTTATCACAATCTGAATTACTTATATTAAATCTCAAATCATATTATCTCACAGTAATTATGTATATAGGTTAAGAATGGCTACTAGAGTTAAAGAAGCCACAGCCCAGGTCAAGGCCTTATTGGAGATGGGAGCAAAAAAGAGATGCAGTTGTAAAAAGTCACTGCAGGCTTCGAGAAGACATTAGTGAATGGTTGGACAGCTACTGAAGACACAGAACTGTGCTACAGGATCTTAGCAAGAGCCAAGTCTCAGGGTTAGTTGGACTCCAGGGATGAATCGTTACTGAGGCAAGGTGCAGAACTATGGAGGAAATAAAGGTGAGGCATAAGACTCAATACAGATGGAACAATGGACAGATGGTCTGATTGATGGCAGTACAGTGGTAAGGACTGACCTCAGCTAAAGATCCTGGCACAGTGTGGTCCCTTGATGGACACACCAGGTGGTCAGATGATAGGTCGGTAGGAGCCATCACAATCACAGTACTAGGAATGCACTCTTTATGTGATCCAGGTAAAGAGGTTGCACACTTCCTCAGTCTGATTATTTTTTTTAATTATTTATGATTTTTATTTTATCTGTACGAATCGATTGCTTGCATATAATGCAGTGCCCATGGAGGTCAGAAGAGGATGTCAGGTTCCCTGGAACTGCAGTAACTGACAGTTGTTAGCAGCCATGTGGGTGCTGGGAACCGAACCTGGGTCCTCTGCAAGAGCAGCCGGTGTTCTTAACCACTGAGCCATTTCTCTAGCACCCTGTGATTCTTTTTTAAAACGCAAAATGCACAATATAATAGCAAAGACCGATGAACTACAAGGGAAGTGTCAGCAGACATTTTAACCCATTCTCTCAAATGTATTAACAATATAATAGAATTTTTGAGTTCCATCAAGCCCCATAGAACCCACAGGGCCAGACCCATTACTTTTCAGGAAGTTCATAATAGCATTATTTTTTAATTAGCACATTTTGTGATATAGATATATTTCTTATTTATTCTGATAGTGCTAATATTCGGCATGATAAAGCATTTTCCTTGATTTGTTTAGTAATCATTTGATGGTTTTCTGATTTTAATAGTATGTATTTCCTGGGCCCATTCACATTTCTTGGAGTTATATCTATTTTATTGTCAAATAAAATTTAAGCCACATCCAGTCAAAGATGATGGGTGCTTATATTAGTTGTATCATCTTAAATAATAATGCTTATTTGAAAATGAATGAAATGAATACAAAAGATGACATATGCACATTTTCCCATTCCAGGATGAGAACTAGTTGAGAGATAATTCATAGAAAGTAGAGATCAAGATGTCAGCTTCACGATCAGTCTTTGATAGTACACTGTCTTCTTCATAGATTATCTGGAAGTGTTGAGCAAAATAAGCTCCACTCCCTAGGCCTGTGAGCCTAAAGAAAATGTTACATTGCTGTTTGAATAGGTCAGAGAAGAAAATAAGTTCTTGACAAGTGATCATCACAAGACAATTCTCAACGTTTTTGAGTGCACATATACTGTCAACTGCATTGTTCAGAAATCCTGGAGATTAGCCATGAAGTCATTTTGAAAGACACTGGCATGTAGTTTCCTCAGTGTTCCATAACAACGGAGTCCCAGGATACACCATTCACATTCTTTATGGACACTTTTGATGAGGTATTAATTGAGCAATGCTTGTCATAAATCTGATTGTCAGTTTCCTTCTAAGTGCTCTTCTGGGTCCTCACTTCTTACTTGTATTTCTGTCTACTCTTCTGTCAGAGTTTTTGCCAACTTGACACAAAACAGACACACGTGAGAAGAAGAATTGAGAAATGTCCTCCACTAAATTGGCCCATGGATGTGACTGTAGGGCATTTTCTTAATTGCTAATTGATGTAGGAGGGCCCAGCCCATTGTGGACCTGGGCTGAATAAAAAATATAGCTGACATGGGTGTGGTGGTACAAGCTTTTAATATCAACACTCAGGAGGCAGAAGGCAGGCAGATTTCTGTGACTTTCAGGCCAACTTGGTCTACATGGTGAGACTCTGCCAAAAGGGGAAAAAGAAAGAAAAAACAAAGAAAAGAAAAACAAAGAAAATAAGAAAGTAGCTGAGCATGGCCTTCCTAGCTCTTGCCTCCTGCCTTGAGTTCCTGACTTAGGTCTCTTGATGGTGGACCCAAAGTTCCTTGTGGTTGGTATTTTATCATAGCAGCAGAAAAGCAAGTAAGAACATCTTCCAGCCTAGCAGAAGCCAGATATGATAACCCTTTTTGTAATGACCTGATATAGAGGCGTTGCTGTTACTACCTTATACATTTCAGTGATTAGAGTCCATCTTTGAGATTCCCAAATCAAAGGGGCTTCCAAATGAAAATTCCATGGAATTTATCACAAGATGATAGCATAGTATGAAAGCATTGCTTGGACTGAAAGTACACTAGAATTTTCCTGATTCTCAAGTCAGTCAAATGAATTATGGTTTTCAGATACATTGAACTAACTGAACTACTGCGCTGTGACCCCTTCAGAAGAATATTTAATGCCATCGTGAATTTCATGATTCGCTGTATGAAATGCAGTTTCGATCATCATAGGTGGAATGCTGCAAGTTTGTTGTTTTGAGAATGGCACTGGTTCTTGCTGCTTGCTTCACTAATGATTGATTTAACAGTTAACTATTTTTTTGAGCATCAACTAAGTTCTACATTTTGAAGAATGGCTGAAGGTTGCAGCAGTGAACAAAACAAAGTCCTTCCTTATGTTACTTGTATTCTGCACACAGCAAACATGCTATTTATAGCACCAAAAGATAACCAAGGAATCTTTTCAATGTGCTTGCTTAGTCCTTGTTCTTTTGCTAGAATTTTGGGTCAAGCATGTTTGCTTGTGGTTGATTAAATGAGTTAGGCTTCTAAGAATGTCAATTTTGGCTATGGCAAAAGCTTAGAATATAAAATGATGGCACTTATTGAACATTTACTTTGACTAGGCATACCCCCTGTCTTCATCTCAACTTAATAAGATAGATTTTGCCTTATTTTCTGTGAAAGTAGAGTCACTCAAGATTAGGTAACTTATCCAAGGTTATCACTGAAGAATGATGAAGTCACAGAAACAGAATTTGAGCTAGATTTTTCTATAGTGAAGGCCCTCTTCAGTTTCGTTTAGTTTTCTTAAACAATGTCTATGATTATAAAGAAAATGCTCCTATAAAGCCTCTCTGATGGAATAAGCCAGCAGAAGCCCTAAGGCAACTCCAAGAGAGAGTTGCCATCTGAGCTGTCATGGAGGCCACGTATTTAATCCCAGACCTAAAGAGGCAGAGGCAGGTGGAGCTCCGTGAGTTTGAAGCCAGCCTGGTCTAAATAACAAGTTCCTGGTCAGACAGGTCTACAATGTAAGACCTTGTTTCAAAAATAAACAAATACAATGAAATGAAACGTAAATGAAAATAGCCAGTGAGCTTCTGTTTCCAAATACTTTCAGTGGTTTTCAGAGTAATAGGATGCATAGGAATTTCCACATGCATTTACTAAAAATGCAGTTTATCAGCCAGATGTGGTGGCACATTAACCCAACACTTACGAGGCAAGGCAAGTGGATCTTTCTGAGACTGAGTCCAGCCTGTTCTACTTAGAGAGTTTCAGGCCAGCTAAGACCACACAAAATGGCAGTATACTGGGGCGAGGGAGATGGCTCATTCAGTAAGGTACTTGCTGGGCAGGTATAAGGATCTCAGTTCCAGATTTGTAACACCCATTTACAATGGTGCATGGCAGAAAACATCTGTAATCCTATCTGTTTGGACTGTGTCTGCGGGGAGTTAATCGACAGACAGGTGCATTGCTGGAGCTTGCTCACCAGCCACTCCAACTGAATCTATAAACTCCTCTCAAAGCATAAGGTAGAAATTAACTGAGGAAAACACTCAGTGCTGACCTGTGGCCTTTGCACGCACACACACACACATGTGCATGCTCACACATATCCATACATATATTGGCACACACACAAACACATGCACATAGTATATGTTATAAGTTACACACGTATGGCATATAGATTCCCATCTCAGACCTACTGGTCAGACTTTCACAGAGATGTTATCTGTTGAGTTGGGCCACACCAACAAAAGTCCTTATGATGTTCTCACTGCCGTTCTCTAGAGTAAGACTCTGCTCAGGCATGTTGATAAATGCAATTACTGAAGCTAAACTCAGTAGATTTGAGAGAGGGGCGGGGGGAGACGGGGAGAGAGAGAGAGAAAAAGAGAGAGAAAGAGAGAGAGAAAGAGAGAGGCTTTCTGAAGATGAAGGCAGCTTTTTATCCCAGCAGTCCTCCACTCGATGAGGGTTGTAGACCACATTATCCCTCACAGCCCTCACAAAGCACCAAATACCCCCATCTGGATTTAGGACATAAAGCCTCCAGATGTGTGGGAAAATAAATCTGCTTAAGTCCTTCACCTTGTACTTCATGATATGTTGCTACTACAGTGGCAACAAACTCATGCACAAAGGAACAGTACAGTTTCGCCATAGGAAAGAGAACAAAACTGACGCCAGAGGCAACAAATCTCAAAGACAGCAATGTGATTTTAATCAAGGAGGCAATAAGACAGTTCTGATGCTTAAAGTTATTGTAACTGAAACTGGTAACTATGTGAGGTTACACAGTGGCTTATTTGTTGAATTAAAAAAGCACTTTTTTTGTGTGTAGAATCAACTTAGTTAATTACACAGAGATCGGCCCCTTGTTTCTAACCACAGTCACTTCTAATTACTTTAACTCTTTTTTTCTTATTATTTTTGTTCCTCAAATTTAAAATTGCTGGCATTTTCCCATCTACAAACTTACAGCAAAATATAGATGCCTGGATAGTTCTTATTTATAAATCGCTTCTATTTCTTTTACCTAAATCAAATATATCTGACTTAAAATATTTAAATTCGCAGAACAAAACTCGCATGTAGATTTTTATCAAGAACATCTTGCATAATATGAGTCATATCTCCGCACCCAGTATGTCCTGACTGAATAATGAATTTTGAGATGTAATTTAGAAGTATTTTTGAAGCCTTATGTAATTAGTTGGTTTCCCATAAGAGAACTGTATCTGCTTCGGGAAAAATGTTGTTCGAACCTATATAACCTAGTTTTCTTTTTGTACATGAGGGTTTCACTCCAGATGAGGCCTGAGTGATTAATTTTTAAAATGTGGGTTATTATTTCTTCTGCCAAATTTGAAGGCCTTTCCTTTGTCCTCTTATAAGGAATAGATGATAAACTGGGAGGAAATCTGAGAAGTCATTGAGTGAACTCAGAACTAGGCACGGATGTTGGCTGTGTTGTGAGGAGATAGCTCGCTCCTTTTTTCTCTTCACAGTTGCTTGCTGTGTAGAATGTATTCTTGTTTTGGTCTGCTTGTTTATCTCTTTAATTCGTGTTCTTTTTGCACAGAAACTCTTTTTTTGATTGTTAAGTGATGTTTATTTGAGTTTTTCTCACAGGATGGAAACCATGAAGTTATTTCCTTATCTGTACAGCCTATGGCTGTGGAGCCCTATTGATAGATGGCTACTTCTTATCAGTGTTTCTAGTGAAAATTTTATGCATGTATATAGTGTTTTTATCAAATCCACCTCCTTCTCTCCCCTCCAATTCCTCCCGCTTCCCCTACCACCTCTTCCCTCTCAAATTCATGTACCTTCTTTTTTAAAACCCACTGAGTCCACTTAGTGCTGTCAGTAAGAACATGGGTACTGACCATCTACTAGAACAGAGTCGCATGTTCTACAGTGACTAATTGAAGACAGCTTTTGTATTAAAATAGGACTTCATGACACCAATCTCCAGTCTGTGCTGGGTTTTTTTGACTGCTTTTAGCATGTGCAAGTTAGTATATGCCATCATAGCTGCTGCAATTGGGTTATGTCCAGCAAAATAGATTGATCCCTGAGACATAGAGGTTGTGTCTGATACTGATGTCTCATCTACAGTTTGGAGCCAGTTAACAAAGAGTTGCTTATCTTATAGAGTAGGTTTTAAATCCAATCAGAAAGTGATCGGTTACTCCCATAGTACTTAGAGCGGTTTGAATGAGAATATACCCCATAAGCTCTAAGTATTGGAATATTTTGTCCCCAGTTGGCAGTATTGTTTTCGGAGGTCTTAGAAGGTGTACCATGCTGTAGGAAGCACATCACTGGGGGTGGGTTCAGAGAGTTCTTAAGCCTTACCAGATCTCCAGTCGCCCTCTCTTCCTGTGCCTGCTTGAAGATGTGAGTGTTTAGCTTCTACTCTAGCCACCTTTGTCGCCATGCCTCCCTGCCATGATGGACT
Organism: Eospalax fontanierii; assembly: GCA_035773235.1. NCBI lineage: Eukaryota > Metazoa > Chordata > Mammalia > Rodentia > Spalacidae > Eospalax > Eospalax fontanierii. The sequence goes on along the minus strand of CM069541.1, from coordinate 21,382,242 downwards.
CTTGCCCCTTTGGACCATAAACCAAGTAAACTTTTCTTTTTATAAGTTCCCTTGGTCAGTGTTTCTATCTGAGCAACAGAAACATGACTAATACAATATTCATCCCACTATTGACGTAGTGATCATATATTGCTAGTCCAAATTGTTTTTATAGTTTGCAAGGTTCACAGCTAGCAAAGATTACCTTTCTCCTCTGGTAGGGTGCATAGAACATTCCAGGACTGTGATAGCTTGCCAGTAGATGTTAGCTTGGAATCTTTTGGTATGTGTATTTAAATCAAAATACCCATAGAAGTCAGAAAACTAGTAAGGAGCCATGGAAGTGTGATGAAAAGTAAAATTCACTTCTTTTCCATTTCATATTCTTTCCTAGCAACAAAGTATGTCACCTGCTTCTTGTATACCCATCCAGAGATGATCTGTGCATATCCAGTCATGTGGTATGTGAAGCTGCATATACAAATGGTGAAATACTGTATACACTATGCTTGAATGTACTTTGAACAGTCTTTTCATATTTTGCATGCAGAACTGGACCATTATTTTTAACAAAACATTGTAATTTATTTGAGATACAGAGGAATATCTATATTTTCCAGTATTTTTCTGTTGTCCTTCATATAGCTCATATGACTAGCTGTAGTATCAATTGCTAGAAGTAAAAGTATTTGAGTCGTGGTGTGTATGCATATGATTTGAAAGCTATGCCAGATGGCCATCCATCAGTGTTTTCCTTTGCTTTTTCAATTCTTCTTTCCATTTTAACAGTGTCTACCCATAAATTTATCAGAATGGTGAATTATTAGGTTTGACCCAGTTATATAATGTTTAGAAAAGATTTTATGATTCTGAGATTCTTAAATTTCCTTTCGGTTTTTTCAACATTATTCTTGTTAAAATCTTTGAGCAATTTAGGATTTATAATAATAAGGTAGACAACATTTTTTATTCATTATTAGCATTTTAGTCAATTCTTTTCATATATGCTCTTTTTTAGTTATTTTATTAGCTTTGTAATACTTATTTTTGTAGAGATTAGCATCTCTTAACTAATTTATTCTTTTCTTCAGAATTTTCTAGAAATCCTTGCTTAGAGTTTGCCATTCACCTTTAAATTTAACTTATCTAAATTTTATAAAAATAACTTAAATTCCATATATTTTTAAATTAACTTAAGAAAATCTGCATCTTTAGGGTATTGATTCTATATAAAAAAGACACAATTTTGTATGTGTTTAAATTGTTTTTTGTTTCTTATTAAAGGTTAAGGATTAAATCCATTTAAATTTTTTATATATTTTTGTCCATGCTTGAACAAATGTAGATACTATAACTTTTTATCTCTGATGGAAATAATAAGATGTTTTCCTCAGACTTGTCTCATCAGTGATGATTATTTATTCCCTTACTAAGTTTTGATCAAAAATCATTGGTGGTTCTCTCATCTATTGTAGACTTTGAGTCTGTGAGCAGCTTTGCAATACTGCTTACTGTATCATTCTTTGCAGCTTCATACAACTCTTAATTACCTTTTTTCTTTCCAAGTTAAGGTTAATGTCGATAAAGCAATTTTAAGTAGCTGGTAATAAAACTATCTTTGATTTAATCCTTAACTTTAAACACAATGCCTCATTTTTAAGGCCAGTGATCTAAATGTATGTATCTTGAAGATTAAGGAAGCTTCCATATATTTCCATTTCATGTAAGAAAACTTCAAGCAAGGGCTAGCATGCTACATGTTTGTCAGACACCTATCTACATTAGGGAAAATAATCAAACATTTTGTAGTTATACATTACCATGACCACTTGAGAATCTTTCCATATTTGAAAGCTATGTTGTAGTCCAGGAACACAATCAGTTTCCCATGAGTTATTATTTTCTCGTGTTGATGGATTTATTTTGCTGATATTTATTTAGAAGTTTTGTCTTGACACAAATAAAAAATCAGTGTAATTCTGTATACTTGCTAATTTTTACCATAAAATCAGTCTCTCTGAAAATCCAGAATCTCTCTCTTCTAAGCTATGAGTAGATTGGGGCTTTCAGTGAAAATGACAGAAGTCCTCTATGGTGCAAAGCATTTCTTCACAAACTTATGATTATGATTAATATGTTCTGACATTATCTTCTTACAGAATAATCTATTTCTCTTCTTAAGGCTGAATTTAGCTTTTTTTCCCTCTTCTTGTATTTTGCGGGGTGGGGAGAATGTTAAGATAGTTACATTTTACTTCTGTCTTTGTGAGAATAATGCAATTATGCAATTACATTAAGATTTCTAAAAGATCTATAAAAGTGTTTATTACATAGTGTTTCCTAACCTTATTATGATATTTCTAATTTCATGTTAATTTTTACTACATGGTGTGTGTTTTGTTTCTTTTATTTTGTCATTCTTTTTTTTTTTTTTTTTGGTGGATTGGATTTTCCAAAAATGACTAAGATATTATCTCCTCTTTCATATACTCTTCTTTCAGTTTGACAGTGACATTTTCTCTCTCTTTGAATCAAGAATGGCCTTTGTGATCAACTTGATCAATAATTTAAGGTGGAAGAGAGACTGTATCTCAAGGCAAGTTATAAAATGCTATGCACTTCCTTCTTTACCTCTTATAAGGTCTGCTCACTCTAGAAATTAGCTGCTGTCTGAGTGATCAGGATGCACTAAGCCAGCTGTGCTGTAAGAAACACTAAACAATACTGCAGAGACCCTATGAGGAAACCAGGACTATAAGAGTGCCTAGACAGCTCTGATTGTTCAGTTGCAACTGCCACATGGCTAGACTCACAGAAGGATCTGAACCAGGGTCACTGAAAGTCATTTCTGAATTATTAGCCCACAGAACATGAGAGATTAAAAAATGATTGCTGCTATTATAACCCATTAAGCTTTGAGGTGATTTCATACACAATATTAATTCAACCAATCAAATTTATTATCACAAATATACATATATTTTCTGAAATATGTTTCTAATCGTCCGCTGAGAAAAGGATCTTGACTCTACGTGAGTCTTGATGTAGACTATTTCCACTTTCTCACGTTCTTACTTGTATACTTTCAATCTGCTTAAAACTCAGGCCTGGAGAGATTGTCTCATTTGAGAAAGTGCTTGAAGTATGAGGAGATGGGTTAAATCCACAGAACTCATACAAAAGTACAGGGCTGTTGGAGAGTGCTTAAAACCCCAGTTCTGAAGCAGAAGACACAGGCGGGTGCCTAGAGCTCACTGACCGGCCACCTAGCCTAAATGGCATAATAGTCCACATAATAGTGCCTCAAAATATCAAGGTCAATGACTCCTGAGGAATGACAACAGACATTGAATTCTGGCCCCCATATGTACACATGCATGCACACAAGCATGCACACGCATATACGTACACACACAAAAGTTTTAAATTCTTTAAACCTGAAACCAAGATTGGAGTGTGCTGCCCATTTCCAAAGTTCTATGCTGGGGTTTTGTCTGCTTGAGTTTGCATGGGTCTTGTACATGCTGACACCACTGCTGTAGGTTCACATGAGCATGGTCCCAGGAACCTGCAGGATATTATTTATGTATCCTCAAGAACCTCCTCCCTGGTTCTTACAATCTTTCTGCCTCTTTGGCAATGGCCCCTGAGCCCTGGGTGAGTGGAGTTTAATATAGGAGGCCAGTCCAAGAACACTCACTCTGCAGACACTTATTCTCTATGCTTTGGCCAACTGTGTCCTTTTGTGTTCATGACCTTCTGTTGCACAAGGGAGCTTCACTGAGGAGACTGATTACAGCTGGATGAGGAAGAAGTCATCTTCTTAAAGGAAGGAACTCTAGATACGCTGACTAGACCTCCATGGATGAAATTGCACTGAGGGACATCTTGACTGGATAGGCCTAAACACAAATGACAGAATGCTTGAAATTCACTGGGGAGGGGGAGCTATGGTGCCAGTGGGGAAGGGAGTGGAAAGATGATTAATATGTTTTATACGAAATAAACAAAAGTTCAATAAAAATTTACAAAAAAGGACATGATTAATATAACAAGGGGACATTTAAACTGGCCATCTCTTCTGCTTAGATTTATGACCTGTCTAATAAAAAGCCTGTGTTTTTCTGTGAAACAAGAAAACTGAAGCTAGCCAAAATTCCAGCATCGACATGGGAAGTAGGTTAGAAACTCCAACCTTCCCAGAAGAACTCTTGGAGACTGATGGCGGCTGAAAAGAGGACTCGTTTTCTCTTAAGGATATGACTTTAAGTAGGTTAACCAGGCTCTGGGGGATGGATCCGAAGGACATTTGGATACACAAACTTGACTCTAAAGGCCCATAACATATATAATAGGGTACAGGAAATTGGGCAGGGGTTAGAAAGGGGCAGTGCAGATAAGGAAGGCAATCAAATATAATCAAACCGATGAAAGTGACAAAAATTCAACAGAAAGTAAAATCTATGAACAATAATCATCAAGGGCACCACGTCAGGGTGGAGTGGTCAGAGAGGGGTGGAGACGGGGCTTCTGAATACAACAACATATATTGTATGAAATTTTGAAAGAATCGATTCAAATATTCTAAAAAGAAAAAAAAAACTCTCACTGAGGCTTTTTAAAATACTTCTTAACCCTAATTATGTCACTATATGGACATGAAGACGGCTCTCTCGTACTAACTCATTTTGCAATATGCTTACTGTTTACATATACACCACCCCACTGCTGGAAATAGTTGAAAATCATGTATGTGACTTTCAAAAGAATGGTGAAAAATTAGACATAGTAATGTCTATTTAGAATACATTTATGTAAGTTTCACTCCGATTGATCTTTTCTTACTATTATATATTTTATATGTAAGAAATCAGAGGAAGCCTAACATGGCTAGTTTGGGAAGTCAGCTTGACACAGCAGAGAAGAGAAAACCTTACTTAAGTAATTTTCTCCATCATATTGGCTGTGGACATGTCTAGGGAACATTTTACTGATTGGTAAAGGTGTAGGAGACCCCAGGCCACAGTGGACTGTGCCATCTCTGGTATAGGTGGGCCTGGGCTTTGTAAGAATGTAGCTGAAAGTGAGCCTGGGAGTAAGCCAGTGGCGTCAACCTCAGTTCCTGTCTCCAGGTTGCCTCCTTGAGCTCCGGTCCAGCCTTTCCTCAGTGACGGGCTGGAAACTGTGAGTTAAAATAAACCTTTCCTCCCCAAGTTGCTTTTGGTAATTTTGTTCAACATAGCATCAGAAAACAAACTAGAATAAAGCTTCAATTTCATTTTCCACTTTAAAGAAGCCAAAGAAACACATATACGTTTTAGCAAGAATGTCCCTAATTAGCTGTACATTGTGGTGAAATAATATGAAATAAAATTCGGGAATCTGAATCTTGTTCCTGGATCTACGATTGAATGAAACTAGTCTGAGGAACAACATTGAAGATGGATTCATATGTATATCATTAGCTGCAGCATTAAAAAAATCCCCAAACTATTTGAACTTTCAGCATAAATTTTTAGAGCATCAGAGTAATCTATCATTTTATCTTGATTCCTCTAGGAATAAATTAAATTTGTACTGTGTTGGTAATGATCAAATGTGAGCTCTTCTATAATATATGTTACAACATATTCATTAAGGTCTCCTGTATCTTCCCAATTACTTCATGTTCTAAATATTTTTAATATTGGCTTAGTGGGTACTGTCAGAAATTTTTTTTATCATTTTGCTCCCCTTGAGAAGTCAACAACTTCAAAGATGAAAATTTAACATATAAAATATATTTTTTTAAATTATGGACCTTGATCCATGTGTCAAATATGAGGTCTTTGTTTCAAAAGGTAGACCTGAATTAGCTGCTCTGACACACCAATTAATCAGAAGCAAAACCAATGCCTTGCATGGAGTGTGAAAACATTTACTGTACTGTCATGCCTACAGAACCACTCAATGACACCTTTCAAATGCCTAAAAAGACAGTGGCTTTGAACTAAGATGTCGACACTAAAAATAGATCACTAAGCTAGAAGGTAGACATAGGGAAAAGAATTTACAAGTGAATAACAAGGAACTAGGATCCCAGGTAAGCCAGGAGTCATTCAATCAAGTATCTGTGTAGGCTGGTCCCTGGTGATTTGGAATTTACCCTGAGGAAGTTTGCTTATGCTAAATAGTTAGCATTAACTCAACATTTGCTGCATTTCTATTTTATGTACCAAGATCTATAAAAGGACACTAAGATATTATCTGTGTTCATACGTGTGTGAGAGGGCATATATCTGTAGATGAATATATATATATATATATATATATATATATATATATATATATATATATATTTAGCACCTACACATATACATTCTTGGCTTGATCTGTGGGAAAATAGTGGAACTGCATGTTGATGGCACACACAGAGGAAGAGACGAGGACAAGGCTAGAGGACTTCAGGTTTGGCTACCTTGAAACTGGGATTCCTTTTAGATATACATGTTTAGTCACGAGGGAAGAAATTGGAAATACAAACCCAGTTTTCAGTGGAGTTGTCAAAGTTGGATATAAACATTGATAATGATCTTAAGAAGATTTTATTTAAATGTCTAGGACAAGAGGCGATCATGGGATAGCAAAGACCATGCAGGGGATAACATTTACCAGAGAATTAGAGAAAGGAAACACAGCAAAGAGGTTGCAATAACCAGTAAGCCAGAATAAGACAGAGTAGTTGGACTCATACAAATCAGTCAGAACACGATTATATTTCAAGGAAGCAGGAAAGATTAAAAGTTGGGGATCTGCTGAGAAGTTAAAGGACATAAATAAAGACATGACTATTCAAGTTGTGACTGAGGTTAGTGGTGGCCTTTATTATATTTCTTGCACTTTTCTTGTGTTTTTATATGTTCCAGGCACTTAGCTTGTGCGTAATGGGTGTTCATTACGTACATAAGAGGTGAAGAGGAAGAAGGAATAAAGTGAGGAAGGAAGGGACGAAACAAAGAGAATCAGAAGGAAGGACTGAGCAAGTGGGCAGAATTGCTTATTGTCTTCTCCCTGCCAATTGATAATGTGAGATTCTTGTGGGAGAATGAAGTCAAGAGCAGCAGATATGAGAGACAGGCTCTCAGCGCATGTTTAGGGGATCAGGCTACAGGCAGATATACATGTGACCTCCAGAAACTGTGTTTAATAGAAATATTTTATACAAGCTGCCTATAAATAGTAAAGTATGGGGAAAAGTAGAAATCTAAGCCTTCATCACTGTAACTCTGAGCAATTTCATTCATTTATCTGTGTTTGCCCAGCAATGCCTCCTTGTTAGAAGTGTGGCTTGCCATGGCCTTTCTCTTAAACTCTTTCCAAAGGGCTATGATTTGGGACTGGCCATTTGTTTCAGAGAAGTTAAGAAAAAACTATGACTAGACAGCTGCTTAATGCTTAGGACATATGGCCTTCAACATGCTAATTGGCACCCGCCTGAAGAAGAGTAGCATTATTCACTTTCTTCATTTAGACAACTGCACATTATTTGGTCAGTGCAGTGTGAAGCGGGAGCAGGCATCTGTTTGATATGCTAATGTTTAAATTCTCATAGTTCTTTAATCTCATATTTTAAATTTAGAAGATTTTGTTGTTTAGTTTTTGTTTTTTGTTTTTTTTTTTTTTAGATAAGGTCTCTCTACTGGAACTTGCTATGTAGGCCAGGCTGGCCTGGATCTCAAAGATCCACCTACCTCTGCCTTCAAAGTGCTGGGAATAAAGGCTTGTGTCACCATGCCCAGCATTTGAGTGATTTTTTTCAGTATAGATGATAGATGATAGATAGATAGATAGACAGACAGACAGACAGACAGATAGATAGATAGATATTAGATATGGAGAGAGAGAGAGAGAGAGAGAGAGAGAGAGATGATGCCTAACTGTGCTTTGCCTTTTCCTAACTTCTGATCATTTCTGACCTTGATACCTGCAGGCTGAATAAAGAGAACAACACCACAGCTGTCAGACTTACTCTTGCTGATATTGGCTCATGGTTTATAAACAGTAGAAACTTATTTTTAATGCTTCTGGAGTCTCTTAAGTTCAAGATCAAGATACTGGGAGCTGCTGGACATGGTAGCACATGCCTTTAACCCCACACTCTGAAGGCAGAAGCAGGAGCATTTCTGTGAGATCAAGACTAGTCAAGCCTGGTCTACATAGCAAGTTCCAGGCCAGCTGGGGATATGAGAGACCCTGTCTCAGAAAAACAAAACACAAAATCTAACAAAACAAAGAAGCAGAGAGCTTAAGCGACTTGTCGTGGACCCCTTTGCGCTTCGTAACAGAATTTCCTTTCCCTGTCCTCTCATGCAGAAGACAGTCACTGGAATCTTTTATAAGGACATCAGTCCCATTCCTGAGGACTTTGTCCTGATAACCTGGCCACCTTTGGAAGAACTTGACTCCTAAAACCATGACATGATAAGTTAGAAGTCAGAATATAGATTTTGGAGGGACACAGTGATTCAGTCTATTGTGTGAACTTAAAAACATAGCTCTCACCTCAAAGGGAATAAGATACCTTAATGTGGAGCCAAATATGAGTTATCAAAGACCTGGGAACACAGACTCAGTTTACCTTAAGTTCCAAGTTTCAACATGCTAACAGTTGTTTGATGAAGTTTTTATAGTAACAGAACAAAGAAAGTCATAAATTAAAGCATTTTTAAAATACATTGTTGAAAGCCAGGTATCATGAAGCATGCCTTTAATCTCAGCACTTTGGAGGCAGGTGGATCTCCATGACATGGAGGCCAACCTGGTCTACATAGTGAGTTCCAAACCTTTTGAGGCTGTAAGAAATCCCTGCCTCAAAACCAAGACAACAGCAGTAAAAATACAGTGGTGGAAACATTAGGTGGGCCAGCTGAAGCAGGGTGAGAGAGTCTCAGGTTCGGGCTGCTGCTGTCTGACACTCTCAGCCTCTGGACTGGTAGAAGCCAGTGGTCTGTTAATACATTCCAAGAATACGTCTGTTAATACGTCTCAAGAATGATGGGCTAGTTGTAACTATTCAGGGGGCTAAGGACAGGCTTAAGATAAACTATAATTAGACTCTGTACCTGCAACATTGCAACCTCTCTATAATCACTAAACTTCTAATTTGTTAATCAGCCATGCAGAAGATTCAATGGAAGCTTCTTGTGGGTGTTTGTTTTTGTTTTTTGTTTGGTGGTGGTGGTGGTGATTTTGGTCAGAAACTTCCATTTACAATTGCATTTAGCAATTTTGATTTCCCTTTGTAATATATATATATATATGTGTGTGTGTGTGTGTGTGTGTATATATATATATATATATATATATATGAATGAGAGAAAGAGAGGGAGAGGGAGAGATTATAGTTCCCTTTGAGACTCTGCCCAGTCTCTGTATCTTCTCTCTAGTTTGGGGGAGCTCATCAACTCCTAAAGCAAATTTACAGACATGTCATGCAAGACATTCTGAAGATACAAGCAAGTCAACCTGGCATCATAATCTCAATGGAACTGAGGAGACTGTTGAACACAGGCTCTCCTTAGCACACTGCTGTAGAGTGTCTGTGCCGTTAAGGATCTGAACAATTTGTATCAGCCATATGATAACCCTGCCTAGATCCATAGAATCATGAGGAGAGGTTAACTGCAACCTGCAGCCTCTCCAGACATTCTTGTTCTTACACTGCCAAACGTAGAGCTGCACCTAATGCCTTTCGCTTGCCTATTTACTATCTTAATTCCTAATCTTCTCTGTCCTCTTTTCCCATCACTGCTCATCATTCCTTATGTACACTAACATGTAGCGTGCGTGCGCACACACACACACACACACACACAGAGGCGTGGGGGGCTCTTGTTTGCTTGATCAAAATTGCTTCAAGCTTTTACTTCTTTAGGGAATATTAGGTATTGGTGAAACACTAAAATTTAATGATCTTTTTTACCTCCTCTTTTTCTTAATTATTGCGGGAAAATGATCACTGTTTTTGCTCTTTGTCTTCTGTGCTCTTTTAGAAGTTGCTTAAGACTAACTTCAGCAACTTTGTTCTGAATTTGGGGGAAAGTCAACAGCTAATGGGAAAGTGGATCTGACTGTGAACTTCCCACTCTGGAGTCTCTGATATATACTGTGGTTCGCTTCTTGATGGATGCAGATTTTTAGAACTATCTTCTATCTTTTTCTTCTTTTTCAATCCTTCCCTGAGTCTTAAGCAGTCAAGAGATTTTGTTTTGGTTTGGTTTTTTTTGTTTGTTTGTTTGTTTTTCTTGATATGCAATTAAGGACAAAATATTTTCTCCAAATTAGTCTGAAAGTCCTTTGGTTTGAAGCTGGGTCATAGTTTGACGTGTAAGTGGTGTATAAATTATTGACTCGTGGTTCTAGCTTCAACTATCGCCATGACTATACCATTAATTTTGGAGCCTGGGAGCCAGGAAGTGGGTGATGTGGATACAGTGACCATTTCTGCACTCTCGTTGGCTTGTCCCATTGCCCTTAGGAACCATCAAAAGTAGAGGAAAGTTTTGTTATCTTTTACTGCCTAACATGCCAAAATGTTAGAAAAAAATTTTCCCTCCATTAAATAAAGTGATTATTATAAATTTTCTTTTCTTAAAGCAAAGCTTTTCCAGGAAAACTTCTAGGAAGAAACTAATCTAATGTCCTCACTCTTGTCCCTCCAGTTCTTTTGCTTTAGGAGGTAGTTGTAAAAAAAAAAAAAAAAAAGTATGGCCATTCATAGATAGGGACTGTTTTCATAAATACTGGCTGTTTACAAATCCGATGTTGACAAATCTGTTGCTGAAGCATTTAAGAGAAGCAATTAGCTTTTCAGGAAAACCTGCTGAAGTCTGTGTCATTGGAGTAAATTATTTGACTATTAAGAAACAGGTGCCACTGTAATGTTCATTCACACTGAAGAACCCAGGAGTGAATACGTAGAAATTAACTATGAATGAGACTGAGGGAAGCTCATTTGGAAAGTCCTTCAGCCATTTAGTCTGCACAAAGGTTTTAAGCTCTAAACAACAGAAGAAAAAAGGTGGCCTAAAGAAGGGCCAAGTAGAAACATTTAGAATCCAAAGCAAATAAAAGAGAAACATTAAAAAGGATTAATGAGCTTTTTGTAAAGAGCAACTACTTACAAGTTTGAATAGCTGAGACAAGGTGGAAGCAAGAAGAGTCTGAGTGGACAGAACAAGAAGAAAGATGAAGAAGCAAATCGTAGTCTGGAATTAAATGCAAATTACCTCTTACTTTGGGGTTTTATGCTTTCAGACTGTGACTGGTTGCAATGCAAAATTAACTCCTGAAAGTTCAGACTGTGGTCAGACCTTAGTGGTCATGTTATCATATTTGTTTTAGGGAGTAATTTGTTAGCCACCATTGTCTAACTTAATCACTATACATGCATTTACCTAATGCAAAAGACACACAACTTCTTTCTCCTCTTTGTAATATTAAAAAGTGTATGCCAATACACAAACACTACACTCATACACATAAAGTTTTTAAATGTGTGTATGCCTGCTCCAGACTTTCTGAAATTGATCATTGAAAAAACCATCATAAACTTAAAATGAAAGCAATGCATTTCAAATATTTAAACCTAATTTTGTTCCTTCGGCACACTTTTCCTTTTTGACCGATGACAATTCTATTCATGTAGGAGAAAATGCAAAAATTTGGAGGCATCTCCGAATCTTCTTTCATTTTGACTCTATCAGGAAATCTTGGTGACTTTCAAATGTATGCCCAACTCCATCCACACTGCCTTGGCTTTGCCTCTCCCTTTCATCTCAACTAACACCATGTTCTCCAAAGACTGTGGTGGTTTGCTGGCTGATTAGCATGTGTTTGCCACAGAGCCCTTTAGGGGCTTCACTGACCTGAAGAGGAATCCTTTAAAGTATATGAGGTCACAATATTCTAATGCACCACATCTCCAGTGACTACATAACTCACTCCAAGTAAAGGGCGAAGTCAATCATGGTGGCCGATGACATCGTGAGGATTTATTCGGTCCTCGGTTATTTCTCTGGCCTTACCAGCTTCTCTGCCTGCCCTGGTTATGTGGTCCAGCACTCTGGTCTCTTTTTTATTGTACAACAGGCTAGACCTGTTTTTACTTCAGGGCCTTTGTACCTTCTCTTTTTTTTCTTCCTGGGATTCTTTGCTTCTCACTTTTCTGACTGGCTCCCTTCTTCACCCTTTTCAGTTCACTACTTTAAAAAAATCTCCCTGAACGCCCTTATGAGAAATCCCAGCTCCCACACACACCTCTGCTTCTTCCAGTGCTTCCTATTCACTTTCCGTATGTTTCCTTCATAAGAAATACTTTTCTTAGCTTTTTTCTCATTTTACGTTCATCTATCTAGAATATAAATTGCATAAGGATCATCGCTCCTTTCTTCACTGAAGAACCTGAGGGCCTCTAGCTGGCCTTGGCCCACAGCAAGTTGTCATACATATTCCATTTATGACTGCATGAAGACAGACAGATACTGGAGTAGTAATTTTGCTGCATAGCGCCATGCATTAAGATAAACGTCGCAATAGAAATTGCCCGCCTGTGAGTTGACTCTTCACTTCCGTAAACACCGGTTTGTACAGGAGCCTCCTTTCCTCTAGAGTTCTCCAATCTCCCCATGAGAAGACGTCAAGGTGAGCATGAAGACCGGGTAGGATGTGAATGACCATATGAAGGAACTGTAGACTCAAGCCTTTGTGACCCCTCTCCTTCCATCTTTCTAGAGGCAGGCAGGAAGCCTGAACACACCCTTGTTTGTTTGGGCTCTATACGGCCGCTTTAAGAACAGTACCCACAGGCTACTTGGGAGGCTGGTATGCTTTGAGAGCCCAGCTGAGAGGAGCCGTAGTAATATGATACACCTAGGAAAATCACAGGCGGACAAATCCCGGAGGGTGGAGAGGAGAGGACAAAAAGTCTCAATGGCTGAATAAGCATCTCTGAAAACAAGCCCCCGTTTTCCGGTTTTATTAAACCTACCTAGGCCAGATTCTAAAAGGAAGAAGTTGTTTTCCCCTTTATATTGAAGAATATAATATTACAAATAACTCAAGGAATTCATTAGTTAGACTATAAGAATTAGGATTATAGATCCTTGCCGGATGTGGTGGCACGCACCTTTAATCTCTGCGCCCTGGAGACAGAGGCAGAGGCAGACCGTGTGAGTTCGAGGCCCCTCTGGACCTACATGCTGAGTTCCAGGCGAGCTGGGGCTACGGAAAGAACCTGTCTCAAAAAGACCAAAAAGAGTCCTGAGCAGCGTTCTCAAGAGTAGCTGTTTCAAGACACTGTCAGCTGTGACGTTTCTGTTTCCTGATAGTTTTTGTGGGCGATAAAGTCCTAGAATAATCTTAGTTGTCAAAGCTTCAAGGGAAAAAAAATCAGTAAGAAATGGAAAAAAAAAAAAAAAACCTTGCTAGGAATAGCGTTTTTGAAGCCCTATTTCCAAAAATGTGTCCCAGGCTTGTAAAGAATTGTACTGTAAGGGTTGATGGTTGATACTCTTGAAGAGAAATATTTGAGGAAAAAAATGCTTAAAATGCAGCTTTTGGGGACCATTCTTTATTTGTAACGATTGTGATATATCATGAATATAAAATAGGCCACATTTCCCAAATTCATTTCCTTTATTATCTTACCTGTTAATCAAGGAGAATTGTGTAGAATGAATAGTCTGGGAAGCGCATTTGATTAATTCTGGCACAGTGTTATGGTATTTATAAGATAGAATTTATTACCATTATAAAGCCACAGAAGAATACTGCTAGTATTTTGCATTGTGTCTAACATCGAAAAGAATTAAAATTTATGTGTCTGCATTGTGTATAACAATGAAAAAGATTAAAAATTTATGTGACAAGACATTATTACTCATCCATTGATATTTTGCATTCTGGTTACTTCTGATTATATGTGTTACCCTTACCAAATTTATTTGTGTCTAAAAATTCCAGAAGATGACAATGCTTCAACCAAATGGAAATTTTCCAAAAGATGCTGTCAGGGAAGCTGGTTCCTAGGACAAGCGCTATTTCAGAGTGTAGGCCTTCCTGAGCACCTCAGCGCAATGAGCCGCTTCACCTCGCCATAAACCCGACTCCGTTCTTGTCTCTCCCGTTTGGGAGTTTTATTGCTTTTTGGGTTTGGTTTTCAGTATTTTTGCTTTTGTTTTGTAATTCCTCCGTTCTCTTCCCAGCCACCACCTCGTTATTATGTTCTCTGGGGAATGAAGAATTTATACATGAATATTTGTCTCCTGGGTCAGACAAAGCAGCAGATGTTTTCTTATACGGTTGTTAGGGTTTATAGCTATTTTTGGCTTTTTCCATTTCGCTTTCTTTCTGAAAGTTTTATGTTCAAGTTTTGTTTAACTTTACTTTTCTCCCTTAGGAAGAAATTCCCTCCGTGTTCCTCCCTAAGCCCCTGCCTGTTTTGCTGTCCCTTTCTGTGTGTCTCATTCTCTCTCACTGCTCCTCATTTCTGACCAGATTCCAAGGCCTCTGGATGCTCACGATCTGGACCTCGCATTTTGAGATCCTTCAGCCTGATGCATCCTTTTTGCCAAGAAAATCTAAGCTACTCAATAATGAGAGCATATTATTCAAGCAACAAAAGAACTGGTTAATCAAAACAGTGTTCACAGAGAGCCTCAGCCGTTAGGAGCACTGTCTGCTCTTTCAAAGGACCCAGGTTCCATTCCCAGCACTCATGTGATAGCTAACAACCATCCATAACTCCAGTCCTATGGGATCTAACACTTGCTTCTGGCCTCTTCGGACTCTGCACTAAACAGGAGCACTTACATACATGCAGACAAAACAATCACACACATAAAGTAAAAACAAATAAATCTATAAATATTGTTCACAGAAAATTTCTTATACAGACTTTACACTTGGTCCACTAATATGCCCCTCTAATGTCAATTTGGATGTCTGCTGAAGGCAGTCCAGAAGACACAATTTGATATCACTGGGGAGGCTGAGTGTGCCTAGAGTTGTTCTGATTTCTCAAAAGTCCCTGAGGCTATCAGACTTCCAGTGCTTGCTGTCTACCTCAGGCTCCATTCTATCTCTGCCAGCCCCTGGAATGAAGGTTTGAGGGCATGAGTCTCCACTGAAATTTAAGAAAAGTCACATAGTAGATTTTCTTGTGTATTAACATAATCCCAATTCCCATAATGTTGTTTTGTTTCCATGGAAGCATAAAGGACACTACACTGAATAGCTACCCACCTGACTGACTACATTAACTAGCCTAGTGATCAACTCATTGTTTTCCCTCCCAAGCAGCTATTACACATTCCTTCTCCTGTGCACATACTTCTGTGTCCATATATGTGTGTGTGTCTGATATAAGTGATGCTTCAATGTTCTTTTTAATTGGTAGAGAAGAACAATATTTAGTATATATCAACAAACTGACAACTACCTAATTCCTCCAAATAGGTATTGTGAGACAATACCTAAGCATTTTGTGAACTGTTGTGTTCTTTCTGACATCTTTAAGCTGGGTAGCTGTCATTAGATGCGAGGGAGGATTAAACCGGAGGGAGAATCAAGTACAGAGAATAGTGAAACATTAAGAAAACAGAACTGAGAGTGGACATAACACAAGACGAAGGAACTGGGAACTGAGCTGTCCGTCTTTTTCTTAAAAAACGAAACAAAAGACCTTTGCAATAAGCATGCTAATGGAAACGGGAAGGATTTGTAAATGTTTTCCACACACATGCAGCTTTCACATACGAAATAGGTCACTGGGATTTATAAAAAACTGCTCAAAATAAAATAATTTACACTAAGCAATGGAACAGATGTTTCAGCCAAGGGCCGCTGTGCACACCAAAGACCTTTGTTATCTTTGAAGATACACCTGGGCACATAGCCACAGAAAGAAAGTCCACCCGAGGGAATCAGCACATATAGGAAGCCCATGGCAACTGATAAAACAAATTCTGCTCTGCCTTCCCAGACCTTTCTGGAAGAAATGTCCATGGTTTGCAGAACAGTTATCTGGTTTTATTTCCCTAATCCACACTAAAAGAGCAAAGGGCTGATGCGTGATAGGGACAGAATATGTGGCTGTGAGGCTAATTTTTATGGGCTTTTGAAGCCATGCCACCTTAACTAACTCCTGCTTATAATAATGTATTTAGAAAAGAAAATAGCTAATTTATCTCATAGTTTTATTCTAGGAATTATTTGACTTTGATTTTTTTGTAATAAACCTTGGAGTTCTAGTCAAACTCCAGCTCATGTCATTAGACCTCTTATAAAGTCCGTGTTTTGCTTAATAAGGAAAGAAGGTGAAATGAGAAGGAAGACAGTGAGGTGGTTTGTAAGTGCAGACGTGTGCTTGTTTCTGTACGTGATTACTTAAAGGAAAGTACGATATTGCCCTTTCATAGTATAAAAGAAAGAGAATTAAAATGGAGTGCTTTCACACACAGAAGCCTATCTCTAAGAGATTCTTTGGCCATGTTATAAATCTTCTTATGTATATCTTCCAATAAAATATGGGAAGAACTTTAAATAAGTTGTTCTCACAGATACCAATTCTTTGTATTAAAACAGTTTTTTACACTTGCTCCAAGGTGCTATTCAATTCATGTTAGCAGGCTTTTTATCTCTTCAAAAACTATATTATCCTTTGAATCTCAATTTGTCTCCCCTCAAATGTATTTGGCTGATGTTAAAGGTGAAACCTCATATAACCCAATGAAGCACAGATTCAGAAAAATGGAAAATGCTTGGCTATATCACTTTAGAGTTAGAAAGAAGCTAATAAAAGTCATTTTGCTGAATGATTCCCTCGACTCCTTCTTCCCACTGGAAGAAGGGTTAGAAACCCTCCAGCTATCAATAATAATATCCACAGTATGCATTTGACTAGAATCAATTATATTGTAATTGTTAGAATAAAAACAGAAGAATCAGGCTATGAAAAGAGCACATTTATAGAAAAAAAGCACAGTTTAAAGAGAAGATAACTTTCAATGTCAACTCTAACTTGTGAAATGAGAACAAAGTGCTCCCTAAACATCAAGAAGATAATTTCTTGTTATCCTTAAAGATTTGCTGATGTTTCTTTTCTAGTTGTCCAATCTTACTGTCTGTAATGAAAATTAATGCTCTGAAACCAAATCACCTCTGATGTCTAGCAGATATCTATTAGTTGTATTTAATAAGAAATTCTTTCACAGAAGCAGTCGTCATTTTGTTATATATTTTGAATCTGTTTCATTCATGTGAAGCATTTCATTCTCCACGTTCACTGAAATGTAAACTGTAGTTTCAAGTTTTCTCTTCCTGGGTGAGAAAGCCCTGGCATTTTAACATAATGTATACACTGTCTGTTCCGAGTTGTAATTTAAGTTTTATCACAACACTGCGGGAGCTGCTAGTGTCTGAAGCTTGATTTCACCCCATGGTTTATGCCCTGAAGTATCAGGCAAATAGACAATGCTGTGCCAATCAGTTTCAGCCTGTTAATGCTCAGCGAGCAAGGCAGAGATAGAGTGATGGACGGCCGATGGTTGCAGGTGATTCACAAGTAAGCTTCATAACTCCCAAGATGTCAGGATCTGTCCAGAGGGCAGTGAAAGGAAGAGACATCTCCATGTACATAGTTTCTCATATGACCTTCAAAACACCTCAAGGAGACTAAGGTCTAAAACAGCTGTCCCTTTTAAAGAGAGGAATGGAAAGAGCGCTGAGTATGTGGCTGTGGAATAGGAAATTATCCTGTGACAAATAATGGTGTATGAATGAGCACCCCAGATGAGCCATGATCTGGGTCAGAGTGTTCTCATCTATAAACTAGGAAGCCTACTGGAACTCTTTTTGTTGTTAAGAACAGGTCGGAATCCCCAGCAGAGAGCCTGCTCTCTTTGAATTCTGAATCCACATTTTTCCTTGCTCCCCTTTTATTCCTACGACAGCAAGTATAGCAGTGTTTGTTGGATATTTATTGTGTGCCAGGCACCGTGCTATCTTCTGTATTCATCACGAGTAATAAGAAAAGGAATAAGTGATGCTGTTATAATATATACAAATAAGGCCCAGAAAGGCTCACAAGGGTCAGTGGTAGACTAGAAATTTGAGCACGTGTGAACTTAGACGTTCCAAGAGCATCAAGTGCCATTATGACCTTGGGAAATTTAAAGGCATATATTTTGAGTTCCCTAGAAGGGCCGGAAATAAGTGAGCTGAAGAATGAAAATCTTTTGGAAATTTGGGCAGCCCCAGCTCAGAACCACTTTAAAGTTCCATTTCAACAAGCTGTTTATTCTCAGTTTTTAACCTATTTCTATCCAGGTATCTGTACTGAAATGAACCATCCTTGATGTATCTGTTTATAATTTTCACCTAAACCACAGCACAATAGGGAATACTCGCTGGTGAGAAGCTTCCCCGTGTTGTCGCAGGAGTACATTTAGAAGCAGCTCCCTCTTTCCCTGAGGCTTGGGAAATGCTATCTGAACCAAAGACAACTCAGGAGGCTTGGAAATGACTAAGCATTGTGCTGCTACAGTTCCTGGAAATTTCACTGGAAAGGTAGCCAACTTGAGGTTGGAGCTGTATCTTCAGTCATGCTTATATAGGAAGTTGTAAGGAAAAACTGAAATATGATTCTGAGACGTCCAATGATTAGACAGCCATGTGAGGCATAGGCTGCTGACACCAGCTTAGAAATGAAGATGGCAAGCATTTGTTTTCCCAAGTAAGCTAAAGACAGTTGTCTATAGCAAACTATTATTCATGAGATGCTTGGTAGAATTATGCTAAGAATAATCTTGAATTGTAATTTCCTCATCTACAATATATAAATAACAAAAATACGTGCCTCATTGGCTCATTGCAGCAATATAGTGAAAAAAAAATGCAGATGCCCAAAGTTATGCAACACTAATAAATTGAGACAATTAACACTTAATTGAGCATGATACACTTGAGAACCCAAAGTACTGTAGGTTATTCTACCTTTAATGATAAAACTCTCCACTGGAAGAAAACATACCTTATCTTAAAAATTAAGAGGCAGTGTGAAAACGACTGCCACCAATACATACACAGGGTACTCTAGCACTGAGAAATAAGAGGCAAAACTATTCAGGGCAAAAGGCCATTCATCAGAAAAGCATTAGGGAGGAATAATATATTTAAAAGCTGGGATGGAAGTTTTCAGGAAGAAAATAGTATAGGTAGAAATGTCCAAGATAGAAAGAATTGCGTGACAGAGAACCTCCTGTGACTGAATCAGGGAAGACATATGAACCACAGCTATGCTACGACTGAATCAACTTAAGATGCAGGCTTGCATGATGGATGTGAAGACTTCTGAACACTGTACGTGAAACTCTTGCAACAGAGAACAACACAGGTTTCACGTTGGGGAGGTGGTTAGGGTATAGATGATCTGTGATCCGTGCTTTCATATGCTTGTCCTCTGACTGAAATGATCATATCAGTATGCACAGGGTCTTTAACCTTCAAGAGAAGAACCAGAATTTAGGTGATGATCAGAGTGGTTGTAACTGAGTAGCCTAGACATAGCAAAGCTAATGCAGATGACCCACAGACCAAACGCTAGAGAGACTCTCATACCTAGATCCCAGAGTGAGCAGGACTTAGATTCTGCCTTTTCCTATATTCTGCAGTTGAGAAATACATCTCTGGATAAAGGACCCTCTTAGACGGTCTCTGAGCAGAAAATTACACTTCACCATTATTACATTCTTAATTATGTCATATTAAGGAAAAAGAACGTGAAATTTGAGTTACTTAAATTACATCATATATGCAAGTAATAGTGACAATCCAATAAAATTAGAAAGAATAGAAGTATAATTAATTAATGAATGACATGTTATTGTATAAATGCATTTTATTGGATTGTCACTATTACTTACATATATGATTTTTAAATTTACTTCCCAAGATAGTTGTAAAAGGACTTAAAGCATTAGTAATTCATAACTGTATAGTGTAAACTGATGTAATTTAAGTAACCCAAATTTCATGTTCTTTTTCCTTAAAAAAGAGATCCTTGAGAAGTAGCATCTGACACCATGTGTATATTCCTCATGTGACATGATTAAGAATTAGGAATAATCTATACTTGATAAGACCTTTAGAATGTTGCAATGACAGGAAAAACAGGGTGGTTAGCAGATTCATGTATTCTTTATTACTTTACATACTATTTTTTAGAAGATAATCTACAGCTTTCTATTTGTGCTATTATGTAACTTGAGCAACACTTTAAGACAGAACAGCACTTTGTCAGAGTAACCAAGTGGCCACACTAATAGACAGTCCTTCTAAACACCATTTTAATAACCTGCATCTATTTTGGAGAGAGAGCTCTCTCTCTCTCTCTCTCTCTCTCTCTCTCTCTCTCAAGAGAGAGACAGAGACAGACAGAATATAGTGCTTTTTAAGAGAAGCAAGAATATGCTAGATTGAGATGAGGAAGAGGTATTCACAAGCAAGTAGCATTCAGTGAACTGAAAGCAAGTAATTTGCTTGCAGTAGCATTGTTCTGATCCATATGTGTTGATTTCATAGTACATTTTTCAATTTTCAAGAAAGGAACATTTTTTTGCATTACACCTTTATAATTAAGGGAGAAATGAAGGCTAATAATTCTGAGTAGATTCTCATTTTGGAAATGTCACAGCTCACACCAAGCAGCTGCCAGCTGCACTAGACCAAATCTTCTCCTGGGCAGTCTTTGAAATAGCTTGAAAGAAATGAGATACACATTTTTTTCATTGTTCATTTCCCTGTGGAAATATTAGTATAACTACATTTATAGTTTTAAAATATTTTATAGCTATTGTTTGCATTAAAAGTTCTCGATTTTTTATAATATAAACTTTAATAATTTGGAGATAATTTACCTAAATTTTGTAACTGTAATGAATGAATAAAACATTTAAGTACAGATTCCAGTAACAATTTAATTCTAACACTGCATTCAGGTAAGGTTTTCTGGCATTTAATGAATGATAACACCTATCCTCCAATACATAGCTATCCAATATACAACATAATAGACACAGTACTTATTAGACCTTTAATATACACAGACCCTACCAAAGAAATTAATAAAACACTGATTTCTCACTAACTATGCACAGTGTTATAACATCTTAAGAACTATCACCAGTCAAAAAGCCAGCACTTATAACATTTGGTATTTTTAGATCTAGATTGATGGTCCATGTCTCTCTATAAAGCATCCATGAAAACTTTAAGTTCAGTGTTCCTATCCCCAGTGTGACCACCTCTCCCTTTAGATGCGCCTTCTTCTTCACTGGGTGGTACATGAGCTCCCTATCTTATGATCTCTAGTGTCTATGAATAACCCCCAATTGATCTTATTTCTTTATTTCTTTAAGGCTTAATAAAGAAAGAAGATTTTTCTTTCATTTTTTCTCCTGCTAGATTTAATTTTCCACTCCCCTAGAGTTCAGTTATCTGCTACACAGCATCAAGTTTTGCGGTAAAAGACAGAAAATAGCAGATATAAATTCCTTTTTGGAATTGAAGATGACCCAAATCCTTGGGAAAGAAAGCAATGATTTAGGTAGGGTGTTATAGGACGCTTGTTTTCTGCTTCTATTTACTAACACGCAGAAGTAATACTAAAGCTTCTAGTGTACTTGTGTGCATGTGAATTAATAAAAAAAGAGCCTTAAAATCCTTAAGCTTTCTTTTAAACTATAGTCAGTGAGAATATTTTGAAAGGGAAACTGTCTTTGCTGATTTGGGACCTTCAGAATACACAATTTAAAACTATTGAGCATACAGGGGCTCCATCTAATGATTGTAGGTAAAGAAAATCATTCCAACAAGTTTGTAATTACATATGCTGGACTCCAGCAGGTTGGCATCCCATTATGCTTGGGAGATAGGAACTGTGCAGTAGAGCCTAAACAAAAGATTATATTTTAGCCAGTGTTATTTTCTGATCATACATTAGTTGAAGATAAGAAGCATGAGGGCTCTGTTAAAGATGAAAGAAAGAAGAAAGAAAGAAAGAAAGAAAGAAAGAAAGAAAGAAAGAAAGAAAGAAAGAAAGAAAAGAAAGAAAAGAAGGGGGAGAGATGAAGGAATGAAGGAAGGAAGAACACACTTCAATGAAAAAAATTGGGGTGGTGGGGAGTGGAGTTATACCCAAAGAAGTCAACACTCCTGCCTATGAACTCCTGAAAACGCTTTGTCCATTCTTTCCTGGAAATTTCTCTGCAAAGGCACTTGTTAATATGTAAGCTTGAAGGTTTTGTTATGGATTTACTATGCAGGAATTGATGTATTTTTAATCCTAGAAATATCTATCACTTAAGTTGAAAATCCCCATAGTCATCAGATATTTAACTGGTTTCTGTGGGGGTTTTTGGTAGGGTTCTTTCATGCACTCAGTGAGACAAAGCATTGGAAAGTTTTCCAGTGGCACATGCACCGCAGTCACACCACCTTTAGAAGCAGTAGTACATGTCCTAACTATAGTTCCAGCAGGAGTCACAATTCTCAACCATCAAACAAGGTCTAGATATTAGAATCTGGGTGCAAAAAGATAAATTATTGAGCAGCAAAAGTATCAATACATATGAATATAACATTTAAACTTTATGGCTATAGGTTAAAGGACTTCTAGCCTATATTTAGTCAGTTTTTCTTTCAGTATTTTTCTGAGTTCTTTAATCCCCCTGTGGTACTTATAACAACCTCTATGCACAATTCAGTGATGCTTTAGTGTTGATGGAGGACACAGTGGACGTGGCACCTTCAAATACACAAATCTTGGCCAATCATAGTTCTAAATAAAACTGTTTCATTGTAAAGAAAAGTTGGCTTGGATCTAATGAGAACGAGGAGATTGTAAGTTAAATGCACCCTAAACCATCTCCCTCACCTGCTTCTACATCCCTCCTATAGCCTGGGTTTTCCAGTTTCTTCAGACTCTACATCTTCAATTCTTGCTCCAGTTTCAGATTCTACTGATCTACTGTGATAGAAATGATGTTAATGTTCCTATAGTTTCCAGTCATTGTCTGACCGGAGTCTCAGTAATCAAATACTAACTTTTTGGATAATACTTGTCCATATCAAAATGAATATTTATGTACTTGCTTAGAAAACCATTATTAGTTCAGTATAATTGTTGCCAAGATTATCCGTGACAGGTCAAGTGATGACCCCAAAATGTCTTCAGAGCCTAATCGACAGAACCTTTAAATATGCTGCTTTATACAGCACAGTGGATTTTGCAGATGCATCTGCAGTAAGAATCCTGAAGTTGGAAGACTGTCCTGATCTATCTGTGCTAGTCTAGGGTCCCAAGACGGGGAAGAAGAGATAGAAGTAAACTGGTCAGAGGAGAAATAGGATGGAAGGCAGAATGTGAAGCTGTGCAGGGCTTTGAGCCACTGGACACAGGATGCATCTCAAGGCAGGGACGCATAACGGGTCTCCTACAGAGCCTGAAGCACAATACAGCCTGAAAATTTGCGTTAGACTGCTGAACACCAGAATAAATGATATTTTTCTCTGCTTTAAGCCACTAAGCTGTTTTGGTAAATTGTTGTGGCAGCAGTTAGAAGCACAGGGAGTTTCCAGATGATGTAACTACTAGCCTCTTTCACCTATAATCTTAAGTAAGGTCTCAGCGAAATTACAATCAGTAATTATTGATCAGTAATCAGTTTAGAGACCCGTTGCGTTATGTTTGCTAGATTATTTTCTTCTGTTGAAAAAGCTACATGAATAATAAATATGTATCTCTTATATGTCAGTAGAAGCTGTCCCTGTTCCCTTTTGTGAACAATAATGGCTAATAAATAGAATTTCTGTTTTATCTTAGCTAATGCATTGACATAGTCATTTAGAAGAATGACTAGTGAAGATTGTTCATTGGGTTTGCCTCTTCAGCCTCCTTTCTGTCCCTAAGAATGTGTTAGGTCCTTCCTTAATCACTTATTTTTTCATCCATTTGAACATTCATTCAGAAAAAAACACCAGTGTGCTTGGCACTGTTCCAATGACTAAGTACTTAGCAGTAAAGGCAGCAGGAACTGATTCTTGCTTTTAAGAACGTTCCATTGCTGTGAGACCAAAGCAGATACTAAACAGAGACAATTATTACAGATAAAACACACAGATAAGGAAGGTTAGTAGGTTGGGGAGGGAGATGAACTAAAAAATAAGGACCAAAGAAGGCCTCATACGAAGGGGGAGATTCAAGCAGAGCACACTGAAGAGCTGGGTTGGAAGATATTTGAAGGAAAGCTGTCCAGACAGGCAGAGCTCCAGGCTCTTGTCTTATTTGGTAGGTAAATAAAACAGCACATGCTGGTCCCGTCTTTCCTTTCCGCTCCGCACATCGAGCCGTGCCGCACGTCACCTGTATTCTTGACGTCGCTTGGCACACATTTGTTTATCATTTCTCTGTTACTCTAACGAAGCTTCAGCGCCATAAAAATAGAGATTTTTGCCCATTTTTTTCACTGCTGTCTCACCAGAACCCAGAAGAGGCCCTGAGCACGTGCATAGCGGGCCATCAGAAGTATTTGTTCAGTGGCTAATATGTTTTGAAAGAGTATATTAGAATCCCTGTACTTATTGGTGTGCTAGTGCTAAAAATGTTTTGTTCTGGTTGTGACTGCCGGGGGTCTGCACTTCTAAAATCCTCCCTCTTCTGTTTGGAAATTTTGGATTACCAAATAGTCTCAATACAGTAAGAATAATGTTTTTCAATGCAAAAATTTATTCTTTACATTCTATCTCCAACTCTAATGTTTTAAAAGAATATTTCAATAGTAGCAAAAAACTAATGATGGATATTGACTTGAATTTATCATGTGTTCCATCTGTTCTTCCAGCCGCTACGCTGCCTGTGCCAGAGTGAATGCCTGTGCACATGGGAAGAGGGTGTTGAATGCCCTGGAACTGGAGTTATGGATGGTGGCTAGCCACCATGTGGGTGCTGGGAAACGAATCCAGGTCCTCTGGAAGAGCAGCTGGTGCCCTTAACTGTTCAGCATCACTGCAATCCCAGGCTGACATTTCTTGTATGGAAACCCCTATCCCGCCCAAGCATCTTAGCCTTGCCATAAGGATGGTGACTGTAGCTCCGAGAATACTTGTACAGGGATGGAAGAAAGTACACATCAAGCTCTCATGAGTAAAGCTAAGGGCATGGGAATTTGCCTTTTGTTCTTTTATACCATTCATTCGTCTCTATTTATTCTTTAACCATGATAGTGAATATATTCTGATTTACCCAGTTTCTGAGATCCATAAGATTGTTTGAGATTGCTAGACTAGTAGGAAAGAACATAGACCATACCCTTAACGAGTAACAAGTCACTGGTCAATGTGACTTCCTTTTGTCTCATGGTGATTGAATAATACCTTCTACACTCTTAATACGTGTTAGGTTTAAAGGCCCAAGGACTTATTCACAATGTGCTCTCAGGCACCGGTTACTGTCTCATAGACGTGTGGCTCATCTGTAAAGGAGATGAGGTATGTCACGCTGTTAGCATAGCAGTTAGCATAAATCAGTGGTTCAATAAGCACATGTACTTGTTCATTCCCATGGGGTTAATAAAAGACGTCTGAGTGGATACTGTATGTAAAATCACACATAAACATTTTAGTGTCCTTTATGAAAAGATAGAGATGACAGCTTCCATGCATTGCGTCAATTGCAACATGTGTGTAATATGATTAGTTTAATGTAGTTTAGTTTCCACAAGTCATTTAGCCTTGCCAACAGCCATCCATATAATCGCTGTGCATACCCCCAAGGCACTATACATTGTATCTGGGTTCAATACAGAGGACTTTGCACACTTTTCCCATTTTGGAGAAGATAATCTGTTGAAATAAAATAAATGCCTTTGAAAGTCACCTATTAGCAATGCAAATAAAGAAGAGATGAAATCATGGTACCTGTTATAAGACACTTGGTGTGCTTAACAACAAGCACATATGGTGTGCATTCACATTTCTGGAACTTGACTCCAGAGACTGGAGGGCAAAAGAAAAAATGTATTCTAATTCAACAGAAGCCTTCTAGCTGCTATTTTTGCCTCAGACATTCAGAGAATGTTTAGCACCTTTTATAATCATGAGAACCTCATGATTCCTGAGCAAGGACATAATTTGTGTTCCAATAACAAGCAAATTAATATCTGAAATATTATTCAAGCAGAAAGGCTCATGGACTTGAAACATCCAAATCTAGCATTAGGCTCCACTAGGTCCAGGACACAAATGATGGCATGAAGTTACTCTCTAGTCAAACTCTATCCACAGTCTCTCTTGACTACAAGATGGAGGGCTCTTTCCCAGA
The DNA here is from genome assembly GCA_035773235.1 of Eospalax fontanierii. Taxonomy (NCBI): domain Eukaryota; kingdom Metazoa; phylum Chordata; class Mammalia; order Rodentia; family Spalacidae; genus Eospalax; species Eospalax fontanierii. Next base: position 21,355,847 of record CM069541.1, on the reverse strand, counting down.
AGTTCAGGTTTAAGTCTGTGAAAAATCACATCATTGTGGACAGACAAATGCTATTGTCAGGAACGGTATTAGATTGAATAAGACCTTAGGGGGAAAGAACGATGGTTATTTTAGAAAGGCTAAATGAATGCTGGTTGGCAAAGCCACAAGTCTTCATACCTAAGAAGATGCTTCCCAAACATAAGGGGAAGGAGATGGCTGCAGTGCCAGCCTAATTGTTTGTAAACACAGCCTTCTATTAGAAACACCTGGGTTGCTTTTTAATCTGTAGGGTGCCAATTTGAGTACCTACTTCAGCCATATGGAGAAAGTCAGGGAAAACCTATTCTCCCAACATAATCAACTAGACCACTGGGGAAATCTAGAAACCAAGCGTTCAAACACGACACAGCAGTCAGACAGACAGCTCTATCGGAGAAGGGAAACGAGGCCTGTCATCACAGAACTTTTGTGTTCAGGCACTTTCCACATCACGGTGCAGGAGTAAGGATTGCGAGGAGGAGGATGTGGAGGCCTAAGAGGTTGATACATGAGGATCAAAGGCTGAGGAAGCCGAAGTGTCTGGAATTTACAGGGAAAGATAATTGGCATGGACAGAGCTCCAGCAAGCAGGGAGAGGGATCTGCTCATACGTCCTTCGGTTCTCTTCCGGGTCCGTAAATTAAGGGCACACAAGTTGGGGTTCCACAAGTTGAAGAAATGCTAAGTAGGCATCTTCATGTTTAGCAGTTATTCCCACAGTCAAACAGAACTTGGAGAAGCTTGAGCTCTGGATTCAGAGTCTTCATTAACCATCTGCAGTGCTCATTAGAAACCTGAGCAATGCCTCTGTAGCAAAATAGAGTAACAGAAGAATGAGCAGTTGTTCTCAGCAAGAATAGCAGGAACGGACAGAATAAAAAGTCAACTATTATTTTTTCTTGTTTTCTAGAACACACAATATCCCAGCTTTGCAATTTGGGAAGATAAACAAGTACAACAAGAAAATACCGTGGGCAATATCTTTGTTTAGGGGAAGCCCCAATATAGATTTGTACTGTCAGATATTATAGGTCTAGAAAAATGAAAAAAAAAAAAGTCTTACCCCATGATTTAAATACTTCTTAGCCATTTGAGCTTCATCTTTAGAGAACTTCCTGTTCAGCTCCTTGCCTCACTTTTTGGGGGGTTTTTTGTTGTTATTTTTTATCTTACTTTTTGCGTTCTTTGCATATTCTAGGCACTAACCTGTGTTTCAGAGGTACAGCTGATGATGATTCTTATCATTCTGTAGGTTGGCCTCTTCACTTGAATGATGGTGCTCTTTGATGTACACAAGCTTTTTAGTTTCATGCAGTTCCATTTGTCAGTTGTTGAACTTAATCACTAACTATAGGAGTCCTGCTTACAAAGTCCTTTCTTGTGCCTGTATTATGACTCAGAGTATTATACTGAGGTACTTGATCCATTTGGGGTTGAGTTTTTCCATAGTGGGCGATAGGAAACTAATTTCATTCTTGACCAGTACCATTTGTTGACCATGCTGTCTTTTCTCCAGTGCGCATTTTTGGCTCTTTTGTTAAAAATCAGGTGGCTGTAAATGTGTGGATTTAAATCTGGGGCTTCAAGTCTATTCCAGTCATCAGTGTGTCCATTTTTACGCCAGTACTATGTTGTTTCTATTACTATATCTTTGCAGTATAATTTGAAATCAGGGATGGTAATACCTCCAGCAGTTCTTTTATTGTTCGAGATTTTAAATCTACTTCTTGACACATAAAACAGAGTGGGTAAATTTAGTGATTAGTATTTAAATCAATAAAGATGAAATTATTTTAGTATAATGCTCTTTGGTAAATTGAAATAGAAACTGATACTCACATTCACTGGGAGAAAGCCTACTTTGGCTTCTCCAGAGAGAAAAATTTAAGTTCCAAAAGAATCAAGGAAAAGAAAGACAATATTAACAACTGATTGCTGTTGGGTGAGGATGAGCTAGGCTTCCTAAAGTGAGGAACTTTGGGTAGACTGACTAGATCTCAGTAGATGAACCTGCACTCAGGTTATTTGAGGACACCAACTTGACACAATAGACCTTAACACAGATGAAAGAATGTATGGATTCTAGTTGGGGAGTAATTGGGTATTTTGTAGGGAAAGGGGGTGTAACGATCAGGAGCGATAAATAATGTCTAGTTAGTGTAAAACATCAGGGGGAATCATATTAGTCCAACAACTTAAGGACAGATTCCACGTATGATAACACTTTTAAAAATAGCAAATAGGTTCTTTTATTATTATTTTTTCTGTTGCTTTGACAAAATTACATGATCAAAAGTGACTTTAAAAGTTTATTGCGACTTATGCTTCCAGAGAGTTAAGAGTCCATAATGTTGAGGAAGGCTTGGCTGTGGGCAGCCAGAGCAGAAAGCTGAGAGCTCCCACCTTCAACTGCAAACAAAAGCAGACAGACTTAAGTAGAAGGAGGTGAGGCTATGAACTTTCAAGTCTACACCCCCATGACCTATATCTAGCAAGGTCACACCTACTAAACCTCCCCCCCAAATAGTACCACCCAACTGGGGACCAAGAATTCAAATATTTAAACCTATGGGAAACATTTTTCACTCAAGCCGCCATATAACATAAGTGAACAATTCTTAGAACAGGTTTTGGAAAGTGGCGCATTCAACAAATTCTTACTCTGTTCATGTAGTCATCATTTCTTCTTTCTTTTGGTGTGTCCAGTACAATGCCTGACATACTATCAGTGACCTGTAAATGTCCAATAAGTTAGCAAATAAAGAATCTAGAAGCTCGAGTCTATAAATCACCAACAGAAGTGAAAATACTGACTGTATTCTGTTCTAGAGCTAGTGTACCAGAAATTTTTATTTTAAATTACTTTGTTTTGTTTTTAAATTACTTTTGGGCAAAGACTAATTACTAACAGTTACAGAAAATTCCTTTCCTAATTAATTTGATATTTTTGACCTTACAAAGTACAGGCAGAATCATTTGCTGAACAAATGCACTCTGACCAATTTTCATTTTAATACATGCTACGAGTCAATGCTCAATGACATCTTAATTCTAGGCTGTTGCAGGCAGGTGTTTCCTGATTATATCAGGAAGTCAAATCAATTGAATAATTGTTGCCTGAGTTTTTTAATTAAAAGTTTTATTGGATTTTTGTGATTTTTATACAATATAGTTTGATGGTACTTAAATACCCTCCCCTCTCTGCACTCCACCCACTGCCCCACCCAATTTAATGTACATATATATATATATATATATATGGATAGATAGATAGATAGATATAAATATTGCCTATAGAGTCCAATTTGTGTCACAAATGCCCCTCAGTATGTGTCCATCCACTGGGACCATCAAGAGTCCCAACCCTGTAAGACATTGTCTTTCTCCCTCCCAGCAATCATCAAAATTGCCAAAAATTCCTTAGTTTGGGTTGAAATTTGTTACCCACCTCCCCATGTCTGGACTGGGATTTTATCTGATTTAAGTTTGCATAGGGCTTGTGCATGCTGTCATCTTTGCTGTGAGTTCATTTGAATAAATAGTCAGCAGTTCGGAAGACTCTGTGTCCTTGTGGTTGTTCAATGCCTCTGGCTCATTCGGTCTTTCTGCCTCCGCTTCCTCACTGATCCCTGAGCCTTGGAAAGCAGAGGTCTGAAATAGGTGTCCTCTACAGGAATAAGCACTCTGTGGCCTCTTTTTCTATGCACATTGGCCAATTGTGGGTTTTTGTGCTAATCACCATCTGCTGCTTATTAGAGTTTTAACTAGCGCTCCAGTGAATTGTAAATAGGTAGGCTGGATTTCAGCTAGGCAGAAAATGTGACGACACGCAGTGTGTGTGTGTGTGTGTGTGTGTGTGTGTGTGTGTGTGTGTGTGTAGAGTGGTGATTACTGCATCCTTAAGGCATTTTTTTTAAGAACTAACAGTGCTTCACTCTCATCATCACAGTCCTTATTATCTTGGCTTTAGCTTCTGTGGTTTCCATTACTATAGTCTATCATGGTCCGAAATATTTGATGGAAAACATTAAAATAATTTATTATAAAATTTGAATTGCAAAGCAATGTGAGTAACATTATGAAATAGCCAATCACATATCTCTATCTCCCCAGGACATGAGTCATCTCTTTGTCCAGTGTGTCCGCATACTCTGAGCTACCTCCCCATCAGACACTTAGCATTACAGTTACCATATTGAATGTCATGGTACCATAGTACTTGTGCTCATGTAGTTTGTATTTCATTTCATAATAGCTGTTAAACATAAGAGCAATGCTATACATTCAGACATGCAAAAAATATCAAGTGTTGGCTTCCAGTGAAAGTTCTTTATTTAATAAGGGAAGAGAAAAAGAATAATATGTTAAGGTTGTTATACTGCTCATTAAAAATGTTTGAAAAGGATACTGTATTCATGTAAAATATTTCAGGGGCTGGAGAGATAGTGCAGTGATTAAGAACACTTGCTTTTCTTTCAGAAAACACAGGTGCGATTCACAGTGCCAGTTAACAACCGGTAACTCCAGTTCCAGGGGACCTGACACCCTCTTCTGGCCACTGTGGGCACTGCATACATGTGGTACACTTACATACATGTAGGCAAAACTGACACATTAAAATCTTTCAAAATAATAAAGAAAATATTTTTATCAATTCTTTGAGAATTTAATATAATGTATTTTAATCATCTTTACTTCCTCTCCTGTCTCCTCCCAGATCCACCCCACCTCCCACACAAATTTGTGTCCTTTTAATTTTTTTAAAGCCCATCAAGTCCAATTTGTGTTGCCCAAATATTCTTCAGTGTCATCCCCTGGAGCACTGCCAATCTACCAGTGGCAACATGTGTAAAGGAAACTGACTATCTTTCCTCAGAAGTTATCCTCAACTAGGGCCCCACTTCAAGCCTACTTCCTTACTTGCATGCTGGGGGTTTGCCTGACTTTGGCTTGCAAGGTCCTGTGCATGCTGCTGCAGTGACTATGAGTTCATATGTGAAGCTGCCCTCTTGTGTCTGAAAAACATGGTTTATTGTAGTCATCATTGCCTCTGGCTCTTGCAGTCTTTCTGCCTTCTCTTTTAGACTATCCCCTAGCCTTGTGAGAGGGCTGTGACATAGATGTTGCATTTAGGGCTGAGTACTCTGTAGTCTCTTATTCTTTGCATCTTGACCACTTGTGGGTCTCTGTGTTGTTATCTACTGCAAATGAAGAGTTTCTAATGAGAGTTGAGAGACGCACTAATCTATGTTTAAAAGGGTATATCATTACGAGTTGGTTTAGGAGAATTCTAGTAATGGGCTCTCCCTTAGGATTGATGACCTATCTACATACAAGTTCTTGGTCCAAGTAATAGTGCCAGGTATGAGTTCCATCTTGTGAAGCAGGCCTGAAATTCAGTAGAAAAGTTTGGTTACTCCCAAATAATGACGCTGCTATGGCACCAGTGGGCATATTTTTCCAGGCCAGTCATTATTGAAACTCACAGGATTGTTTGAGTAAGTCTGAAGATTACTTTTCTCTTTTGGCTCCTGTATAGCACCTTCCAGCCCTATGAAACTAGCCAGTAGGGATGAATGAGACCCAGTACCTTGAATCTGATAGAGGAGAAAGTAGGGAGTGTATGAAACTGACAGGCACAGGGTGGGACTCAGAACAGGTCCCACATAGCACAGGCATTGAGACCAACACTTGACAAATGAAACTAAAAGGCTTCTGTACAGCAAAGGACACCATCATTTGAGAGCAGAGGCAATCTACAGAGTGGAAAATATCTTTACCAGATACATCAGATAAACTGTTGGTATCTAGACTATACAGAGAACTCAAAAAACTAAATATGAAGAAAACAAACAACCCAATTAAAAATTGGACCAGAGGCCTAAACAGAGTTCTCCAAAGATGATATGCAAATGACTCTTGAAGTGTTCAACACCTGTAGGTATCAGGGAAGTGCAAATCAAAAATGCTTTGAGACTTTACCTTACCCTAATCAGAGTGGCTGAAATCCAAAAACAAATGACAACTCGTGCTGGTGAGGATGTGGAGGAAGGGGAACACTCATTGCTGGTGAGAATGCAAACGGTGCAGCCACAACGGAAATTAGTGTGGAGGCTCCTCAAAAACCTAGGACTAGGTCTATCACCTGATGTATCTGTACTACACTTGGGTATATAGCCGAAGGACTCTACATCCTACTACACAGATATTTGTTCATCCATGTTCATTGCTGCTCTAGTCACAATAGTCAGAAAATGGAAATAGTCTAGATGTCCATAAACTGACGAATGGATAATGAAAAAGTGGTACACAATGGAATATTATTCATCTGTTAATAAAACAAAATTATGAAATGCACAGGAAATGGATGGAGCCGGAAACAATCACCCTGAGTAACATAGATCCAGAAAAACAAATGTTGCAGACTTTCTCTCATGTGTGGATGCTAGCTTTGAATCTTTAGATATGTGTGTGCTTTATTTGGGAATCCCACAGAGGTCACTGGGAAGGAGGTGTTTGAAAGAGGGGAGGTAGAATGCAGTGATATAAACGGGGAGGGAAAATGGAACAGAAAAAGTTAAATGAGGTGGAGAGGACAGGATAGAGGAAAGAATATGTGGAGGGATAACCAGCACTAAAGTCTGTGGGAAAAGTCACGTAGGAGCCTACTGTAGATGCTTCCTAAAGCGTAAACATATACATATATAAAGAGTTTACATGAAGTTACCCTATCATGAGAGGACAGTTTCCCTTCGAGGTATCCCTCACTAGCAAATAACAAACCTGAAATGGGTGACCTCATCGACATGTTCACCAGGGAGTTTTCATAGACTCCCAAAGATTACTGACAATTGTCATTGCTCCTGGTTATTCTTCAGAACTTGGCAGTAAGACCCTATTGATGGAGACACTACGTTCTTGAGTCATAGAACATGGAGAAACCAGGATGGTACTGAGCATGTTCATATAACATTTTATTGCTATGTGTCCTTTCATGTTTATAATTATTTGTTTCGTGGGAGTGCAGTGTATGCCAAAGTGGAGGTCAGAAGACAAACTGCAGGAATACGTTCTCTTCTTCTACTACATAAATTCCAGGGTCATAGATCAGGTTGTCAGGCTTTTGGCTGCAAGTATCCGTAGCTTCTGAACCATCTTGCCAAGTCCATTGCTACATATCCTTAAAATGTATAGTAGCTATTAATGTGCTGTGATGATTTACAAACTAAACTTAATTGGAGGAGGTGTGCATACATAGAAAAAATAAACCAGTTATATACTATTATATACTCTATCTGTGTAGTTTCATGCATCCATGGGGATAGAGGAACATTTTCTCTGTAGATAAGAGGAGGTGCACTACACTGAATCTCTCTCCCTCCCTCCCTTCCTTTCTCTCTCCACTCCTTTTGTAAACAGTGCTATCTGACTAACAATCTTTTGTCTGATATTCATGCAGCAGTTCATATTTGAATTCTTTCTTACCTTTGGCTGTTGTTTCTCTCTCAACTCTTAGTTGCTGTGTGGTTGATTCCTCCTTTCCAGTGTCTCAGAAATCAAGAACTAGCTCCTGTGTCTGGGGGGTTTAACGGAATTAATAAAATTAGTTTCTGCCTCTGGTTTCTTGTTCTTGATTGGTCCTAAGTATTCCCACTAGAGTTAATTTCTAAAAGTAAATCAGAATATACATAGAAATATATCATATCCAGGTTTAAAATTTCTGATTTACCTCTGTTGCTAAAAACTTTTAAACTGGGGGCTAGAGAAAAGGCTCAGCGGTTAAGAGCACTGACTGCTCTTGCAGCCACCCGCATTAGATTCCCAGAACCCACATGGTGGCTAACAGCCATCCATAACTCCAGTTTCAGGGGAATCCAGAGTGCTCTTCTGATTCTGCAGGCATTGCAGAACACAAGGACGTTTACATACATGCAGGCATGCATTCATACACACACAATAAAAAAGATAAATAAAAAATGTTTTTAAAAATTTAAAGTTTGTACCTTGCTACTCAGCAGTGTTTCAGCACTGGCTTTGTGAAAGCTCCTTCCTCCTCTACATAATTATCACCATTTTCTCAGAGTTGGCCCGCTCTCTATTCCTTTGATGAAGAACTTTCTTCCTGGATTATTGGGGGAATTTCATAACTTTGCATTAGTTCCTTTTGTTTCTCTTTTCTTCAACCATTCTTAACACACTATAGCATATTTGTGATGAACAAACCTGTCTAAGGTTCATCTAGTGTGGTAGTTTCTGCAATCAAATACTTGGATCTTAGAAGACCATCAAGAGTGCCCCCACTCAGCTATATCCAAGGAAACAACAAAAATTATAACACACCTTCCTGAGACATCATTTCAAATCACAGCAAATAAGTTACTGGATTTCATACTCCACAGGACAGTAGAGTACATGTTGGTGCTTTACCCCTTGGTATTTCTTCCCTCTGTGGGAAGAAAGTCCATTATTTCACTGTCACCATGTGTTTTTGAGAGGAATTATTTTGCTCCACATCACAGCTCATTAAGGAAGCATCCCTCTGAGCAAGCCAACGGAATAAAAATATTTCCCTATGGTTATTTTCATCCAGACTCTGATGAAAGATTACTTCCTTCGGACCAAAGACAGACCTACATGTGTATGAACCTTTCAGAGAATCAAGATTTACCAAGCTCAAAAGAGCAGAGGTGGGTTTGAGAGCTACACGGTGATAGAAAGGGCACGCTCAGTCCACGGTCGGGGCCCCGGAGTCATTCTTATTTCTCTACTTTTCTGGTTTGCTCTTTTTTGCCTACATTAGTTTGACACCCGTTTCAACCATTTGTAACTGAATGAATGCAAGCAGTCTACAGATATGTTGTGGAATTTGATCCAAACTCTGCTTCCATTGTGAGTATAGAACTTCAAAAGGTTTTGAACTTATTGAAAGTCATTCAGTCCTTCCTACAGCTCTCTGCTATTTAGATATGTTGCTGACATGCTAGTAATGTATTTTGAGGCTATTGCCTTATGACAGTTTTGGAGAATTTTTAATTCTTATTTCTTACACATTCCGTAGCAAGTGACAATTGCTAATATGGTGAAATAAATTAGGAAATGCTTTGGAATTAAATTTTTAGGGCCAGAATGAAATGAAGACAGTAACTGAAGATGAAAATTTCTAAAATATTATTTGATAATGCTCTCAAAGTCTGTTTAAGACATCAGATCATAAGAGACTACAGTGTGCATCTTACTAGATCATACAGACATACAACATGCTAGTCGGTTCCTGTCACAAAGACAGGCTCACTCTCTGCAACAGAAATGGAGATGGGGAAGTGGAATATTTTTTTCACTCTGAGGGAAGCAACTTAGCTTTTGCCTCTTATTTTTCCTATGCACAGAAATGAGGCAAATAATGTCTGCACCCTATAATGATGCTGAGTAATTTTACATTGCATTTAAAATATATAGCATTTCAATTCATTATCTGATTAAAAAGATAAATAGATAATTACACTTAGATTAATTATATCTTCTGTATCTTAACCAAACAAGTAGAACAGCAATGCTGGAAGTTCATTGTTAGCTGAGGTTTTTTTTTTTCCCCTCAATTTTAGCTTTTTTTCAGTTATTTAATATAACATCTGTTTTTCTTTTTCTTAAATAGCCCTTGAATACAGCTGGGGCCCAGAATACATCTGGTTTTCTTTGAGGAATATCACTGTCCATTGGTTTTAACAAGCAATGATAAAATTAATGTATGCAACATAAAGCTTTCACTTCTCTTTGCAATCTATCATTGAATTTTTTAAATAATTCTAGAACGATGAATAAATTAGTAACAGATTATCAAATGGCAGAAATTCAAAGCAGGAGCGAGCGGAGGGAAGTGGACAGGACAGAGATGAGGTGCTTCGGGGCAGGGGCTGTGTTTGCATAGAGGTGTGTCCGTGTACGTGGAGGCCAGAGGTAGCTTCTGCTCTCACTCCCCATCTTATATTTTGGAACAAGTCTTCTCCTTGAACGTGGAATTCACCTACTCATCTAAGCTGCCTGGCTGCGGAGTTCCAGGCACCTGCTTGTTGGCATCTTCCTAGCACTGAGATGGCAAGCGCCTGCTGCCAGGCCACAGTTCTTACATACACGTTGAAATGCTGAACTCCGCTTCTCATGCTTCTGGAGAAAGCCCTCTGCTCTCTGAGCCATCTCCTCAGGCCCTTAAGAGGTTTATTGTTTGTTTTCTTTTCTTTTCTGAAACAATGCAGACATTGTGCTGCTGGAGGGTAAATGGCACAAAAGACAGAAGTAGCAGATAATGACAATGAACTCTTATGCATATTACTGAATAAACATGGGGCAATAAATATTTGGCAGATAAGTATTCTTCTTTTAAGGTTAATCTTAATTTGTTTTAAATTTGCGTATGACTGTGTGTTTGTGTATGTGGCGTCCATAGTGGAAAAGAGTGTTGGATCCCCCAGAGCTAGAGTTATAGGCAGTTGTGATCAGTCTGATGTGGGTACTGGGACCTGACTCAAGGCCTCTGCAAGAACAGCCCTGTGAAATTCTCTTTCTTGGTGTCTCTCATTTTAATGCTATTTTTAATATGATAGGCTGGAATACCATCATTCATTTAGTAAGGGACCTTCACAGAATTCAATGTAAACTACAGCCATTTCTCAAGATACCACAAGAAACGGACATGTGTTTATTGAAGTCCAACAGACTTCAGTAGGTACAGGACACATAAAGGTTAGTTCAGCCCAGAAGAACTTCCCTTTAGCGGATGCCTATATTAAGTTCATGTTCTAATATCACTGATTTATATTCAGTTGCATTAGATTCCTGTTCCTAAGATAGCACATTCCTAGAGAGAACTGTATTTACTAAAGTTTTTTGGGCAGATCGTCATCTCAGCAATCGTAGGTGTAAGGTTCTGGGTTCGAGAGATGCAGCAGACAAGAAGGGATCAGAAACTCCACTGGGAGCTAACAGGACCCGGTTTTATTGAGAGAAGACCAGATGGGACTAGCTTCTCCGCACCCAGGAGTGGAGAAATGCTAGTCCCCCACCCCATCTTGGGGCTGGGGCTCCAGATTGGTATGGAGGAGCTCGCTCAGCTCCGGAGAGTGCGAGAGGCTAACTCCCCGGGAGAGCGGGAGAGCTCAACCTAAAAGCCCAAGTCCCAGTTCCTCCAGGCATCAAAGCCTCAAAGCCTTAAAAAAAACCTCCGATTCTGGGTTTGGGTGGTTGCAGTCTGATTCCCGTTTACTCAGTTTTCCAGTCTCTCAAACGTGACTTTTTTTCTTTTGCTCGTGTGGTGATAAGAAGTTAGGAGATTGAGTCAAGGTTATGAAGCTTACTCCAGTAAACTAAAATGGTTATTGTGTATGTACACTGTGGGTGGCCACCTCCAGAGAGCTTTTAATATTCATTGTTCTTGGTCACTATCTGTGCTATGTATTTGGGAAACCAAATGTCTAGCTGCAAGTTCCTAGGGGAACATAAAATCATAGTAAAGTGATGACAATGGAGCAATTGGATAGTTGTTGAATCTTTATACACAGTTTAAGATCGCAAGATTCTTAATTCAAATTTGTGATCTAATAAATTCTGGGATATTTTGCAGCTCCTGCTTTCTCCTTCAAAAGAAAATATGAGTAGGAATATCCACCTTAAAGAGCTATGAAATTTAAGTAAGACTGTCTGTGCACATAGCTCAATGTTCAATTCATAGAAAGTGGCTGGTAAGCTGCAGTACATCTAGCACCTTCACCCCACTGTTAAAGTCTAGCCACACAGCTCAAAGATTGAGCCTTGCCCTGTGGAAAAGTTGGCTTCTAGCAGCTGGCAGGCTTTCATGCACTTAAGGCAATGTTTCTTCTCTGGATATTATTGGCTAAATATTGATAAGTTATACATGTGTGGTTTTCACTTGCCTAATCTCAAAGCCAATCATCAGATCTTTATGTATCACAGAAAAGCCTACACTAATTATACTTTGCTATACCTGGGATTTGAAAGAAATCTTATTTTCTCGAGAAAAATTGAAGCTGTCTGATCTTCATTTGTAAAAGTGTGATCAAACAAAATCGTGGTAATAGATGGGAACATTCAGTGATAGATATAAGAATAAATTGAATGTCTTCTACATTGCCATATATAGTAGTTTAATTAACAATGTAATTAGATCTACAATGTTCTTATGATCCATTCCTTTAAGTGATTACTCCTATTGAATTATTTAGAATTTAGTTTGTATTTGTTGAAGGAAGAAATATTTTCTGGCCTATTCATAGTTTAAGGAGAATTTTGGTAACTTTAAAGCCACCATGTCTCATATTATTGTTCTCAAAATGTAATTATTAAGTATACATAAGGAAACCATAAGAACTATCTAGAACCAGAAAACAATAAAAGATTCCCTCCCCAAAATATCTTAGATACCTGTTTCAATATAATCTTTTCTGTTTTGGTGAATAATTCATATGTAGGTATTAAAGTCACTAATTAGTTGTCTTTGTACATTTAAGCTGTTATAAAATACCAGACGTTGGGTGACTTATAAACAATGGACATCTCTTTCTAATGGGTAAGAAGATAAAGAACAAGATGCAAACAGATTTAGCATCAGGTGAGGACACTAATCCTGCTATGTAGATTTCACCTTCTTGGTGTGGCTTTAGGATTGAAAGCATAAATGAACTCCCTGGATCCATTTTATAAAGGCACTAATCTCATTCATGAAGGTTCCATCGTCATGACTTAATCTGTTTCCAAAGGTCTCATCATTCAATACTATTGCCTTGGGTGTTAGGAATTTAAACATGAGTTTTGAGAAGACACATTTAGTATACAGTATTAATCTTATAGTATCTATTTTCTTAAACCCAGGGATGATTTTGTCTTTTACATTATATCAAGTTAGCATGTAACCTAAGACTTATTCTGCTATGTTAATGAGGCATAATTAATAGAAAAACATTGTTGATTCTCACAAATCTATATTGGGTATGTCTTATATTCAGAGGCTTTAAATCTGGTTTCAAATTTGTGTTTTGAAAGTATAATTCTAACTGATGCATACAGCATGGAGAAGAAATCAAGTGCAGACTGTAGGAATCATGATTTGCTAGGACTGTGTAAAGTAAAATGAGAACTTCAGTGAGAGATAGGGGACGCTTCGCCGGCATAACTCTGTACACCTGATTCTTTCACACTGTAGCTTCTCAAGAAACTCATTGTGGCTGAATTCCTGGTCATCACCATCCAAGTTGTTGAATTTGCTGGAGATATAACCGTGGGAGCTTTGGATTCTTACAGTAAACTGAGTGGACTATCAGGATACACTTGATTTCCAAAAGCTGTAAACCATATGTGTCAATACTTACATAATTTCCTTGTCTTTTATGTAATGAGCTTTAAAGTTCTCAGGGAGATTTGTTTACTAGTAAAGTACCAACAAATAAAGTTCCAGTAATAAGAATTCCTTACTGGAACTCACAAAAGAAAGTTTATCCCAGTAGCAACTGTAAAACACCAACATTTCTTCCTTTCTGCCTTCTAGCAACAAGATACTCAGCAACTGAACAAAATAAAGCAAATTATTTCTAAGATTAATCCTGAACATAACAAATAAAACAACAAGTTCCATTTTGTTTTGTTTCATTTTCTTCATTGAAGAAAAATCACCTCTTGTCCAGCCCAACCATATTCTTCCCTCTAATCCAGCATTAGGGCACTGTTAGATGAGATTACTGTCTCTGAGTGTATTTAGAACAGGCATTGATGTCTGCAGGTGTGTGTGGAAGGGATGTGGAAAAGTGGAGGTTCATAACTTTTTATTTTAAATTGTACACTGTCACTCCTTGGAGCACAAAGACATCTTTGCTATGGAACGCAGGAAGTTAATACAGAGAGAAACTAATTTGATGCCCAGAAATACAATACAGTGAATACAGCTTATTTCCCTTATAACTTGAAAATGCTGTGCAACTTCTCCTGTGTCTTTACAAACGAAAACCTCCTCCTGAGCACACGTCCAAGCAAACCCCACAGTACAGACCTGGAAATACCATATTTACTTCCTAGAATTTGTTTATATTTGAGTCAGCATGTGTTTCTCTTTGACTTATAACCTTTTCATCTGCACTTAGGCCCCACAGAGAAGAAGCCTAGTATTATTTATTTATTTTTCTTTTTCAGTAGGAAAATATTGCCTTGGCAACATGACTCAAAGACTTCTTTTTCTTTATGGGTAAAGCAAATACTGTAAGCAAAGAAAAGCCATGGTAATATGAACTCAGCCATATATCTGTTTTCTAGATAAAAATTTGAATTTCCTCATTCAGTCATTTTCTTTCATTTCGGCCTTGCTCATTAACCAGAAAGATCCCATAGCCTCAGCTAAAATATGATGGTTGTAATCACAGTGATGGTAATCAAATAGAGTAATTAAAGTAAGTTCAAGTTCTGGTATTCCATTAGTAATTATGATTCCTTTGTTTTAATCATTGCTATCTAATGTAGATAATAAGAGAATTAAGTGAATGTGACTTGCAAATCTCAACTCTTGAAGTTGACGTAAGTCTTCACTCTATTTACTCTCTTCAGAGAAAATCCATTAATCACATTCATTGTTTTCCTCCCCATTTAACATCCTCCTGACTGAATGTTACACATCCATTGTCTTATTACTAACTAATACAAAGGATATAATGTAGGATGATAGCAAATAGTAAGACTTCAGCATAAAAGAATAGAGAAGTGTTTCCTTCATACTTAAATATTTTAATCACATGTCTATCATAACAGTTTGAAAATCACAGAAAATGAAAACTAGAAAGTGGAATGATTTTGTGAAACAAAGATGACTATGAATAGTTCTTTCTTTTGTTTTGTTTTGTTTTGTTTATTTGTGTGCACAGGGGGCAGGCACATACACATGACAGGCATGCAAAGGTGAGAGACCGATTTGCAGATGTCAGTTTTCTCTTTCCACGTCGTGTACACCAAGGTTCTAACCCAGCTCATCATGCTTGAAGCCTTTACTCAGTGAACCATCTCACCGGCCCAAATTTCTTGAGAAATAATTTTGATATGATTTTATGTTGCATGTTATTTTTATTTATTTATCGATTGATTTGTAGCAATCATTTATTTATTCAACATCCAGAATTCTTAAGGACAGTTTCCATTCATCATAGTAAATGAAATTCTTGTATAGTTTTCAAATGTAAATATTTGCTTTCCAAGATTTGGAAAGTGTTACTCTGATATTGTGGAATAATCAGAGATTCTCCCACATTTTTAAAATCTCTAACAAGCTCTAAAAATATTGGAATTGGTGTTCCTTTAAAGATAAAAAATTTAATTTTAAGATTCAGTTTGGCAGTATTTGAGGCGGTTGCTCTTTGACAACGTTAATATCCTCCATAATTATTGACCTGTTTAGAATTTTTATCACTTCTTAAGTAAATGTTGGTAGCTCATGTTTTCCTAGAAAATCAATCACTTTATCTAGGTTTTCAAACATTTAATTTCCGTGGCTGCTCCAGGTCTTTCCCTTCATCAAACCACAATCAATATCTGTATTTTCTCCATCTTTTGCTAGATTATGTGAAATAGTGGTATATTGATTTTATTAGCTACTCTTAAAGTATAATTTTATAGTTTTTTAATTTATAAATTCCTTTTATTGTTTTATTTCCATCTGGCATTGGATGTGGTTACAGTGAGAGCGAAGACAGAAACGCCCCTTAGGGTTTGTACTGTTTGGATAGAGTTCCCACTTGAAGAAATGAAGATTTTAAAGAAATACTTCTAGAGGACAGATATACTTTTACTGCTGCGCTACCAAGAAGGCATTGGTGTACTTCTCAGAGTTCGGCCCTTCCATCTTGAACATGTGATATGTAAAGTCCCTACTTAACATTTCTAGCAGTGTTTAAAATACAGTATAAGACAGGCTGAAGAGAAGGTTCAGTGGCTAAGAGCAATGGCTGCTATTGCAGAAGACCAAAGTTCAATTCTCTATACCTAAATGATGGCTAACAACCATCTGTAACTCCAGTCCACAGGAATCCACTGTCCTCTTTTGACCTTTGACTTATATAAATGCAGGCAATATACTCATACACATAAAAAAGTAAAAATAATAAATAAAATATTTTAAAAAAGAAATACACCAGAAATGTTATTTGACATCACTGACATGGCTTTACTGAAAATCAAATATGTCTGCTATTTTGTTTAGAAGAGCTGATTTCCCTTTTCTGTATTTCTCAGTTCCTGTGTGACATAGTGAATGCCTTTGGCTCTTCATTTGGAAAGCGGAGATGCTAGCAGTATGACTCATGAAAATCAAGTGTTAGATGGGATATGCTACTCAGGTCTTGTGGGAGTGTCTGGCATATGATGGCCTGGAATGAACACTGTTAACATGTCCATTTCAGTCACCATGAAATCACTGTAGATGGTGTAGATTGTGATGATTTTATGACTGGGAACAATCCCAGTTCTGACACATCCTAAGGGCTTTTGGAGAAAGGAACTCAGAGATTACATCTGTTTTATTGACCTCCCAGCTAAGACTGCTCACACTTCACCTGTGGGAAGTGATATCAGAAGAAGACTGCCAAAGCCCAATTGACATTTCACAGTAGATGGGAGCTGGGTTGTGTACAGAGCCACACAGTGTTAAACTGGGAAGATGCTTGCTCTCAAAGTTCCAAACAAGGAGCCTGTGTGATGGCTCGGTGAGTAAGAACACTTGCCAATAAGACTGACGGCTTGAGTTCAATCCCTGGAACCTCTGGGATGGAGTGAGAAAGCCAACTCCCACACATTGTACTCTGACCTCCATACTCAAGTCCTTCCACATGAATAAATTCACACACACAACACACATACACACACATACACATACACACACACTCTCATACACAAATAAATGTTTCACCTAACACAGATTTTCATTATCTAGTCTGTCGATGGGTATCTAGGCTGGTTCCTTACTGTGGTACATAGAGAAATAGAGAAACAACAAACATGGAAGGTAAAGTATCTCCATTAGCTTGGGGAATGCTAATAATAGCAATGGAATTTTATTCAACTATAAAGAAAAAAGAAATCATTAATTTTTCAGGAAAATTGATAGATTTGGAAAGTATAACAGTGGTGGGTCCCTCAAACTCAGAAAGACAAAAACCAAATGTTCTCTCTTTCTAACACGCTACTACGGCCTGTAATATATATGGATGTAAATGTGGGGAAAACCTAAAAAACCAGACAGAAGACCAAGAGAAGATAATACTAGGTGATAAGGAGCAAGCGGAGGATGAAAGGACACACAGGACATACAGAAAAGAGACTGGAGTCGGGGAGGTTACAACAGAAGGCCGGAGATAGAGAAGTGAGGGGAAGGAGAATCTGTTCAAACATTTGGTTCAAAAATGCCATAATCAGAGCTAATATCTTATATATTAATTTAAAAATAAATAATCTTTAAAACTTCTACACTAAAAACAGAAATGGAACTTTACTACCTCATAAAGTTAACAGCTTTGTCCCCTCCCACCTGTGTACTCTCCAGAGACATGGAGATCTGAGATAACCTTAGCATTAGCCCAAATGCCTCAGACCCTGACAGCCTGGGAGAGGGAAAGGTCTTCTTAGGAAGAGTTCTGATAAAGGAATTCTAGATATTGAGCTTGGGGAACAATAAAGTTGATTATTTTACTTTTTACTATACCATTTGTGAAAAAAAAACTTTTATAAGAATTGGTAAATTATGACTGTGTCTGGTGGCTCATATCTTGAATATCAGCATTCAGGAAGCTGAAACAGGCAGATCTCTGTGAGATGAAGGCCAGCCTGGTCTACATAGCAAGTTCCAGGGCAGCGAGGGCTACAGGGAGACCCTGTCTGAAAAATAAATAAACGAATAAATAAATACATAAATAAATAGTAGATAGATGGATAAGATAGATAGGTTAAGAAATATAATGTCTCAGTCTGAATTTCACCTACAGTGATAGAAGGAATAGAAGGAACCGGGGAGAGAATAAGAGTGTGACAGAGAAATATGGAGAACGAGTGAGGGGAAAGAGTTGGGGGAATATTAACAGCACATGGCTTGCTCACATAACAGATGTTTCCCAAGTATTCACAAAAGTTGGTCATAAGTGTATCTTGGGACTGAATTAGAATCAGACACCATTCCTGATCCAAATTATATTATCAGCTTTGATCTTTTAAAAAGATGATAATGTGCTCGTCTTCCAAAAGCAATATTTAGAGGATACCATATAAACATATTCTATAGTCTATTTCACACTCTGCAACTTAGAAAATTCCTTGAAGTATCCAAAATATGTAAATAAGTCTATAGCTCCTTAGAGTTTAGACTACAAATAATTCAGTGCATGAAATTCTGCAGTAATCTCTCCATGTTCTCCCAAATAACCTCACCTTCAAGAAACCCAAGGTTTCTCACATCCTCACCACTTAACACAGGGAAGAATAAAAGCTTTCTTCTTATGCCTCATTCCCCGTGTGCACATTTGGAGGACACCGCAGCAGTGCGTGTGGGGTGAGGAAGAGGGAAGGGCAGGTGAGTGCAGCTGTGCATGCACGCCCTCCCAAGGGCCTGGAGGCACCTGGTACAGAGTCCTACTGCTTCTCCTCACTCCGCAGTTTTCAGAGGAATGGGTATGAAATCTACCTTTCCAAACTTTCTTAGGGACAAATCCTCCCACTGGACAAAATGAAATGCAGGAAACATCCTTGTTCAGCTGGTTTTTTTAAAAAAATGTTATTATTAGTGTGTGTGTGTGTGTGTGTGTGTGTGAGAGAGAGAGAGAGAGAGAGAGAGAGAGAGAGAGAGAGAGAGCGCTTTTATATTCCCGTTGTACCGCCTCAGTGCCCAAATGCTTGACCATATACTGTCCCGCAGAAGCTTTAAAGCTGTCTTTGTTACTCATAGTTGTAAACTCTTTGTTGGAGTCTCACTTTGTCCCTGAGGTCAGATATTACTTCCTCCCTGCAGTCTGCTCTCAGTCTGAGGCACTTGGCTCTGCACATAGAATGAGTGCGCATTTAACCTATTCTTTGGTAACTGAACTCACCATACACTCCGGGAGAAAAGGTATCTTACTTATTGTCCCAGTTTCCCAAAGACTAAAATTCACTTCTGTAAAAAGTTTACGTATTAAAATCGGAATGCTGCTGAACTAAACCTGGTACCATAAAATTCTCAGTAGTGCTTTTAAACTTCCTATTCTCTGGTTCCCTTGCTGAAGATCTTGATTCAGCATGTTGCTATAGATACTGAGAATTCATACCTTTAACAGTCCTCTGGGAATTGTTGCTCGCAGACAGGTTTGAGAGACCACTGTAAGAGATGAAATAAGTCTGTATCTGAAAAGTCCTCAAAAAGTATATTTTTCTCATTTGAAATGACATCTACCATCTCTCCTCAAGCTCAAGGAGTAGCAGGCATTTGTTATGTCCACGACACTCTGCCCTTCGTACAATTAGCAAGGACTTTAAAGATCAACCAAGTTTAGAGAAATGTACGCTATATTTATCTCCTATCTTTCTACTCAGCAATCCTTTCAGCTTACCACTTCCTTTGCCTAAGCATTCAGTGAGTTTCATTAACTTTTACCCCACAAAGGATTTAACGATGTGCTATGACAAGAAAGTCACACTAAAACATTTTTTAAATCTGATATGATACAAAGGTTTAAGAATTATTTCTCTCTTTTTTTGAGGTTTTTAATTTAAATTGAAATATTTCTTGTGACCTGGGTGGTTGGCTTCTGTGTAAGAGTAGTTGGGGGCGGGGAGGTGCTGGTGCCATATATGCATATGCATGCATGTGAAGGCCAAACGTCAACATGAAGTGTCTTCCTTGGTCATTCTCCACCTTCATTTTTGAGAATGATTCTCTTACTGAACTGAAACTCACAGATCCAGCTAGGCTGGCTACTCAGGGAGCTCCAGAGATCCTCATTTGCTGCCCTTGCCAACAATGAGATCATAGACAGGCACTTTACTTTTTACGTGGATACAGGTGTTCTAAATAGGTCTTCATGATTGCATGGCAAACTACCAACTGAGCTGTCTCCTGAGACCCCCTTCCTTTGCATAGGAGCAGTTTAAACAATTTAACCGGCAACTGTCATGATTTAAAAAATACATACGATGGGGCTGGGGAGATGGCTCATCAGTTAACAGCACTGGCTGCTCTTAGAGAAGATGCCTGTTCAGTTTCCAGTATCCACATGGTGCTGACCACTGTCCATAGCTCCAGTTCCAGAGGATCCAATGTCTTCTGTCCTCTGCAAACGCTGTACACATGGGTTCACTTACATGATGCAGGCAAAACATTCATACACATAAAATAGTAAAACGTAAAGCAACCAAGAATCTTCCTTTTAGTCTATTACTCACTCTGTATTGATAGTGCCGAGCAATTTGACTCACTAGTCTGCCTCTTTCCTTTACCAGTTTAAACCTGTGTTCTTATTTGTATGCTCTTTACAACTTACTTTGCTGCTCTGATCCTCTGCTATTTGAAGAGATGGGATTTTATGAGGTGTCAATGCAAAGGGGATTATCAATTTCAAGATTCGCAGTGCCCGTGAAAATCCAAAATCGTAGTTGTTCTTTTTCCATCTGATGTGTTAAACTAGCTCTACATTTTCTAGTGATTACAATCCATATTTGACTTCCAAGTTTTGCCTTGTCATTTTTTTCTAACCCTCCAGAACTATTCAACACATGCAACAGATATGGATTGCTTTAAATAGCTCATTAAGGCACAAGCTGAAGGGATCAAAGAGATTCCAGTTCACTGTTTGCTCTTGCAGTCAGAGCTAAGACCATATTGAAATCTGCAAGAATTTGTCAATAACAAAACTACTCATAAACTAAGATATAAAGCTATTAATTTATCATGTGTAGACTGATCATGCAACCAAATGTTAACTGACCTGGTCAGTATACCCACTCAAGAAAAAACATAATGTGAAGCAAATTTTTTTAAATTTTATTGAATTTTTGAGATATTCATATAATTTGATGGTAGATTTCTTCTTTCATCCATACCTCCCTTTAATGACTCCCATTTTAATGTGCTCCGATATATAGATAGGTAGATAGATACCTTATCATGTATATAATGCCTTATAGAATCTACTTTGTACCCCTGCGCAAATGCCCCTCCGTGTAGGTCCATCACTGGAACCTGGTTAACCTAATAAGCATCACATCCTTGAAATAGACTGGTCCTCCTCTTCCCAGCAATCATTGGTTGTATTTTTTTAAAAGATCATTTGGCAAATAGAGAATAGAGATCAGAGATCAGAGAAATTATTGGAGGTGTAAATGGTGAATAAACTTAATTATCAAATATAATAATCAACATCAAGGTATATTTCTCCTGACCAGCCTAAGATCTTCAGGTTGGAGAGATCAGAAACTTATTACAGGGTTTGAATATGTTCTATATCTTCCAAAGTTTATGTTAAATCTCAGAAATGAATAACTCTTCTCTAATCACCTAACAAGAACTTATTCTCATCCATGTTAACTAAATAAGGACATTTTTACGCATTAGAATAAAATGTTAATTTCAACATTACGGATTTGGAGTCTGGATAGTCTGTATTTTCATATGAATTTTAATTTTGTATTGTTGATGGCTAATGTTTATATTAAGTGATATTATTATGTATTATGCTAAGTATTTTTGTAAAATAAGCTACGGAATAAATAATTAGCATGGAACATTATTTAGGAAATCAGTCTTACTGCTATTACCTAGACCTATGATATGCATAAATATTTAAAATTATTAATTACAAGATTAAAAGATTTTTTAAGATTAAAATTAATTTAATGATCTTTCTAGATCATTCTAAATGATTTCAGTGTTGCCCTTTTCCCTGTTAAGACCCATCTATTTCTCTGTTCTCTATTTCTCTCCTTTCATTGTATCTTCCATTTTTCATTTACTTTGTGATACTTTTCATGATTTTTCAATATGCACATATAAATGTATTTTGTAATTTCTGCAAACCATTCTGAGTATGACACTTCTTTCATTTTAAATTAAATCTTGTAGCAGGAATATATAAATTCAAAAAGAGTCAAAGAAAGAATTTAAGCATTTCTACTGTGAACTGCAGAAGTGCTTTTCTCTCTACCCTTTTGAATTAGCAATCTACATTTCCCTTATCCGTTTTGCTGCCTACATTTGTGCCCCAGTGAGTATCCAGAAATGGAGCTGGTGTACCAGGCTGATGCCACACAGTAAGATGATAAGAAAAGGGAATCAACTGCATAAGAAGATGCCCTACATACATTATTGAGATGCTACTTAATTCTACTTGCATATCAGTTACAATGTCTATAGGTTATAAATACAATATATATAAACTGAGTTCTAACTATCTTTAAAAAGCTGTTGGAAACTAAAGTTTCTTTTGCCAAGAGTAAATTGCCAATGACCAAAGTCGTGTCTCTGGTGATTTCTTTTAGTAATAACTGAGATACCAGTGGAGTCATTGCTAAGGTCCAGACCCTGCATTGCGAGTTGCACAACTGAGGCTCTTACTCTCTAGTAGCAGATAATGGCATACGCAGCAGGGTTGCTCTATGTTGTTTGATACTTAACTAACCTGAAAAATAGCTTCAGGCATGACTGACCAGACTCTTCTCTTCCCAGAAGCCAGGCCCTTTGGAAGATCACTGAGAGAGAAAGAACCAACTTTCAGTGAAATTGACCATTTAGAAAGAAAGGTCATGCCTGTCCTTAGAGACAAAGTTGATATTTTTCTCATTATCTTTGTTCCTGCCTTTTTCATTTTTGAAATTAGGGGAAGGTATTGCATTGTGGAATTTCAATCTTGTTAAAAACAACTAAAACATATTAGATTATACAAAATGTTTAGGACTGGTTACTGTGGCATGCATTTATATGTTTTTGATATTAGCATCATTAAGATTTTATATGATGTTCTTAAAAGAAGCTCAAGGACATGAGAACTACTACATAAGAAAATGAAATACAGTTCATGATTATTTCAATGTGTCACTGAAAAATGTTGGCTTTCAAAGCAAGCTATAATTCTTTAATCAAAGGCTGAGGGCAAGAGAAGAAAATTATATTATCTCTCTATATCACTTATCTTGGATTCGAATATGAAAAATTGTCTCATGAAGAAAGATGCACCAATTCTGTATTTGATGAGATGGGAAGAATTAACAGTTTAATCCCAGCTTTGTCACTGACTTTTGTCTAGAAAAGCATCTCCATATAGCCTACCTACAAAG
The DNA here is from genome assembly GCA_035773235.1 of Eospalax fontanierii. Taxonomy (NCBI): domain Eukaryota; kingdom Metazoa; phylum Chordata; class Mammalia; order Rodentia; family Spalacidae; genus Eospalax; species Eospalax fontanierii. The sequence goes on along the minus strand of CM069541.1, from coordinate 21,332,498 downwards.
CAAGGACACTGTATTATATTCAGCCATGTCTCTTCACAGAGAGAAGAATTTTTAAGTTATTGCCGATGCTCCTGAAGTAGAAGAAAAGGAAAAAAAATAGTAGAAGCCAAGGAGAGATACTGAATTGATTTGGTTTGCCATTAGTCTTTGGGAAAAAGGGATTGTACAGACCACAGTTTTGAGTCATATTGGAATAAGAGCCAACTATGGTTACTGGTTACTTTCATTTCAAGTATTAAGATAATCTAGAGTGAATTTATTAATTTATCTAAGGCTTATTTTCTTTAACTATCTACCTTCTGGGGTTTATACAGATGAACTTGAGAACGAGATGAAGCATTTCTGGTGAAGAGTTTGTACCACTGACTTGCAAATAGTCATCATGTTTTGGAGGAGTTTCCTATTTCTTGAAAGCATACAACCCAGAAAATAAATATAAAAATCTTTACATAGAGCTTAATGTGTTAATTTTCTAACTATGAGTGGGTTAGGTTACATAAGTTTTTCAGGAAACGTTTCCTCTTACCCCCATTTAACATAAAATATGCCAGAATACTGTTAAAGTAAGAGAAAGTAAAAGTAAGCTTTGAAGTTTGTCCATGTCTAACTTACCACCATTTTAATTGTTCATATTTTAATTGAACATATGCCTATTATAAAAATATAATTTCTTATTTATTATAAGAAATCAAACTTTCTAAAAATTATCTGTACATTAAGTATATGTTGTCTTTCTATGTTCAATAGTTGTAGTACAAGTTGAGTGTAGTGACAAACAGCTGTAATCCCAACACTGCAGAGGTAAAAGAATATCAAATTTGACGTCGGCGTAGGCTATGTAAAGAGAACTTGTCTGAAATTTTTTTTTAATTTGCTAAAATTCCAATAACATAAATACATGTTTGTCATGAAAAAGTTCCATGGATTCAAAAATCTGGAACCATGTCCCACTCATGTCCACTTAGTGAAAGGACATGAGAGCTATCAAGCAGTTTGCTAGGTTGACTGAAATCTTGGCTTTAATTAAATTTCTAGAGGAACAGTATTGTTAGAAAGTACGTCAAATTACTTTAAGTTTTAAGCACTCTTGCCCCATAGAAATACTGAAGACTTTAAAAAAGATATGTTATTTAGAGATTATAACTGACACTCAATTTGTATGCAATTAATTATATTAAATAGTTACACATGTATTAGGGTTCTCCAGAGAAACCAAATCAATTAGAAATACATAAATATACCTGAACTGCTAAATATATCATTTATGATGCATGATTCTATGAAGGTATTTATCATAAGGAACTGGTTCAAACAAGGTAAACAGTTCCCAAGACCTGCAGTCAACTACTTGTAGACTTTTAACAACTGGTAAAAAGTAAAATTTCCCTTTCTCATAATTTTTGTTTTGTTCAGGCCTTCAACAAATTGAAGGCACTAACCTATTAAAGAAGCTATTTATTTTATATAGTCTGTCTCTACCAATTAAAATATTAATCTCATCCAGACACATCTTAAAAAATCGCACCATAATGATGTTTTAACTACATGTTGTTTCCAAGCACTGCACAGCCTGGTCAAATTAACACATAAAATTAATTAAATAAAATCAGGTTATGGTCCATTCTAATGTGATGTCGAGAGGGACTTCTAATCATGCAAAAGCTTAAAGTTGATTCAGACTTTCAAACAGCACCCCTTTGGTAACCAAAACTCATCCCAACCAGTTCACTTAGATGATCATTTATATGAAAAAAAAATCGTGAATAGGGCAACTTACACGTTTCTACCAGGAAGTAGTCACACTTCTATCCATTTTAACTGGAAGAAGTGGATGGACTCTCAATCTAGGTTGGTTGACACACAAAATTTGTGTCTTACCACATCCTGAAGACCCAGTGTAGACATCAGAAACCAGATAAAGCAGCTCAGGGTTGCATCTGATTGGAAGAAGGGATGTACTTTTCTAATTACACACTGTCTTTCCATCTGGACCAGGAGCCCCCTAAGAACTGACTGGGAACATTATTTGGCATCATTACCCTTGTAATAGTTTTTTTTTAGAATTCTATAATTATTATGTAATTACTGCTTAATAAACAGAGTTTATTAAGACCTATTTATTCTTTGGTGGAGTTTGTCAGATTCTGCGAAAAGGACTCAATGCAAGAACTAGGACATTAGAAAGTTTGTCTCCTGTAGTTATTAGGTTCCATTAAGTGCTCACATGCTAGATGTTGGCTCTACTTGGCTGTGGTCCTGGGGAGGGCACATCCCAAGGAACAGATACAAGCAATGTCTAAGCAGACATTAGAAATGACGGCATAATTACGGTTGAGAGAAAGTCAGTCATCATATTATGGAATTAGAATGACAGAACACAGAGTCACCATAAGCACCACAGCTATCAGGGAGAAGGTAGAGAGAAGACACTATGAAATACAGTGAAACAGAGCTGTGGAACGTTCAAGTGGCCTTGCTTTGTTTTGAGGGAGCAGCAATTTTGAGGGAAGATCGATGGCTGGGTGAGGGACAAACACGCTTTGAAACACAATAAGGAGTGGGTACCAGTCATGAACAGAGCATGATGCAAGGCTTAAATTCTGCTTTATACTCTATCAGGCCATTGATGGGATTAAGGAGTAGAAGCCAGGACGTAGAATTTCCTTCTGCTTGAATTTGTTGAGTAGATACTAGAGCACCAAGCTCCTAAGTAAAACAGTGGAAGGTCCTATTTTGTAGCTTTTCTAATTTCTGCCCTGATTCCACTGCAAAGCTCTCTGTCATTGATGTTTTCCGTGGGCTCCTTTGAACCTGGCTTGCTTTCTTTAACCATTTTTCCTTTCATTTTTCTCTCGTGTTCTCCCAGCTTATGTTTTCTGTCTTCTTACTGTTCGGATATCTTTTTCTTGAGTCCTTCTTCATTAGTATGATGTAATTGCTAGTCTGATAAAACACGATAGTCAAACATGTTTGCTTCATGGCAGCAATCCTGTGGACAGATGTTTGATCACAATTTTACATGCACTTCACTGTGACATTTTCTTGAGAGTGTTTTCAGTCATTGATATTTCTGGCTGTTCCTTGCCACCATCTCTCTATATATAGGGCATCTCTGGAGACATATGTGTCTAGTACTGTCTTGTGCCTTGTGGTTGAAAAGATAAATTTCTTTCCTACGTAAATTTGAGTTTGTCTGTGGAGTGCTTCTTTGCCCTCCTCTATCTAAGGCTCCAGCTTGAAGGGTACAGCCCTATTGCCACGAAGGGAAGCAGTCCTCTTGTCCAATGCAGTCTGACAAATAATTGTAATAATGGTTTTTTGGCACTGTCTTTGATCTGACACTACTACTAGACCTATCATCTGGCAGCTGCACCCTAACGGGAGCCTCCTTAGAAGCCAACTCCAGTTACAACTGTTGAGGGTGGCTTGCGTATTTCAGGATATTCCTCACATTTAACAGAGTATAGGGACTGAATCTGTTACCTCTGAATTACCAGTTACTTTTCACTCAATTGTCCTCCTAGACAGTTTAGATCTGCCCAGCATTTACCATCCTTTCTCGTTCATGTTCTGAAAACCAAAATTAAGTATATTTTTTTATTTTATGTATATTTGTTTATTAACTATCCTTCATACTAAGAGACATAATGTATTGTTTTACAGTAAAATAATTATGCAGGAAATCTGAGACCTTATTCATACTGATTTTTTTCTCTCAGTTTAAAAAAATTGTAACTGTGACTGATAAGTGAAACAAAATAAAGAATTGAAGGACAATGGAGAAATACTGAGTAAATTTCAAGTTTCAGCACTCCAGACTCGAATGATTGTGGCTAAGGCTACATGTCATGTTAGCAGAGAAGCTGATCAGTCTGTGGATAGGAAATAGAGCTCAGAGATGAATAGGACTTGGTGACGTGAGATGCTCCGTCAGGAAGAAACATGATCCAAGAAGACATCTGTATTTTCAGATTGGGGGAATAGATAGATAGAAATGCTGCTTAATAATTTTTGAGAGTTCTTTTTGTGCACATGGTGTTATATGTTGGAAAATATAAGACATCTGAGAAGAAATGTCAAATCTGGAGGAAAAGTAGTGGCTCTGGATTGGGATGTATAGAGTGGGACATTAAAACCTCAGATAACATTTGAAAGATGGAATTTTAGTGGAATACCTGTACATATCTTAATGAAAATAACAATTCAAGGGCCAAATGCTAACTGACATCAAGATTTAAATAAGGGGAAACTGAAGGGGACTGAACAGGAGGGCAACGAGTCAGGTAGGAAGCCTCACTTCTCATAAAAGGAATCTGAATTCCATGACCCATCTCAGAGCATGTCTTTAATGTATTGCTGCTCTTAAGTTCAGTTATCTAAGAAAACTGGTACTGCAGACAGTCACTCAGTATACAAGGTTACCTGGAAACAAATATATGCAGTATGATTACTTAAATTTCAAATATTAGACACATACTTTTCATTTATTTTTTATTATTTTAAAAATATTTTATCAGCACTGTGTTCTTTAGAAAGTAGCATGATTACATTGAAAAACTTTGTTAAGGTGGAAAATTTGGAAACAAAAGGAATGATAGACTCACATTATAGGAACAGTGACAAATTTCACATTATTGTTGAACTTGGTAGTACAGTGTTGGCAGAAAACAATATTCAAAAACTGTAATAGACATATAGAATTTCAAATTTTATATTCTAAGTTAAATTGTATATTTTTAGTCTGAGAATTATATCAGTTTACTCATTTTGGTACTTTCTGTTTCTTTTTCTTTTAACTTTCCAGATTGACTTGTATGTCTAGAAGTTCAGTTATGGCATAGATGAAGGCATACTGGGCCTTTAGAAGAGGCAATAGAAAAAGAGTGGACAACCTCTTGGTGCCTGGTAATGGGAGAAGCCCAGTGTCGAGGCCTGGACACCCAGGACCTATGTGAAGTGAGAGCTACTGCTGGCCCTCGGGATGTCTGTTCCAAATCAGTCCTCCCAAGGCCAGAATCTGCAAATAACAGGCCTCCCCATCCCCAGTATGAGAAGCAAAGCCTCTGTCATGCACATCCTGGGACCTCGTGGGAGGGGGCCGTGGAGAATGCAGTAACAGCAGACTGAAACTGCTCCCCATCACCAGCAAGTCCTCCTAGCTCTGCTCTGCTCCACCATCAGCCTACCAACATAGGGCTGTGATTCTGTGGCTCATGGTAGGGATCCATAGCAGTAGGTTCTTTGATGGACCAGAGCACCAGTTCATGTGCAGGGACCAGAGTGCCAGCTCAGGTGAGAGGACCACAGCTCCTGTTCATGGGAATGGACCACTGCTCTAGTTCACAAGAGGGAAAACAGCTTCAGGCTCAGAGCTCCAGGCTCACAGGAGGGGACCACAACTCTGGCTCATGGGAGAGAATCAGAGCTACCGGTTCATGGAAGGGGACCATGACTCCATGTTCACAGAGAGGGACCATAACTCTAGATCACAGCTGAGGGGACCTCAGCTCCAGGTCCTCAGAAAGGAACCTCAGTTCCAGGTTCACATGAGGGAATCACAGCTTCAGCTTACAGAAGGAGACCAAAACTCGGGCTTATGGGAGAGGATTGCAGTTTGAGTTCACAGGAGAGGACCACAGCTCTAGCTCACAAGAAGGTAGTTTTCATTTTAAATCCCTAATCTAGGTCTTTCCTCAGAGTTCAAATGTTACTCTTCTGATTGACAGCTCTACTTGGATATCCAATCAGATTCCAAATATATATGTCTATAAAAATGAATATAAAACAGACACTTCATATATAATATATATATATTATGCAATTATTTATGTTTTCTCATATAGATTGCAGTAATTGATTCCAAAAGTTTAAAGATATAATTATAAGCACACAACATATGCTATATTATTAATATATCCAATACTTCTTTAATAATACATACTCAAGAAATAGCTCTTTAATCTTTGTTATCCTTTTTGTTCTTTTATCTTAATCTCTTCAAAGGTTACTTGTGAATAATACAATCTTAGCTTTCTTGAGCAATTTTGTTCAAATAATCTTCTTCTTTAGAAATGTCAGCTGCTTTGTGGTTTGATACAAGGAGGCAGATGGCTTATTCTGTCTCCTCTGTATTTTTGTGGCATTTAAGGTGCTTATTCTTAGTGTATTTGTATTCTTAAAAAATTATGGGCTAAAAGCCTTCCCCACAGCTCAATGAGTTCTATTCATGAATGTGGAGATTGCCTTTTGATAGACAGGGCTGTCTGCTCACTTTGATGTCATGTCTCTGTTTAGGACACGGTGACTGTTGTTTCTGTTTGCATAAGTGGTCACCGAAAGAAAACAGGTCAAGGTCAGATTTGTTTTTCCCTTGAAAGTTTACCATTTGAATGGGAGGCATACAATAATCTGTGACCTTAATGACACAAAATACATTCCACTTCATGGAACATCAAACTAAAATACAGTCTTCTTCACGTCAAAATATGTAAACTGAAAGCATCTGCAGTTTTCTTGCAAGCAAATCTGATTTCTTAAAATGATGGGCTTTGGCATAAATTATAAAAATTTATATAGTAGTTACTTGATAATTTCCTTCAAGTTCTATTTGAAATGTTTTAACCTATCAAAATATGTAACCACAGGAAAATATGAAGTACTGACCACAAGTAAGAAAATTGTCTAGTGGAAGTACCTGCCATGGTTAGAATTCCATCAGCCATAGCTTTCACCATCTGCTTTATTGCCTTGTGATATCATTTTAAATCATGTTTTCATGGAAAGCTATAATTGTTTAAAGAAGAAACTCATTCATTAAGCTATGGGAATTCGTCTCTACAACCATATAAAATACCTTAGCCCTGACAATTATGACATCCCATTTTATCCTGATACCCTTCTCCAATAGTTCTAGAATTAGTTACAACTCAGTCTATATAATCATTATGATTTATTTAGAAATTTAGAGAAAGTTTTTAATAATCAATACAATTAGTGAAAAAAAATTAGGGTCAATGGAAATAGATGCCATAGAATATGATATGGTCAAAGTTTCTATGTCCAGGAATTTACAAAAATTAGTTTCTAAAATATTTAGCCTTGAACCTTTTGGAAGTAATTATCATTATACCTTTTTTTCAAAAGAAAGAGATTAGAGGTTGGAGAAGTTGCTTAACTTTCTGTGGGACCCAGTACTAGAGTGGTAGGATTCAATGGTAAAACTGCCTTTCCATCAAATTGTACTAAAGAGTTTTCTCCCAGGGAGGAAAGAAGGAACCTGAGAGAGAATAGTGGGAGACAGGTGTTAGGGAGAAGTCGATGAAATGGGATATTTAAACGGGAGGGGAGGAACTATGGGGATAAAGGGAAAGAAGGCGCTTAGGAGAGGTGGAGTCATGAGAGGCCGGTATTACCCAGGGAGAAATGGGGAAACGAGGACACTTTAAATGGGGAGGGCACAGAGGGAGAGAGACGGAGGACAGAGCTAAATGAGGGGTTCATATTATTCTAACAACCAAATGCAGCATCCACATGCAGCATCTGTACATGAGTCCGTGCACATAGCTGAAGGCTACATAACAAGAAACAGTGCCAGACACGAGAAACCTTCCTTTGAGTTGTTGGTCAGCATGGTCAAAGGGACTCCCAAAATTACACAGGCTGTTGCCACAGCCCTTGATTGCCTCCCAGAATTTGAAGGTAAGACTGTGTTGCTGAAAACAGGAAACACTTTGGAGACCAGATTTGGAGCAATTGAGCTGGAACTGACCTGGAAGCCACTTCCTCTGAAGGTTAGCTCTCATAGCTCTGGAGAGCACTATGCTAGCAGCCAACGCCGACTTTGTAACCAAATAACCACATCAAAGACTTGCACACCGTATGACACTGATGCAGTACGGGCACTATTATCTTGGGAATAGTCAATGGCTACCTAATTGGTCTTAAAGCCCACTCAACAGGAGTGGTACTGTACCACATGTGTGGTCCTGTAATAGCCAAATACACATGGCTAAAAAGGTCATAGATCTTAGAGAAATCCCCAAGGCTGACACATCCCTAGGCTGATATAACTTCTTACTGAATGCAAAATATATATCCTTATGTTTACAGTCAAGTATTGCAGTCACCACTCATCAAAGAAGCTTCTTTTGTACGAGATGGAGACTACTACAGAGTACCACAACTGGTCACTCAAACACTGTCTGTGAATTTTCCCATGCCTAAGTGACACATCTACAATATAACCTCTGCGCCTACGGCTCATGCAGCATAGAGCAAGGGGTAAAGAGGACACCAATGAATCTCTCAATTCTCATTAATGAAGTTTCCCTCATTCAGTAGAGTGCCAGTAACCCAAAAGGACACAAATGGCCAAATGGAGAATTGGTGTCTGCAGAGTGTGTGTCCCTGGGCTGGAGTTTTACATTAAGTTTCAATCACCCAGGGTTCAGGGATCATTGAAGAAGGGGAGGTGGAAATACTGTTAGAGCCAGTGAGGAGGTGTGTGACCATATGGAAATAGAATCCTACAAGTTCCTGGGACCCTGCCCATATGAACCTTCAGCAATGGTGTCAGCATGCTGAAGACCCATGCAAACTCAAGCAGACAAAAACCCAGCATAGAATTGGGCAGAACACCGAGTCTTTGCCGAGGAAATGTTGGCAACTGATTACTGTTGAGTGAGGATGAACAAATCTTCCTAAAGCAAGGGACTCTAAATAGTCTGACGAGACCTCGGTGGGTGAACTTGCACTGAGGAACATTTGTGGACACTAACTTGACACAATAGACCTTAACACAGATGAAAGAATGTATGGATTGCAGATGGAAGGCTACGGGGAGGCATGCTGGTGGAGAAGGAGGTGTAAGGATGATTAAGATTGAGATGTTCTGTATAAAATGCACAATTATTCGACTAAAACAAGAGTTTTCATCTTTCTTAATGCTTGTTTTCATTCTACTTTGCTCCTAGTTTGTTTAACCCCTTTCTTCTTCAGAACTGCAAATTTTACTGAAAGACTCATTAGAGGTATGATTCCTTGGTAAAGTTTATTGCCTTTAATTCTTTACAGTTGAATTAATGGGATCCTACATGGTAGGGCAGCAACCTGCTGTTTGTAATCTGTGAGTTAAGAATGTATTAAGTACCCCTGTCTTAAAGATTTTATTAGGATAAAAGCAATATGCATGAAACGACTGTAAAGTAATTGCCAATTTTATAAACTCCTGTGTTTAATAAACACGTGTGTGGATACTCTGTGATTTACTATTTCAACCTTCAATCTTTCTTTCTTACTTTATATTCAGGCCACAAAATATTTGTTAAGTGTATATTGAATATATCAGGCATTCTGGGAAGATAAAATGAGTAGGATGCTTTCCTTATCGCAAAAGAGCTTAAGTATATGGTCAGTGATAAGCCAGGTGCAAGCCAAAAGTGGAATGAGTTAAGTACCATAAAAGAGATAGAAAATACAGTCACGATTGCAAGGAATAAAAACTACACCTGATTAAGAGCTCTCCGATGATATCTGTGACCCAGAGGGATATCTTCTCTAGGCTTAAATGGCATTCACAAAGAATGTGGGATTTGTGCTACTACTTTAAAAGTTGTACTTTGTTTGAAATCACTAGTAGTTCATGGGACTTTTTAAGCTGCAAGTGGTTTTATAAACTTCTCTCACACGTTACCCACAAGAAACCGTGTCAGTTTATCATAACTGACAATAAAGAAAAAGCATTAATTGTTTTTCTAATCTCTATTGGTAAGACACAAGGACTGGAAGGGTAGACTCATAGAAGATGCTCAGAAGGAAACATCAGCAAGGCAGGGACAGAAAAGCGTCAGCATGTGATCATTGAAACTATCCCTTCAGGGGTGTTGCAGAAGATATACCTGGAGAGAGATAATGAGACAGATATGGATTTGGGGCCGTGTTATGGGAGGCCCCAGTGACTATATGAGACAATATAAGCATATATTTTCTTCTCAATCCAAACAGGACTTCTCAGAATCTACACTTTTCCATTTCTGCACATTTGATCCTTGATATTTATCAGCAGGAACAATACCCCGCTTTGGTTCAGTACCCCAAATGCCGGCCTTTCTGACCTGCAGACGAGTCTCCTACCTTCATACCTTGACTCTACTATCAGATTTATGAATGACTTGTATAGGATTTCTGATACCATTGGTTATGTCTGTGTCTGTATCTAGTCTATTTTGCCAGCTATACTGCAATTCCTTGGGGTAGGAAACATGTCCTATTTTAACAGCTATCTCTCACAAAGAAGAAAAAATTGTCAGTGATCATATGCTAAGCATTTCATAAAATGTCGAATTTAGATCAGGAAGAAAAAGAATTTAAAGCTTAGCAAGTGTAGATTTGCCTCTCAACATAGCCTTCTCAACAGGAACATTTAAACACCTTCGACAGCCTTCTGGCTAAGAGAATTGAATACCAGGCTGATCAGTGGCTAACCTCTTTGAATCCAAAAGTAATACAATCATAGCAGAACAAATACAGTTGAATCAGAAAGTAAGCAGCAAGTTTCAAAAATTAGATGAGGAGTCTTAAGATCTACTTTAGAGGGTCCAGAGTTCAAACCAGTGGTTAAAATTGAGGCCCAACTCTAAATCTAGAAAAATCCTCCACTGCACATGAGAATCAACGTGAAAATTGACCAAATCCTCTAAAGTTTATCTAAAGATCAATAAATATATTCATGAGACCCTGGAACATCTGAAGTAACCTGTAGAGGTCACTCTGTGGCTCATTGCATTTTACCCAGAAAAACGTCAACTGAAATGGCTGTCTACTGAAACCTAAGTTATTATAGCACAGAATTCCTAGCGTCTGGGTCAAACCACCAACCTGTTGAAGGTTACTGCTCATTCTATGAAAGGAAAAGCATATCTTTCTCTTTTGCACTTTTGTTTGTTTTCCAAGTATTTTATTATACATGATTTTAATTTTATAAACAGAAAATAAGATTAATATAAAAACAAAGTCTTATGAATGGGCTATTTTTTTCAAACATTCAGAATATCTATAAATTCCTATAATTTCATCAAGGGAGACATGCAATACATCTAATGAATACATCTATGTGACTTTCAGGTTTACTTTTTCCTTCTTACCATGTTAGTTAAAATCATTGATAAATCACAGGTACTATGAGGAGGGCCAGTCCTTCCAGACTGGGCCAGTTCAATGCAGTGATCTTCAATGTATTCATCTAGATAGTACCTAAGAGACGGACTGGGAATGTGTGATGATGTAGGCTGCTCCGGTGGTGGGACACCCAAGAAGGCAGGCATCTCCAGATAGGAACTTCTGGTTGGAGTAATAAGTCATCGATGTTGCCATATGCCAAAAAAGGAAGCACTGTCATACCCAGTTTCATCTAGTGATTGCTAAAGGAAGGCTCCCCAGTGCTGATCGGACCAGTCAGAAGAGCAGAAATGTACAGCAGTTAACTTTGGATTGCAACATTTAGGAAGAACAGAGTTACACTAAAAAATTCTTATCCTGGAGAGATGACTCAGTGGTTAAGAGCACCAGTTGCTCTTGCACAGGACCCAAGTTCAATCTCCATCATCCACATGGGCACTAACAACCATCCATAATTCCAGTTCCAGGGGATCCAACCCATTCTTCTGACCTCTGTGGGCATTGCACAACACAGGTGCACTTACATACATGCAGGCAAAACACTAATACAGATAAAATTAAATTACTTAGTTAATTAAAATCCTCACCTGCCTTTGGCTAAGACTTCATACATTTTTTTTTAATCTTTAGGTTATGTCCTAACTTAGAAATATGTATTGTAGTGAGTGGGCACTGGAAAAAACAGAGAGGAAATTAAATGTTATCAATTTTTATCTCATGCTTATTTACTGAAATTTTCACTCACTCATATCTGTATGGTGTTTATAACATGAGCCTGTTAATTATCAATACCAAAAAAGCTATTTCTGACTGAGGATGTTAGAAAACCATGGATCTGTTGATTATAAGTCTAGTCTCTGGATAAGTCTTTCTCTGTTTTTCTCTGTGTATCTCTATCTCTCTGTCTCTCTCTTTTTCTGTCTGTCTGTCTCTCTCTCTCTTTCTGAATCCTTTCTACATCTGAGAAATAACATGGTCTTGTGGGATGATCTCTGTGAATATCTTTCTATCTATCTTTCTGTAACTCTATTAAATGTCTAACCAGCTCACCCCAGAATATTTATACATGTACCAGAGGATTCTACTTAGATTTTATGAACTTTAGAGATTTGGTTTGAGAGAACATTCACCAAAATAGGCTACATAATTTGATTTGGATTGAAATAAAATTGTACTGAATCAAAAATAAACAAAACTCATAGCAAATGTGACATCGAGTATGAAATTCCAGTTTCATCCCTAGGCCCAGGCACTACGCTTGCGATGGTGAAGGGCATGAGAAAAGCCCACAGCAGTGCACAGACATTTCCTCACTTGTCAGAATGGGCATTTGTACTTACAGTGTTTGATCTGATCTCACAGAGCAGTTTTCCTTTCTAAGCTCACATTGCAGTACTCAAGAAAGGATGGCTTCTTCAGTCCATTGTCCACATTACTCTCCAAGGATATCTCTTAGAGTGATATTCAGCCCAGTCTGGTAGATCAAGCATTAGAGTTTTGTCTGTAAAAATTAAGTACTTTGAACAACTATCTGCACCAGTCAACAAGATTTGAACATTGGTGACTGTAAAGTCTAAGCAATATAGCTCCGAATCTGAGAGCAGAACTCTGAAATCTGAGCAGGTGGGCTTGATTCTAGGCTTGCAACACTGTAGTGCCATCCACATCACGTCTTTGGACCTAACTTTCTCAAACACTGATTAAAAATCAGACCTGTGTCACAGGGATGGAGCTTCATTCACGTTTGCTTGAAATAATTCGAATGCCTTGAATTGCTTTTGTTCACTGACACAGGATTACTGCCACTAAACTCAGTCAAATGTGTCCACACCAAAGTGATAGGAATCCAGAACTACACAGAAGAAATTGTCTATGTTTGGGAGTCTTTATCAGTTACCTTTTGTTACTTAATAAACATCTCCAAAAATGAATGACTTAACCTCACAGTTTCCTTTATTTACCTACAACATGCCAAACTGGGTAGGGCCTAATGAGAGTGGTTCCATCTACTTCATAGGATGTTTGTAAGAGTGTTGCGCAGGGCTACTGTGCCTTGTACTCCTCCAGGCCCTTCTTTACTTAGTAATACAGATATGTGTTCTGTGATGGCTTTACATCTCTGATGGTAGGACTCAACATCACAGGGCATAATTTATTATATTTATCAAGCCAGTGATGAGGATGCCAGATTCAAATGAAAGACTATTAGCGTCCACTTCTAGACGAAAGGAGTGAAAAAGGAAAGAAAGACTTGCTAGTGGGCATATTTGCAGACAGAACCAGGCAGACCAGGGCTTCAGTTTCATTTCTTCCACCTAATAGTTGAGAGACTTTTGTGTATCTCAAAAGAGACATTTAAAGCATAAAACCAGTGCTTCATCCATAGAAAAGGCTAAGTCCATATTTATGTCCCTTTCTTTAAGCTTATTACCCTCATGAGAAACAAACTGAGGGAAGGTCAAGAGTGTCCTTTCTACAAAGAATAAAATCCTACCGCAGCAAGAGGAGCTGTAAACCTTAGAAGGAAATTTAACGATGAAAAGAAAACATGACACTGTTGTATCTTTTAAGCTGTCTCACATTTAAATTTGATGTTTCCTGGTTGTCTGTGGTTTCTCCATGTGTATGCTAAGTCCTCTAAATCAAAAGTAACTGGTTTTGTGTTGATTTCTTTAAGGTACTGCCAAGTTGCCTGGAGTAGATTTTAGCTTTAACTAAAAGTTTTGGCAAACAATCTCATACACTTATTTCACATTTGAGCTTTCATTAAGGTGTAGTTGTGAAGGGACAGTCGTGGCTGCCTTTAGTGAGCATCAGTGTAAGATAGCAGAGCTGCCTGTAAACAACTCTTACTCATTGCACAAATGATGCGATAAATATACTGGTAATTAAAGACATTTGGGAATGTAAAAATGGAACCTCTAGAACTGGATTTGAAAGTAGCTGTTCTCAGTGACTGATCAGCCTTTCACTGATGTCACCATTCTGTTTCATGGGTTTGACTCCCTTCTTTTTGTTCCCCCATAAGAAGACGTTCACTTAGCTTCTTTTGCATTTTATTTTTCCTCCCTATATTCTGGTCTTGGAAGTCTTAGGGCACCTTAATGATCTGCCCCTGATACCTCTTCAACCTTCTTAGGGAAGATACTCTAAGAAATCATAGCCATCAACGAGGGATGGTTGTGTTGGGTCTCATTTCTGTATATAAAATTGTTCAGAAGACCATATGGGTCCAGTCAAAGCATCTGCCATGTCATTTCCCAGCCACTAAAATATTTCACAAATGATTGTGTTAAAGCTGGTTTTTATGTTACTGGAGAGCATTTTTGTTTATAATACTATCGAACAAATACATTTATAAATGTAGATTGCTGAAATGAATTTCTCAGATCAGTGATGATCTTTAATAATGGGAGAAACCACATATCTCTCATTTCTCTTTAAGTCAATAGAATGCCATATTTTTCTGGGCAGTAGGAAGATTTTTAAAGGAATGTATTGCCCCAGCTTTTCTTGGCTGTTATAGTATTTAAATAGTCAAAAAGCTCATGTAGACACACTTTTTTATCCTTCTTCTCTTATCTCTCCAGTGTTTTAACCAAAGAATAAAATGTGCTTGACTTTGGATTATGTGGCTCCAAATTATGGAAGTCTCATAAGAATAACAATTCCCTTTGACACAGATCTGAAAGACTACTGCCAGCCTTTTCACCTGGGTATCGATTTCGTCCTATATATTTTACGTTAACTATATACACCTTGCATTTTTTGATGCCTGGATGCCATTGTTTTTAACTGATAAGAATGGTGCTATACTTTGTCTTAGCCAAGAAGCTGAGAAGTGATCATGCCATTACCTTTAAAACAATCTTCTTGTGTAGTATTGCAAGATGTATTCGTTGTAGATGTTTGAATTGATCAAAAAAAAGCAAGATGTAGACCACAAGAGGGGATATGAGCTCTTCTGTTTTTTTCTGTTTTCTTTTCTGTGCTTTCTCCACATAACCTTCCAGCTCTAAAAGTTGATTTATGTTCTAAAATGCTTCTTTCTTTCTTTCTTTCTTTTTCTTTCTTTCTTTCTTTCTTTCTTTCTTTCTTTCTTTCTTTTCTGTCTGACTTTTGTTGTTTTGACACTGAAATCTCACTCTTTAGACTAAAGTGCTCTAGAAATCAATACGTAGCATAGGCTGGTCTTGAATTCTCAGCTATCCTCAGGCCTCCTACATGATGAGGCTACAAGTGTGAGCCATCACACCTAGCTTCTTGTGGTCTTTAAATAGGAGTATATAGATAGTGTAATGTTTACTGTTATGAATATAATATGTATATGACCAAGAAAGAACTTCCTTTCTTTATACGTGTTTCATTTAAAATCACCAATAATGGAAAACAATTGAAGTGAGATCTATAATTCCTGTATAAAGTAGATCAGTTCCCTCAGAATCTTGTCTTAGATTTTATTCATAAATCAAGTATACGATGTTACCATTTTAACATAAGATATAATTCCCAAAGTAATAGGATGAGATGAGATTCTTAGACTCTAGATGATGTTAGAAGTCTCTATGGTGACCAGAGCTAATGGCTGTCAAACCAAATGACACCCTAAGACTATAACCAAGTGCATGCTTCAGGAAAGGCTACTTGTCCTTACAGTCATGCCTTGAGATGCCAAAGCAATATTCCCAATACAGAAAACAGTCCTGTTGCAGAATAGATTATATTTTTCTTCACACAAAATAGCCTGGAAATGAAAGCTGGGCATCTCATAGTTTTTAGGTACCAAAATAGAATTTTTTGGCAAATTAAAGATGACCTGCCTTTCTGGTCCTTTCCTGTTGTTTCATTTTAGTCAGAAGGACAGCTGCAAAGGTGGTTTTGAATGTTGTGTATGTGCCACACACTGTGTTCCCTTCATGGAGCACCATGTCACTAGTGTGCTCTTACCTAAGGGTAGGTCCCTTCAACCGAGAAAGCTGTCCTTGTTCATGAGAGTGAAAGAGGAAGACACTGGTGGCCAGGCAGATAATAAATTGAGGCTAGAATCAAGTCTGCATCGCCCTCTCTTTTCCCTAAGTGATTGTAAATGTGCAGTTCATTCTTCCAGGATGATCCTTTCCTGGGTTCCATTCCCTAAGTTGGTTTATTTTTTGAAAATTGCCTGTGGTTCTAAAGATCAAGTCTTTAAAATGAAGAGAACTATTACTATACTTCTTTTTAAAAAAATCACTGTTTAGCATTATTAACGTCTCTCTAATATTTGGTTCAACTTTGGTTCCAGGAAAGACGTAAGTACAAGAAGGAGATGGCAACGCTGACATGTGACTCAGTGTTTTTCTAAATGTTCGGAGATTTTTTTACCCTGAAAATAAACAAGCAAGCGAGCAAAATGTCAAAAAGTGTTTTCTCCAATGAGCTACATTCACAGCCTTTTCCTGTGTTGATTTTGAGACGGGTCCCATTTTGTAGCCTATGCTGCCTTTGTTATGTTGCCTGGGTCAGTCTCAAGCTTGTGGTCCACCTGCCCTTAGCCTCTCTATAGCTAGGATTCCAGATATAAATGACCACACCCAGCAAAAGAAAAGGTATTCCTGACTTGACAGTCCTGAATTCTGACACAGTGGCTATTTTTATTCTTGACATCAGAAAATGAGCAATAGCTGGCATCTTTTCTCCAGCAGGAATTCCCATCCCCAACAAATTCCACAAAAGCAAATTATATGTCAGAAGTCTCTCAGTTACATGAAATAAAGTTTATCCATTGTAATACAACACTTGTAGTTTTGTTGTGATGATAACTTGGAAATAGAAAACTCAAAAGACAAAGTTAGTATCATTCTGGGATAACTTACTATGTTATTCTCAGAAGAAAAAAAAAAGCAGCTCAGGGACAGGAGTGACTGTGTAGCATTCGTTCATACTGAGCCTACAGAACTGCTTCTCGTGCAATGGTGTGGTGAAATATAAAGATTTAGCAACTGAATGTCATTGGTTCCAGCTCCAACAAGGCCTCTGTGATTCTGGAGGCCGTATCCAAGTCTACAGATGCTATTTCCTTTATATGCAAAATAGTTATGCCGAGAGCTACCCACCCCACAAGATACAAGTTTCAGTGAATTTTGTTTTATTTTGTTTTAGTTTGCCCGGCACTAAGCACTTATGATTTTTTTTCTCTTTTAATGTCTGTATTTGTATTTGTACCTGCTTTATTAGGAATATTTAACACCATCTAATAATTCCTCCAAAATGTGCACTGTTGATATCAACATATTAGTTAAGCCAATTTTCCAGAAAATTAGTTTAATGGCTTTCCAAATAAATTATCATCAGTCTGGATGTTAAGAAAGTGTGCACTCTCGAGTGTTTTGAGTTCAACTACCTAATGTCCTATCTCAAGACAGCAGAAGACATTGAAGTTGGGACACCAACTGAAGAGAAATCCCATTTGCTGCTTTCTTTGGGGCCAGGAAATAATTCCTCTCCCAGCTCTAACTTCCCCAGGAAAGCTGATTTATCTTTTATGCTATGCCACATATAAAATGAAGATGGCTGCTCTTATGCTTGGCAAGGCTCTAAATGTTCCTCTTCTCAGGAATTTAAAAGACATTAAATATTACATTTTGCAAGATATTTATTTTTAATAGCACAAAGGTTGGTGATATAATTCAGCAGTTCAGAAGTCTGCATGCTTCTCATAGATTTATATTCTAGCAAAGTAATGAGAATAAATTGGATTTTTAAGTGCCCAGTTTTCCTTTATTCAGTGATCTTTAGAAGAGCTTTTATTTTCCCTTAAGTAAAACAATTTTCTCAAAGATATATTTCATGCATGTCTGGGTATTTCTCTGAGGAACATTCTTGTAAGGGACACGTTTTAGGCTCTATTGTCCTGTTGTCTTATGTGGCTTTCTGCCAGAAAGACTCAACTGATTTCATTTAGATTGCCTATCTACTGGTTGCAGAAACTCCCGAGAACAAAAGAGGACTAGGTCCCTTTGTTTTCCAGAAGGTTCCATGGGAGTGCCACCGAGTCCCACAGAGACAAAAAATGCCGAAAGAGGTAAGGGGAGTCGAAGATAACACACTACATTCTAAAGAGCTGAAACTCCTTTCTGAGAGTAAGGAAAGAACAAAAGCCTCTGGTCTCCATCGCATGATGAGGGGGCACCAGGTGCGCCAGGGGAAGCACCAGGCCGGTGCTCTCCCCCCGGGCACTCATCTCCAGTCCCCACCCTTCCTCCTCCAAGTCTTTCTAGTATATTTTATAGGATTTTTGCCACAGATTTACAGTCTATAATTGATTTTAGCCTGGAGACCCCAAAATCTTAAGTACTATATCTAAAATACAATGTTGTGAGGAAATATATCTCCCCAAACCTCACACTGAACCAGATAAATTCTAAGGAAATCAATATAGAATCTCTACTTTTTAGTATGATGATATGGGTGTTTGTTTCTTCTTGTCTCTTCTAGTCCTGTTAAAGTACAACTGTTGTGAACCATTAAACAATACCGCACGAAGCACATAAAGCTACCGCAACTGGACAAAAAGAACCTTGTAAATTGAAACTGCAGGCTTTTCTCCAAAACTGGTTTGAGCTGTCAGAAGAATAATTATGTGTTGAAGAGGGACCAACATATCTTCCTTTCCATTTTTACTCTAAAAATTTTGTGAATGATAATAACTGGAATTCTACATCAGATACAAATCATACTGATATTTGATAATGTACTTAATCCCAAAAGATGAGGAAAGGAATGAGGCTTACACTTCTTCAAATTGTGAGCTCTGCTCCAATAAAAGACCCTTTAACACACACAATATTTCTGACAAATTCAGTGTTAGGAAGTTTCTTCACTCTCTCTGTAGCCTGTTTTCCTTGGCATTCAGCCTCTAGAAATTAAGACCCAGTTTCCCTGGCAACAATAGCTGCACACGTTCTCACAAGAGCTCCCTCATTCAGATTGTTAGCTATACAAATAAAGTTCCATGAAGAGATTGCTTTGGAATAAAAGAATAAAAGAAAGACTGTTCCCATCTATTGTGACAGGCCTTAAGGTATTATTCACAGTACCTCCAATTGGACAATGTGTTTTTGTGATGAACTGAATTACCTTAGATTGGTTTTTCCACATCTCTTTGTA
The DNA here is from genome assembly GCA_035773235.1 of Eospalax fontanierii. Taxonomy (NCBI): domain Eukaryota; kingdom Metazoa; phylum Chordata; class Mammalia; order Rodentia; family Spalacidae; genus Eospalax; species Eospalax fontanierii. The sequence continues at coordinate 21,313,178 of CM069541.1, read as the reverse complement.
CTTGGGATAGCAGTCTATGCTTTTATAGTCTATTTAGTTCCCTCCTTGGTTCCATTAGCATCAAGCATCAATTCTATTTCTCTCTAGTTTGTTTTAAGGTAGATTTACCTGTTAAGTTGCCATATTACCTTTTAAGGAGTCATTCTCCTCAAAATTTTAAGTATATCTTAAAGCTTTCAAAATTAAACTGGAATTTTTGTTTGTTCCACTTCTCTCTGATTTCTCCACGATGTATAAATAAGACAAAAAGAAGGGTGGTCTAACCTGCAAAAATAAATTAATTGAGGGCCAGTTATTTCAAATTTGAATAGAGAGCTCAGTGGATTTTGTGCCTTGTTCATTCATTTGTTTTGCCAAGTGTTTTGCCCATGTTTACAAGGGAAAGGTGATGGAGTGGTTGGTTTTCCATTTACTAGAGAGAGATTGATGAGCTTATACATTCGCTTTTAATTAATGAAGCCTTTTGTAATCTTTAAGAAGGGCCAGTCAGCTAAATTACAGTTTTCGGACTGCAGTTTCTCACTTTGTAAACTTGTTTCTGACCTCTTTTCTCACTAGATTCAAAGTTAAGCTAAAAGGGTCTTAAAAGGGCTGGAGGCTGCTGTCCTGGGTACTGAAATCATATCCTCTTCCTATACTCCTTTTCAAGATTGAGATGTTGTCAGAATGAACTGACTTGGTGTTCTTCAGTTATCACAGGCTCTGAGAACCAGTGTGACTCCCTCCAAAATTGTTATGTTTTTAGTTTATTGCTATCTTAATTTGCTTCCAGTTGCTGAGACGAAACACTCTGACCAAATCGAGCCTGGGGAGGAAAGGGTTTAGTTGGTTTCCATCCTCTGGGTCACACAGTTCATCACTAAGGGGCCCAAAGTAGGAACTCAGGGTGGGACCCTGGAGGCAGGAGTTGAATCACAGGCCATGGAGGAATGCCAGTTACTGACTTGCTCCCTTGGCCCATGCTCAGTTTACTTTTTTATACAATTGCAATTTTATACAACCTTCCCAGGGATGACACCACCCACAATGGGCTGGGTCCTCCCTCATCACTCAACAATAAAGAAAATATCCCACACCCATATCCCACAGCCATGGCCACAGTCCAGTCCAATGGAGGCCATTCCCCAACTGAGGTTTCCTGAACCCAATTAGTGTCAAATTGACACTAACAGTGTTCAGAACAATTGCTGGGAGAACTTCTTTAACCAAGACTTTCTTTAATTCCAGCTGGTAATCATTCATGGACCAACAACAAATTATGCAACTTATTTCAAAACAAGAATCATAACTTTATAACATCAGATCCTGTTTTGTTTTGCTTTGAGATGAAATCTTATTCTGTAGTATTCTGATGCCCAGTCTGACTTCAATTTTTTAAAAGTATAAAAACATCTTGTTATTCATAATAATAATAATTATTAGTAGTAATAATAATAAATTATTGTTATATGAAAACAGGCTATTGTTTGCTGTTCATTTAAAGAAGGGGATGCAGTGCTTTCTGGCTAGCTCTCACTGTCAGCCATACATCTCTCTCTGACTTTCTCACACTGTGTGCCTTTACTCCTGCTCTTATAGTTTTTTGTTATTATTGCTACAGGCTTCCACATGACCTTAATAGTAATCACAGATCACAGCCTCTGCAATGTGGTTGAGCTGTCATCTTCATATGTCATGGTTTCTACAGACATAGTGCATCTCACTTTGCTATGCCATCTCAAAACCTCCTGTCTCTATTTCTAATAAGGAAAGAACACGTCTTTTGCAACAATTAAGTGGATGAAGCCCTTTTATGTCAAATTTGCTGTACTACAGTAATCTTGCAACCTCGCCTTGTCTGATATATTTTAAGTTCTTTTACCAAAGGGGTAACAAATATTTACAGCATTAGCAGATGATCAAAACACAATTACTCTAAACTATCAAAAATCACTTCAGTTATTCTCTTTCTAAAATTTGAAACATCTGGCCAGTGCTAAAAGTTCTCTAGAGCAATTATTCACTGCTCAATTCCTTTGAAGTTATATAAGAGCAAATTTATGACACTCATTGTGGGGTATGGAATCAGAGATGGGGGACAGGTCTAGTGGAATGACTCAATTGATAAAGGGTTTCTGCACAAGTCTGATGATGTGAGTTCAATCCCCTAAACCCACACAAAGGTGGAAACAGGGAAATAACCCCTCGTAGTTGTTCTTTGGCTTCCACACAAGTACCATAGTATGTGTGCACCCCCAACACACATAGACTGACACATAATAATAATAATGATAAAATTTTAAAAGAAAGGTAGCACACAGATTTAACTTTTTCTCAGAATGACTTTGAGGCTGGTATCCATTTTGAGTCCCCTTTCTGAAACTACAGTTCCTTACCTACAAAATGTGAAAAATACTGATGGCAGAGTGTGTGTATTAAATGGAAAATAAGGAAAAAATGCTCAGATTGCAGGCTGACATTATTTAATCAAACTTTATTATTAGTGTTTATTCTTTGTACCTTGTTGCCGGGTACAGACTGGCCCAGGTTGTGTTCTTCCCTGTTACCTTGACCATCTTAACAAACCTAACAGGAAAAGTCAAGTGGACAGGATTGAGAAGCTTCTGGCTCAGGATGTTACACTGCCAGGGAGAGCCTAGTTCTTCCATCTTCCTTCTCTTTGCTGGGCTTCCAGCCACTGCTAAAGCCTCCTTATAAGTGAGATGAAGGTGCCGGGGAGTGAGCATGAAAGGCCAGTGTCCAGTGTAAGAAGAAAGAATTACTTCACTCTCCTTACATGAAGTATATACCAAAGAATTAGATCGCTGCATCTAGTGCAGCATGCTGTTTAATAGTCGTAGCACTCTAGCTGCCTGAAGAATCTTCAAAAGCAATTTTATCTCAAAGAGAGAGTTAGTTCATATACCTTTTCCTCCAGTCTTTTCATAAGGGAAACAACTTAATTATGACCTCAAAGGGACCTCAGAGTCCATCTTCCCTTTCAGAGATGGCGCTTCAGATTGAGTGACCAGGTGCTATTGCTGTGGGAGAGCTTTTCTAAGCACAAGGGGAGGCTCATTTGGGAAGTGCTCTTGGGCCTGTCTGCACCTCTTTTGAACGGGTTCTGACAGTGCCCCTGGCTTTTTGCTGCAATTTGTGTCTGAGCGTCAGTGAGCTTGCAGTGCTCTCTCTCTCAGGGCTGTGCTCACTGCAGAACCTCTTACGGACTGCACCACAGGCCTGGCAATTCCACATCCTGAATCACGAAGTGATTTCTAAAATGATTGCCTTCTCCTTAGAAGGGATTAGTTTAGAAGTTGTAGTGCTACAAATTTTAGACTTTGATGACGCATGAATCTTCCAAGCCAGACAAGCATTTAAGGTGTTTCATGTATGATGAAAAAAAAAACCACACAGCATCCTTAGAAAGGAAGCATGAATGAGATGCTGCACACCAATAGATGGAAGGAACAACTGAAACTGCTTTGGTGAATTAGCACTTGCCTCTGTTTTGTCCTCTATGCTACACAGAAAAAGTTCACCCTATGTATATTCCTCACAAACGTAAACCTTAGGAAACATTCTTCTCTGTAGCAATTGGAGTTAAAAGGGCAAGAATGGGATGTGAAGCGAAGGAATTACTGACAGAAACATCTGAGACTCAGTGAGGTCCCTCAGAAATATGAACATCACAGAAGGTTTTAGGTTTTAGAGGTAGAAAAAACCTCTCTAAGTTAGCAACCCAAACCCATGGTCAGCAGGTAACACCATTAAGACATAAAGTGGTGGTACTCAAGGAAATGATTAGAATGAAGATTTTTGCTTTTATTTTATTTTTAAAATATTTTATTCATAATTTGTATGTTTTCTGTGTGTGTGTGTGTGTGTGTGTGTGTGTGTGTGTGAGTGAAAGTATTGCCTGCATACACGTAAGTGCACCCGTGTTGTGCAAAGCCAACAGAGGTCACTGCCTATGGATACTGGGAATTGAACCTGGGCCCTCACAAGAGCAGTCAGTGCTCTTAACCAGTAAGCCATCTCTCCAGCCCTAAAGATTTTTTAAAGCATTTCTAAAGTGTTTATGTGAGTCTTATAATAACTATTGTGACAAGTCATGAGATCATAATATTAAACAAAGTAAACATGATTTCATCTCTCATAGAAATCTAATTATTGGAAAACAAAACCCAACCCAATCGTGCAAATATGCAAAAGGCCCAATTGTGCTAAGTACTTCATGGGAGAGGTAAGTGGACCTATAAAGCATATAATAAAAGAATTCAAAAATCAAAGAAGCTGTGTAGATGAGTGCAATGAGGTCTGAAAACTGACGAAGAAGCAGAATTAAGCATTCACACACACACACACACACGCACACACACCATGGAGTCACCAGGAGAAAGATCTGAATCCTGTTACTATGTAGTCCATAGCTATAGAAGCACGGGAGAGTGCTAAGATGCAGAAGCAAGAACATTTTACAAGATGAGAAATCGCTATTTATGTTACTTTACTTAATCTTCCCAGTATCTCTGGAGATGAAATTCTTTTCTCCAGATTGTAGATATTAAAAACAAGGTTCGGGTATTTTAAATAACCTGAGAAATCATCAGAGTTAGTGAACAGATCTGACTATCCGATCTAAAACACATCGTAGTCCTTCACATAGAAGGTGACCAGGATGCAGTTAAACTAGGGCACTGAACTGAAAGTATAAATGCTAATTTGCAAAGTGTACATTGCTCTATACCAAGCTTCTTGCCAAGACAAAAACGATACATGGTATTCCTTTCTTTGTTAGACTTGTTTTGGAGTCACCATTTTTTCATAACAATTTTTACTTATTTTTTACAATTTTCATACAACACATTTTTATTATATCTGCCTCCACTACCTCCATCCAAATCCCCCAGTAATCCTCTAAGCTGTTTCCTTCTCAACCTCATGTCCTATTTATAATTGTTGTTATTATTATTATTATTATCATCATCATCATCATCATCATCATTACTATCATTATCTTTAAGAATCCAGTTAATGCTGAGTATATGTCCATTGGTATGGGACCATCCATTGGGCATTGGCAATCTAACAATGGCCATATGTCCAAAGAAAACTAACTCTTCTTCCCTCAGCAGCCATCAAACGCCAGTAGTTCCTACAATACAAGTAATGCCTTGGGAACCTCTTCTGTCCATGCTGGAATGTTGATTGATTTGATCTTGTGAGGGTTTTATACAGGCAACTGCAGCTACTGTGAGGTGATGTATTCAGCAGCCATGTCATAGCGGGAGGAAAGCATCTCACAGCTCTCCTTCCTATCCCCTTGCACTCACATTCTTTCTTACCCACTCTTCCTTGATGCTCCCTAGCCTTGGACTGGGGTAGGTTGATACAGATGAACCATCTATAGTTAAGCACCCACATTCATTTATTTTCAGCACTTTGACCAGTTTTGAATCTCAGCATTAACTGCTATGAATGAAACCAAGCCTTTCTGACCAACATTAGGAACAGTACAATCTATGGGCATATATAAATGGATATTTAGAAGGCAGTTTGACAATGAGACCATTTAGCGAATTAACACCAGTAGTCTTCCCCTGGTCTTCATGGCCTTGATCTCCTCAGCCTCAGGCTTTTGACAAGGTTTACAGTAGGACTCATGAAATCCCTCCTGTGAAAGCAGACCAATCAGAAAGTGGTTCATGATCACCATAACCGTCACGCCACTATTGCCGGTGGGTACATCTTGCCTGTCAGGTTGGTATTTGTAGCATGCAGGGTCCAGTACTCAGTAAGACACTTTGACTCATCTCTCCCAGTAGCCTGAATAGTATATTCCAGCATTATGAAAACTAGCCAGCAGAGAGACAGAGAGAGAGAGAGAGAGAGAGAGAGAGAGAGAGTTGTTTAGTCAGTTTGAGTGATTTCTTGATGTCCTGTCGCCATAGTGAATAATATCTTCAGCAGTAGGTCTTAATAGTCATGGTGGGCAAATAAGAACAATGGCAATATCCTGTGCTGCTTTGGTGCTTCAGAGGCCTCCTAATCAATAATTCGCGGGGAGATATCCTGTATCTGGCACTGACATTTTCATTCACTAACCCATTGTCCATTAGAGCAGTGTACCTCTGATCATATTCCTTTTTATATTTAATTATCTTACAAAGTAGGAAATTTCCATATGACTTCCTCAAACAACTTTAGTTTGTCTTTAATAATTTCATGTGCTTCTCTGAAGAGAGTGATAAAGATTAGAAAAGGAAAGGAAATCTTTTTGAAATTTAGAGTAAGAACAATGATCAGACTTGAATAGTTTCTATCCTCTTGTTTAACTTGGGAATAGATAAGACAATTTTTCTAAAGATTCCTTTTAAAATAATGTGGGGTTTCTTTTGACATCAGCTTGCTTGTGCTGTCATGACATGATGTCATGGTTAGGCAGATTAAACAACAGAAAGTGTATTTTCTTATAGTTCTATAGCCTAGAAGTCCAACAGCAGCATTTTAACTAGTTCAGTTTCTGGGGACAAATTTCTTCTTGACTGAAGATGCCCCTCCGTCCTGTGCCCTCACAGGCCTTTCTTAGTGAAGGTGCAGAAAGCATGCTAGAGTATTCCTTCCTCATCTGGGAAGGCCATGAATGTTGCTGGACTCGGACCTCACCCCTTTGGCATCATTTAGCTTAATTACCGCCAAAAGCGTTATTTCCAAATAAGCTCATGCTGAAGTCAGGTTCACATATGAGCTCAGGGGAACACAGCTGAGTGTACATGACTTTGCTTTTCCTTTTCCTCTGCATTTATTCTCCAGGTTGAATTCTCTGTGTAGCCACTACTGATACTTGATTTTTTTTCATTTATTTCTCTTTGATTTTCATTACTAGAGCTTTTTGCATCAGACTGCAATATAAACTTCTGTAGAACACTTCTTGTCTTGCTTGTAGTGATGAATTCAGTGCCTAGAACAGAGTCTAGTACCAACGGGACACCAGGGGACATTTTTGCTGGATGAAGAGAAAAGTAATTCTCTTCTCATCTATTCTGAGAGCTTCTGTGGAAAGAACATTTTCTGAGCACTTCCTAATGGGGCGACTTCTCATCAGTACAAGGAAAACACCCCCTGGTGTTTCAGAGCAGTTCCTGAGAGGAAAGGAACCAGCAGAGTATTTTTGTCCTCAGCTGTTCATACATATTTTTACTTTTCCTCTAGATGTCTACTGCTGCATACCCAGAGAGTAAAGTGTGTCAGTATGATTTCCTAACTCTAATTGCAATCAGGTTGCGATGATGAGTGTCTCTGGGCCCCCACACTCAGAGGATATGCATGCGGCAGGTTGATCAAGTCCTAAACAGAGACGATTTCAATTGCTAGTGAGCCAGCAGTTAAAACCTCTTATTAGCACATTTCATTTGCATGTACGAAGGGGTGTTCTGCCTTGTATTTTTTCTATTCTATATCTTCAATCTTTTGCATATTCAAAAGAGTTAAAATAGTGGTTTCATCCTTTTGTTAGCCAGTTTTTTATAACAGTGATAAAATAACCATGCAAATCAACTTTGTTTTTAAAGTTATTTTGGCACACAGTTTGAAAGGTTTCTGTCCGTGGCCAAGTGGCCTCCCCCTTGCTATGGGATGTGGACAAGGAAGGATATGATAGTGGAGAGAGCAGAGCAGAGCTATGTTCTTTTTTCATGGCTGAACAGAACAGAAAGAGAGAAGGGTGGAGCAGCGAAGGAGAGGAGAAGGTGGAGAGAGAAGGGAAGAAGCTGAGGACAAGGTATTTCAAATGCGTAACTTTCCAGTCATGTACTTTCTAATATCTCATTCAGTTATGGACTCACTAGTGAGTTAATCCACTGATGAAGTTCAGAATCTTTTGGTCCAGTCTCATCAACAGAGCCATCAGCTGGGGACTGGACTTTCAATTCATGAGTCTTTCAGGAGACTAGTCATTTCAAACCATGAAACCATTGAAATATGGGAATGACGGCTCTCTCTGTATGCATCTATTTTTTATCTTTCGTAACATAACAAGTTAAGTCCTCAAATTGGTCATTGAAAACAGCAATTACTTTTAACTTATTAGTCTTAGTCAGTTAATAGCTTATCTTCTGAGCTGGGCTGGGCTCACTCCTGTATCTAAGGTCAGGTGCTTATCTGTTTGGCAACATTGTTCCTTAACAGTGCTGGCTGTTACTCACAGGTTCAGTAGAAACACATCTTGCCTCTCATCATCCAGCAAACTGATCTGGGTTTGTTCTCAGGACAGCTCAGAGTTTCCAGTGAAACAGAGCTACCAAACGAACAAGGTTGCCCAAATCAGCCACTTGGAGCAGCTCTTCCATGCTCCATTAGCCTAAAAGAAGATATAGACCAACTTAATTCAAGAAAGATGGGGAACTAGATAATAGAATTCTCACCCCCAACTTTTGCCTTGTTCTCTTTTTTTAAGACTATCATATAGTATATCAGAGGCTAGGCCTGGAATTCACAATCCTGCTTTTTCTTCACAAGGCCCTGAGATAACAGGTGTATACAGATGGACAGGTTAGACTCTCAACTGATGAAAAGAGCTACAAAGAATTGTGACCATTATAATAATCCACTGCAATACAAGCAAATGAAAAATAAAATACTTTTTTCTTTGCTGATTTAATTCCTTATCCTCTTCATATTTCCACTGAAATTCAAGGAATGGTAGGTTTCACCTCTATGGGTCACATATACATCAAATACCTTAGATTAAGAAAAATGAGTACCAATAACTCTTCTTGATCTCACAGCTAATACAGATTTAAAAGAATGCTGGGTTGTCTCTACACGAGCATATTACCTTAGACTAACACACAGACATATTTTACATCAAGGCAAGTGGAGAGAGTAGCAATGCCAGACACAGTGAATCTGAGGACCCTGGAGTCTCCAGAGTCTGCTCATATGCCTGATTTCTCAAGCAGAGATTTCCAGAGCAATCCTCTGAAATATGCTGGCTCTGCAGCTCTTCCTTTCCCCAAATCCATTTCCATGGTTAAGTGCTGGCTTCCGTGGCTCCATGGAAGTATGTCTGATCACTTCATTTACCCTGCGTCTGATTTTCAAAGTGCTCATATTAGGTTCAAGTTATTGTGGCTACATCTTAGAAACAGGGTAGCAGTGTTTTTCATCTTGCTTACGAATGATAAGAGGGATCAAGTTGTACGTCTTCATAAGCTTTAGGATGCCCAATTTATCACAGAGGCTATGGGCTCTAAGTGTCTGGAAATTCTGAATTGAGCTTATTTTTAAGCTGTTCAATTAAAAGAAAAGAAGAAAAAAAAGTACCCTTTTGCCTTTCCAATTGCAGTTTCTCACACTAATCCATGTTTTGAAACTAATTAAACACGGACAGCATATTTAAAATAAAATTTCTGATCTGTTTGCCCTCCCCTCCCATCTGTAATGTCTTGCAAATGTTCTCTTGCTTAAGGCAAGTTTGAGTTTAAGGAAATAAAGATCTCTTAAATGAATTCATCCTTTGCCTCAGTCCTGTGACTAGGGAATCCTCTTCTCTGCCTTGTGTTTTTCAATCAGAATTAATATTTGGATTTAAAATATTATTGTTATTTCCACCACAATCTTCCAAACTACCAGGTTCCCCAATGGCTGTTTTGATCTATCATTCAAGCATATATACTGTTTAAAATTGAAAGATGTCTTTTCCCTAAATCCCATCAGAAATATTTTATAGAAAAAAAAAACAGCCTTTCCCAGGGCTTTTCCTAAGCTGATTTTAATTGACTGCTCCAGCCCAGGGACAGACCAAAACAGTTGTGATTCCAGCACGGTCTCTGCAGCGGCCCACTAAAGCATTCAAAACACTCCTTGGGAGGGATTAAGGTGAGCTGAGGCAAAGATGATGGAAATTGGAAAGCAGGCACTTCTGTTTGTCATACCTGGCCACGGTGGCATGTCCACTAGAGTTTGTATTCTTTGTGTGTATATCTAAATGTCAAAATAAATTATCCCAGGGAAAACAAGGTACGTTATCAAGGTTGACTGTTTGTGACTTCCTGACTTTTCACAAACTTTCTCTTCCAAAGCTGAATTGATCGTTAGTTCAATTCTGGTGGCAGGTAAAGTAACCTGCACTTGGCTTCTAGCCGCGGGTGCTGATAAGGCACCCTTGCTGAAAGATTCCGCCTACACCGACACAAACAGCTGCTGAAACAGTTTAACTTTTTCAGACACCAATATTCACTTGGCAGTGGGCATTCTTGCAACCACTACCCAGGAGATTTAATTGAAAAGCTTAAAACACATAGAATCAGTAGGGGGAAATCCCCAGGAATTTAAGAATGATGAAAAAGTTTAATCTTTGTCAATGAAAAGTTGTTCTAATTTACTCTTCACACTGTGAGGTATTAGGCTGTGCAGCATTTACAGTAGAAAGCAATCAGAAGCCTTTTTCCCCTTTAGCAATAGCCTTAAAGTGACCTACTTAAAATCATGTATATAGTTTATTTTGAAAGGGTCATCTTACTTTAATTTTATAGATTAACATGCTAGCAATACATAGCTTTTAGCAAATTCAAAACGAATTAATCAAAAGCCAAACAAAACAGAGCTCTACATTTTGATGTAGAATGAATACTGCATAGCCAAGCACTAACTGCAGAGGAAGAGCCTAGAGAGCCGCACTGACCTGGAAATGGAGAGACACTTTCATTGTTCTGCTGTTTCCGATTTGACTCATGCCTCTCATAACTTCTTTTTATTCTTTCTTTAATAAAAGTCTTGTAAATATATTATGGCCCTGAAATTGAAAAAAGAAACTGGTGGTAGCAGGCCATTCAAGGGAGACTATCGCTCCCACAGGTTCTTTTCACATTTGCCACACCTACACCCATATCTTTACTATTGCATACATTGACTGACGCAATGCTTTCCAAGCATTGTGAAAATGTAATGTTCATAGGTCCAAAGAGACAGCAAAACCCCAAATCATAAGGTAAAAGAAACAAAGTCCTAATGTAAGCTTAATCCCAATAGAGGCATCACTTCTAGGAAGTCAAGCCTTAAAGCGTTCGTGGAGTAGAAGCTGCATCAACCTAGTAAGAAAACACAGCAATGCAAGCCAAAGTGGAGGGTGAGTAGTAGACTTCCTGGGATGAAGAAGATAACTGTAACTTCAGTTCCCACCGAGGCTCTTTACTCTGGATCTCTCTTGGTAAGGACCTGTTAATAACTCCAGACAAGCCTGGGCAGTACTGTTAAGATAGATTTTCATCTTCTGAGCATTGGACAAGGAATCAGTTTTCTGAGGTTATTTGGTTGCTTGTTTCTTTTTGAGAATCAGATTTAATTTAATTTCATGTCCTTACAAAAGAAAGGGGTGTTTAATTCTTCGTTCATATGTGTTCACTTCTCTCCACTTCATGCTAAGATTTTTCAGATCTGCACTACCTTATACCATATTCTCTAATCCCCAGAACTAAGAGTTGATTCTTTGAAAGCAGTGGACTTTGCTTTTATCTTCTTACAACCAGTGTCTAACATATACTAGTGTCTGTAGGAAGAGACGTTTGCTGCTTTAGACTGGGTAGACCAGTTGCTCTTAGAGTGGAAAGGACTGTCATAGCTGCTTTTGTTTATTTTATTCCTTTAGCTTTATTTGCCAAGTAAGTGTTGAACTTCTAACACATTCCATGATATGTCTGAGCATGCATGATATGTCTGAGCATGCATGATATGTATGAGACATACATGAACATATCCTTGGTTTCTGAAACTTACAGCCTAGTAGACTAACATATATACAACATATAATTCCACACATGAGATTTATATTAAATGATAAAAATAGAAACACATGGAGTTATTAGAGCTTTGCGCTCAGTGGGCAATAACAGATTCTTTGTAGAGGAGGTGCTCATAAAAATGTGCATCAGTTGGGTGAGTTCCAAGCAGAGGAAGCAGCAGTAGAACCAATGTCTGTGTTGAACAAGAGAGTATAAAAACTAGAGCATGTTGTTGACTTTAGAGACTGGAAGGTTATGAAGTCAGAGAAGTAAATTTGCTGAGATCAAATTATTTTTGACATCAAAAACTACTTTTTAATGGTGAATCACCATTCCAAGAGCATAGTTTCTAAATAGTGTTTTCCCTAACATTAGTGGGATCAGATTTGTATTTTAGGATCATTTTCACTACCAAAGTGTGGTTTAAATGTGAAATGTCCCCTATTGCTCACATTTCTGGACACTGGTCCTCAGCTGATGTCACTGTTTGGGAAGGGTTCTGAATCCTTTAGAAAGCGGAGCCTTGATGGAGGATGTATATTACTGGGAGTCGGGGAGGCTTTGAGATTTTATGGCCTGGACTCACTGCCTCTTCTCTCTCTGACGCCTGACTCTCAATGCAATGTGACAGGTTGGCCTCATGGCCTTGCCCCATGCCTTCCCTGTGGTGATGGACTATATCCATTCTGGAACTGTAAGCCCAAATATAACCTTTTCCTGTTAACCTGCTTTTTCTCGGAGTATTTTATCACAGCAGATGAAAAGTAACAAGACACCTCCCATCAAAAAGTAGCTCATTATCAAAACACTTCTATTATCACAAATAAGCCATTGGCCCTCCTTTAGGTGGGGCCTAGCTTTAGCTGCTTTGCTTGTTATGTCCCATATAATATTCCTACCTGCCTGTCTTGACATCTGTAATGCATAACACCTACCAATTGTTGTGCTAACCCTCTCATATGGTACAAAGAATTCTTGATTCTTTCAGTTCTTCTGTGCCTTGCCAGTGACCAGTGACCTCGTATCATGTATATCTTGCACATACTGAAAGAGAAGGAACCATGATGTACGGATATAATTTTCTACAAGAAGAAAGCCTAGGTGCTACAAATTACATATTCCTTTAAAAAAGGAGCTTAGTAAATAGTGGCAAAGAAATGCAGAATGTTATTGATTTTTAAAAGCAGAAGCATATATATATATATATATATATATGCACATAAACAGAATAATTGGCTAAGGTCTGTTTGCAGCCTTTCCTTAAACCAGGTAGCTAGCTTATCGCTTTTGCACTGTCTCCCCCAATCCCACTTCCAAGCCCCTGATGACATTCACCCCTGCCTTGCTGTAGGAAGAGCACCTCATTATTGAGGTTGCTATGTGACTAGCAGGGTGAAGGAGTTATCTGTGTGCTTAATGCTTATTGTGTTTCAGTAGTCGTGAGCCCTTGTTTCTGGTAGGATAAGCTTATGCTAATGATATCTATTTTTCTTCAGAGGGTCACACTGAAGTTTCTACACTGTGTACTGAGGGAAATAAGAGATTTAATTTCTTTCAGAAATCTGATTGGAAAATTTTAGAGTTCAGACAACAATGTTAAACTTTTAATTGTAGAATTATAATTAGATTGTTATTAAATATAATAAAATAGCATGGTGTTGGTTTGGGTGTATCTAGATAACTTCTAATTACTTCCGAAGTGGATTTTCTGTGATTAGTGTGCATTATGTCTGTATCTAGACAGAGACCAGCAAGGGTGTGTTATGCTTCCGTTAGGCCTTAACCTGAGTGAGAGACTACTCTTGTTCCTTCTTCAAAATGTCACAGTTGCCCGTTAGGGCTTCACTAAATAGGAAAGAGGGGTTACAGAACCCTTCTCAGTGTGAGTTCATCACAAATGTTGCAGATGAAAGACATGAAGATGGAATAGTAGTAACGTGAAGCTGGTTAAATGTTTTAGGACATTCAAAAAAAAAATCAATACCCCCATTAGCCCACATATGGAACCCCTCCATAGGTTATGAAATGCACAGCTCTGTAATGTTGTCAGAAGAACAGCTTTTCCTAAGGTAAGATACATAAAATGAAACACTGATACTCTCTATCAAACATTTCTTCATGAGAGATGCACACAGAGAGAGTTCATTGATTGATTTATTTTTTTACCAAATTTAAAGGATGTGCTCAAGATGACCTTATTATGTAAGTTATAACACACTGAATTCACTTGGAGCTTCTGTTGTGGTAGTGGGAGAAGAAACTTATGAGGCAAACTACTTTTTATTTCCTATAACCTGCTAAAATATGCGCCAGAGCACAGATATATTCATTTGATAATAGCATTCTTGGCAGCAGCTTATCTAGCTAACAATTCAATTAACTTACTCTTCCTCCCCTGGCAATTTGCATATCTTGCAGTCATTTTTTTTTCCTTAAATAAGTCACATCCATTATACCAAATTTTATTAAAGTAATTTCTGTCCTTGGGAGTTATTATTTTAGGCTAACTATAAATAATATTTAGCTATTGGACCTTTTCAAAAAACTCCTTGATCAAATCATATTTACTGAGTGCCTTCCATGTGTCAGGTCCTCTACCGATTATCAGATCCAGAATAGATAGAAAATGGGAAATTCTGAATTTGCGAAAATGTGACGGTTGATATAACAACGTTCTTCCCTGAAGCATGTAGCTTCATTGCAAGTTTCTAAAAAATGACTGGATAGATTTCCAAAATTCTGCATGGTTATCAGCGATTGAATTTAGAAATGTGTGGCTTCTGGGAAAGAGAGATTCCAGATTGCCCCGATCATGGCTGGTAGTCCTGGCTTTCTCAGGACTAGATCTCCCAACACTGCTGTTCCTGGCTGAGAGTAACAATAGGAGCTCTAATGGCGAGGGATTATTTAAGTAAAGTAGTACCACACTGCATTCTCAGACTAGAAATAGGCATTTAAAATGACATTTTCAGGAACAGAAAGATTTCCTGCATACTGAAAAAGTGCTACAGTATGTCTGAGATTAATATTTAGCTGGAAAATATTAAGAATTTTGGCACAGGTGACAGCTGAAGGATACTGATGCTGAATGAGCACTTACTATGTGCTAACCGCAGCATTAAATAAAGTCTGCAAATGACTTAAATCTCACAAATGACCCTAAGATGTCTGCAGGCTTAAAGCGAGTGACTCTTCAGTCGTAGTCTGCCTCTCCCTGATGCCCATCTTCCTCATTATCAGAACAAAGAAACCTTTGCTTCTTGTCAGAGATTGCCACTAATGCTCTTGGTAATGACCAGGAATTCCCACCCCCCCCCCCCGCCCCTACAGAAGTATCTACAGCTCTGTGACAAGCAAATGTGTCCTTTCATTCTGGAGGAAAATGCACTGTATAAATTGCTTCTTACATTCCTATCTGTTAGGCAGGAGAGTTTCAGAGCTACCTAAGAATTTCTTATACATGCAGATCCCAGACTCTGCTGCATGCTGGGATGGGGTAAGAAGTCAGAGATGAAGAGCAGGCACTTGGGGTCTGAATATCAGGTTCCGAATCCTATTCTATGACAGGCTCAATCTGTCATCATGAGAAAATTTTCTAACATCACTTGGCATCGTTTATACCTATCATAAAGTAGAAATGTTGACACTACTTAACACTTAAAGATATGGTAAAAACTGAAGCCGTCATGCATGTAAAGTAAAGCAGTCTAATGTCTAGAGCATGATAAGGCCTCAAAACTCAGCAACTATTCTTATGACCTCACATCATAAAATTTTCACAATCAATAAAAAAGATATCATTCTAGTCTACCCAGATGAGACTGGGGGCTTTTTTGGTTTGGAAGTATTCTTGTGCTTTCTAATGTTTGACTTTATTTCCACACTGAATGCTCTATTTCTATGGTATTCATATATGGCACATTGTAGGTTTTGTTCACAACCAGAAAACATGGACCGGAGACATGCTTGGCTTTCGTCAGTGTTTGTTCTCTAAAGCAGAGTAAGAGGGCAGGAGAAGCCAGAGCCAGCTGGGACACTGAACATCTGTCTAGCATTTTTAAAGATAGAATGGCTTTGAAATTCTTTACTAGGAAGGTAGCTTGGGATAAAGGCAGGCAACTCAGTGTCATCCAGATGATTTTGCTAGAAGGAGGTCAGGTGAACTGAGTAGAACACACCTGACGTCCAAGCTTCATCATTCTGCAGCTATTTTCCCTTAATGGAGAGAGAGAGAGAGAGAGAGAGAGGAGAGAGAGAGAGAGAGAGAGAGAGAGAGAGAGAGAGAGAGAGAGATACCTTCTTACCCCTAAAGCACTATTTAGGAAGTACTGTTTTTCCCTATTTTAGACAAGAACGATGATTTTTGGATTAGTTATCTCTTTTCTAAATCTGGTTAATGACAGAACCAGGATTTGAACTGTAAAATCTGTTGCCTGGCTGAGCACGATGGTGTACAACTTTGATCCCTGAACTCTAGAAGCAAAACCAGGTATATTTCTGTCAGATCAAGTCTATCCTGGGTCTGTACAACAAGTTCCAGACCAGCTGGTGCTACAGGGAAACCCTGTTTCCCAAAGACCCCAAACCAAACAACAAAGGATCTGTTTCCTTCAGTTCTTTATTGGTCATCCAAGGAGGATACTCTTACTGAGTAGTATGATGATCAAGTCTCCTCTACTGACAATGCAGCACATTATTGAAGGCTAGTGGTTATATCAAAAGGTTGGAAAGTGAACCACTGAGATACTGTTTTGTATAGGAGTCAATCAAGAAGTACATAAAACTCCGAGTGCACTTGGAACACAGCTGACAAAGTGGGGAGGGAGGAGGTAGAGGTAGAGGCCTGTCCTCAGTACTGCACAGAGCTGTGTTTGAGTACTGTCACATCTGGGGATCAAGTTCATGGCCACTTCAAGAACAGGACTAGATTCTAAATGTGTGATGCTTTTAAATCCTTTGTAAGTAAATAAAGAAAATAAAGAGTTTAATAAGGATGATTCTGATACCAACAGAGATTACTTATTAGAAACCAGACGGCAACTTCTGCAAGACAGCAAATATGCTAGGCGTGCTGTGTGCAGCCGCTGCCTTTCCTGCCCTTGCACTTCAGAAGTCTCCAGTTTTCTATTAATTAATAGCTCAGCATATTATACTCTAATGTCAAAGAAGGTCTAGGAAGATATGCACCAACAAAGGAAGATGACAGCACAATCATTATTAGCTAATTAAAAATGGATATCAATTTCAATGTGATACACAATGTGCAATTACTCTTGTATACGAATTTGTGAGCACATATATCCTCTTAACTAATCCTTGTCCCTTCCTCGCTTTAACATGATGCTAGGTCAATTTCAGATTTTGTAATTATTGTAGTTAACACTATCAGGAAAAAGTGATCACCACTGGCTGATGAATATATCTGATGGCCTTCTCAAGATTACACATGTATTCAACTTGATTTGTATGTCCTAAAGTTGGCATCATTATCCACAGCTAAGAAGATTTTGCAATGTTTAGCTACTTACTCCTTGCCAGTCAACATGTTTGTGGCATTTTATTTACTCTTCTCATAGCCAAATCTATCCTTGAACTATAAAGTGAAGGGTATTCCAGAGTTTATAATTCTTGGCTTTCCTTCTGGAATGTGCAGGGGCGTCTTAGAACAGGGTTGTGTCTGTAATAGGCAACCTGTTTTGAGGAGCTTTTAACACTATTTTTCTTGTCATCTGACCACTCACCAAGAGTTTTCATACAAAGAGTCTTATTGAGATCAGTCCTGGCTCTACCTAGGGGCACAGCAACAAGAAGTCTAATCCCTTGTTAGAACAACCAACTTGAGCTAGGCATGGTGGTGCAGGCCTTATAATCCCAGCACTCAGGAGGCAGAAGCAGGCAAATCTCTGTGAGATCAAACATAGTGTGTTCTAGGCTCCTTGGGTCTACAGGGAGACTCTGTCAAAAATAAAGTGAAATAAGATAAAAATGACCACCTATGGTCTACAAGAGCCGAAAGAAGGCTGAGCCCATAGGCAGGGATCATAGATTCTGAAGGGTCTTCCTGTATAAGCGCTCAGACTACTTGCCAGCAGGGATATCAACTATTCCAAAATTTGTGCCTTGTTTGGAAATCTAGATATTGGATGTGATATTTATCCATTCAAGAAGATCATAGAAAGTAATCCTACTGTTTGGAAATGCCTTGAAAGCTTGGCCCAGTTTTAAATTTAGTCACAAAAGAAACAAGGAAGGAGGAAGTGTCAATAGTAAAGACTGTTGTTAAGACAGAGATAATGTGAATCACAAAACTGATGTGGAAGGAAAATTTGAACCCACAGACATAGGACTCAATATAAGTAATACTCAGAGTATGGCTCTAAGTCCTCTGGCTGAGGGATGGTAAGACAGAAAAATAACACAGAGAAAGAGAAGACTAAGCATCAGAAAGCCAGAATGAGAAGAAGGGATCTAGGGGGCAAGAGAGAGCAGGTGGGCGATGGAACAGGAAAGAATCAGAGACCTGTGTTCAACTGGGATAGCTTTCATTTTAAAGTTTTAAAAAATCAAATAATACAACTCAGACTAGAGAAAGTAAATGAAAGCCGCCGTGAAAGCATAGTTCAAAGATTTCAAAAGCTTTATTATTGGTCCATTTGTCCACTGCCATTTTCAAAATGTCTCATTGTAAATGTTATGTCCACAGTGTATCCAGAGATCCTATAGCCATATCTCTGTAAGAATGAAAACTCCCATTACAATGTGACTCATTTCCACCATGAGATGGCCTGGGAGGCTTTGTTCTGAAGCACACAATCAATAGCCAGATTTTGAAGATTGATACCTTGTAGTGTCATTGACGGTTTTCTGCTGAGATAGGGCACAGACTGGCCATCAGACTTGTGCTGACAGGACTTATGGTTCCAGCACCATTTGCAATGAAGCTTTTGGAATTCAGCACTTGCAGGTGACAGCCTGATGCTTCTTCAGTCTTTCTAAGGTTTCAGAAGGAGAACAGGTAGTTTTTCACCTGCCTTAGGACTTCAAAATCCGAGGTGGATCGGCAGTATCCACTTGCTTCTAGCAGTAATGAAATTATTAAAGCAGAGGTTGAGAGCATGATAGTCAGTGCAGGGCATAAAGATCAGATCTAATTAAGAAGGTCTGTGTGATCAAGAAGCCCTTTGTGTTGTCAGAAACTACCTTAGTTGATGCTTGACTCCTGTCAACTTCTGTCTGCATGGGTATAAATAAATTCAGCACTCGAGTGTTTTCACTGTAGGATTCAGTCTTTGTCTTCGCACTTGCTGCTTTTGTATGACATGAAAAGTCCACTTTCAAGAACAATGTATTGCTGCCAAGAGAATCTGTTCGGTGCCTCGCTATCATTTTCATTCATTACTTCATTTCGTCTTTACAAGGCCTCTCGAAATCAGAGTTTACATTCCCATCATAAAGAAGAAGAGACTGATAATCCACCCCATTAAGTAATACATCAAGGCCATACAGCATGAAGAAGCAGAGCTGAGATTTAAAATTGCTGTCTCTATATAACTCATTCTCTGTCTAGAATTCCACAAAATCTATCTAGTTTTTTTATATGAGAAACTACTTTTCACAGAAACTCTATACCTTTGTTTTTCTAAAATCTAAACTTTACAGTTGGGCTTACAGAAACATTACCTATTGCACACTACCTTGAAAGTCACAGCCACTCTTTGTTTCCTTTTTCAGGATTTTCTGATGATTCACTAAAGGTACTAAAGGTGCTTCCTTGCATACAAGTTCTGTATCACCTGGACAGAAAGGAAACGCAGATGAAAGAATTCCTTTACAGCAGGGAGTCTTGGCCAGAGCTCATTTTACTCCGTCTCCCCTCTGGGGACCTTTGGTGATGCTTGGAGTCATTTTTGGCTGTCACAACTAGAATAAACTGCTGAATCCAGGGGCTAGAAGCCAGGAATGCTGTTAAATATCCCATGATGCTCTCTCTAAACAGCCCCTGCAGCAAAGAACTATGGAGCCCCAACTTGGGAAGGAAGTTTTAAACCCAGATACATGAAAAATGCAACTTGTATTCTATTCCCATCTGCACTTCCTGCCACATGCATTGTGTTCCACTGCTGCCTCTGAGCTCTGATGACTTTCCATCAAAGATGTCTGTAAGGTTCAGGTCCGCTAGACATAACAGAAATCAATCAAAGATGGGAATTGACTGAACCGGGTTTATTGGGCATTGAACTGACTCCCAGTCGGGAAAGGGAAATCAGCTGGGACTAGTTTTCTCCTGGGAGTGGAGAAGGAACTAGCCCGTCCTTAGCTGGTCAGGTGGGCTTTTTACAGGGAAACGGTCCCCTCTTGACATCCGTTTGATGTTTAAACCAGGAAGGAATCTCCTCTTTCGCAGTTCTTTATTCCTTGAGTCCGAAACTTTATCTGTTAAGGAAGCCCTGCGTCCTTTGTGAATTTGGGGTCTGGAGTCTTATCTGAGCTATTTGCAAGGCTTGGATCTCTGAGAGGTTGTAAAAGTCGGTCTTTCCTCATTCATCTTTTTGGAAACTCTGGCTCCAGATTTCTTCCCATCTTCCTGAGTCTGAAACTGTTGGGAGTTTCAGTCACACCTTACAGTGTCTCCTGCCCTCCTGATAGTTTCATGTCATCAAAGTGCATATATTTGTTAACAGTATTTTTTCTTGATTTATTAAAATTTAAGTGTCTAAACTTTACATTTTCCATCATTAATTCTATAACACATAATTCAACAAAAATCCTATGTTTCATGATCTGTGACCAATTTAAGGGATTCAGTGGTAGCAGTTACAGATAGGACCTTACTACTGCATAGATAGATGCTCATGAGTGAAGAGGATCAGTAATAAAAGAACCCAATTCATAGTCATATAGTGATTCTTGCTTTGAAGCTAGGTAGGATGATCTTATAGAAACAGGGCAGAAAGGAGTCCTTACTGAGAAGGCAACATTTGAACTAAAATACTAAGGACAAGAATAAAATACTTACAAATGAAGGAGCAGGTCAACAAGATGGTGCAGCTCCGGCTACCATGCCTCGCAACCTGAGCTTCATTCCTTGAACCCACATGTATGTACTGTGTACTGTGCACATGCAACCACACATACACACACACAGTAAATAAAAAATAAATAATAAATAAATAAATAAGCAGATGTAAAAAAGAGAGACAGTGCCATGAATCTAAGCCATTGGGACAAAAAAGATTCAATCTCTAAGCAGAAATTAGCTTATAATGTTTAAAAACCAGAAGGAAAAGGAGTGAGGTTTGTAGTGAACAAATGGGAAACTTGGAGAAGAGATTAGAAAAACTATACAGATCACATCAGGTAAGGACTCTTGGGTCAGCGTATAAAGTTAGACATTCTTAGTATTATAATGAAAGGCTACTTGAGGGCTTAAAGCTGGGACATGAGAACTGATGACAGGGTTTGAAAGCTACTTTGCCTTTAGAGAATGGCCCAGGGGGAGCACTACAGAAATCAGGGAGGCAGACAGAAAGCTCCTGAACTCAAGAAAGATGTTGATGCCTTGGGCCATGGTGTATCAGTGAAAATGAACAACTGTGCTCTTACAGGAATTGTTTTGCAGGTAGAACTGAGCCTTGATGGTGTTGATGGAATAAACAGGTCTTACTGCAAAGGAATAAAAGAGATCTTTATTCTGGAGCAAATTATGAGTGACCATGGCCCAGAAAACACAGATTAAGATCTCCTGAAATACCATGCTCAAATGAGTTATCAATTTCTTGAAACTTTTAATAATAACGGAACAAAAAAAATTAAAAATCAGCACACTTTTCAAATAATAGGTGAATGCATTTGGTAGGTGGGTAATAGGAAACTGTGGAGAGTTCTGCTTTAGGCTTCAGATGCTATATAATGGGAAGGTATAAAGGAAGATAAATATCAGAAGTGTTACCCAGATTTTTTCACTTCAACCACTGAATTGAGGGTGATAATAATTACTGAGATGTAGCAGATGGACAGCAAAGCAGATCAGAAGGAAATAACCTATGCTCAAAAATGAACTGATACCTTTGATGTGATATCTTGACTGAATATGTCAAGAATGCTGGGGCAGTCATGACATCATGGAGAAGCTCAGAGACAGATGTAAATTCAGAATTATCTTCATGAAAATAACACTTAAACCTTGGAACTGAACATGATCACCTATGGAGCATGTATTGGTAGAAAAGAAATAAGTTGAAGGAAACCCTTGGCAATTCAGTGTCCAACAGCAAACATTTGCCATGGGTGAAAATGAATGCACAAACCAATAAACAGAGTTGAGGAGTTATGTATGGCAAAGGTATGGAAAATTATTTTTGGTTACTTAGTGTGTTCCAGATCAAATAAGATGTATGTGGATGTATGCTTTGCTAGAAATTTATAAAGTAGTATTGTCAAATAAATATAAGGCAGAATCGTGTTGTTTTATTTTTAATATTTTATTACTTTTATTTTATGTGTTTGAGTGTATTGTAGGTGCACCCTTGTCTTGTAATTCCCACAGAGGTCAGAAGAGAGCGAGAGATCCCCATTAACTGGAGTTGCGGTTGGGTGTTAGCCATTATGTGGGTGCTGGGAATCGAACCCAGGTCCTCTGCAAGAGTAGTCAGTGCTCTTAACCGCTGAGTCATCTCTCCAGCCCCTCGTGTATTTTGTTTGTTTGTTTGTTTGTTGTTGTTTTAATGAGTTCCTTTAGAGTAACTGAAAAGAGAGTGTGGGAACCCTGAAATACAAAACAAATATCCCATAGTGCCTCTGGACAGGAAAAATACGGGTCAATCCAGTCGTTCCTGGGGTTCTGTGACGTGTAATCGTTGCCTTTTACTATCACATTCTTACATTTACTATGAGCTTCAAAAACCACAATGTTCTTATCTGCCAAACTATGGATTGTGCTCAATAAGCCATACTTACATTTCAATGTCACTTTCTAATTGCCTGCATTAAATTTAATATTCCTAGGTAATTGATGTCCTGTTATGAAACATATTAGTAAACTTTAGTTTCTTGTCACCTAAACATTTTACAAAAGTGCCTTCATCTAAGCTTTAATATCCATATCATTACCAGGAGGACAGAGGACCTGAAGGAACATCTTCCTTTCACCAGGAGTCTTCTTCAGCTTAGCTCTCTTTTTTTTTTGTACCATCAGTTACGCAACCACCGTTTTATAAAAGAATTGAACATGTGGTTTCATTCTTTACTTCCGTTTTCAAAACTGCTATTTAACTAAATGATGTTCCTGTTCTCCCTAAGACTGACCTAGTAGACCATTCCAGATAATTTGCTTCAAAATAGAACAGGGTCAGTATGGTGTGACATCATGTCATCATTATGCAACGCAAAGCTGCTTGAAGCATCACCGTGCTTTTCTAATGGCTCACAGAGCTCTTGGCTCTTTTAAAAATACACATAAAGGGACTGGAGAGATGGCTCAGTGGTTAAGAGCACCAACTTTTCTTACAGAGGACCCGGGTTCAGGTCCTAGCACCCACATGGCTGCTAACAACGTCCCTAACTCCAGTTCCAGGGGATCCAATGCCCTCTTCTGACCTCCATGGGCATTGCATGGCACAGGCACACCTGCCTACATGTTAGTAATACACTTGTACACATGAAATAAATAAATAAATAATGTGTTTTTTTAAATACCCATGGAAATATTGACATTCTCAGAGGCTCTCTTAATGAGGATGCTGTTCCCACTCGTCCTTACTTTCTCTGCTCTTCCCATTAGTCACACATCACTCCGAACAAGGCTGTGATCCTCTCACTTCCAATCAGTTGCTTGCCTGCTTGTGGTTCCATCTTGGAGGGAATGCCGCTTCCTGAGTAGTTACTTCTGCCGGGCCTCTTACGGGTCAGTGCTCACCTCTCT
Organism: Eospalax fontanierii; assembly: GCA_035773235.1. Classification (NCBI taxonomy): domain Eukaryota; kingdom Metazoa; phylum Chordata; class Mammalia; order Rodentia; family Spalacidae; genus Eospalax; species Eospalax fontanierii. The sequence goes on along the minus strand of CM069541.1, from coordinate 21,289,496 downwards.
CTCACCAGCTTGACTATCCTTCTCATGAGCACAGATGAGATATGCAAAGAAGGAGTAAAGAACTGTGTATTTTATCAGTAAGTTGCCATCATCTTTTTTAGGTACAAGTCATATTTGTTTTATCTGTTAATCATTTAGTGTCAGAAAATTGATTGCTTTAACCACGAATTAACCATGTCATGTTAAGGCTCATTTCTTCCTCACCACCCCTCTGTGTCATCCTTTCTGTCCCCCTCTCTCAACCTGATCAAATAATTAAGTCTTTTCAGTATCTCAGATAAAATTGGAATGGTTTTTATATTTCCTCTACTCAAATTAGAAAACATTTTAATAAAAATATTCTTCCACAATGGTAATTAAATAGCATACTTGTGATTGTCTTTTTATCCTATGAGTTTTTGCTTTATTTTATCTCTCTGAAAAATTAAAGAACTGGCTTTGATAGACTTAAATAGATAAGAACATGGGTCCCAGACATGGAAAACCTTCATTCATATTTTAAGTGAATAAATAAATCTATGAGTGAATAAACAAAGGTAGCAGAATGCAGTTGATAAGCAAAGCACAAGTTTGTAAGACAGTCACTCCTCATCCTTTACTACAGAACAGCATGCAAAATGGGGCACATTTTAGTGATCATCACTGAGCAAATGGAAATATATTATATATATATATATATTGCCATCATTTAATTGAAATTTACTCAGCTCATTTTCTTACCAACATTCTGAGGTATTAAGTATGGGTGGAACTTTATTCACTCTACAAACTAGCAGAAGTATGTACCATTTAGTGGGAATACACCTTGGTACTCTATTGGCAGTATTCCAGAAATTTCAGACCTTTATTTTTAGTGCTTATGTTTACATTGTCAAAATGATGTTTTTCATAGAATTACTTTATAGTTTTACACAGGGCAGAAATTTCTGAGCCATGCATTAAAACTTCATTAATCTACATCACAAATACTCATGAGAAGTGTTCTTACGTGCTGTGACTATACATTCATATTTCCAGCCTCATCTTAGTACCTTTAGTAGGAAACAAAGCAATGAAAGAGCAGGTCTTAAGTTTTCAAAGACAAATATCTGAGTTTTTCCCTTAAATGCAAGCAGAGAAGATGAAGAAGAGTCACCTACAAAACATAGGCAGGGGTTTGACATGTAACTTTTGAACAATAATTTGTAGAAACCAGAAAACAGTGGAATGGATCTATAATGGCTGCAAAGAGAGCCGCCAGTCTAACCTTTTAAACTCAATGAAACTCTTTCAAAATGCATGTTTAAATAAGTTCAATTATAGTAAAGTATTGAAACAAGGTTTACCAACAGAAGGTCTTCACTTGAAAAAAATATTCATAAATGGTTGTTGCCAGAAAAATCCAAGAGAAACTGGAAGCAAGCAAAGGAAATAACAAGATTCTGCCTTATTTAAGAATGTCTTCCCTTTCCATGGCACAAGGATTTTTGAGTTTTTATTTATTCCTCTTAATATCCCACTATGATGAGACCTCTTTCTCTTCATGTCTACAATGAAAATGCTTTTGTTTGTGTAGATTCATTTCTGCTTTGACACTCACAGTGTTTTTCTTTGAAACACTGTTGCCCAAAACACATTTTCCTTGAAGAATACCTCACTCTACCATTTCGTTTCTTAAAGCTAATTTGTCCATTTGTCATTGAGTAAGCAAAGACCTGGGGATCTTGTTCTTTATTTGGAAGAACAGAAAGTAAAGTGAAACTTTGTCTGAGATACTTACCAAAGTTCTAAGAGAAACTGTATTCATCTGTAAGATTTCTAACGTGAGATGACTTCTAAATGTCGTCCCACATGGAATATGTAAGTTGTTGAAAGACCGGAGTAGGAAAGACGTTATAGAAAGAGCGGGAGTACAATCCAAGTCTCCCACGCCCACCTGGATGGAGGACTGGGGCTGTCTGCCCCGGATTTTCTATAGTCACTGAAGAGGGGCTTCCTGAGGCTCCCAGAGAGCTGGATGTCTACTTCTCAGAGGTGTGTGCCCAGCATGGACTGAGGCTGACTCTTCATGAGACTGGCTGAACACCGGCCTGCAAGAAAGCTTCGGGGACTGATCCAACTTGGAAGAATTTGTTCTGAGTCTTTTCTGGATGATATCTGGGTGTGAGGTGCAGCATTGAGAGAACTGGAGTCCTGCCCAAGGGGCATATGGAAAGGCTAATTCAGCTCATCAGAAAAGAACCGAAGACAGGACTTAATGCCTGGGAGCCCTAAACAAAGATCGAACTATATTCATGACTTTATTCCCAGACTGCAGGAGGTAGAGGCAGGCAGATCTCTGTGACTTTGCAGCCAGTCTGGTTCATATAGTTCCAGATCAGTTGGGGTTACATAGTGAGACCTTGTCTCAAATACAAAACAAAACAAAGAAACAAAAGAAACAGATGCACATGAATCCAGATAATTACTAAGGAACATAAAAATAAACATGCCAGTTTTTAAAAATTTGTTAATTAACTTTTCTTTTCTGTATATGAGTATTATATCTGCATTACGTAAGTGCACCCATGTAGTAATGCAATGGCCACTGACGTCAGAAGAGGGTGCTGAATCCCCTGGAACTGGAGTTAAGGACGGTTGTTGGCTGTCATGTGGGTGCTGGAATCTGAACCCAGATACTCTGCAATAGCAGCAAGTGCTCGTGAGTGATGAGCAATCTCTGTAGGCCCCAATATGCCTAATTTTTAAGACAAGAAATGTAAAATAGAAAAGAAGAGTTAAAGTAAAATATCCACAACTATATAAAGCCAGGAGGGAATCAGAATCAAAGTGAGCTAATGTTTTCTTGTTCAGAAGTTGGTCTAAGATACTAACTTTGATCAAAAAAAGATGCTAACTTTAGGGACTAGAGAGATAACTCAGTAGTTGGGAGTATTGCTGCTCTTCCAGAAGATCCACATTCAGTTCCCAACACTCGAGTCACATGGCTCACTCCCACTTGTAGCTTCAGCTTCAGGAGGCTCAGCCCCCTTCTAGTCTCGGCAGGCATCTGCACACACATGATGAAAATAATAAACATGAATCATTTTTAAAAGGCATTATCTTTACATTGTATGTAAGTATACATGTTTAAACTTTAAGGTATCAATTAACTGAATGGAGCAGCATGTGTAAGTAAGAAACCAAAAGACAGAAGGGAAGAAGAAACAAAATGTTTAGACAATCACTTTTCAGTTAATATTACAGTATGATTCTAAGATGTATATAAGAACAAGGGATTGATAAGAGCTAATTTTCCTAAAACTGAATTTAGGAAGTCAAATTGTAACATTATATATAGCATCAAAAGACTTATTTACTTATTATTTTTAATATTGTTATTATCCTCCTTTTGTTCCTTGGTTTGAGACAGGATCTCATGTATCTCAAGCCAGTCTCGAATACTCTCTTTGTAGCTGTAGATGACTTTGAACACCAGATCTTACTGCCTACATCTCCCAAGTGTTGTGACTACGGGAACACACCGGTATATTCAATTCAAATATTCGGTTTTCAAAAATAATGGTTATTCATGAAGAAATAGAACAGACTCTAGAATAATATAACTATCATAATATTCAGATGACTAGAATGATTGAGGCATTTAATATGTATTAATGATCTATATGGACAAATGAATATTTGTTTCAAAATACCATGTTAACACAAACTAATAAATTAGGATGGAAAAGTGGACAAATCTGACTACGTTAAAGGTGTGTTCCCCAGAGATAAAAAGATGAAAAGAGCAGTAAGATGACAGAGACATTTGCAGTATAATCTTTGGATATAAAACCAAAAGGGAACTGGATTTTATGATATATAAAGTCCTTGTTCAGCCCAATCAGAAAAATTAAGCTACCTCAAACAAAAAGGCAGGGCTGGAGAGAGCACTGGCTCCTCTTCTAGAGCACCCATGTGGCTGCTGGCAACCATCTGTAACTCCAGCTCCAAGGCATCTGACAACCGCTTCTGGCCACTCCAGGCATTGTATGCACGTGGTGTACTCACATATGTGCAGGCAAAACGCTCGTACCCATAAAAATTTAGTAAATAAATAAATAAATAAATAAAAATTTAAAAGCCGAGCAAAATTACAAAGCAAGCATTCCATAGAAGAGTAAACTCAACAACACAATAAGCTCATTAAAGCAGGTTTTAGGCTCATTTTTAATCCATGAAATACAACTATTCTGTTTTATTTTTATTGATTATTAAATAATAAAGCTATAACTATAAATATTATCAGGCTATTATATAGTGTTTTTACACATATATACATTGGGTAATGTTGAAATTAGAATAAACATCTATTTCTATGAGTTTTTCTCCTTCAAAACAAAACTACCTTTAAAAAATTTATTTATTTATTTTTATTTTATGTATAAGAGTGTTTTGATGGCATGTATGTAAGTGCATTCATATCATTCAATGTCCACAGAGACCGGAAGAGAGCATCAGATCCCCTGGAACTGCCATTAAGAACTATTGTTAGTCACCATATGAGAGATGGGAACTGCACCTGAGTCCTCTGCAAGAGCAGCCAGTCCTCTTCATGCTAAACCATCTCTCCAGCCTCCTTTTTCTAACTTTTTGAAATGTTATCTATAGTCATCCCACTGTGAAATAGCACACCAGAAATGCTTGCTTTTCTCTAGTGTAACATGGCATTTCCCTATCCTTCCCACCCTAGTCTTCTCAGCTTTTGGTAACCCCTTACTGCTCTTAAAGCTTGTGAGGTCAGCATTTTCATGTCAGTATGGTTAAGTGCTCCTTGTCTATCTATTCCGTGCTTACTTCACTTAGCACGATGACTTCCAGTTACGAATGACTGGAGTCCTGAATAGTATCTATTATGTATATGCACTGCATCTTCTTTACTCATTCACCATCTGATAGAGGAGCAAAAATTAATCTCAGAATGTAACATTGTTTTATTCCTACTATTAAATTATTAGTAATTATTGGTTTTTGAAACTGCGGTTGCTCCATAGCCCAAGCTGATCTCAAATTTATGATCTTGTTTCGCTTAGGCTTCTGAATGCTAAGATTATAGGCCTATAGCAGAACATCAAGTACTATATTAGAAAAAAATGTAAGTAGAGATTAACAGAGGATGGTGAAGGTGTGGAGAAAGAATGTTTACATGTTTCTGGTGTGTGTGTAAATTATCCAGTATAGTTACTGATGTACATGTTTAATTGCTCAAAAATCCTTCTCGTAGGTAGATGACCTAGAAAAATGTCTTTGACATATTCAACAGAGTAAGCGTATACATGGACTATAATAATAAAAGCTAGAAATAATATGAATATCCATCAACATGAGTGTGGCTTAAGTAAATTTTGTTTGGTGATAATCAAACAGCTGCTTATGTCCTTGCGAATCTCGTAAACATGATGGTGATCAAAATCATAAACCATGAAATAGAACAGACTCTAGAATAATATAGGCTCAGGCACTCCTGTAATTAAACGGCTAATATACAGAGCTAAACAATACTTAAGGTCAGTAAACAATGAAGAAATTCTGGGGAATAATAAAAAGCTCTAAGTTCTTATGACGTCTGAGTGAGAGAGGAGGAGAGAGGCCTTTGGAATGGGAGGAGGAGGTCCAGCAGTATGTGAAATACCTCATTTCTTAATTTGAGTGTTCTTTTAACATTTTTCAAAGATTTTATGTAAAATACATTATAAATACTATTTCAGAAGCATAAAATAGAGTATAATTTTAAAATGAAAATATTGTATAATTAAAAAAGAATAGATGCGTTGTTCCTTTCCTACTCTCATCATTTATTCTAATGTAAATTAAATTATCAAATTAATTCATTAGGGACTAGAGAGATGGCTCAATGGTTAAGAACACTGTTTGTTCCTCCAGAAATCCAGGGTTCAAATCCCAGCACCCACATGGTGGCTAACAACTGTCTGTAACTGCAGTTCCATGGGATCAAAAACCCTCTTCCTGTCCTCCGTGGGTACTGCATGACACAAGTGCACTTGCAAATATGTAAACATAACACTCACACACATAAAACAAAAATTTAAAATACAAAATAATTAATTTAGTATACATTTTCCTTTTGCATATTGGTCAACAGTGTTAATGATTTAAGTAAGAGTGACCCACAAAGTATTGCAAAGAAGTTCAATCAATAATATATACTACTTGGTGTGGGCATCTTGGCCATGAGAAAGACAACATCTCTTCAGGCCTCATTTTATCATCTGTGAAGATATTTGAATGATCTGTCTTCCAAGAGTTTTTCATTCCAGTCTGAAGCATGGATTGCCTATGCACCAAGGAGAAGCATACATTACAAGCTGTGGAATAGAAGCCAAATCTCTCAGAGCAATGCCTCAGAAATACTGGGCATGTGGTTGATTGTTTCATAAAGTTCTGTGGAATAGAAAACACTAACATGATATGCTAGTCAATGTCAGATGCAGTAAAATCTCACCAGATTCTAAGAGTCATTAAAAGACAAATTGAATAGTTCTATACAACTGTCGATGGATGTTGACACTAAAGTACCCAAAATTGAAATACTCATCAGTTCTAGAATACATGTTTTGTTTCTCTGGAATGTAAGTGTGTCTTCCAACCCTGTTGTTAGTTAGGCAGCAGCTGTGACGCAGTTGTCATTCATATAAACATACTTACTTCCTGATGTCCTGACCAGCCAACAGAATTCAGTTACATTTCAGTCAGCAAATCCTTTGAAGAAAGAATGTGAGTCTTCTGTTGGAAAAGTCTCCATCAACACACACAAGATAACCCAGCTTCAAACATAAAGTGTCTACCAAGTCTCTGCATAAACACCCTAGAGACTATTATAAGGTTCCCTGTTAAAAAATGCTCTTGAGGCACAAAAAATTCTCAGAAATAAGCCTGAATAGAGAAATGACTCAGAGAGTTAAAATCTAACTATGAATACACGTTAAGAGAGCTTTAACCAAATTATGGGGCTTATGTTTTCTAGGTAAGTAAACAAAAGAATATGTCTTTTAAAAATCATTATGAACTGGTGATTGGGACACTTGACTGTAAATGTAAGTGTACATATTTTGCATTCAGTAAGAAGCTACATTAACCTAGGAATGTGGCAGTCTTGAGGATTTCTCTAAGATCTATGACCTCTTCAGCCATGTGTATTTGGCTATGACTACAGTACCACACATGAATTTCCTCTCATTGAGTGGGCTCTAAGACCAATTAGGTAACTGTTGATTGGTCCCAAGAGAAAAGTGCCACTATTGCACCAGTGTTGGATGCTGTGTCAGTCAAGAGTGTGGTTATTTGGTCATGAAGCTAGTGTTGGGTCATCAACTGAAATTCTCCCTTGGCAACTTGTATAGTGCTCTCCAGAGCTATGGATGCTAGCCTTCAGGGGAAGTGGCTTCCAGACCACATATCAAAGAAGCTTCTTTTGCACCAGATGGAGACTAACACAGAGCACCACAGATAACCACACACAGAGATAGTCTGTGAATTTCCCATGCCTACTATGCATCTACAATGCAGCCTCTGCACCCAAGGCTCCTGCAATATAGAAAAAGGCATAAAGAAGACACTGATAAATCTCTCAGTTCTCATTAATAAAGCTCCTACAGGCAAGAAAGGGTCAGTAACAAAAAAGGTCACAAACAGCCAAAGCTTGGAGAATAGGAGTCTGTGAGTATGTAGAGTGTGGGTTCCTGGACAGGACTCTGATATTAAGTCTCACTCACCCAGAGTTTCAGGGACCACTTCAGATGTTGGGATGGAAAGATTGTAAGAGCCAGTGAGGAGGTTTGTGACCATATGGAGACAGAATCCGACAAGCTCCTGGGTACCTGCTCATATGAACCTACAGCAATCTTTTTGGCATCCTCAAGATCCATGCAAGTTTCATCAGACAGTCAGCATGGCACTGGGGAATGAGTAGCAGACTCCAACCTTTGCTTAAGAAATATTGGCAATTGATTACTGTTGGGTTGAGGATTGGCTAGTCTTTCTAAAGTGAGGGACTCTGGGTAGGCTGACTAGACCTCAGTAGATGAACCTGCACTGAGGTCACTTGGGGACCCTAACTTGACATAATAGACCTTAATACAGATGAAAGAATGTATGAATTCCAGTTAGGGGGCAATAAGGGAAGGTGCTGGTGGGAAAAAGGGGGTAAAGATGATTAAGACTGATGAGAGTTCTGTTTGAAGCACACAGTGATTCGATTAAAAAAATATTTTAAAACATTATGGACTGGAGAGAAGGCTAGGTGATTACCAGTTGTGTGGTAAATACACTGGTTCTTGAGAGATGTCAAGTACACCTGAAGGAACAGGAATGGAATGTAACTCATACAGGGTAAAAGGGTGAAGTATAGCTGTGGAATTCTGGGAGTTCTGTGGGCCTAGGCCTTCAGATGTCAAAAGAGTAAAGGTATAATTTATGTGATTGTTAACTAGCGATTCCAGTACCAGGCATGGGTTGACCCTCCCTATGAGCTGTTGGCCAATGGGGTCTTGAAAGTCCCCTCTGCCAAAACAAAAGGCAATTGCCACATTATAATGCTGGTCACACACTGGAAATGGATGGTAAGGCCCTATTACTGAAGATGTAACATGGCTCGAGCATAGAAAAAAATCTAGCTGGGACCAAGCTAAAGACTCCCTACAAATGGATGGCTGGCCTTCATGGTGCTAGAGGACACTACGCAGACCGCCTGAAAAGCTCTGCTTAATGACAGATCTTTCATGTTTCACTGTCAGATGTTCTACAGGTGTAATAGAGGCGCGTCTGGTATGTGCACACTCAGCATATTCATAATTAGATTTAAGACCCACTCTTCAGGGACGAAACACATGTCTGATGTGAGGGAAAAAGAAAACAAAAAAGGTTGACTCCTGATGGTACTGAAAGAAGTTATAGGCCCCAGTAGAGACACCACTGTGATTGCTGGTGAGGATACATCCACTGAGACACTGTCTGAACAGTTGTGTTTGTGATGGTTTATGTGGATGTTACTGCTTTCCTTTATGGCTATTGTTGTGTTGTTATGTTTTGTTTGTTTTCCAGAGAGAAGGGGTGGGGTGTATGGTAAATACACTGGTTCTCTCTGAGGTGTTTTTTTTTTTACTATTGGTTCATTCAGTGGCAAGTCCTGCCCTCTGACCAATAAAGGAGGAGGAAGGCAGGGAGAAGAGAGAGGAAACTTGGCTGTGAGAGCCCCAGCGAGGGGCACAGAGAACACTCAAGGACACTCAGGAGGAAAAGTGCCCACATCCTGGGCCCACACGGAAGGCCAAGACCTGGGAGACAGCATTCCAAGTCCCCACAGTCCTAAGAATCATGTGAGTGGAAACGAAATTCAGGCTGGGAATGGACAGAGAGCTCTGCGCCACCACCATAGCTGCTCTAGACAGGCAGGCGGCCAGTAACGACTTTATGGGTCACCCGAAATAAATCAATGTCTCTAAAGAGCATTCTCTATCCATTTAGTGGGTTCAAACCTGGAGGGAGGGGTGAGACTGAATGCCGGGCCTCATCATGAGAAAATTCATGCAACACGAGTATATACAGCTCTTGCAGAAGACCTGAGTTAGGTTCCTGGCACCACATCTAGCGGTTCACAACTGTCTGTAACTTCAATTCCAGGGGATTTAAAGCCCTACTTTGGTCTCAAGGACACTGCACACATACATATAACTAAAAATAAAATAAAAATAATTATATCTGGATAGCTGGCTTGTCCTCTTACAGAGGACCTGGGTTCAAATCCCAGCACCCACATGGAAGTTAACAACCATCTGCAACTACAGTTCCAGAGAATTTGATGCCATCTTCTGACCTCTGCCAGCATTGCATGACAGAGGTACACTTACATGCATAAAGGGAGCACACTCATACACACAAAATATTTTAAAAGATAAAAATTAAAATAATTTAATATAGAAATTTTGTTAGCCCATATTCATTGTAAAATATGATGGATTTTATAGCATTGAATTTCAAATACGTCATGTACTTTGACCCTATTCAGTCCCATTACCCTGCCAGAACCTGCCTCCCCCTCCTGCCATCCTCTTCCTGTGTCCACTATTTTCATGTAATGTATATGTATGTACATGCATGTAGAATGTAAGTTCCACACCTTAGAGAAAATATTTGGTATTTATCTTTCTGAATCTGACATGTTAATTATTTAATTCGATGATCTCTAGTTGTATACACTTCCTGCACGTTATATAAAGAGTAATTTTACTCTTTATAGCTGAAGAAAACTCTATGTGCCTATTTTCCACACTTTCTCGTTCATTCATCTGCCCATGGGAACCTGGACAAGTCCATAATGTAGCTGGTGTGGACGGTGTTACAATAGTGGATGTGCAGATAATGCTGACTCACAGTCAGTCCCAGGCCTGGTTCAGGTGAATCAGACAGTTCTATTCTTGGCTTCCTGAGGAATCTACACACTGATTTCTGCAGTGGCTGGATTATATAGTCCTGCTCACAGTGTAGGAGTGTTTCGTTTCTCCCGAATCCTTGCCAGCATTTATTTGTTAGTGGTTATTTTTCTTGATGATAGCCATCAGGACTGGACTTAGAAGGAAGTACAGTGTGATTTTTATTTGCATTTCATTGGTAAGGTTAAGGATGTTGAACATTAACTAAACGTATTTATGGGCTATTTTGTACTTCATCTTTCAAGAAATTTCTATCCATTTTACATGCTCAATTTTATTAAGTGGATTTTTGCTGACATTTAGTTTTTCAAATTATAGGGAAACATTCAAAATATAGGCATAGGGAGAACTATTTGAACAGAACTTCAACTGCTCAGGAAATAATAGTGAGATTTACAAAAGAGATTAAATGAAATTAAAAAGCTTCTTGACATCAAAGAGTTTACTTTTTAGAAACAGTTCCTGGATGAGAAATATAACTCAGTGGTAGAGCATCTGCCCAGCATGCATGAAGCCCCAAGGTCCATTCCCAGAAGAACAAGAGTATCAAAAAGCTAATCAATTAATTAATCACTTCCCCTTATCAGTGTCTTAGTCTCTGAACCTACAGTTAATTCCTACTGTTAAATCCTAGTTTGGGGAATTGGAAACCAGAAGAAGGCAGTGGAACACTAACTTGAAAGGTTTTTCTTATTATTTGTTTCAGCTATATGCGTGGCAATCCACAGTTTATGAAGTTCTGTCATATATTAATATGACTCATGGCATCTCTTACAGAAAACTATATTAGCCGGTTATTTCTATCCTCATTTAACAGAGATGTGAACAAACCTGGAGAAACTGAGTAGTTTTAAGGGGCCCAGCTTATAGATTCATTTGACCAAAGATGGGGAGGAAAGTTGGACTTTCATGCATTCTTTTCCATTAAAGTCCTAGAGAAGCTGATTGGTTGTCGGGAAGAGGGTTCAATGTGGAGTGTGCTGATACCACATCTAGTTGGTGTCTGGCGAGATCCAGATCAGCCAAGCCTCAAGTAGAGGTGGTCGGTGAATAGGTCGTGAAGCAGGATGAAGATATTAAGCCAAGAGTAGAGAAATTTAATTAAATACCAAATCAGTCCGTGATCCCTGGAGAGCAGGAGAGAGTTTAGAACTGGACGGGAGACCCACCTACCACATTGTTTTGCTGGTGCATGAAAGGCGCTGAATACAGGCACAGTTTACAACTTTGTTTTTTTCTGGCCTTTAAATATCCTAGACCTGTACATACTGCAAAGCAGAACAGTTCTGGCCTCTTGGTAATAACATTTGAGCAAAACTCTAGGGTGTGTTATACCGGTGAAGCTACAGATAAGCGAATTAAAAATATTTTTATATGTTCCTATCGCACTTCCTAGAAAAAAATCGAGAAGGAGAGTTTCTGTCTCATTTACCAAGTGGATTTTTGTTAGAACTTCAAGAGGGAATAACTTGAAGTCCTACTGGGAAGGCGTACATGTTTCTTCACACCGAAGAAATTGCCCTCAACTTTTTGACCTGGCAGGTGTAGTTAGATGAAGTATTTTGTCAAAATTCATCTTTGTTCTGAGCGGCCACTTCACCAAGCAAGCTGTGTGGTTGGCATGTTGAACTTTTTAGCTTATGCTGAAACAGAAATGGAAAATATTCTGAGACAAACAAGCAGGAACACTTCTTCATATCCCCTGCAAGTCCAACTCCTAGGAAAACCCTGAAGATGAAAGTGGGCAGGGGTCTCCACAGCCGTGTTCCATAAATCTCCGAATACAGAATGAGAAGCCGAGTTTTCAGCCTCTCCCCACATGGTTTGCAAGACATCAGTTATCAAGACATTGTGTTAGCTTCTCCTGGAAACTTACACATAGGAAAACATGCATCAGCATCTTTCACACTGTATCTAGAATCTGTCATGCTGTGGGCTGGATTACTACCAGAAAGGGCATTTATATTTAAGAACTTAAATGGAAGAAGATGCCTGAAGTTAAGATTTTATTGTAATAAGGCTTATGCTTTCACAAGACTGTTGCGTGTATATTTTCTAAAGACTTATGCCAGTTACAATAAAATACAGATACCTTCAGAGCTGAATGGTTCCAACTCATAATCACTTTACTAATGAAGTCTTTGTTTTCATTCAACAAATATAACAATATACTCAACAAATATAACTCATGAGTATATTTACATCTATGTCTATATTCATAACTACATTTGTGCTTCTTAAAAGAACAAAATACAAAAAGAACTAAAGCTTTAGTATTAAGTAGACCTTCATATATGTAATTTTTATCTCATTTAATAGCTGACCTGGGTCAAGATGCATAATATTTCTGATATTAAGTTTCTTGTCTATTAAGTAGATATTGAAATAGCTAACTGCTTATATTTTAGGGCCTTTGGCACAAATCAGAATTTGATATGTTAGCTTTCTAAAAGTGCTGCAGGGCATAGTGGTGCATGCCTTTAATCCCAGTACTTGGGAGGCAAAAGCAGGTGACTCTCTGTGAGATTCTGGCCAGCCTTACCTGCATAGCAAGCTCTAGGTCAGTTGGAATGACAGGGAGATTTTTTCTCAAAAACAAAAACAGAAACAAGGTATGTAAATGTGTACATACAAAAGCGTTAGAGAAAAGCTAGCAAAATACAAAACTTTACAAGCTGATAAACTCTGGAGAAATCTACACCCAAATTGTAGTGATCAATTAAGAGTATATTAGTAAGTATGAAGATCAGATGGGAGATTGGAAACAGGCCAACAGCTGAAAAGTATAAAGATCACAAAATTACAGGATCCACATTTAAAAGATAAATAAAAAAGAACACGGCCCATTCATTCCGTATTATGTTATACAAGTGCTGTAAATATGATGGGAACTTGGTTGGCAATAGCTGTTGAGAGCTTAAGGTCATCACTTAAAATTTAGTACAAGGATAATGAACTCCTCACCTCTACTTCTGAAACAATGACGGCAACTGAGTTTAAAAAATATCTTAACAGAAATGGAGTGAGTACTCATCTTCTAAATCTCTAAATGCTTACAATAAGGTTATCGTTGTCCTTACTTGCTTCTGATGTGATGGCTGGTACTATTTGAAGATGATGACTCTGAATTCACTGTCACTTTATTTGTGACTGTCTTTACTTGAACTTAAACATTACAAGATGAATAGGAACCTCTTGATATAGAAATTTAACTTCTATAGAACAAAATAGCCTCAGGAAATAGTGAAAGAGCGGCTAGGTGAACATGTGAATAATCCAACTTCTCTGACATAATTTTGGAAACAGTAATTATGGTCCATGATCATATAACACTAAGTGTATAATAACAAGTTATAAAGTTTATCATGGTTTATATTTGTTCTGTTATTTACAGTATTAAGGTTTGCAAGCTGTGATTTTATGTAGAGCAGAAGCATGATTGGGATGGTTATAGCACATTCTTGGATCTGTGGCTGTAAATGAATAAGCCATTGTAGGATTTAAGATAAGAATAAAGGACAGTTAAATAAATGATCATGTACGTGTGCGTGTGTATGTTGCATGTGGTTATATAAATTTTAATTTTGGATAAACTTGATAGTCAAAAAGAAAGAAAAGCCTAATGCATTGCAACTATATACAAGGGGAATCCCCTAATCAGCCACAGAGTGTCTTGTTCATGACGATTCATTTTCTGGTTCATTCAAAGCTAAGGTTGAGGGGAATTTGGGAGAAGTACATCCAACATTAATTATAAAGAGCTTGTAGCAAACCACATAAGAAAGAATGGGTTAGTGAGAATGGGTCAAATAGGATGATCTTGGTCAGAGTACTCTGTGACATCCAGAAGAGAAGATGTGGATTAACTTGTCCAAGTATACCATTCTCCTCCACTGTTGCGGACTACGTTTGAGCTGGCTTTGTCCATTGCCCCTTCTCTCTTGTCTCTCTTTGCAATACACTATCACACTAACCAATTTCTAGCCAGCAGTTTCCGGAAGAGTGTTCATTTGGCAGTTAAAACCAATGACTAAATTCTCTCTCCTAGAAACCTTCTCTGGTAGGATCACCACTGGAAACAGTCAGCACAATGCAAAACTCGGGAGGCCTCTTAATTTGGACATCCTTGCTCTCTCTATGAGCTCTGCCCCAGAATCCCTGAGCACTAAATGTTGCTATTTATTTATTTATTTATTTATTTATTTATTTATAAAACCTGATGAGAAGGAAGGGCCAGAAATTCTAGGAGCTTTAATGCCATTTTGTAGTGTTATAAGAAAGGTTTTCAGAAAGGATATCAAATCCCAAGCCAGGAATTGGCTACGAAACATTCACTAGGCTGTCTACTGATATATGAGAATCTAGAAGAATTTGTTAATATCTTTTATTTCTATTGTGAGAAATCTTTTCTGGTTTTTTGTTTCAAAGCATAACCAGTCTGCTCTTGTACAACCGTTCCCACAGTCACACCCTGATTTACCTCCTTTCTTTCAGAGCACTCTGACTGGTATATCCACATTTTGAATTATTCATTACCACTTCAGTAAATATTAAGCAGTGACTGACAATTTGGTGAAACCTATAATCTCTTTTCTTCTCTTGCTTAGATTTTTGTTTCATCTAGTCTCCAAACATTACTCAAGTTCCTTTTCATGAGTTCAAATTCCTGAGTTTTCAGTACCAGAAAACTGTCTACATGTCCTTTACAATCCCGTGACATTGCCTTGCCTCTACTTCTGAGATGCACTTTGGCTTCTGCTTCCGTCCTGTGGGTTTCTGTCTATAGAATGTCCTTCCATGAGGACTTCTGAAGGATAAGTAGTTTAGAATGTGCACTTCAAAGGCGAAGCATGATTCTATGAGTTTTGTTCACAAAGTACCCCAGAAGCTACAGCTAGAACAAAGGGAGACTATCACTATTTGGTACAAAAGAATGATTTAGTAACTTTATATTCCTCACAATAACTTGCATTATATATAAAATATTGGATTTGGACTCAAAAGTCTTAGATTTTAAATCTCTCTCAAAACTTGCCTTTGCCTTTCTGAGACTTCTTATAATGTAAAGTAAACATAAGAATTTATTTCTATTTTATTTTATTATACACTTATTTATAATTTATGTAGTCAAAGCTGATCTTGAACTTGCAGTCCTGCTGCTTCCACATCCTAAATGCTGGGAGTGCAAATGTGTATCATGCCCAGTGAAAATCAATATTCCTTTTAGAAAAATTTGAAAGGTTTCGAAAATCATCCTTTTTCATTGTGGCTTAAAAGGTAGTAAAACTAAGTGGATAATGATCACCAATAAATGCTTAAATATATTTTATAGACTAAAAATTCACATACTTCAAAAATCCATATACTAAAGCACTTGATATCAAGCATGATGGTATTTGGAGCCATCTGAGAGGCTCATCTAATGGGTTACATAAAACCACGAAGGCAAGCCCTTACTAGAACATCGGTGCCCATATGAGAAGAGACACCAGAGAGCTGGCTTGCTTTCTGCAATTGTACACAGAAAGAAGGTAACATGAGGGCTCAATGGAAAGACAAGGGAAGAAGATGCTACATGAAAACACCTGGTCACCACTTACAGCTTGGAGTGACTTTCTAGCCTCTAGAATGGTCAGAAATAAGTATCTACCTTTTTAAAAGATTTTGTTTATTTATTTATTATATCCACACACATATGCCTCTGTGTGTGTGTGTGTGTGTGTGTGTGTGTGTGTGTGTGTGGTTCATATGCATGTGTGGAGGTCAGAAGGAAGTGTTGGATCCTTCAGATTTACAGGCATTTACAGGATGCCTAGCTCATTATATGGTGCTCAGTTCCAAATTCTGGTCCTCATGATTTCTCTACAAGTGATTTTAACCACTGTGTCATCCCTCTAGACCTGAGAAATTAATATCTTATTGAAACCTCCTACTCTGTAGTATTACAGCATCTTGAGCTGAATCAGACAGCATAAATATATGCATGCTTGCATGCATGAATGCATAAATGAATAGAAAAAAATATGATTCTCCAATATTGGAGCAACCTGAGAAGTCAATCAAAAGGAAAACAAAGATCCTCTAAATAGGTGAGAGACCTCATTCATTCTAGAGAACTGACTGATGTTTAAAAGCACCATATTGCAAAGTTGCTGAGTATAATTCCTAACATGAGATTTATTTCTAAATTCAGTAAAATAATGGGAAGAATTAAAATATGTATTAAGAGACTATAGCCTCACTAATTGCCTATGGCAGGACAGTTTACCTTCAGATCCCCTGTTGCTTTATCTAGAAGTAAATATGAGAAGGCCCAACTTAACAACCTCCAAGCATTGTTGAGTTGATCAAATTAAGTTTATATGTTGATAAATAGTTTTAAATTATTAAATGACAATTAAATGTGAGCTCTCATTGGTAATAGTATAGCATTAAAAATCCCGTGGTCTAGTGGCTGAAGAGATAGCTTATTGGTTGAGAGATTTTGTAGAGGACCCCGATTCTGTTCCCATCATCCATGTCAGATTCTCATAACCACCTATGACAGCAGCTCCAGAGGGACCTAATACCTCTGGTCTTTGTGGGCATCTGCACTCACATGCATATACCCACACACAGGCACACATACAGAACTGCGATAAAATAAATCCTTCCTTTTGAAAACTTAGTTTCTTTATTAAGATTTTCTTACAGTCAAGAAGTTTTAATTTTCCTAGAACATTTCAAAAGCATTAATTGCGTCTTAAGTCAACAAAAGAATCCAGAGAGCCAAGGTTTACAGGAAAGAAACCAACCCACCAAAGCAAAGGCCTCACAGTTCTCTACTGGCACAATTAGACTCTCAGCATTGTCCAGTAGCTCCAGATGTGAACCTCTTTCTACTTACACACAAACATTCCTTCTGATATTAAAATACAAGAGATTTATTTTGAGTGAGATACCATTTCTCCTCTGACACTCAAGCCAATATAGATAATAGCAAAGAATTTGTGAAAATTTCTGAAAGATGGGGTAAACATACAACCTCCTTATTGGCAACTCTCGTCAATGTACAACTTAACATCAGGCCCTTTGTTAATTGTTAATGGGTCCCTTGTTACTAGAGAACCCATATTGTTATTCAATCGCTCAGAATGCTTTTTTGAAAGCACTGTTGCAATGAAAATATCTCGTGCTTATAAATATCAAAAAGGTATAAACCCTGCATATTTGAAACGTGAGCATTGCTGTAATAAAGGGACTAAGGTTCAGCTTTCAAATCTGCAGATATTACTTACTAAGAAATAATGAGTAGAGAGGTCTAGATTGTATTTAAGTCCCTAGAGAAAGGATGGTGACAAGGTATAGCATTTTAAATTGGGCTTTTGACTGCCACATGCAACTAGGCACAAGAGGAAATGGCTTCACTAAGCAGCAGTGTTCTGAAAGCTGTAAGAAGAGCAAGCAAAGACATTGATAGATGTTGATGACCTCATAAAAATGTGAATATCACATTATTGTTAGTGTTACGTTGACAGCCTAGCCTGACTCCCAGGAATTTAAAGCAAATTGAGCATTTAGAGACCAGACTGGTTTCTTAAGGACCCTATCTATATTTTAAATATCTGTTGTAAATGAAGACCATGAATAGAAATAAAAAAGTTATCTCTCTCCAGGAAAAGGTACAAATGTTTCCATTCCTCTATTCTTATTTAATGGCAATTCAATAAGGGACGACTAAGGCCAGGACTCTTGAGCTTAGTGTGAAAAGGGACCTGCTGCAGGCCTCGAGAGCATTCCAGCTCTCCCAGCTAAGGTTTCCGGCTAGGAAGCCCCAAAGGAATGAGATCATGATACAATTTCAGGATCTCTAGGAGCCCGCCCAGCTGAGAAGACTTTCCTCTCGGTGTGAGATCATGGTCTGTGCTTGCTATGGTGCCACCCCTAAACAGATACTTGAATAACCATGATAAGTGGACACTTAAAAGCCAGTATTTCAGTATTCCTTTACCCAAAGAATAGCTAAACTAACCATTGGTGTTTGCCAAGCTCAGCCCAATGCTGCCTATCAAATGTGTTGTTTATATGATACCTGCCACTAATTTGACAATCAAAATCATGGAGAAAAATTCAGGCCCTCCCTTGTCATTGGCTTAGACATTAGGTAAATTTAGGTACCAGGCTAATGGGTCTTTCCCACAAAAGACTTCAGAAGCTTTGAGCAAATCAGACTGATGCATCCTTACAGGTGACACGCCCTTCTGATGTGGTGGTATGAACGCAGAAAAAGATACAAAAGAACCTTGATACCTAGGTTATATTTTTGGTATGTTGTCAGGAAGTATGTGAGGAACATTTTGTGTGTGCACGTGTGAGTGTGTGTCTGTGTTGGTGTGTGGGTAAGTATATCTGAGCTCATTTGTGGGTACACTTGGATCAGACCATTATGCATTACTGTGTTCAAGCAGGTTCACCCACACTCCCATGAATATTCTTAAAACCTAAGGATTAATGAAAGAATTTTACTGTTTTAGTAAGCAACACCTTGGATCTGAATATTTTAGACTTGTAGAATATTAGATAGATGATAGATAGATAAATAGATGGATAGATACATAAGTACAGATACAAATATAGATGTAGATAGGAAATAAAAATGTTAAATATCTTACAAATGGAAAGGTAATAACACAACCACTATTTGTCAGATATAAACTGTTCCTCCTTTTACTAGGTATGTGCTTTTGGCTGACTCCTGCTCCTCCTGGGTCCTCATTCATTCACATTTGTTCCGAGCATGTTCTAGAGGCTGGGGCAACGAACAAACAAATACAAATCTCAGCAGAAAACAGAACAAAAATACCAGCATTGAAAGGGATTTTGAGACAGTACTTGATTTATTTATTCATTTTTATTTGGAGGCCAGAAAATCCCACAGTTTTCTCTCTCCTAGTTCCAGTTTCAAAGCAAACTGCACCCACAGCTTAAGCTGTGACCCAGTGCCAGCGTTCCCGGGCTCTGTGAAGCTGTGGGAGACGTGAAAGCTTGATTTGCTCTTAAACCAGGACTGCAGGAATTCTGTGCTTCAGAGGGTTGGCATTTTTTTTTCTAAGATTCTTTCTAGAACTTGTTCTTTATAACCTATCTATTTTATTAATGCCTCATCAAATCCCTGTTTATTACGTGCATTGAAACCTATGTAATTTTAAGCGTATTTAGACAAAGGCCTTCAGAGATCGTCATTTCCACTCGCCAACGCCATGCCTTGCAAGATCTGATGTAAAAATCGTTTCTCCAACATGCCAATTGGCAATGGCCAGGTTTTGTTCAGGCAAACAGATTAGCCCTCTAAGGGTTAATTAGGAGGAGAGCCCCTTTCAGGGCCTGGAATTGTTTACTTCAATTCTTTTCATGCAAACTGCCATGTTTCACTTGGGTACTAATTGTGCCTGATGGACCTATTATTTTGTAATCAGAGCGGTTCCTTGGCTCGCTCTCTGGGGGTTAATTACATGGATGAGGTAGTGCCCCGGATATTACTAGCAGACAGGACCACTTGAATTTTTCTCCAACCGCATTGGAGAGAGGCCTGTTACTATGAACAATCGGGTTTCTCGGCACCAGCGGTTACTGTACCAAGACAAGCCAGGTTGATCCATCAGTGCAGTCCTCCTGGCTTGGCCCTGTTTCTGCTCAGAGAAGACTGGTGCCAGTGAACCCTGAAGACCCAGCCTGCATGTAGGCAGCACTGTCTATTGCAGAAGATGATTCCTGCTCCGGGTTAAATGTATACTTCTTGGAAATGCCGGTGCCTTCCACCCAAAGGCACCCAAGAGCTAGGAAAGCGGCAATCTACCCTGAAACGCACAGTACTAAACACTGCAAGAGACCACAATGATTGGTAAGGAGACTAGACGTTTCTCTGGTGTGTTTTTGCCATGGCTGCCGCTTTTGGAGGCTGACCTTGTGACGCCCAGTCCTTTCCCCATCGTTCCTTTTTTCTCCCCCTGCTGTATTCTTTATGTAAAATGATCACACATTATTTTTTGTCTTATGTTACTTGTTATAATTTTTCAACAAGCCGTACGGAAATTTAATAAGCGTGAATGAACACGAAAATTCTAGAGTTCAGTCTGCTAAGCCCTTTTGGGTTTGGGGAGAACAGCAAACAGAAGAGGCTTTTGTATATCAGGTTTTGTGCTCAGTCTCACAATATCAATTAGAAGGAAGCAATTCTGTGGCATGGAGAAGTGCCTAAACTGTAATCACAGGTAACAGGAAAAGGGTTGGTGAATATAAATCACATTCATGGAGTTAGTTCTTGCAGTGTCTTTATAAGACTTCTTGTTTGAGTGTAGAGGATATGACACAGTGGAAGGAGGCCACAATGGAAAGCAGACCTGCCTGAATTCGCTTTTCACTTCTGTGTGTGCGTTGAGTGATTTGCGTTGAGTCCTAGTTTCCTCATCTGTAAAGTGGAGATAAAATTACACACCTACATTCTGCCACATGGTTGTTGTAAAAACCAAACTTAATTATGCCTGGTATACATCACATGGCTCAATAAATACATGAATGAAAGAATGATTGGAAAAACTTTTTGTGAGATATCAAGTATTTATAATTATGCACGAGACTCAAAAAAGAAATTTCGGTAGTGGGCGATGTTACTTTCTCCATGTCCACACACACACACATGTGTAAGCTGTTCTTAGTGTGTTCTGGAGATCCTGGGATTGTTGCAGAAGCTACTGTGCACCAGAGATCTTTCTGCTCTGTTTCTTTGTGTTCCTTTTCTGTTAGAACAGTGTTGTTGCATCTTCCTGAAGCTCTTTAGAACTTTGCAGCGACAAACAAGGAATAACAGCAATAACAAAGATACACTAGGTATATGAGATGTGCAGAAATAGAAATCTATAGAAATAAATTGTCACTTAGTTTTGACCCAGGGCTAGGATTAGTGATGGGAGAATCGGAGAGGCAGGAAGTGCATGCAGAAGTTTTGGAGGAACTGATGGGAGTTTGATGATAGCTGCAGAACTCTATGAAGAAGCCATGCCTCAGGGAAGCATTTCTAAACAGATATGTTGTAGTATGGGCTAGATTTGAATTATATCTCAATATAGCTGTTGTTGAAAAACTACATTTAGAAATTAAAATTTATATATGTGCACATATGCATTTTAAGGCATGTGATGATACTGATTATATATTAATGAATGTGTTCCTCTGAATGGAAAATGCTGAAATGTTCTAATGAAAGAGCATATACATAATTCTAAAAAGAAGATAGTCACTAATCTTGTGGCATCTGCCATAATGCTAGAGACACCTGCTCTCCCTGGGCAAACAACGAGCACTTCAGCATTGCATCTAAATCTGAAAACACTTCATCATCAATCTTAGCTTTTCCAGATTTGGATTCTATTTCTACAATGTTTAAAGATTAGGAGCCTGTCTCCCTGGAAATTCAAATAAAGCACTGACCCCAAGACCTTTTTTCAGGGAGACAGGATATTCTTTCTACCCTTGAGCATCCTCCCTCGAACCATTACTCCCCCTGTGTTATATGTCTTTCATCATTGTTAGTAGGACTATTGCTAGGAATATGGGACATACTTTGGCTCTTCTCATTCATTTCAATTCTTATCCCAATGCTATAAGTAAGTTTGGAGAGATTATGTGAAGCCAGGATTAAAATCTAGGTAGTCTTTGAGATTGACCATTTTGCTATCCTGCTGTGTGCCATTTTCATTTGATTATCTGTGTTTTCACAACACTTGAGCAGAAGTTTCAGTGTCCATGAAACAGCATTCTAGTGTATTACGGTAACCTTCAAAGCGGAGCTTCAGAGGGAAGGCCGACCACTTGTGTCTGTGTGCTCACACGCATTGCGCATCATGGTCATTATTTACTTTATCATTGAGGGTCTTACTAATGAACAGTTTCCCATATACCACCTGAAATTCTTTCTCTCATTACCTCAGAGAGTCTACTAAATGCTAGGCAGCAAATAGAAAGAACCATAGAGTGTGCTCTTCCCTAATTTGAGGAGAAAGGAAGGAAGGCTCTGAAGAAAATGGGATTAAATCAAAGGGGCTGGACTTGTAT
This sequence comes from Eospalax fontanierii, assembly GCA_035773235.1. Lineage (NCBI taxonomy): Eukaryota > Metazoa > Chordata > Mammalia > Rodentia > Spalacidae > Eospalax > Eospalax fontanierii. The sequence goes on along the minus strand of CM069541.1, from coordinate 21,266,940 downwards.
TTCAGTAAGAAGGACATAGTGTCTATATAAGCTCTGTAGTGTAAGCAGCATAATAGTTCCCAAATTAAAAAAGGGGTCATTGTAGCCAAGGGTGGAAGAGAAGTTTAAGATCAGCCCGGGTTTCCCTTAGTCTGAAACTCCAATTAAACATTTCCCTTTGGACTTGAATCTTATATTTGCCTAACTTCAGCCTGAATATTTGCTGCCATATTTAATTTCCTCTTAGGTGCTGGTGTCATGTTTATATTTTATTATCCTTCTGCACAAGGTTTGCTGTCTATTTTGAGCTGATAAGGACAAAGACCATGTCCTTTCCTTGAGGCAGGTTATAGGGTTGGCATTAGCTTAGGCTCTGAAGTAGGACTTTATAGGTCCAAATCTGACACTGTTAATCATGTATTTTGGTAGATAGACCTAGGGACTTCCCACATGAACTGTTACAGTTGGATTTGTTTATTCAAAAGTGTTCTATGATAGTGTATTCTCACAAAAGTTGGTTTTGGTAATGAATTTGTTTTATAGATTTGTGGTTAAGATCCTTCATGTGTGCCATCTACGATTAATTTCATGGCACCCTCTGCTTGAAAAATTTGTTAGTAAAGGAAAACAGAATTCTGTTTAAATATATTATCTGATTATTTGCACATTTATTACCCAGTAAGATGCATGGCACCATTGAAGGTGTAAATACTGACTTTTTCTCTAGGTACAGATTATAAGAACTACAGACCCTGAACTGCATTCCCTTGATAGCTTCTTCCAGGTGTTGGTGGGTTTTGATGAATTCCTGTGCAGAAGTAGTCTGTTCTATTCAGGCCTAGGTTTTCTCAAAACTCAAAATGTCAACATGAAAGGGAGTGGTGCATTGGATGTGCCACATGAGCTCTGTGTGTTTATCACAGAATGGAATATAGGAAGGTGGTTTCCCCATGGGATGAATGCTGAGGCAGGATGAAAATAAGCTTTAATATTCTCCAGCTCTACTCTGAAATCTATTGGAAATCTACTCTGAGCACATAGATTCTTCAATGAGGCTTTCTCTTCTTTCAAATCAAGTTATAGTCTATAGGCTTTAAATAGAACTAAAGTTTTAAGAGATCAAATTTTGAGTACATATATTTTTAAAAGATTTTAGAAGTTTAAATGGCACTGGTTAACAAATGATCGTTTCCTTCATCTTACTCTTCCATGAAAACCTAATTTAAACTCAAAAGTCAGCTTTCTATTTCTACAGGTTTAGGGTAAAGCTGATATGCTGTTCTGATGAAAAGTCCAATTCAGAAGTAACAAGACTAACTCACAAAAGGTGTTATACATTACGAAAGTCACAAGGAAAAGTTAAGGTACAATCACGGCTCCTTCTGGTTGAGTTGAATAAAAGAAAGGAAATGAAGGAAGAAAGGAATAGATAAAGGAAGGAAGAAAGAAAGGAAGGAAGAAAGGAAGATCAGAGAAGGTCCCAGATCTTCCATGCATTTTCTGCTAGCACATTTTCTTTTATGGCCGACATTTCTTTAAGTGTCTTATGACATTCCTTAGAACAGGAATAACCAAATCCCCAGTGACCCTCTCAGCCTGGGCACTTGGTTTCTAAAACAGGTTCTTTCTATTACTACCACAGTCTCCCATCCTTAATCACATATGTACAGCTCTACTCCATTAACAAAGTTTCTCAGCTGGCTACAACTTATTTCCCCTTTGCAGAAATTGCAGGGTCAATGGAGAAGGTGGGCTATGGATTTCCCGTATAAGAGAGAGGATCTGGCTACTGTGAAACTGTCTCTAATAACTATGTGTTGACCAGTGGAGGAGACAAAATTTACACCAAATTAGCAGACAGGTCAGATATTCTCTATAGCTCCTATAGTCAAGATGGTCATGACATGGTGTTTTCAGTAGACCATCCTTGAACAAATCTCATGAGCATGATGTTCTAGAAAGAACGAGCCTTTTAAAATATAATAGCATTGAAACTTTGAGTTTCATTTTCCTTATCTCTAAGTAGATATTTACTAATTTATTGAACATGCTTTTATTAGTACATGCATTGTGATATATTGTGCCAAGTGTTGGAGAGAAAATGAAGGTGATGATAAATAGACCTTTCTAACTGGTGTTAAACACAAATTATATAGTGCTTGTCCTTCATTCTTCCTCATGGCTATTGTTATTTAATTGTTGCTTTCATTTGATTATCTTTCCTATAGCTATTTGTTGAAAAGAATGATAGTGCTAATGATAAGGCAAATACTATAGTATCCAATTAGATGACAAGCAGCACATGGTCTAAGAAAATATAACTGACTTGAGACTTAGATTCTTTTTGCATTTACATTCCTGCTTTGTAAAATGCCAGTATTCAATCCTTGAAATAGACCTACAGAATCTCAGTGCAAAACCTAAACATCAGACTATTTAAAGCCCCACATGATCTTGCTTTCAGCGAAGGCTAACTACTCAGTGTATAATTTACAACCCTTGAGATTGGCCACAGTACTTTGATTTTAAATACTACCTGACCCACAGCAAGGTCTGTAATTCCAGGACAGAGCTCAGCATTTAGCACCACATAGTTAAGGCATTATGCTCTTTAAAGTTTGGATTCTTTTGGAAGTTTTGCCAAATTCAGTTTCATGCTATTCATTTTTATAAGATAAGAATAAAGAAGAAGCATTATAAATCTACATACAAAGCATTTGAAAAAAAATCGCAGACTGTGTGTGTTCTCCAATCCTATGATGTGCTGGTGTTTTCGCTCATGTCTGTCTCCCTTGCTGGCAGTTTTCCAAGTTCTCTCTAGGCTTCTGCCGTCCTTGTTCCCTCTCCATGAGCCACAGTCTCTGCTACTCTGTTGTCTGACTCCTCTCCATTCTCAGGTCTCCAGATAGATGTCACATACTACGCAGATATCACTTGTTCTACTAAATCTTTTCTGACTCTAAGTTCAATTAGGGAACCCCCTTGACTCCTAGTATAACTTGTGTCCCTTTCTCAGACAAGCTGGTCACATGTCTTTGCCTGTTTACTGGTCCGCATTCCTCTCCGAAGTCTTAAATTTCATGGGCCCGGGAAGCATGCCAGTGTGAGTCACCACAGTTTCTCCACTTTCTAGGATAGTCAAAGTACACAGCAGGTGCTAAATAAATGTTTGTTGATTTAACATTATTCAGATACAGATTTTTAAAATTTTGTATTACATTTAGCGTGTGTGTGTGTGTGTGTCTGTAAGCACAGGCACGCCATCACATGCACAGGAGGTCATGAGCGTTCTGGGGTTCATCAGGTCATCAGGCTTGGTAGTAAACATCTTTACTCACTAAGCTGTCTCTCCAGCCCTGAATACATGTTTTTATTTGTGCACATGTAGAGTAAATGGCCATTCCCTAGATATTGAAAGCTCAAATACTTTGACATAAAATGTCCAAATAATTGGTCATTGCCCTATCATGAATTGGAGAGGTAGATGTCTTCCTTCTCCCACTTATTAAATGTGATTCCTTAATAACATCATTTGCCTCCTTGAGCTTTACTTTGTAAATGGGAGAAACTACTGGCTAAAAGGCTTGAGGATGCACAGCACAGCTTCCATCTAGCCTTAAGTGCTGTGATTTTTCTGGTTCTAGTCTTGAAGATTTATGGCACAAATTCACTAGAGAGGTCCATGCTATAAAGGTAGGGGTTTCTTCCCCTTCTAGGTAAAGTATTGCCTGAGATCCACAGGGCCCTCTCTGGAAGATGGTACTAGAGTCAGTTTATGGTGCTTCCTTGGGAAACAGCACAATCAATGATAAGCTCTCAAGGCCCCCAAACTCTCCAGAGTAGACACTGCCTCCTATGTATGAAGAGTGATCAATGTGTTCTGTTGAAGCAGAAATAATGTTGTTCAAATGATAGCCTAATAAACTAGTCATTACTTCTAATTGCTGGTATTAGCACTTTAAATTTCCATTCTCTGGGATTATTGCTGTTTTCATTAAGCAGCTCTCAGATTTGCAGGCCTTTTCTACTTTGTCAGAGATCAAGATGCCGTAGGAATATATTTGGGTTGTCTTTTTCAGAATCCGTAATTTTGTTGTTGAATTCACTACAGAGAACTGTGTGCTGCTTTAATGAATTAAAATTTAAATGTGGAACACTAGCTGGGTCCAATCCACCCACTGCTGATTTGAAGCTCCTTAGCATATCAAAGTGATAAGAGCACTGAGAGCAAACAGTGCAGAAGACACTAACTGTATAATGAGAGACAGAACGCGTGGAATCCAAGGCAGTGCCCACAGAGCTCAGTGCAACCGTGATTTTGAATATTCTGTACTTATTTTTATTGTTGGGTACAAGAGATTCCTGCATTTTGCTGTACAAACTGTGCCTCAGACTCTCTTGCATATTGGACAGAATGCACATCCTGATTTTTGTTTCATTTTTATGAAAGAAATTGCAGTATTCTCAATCAGTTTCCTGCTTAATCACATCACCTTTCAATTTCCTGAAATTTTAGTGATTCTGAGTTAGTGGAAAGAAGAGTGAGAAAGTGAAGGTATGTGCCTTGGGACTTGTGAGAGTAATGGTTGGAAGCCAGCTAAATTGCCAGGCGGGGTTTGAAGTCTCATCAAACCTCCCTTTCAGTGTTATCGTGAAGACTGAATGAGAGCCTAAGTGAAGGATGAATGAGATCATTAGGATGTAATCAGCTCGGAGAAGCCTGCTTTGTGCACTCGTGTATCCCCAGTGTTGTGAATAGGGTCTACTATAAAGTATGGACTTAGTAAAAAATTTTTGATAAATGAATATTACATATGCAAAATATCAGCCATAAACATTTGGTACATGGGAATAGTCACTAAATGGAATTGTTTCCAGAACCAGTGGTATATGTGTGTGATATATATGTGTGCATGCATGTTGGGGGTGTGCTGGAGTAGGAATCTACTCAGTAGACAAGATATAAGAACCAACACTGTTATAGAGACATGGCTTGAAGGTAGATTAACTTTTCTGTTGGAGACATAAGAATTGTCATATTTTATGAACCTGCTTCAATAGTGTGTCTACATTTATCCTTTCTCATAGGTAAAACTGTCTATGCTGACCAACTGTGCTACACCTACAATATTAATAATATCTGTTTTCACAGTTCGATGGATTGATAGGGCTGCATAACACAGCTTCAATGCTCCTGAAAATGACACATTCCAAACATTTAAACAGGGAAAAGAAATCATAGAAAAGATGCAAATAGGTTAGCTAAAATCTAGTATTAAGAAAGGGGCCCACAAAATTATATACCCCATCTGCACTTGTCACCGTGTGATAGCATGTTGAACCTGCTTCTACCAGAGCATGCACTTCATTTTATTTTTCCAACTTTCTGCTTCTAAAACCTCAGCTCTGTAAATTAATAGAAAGAATAAGAAAATGAACGTTCAAGTTTGATATAGGTGTCCAATTCATGGAAAAGCTGTCTGTTGTGGGTGTGTAGAGTCAAGCATGCCTGTAACCCCAAGGCTTGGACGGTAGAAGTGGGAGAATCAGAAGACTCACCTACATGGCATGTTCAAGATGAGCCAGGGCTACATGAGACACTGCCTCAAGCCAAACAAACACATATACACAAACAATAAAAAAGAACCTTTCATCTAAAATCACTTCATTGAACATTTTACCTCATCTAAACACATCCTGTGCCTGTATATATATTTACAACATCCACATATATATTTATTTACCATCTATATCTAACAGTGCTCTGATGGCAACACTTTAGTTATGGATTGTGCCCCAGTATTCAGAATGATGTCTTTTTAACTGTTCTCCTAGAGGGAGGTTAAAAGATTAATACCCAGTCATTGATTACACATTCTATTCATTGTCATGTCTTGTTAGATTCTTAAAATTGATCCATCTCCCAACTTTTTCTTTCATGAAATTTCTATTTGTGAAGACTCCAGATTGCCTTGCAGTGTAGTCTTGATTGGCTTTTTGATGGTTGTTTTATGGTTAGCTATTAAGGGGAATTTTTACCAAGAACTCAAGTAGGTGATTTTAAATAGGCAAACTGCTCTTTGTTTCTGTATTTCCTGCTCACGTGTGAGCTGTTTACAAACATAGGCTATGGTTTAATTGCCTTTTAACCATAGACTTCAGTATTTTGCCTGGCCCCTGGCATCTGATAACTCATCAAGTGCCTTAAACTGCTGTTCCTTTGCATTTGTCACTTGTCTTTTCACTCTTATGTACTAAGCTTCACGTACTGGAAGGACAGTTGTGCCTGATAGCTCCACCCAATTTCATGTACTCTATAATGGATATAAGGGCCTGTTGAGTCAAACTTGCGTCCACAAATGCCTTTCGTATAGGTCCATCCACTGGAGACTGGTCAACCTACCAACAGTTTCACCCTAAAAAGAGACTGACTCTCCCCTTCCCAGCAACCATCATTTTCCATAGCTCCTCAGGCAGGGATGGGGTTTCTTACCCACTTCTCCACATCTGGGCTGGGATTTTGTCTGGCTTGTGCTTACTTGGGACGTGTGCATACTGTCACCATAGCTGTGAGTTCTGAGTAACTGACAAGCTGTTTGGAAATCTCTGTTTCTTTGTGGTCATCCACCAACTCTGGCTCTTGCAGTCTTTTTGCCCTTCTCTTCTGCAATGGTTCCTGAGTCTTGGGAGACAGAAGTTTGATACAGGTGTTCAATTCATGGAAAAGCAGTCTGCAGCCTCTCTGCACATGGGCAGTTGTGGGTTTCTGAATTAATCACTATCAGCTGCATAAGAAAGATTCTCTAGTGAGAGCTGAGATGTAATAATCTATGAGTATAGAAATAAGACATTAGCAGTCAGTTTAATACTATATCTAATTCTCAGAATAAAAGTATTGAACTCTGTCCTATGGCTTGCAACCTGTCCAGCCACAGGTTCACATACCTGATATCAGCGTCAGGTATGAGCTCCATCATATGAAGTGGAACCTTAAATTCAATTAGAATCTGGTTGGTTTCTCCCATAATATTCTTTCTATTACACAAGTGCTTATATCTTGCCAGGCCAGTTGTTGTAGCTCACAGAATTCACATCTAGGTAAGGCTCCAGCATGCATAGCACTTTCCAGCATCTAAAAGCTAGCCAGTACATATAAAGCTTTGAAGTCAGTGCTAGCTTGATTTCTTCTTGTTTAATCTACAGCTCATATAGCTAGTATTATCAGCAGTAAGGTCTTACCTTCTAGTTCTGGTGGGGAATGAAGAGTATCATCTGAGGGTTTGTCAGACTCCTGGTCAACAGTTTCAAAAGAGAGAGTCCATCTATAGCATTTGTCTTCTATTTTGTTAGTTTGTGGTATCTAGTAGGGGAATAACCCCCTGTTATAAGTTAAATCCTTTTAATCTCTTACTATGCTGTATATGCATATTCTTTAAGTTTCCATAGTAATAGGTTTTCAGATGGCTTCTTCTAAAGGCATTTAGTGTCACCTAGCCTTCCGAATACTCCCTTCTCAGCCCTGCCCTCTCATTCCCAATTAACCCTTTCAACTTTATTAATTTCCTTTCCCCTTTATATTCTTGCATTCTATCTTCCTTTCCATAAAGCCTCTCCTCCTCCATGGCCATTTGTTTTCTGACCTTTCTGGGTTTTTAAACTGAAACATGGATCTCTAAACAGTCAAAGCTAGCATCCAAGTATGAAAAAGAACATGTGACATTTGCCTTCTGGTTCTGGCTTACCTCACTTGGAGTGATTCTTTCCAGTTTCGTCCATTTACCCATGAATTTCATTTTCTAACAGCTGAATAACAGTCCATTGTGTAACTGTGCCATACTTTCCCTATCTGTTCATTACTTGATGGACTGCTAGGCTGTTTCCATTCCCTGACTATTATGCAAAGGGCAGCAATGAAGATGAATGGACAGGTATCTCTGTTGTAGGATATAGAGTCTTTTGGTATATATCCAAGAGTGGTATGACTGAATCGTATGGTAGATCAGTGTGGTGATTTGAATGAGAATGTCCCCCATAGGCTCTAAGTATTATAATATTTTGTCCCCAGTTGGTGGTGCAATTTTGGGAAGTCTTAGAAGGTGTGGCCATGCTAGAGGAAGCAGGTCACTGGGGTTGGGCTTAGAGAGTTCCTAAGCCTTGCTGGATCTCCAGCCACTCTCTGCTTCTTGTGCCTGCTTGAAGATGTGAGGAGCCTTTATCTTATACTCTAGTCATCTCTGCCACCCTGCCCTCTGCCATGATGGACTCTTGCCCCTTTGGAACTGTAAGTTAAATAAACTCTTCCTTATAAGTTCCCTTGGTCAATGTTTCTATCCCAGCAACAGAAAGCAAGCTAATAAACCAATTTCCAGCTTTCTGAATAACTGGCTGCTCCAGTTTTCCTTCTCACCTTCACATCCTTGGTAGCATTATTATTGTTCCTTTTGGGAATATTTTTCATTCTAAGTGGGGTAAGATGAAATCTCCAAGTGGTTTTAATTTGCATTTCCCTGGTGACTAAATGTTGAACATTAAAAAAGTATTTCTCAGTCATTTGCATTTCATTTTTTGAAAACTCCCTGTTCAGCTCCTTGCCCTCATTTTCAATTGGATTTTTGGATTATTTTATGCTTAGTTACTTGAGTTCTTTATATATTCTAGATACTAGTCCTGTGTCAGAGGTATAACTAGTAAAGCCCCCCATCTTGTAGGCTGCCTCTTCAATCAAATTCTGGTGTCCTTCACTATACAGAATTATTTTAGTTCTGTGAGGTTCCATTGTCAGTTGGACTTATTGCCTGCACTATAAGGGTCCTGTTCACAAAGTACTTTCCTTTAAGTTCCAGTGTAGTGCCAACATTCTTCTCTATCATATTATAATTGGAAAATCTAGAGAAGACTAGAAACAAAAAATGAACAATCAAGGAAATGTGAGAGGGCTTCATGGGAGGGAGGGCGGATAGAATTCAGTGATTACGAGAAGGAAGAAAGAGAAACAATAGATTGGGAAGGGTTAATTGAAGCAGGAAATGGGCGTGTGAAGGGCAGAGAAGGGATCAAGAGGAGGAATAACACACTAAAAGGCCTTTAGGAAAGGCTGTATGCAATCTACCACCAAGTAGGTTCTTAAAATACACACATGTACTGAGTAGAAAGGGAGTAAAAGTCACTATCTCCCGGCAGTGAGATATTGCCCCTACCAGACCATAGAGTAGCAAAGCGAAAACCCAGTTCCAGGAATGGACTCCCTCTTTTGAAGTTGCACCCGGGGTCCTGCAGACCCTCAAACAATGCTGGCCATTGCCCCTGCTCTTGATTATCCACCAGAATTGATGATAAAATCAAGTTGATGAAGAAACTACATGTCTGAGCCTAGAAAAAGTAAAAAATCAGGCTGGTTCTGACTTTAAAGCCTCTACTGGCAGCTTTTGTAGTGCTGGAAGGTGCTTTGCATGCTGCAGGAAGTGAACATTAATCATCAACCTTACCCAGTGGTGAATTCTTCATGCTTTAACAACAAGTGGCCTAGCAAGATAGTCCATTTTTGCAAATCAGTTATAGAAAAACTTTAGTAGAGGTTTTCAGTGTTTCTATATTTTATTGTGGCAATGAATTTCTTTGAGTTTCTTCAGCTGATAATTATATTACAAATCTTCTATGAAGGTTTGGTAGGAGTACATTTTCATCTCCTTTTCATGTTTTCTATCACAATCATATCTTCTCTAATATTTTTCATGGGAGCTTTGTTGAATTTTAAAATGTCACATTCTTAATGTACTTAAAATTGTGATAAATTTATAAATTGCCCTGATGTAAGAAGATGGATTTATAACCTTTAGTCTCAATGAAGCTAAGCTTGTACTTGCTATTCATTTTAGTTAAAACATAAGGTAAAATAAGTTTATAGATATCTCTAACTCCACTCTTTTCCTGTTCCATGTGTACCTAAATGTTTTAGATTGATTTTAATAAAATAATAACTTATATTTACCAAGCGTGTAATATGCACTCAGCACTGTACTAATTACAATCACATGTATTATGCCAAGTTATGCATGTGAAACTCCTGTAACTTAATTACTGTCCTCATTACATAAGGCTAAGGCCTGTATGGAAACTAAGGTTTTGATTCATGGTGACCAGACCCATGTGACTTTTCAGTGGAGGGCTAGCATTTGTGTCTAGAACTATCTTGATTTTGGAGATCGTACTCTTAACTCTCAACCTGTACATGTTAAACTAGAGTTATGAGTTATGAAGATAATGAAACTGAACCAGAATCATAGAAAAAAAATCTTGTGCTAAGTTCAATATTTCAATTGTATAAGAAGAAGATCATTATCTCTTTAAAATATAAAAAGGCTCAATCGTTTGTAGGCTTTTGTACATATAAGCATTGTGACATAATTGCTTTGGGAAAACTTACCAGAACTGATGAACACTTTCCATAGGAGAAGGCAATCTCTGTCTAAAGAAAGAGGCAGAACAGTCCAAATATGTAGGCAGTCAAAAATTTAATTCAGGGAAATTTACCTATTAGGCAGTTTTAGGTGGCAGCAAAACAAAATAGTTCTCAATACTTGTTTAAAGTCTAGACTTTAAACAGAATTAGAGAAAATCGTCACTGAGGGCAACTTAAGCTACCTGGCGATTTGCTCTGTTAAAAGAAGTGTGTGTATTCCTCGAAATCTGATCAATATTTCTAATGGGAGTGGAGATGATCTGAGTGGAGCCAGGCCTTGATTCTAGCCACTGTCCCGAAACTCACTTTTCAATCATGAACTCAGAACACATTCTCACAAGACTTGCCTTAAACCCAGTTCTCTGCTAATATACGTATGATAGTACAGTAAATCAACAGCCAGCATGCCCTCCGCCCGTACTTGAAGAGTGGATTACAGAATGGGGAGTTTCATAATGGGCTTTGAAGACTCAGATACAGATGAGTTATGTGGACTAAATGTTTGGGGAGTGGAGACTTCAAAGGTGATTAGAAGAAGGTATCTGAAGAACAACTCCGAAGACAGAACATGTCTATAATGAGAAGTTTCAAGGAGACAGAGCTCATCCTGGTCAAGTATTTTCTCAGTAGCCTACCAAACAGCAAACCTGACTCCTCTTGCCATCTTGGTGCTCATCATGTGAGGACTTAAGTAGAGACCAAGGGCTCCAAAACAGAGACTCCTTAATTGCAAAGGAATTAACTAAGATTTGTGGTTCTTAAACTGAATCAGCCAGAAACTACAATGGTTAGAAATGCAAACTTTGGACTCAACCTTAGACTACTGAATCAGAAACTGAGAGTGTTCTCCACTCCAATCTCTATTTTAAACCAGCCACCAAAGTAATTACCAATGCTCACTGAAGTCTGAGACCCCTAAGCTGGATACATTATTAATGTCCCCTACAACTATAAAGTTTAACTCCCTATTATCTGTCCTTCAGTAGAACTTTATGTCAATCATTTCAATATCAATTATCTGCCGGATCTAATAATTAATGGAAAACCAAAGGATTCTCTTATTAAGGGGTTTCATCCAATAAATGGCTTCATATTGCAAATGACAAGACTGTGTCTCATCTTAACCTCAGGTGTCCCAATACATGCCACTCTGTGTAGTGAAGGTACAAACCATACATGAAAAAGCCTCATCATATGTCTCAACCTCCCACCAGGACACACTAAAAAAATCAAATAAAATCTGAGTCGACACCTTCATTGTATCCTTTTGTTTTCATCATCAGTCTGAATGGAAGGCTTCCACAGGTGACTTGGAATAGAGGGCAGAGCTCTTTGAGTCCTAATAGCTGGGACACATGTGCTGTTGAATCCCGCTTGCCATTCATCCATCTGCTTCTCCCGCTATCCTGTGGTTTCCTCTGGCTTTTCCAACCCATGTCTTATCCAGCTTTCTATCTTCTCCATGTTAAGCAGTGTCTATCTGCTCATTGTTCTTTAAATATGATGTATTCAGTCTGGCCATTTCTCCAGGTTAAAATTGTTATGGAATCAAAGTATTATCATCAAGAAGAGCAAAGAGAGAGAAAGACAATTCCCTGGGCTCCTGTAACCAAATAGAATTTCCCTTTACACTTTAGAGTAATAGGCTGATTTTTCTCACAGTCTCTAAACTTTACATGTGCATAGAATGCATGACAATTCTGAATTCTTTTTTCCTGTATCACTCTTTGCTGGGGAATCAAATTACACAAACCCCCGATATATGCGGAGACAGTGTGGCTTTTTTAAGTTGCTAACGCTGACTAGTTTTTTCTCTTATCAACTTACTTGTTAATTGGAAAACTAAAACTTGATGGTCAATGGCCTCTCGGTCCTTTTCAGTTTAACCAGTTCACCTGTGAATTGTACTATGAAGTTCAAGTCAGTTTCTTCTGGCTCTGGCTCTCATCCCTCCCATGTCAGAGTAGTGCTTTGTTTCAGGTTTCCTTTGTTCTCTCTGCTTATCCACAAGATGAAATCTGAAGGGTGTTCCTTCAATTAGAGTTGTCATGCAAATGAGTAAATACATGGCTGATGTGGGGATCAAGGTAAGTGGAAACAACCCTTAATTTTTAGTCTTCTCTTTGACCCACTAGTATGTATTGGCTGGAGAATGCACCTTAGAATTTAGAGACAGTCAGAGAGCAATCTTCCATCCACCTCTCCAGCCATCTTCATTGGCCGGTTTTTAGACCCTCATCCCTGTATTTATTTGGATGTGGTCCTGAGGAATAGGTGGACTCCCCACAACCTCCCGGCTATCCTTGAAACCTATGAAAAAGTCTCTCTACACACAAGCCTTTCGCCTGTGCTCCCAAGCTCTTTTCCCCTCTTATCTGAAATTCTTTTTCATACCTTCCCCTTTTTTGAATTCTTCTGTGCAGCAGCATAAATAGAATGACTTCTTCTCATCTGATTAGAGATAACATAGCATTCGGTTTATCCTGTGCTTTTTGCAAATGTAAAAATCTGAAACCTATATTTATAAGGCCAAGATCTTAATATGAGAAATCATACGCACTAAAGTTCCACCCCAAACTCACCTACATATGAAGTGTTCTCCACTGAGCACTGTGATTGGATGTATGAAATTTATTTAATCCTTAACTTAGTCTCCTTCCCACTTTATAAATGGTACATTAGGCTCAAAAAAAAAAAAAAAAACTTTGCCTATGTTTCACAAACAAGGCATTTCTTCAATTGCATAATGGATAATATTTATTTAACCAAACGCATCCACCAAAACTGATGTCCAAAGTCAATTAACCAACCTTCCATAGATGTTGCTGTTAAAGTTTTACCAAAAATGGATTATAATTACGAACCTAGGCAGGGCTCTTAATTCAAACACAATACAAACTAAGAAAGAAAAAAACTCTCAACTAGGGAAATCTGAACATTGACCAAATGGATAGTTGGTCATTACAAAGAATTATTGTTTATTTCACAAGAGTCATAGACTTCAATGAACTCTTAGAAATATGTGCTTCAGAATTGTTATAGATGAGGTAAAGTCATCCTGGGATTGTTCTGATCTGAAGCGGGGGAGGACTGTGTGAGGGTGAGAAGAAAAGATGAGTGGACAAAACAGCACTGGTCAGATCTGATCATTATTCAACGTGTAGATGATCTCATTATCTAATTTGTGCTTCAAATGTTTCATAAAAACTAATTGGTAGAAAACAGAATTACAACTAAAACCTTCCCTTTGCTTTCTGAGTTCCAAGCAAGGAACCGCTCTTTTTTCTGATATTACAAAGCAAACACATTTGCATGGTTTCAGTTCCAAAGTCGTCTTTCAACCCCGATCCTTCAGGCCCTGCAGCAACCGCCACATTTCCTGTACACACTATCCATCACTTGACAAATTCCTTTTAGGTGAACAGTGTCAGATGAAAATCTTTCAACTTGGAGAAAAAAGGGGTAGCCAGTTCTCCTGAGTGATGTTCGAGTGTGAGGGTGTGCAGTCAATGCAGCAGGTGAGTCTCTGAAATAGGTCTTGCCAGTCAGTGCCTCTTTATCCCATTCTGAGCTGCAGTTTCATCACGTGTCTGAGAAAGTGTTTCCCCTGCCAGGCAAGAAGAAAATTTGAAAATTAGTGCCAGCTTCGAATGCCCAGGAGGCACACACTAGCATCTTCTGCTGCCTCCTTGGTAAAGCCTGGCTTCCTACAGAGTGTCTCATTAACACCAAGGGCCTGGCCAGGCAGGGTGCCCCAATTTATGTATGCGTGCTATCTGCGCACAGTTTTTATTCCATCCATAAGATGCACTGAAGTCACATTGCATTAGACCCCCAAAGGGCACTTGCTTTCTGACGAAATGTTTATACTATTGCCTCTGTTCTTCTCTTCCTGGTGCTGCTGGACCACATATCTGGCAAAAGTCGACTCAAAAATGAAGAAGCAATGCTTCATTAATACAAGTCTTCCTCACTCAATATTATACAGAATTAGAATTCATATAATTATTAATATTTGTTAAAGGGGAGAGGAAAATGGGCCAAAAGCATACATGGGGAAAGAAAGAATAAGCATGCAAGATATTATTTATGTAGGAATGTGACTGAAGCAAGTACATTATCATCTTTGAGATTCTAGTGGGATTCTGAAATGGAGACAGAAACCACTGAAAAGTAGATTAAAGATGTGACTTTTTCCAACATGTTAATGCCGGGGCTGAGGATGAAGGATGCTGGCCTTTGGTTATGTAACTCCTCTAACTTCTCTTTACAGCTCAAGGAAAAAACAGCATGTCCTTAAAAATGACCACATGACAGTCAGGATAAGACGACTTCTTGCCAAATTCTCAGCGTATACGAGTGACATTTTTGTGTCCTCTCCCCAAACTTATCACTGGCCTTGTCAGTTTAATACAACTTGACAATTCAATACAGAGCAGATATTGATTTCTACAGCACGGATCAAGGAGGGACAAGTTGTAGGTTGTAACAATGGTTGAGATTAGCAGGTATTAATGAGATACGTCTTCTGCTCTAGTCCTTTTAAGAACAACCTTTATCAGGAAATGCTTCAGAGTTATATAATAGAAGCAAAGGAAGCCAGCAATCTGCAGATCCTGTCTCACTGTATCTTGCATTCCTACCAGTCGAGGAACCAGCATTTGAATTACTACTATACTGTATGTTTCACACATTGTAGTTAACTAAATCCTTAGCAAAACGCATCCTAGCAATTTTATTCCTCCCATTTCATAGATAACCTGAATTTAGAGAAAGTCTTTGCCTTATTCAAGGAAGTTCCATCGCTCAACTTTAAACCTAGTTTTGAGTCTAACATCTGTTCTTTATACTGCACCTTAATAAATCTAGAATTGCAAAGGAGATGATGCTAATGGAGTTCATGGATTAAAAAATCATTCTTCCGGGCACTTTGGAGACTTTCCAATTCACAGCTCTTATAACTGCAAGCTTATCTGTTTATGTAGAGTGACATGCTATAGAAAAAGAAATTGTAGACATTAAAATTTGTCACTAACTCTTTGTGTGGTCTTGAATAAGTGTCTTAATTCTCTGGATTCAAATGCAAAGAGATTTGATTAGATACTAAATTTCTAAATTATTGTTTTCTTTTGTGATTTATTTTTCTGATTGATAGATTATAAATCTCAATGAGAACTGAGAACTTCAAAAATCTGCTCCTCAGTTGGGCTGGGTTTGAAAAAATATTACATTGGCTTTCCTTGTTAGTCATTCTCTCCTCTCTCTGTCTCTGTCTCTCTGTCTCTGTCTAAGTCTTTCCCACTCTCTCTTTCTCAGACACACACACACACACACACACACACATACACACACACATACACACACACATACACATACTTCCTATACACCTAACAGTATTATTTGTATTAAAAGAGGAACAGCTCATTGTAGATTTCATTCATAGAACATGTAAGTAGGAGAAATTCTAGGTAGTGCAAGCTACCTAGCAGAGTCTGAACATTAAGACATCAGTGTAGTCTGTCTGTCCACCCACTGTTTTCCCTGACTCTCTGTGAACCCACTAAAGTATGTTGACCTAAACACAAGTTCAGAATCTCTTTGGTATGGTCCTGTGCTGGCTTCGTCTACCTCCAAACCATGAGAAAGCAAAGTTAAGGAGGTTCAGTGGAAAGCAAATAAGTATGAAATATAGACTTGCCCAGTCTGAGATATCTTTTAGGGGTCATTTTTCCGCCAACAGTAGTGGTAACTTGTTGATATTTAGTTGGCTTAAACTCAGGGTGTGGTTTTTCTTTGTTTGGGGCAGTGCTTGGAGTTGAACTCTGAGACCCACACAAACTAAGCAAGTACTCTACCACTAACCTCAGCCCTCAGCAGACTAGGTTTCTGTATAAATGTCAGTGGTGCTGTGGGCACTGGTACAACAAATGAAGGAACAAGCCTTCACTTACTGACGTCTTCCTGCTAGAGACCACCAGCATTTAACTATCCTGTCCTTCAAATTTGCAACTCCAAGAGCAGAACATATTCTAAGGCATAAGCCCTTCACCCCTATAATACCTAAATATCAGTATGTGGTGACCACTATGTTAAACAAAGTAGAAAAATGTATTTTGCACAGGAAAAAATAATGAATTTTGGAGCCCAACACTCTCTGTATTCCAAGTACTATGTTAAATTATTCTGTATGTTGGGAAAGGCAAAGAAATACTCTGAGCCTGAGTTTTCTTACCCACAAAACAAAACTAACAAAGCATCCTTGGTCTGTTGTTGGTTTGGAAGCAGTATAAACAAAGAAGCTACTGAAGTAGAATGTGAACTGGGAAGCACTCAATATATGTTGAAACAATGAAGTTATTGTCAGCATATGGATGATGAACCATGTCTTAATAGAGAAGCAAGATAAAATGTCTTTTTTTAGTAAAAATTCAAAGAAAGATTTAAATGATCTGTCTTCCCGTCCACACTCAGAAGAATGATTTCAAGTAGTCTTTGAGCAATCACTCACGAATACAGGAAGAGAAACTGGAGAGACGGTTTAGTACTTAGGAGCACTGCCTGCTGTTGCAGAGGACCTGGATTCGATTCCTAGCACCCACACGGTGGCTAACAACTGTCAATAACTCCAGTTTTAGGGGCTCCAATGCCCTCTTCTGACTTCCTTGGGATTGCATGGCACAGGTGCACTTACCTACATGCAGGCAATACACTCATACACATAAAATAAAAGAATAGTAAATAAAATATATTTTTAAAGAAAGGATTTAGGAAGAGTCAGGTATATGTCACTCTCTAATCAGAACTCTCAGGAAGCTGAGACAGGAGATCTCAAGTTCAAGACCAGATGGGGTACAGTGAAACCACTTCAAAAAGAGAGGAAAGTGAACAGAGACGAGTCAAAGGAGAGAAGGTGGGAGAATACCCAAGGAGAAAGTTTCACTGGCATACAGGTTGCTCAGAATTCTCCCATTCTTCAAGTAGAGCTTTGGTTCATTTTTGGTAGCAACAGCTCCTCCGTCAGTCCCTGAGCCACAGCATTCAAGACAAATTGCTAGCAAGTTTCCTCTGCTGCAGTTGCATAAATTTTGGTGGGAAATTGAAGAGACCACAGTTAACTTTTAATGGATCAACCTCTTTTGCTAACATCAGCAAAAAATAGTAAGAAATGAAGCAAAAATATAGTTTGTAAGGGAGAGAATAATAATCACTCAACCCTTGATTTACACTGTATATTTAGTGAGTAGAGCAAAATGGTTTTGAAAAATCACTCAGGACCAAAATAAAACAGCTCCCCTTGTCTGGAGCTGCTTGGCACATGGGCTACAGCTCAACATTTTGTAATGAAGCCCCTATTTTCACAAAGGGTGGCACTTACCTGAAGAAGAGAATTCTCAGTCCTCCTATGACTTTACAGAGCTTGAGAACTTTTGCTCCTAGAATATACCAGGAAGTGAGTCGGAAAGGGGATTGCTTCAAGCAGAAAGATTGCTCAAGAGCCCTACCCTAGAAAAAGGAGCATGGGCATTTGCTTTTATTAAGGGAAAGAATTTTAATTGTAAAATTACATGTAATGTGTGCTCCAATGTCTCAAAAAGGAAACTGTATGGCAGTTAGAACCCTTCGGAGCATACTCCAGATCCCTACAGATACGCTCATTGTCCTTTGTGGTTAACAAGTCCTCCAAAATGTGATGCTATTTAGATCAGTGTGATCATAAGAGATTCTCTCAATCTCTCTCTCTTTCTCTCTCTCTCCCTCTCTCTCTCTCTCTCACACACACACATACATACTCACATAATTATACACACCTCTAATAAGCTTTCTTTTACTTTCGTTCCTCTTTTATGAGGCATGATTAAAACTCCTCTTTGTACTTGTATTTTACACATAGAATTTTAAAAACCTTTTTGTTATGTCATTACTTGGTCAGATTTATTGATATTTTCTTTTGATAGCCTTATTTCTCCTAATACAACAGCAGCCTTGTTCTTTTGAGAAGCACTTATTTAAAACCCAAAAACTCCAAACATCCTAAATGTCCAGTTCACAGAGCCTGTGGGCAGCTTTCATGTTGTTTCTCAGTTATGTAAGGTAGAAGAGCAGCTGCCAGCACAGGTCCTCGTCCCCTCCATTCCTAAATGGATTCCGTCTCTGCTCTAGACTTCCTTCCTTCCCCTGCCATCTGGGGAGAGTCTCTCCATGCCAAACTCCTTGAAGATTTCAAAATATGGAATCAAAAACAGTAGCCCCCAAGAAGGAAATTCAGAAGGCTTAATTCAGAAGAGATTTAGAGAGAAATTCTACAGAGCAAGCCAGGGTGGAGTCTAAGGGAAACGTACAGAGACAAAAGAATTTCTAAATGATTGCTGTGGTTTGTGAATATCATTCCTAGTGGTTGAACAAATAAATACACATGGAGAAACTACCTTTTTTGAAAATACACTTAAGTGTTAAAGAGTATTTTTCCCTGGATTTCAGCCCTGCTCTGATACACAGCATGTGTAATAACCTTATCAGTAATGCTTTTAAATGTGTAAATATGAACACATGAGCATTTGGAAGCCTCAGATTCTTGGTTACCCACATACTCTCTTTCTCATTAGAGGATCCTTCTGGTCTCATAGCGGTTTTCCTTCCCCAGTCACTTAATGAACAGTTACTTAAATGAACCATGATAAATGTCTATCCTGGCATGGTCTCAAATTAAATCCATTATAAATGTTGCTTAGGCTAAAATTCCTCTTATCATGCCAGAAAATGAAATTATAGGGTCATTTTTCAGAATTAGCCAAGAAGAACCTAAGTTCATAAATCTTATCATTTAGACATAGTGTAATTTGGTAGTCAAGTGATGCACTCTGAAATTTACTACTCTGGGCCAAATTCCAGGTCACCTACTATTGTTGGTCTAATCTTGGAAGAGCTTCTCAACCTCTTTATCTTCCATTTTCTCATTTAGAAAAATATTAATAACGCTGACCTTATAGTTCTGTTGACACAATGCAAATGAGTCAGTTCTGCCTGCATGGCTATCACCTAGCATAGTAATTACAAATTGGAAGTATTTTTAAGAGGATCCTACTGAAATTGAACGATGAACTGATAGAACTGCTGATATCCATATTTGAGGTCCTAGGTTCTAATTCACTTAGTCTTTCCCTCATTCAGTGCTTCCTCTGGTTTCAATGTGTTCCACATAGTTCCTGTGTTAGAAACATAATTCCCTCATCTAACAATGTTGGGAGGTGGGGAAAGCTAGGTGTCCAGAGAGCCTCAAGGTTTGCACTCAAGAATGGGTTATGACTTTATCCCTCATTAATGGGCTAGTCAGTTTTAAAATAAGCCCTTATCAAAGAGGAGTTGGCCCTTGTTTTGCTCCCTGCATCACAGCCTCTCCTGTCCTTTCCTGTCCTTCTTTTGCCCGCACCATTAGCAGTACCTTCAGTCTTTAATTTCTCAGCCTCTAAGAATGAGAAAATTTAACTTCTTTTCCTTACAAAGTGTCCAGTTTGTAGCATTCTATTATAGCAACACAATAGAAACTATTTAGACAATACTGATGTATTGATCCCCTTCTACAAAAAATTCTAGCATTACACTAACAATGATGCTACAAAAATGAACACACACGACACAATTGCTTCTCCCCAAAATTTCATGGACTGCAAAGAAGATAAGCTTAGAACAAGCAACTTTGAATGAAGTGGAAAATGTGAAAGAATATAAAAATTTGGATGAGGCAAAATTACTATAAAGGAAGGAGTAATAAGACCTTCTGTGGACCATGAGAAGGCCTCCTGTAAAGGAAATGAAAGGCCAGCAGAGTTGTGAAAGAGTGAGTAGGTGACCACCAGGCTGCAAAGTTCTGAAAAGGTATCAGATCGAGTCAGGGGGAGGCGGGCATAGGGATGGTGCTAGAGTGCACACATGAGCAATACAAACTTTGAGGGGCCTGCCAGAAAGACGCACCAAAGTTACAGATGATCACTCCTTGCTAGGTAATTAGTATTTGTGAAACTAGGGGTCTACCTCAGAGTTGCTTCGATCTGCTGAGCAAAAATGGCGCTGTGACCGGGCAGCTATGTGAGCCCCTCCCCCGTACTTAGGTTCTCCAGCATTCACATTATTTGCTGTCATGCTGACACTTGACTCTTGAAATAGGAAGTTGGCCAGAGTAAGCAAAGCTGCCTTGTGTGTGCTTTCTGCTGAAGTCTTGCTAATTGTGATAAGAATCACGTCTTTCTCAGTTCGATGCCAATCCTTCATCTGTACCAATTAGTGGCTGTATATGTTCTCCATGTTTTTCTTAGGATCTCTTCTCGAGGCTAAACAGCTTGCTATCTTTTTTCTAGAAATTTTCTGTTGTTTCCTGCTTCTGAAGTTTGTTTACCTACGTTAGTAAGCAGCTATTCTCCTACCTGATTGTTTGTCTACTATGCTTCTGTTTGCATTTTGCCGTTCCTGATACTTCACACCGAGATGGAACCACCGCCCTATCCATTACTGTATTTAGAAGTGGTCGAGGCCTAAAATCTCACCACAGTGTCTTTCTTTGTATCTTTTCCAAGGGAGCACTTTTTCTTTGGGCAATTTTCAAAGGAAAAACCATCTTACCAAAGTCTTCTTGCCTTCATTAGTTAAAAATTCTCTATGGGGTCCCAGCTCAAGATGAAGAGTTGTAGGCAATCAGTGGATACCGAGAGAGGGAGAACAGTTTTCTCCAGGGACTGGTTCCCTAAGAGGTTGACTAATCCCAAGTGGGTAACCCTAAACACATGTACACATGAGCACCACTAAATGGACTCAGTGTACTATATATGTATATTTATAAATGTATGTATGCATATGTAACAATAATCAAAAGAAAGGACAGGATACTGAGAGGGAAGGAAGAAGGGAGGGAGGGAGGGAGGGGAGGGAAGGAGGGAGGGAGGGAGGGAGGGAGGGAGGGAGGGAGGGAGGGAGGGAGGGGAGGGAAGGAAGGAGGGAGGGAGGGGAGGGAAGGAGGGAGGGAGGGAGGGAGGGAGGGAGGGAGGGAGGGAGGGAGGGAGGGAGGTATGTGTCAGAGGCTACTGGGTGAGATGAAAATAATGCAAATGCAATACTTATATATAAAATTCTCAAAATAAATTAAAAAATAAAAACAATCTGTGTTCCAGATGTAGTTTCTATACCTATATAGCCACCTGAAGTAGGTTGATACTTCAGTCTCTGACTTTCCTCACAATGATGGTTTGGCTAACCAGGAGCCACAGAAGAGAATCTGGCTACCCAGGGAAACAACATTGCTCTGAATGTCCTGCCTCTCATCTGTTTGATCCCTGAGTTTGATTCAGAGTTCTTGTGCTTCTTACTTTCAATAAGAAGATATAACTAATTAGCCAATTGTTAGTAAGAAGATTATCTACAAAGAGCACATCATGTCTACATGGTCTTTGCTTTCTGTTTCAGAAACTTCCCTCTTTGCCTCTAAGTGATGAATGCAAAACAAAATAGTCCTGGTTACTGGGGGATGCTTTGACGTTTACCATAATTGCTGTCTCAATAGCAGAAAACCCCCTGGGTTCCAATTTAAATTAACTCTGTCTTGGCATTCTGTAGAGAGATTTTTTTTTAACATCTCAGAGCTCTTTACCAAAAACTACCCTACCTATATTTGGCACCATTTGAACAACAACCAGTTTTGAACACTGAATGACCACATCAAGTCATCTACCTGCTTACTTACTGGTGTCTGTCTATCTATGTATCTATCATCTACATGCATTATTTTCTGCTATTTATATTTCTCCCTCATTTCAATTAAGAATTCTAAGCAAGGATATAGAAAAGGCTAATAATTGTGAACTTTGTTCATATAGACACTCCACTAATAATATAAAATGATACATTTCAGTATACAGATCCCTATTGTGGTATCAGCACAAAATGTTCAAAAGATTGATTTCATTTTAATTCCAATGCTCTGTTATATTCTGAGAATTTAAAAAAATGTTTCTCTTGCAATATATATAGTTATTAAGGGACTGTCCATGGGATACTCAAGACTTCTGCTGAAAACAGACTTATATAACACTGATTATTTCTGTGACTATGCACATGTGCTAATTTTGAAACTATGTTTAGTTTATCTGAAATGCTACCATTTTAGTTCATGGTTAGAGTCTACTTAATTTTGCTATATGCAACTGCATATCGGAAACACTCATAATTGTCTAAGATCATCATGTTAACTATAAAAGCCTTCATAAATGGGACACTTCCCTTGATATTACTTATTGGATTGTTTTGAGAAAGGCATTGATATCTACAGTGAGAACACAGGTTGGTTCTGAACTCAAAATAATGTCCTTTAAAATATGTACTGTTGGGAAATTCACAGTTTTGTCATTTATTTTCTGTCCAAATCCCTCTGAGGCATAAGTCATAAAACAAGAGAGAACGTGTATTAACTATGCATTAACTGAGTATCTGTTAGGAAAGAGATAGGAAAATCAAAGCAACTGCAGACCATAAATCAAAAGGTCCTAAAAGGTGGATTTTCCAGAATATAGATCTTATAAACTAATACATAATTTATACCCTTTTAAGAAAACATTTTAATGTCCAAACAAGTACATCAGTTAGAGTTACATGGATGTTGGTCTTGTCATTAGCAATAGCTCTAAGACGCAGAGGGACTCCAATGGTTAGGACTGTTAATCCTCACAGTGCTTTTAAGTAGCCACAGTGGCTTCACACACTCACAGTCTGTAACTCACACTTATTAGCAATTCTCAACTGATCCAACTGAAATGGCTGTTTGGTTCTGCTCTTAAAGAATGGAACAAAACAATTGAAAAAAAAAAATTTAAGGGTTCTGTGTAGAGAAAATAGCACATGTTTGCTTAAAGATCATTCTTGAACTCATTAGAAAATGACTTGTCACTGTCATCCCTAGTTCTTTTTCTGGGAGAGAAATCTTTGTTCTTCAAGCCAGAATCAGATGAGCATCAACAGTTTGTTCTACAGCCAGGAGACATTAGATTCATTTCTTGTCTGGCTTGCAAAGCTTCTTCAAGTATCACACATAAGGATACTCGAGTTCTTTGTGAGTTGCTAAAATTCTGGGCTTCTGGGACAAAGGAAAGCCAGGCTGAGCTTTCTTAACTAGAATATATTGTAAAACCTCCAGCTAACTAACTGCCTGGAATATATACATTTTGGAAAACTGACAGAAAATGCTCCCTAGCAAGAGAGCTAAATAGAATGGGCTTCTGGGGAAACATTCTAAGTAGGAACAAGATCCCTAGGCAGAGTTTCAAAAAGAAAGAAAATGAATAATCAGCTTTCTTCTGCCCTTTACAGCTGCCCCTCTGCTTGCAACAACAGGCAAAGGAGCTGCGTTGTTGTAAGATGTGCACAGGGGAGCCAGCGGCAGCTGGTTCACAGGCACCCCAATGCCCCAGGAAGCCCGGGCCCCAGGAAGCAAACACCTTACAAGTGTAAGGCAGAGCAAATGCTGGATGAAGATGATCCTCTTAGGAGAAGCCTTCCAGATGAGGAGGGCCCCTGGCCTCCAGACAAATGAAGCTTTACTAAGGTATTTCCTAGAAGAAAAACCTCAGAAGTTCACAAAATTGAGCTTCTGCTTCTTAGAGAACATGCTATTTGAAATTATGTTCACAAAAATGGAACTCGCAAGGGCTCAGAGGAAAGTGAGGTAGCAGATGAAATCATTATTTGTTGATCAAATGTCCTTCGAGGAGATGACACATGTGATTTGAGCGGAACTTATACCAAACTAGGTAAATGAACTGAGCAAAATCTTCTGTTGTCATTCTGGCAAATTTAGCAAATGATCACGATTTATTTTGCTTAAATTCTTGTTGCTATTTCACAGATAAGCTAGCTTATTAAGAACAGTATTGAACACTGAGTAGAAGGAAAAGACTTCAAGTGCTGTGATTTTACTTTGTCATACTAACGATAATCCATCCCAAAATATGGTTAAAAATCAGTCTATGATGAAATTTCCTAACTGAAATTTCACTTTATTTATTTTCTAGGAGGTTATGCGTGTGTGTGTGTGTATGTGTGTATGTGGTGTGTTTGTGTGTATAAAGGAGAGAAGAAAGGCCTTTGAGAGCCAGATAGCAGTTTAGATTAGACAACATGACATGAGGGAGGACTTTCAAGATGACTTAGTTAAGATGACCAGTATCAGAGAACCATGAGTAAGTAATAAAGGTAGTTTGTTATGTAACCAGTTTGGGCAAGAAGCCATTTTGTGTGATTTCCTATAAAATGTCCTTGGAACTGTCATGGATTGAGATAAAAAGTCAACACCACGTGGATGGAATAGCAAGGTATTTTATTTCTGACCAGCTGCTTGTAGCGAACCCTAATCATACTTAGAAAGAAGTTTTTTATAGGGTCTCGGCAGCAGGGACTGGTTACAGTTTGCAACATCCAATAAAAATTAAGCACTTCACAAAGTTTCCCATGTGTACATTCCTAGCAAAAACAGACCAGAGGGTTAGCTATTTGCACATGACCCTCCCAGATCAGAACATCACGTGGGGTGTGGTCCGGCCAGTTTTGGGAACTCACAAGGTCACTTCTTTCTGGGTGAGCCACTAGGAAGGATTGGGCAAAGTTCAAGCACCAGCACATTTTAAGTCTGGACCAAGCGAAAAATGAAAGCTTTTATCCCATTTTCCTAGGCCATTACAGGAATCAATGGCACATGCTCTCACTTGGAGAAAAGAAAGTAAGTCATATTGACCAGTGGCTCCTCAAATTTTTAATCATCCTCACAACAACCTCCATCCCTGGCCCTGATATGTTTGCATGTGTGAGCAAATGTTACAATATGCATGTGGAGGAGAACATACCTGTGTATGCATGTGGAGGAGAGCAGGTACTGGCTTTCACCTTCCACCTGGTTTGAGACAGGCTCTCTGTTCTCTGTTGTATGTGCCAGGCTAGCTGACTCTTGGCCTTCTGTAGATTCTTTTATGTCTACGTACTTCACTGTACAAGCTCCAGGATCACAGATGTACTATCGATGCCTACTTCTACACAGGTTCTGGGTATTTGAACTCAGGTACTCACACTTGCAAAGCAAGCACTTTACTCACTGAGCTATTCCCAGCCCTCTGGGGGCCTTTACTATACCTACTTATATCCGTATTTCTAAAGCTCTTCCTGCCACTGTGGGGATCCTAGTTCTTCAGACCCTTACACCTCTTGGATGGTTCCAGTGAGGCACAGCAGCCAGCCAGGACACAGACTAGGGAAGTTTTGATGACTACTGCTGCACAATCCCCACCCTAGAAGGTTCTCCAACACACTCCCATTATGGAGGGTGCTGACTGTTGACCCACCCCTAACTTTCCTTTACTATTGACATTCTTTCAACTCTTAAGAATCTAATTTGTCTAAAGACATGCTAGGCATTTAGTGAGCTAATGTGAAAAGATTCATAAATGCTCATTGATTGTAACACACTGAGCTGGACGCAGTGGATGTGACCAAAGAAAATGAAATCCCAACTTAAATACACAACTAAAGGGATAATGGGAACAGATGCAGGACAGACAGGCTTTGTATTATTGTTGACAGTTGGTAGTACTAGCTTCTTTATATGCATCGTTATTTAGCACACACACACACACACACACACACACACACATATATGTGTGTGGGTTGCAGATACTTATTTTGGACAAGTTATCATGGAAAGGAAGAGGCTACCTGGAATGAATTCTCTTAAAATTTTCTAGTTTAAGTCTCTTTCAGACAAGGAAAGCAAACTGTTTTCCTCACACTACACCACTGTCTTTGTGTGATATGACTCCACTAAACTGGAGAACCTTTAGATGGCACAGTGTTTATTGTCCCACCTCAGACAGCAGAGTGTTTCTGGAGGACCTGTCTATGTCCTTAGATACCCAGTGATAGACTCTGAGTTCCCATTTCTGGATTCACAATCTCTCACCAGCTAATGCTATGATTTTGCTTGAATAATCACTGTCTTGTTGTTTCTGTCTGTAGAAGAGGCAGAGAAAATCCATTCAGCCATCTTTACAAAGCTTTCAGTAATGAGAGGTGAAAGCTATGTCCAGGACCTGCTGTTCTATAAGTTAAAACTAGATCCATAAAGACTTGAATGCCTAGAATCAGGAAACAGGAGCAGTTAGTTATGTGAATCATATTTATTGTTGACATCTCCTTCTAAACACCAGTGGGAGCCCTCTGTGGTCAGCATTCCTGCAGACAGTGAGAGGGGCAATATGTATGCCTAATATAAACACGGCAGCACATGCTTCCTCAAAGTACCAGGAGAAAACGGCCTGCACCTGGAGCCAGTTTCTATCGAGTTGTATTTTTGCAGAGTTGGATTAGGGCCTGTGTGGAATTGTGAAGCCCGTGCACCTACCTCATGACAGGACAGCAGAGTGCTCTGTTTTCAAAGGCCAGCACTGTTTTTATTCCCCCCACCCCCCGCCCCAGCTCTGCGGATTTTCTCTCCACTCCAGCCCAGTGAGGCCTTTTTTCATCATTTTGAGTCAGCAGCCTGCTGGTAACAAAGGTACCCAGCTGTTCTCTGAGCCCTAATCTCAAAACAACTTTTAATAGGTACTGCCTGCCTTCCACACAGTTGGCTGCCACAATAGCATGCCAGATTGAAGATATTTTAAGGAAGATTCAGAGGATTATGGTGAAGTGCGGTTTTGCCCAATAGTTTAAAAATAAAATTACTAATATCTCTCTTAATGATGTCTTTTCCTTTGATAGATGAAGTGGGATCTGGACAACTTGTGGTTACAGATATTGGAAGGGAGCTGGAAGATTTCTAGACACACCTAGTGGCCCTCCCAAACAGTAACCTCAGCCAACAATGTACACATCATCTTCTCTGTGAATCCACCAGCTACACTGTGTGTGGCACAGTCATTGTCCTGGTGCATAGATGCAGAAACTGAGTTTTTGAGAGACTAAAATGGCTAAAGCCATAAAGCTTGTAGATAGCAGATCTGAGATTTCAACTAAAGTATTCTGACACCTTCAAAATCCATCAGCCTTTTAGTAATTTTCTAAGTATGTGGAATGATCAGTTTATTAATTGATTTGCTCCCACTAATCCACAAGATCAACACACATCAAATGCCAATTGTAAGCCATAAATATCTACAATCAGTATTTGTCTGCTAAAATCAAAACAAAAATTAAAAAAATAAGAGAGAATCTGTGAACTACCCTCTTGTTCTAGGGCGGTGAGTAGGGACAGATCAGCGTGAGCCAAATGAAACAAAGCAAACATGGTTTTGCCTCAAGAGTCTTACTGCCCTTTTCATTTTAAAGACTCTTTAGAGCAAGAAGTAGTTTGGATATGAAAGGAATTTGAGCTGACCCATAAAGCCTCATTAAACCAGATTCCCTTATTCCAGTAGTGTGATAGTGACAGTGTCAATATCAGAATGAAGCGAGTTTGGAAGTGACTGTGAGTTTAAATCCTATTCCCAGAATTCTCCCCTTCCCTGCCTGTCTTCCCCTTCTCTCTCTCTCTCTCTCTCTCTCTCTCTCTCTCTCTCTCTGTCTGTCTCTCTAGATAGATAGCTAGATAGATAAATAGATAGATGGATAACAGATAATCAGTGTATTGTGGCCCCATAGAGGACATCTTATTAAAGGTGTACAAATAAATACCAGATTCAGAATTCATGCTAATCAGAATGGGAAAGTGGGCTGAAATTTAGATTTGTACTTACTAGGAAGCTAAGCAAATTAATGGGATAAATACACTTGCAATGGACTATTCAAGTTACTTAAGAGAATAAATTGTTTATAAGCATTTGTTCACATGCTAATTATTGATATACTAATTATATATAAGTCATTCTTATCTCTTCACTAAAGCCTGTTCCCTAGGGACATCTATGAGGTACAGCTTCAGGAAGTTCTATTCCTGAGTAGATAGAAGAGCATCTCTATCTCAGAAAAGTGAGTTATCATTGATCCAGAAAGGCATCTAGAATTTCTATCCTCAAACTCAATTAAAAATTTCACCAAGAAACATGTATTAAATGCATCCCATATGTCAGGCTTTACTAATACAAAAGTGGGTAAGAAGATCCCGGTTCAGAGAAGGTCCACAGTAGACTGGTTCTCTGCTTTGTTCTAACCAGGTCACAAGTTTGCTAGTAATGAATGTTAAACAGTAGCTGAAACCCACGTGGGAAGCAGTGAGGTGGGGACCCAGTGTCTCCTGAATAACATATTCCAGATTAATCTGCGGTGTAGACCAAGTGGGTTTGTAAACAGTGGTGTAAAGATTATTAAATCACAGATTAAGAGGCTTATTTATAATTTTCATGATTAGCACTGCAATTAGCTACGAAGTGGAAAGGCCTGTAGCTTTTGAGAAAGATAGATAGGGCTAATTTTGAGTAACAGAATAGTGTCTCTTCTATTAGCAACTTCGCAGATAAAGAGCTCTTTGACAGTTTTTCAGTAATTCAAATCCATATGTCTTTAAGAATCAAACTTGGTACTTTGGTATTCATTCTGAATGAAAGTATTTTTCCAGAGATAAAGCAAACTTCCAAACTGGTTACGGTGGCCCAGCACTTAAGAGGCAGAGGCAGGAGGATTGCAACAAGTTAGAGGCCAGCCTGGGCTACAGGATGAGACCTGTCTCAAAACACAAAAAAATAAAAAGCATGTTTTCCTGTATTGCTGAACAGCAGGTACTCACTTTTCCTGTCCTTTTGCTTATTCCCTCCAAACGCTTGTATATCAGCCCCGACTCCTTTCTTCTCTCGGCGCATGTCAGGTCTCCCCAGTACATACCTTGAGCTTGACATTCTTACCCTCTCTTCCACATGGTGGTACAAGCTGTGTCATCTTTCAGACTGGTTATGTCAGTCGTCCTCTAAAGCTCTGTTTCACTCTTGCCCCCTTAGACTCTCTTGTGATCCTTTAAGAATTTAAGACATGTCAAAACCTGCAATGGTTTCACACCAAACACGAAGTCAAATAGCCTGCCGAGGCCTGTGTGATTTGGCTAATCTCATTGCCTGGTCTCCTAATGTTTTTACTCCCCCCATCCTCCTTGCTGTTTCTCAGTCATGTAAGGCTCGCCTCCATCTGGCCTTCCACCTGCTGTCATGTCTATCAGGAGCACTCTTCCTCCAGAGAACACCACAGCTCTGCTTCACTTCCTACAAGTCCTTGCCCACATCATTGCATAGGGAGGCCTCCTTTAGCCACTCATTGAAAGGGGTAGCTTCTTCCCTGCTCTGGTTTCTCCGTGTGCTTACCACTGTTTGACCAATTATGTTGGTTTCTTATTTTTCCTTTCCCCTGAAAGGGGAGGGATTTTTATCTCTTGTTCTGTGCAATATTTCCAACTCCTAAAAGTGGACCTAGCACACAGTAGTCATTTACTAAAATGTCTATGTAATTATTCTGTAAGTTGAGCCAGTACTATTAGCTGAGGACCTACCTACATTTCAGATGTACGAGAGACTCAGAGAGCAAAACAAGTGAGGATGCAAACAAAGCAACTGCTTTAATTTGTACCCACAGTTTTTCAAAGAAAAGGGGCTGTGGCTGGAGAGATGGCTCAGGAGTTAAGAGCACTGGCTGTTCTTGCAGAGGACCTGGTTTTGAATCTTATCACCCACATGGTGGCTAAAAACCACCTGTAACTCCAGTTCCAGGGGACCCAACGCCCACTTCTGTCCTCCACAACCTGGGTGCACTTAGATCCGTGCAGGCATAACATACATACACATAAAGTGAAAATAAATCCCAAAAATTAAAAGAAGAAACATTTAAATTTGCAATATTTTAAAGAATAATAACCGGAATGACTTCAGAGTGGGGTTTCGTGTCTATGTTCATATTTTTCAACTTCCCTATCCCTCCATCATTAAGCTAATCATTGTTTTGCCCTTAACAATATGATCTCCTCAAGCAATGTGGTCTGTTTTCAGCAAATGGTCATGGCATACAAGAATTTTGTCTCAAATAATATTACCTTCTGAGAAGATATCTGAGTGCCTTCGTCATTCAAACTGAAGGATCCCTGTGTGACTACAACCAGGGCATCCCATCTCTGCTGGTGTACACTTACTGCACATGTGTCCTTTATTTCCATTCCCAAGTCATTTAGTGCATTTGAGTCATCAGACCTGTAGCTCATAAGTAAGTGCTGTCTATACCTCAATATAATCATATATTTCTCCATAATTTTCTGAGATAATTACTTAAATGCCAGTGTGTACATTACAGTGTTGATTATTAATCAACATATAAATATCAAATTCATCAGTCAGATTTCAGTATTATGAGTGAAATGAAGTATGCATTTGGATTCATTTATGCTTACCACAACCGTCTCAGAAATGACGTCCCCAGAGGGAAGTGCTCTCTCGTTACTTGCTTTGGGTCAGGCACCGACTACTTGTGCTGCAGCATTCATTTACCACAGGATTCTTCCTTGCGTTTTTTTCACTTCTCTGCCACTTACTGCTAAAATGTAGGGAGCTTTCTCAGGTTGGAGGGGTGGGGGGATCGGCCTGGCTTCTGCCATCTGCTTCTGGTGGCCTTGCATGATCCTTGTCAGCTCCTTAGATTCTGTATTACTTTCTTTAGTTCTTTACTTGAGATTTGAGCTCACCCTCAGGAGGAACTTGAGTGCTTCTCTGGAGATTCTGGACTCCTATGCCTTTGCTTTCAGACCTCGATCCAACCAACAAGAAAGGCTCTTGAAGTTATAATTGCATATTAATTATTAAAACTAATACATTTGATGAATATGGCATGCCAAGAACTATTCTAAAAGTTTCCCACACATTTAATATTCACAGCACCCCAGGAAGTTTGGCTTTAATCTGTAAAACAGCTAACGATTTTCATCTATATTAATATATAATATATAAATCCATGTAGAGATGCATATGTGTGCCTATGTGCTTCTGAAAACTTAAAAGACTTATTTAGAAAGTTAAAAAAACATGTTTTTACTTTAAAATAAGAAAACATTTCAGAGAAGACTCTTTAAAAATAAGATTGTAAGAGTCAGGGGAGAACGTGCCTGGCAGAAACAGAGTCCTATAGGCGGCTCCTGGGACCTTGTGCATATAAAACTACAGCGATGGTGTCAGCATGCACAAGACCCATGCATACTTAAGAAGACAAAATCTAGCATGGAACTGAAAAAATGGGCAGCAGGCCCCAAGCTTAGCCGAAGATGATTACTGTTGGGTAAGGAAGAGCTGATCTTCTTTTAGAGAGTAATTCTACATAGGCTGACTAGACCCCAGTGGATGAACTTGCACTGAGGGATGTCTGGGTACATTAACTTGACTCAATAGGCCAGAACATATATGATAGAGTGCATGAAATACAGTGACAAGGGGAGTTAAGGAAGTGTTGGTGGGAGAGCAAGTACAAATATGATTAAGATGTTTTTTATGAAATACACAAAATTTTAACAAATTATACAAAAATATCTTTCTGACATCCATTACTATGTACAATAAGTATAAGCCAATAAAAGACAGAAAAATTAAGAAATGAAAATCTAAACCATCTAGTACCTAAGCTTTGAATATCCAATCTACATCTTTTGAATGTACCTCTTACTGCCTATCAGGCCACTTTTGACAGCTCATGACTGACCTTCATGTTGTAAGTGTGAAGCTTTCATAGCTTCTCCTGCTGAAGGCAACTCCAAGGGCTAAGTTTGTCTACCTGCCTCTCAATTCCGACTGACTTAAGAGTCTCCTTTCCCAAGCCCCCACACATGTTCCTCTTTCCTGCATTCTTTCTGAGTAGCTATGGACAGTACCCTGCCTGCTTTTAATTTACACCTCGTTGCGTTGGTCACAGATCAAAAGCGGCAGAACAGTTGGGATGCATCTGAAAATTCAGGTCCTAGACTCCACCCTCTGAGATGATTCCACAGGCCTGACTTTGCATCTTTTCAGTTCTTTCCAGCGACACTATTATCTGCTAGAGCTTTAAAACCATTATTCTAGATGAAAAATTGTCTTATCTTTTGACTTTTTAAAGGGCTATATTTTGAATAATTAGTTCCTATCAAACAAAGTATCTTAAAACACAATTTTTTATAAAGAGAAAGATGCACTATTAGGGCTTTCTACACAGAGGGTCTTTTGTGTACTCATTTTCACTTAGATCTAATAAACCTATTTCTGGAAGTTTCTATGAGTCTTCCTATTAAATGTCTAATAATTATTTGCACAGAGTTTGATGTTGCCTGAGCTTGTTGCACCCAAATCAAATCGATCTCATAGTCACAGAAGAGGTAAATTTTGGATGACTACACATTGGTGCTTGTGAATACACTCAACACTTCAATAGCCAACCTTTTTTTTTTCTGGTCTTTTTAAGACAGAGTCTCCCTGAAGCCCCAGCTGCCCCTGGAACTCACTGTGTAGAACAGGCTGGCTCAGTCTTACAGAGATCTGTCTCTGCCTCCCGAGTGCCACATTTGGCATTTTATTTTTTATTTGTGTATTGGCAAGCTAGGAATTGAACTCAGAGCCTCATACATGCTAGACAAAGGCTCCAACACCGAGCTACATCCCAGCCACACTTCCTATACTTTAAAGATGAGAAAGAAGATCCAGAAAAGTTGTTTGGCCGTCATATAACTAGGAAAGCAGCAGAATCTAACATGCTCAGTAAACTGGCACAAACACTATGAAATTTTAGTACTCTAGGTAATATTAAAAATTATCTAGACCATAGTTCATTCATTGCAGTCTGATAAGTAAGATTAAAACTGTGATGGCCAAATTTCTGGACTTGAATCCTTATCACTTGGGCATGTTACTGTATTTCTTTGAACCTCCATTTTCTTAGCTATAACACAAGGATTTGTGATATGAAGACTAAATAAATTGGCATGTGTGAAGAGATCAGAATTCTAGCATGAAGTAATCATTTTTGTGGTAATCATTATTGTTCAGTAAAGAAAACCTAGTGCTCAATGACTTTCGCTTCTCTTACAGTAATGCCTGCTAATACAGTTAACTTCAGGCAAGTTTAGGTTTAGTGCACAAGATTGATATGGTGATGGTCCTTGTGCAGTTGACAGCCTGTCAAGAAAGATGGACAGTTAGGTAAGTACAGTAAGCTATGAAAACTTGCATCCTGAATTTGGGCCAGATAAGACAAATCACACAGCAGGAGCTGTAGATTATGAAAAGCCTCTTAGGCTGAGTTTTCCAGAATATTGTAGATAAAAGTGAAGCACATTCTCCATGGTCTCCGAGTCATAAAATGACCAATAAGATAAATGCAGGGCTGTGAACAAAGAGCAGGGTGTGGCAATAGAGATCCAGACATATCGTTGCCACATGTACTTATAGAAACACAGCACAGGGAAGGAATGGAGAGTTGCAGGAGATTTATCTGGGAAAGAAGCCATAGGATATATGGAATAACTAGAAAGAATCTCCCAGAGCTTGCTTCAGACCTAAGGTGGTTAGGTGCTGAAATGGATCTGGACTGCCCCACAGTCAGATGTTGTACTAGAAGGGCTTTCCATTATTTTGTGGCCCTCCAGTGTGGTCCAGCATCATCTGGAAACTCATTAGAAATGAAGCTTGGGTACCATCCCTCAAAGTCAGAAATGTAGAGACTCAGCCATCTATGCTGTAACAAGCCATCCAAGTATCTCTGACACCTTAAATGCTTCAGAGCCTGTATTCTGATTTAATCATTTTTTCAATAACACTTTTGGGGCTTTATTAGGGCCTCCAGGAACCTACATCTGTAGTCCAGGTGCATTTAAGGAACTTCCATTGAAATCGGAGGATGCAAACATCAAAAATGACAGAAATATTACAAAGTATCACCTACCTATAATTTGTAGGTACACATTTAACGGGCGGATGGGATAAATAAGAATAATTCTCTGAGGAAGTGAAATTTAAAATGGCTTCTGTGAGCAATAGTTTCCCAGGTAAAAACATATGGTTACAGAGAAGCAAAGACCGCAGCAGCAGGGGCATAGTGGGGAGGTTCAATGAGGATGACCGTTGGCAGAAACCCGATCATTCATAATGTTTCATGGCCTTCATGTAAGATCCCGTAAGGTGGATAGTCATTGAAAAGTCTTATGGACAGGAGATGTACCTTTTAAAAATGTGCACTTTTTTTTCTTGAGATAAGGTCTCCCTGTAGCCATGGCTAGCCTAGAACTTGCTATGCAGACCAGGCTGGCCTTGATCTCAGAAATCTGCCTTCTTTTGCCTCCTCAGTGCTGGCATTAAAGGGGTATGCCACCACACCAGGATTCAAAGGGCCTCTTTGACTCTACTTGTATAGAGTATGCTTTGTCCCGCTGCAATCTGTGTAGATCTACATTCAGCCACCCTCAGCTCCAGAGTCCTCGGAAACCTCCAGTTTGTCTGGCCTTCTGCCGTCTGCACGGAAAGCCCACCCCTGACGCTTCCCTTCAAATCTGTGGGCTTCCTGACCTTACCATTCTCCCAGCTAGTTCAAAAGCATTTATTAGAGTTTGAGTTTTAAACTGGTCTCCAACCATGAAACCACCAGGAGTTTCAATTTAATTTCCCTTTCATGCCTGTTCACACCTTGACTCCTTTTGAGAAAAACCAACTATTGATACTGATAATAAGCTCATTTTATGCTTTGGAAGGGGAAAAAAAATGCTTAGCTGAATTCACCATTAAATAAACTCCTCTCATGATGAAGTCTGCATTTAAGTCAGGCTCCTATTAGCTGAGAAAAGAGTGTCCACTGAGGTATGAAATGTTTATTGTAGCTAGCTCCTGCAAGCACTGCCAAAAGAGAGATAGTATTTTCAATGGCCAAAAGCCACAATGCACAAGACATGAATTATGTATGCTTGTCTCTTTAGAACAAATCAGCATAAATTATCCCATAGGGCACACTGCAAGAATCGGGGGCCCCTGCACGAAATATCTTTCCTCGTCTTCTCGGTATCCGAATCTTTGGGATGGGAAAGTTGTGGCTGAATGAGATTCCAAATCACTACCTTCAGTATTTGAGGGGAAAGGGTTAGGATTGAGCAGTGACCTGCATTTCCAAGCATCATCAGTCAACACACCAGTAATCAACACATGATTATTATTCTCATCAGCCCAAAGCATGAAAGTAATTGAGTGAAAAAAATCCTCACATTATGTGAAATGATTACTGCCTTTGAGCCATAATAAACAATGATCTTGCTCTAGTGCTATGCAGGGAAACAAATGAGGGCTGTCTGCTGCTGGTGCAGTGCCAGAACCATTACCAGATCTATAGCCACCAATTCCTCCTGGATCTGATTTCACGTTCAGAGAAAGGGAGACCCTGCCCCGGCCCCTCTTAGATGCAACATTTGGCTCCACATTGCAGAAGTTGACTCCTTTGCATAAGTTGAAATCACATTTACCACTTGGCTCTCCAGAACAATGAGAGTATACATTAGGTGTGGAACATGAAGACTCACTGCTGCTTTCAGATGCAAGCGCTCTAGGCTGACTGCTAGGCAGGCAAAAGGCAGCTGGAGGCACAGTGAAGGGTTCCCTGGCCTGTCCAAAGAGTGAGGATAGAGATGGATGCAGGATCTGACACTCTGCTTGGGCATTTTTCTGTCATTTTTACAAGGTGGATGAGTTCTGGGGGACTAGTCTGGATGTACCCAGTAAACAGAGCTGGAAAGAGTCAGTGAAAAGCTTTACAGGAAGGCTTTAACCGATGGACTCAGGCTTCGGTCTTCTTTGCCTCATTCTGCAATGCAGGATCATCTGTAAGCCCACAGGGTACTTTGAATGAATTAGATGCCACTCCTTCGTGCCTATCAGACTGGTTTCTCTTGCGCAGAGCAGGACAGAATCATCACAACTTTAGGCAGTATATAAGAAAACTCTTTTTTTGTAAATTTTATCAAATTTTTGTGTATTTCACAGGGAACATCTTAATCATCTTTATACCCCTTCTCCACTGACGCCTCCCAGTGGAGAATTCCCACCACACTGGAATTCATACATTCTTTCATTTGTGGTAAGACCTATCACGTCAAGTTAGTGTCCCCAGAAGTCCTTCAGTGCAAGTCCATCCACTGCAGTCTAGTCAACCTATCTAGAGTCTCTCCCTTTAAGGTTAGCTCTTCCCTACCCAGCAGTAATCAAAACTCTTAAATGATCAAAGTTACAATGAAACATATATAGTTATAAAAGAAAGAGCCACCTACAGTTTCAGTTCCAGCATTTAAGGAGGTGGGGAGTTGTCACTTCTCACTGCTGAACAAAGTGAAAATCAATAGCTTATCTCAGACCCATGAAAGAATGTAAGACACACGGCAAAAAAACTCAAAAATCTAGACTGAAAGAGCTGAATCCAAAGGGTCGTGACTAAGAGTAACTGACTGGGACGGAAGCTTCGAAGCCATAGACAGTGGAAGTTCAGTGGTGGGTTTGGAGAGCGACAGGTGGCTGTGGGTAAGCTATCTGAAGAGTGGGAGATTGCTGGGCTGGTACCACTGTTTTAGGGAGCTGATATTTTAGTGGATCTTCTAGCAACCTACCAGATACATTAAATAAAGGGGGAAAATTCAATTCCTTAGATTTGGTAGGGGAGAAAAGCATTATGAAATTTTCCCAGAATAGTTTTTATAACAAATGTCTACCATCAAGAGAAAGAAGTTCCATAGCCTTATATTTCAAGGGAAAAAAAGACATTTATTTCTTTTTCTTTTAATTTTTAAAGGAAAAAAAAAACCTTAAAATACTCAATGAAATCATCCTTCAAAGATGAAAGAACTAAAGACTCAGATAGAACTTGAAGGATTTCATTGTCAGAAATTCTGCCCTGCAGAAAATGTTACAATGGATTCCCCAGACAGAGCAGAAATGACACAGGTCAGAAACTTAGAGGTATATCAAGAAGGGAAGAGTCATAGAAGAAGTAAACAGAATATTGAATTTTCTCATTTTTAGTTCATGCAAAGATGGCTGGCTAACAACAGCAGCAGCGTATTCTGTGATTTAAGTTCATAGGTTATGGCAAAGTTGTAAATATGGGAGAGACAAATTGGGAATGTTAGGTTGAATGCACTCACATAATGTATTAAATTGTGTTACTCAAAGATGTACTCTGATTTGTTTCTAAAACATGCAGTGTTAACTTTTACTTTAAATGAAAAATTTTAGGAATAATTGTTATTATGAGAGAGGAGCACAGAGGGAGATATATAAAATCCTCAATTAAATGCAAAGATGCCATACAAAGATCCACAGACACACAACAAAGGAAAACAGATAGGGCCTGGGATACATCCCAGTACTTAGGGGGCTGATGTACAGTCTCAGCCTGGTCCACAGAATGAGATATGTTTAAAAAGGGAAGAAAAGCACAGGAAAAATCAGTTATAAGCAAGGTAGATATGGTAGGTAATAACCTACTGATATCAACAAGTACTTAAAATGCTTACTGGATAAATACATAAATATAATAATTATATAATGAAGATCAGCAAAGTGGATTTTACAATAGTTTATGTTTTTTATTTTACATGTATGAGTTTATTGCTTGCATGTATGTAAGTATACCCATGTTGTGCAATACCCACAGAGGTCATTAGAGGGTGTCAGATCCCCCAGAACTTCAGTTACAGACAGTTGTTAGTTGCCACTGCTGAGCCATCTCTCTAGCACTCAAAGCAATACCTAACTCTACGATTCTATGTTATCTATAAGAAACCAAATTTAGAGATCAAAACTCATGTTAAAAGTAAAGAGATGAGAATCTGAAAAAATGGCTCAGTGTTTATGAGCACTAGCTACTCTCACAGAGGACCCAGGTCCAGTTTCTAGCCCACAACCACCTAAAACTCCAGTTCCAGAAGATCTGTCCCCTCTTCTGGCCTCCATGGGCATTGCACACATGTAGTGCATTTATGCACAAACAGGCAAAACACATACACATAACAATAAATAAATAAAAATGTAAAGGGATGAAAATACAGACATACCACCCTTACACCAAAATAGCTGTATTAAGTCAAATAAAGATAATTCTCAAACAGCATTACATAGTGATAAATAGGTCATTTCTTCAATAGTGCAACCTAAAATGTATAATACATACCCACACAGAATCAAATGAGGTCGAAATTGATAGAACTCCAAGGAGAAATACATAAGTCCATCATCATATTGGAAACTTTAGTAGTCCTTTTTAAAAACCGATAGATCAAACAGGAAGATTAGTCAAGTGGGATATAGTCAATGCCAAAAGTGCTACCAATTTGACTTGATTGATATTTATAAATGTCCCTGAACCAAGAGTACATGTACTTTCCTCTCAGGATTACTCAGACCATTCACCAAGTTAGAGTACAGTGTCATCATGAAGCACACCTTAACGTCAAAAGAATAGAAAATATACGGCCACGATGGAATTAAAGCAGAAATCAGCAAAAGAAAGAACACTGGAAAAAAAATTGTAGGATATTTAGAAAATAAGTCCCAGGCATCCTAAATAACAAATGAGTCTAAAGGGGAAAAAATGTTTAACATTAAATATTTTGAACTGAAAATAAATTTCTGAATTTTCTTAATTTCTAGGATTAATGAAAGCAATGTTTAATACAAACTTCATGTATTGCCTGAGGCTGGAGAGTGCAGACAGCAGGGAAGGATGGTCAAGGGCACACTTAGTGCTTAGTCATCAGAAAGGAAGACAATGCCCTACTGTGCAATCGCACAGTGTGACTGCTACAGAGGAGGACAATGTGCTAAATGTTTCCAAAAGCTAGAAAGGACTGTGAAAGCTTTCACCACATAGAAATGATAAATGTTTGAGGAGATGAATATTTTACACGTGTAATATATATAATCACAAAACATCACATGGTAACTCATAAATATATATATTATATATAATTGTAAGTTATGTATCAAAGCATATTTGGAAAGGAAATATACAACATGTGTAATCTAAGCTACCATCACAAAAAATTAAAGAAAAACAATTTAGGCATAATATACTGAAGAAAAGAAATACAGCTTAGAGTATTAATCAACATGTCTGAAGATTAAGAAACCCAAAAGTTGTGCTTTTTAAATGATCAACAAAGCTGATAAACTAGTCAGACTAAGCAAGTAAAGATGACTCAAGTTATCAGTATTGAAATAAAAGAGGAGCTGTCACTCCAGAACTCAAGAAGATTAAATGATGAAAAAAGTGCTGTAAATTCTTCTGCTCCTACTCATTTGAGACTTTAGAGGATATGCACACATCTCTTAAAAGATACAAACTGCTAAAACAAGAAGAAACTGATACAATTTGAATAAACTTTTGTATATGACAGAACCTTCCAAAAAAGGAATTCAGAGAGAGTCCAGTGGATTTTACTGATATATATTACTAGGTATTTAAGAAAGATATACCAGGGCTCAGTGGTTAAGAGCACTGCCTGCGTTCCCAGAGAACCCAGGTTTGATTCCCAATATCCACACAGAGGTTAACAACCGTCCTTAATTCCAGTTCCAGGGTATCCATTGCCCTCTTCTGGCCTCCATGGCGTTGCAGGACAGAGGTGCATTTACACATATGTAGGCATAACACTCATAAAATAAATTTTTAAAATTCTCCGTATTTTGTTTTATTTTTCTTCTTGGGGGGAGAATATATGAATATAGGCAAAAATTCCTAACTCATTTCATTAACACAACAATGCTCCAAAACCAAAATAAAAAATAAAAATAGAAAAGAAGGAAAAGATGGAGGAAGGAAGGGAAAGAAACGAAACAAAAAGAAAAGAAAAGAAAAAGAAGAAAGGAACAGAAAGGACAAAGTCAAAAAGAAACAAGGAAAAAGGCTCAAGCAAGGGCTGCACGGCCAATTCTCAGTTCTTTCAAGGGCTGTCTTCCCATCCAGAGGGGCAGATTGGAGCATTCCATGTATCTTTACAGCTTTTTACATCTAGAAGTGACCATGAACATCTTCTAATGTTTTCCAGACTTAGCTAATCCTATGACTTCCTGGGGCATATCCTGAGCCTCTCTCTGGAGGCTGTGGTTCCTCTGGTCTCAGGTATTCCTGTGAATCTTATTTTTAACAGATGCCCTCAAAGATTATGAAGATGGGCCAAAGTTAGCCCAACCCTCTGCTAATTTGACAAGCCAAATCCGATGTCCAGGGAGTTAATAAAATTTGTCAAAGGTCATGCAGCAGGTTGATGAAATTGGCAAACTCGCTGAGCTTTGATAACTAAAAAACATATGCATCTTTGAATTTTAGAAACTGCTTTTGTGTTCTTAAAGAAAATGGTTTATAAGAAATTTAGAACATAAGTATAGATATACAAAAGTAGGAATAAGTCACAACTGTCTACTGGAAGTAGAACCTTGGGCATCCTGCCTTTTATTGGAAGTGGTCTCTAATTCTTTCTAAGATCCGTGTTCCTAATATAATGAGAGCTTTGAAACTGTGAACATTATGAGAAACATTTAGTTATATAAATTTTGCCAGGCAACCTCAAACACATCGAATTTAGAGACAGAGGGAAGATGAGTGACCCACTCCTTATCAATCAATGAGTCTAAAAATTCTTACATTAATCATTTGCATCTCATGCAGCTGGCAGTAAAAGTTTATTAGTTAAAATCTTCAACACTTTTATCATCCTACTGTGTTCTTCTATGTGATCTTTTAATTAGAAATATCAATAATTCCCACTTGAAGCATTGAAAAAGTATGAGTTCCATTTTCAGAACTTGAGCTTTTCTCAAATCTACCAGAAATTCTTGATGTAAAATAAATTTTGTCTAATCCTTATGGGAGAACAGAAGAAATAAATCATTAAGTTCAAGTGGGAAGAATTTCTTTTCATAACTCCCATCCAAAAATTGCTTCCCAGTGATCAATTTCAGTTGTGTTAGGAATCTTGAATAGATATTGAAAGCATCATGTAAGATTCAGTCACATTTTCAATCAAAGAATTTCCTGGTCTCTTGACCCATAATTTGATTTTACCCTTGGGAAACTGCATTTTACTTCATGCTCTTTTTTTCTGTCCTGTATTTCTCTTAAAAACTTTGGCTTTCTGAAGTATTGGTGTTATCTTTATACCCTCTGTAATAATATTGATTAGAATAATGCAGTTTGTGGGGCTGCAGGAATGGCTGAGTGATTACCAGCACTGACTGCTCTTGCAGAAGACCCAGATTCAATTCTCAGCACCCACACAACAGCTAACAACTCTCTGCAACTCTAGATCCAAGGGATCCTACACCCTCTTCTGATCTCCACAGGCAATGAATGACACAGGTGCACCTACATACATGCAGGCAATACATCAGACACAGAAAATTTTTTTTAAATTTAAGAATAACGTAGTTTGTAAGCCTGCTAAAGATGATTTGCAGAATTTCCAAAATTATAATTTGTTGAGAATTTCAGTTTATGCCAGGCACAGGGCATGAACCTCAGATCCCAAGCATATTGGAAGCAGAGGCAGGTGGATCTCTATGAGTTTCAAGCCAGTCACAGACACAGAATGAGACCTGCTTCATTAATGAAAAATGTAATCTAATCTTAATTTGCATATAGTATTTCCCACTTGAATATTTAGTAGTTTTAAGTGTTACCCATACCTAGATTCTTAAAACTACTCCAGAATCACCTCATGAGAAACATTCAACAAATCCAACTTTTAAATTTATGGTAGAGCTCTAAAAACATATTCATATAAAAACGGTAGATAAACATTATAGTCTCACTATTCATAATGGTCAGGAAATTCAAAAGTAAACATAATAAACTGAATGTCCTCCATTTTACTTGTCTTTCTACACTAGGAGAAATCATTGTCTAGTGGAGAAATTGGAAGATGCCTATCATTTCTTGTATTCCAGACACTTGCTAGTAGTGAAATGAGTAAGCATGTCACTGAGGTGATCTAATTCAAGACACTTGAGAGAAGTTAGATATTTTCACATCCTTCTGTTTCTAGGCTAGGTGCTTCCATAAGTACAGGGGCATTGATGGATCAGTGTCAGAAATTATCACAACAATGAACAGCACTTTTATCAAGAGACTATTTATTATGCAATTATAATTAAAAGCATTTGTGACGGCAGTTTTTATCACCCCCTCCTTTGTGAGTATACTTTGTGTTCTTCCAGCTCAGTAGGTTAATTCTAAAGAATAATTCAATTTTCCAAATGCTCAAGCACACCAACTGTGTTCATCTATTTCTAAGGATGATTTAATAAGGCTTATAGATTAGCTTCCTATAATTTCTGAGAGGTAGCCACATCCTACACAGCAGTGGCACAGAGGCTGTACATGCTGGAAATGGTGACTGGCGTGTGGTTCTGTTAGATATTAGCCCTTAAAGAGCTTCACCACAGAAATAGCAGAGCAGAATACCAGAGCATGCATCTCTTCACCATAGCAATAAAACTAGTTTCAATTCTGAAAAAAAAAAAATTGAAAAGAAAATAAGGGCTTCTGTGAAAGCCCTGTTCTTTAGCTAGAAATATCACTTCACCTAACATTCTAGCAACCAGTTAAAACCCCATCATCTCTCAATTACACATGCTAAGAGGACTGACAGACATCTTTGAATTTGGTGATTTCTATCACCAAGTTGATTTGTGTGTGAACAAGGAAGAATCAGAAATCCCTTCTTTTAACAGTCTTTACAAATATTATATTATTCTTATTTTATGTGTATTAGTATATTGCCTGCATGCATGGAAGTGCACCTGTGTCATAAAATGCTCATGGAGGTCAGAAGAGAGTGTCAGACCCTTTGGAATTGGAGTTATGGACAGTTGTTGTTAGTTGCCATGTGGGTACTGGGAATCGAACCCAGGTCTTCTGCAAGAGCAGCCAGAGCCCTTAACCACGGAGCCATCTCTCCAGCCCCAGAAATCCTTTCTTTGTGGAAACCCTCTGCTTCTGCATCCTATTAGCACACTGAGACCCAGCCACAAAACAGCACACAGACTTGAAGATGAAAAGACAGGATAAATCAGAAAGTAAAGGTAGAGTCTTGCCAGTCTCCTCTCCTTGACTACTTCTAAACAGTAGTATTTGGTAGTTGTTAAAAATCAATAAGCATCAAGCCAAATGCTTGCAAAATGTATGGGTGAGTGACAGATTACTGTTAACTAGCTTAGGCAGGAGTCACCACACTAGCCACAACGGAGCACTGAGCAAATAAGCAGACTAGTTCACTTGGGTGCTTCTTTCGAACACCACGCCCATTACAAGGTATTCATTTATAATAACTGAGGCTTGGGAACAGAAGGAAATTAAGGATAAAGATGAAGAGTTTAAAGTGTAATAATAAGGGAAAAGAAATCCTGAATTTGAGCTGGGCACAGTGATGCACACCTATTATCCCAGCACTCAGGAGACAGGCAAATCTCAGATCAAAGCCAGCTTGGTCTACATGGTGAGTTCCAGACCTGCTGGGGCTACATGGAGACCCTGTCTCAAAGAGGCCAAAAAAAGAAAAGAAAAAGAAATCATGAAATCGAAAGGGGGCCATAGGAAGACTTCGAGTAGATAGAAGGTGGGGTGGGAATTATGTAAATACAGTACTCACATTAAAAAGTTTCAAAAAAATTTAAAATTTAATTATAAATGGAGAATCTTCCATGAAATACAAAAATTGGGCATTCTATATGTCAAAATGTCTTATCTGTTATCAACTCTGAAAATGATATTATAACAGAGGAGTCAGAGCTCAGAAAGTACCCCTGAGGTATCGTGTGCTGAAATAATTATAACATATGTCTCTAAAACTTGTAAAGCAGTGCTCACGCTAAACCTAGACCATGAGCATCAAGTGTACTGGAGACCTTGTTAGAAAAGCTAGGAAATCCTTCTTGGCCAGTTAAACAGTTGGAGACAGGTTGAAACCCAGGAGTTTGTTTGCATAATTCCTATAGCTGATTGTGATACCTTCCAAAACCGAGAACCACAAGAAAACAATAATAATTTAGAGAAGCATTTCTTCTTATAGCTAAGTTCAGATTATTTTTGAATGATGACATCATAAAGGAAAGAGAAGAAAGTAAGGATATATTTTTAGGGGTAT
This sequence comes from Eospalax fontanierii, assembly GCA_035773235.1. Taxonomy (NCBI): domain Eukaryota; kingdom Metazoa; phylum Chordata; class Mammalia; order Rodentia; family Spalacidae; genus Eospalax; species Eospalax fontanierii. The sequence goes on along the minus strand of CM069541.1, from coordinate 21,222,388 downwards.
AGCTGAGTGCTGCCTCGAGAGGTGATGAGTGGCAGCTGTGAGCAAAAGATCACTTGAAAAAGCTGGAAACTCAAGCTAAGATAAGTCATAGTTCGTCCGTGAAGAGCGTTGGGGAGTAGAGGGTCTTGTAGGTCACTGTAGAAAGAAGTGTGAACCACAGGAGAGGATGGTGTTACGGGAGAGGGGGGTGTCTTTCAGGAGCATTCGGTCAGGCTTTGTCCTGTGAGTGCTGTGAGTGCAGACGATTCAATGCTTTTTAATCACATGCATAAAGCGAGGTAAGCCAGCCTTCTAAAACAGCCTGCTTTCTTAGGAGTACAGCGGAGATGAAGCCAACAGAACGCCAGCTCCTCCCCGGTTCGGTTCCCCATTTTTCCCGTGAATGTGATTTCAGAGATGCATCTCAAACTTCCTTTCCTACCTTCTTCCCCCAAGTACTGCTCACGGTGCAGAAGAAAAAACAGGGTCTGAAATATACTTTATTTGATGTGGTGGCAACAGGAGTTAAATTTTTTTGCTAGGGAAGTTCTAAATCAACCTACTGGGAGAAAATGGGGAGGGAGCGGAAGTTTATGGATATGAAGTCCTTAAGGACAGTAGAAGAAAAAAAAATGAATTCCACAATCCTCTGATGATCATGAGAGCACTCCACATGGGATGGGCTATTTTAAGAGCCGGACAGTCTCCGGCGACACCACCTCCAGTGGGCGAGTCCTGCAGTGGCTGGTACTCATAGTTAGGACTGTTCGATCCCTGTTCAGGCCCCATTTGGGTCCCCTTCACTGCCCACCATGGGAGGCAGGGCCATCATGTCACCTCTCTTGTTAGGAATGCTATCATAAATGCTTAGCCTGGGGCTTCCTCACAATTTGAGATCACAGTTGTGCTATTCAAAGCCTCCATCGAAATAACAATGTATAAAGTCCATCCATAGATGGCCTGGAACTTCTGGCATGTACATGACACCCAATTCCATCCCTTCTAACAGCAGAGAATTAAAAAAATGACCTAAATAACCTTACTCATCTGCCTGACCGTCTCTAGTTAAAGCAGTGAGATACTGTATGTGTAATTTTTCAGTAGGCTTTTGAACTAAGACAATTCTCAATGGGGATAATTTAACTGGAGGACAGTTAGGGAGAGAGAGGACAGAAATAAGTAATGCTTCACTGGTGTGAAAAATCAGAAGGATGTTCTTTTAAACTTAGGAATATATATATATATATATATATATATATATATTTTTTTTTTTTTTTTTTTTTTTTTTAATCCTCAGAAGGTTCGGGTGTGCCCTTTCCTCCACTTAAAATTGACTTTGTGGAGCTGGTGAGATCTCTCAGTGGTTAAGAGCACTAACTGCTTTTGCGGAAGACCAGGGTTCAAATCCCAGCACCTCATGGTGGATAATAACTGTCTATAACTCTAGTTCCATGGGATCCAACACTTTTTCTGTCCTCCTGGTTGCATGACATGGGTGCACTTATATACATGCAGGCAATACACTCATACGTATAAAATGAAAATAAATTAAATTGACTTTGTGACTGAATTTCAATTTTGTATTCAGAATTTCTTGTCTTGACTGATAAGTATTTGCAAGAAATGAAATGTCCCCTTAAGCTTTTCCTTCCTCCTCCCTGAAGCACCTTTGCCTGGATAGCGAGGTTCTCCTGATAACACAGAAATAAATCTTAATGTCTTTGCCCTGTGTTAGACCCGGACCTTCTCATCCTTCCTTTGACCCAGTGATAATTGCTTATCAGTACATGAAGCTCTACTCAGATGCTTCTGATGCCACCATGGCTTACATCTCTGGGAGAATAGAAAGGGCAGTCCTCTGGAGCCATTAATGCCTTTAACACAAGCCACAAAAAGAAAGAATTTGGGGCCAGGTTTACCATCTCAGAATGATAAGACCACCTCTGCATTCTGAGATATTTTCCCACAAATTAGTTCGGTTTTTACTTTGTTTTGTCTTTTTTTTTTCCCCTTTGTTTCATATTGGCTGCCCTGGAAAGTGAGGATTTCTTAAAATGCATTCATATGAAAGCTGTAAGGAAAAGAAGATTAGAAAAATATGTATAGCTTGCTGCCATTTTGACTTCCCTCTTCAACAGAACTGAATCTCAGACTGAAATCATCCAGATATAACACTCTCAAAATGAAAAGGCCAGCAGTCTAACTCCAGGGGACAATCACATTGTTTACAAAACAAACACAAACACGTTTACAAAACATACAAGAGGAAAAAATGATACTGCTTTGCAAGTAAAGTCAGTATGCAGTTTGTGACACTGGATTCCAGGAATGCAAAGATAACTCAGATTTGATATAAGCAAGGGGAAAGAAGTTAGAGCACCCAGCTGACAGAGAGGGAAGACGAAACACAGAGAACCAGCCCAGGAAGACTTTTTAATTCCATCTCATATAATCATCTCGGGGGAACTGATCATCGCAAATGTGGCAATTCCCTTAGTTGAGCAGGATCAAGAACTTGGTGACGAAATCACCTGAGGCTAAAGCAATTACACTTGCTTTAAAGTTCCAAAACATCCACAGAAACGTGGACAATGCCTGGCGTGACCATGGGACTCGGGACCCTTGAAATCCTACGCCCACAGCATAGGAATTTCCCTGTAGGAAATGAAGCATGTGCCCGGTTTAGAGTCCTTGGTTTTTTGGTTTTGTATTTTCTTTTTCCAGGGGAAGAAAACAAGAATAAGCTACCACTTTTACATACATTGCCTCATTAAGTACATCATGGAAACTTGAATGATGAAGGCAGCCGCACTGCATGTGACTTGAAAACACCTTCCCGTAGCTGTGACTGCTCATTATCACTGGGCTTCTTGATGAGTTTACAGATAATGCTACATGAAAACACAAATCCTTTTCTGAATAGTGTCTTGTGCTGCATGCCTGCTACCCAACAGAGAGCCCCGCTGTATTTCTTGTGCTCTTTAAGGCTGTTATGCCACGTTTTTGTATCCACCAAGAGCCCCATTTCCAGTTTTGATAGATCAAACTTCTACTTGTTTGCAACACCCAGCTCAGATTCTGCTTTCTCCTGGCTTTCATTTCTTCATATGCTTTTGTTTTGTATCCACAGTAATCTAAACTCTAGGGATCCAGTCTGGTTCTCTACCACAGTCATTAGCAACTTTAAGGGAGATGAGCATTAGTCAGACAGCCACACAAGCAAACGATTATAGACAAGGATAGGTATTATGAAGGGATGGTTCCTCTTACAGAATACGGATCTAATCCTGAATTCTTTTCTGACTTAAGCCTTATGTAATAGATGCTCATCACACTTGTAAACAAATAGATGAACTCAAAACAAATGCAAACAGACAAAATACAAAAGACAGTGTTTCAAATCCTCCTGGAGTCAGAAATTAATTAAGCAGTGAAACAATTTAATCTACAATCGAAATGGTGAAATTACTCAAAATTGCTTTTGAGTTAAAAAAAAAAAAACTTTGATAGCATTTCAAAGTTTTAGTGTGCATATTCGCCCAAAACAGTCAAATAGTTAGGAAACTAAGTCACTCAAACTGGCTTACAGTTGTCAGAAGGACAGGTCCCTGGTGAGTGATTATTTTAAAGCTAAGATCAATTTAATTGACTGAACTTTATTGAGTACATACCATTTGTACAATACTACTGCATGCTGTGAAAGAAAATGAACCAGAAAGTCCCCACCTTTGTGAAACAAATATTCGACTGTTTTTAGAATGTCTTAAATCCAAATAATACAACTAAATTCATTTTATCTAGTACTTTAAAGTATATAAGGAAAACACAAACAATCATTTATGCTCTTTTATTTGTGGGAACTTCCCATAACGGGGTGTGATTAGTTCCTATTAGAGAGGATTAAAAAAATACTTGAAACACAAAACTGTGAATCAAAACACTAGATAGAAAGGAGTTAATGGTTCAGCTATTGCAGGGTGACTATTATACAAGTTGTACTTCTCATACTGATGGTAAGTTCAGTTATTTTACTATCTGAAAACAGGAAGCATGTTACTCATCGGTTAGATTACCTATTTAACGGCTTCAAATTTATCTTTTGTTCCAATGAGCATTTTTTTAATCCTTTCAAAACAAGTCACATTTTCATTTCCTTCTCAACTGTATATAGTAGTATTTAAAACAAAATTTTATTCTCTAAAGATTGTTGGTGTTACTAAGGCACATTACAATTACACCTGGTTCAAGGAAAAAGCCTGACCTTTAGCTTCCGTGTGAAGGCCAAGAGTGGACCAGAACTCAGAACCAGCTGTTCCTTCTCATCTCTCACAGAACCATGCTCTCCAGCTCAACTCGTACATTCACTGATGCAGTATTTCCAGCCTTAGTTGGGGAAGTAGAAGCGTGGATCCACCTTTAACTTCTCAGAGACTCTGGCGCCTTCATCCTTCGTTGTAGACTATCACACGCACAATATCAAGCAGACTAATGACTATTCTCACTGCTTTACTGAAAATAGCATTCTGCTTCCAGTGCTTTGCTGCTAAACAAGCACATAGACATTCATGCACTGTCTCAGGTGAAGGGCAAGGTGGACTCCTGAGGGACTAAGGTCAGGTGCCCAGGTCACAAGAGGAGCATATCTCAGTGAGCTTGCTTACATTATGAATTTCAGTTATAAGTCTAAGTAAAAGATTTTAGGCCAGATTATGTCCGTACCGTAATTATGTCCATATCTTTGAAGCATTCCTTCAAAGATAAATGGCACAACCAGTTTTTATATTCTTGTATCTCTCTGTGAACACTGACTTTGTCATTAAGGTCCCTGATCAATCAAGAGACTGGTTGTCACATATGCAGGCCATAGGATCAAAACAGGATGAAAACTTACAACATCACAAGTTCAGCTACGTTAGAAATATAAGAAAATGAGCACAGGAGAGCACGGACACGCTGAAACTTGCTGCTCTTGTTTCTACACTTTTGAACTTGGGAACAACCAGTAATGAACGGTTAAGTGTCCATTTCTCTTTCCTCCTTTCTTCTGCTTTCTCTTCTCTGCTAGGTACTTTCTCTGCTTCAAACAATTCCTTTTCAAATGGGCCTTTTTGTCTATAACCAATAGGCTTTCAGTAATGGAGAAAAGCCTTAGATTTAGATAAAGGAATTGATGTACTCATGTGTCTGCCTCTGAGTAGCAGTGAGTGAAACGGGGAGGACATTTTCTAACTTTCAGGGCCTAACCTGGGAATGAAGAAAGTAAACATGAGCTCTCAAGGGTCATCTGTTCTGTTCTTCCATAATTTGTGATGGTCTCCATGACGTTCCCTGACTTATGAATTCTGCAAGTCTCCTATTCCGTTAGAGGAGTAGCAGTTCACAACTGCCCTGTGGCCTCTGGAGATACAGAGGTAGTTTGGGGTTTCCTGTGGTATGGTCAGGGAGAAAGGTGCAGGGAATTGAGCATCCAGCTTCAATCAGAACCTCTCACTTTGATCTATTTTAGATATTCCTGAGTAAGATTTTGTTTGAAGAAAGAATTCTATATTTTTTAAGAGGTTTGAAAACCTCTACAGCAGATATTAAAACTTTTTATAAAGATCATATGTTGATGATGATTATGGAGCCCTAACAGATAACCTCTAGAAATAGGACAAACGAGATTGTGATGTAATGATGTGTTGATCAGAATCACTTCTTAAAGCAATCCGGAATTGTCTTGAAAGGAATAGCATTTTTTGCCATTGTTCAGCTAAGAATTAAGATGGCTAGGCAGGTGGGAAAAGGTTTACACTCACTTTAAATATGTCAGTGTGTAGTAGCTCCAACTGAGTGTCTCAGAAGGACAAATGGCAGATTTTTATGTGAGCATTATTGGCAAATAAAAAGCTGTTTACTGTATCATGGCATCCTTTCCCACTGAAAAATTTTACAACCTAACAAATCTGAAGATATCAGAATTGCTCTGAAGCACTTAGCACAGTGCGAGGTGCTCAATAAATGTGTGTCTGATTGATTGGGTATCAGAAACATAAAAGTAGTATTTTAGAAAGAAACAGTTGTGTGATAAGCACAGAACCATGGGAAAGTCCTGTGTCTAAAGAAGGAGGTTTTCTAAATATCTTTGTTAAGAATTTAATCAAGCCCCACATATCTCAATTTTAAAAACAATGAAGGAATCAAAAGAAATGTAACCCTTATTCTTCCTTTTTTGAACCCATTTTTCTCCTCCTCTTAAGCCCGTCATTATTTCTACATGACTCTATGATATACCAAGTCAGTTTTCTGAAGACTTCTGTAAAGCTAAAATTCTTTTCAGTGAAAACACATTACAATTCAGAAAAATCTGTAGGCAAGCTGGTTTGAGGCTGATACCACTCTTCAGCCAACAACTCAGCTCCCTCTCGAGGTTCACTGCGATGCCCTCCATCACACTTCAGTGAACGTGTGTTACACAGGTCCCTGTTCACTCATGTCTGGTCTTTTTATTGAGCTTATCCAGTGAGGTTTCTAAAATCAATATCACATCATTTTTGCATATCTGAGTGAGAGATTTTAGAAAACAATCCCCACAGAAGCTCATTTCAACTATTGTCACAATTATTTGACATCATGTATAAAGAGCTTAATGTTGAGTAAGAAGAGAATTTTGTTACTTAAAGTCCATTCTACTCTAAAAATTTATGTACCAGTTTCATTATAGCTATGTTAAATAACATCTGAGAGTTCTCAAGTCCTAGACATCAGCATCTACCTCTCTCTGGATCTATAACATTTCTCTGGACAGGCTTTTATTGGACTTAGAAATAGCCATTATCACCTTCACTATCTTCTCTAACTTTTCAAAGAATTCTGGCAGTGCCATCTGGATGTCTGGGTAGCAGCCTCTGCCAATAGATGTCAGAAGAAATGTGAGCCACTGTAAATATACTTCCTCCTGAGTAAAAAGCCCAATGAACATATTCCATATTCAGCCGATTAGACTCAAGCATTCCTGCAATGTCTGTGTGCCACCTACATATACACAAAGCTCTCACTTTGGGGCATTTTGTGCAAAATGTGGTGACCAGCGGACAGCTGGCAAGCCAGCCACATCTGTACACTGACGTTATCATGTTCTGTTTTCTGTCTGAATATGTCACCGAGGCCTCTCTCCATCTTCATGTGTGTACCTTATACTTCTGGTTAGTGTATTCCCAAGCTATGGATTTCTCTATCTTGGCTTGTTGGGATTATGTTGCATTTCTTAAACTCTCAGCCAAATGCAATATGAACTCTTAGGTCTATGACCAAATGCAAATTTCTCTTACTAGTATGTTTGCCTTAGGACCTGTAGACCTTTTGCTTCGTGACTCTTCCTTCATAGGTATATTTGAATTGCTTACTGTTCCAGACTTTTAACCAGCATGATATTTAAGAGTGAACTGTTGGTATGACTATAATCTGTACCCTCAAATAGAACCCTGAATACATCAGCTATATAAGGAAAACGTTCTTTTTTCATATTCTAAGTTTAGTGTATTTTTTAAATTATTCAGTATGACACAAAAAAAAATCACCCCAAAATGAAGAGGGCTAAAGTAACAATTTATTCTGATCCCTCATGTTCTGTTAATTATAGACTGAGAGGAGTTCTTTTCACCCTAACGCTCATGAACTCCCTGAAGAATGCATCTAAGACTAGAGTCGTCAAAGACTTCCTCACCAGTGACTGGGCTGGAGGGTGAGGCCAGCTGAGAACCAACCATGTATGTCTCCATGTATGTCTCTTTTAACACAACTAGCTTGGGCTTCCCATAGCACATGGCCTCAGAGCAACTGAACTAAGTTGCATTCAGCTACTTTCCTTCCCACAACAAGCATTCCAACAGATACAGGTGGATGACAAAAGGTTTCCAATGACCTGGCCGGAAGTTCATGACACCACTATCTCAGTATTCTATCGGTTAAAGTATCAACAGGCCAGCCAAATTCAAATGAGCAGAGGAACAAACCTCACTCCTCAGGCACAGACAGTCTATGCAGACAGGCAAGCTTAAAGAAATTGATGAGAGTCATCCTTGACAAGGCTACCACAGTGGCATCAAGGAAGTCTACTGCAGAAACAAGAACATAATTTTCAAATTTGTGACATCAGAGATTAATGTCTGTCTCATAAAAACAGACTGTATTTCTTTCTAGGACATATACTTTAGAAAAGACACATTTAAAATAGTGACATCAGAGATTAATATCTGCTCATAAAATTAGGTTGTATTTCATTTCAGGACATGTACCTTGGAAGATACACTTTGAAAAAGATTTTGTCTACTTCATTGAATGCACTTTGGGAATGATTTGACTTGTGTGGTGTTGGAAAATGAGTATATTACCTATTAGTGCCATTAGAAGAAAGAATGAACCACTGATTTGCTGGTAGTTCTCCAACAAGGCAAAAAGGTATTTTTGTCAAAAAGACATCTCCGTTGTAGTTAAACCTAAAATAGCTTACTTTCAGTTTGATATGCAGTATAAACTCACTAAAGCAAATTGCCTGGTATATAATATGTACAAAAATATAAGTTCTTCTTCATAAGTCCATTAAATATAGGATTATAGTTTGAGAAGGAACATGTACTTAATGATCCATTAATAAAAGTGCCTTGCACTAGAGACAACATTCTGAGATTCCGCAAGGAGCAGGGATCCGTCTAAGATCCTACAGCTTTTAAAAACAAAGGTAGCATTGGAATTCATCTAGACTCAGATTTTCTCACACAGAATGAAGTAAAATCCTTAAAATGCTTAATAACCTCAAATTTTTATTTCAGCTGGAGTCTTTCTGAAATCTACGAAGAACAGCTTGACCCTCAATTAACAAACACATACACATCTAAAGTATTTCTCATCTGCCATGTGGGTGCAAACATAGACAATTAGCCTTGACTTGGGTGTCCTGTCACTAAGTTACAGATATTGCAGAATGCTGTCCTGGGCTTTGATTGAATTTGGTATTAAACCAGCAAGAATCACTATATGCCAGAAGTAACTGATGGTTTTTCAAGGAATCTTGCTGAATGTGTATATGTGAATAATAATAAAATTCAGGGATTAAAATTCAGTTTAATATACTGCTGGTAGAGAAGGTTATTTGAAAATTCAGTCAGCTAAAGCTGAAAACAACAGGTGTGTGTATATGTGTGTGAATATAAATCTTTTTGTAGTGGCAAAGCATCAGTTCAGCTCTTTATATGTTTTTTTTTCTATACATAAGATATTGATAGATAATCCTCATATCCAGGATCTACAAATGGGGGAGAAAATGCAGGTTTTTTTACTTCCTAAAAATTAGTGACCTTGTTCAATATTATACTTCTAGATCCAATCATTTTCCTACAAATTTTGTGATTACATTTTCCTTTAAAGCTGAAAAATAATCCTTTATATACATGTACCAGATGTTCACTATCTGTTCATCTGCTGGACAACTAGGTTGGTTCCATTTCCTGGCTGTAATATCAGAGCCACAATAAACACGGGTTGCAAATATCTCTATGGCAGCGTGTGGAGTTCTTTGGGTACAAGCCCAGGAGTGAGACTGGTGAGTCACATGGTAGCTCTAGTTTTTATATTTTTCGCCTGTAATGTATACATGTGTAAACAAATGCGTGTGTGAGTATACTACATTTACAAAAGAGAAGGGTACTTATTTTAAGAAAGTATACTAAAGAGTTCATTTACATAATACACTTCATATAAGTCATTTCAATCTTATCTCAAAATATAACTCATTTTTAGTACAAAATAAATCCTTCAGTGAATAGTGTTCACATGTGATTCTATGAGAGACTGTCTTCTTACAGAGAAATCTGAACCAAGGGATTTTTAAATCAAGAGGTTTTATTTTTTTCTCTTTTTTTTCCTGTATGTTTTTTTTTTTTTCCTGTATGTTGTAAGTTTTGGGTAAATACTAATAAATTTAAATTGTCTCTTAAAATAGAGGTAAGCCTTAACACAAGATCAGCTCACTTTAAGAAAATGGAAAGTTTCATAAAGCAGTGAGATCTAGCACAGATAAATATTTAGTATTAATAAGCAGTCAGTTGTTAACCTCAAAAGTCATTCATTAAGAAAAGTGTGGGGAGAAATGTGTTCATTACTCATTGTTGACAGATAAGGTTTTGAAGAAGAGAGACTTGATATGGACTTTTAATGATAAATAGGACTTGGAAAAGTAAAAACATTGATTTGAAGTCCATTATTGTTCAAGAAAAAGCAATTGTAATACTAGAATTATCCATAATCAGACCTTGAAATCCATCTTACTAGAAAAATAAAAACTGTTTTGTAAATTAATAGAAAATTAAATTAATAGGAAAGAGGATAATATAATGTATAACACCAGAAGGACCCTAAATCCAGTAGTAATTAAACCACTACCAACACTAACCCTGCCTACCTTCGGAAAGTTGGACAAGGTACCACTACCCATAAATTAAGCAAATCAGCCAATAACCCTTTTACATTAACCATGTTCAAGCTATAATGCCTTTTACCCCAGAGAATTGTGTATTATACAGTTGGAATTCTGTCTAAGGAAAACACAGTCCATTTAACATGAAGGAAAAGCAATTCCCAGATTTTCACATGGGACTCTTGCAGTGATGTTGAAATCAGTCTGCAAGTGGATTTCTTGTGCCTGATGAAGTAGAGCTTGAGCCCTCCCTTTTGTGTCTTCCCATTTTGGCAAGATTCATTTTCAAAAATGAAGTTTCTTACAAGGGTCCATTTTGTAGAGAGCTACGGCTTGCCGCGTCTTAAAGATGGCACCTGCTTCCGCCTTCCACCATCCCGAAGGTGAGTGCTCTCTGGAGCAAACAGCTCCATAATTGGCTGTGGCTGAGATCTGGCCCTGCTTTCACCTGTGTGCGCCTATCTGCTTTCACCACGTAGCAGTTTGGGGTTGGCTGGCAGGAGGGGATTTAACTCTGTGGCGGGCTTTCCCCGGGGCGAAGAAGTTAGAAAGTAAAAAGGCCAGAACGTTGTTCAAGGTTCCTGAATAAACTGCATAAAGAAGAGTCTGGTTGATATTGCGTCTTCCTTGCTGGACGAGACAGACGCAACACCATTTATTTAATGTTCTTTTATCAGAGTCTCACTTTTATTATAAAAAATAGATACAAAAGGAAAAAGTCATAAATTTGCCATGTCATATATAAATTTTGGATTCACTCATTCCCTCTAATGCTTGTTCATGTATGCAACAAATCCACTGCATTACTACACATTTCTGTATTTAGTTCTTTATTTTCACTTTTCATTGTGTTACTAAATTATTTTCATGTTGCACAGTCCTCCTTTATCCCTATAGTGTTTCTGCTACCTCCATTTTAACATTTACCACATGGTATACCAACTTCAATTTTTTTCTTATCCAACTATAAGTCTATTTCTTTCCAAAGATATTTTCCTTTGCCTCTTTTCTAGCAACTTTCATAAAATATAGTGCATACATATAATAACTAATTGTTGAATAAGTTAATGAAAGTGTCTATGTGATATAAGCCAACATATCCTAATTTATGTAGCCATTATTTCTGTGGATGAGATTTATATGCATTCTAATGCTCTTTTTAAAATGGTTTAGTTATTTTTATTTTATGTGTATGAAAGTTTTGCCTTCATGTACGTAAGGGCACCATGTGCATGCAGTGTCTGCAGAAGCCAGAAAAAGGCATCAGATCCAGAGACTGGAGTTATGGACTGTTATTAGCTGCTTTGTGGGTGCTGGGAACTAAACCTGGGGCTTCTATGCAAGATCAGCCATTGGTCTTAACTGCTGAGCCCCGTCTCCAGCCCTGACTCCCAGTGCTCTTGGTCTATTTGCTCTTCTTGGGATAAGCACCGAAACGAGAAAATATAAGCATTTAAGAAGGTAAATAAAGGGTAAGTGCTCCTAGTAATAGATCAGCAAAAAGACAGACAAGCAAACAAAAATAAAAAAATCTAGAGTATATTTTTAGTAAAGATTCATCAACCCGATGGTGAGTTACTGGAGCCACAGCCTACTGTGTTATCATTAACACTTTTGCCAGTAACTTGACAGAAAGAGAAAAGTAAAAGAAATCAATCTGAATACCCAGGGTGAGAATTTCCCGAAGTCAGGATGTGGGTTTAGCAGTGACAGACGTGAAAATGAGTGTATGATTTTGGTGACAACTGGAACCCTGTGGAAGCTGAGGGGCTTGTAGAAGAAAATGAAGCTAGAGCTTCTAAAGGGAAGAAAGCTCAGCTGAGCAGTAGCAGGATTTGGAATACACATTATTTCGATGTGGCTGCTACTCTGTACAAAATAAGTCAGACACTTACCAGGACTTCCTTTGACCTGGGTGAAAGTCTGTGTATCCCTCACTGGTTTTCCTCTGAAATGCTTTACTGTCCCCACAAGTCTTGTGAGTAGCTTAGTGGCAGTGTTGCCAAATGTGAAGTTCTAAGGTCTTGTGTTTACATAATCAATATTTTAATTGTGTTTCTGTGTTCGGGGTTGTCCTTCGTATTGTATATGCCCCTCTGTCTAGATCTTTTCCATAGGCAACCAATTACAGCATCTAAAAATAAGAACTTGACACCTGGCTTCTGCTGGCCTTAGAGAAGTGTGCTAATTATGGTTGCCAGTAAGGAGCTCTAATGAAAGTTCGGACTCTTTGTTTTGATTTATTATCTGAACACAGATCTTGAGGACTTCTGGGGTAACCTTTGGAGGTCATCTAGTGTAGTTGTTTGCTCCAAGGTAAAAGGATCAAAGCCACATGTGAAATCATGCCAGAGACAAGACCTATGTTCCCTAAGCTCTTCAGAGAAAGCTGTAGACAACTCCAGGAACCCACCTCAGTGCACAGAAAGCTTGCTGTTGTCATCATTCCACTCACCCAGGCTCCTTATTTAATGGAGTGAGAACCCGGACATAAAGACTTCGAGCAACAAAAGCAGTTTAGGTCAATTGTCTGAATTGTTTTTCTTTTATTTTTTAAAGATATATTTGTGGGTGTGTCTATGTGTAAGTGTGTGTGCCCTTGGCTACTGGTTGCACACCAGTGCACCTATCAAGGTCAGAAAAGGGCATCAGATACCTCAGAGCTGGGGTTATAGGCATTTTTAGAAGCCTATCTTGTTAGTAGATGCTGGGATCAGGACTCTGATCCACATCATTGCCCAGCAAGTACTCTACCACAGAGACATTTTCTAACCTTTCTTCTTTTTGATACTGACATCTGCAGAATCATAGTCCCATTTTTGTTGGCTCTCCTGTGTGGTGTGAAGTTCCTCTGTGAAGGTCTGGTTGCCTTAAGTAAGAAGTAATGTAATAGGGTTGCATATTACATGGAAAGAGGCTTCTTACAAGAGGCACCTGACTTCAGCAGAGCAAATTTAACTCTCTGCTTTAAGGCACAGTGGGGCAGTCAAACACTAGATAGCAGAGTCAATCAGTTTCAAGGCCCCTAAGTGACCTCTCACAGAAGAGCTTAATGCCCATTTAACACCGATAAACTATTAAGTGGTTAACGGGGGAAAACTGTGGCATTCAGACCTGGGTCTGATCTTTCTGCAACTAGCTGTGCAACTGTGGTCCACTTATGCCCACTACTGAAGATCTTGATCTTCTCTACTCAAATGAAATAAGGGTATCATTTTCCCTCCTTTGTTTTGAACTCAGACCATCTCAATTGACTACGTCATATTTGTATATTAAGCTAGAGGCTTTGGGGAGTATGTATAATTACAAACATGGCCATGAGTTTTACAGTGAGGTTTTGAGTCTCTCAGTTCCAGTTATTCAGAAGACAGCAGGATAATTTTTGGTTTACTGTCAATTCTCTGAGGTGATTTTCCCCTTCCCACAGTCTGTCTGCACTTGATATCTTACCTAGCTCTCTGACTGTATGGATGACTCGAAAGACATGGACATACTGCAAGGAGAATTTGTCTAGACTAGCTTCACTCAGCCCATAGAGTGGCAGGGATAATAATCCTGGGCAATAACAAATGCTAATGAAACTCATATTTACAGCTGAATAGGTGCTTTACATTGCTGAAATTTTCTCATGTTTTATCAAGTAATGTAAAAACTACTCCTGTGAGTTACATATTGTCATCCTCAAGTCACAGATTAGGAGACAAAAATCTCAGGAAGTTGAAATCATTAACTCACCCAAAGATGTATAGCTAACCATTCAAGGAAGGATTCAAATAAAAGGTTTTCTAAATGCAAGTAGAAAACTGGGCGTACCTTAGCCTTCGTTCCAGATGACGATCTGAATTTGACTGATGGACTATTACATTTTGAAATGCTGTTTTTGAAACAAATATATGCATAGAACAAGCATGGATTGGGCAAAATAGGACAAAATCTGTATAAACACCATTAAAAGTGTACATATGGATAACACCTAAATAGTGTCACTATATTCATAACTAGTCTGCTCTATAGCTGAACAAAAATTAGAAAGAAAGAAATAATTACATTAAATACCCAAATTCACCATTTGAATGAGTGTCCCATTAAAATACTATTTTGATTAACCAAATTGTAATTCACATCAAAATAGATTTGGGACCAATAAAGAAGGAGTAGAAAAAGTTGATGTGTGCTGTGCATATTGATGCGTGGGGCAGACATGTTGATGCTCAGTGTGAAGAGTGAGAAGCTACTGGCAGGCAAGCCCTCCCTCCTCACTCAGAAAGGAACCTGTCAAAACAGTTCTGTTGTTTGGTTCCCGTGTATTTATATCCCACCTAATCTATCAAATTAAAATAATGTCGAGTCAAGCTTATTTTTTAAAGCAGAAATGCTTAAATCGGTTCTTCAACCACAGAAAAATCTCCCATTGTTTCCTGCACTTATAATTAAACATCACCATTCTTTCTTTTGCCCTTCCCAAAAGTTGTTGAGACAATTACACTTTAGCAAAATTGGGCAAGTCATTTAAACTCTCTTTTTCATCAGTTGCAAAATGATAATGATATCAAATAGGTTGTTTATAAGTATTTTTTTAATTACAGAAGATTCACTGGTTGGCACATAGTATATCTCAGTAAGTGACATCTCCTTAGAACCTAAAATGCTAATGGGCAAGAGCAAGCTATGGTCTTTACCTCCAAACCAGGAACACAAAGTACATTCAATATTTTGCTGTATTCTGCAGAATTCCATCTCCTTAGTTCAGCGAAGCACTCTTTGCTCCTCCCACACTCAATCCAGAGTTCAGGTTTGTAGATGACTAGTTCCAGCTGCCAGTTGGCATGATGAGGAAGTGATAGACAATGGCGTGATGTATTTCACCAGAGAAGACCAAAAAGAACTTTCTTTGCCAAAAGAAAGTTCTTCTAACAGGCCGGTGACTACATTGGGCATTTGATCCCAAGTGCAAAGCAGAGCCTTTCTTGGGGTCTTCTTTTTTCTCAGAAAAAAACAGAAGAACCACATCTTTGTCAGCTCAGGTATGGAAAGTCCCCAACAGTTTACAGTTTCTTCCTGCAGATGCAAGCTAAGTAGAAAGTGCAGAAGCTAACAATAAACATTTATAAGAGTGGTCAGGCATTTCAGCCAGGCACAAGCTGCCCTTTTCTCAGACTCATTTCCTGGTGAAGCTGGGCCAGACGTTTCTGCTCCCTCACTTTGAGTCAACTGCCTCTAATTTCAGAGGCTAGATTCAGCCTGGACTTCAACATGGTATAGCTATGGTTAATCTATAAAATGCCTTAATACGACAACATGTGTTTCCCTTCTAACTCAGAACTTGCAGGAACTTTTAATTTTGAAGTAAGTACTTAGCAGGATGATACTCAGAAATCAGATCCCTAGCAGATTTCAAGTAGATGCAATCCAGTTTCTTTCTACCTGCTTAGATATGGTTGGTTCCACATAAGAGAGGTGCTCAAAGGACCACAAGCAGTGTTCTCTCACAAACTAGTAGTTATAAGACTAGTAAAGCTGTGACTCTCACAGATCACCTTCAGAGCAATATCTTTCCTGAATTACCATAGACCAAGCAACCAAGTATAATTTCAAAACAGCCAAAACTAGCATTATTCAATAATATGAAAGAGATAGAAAACACCAGATAACGAAGCCTTTGGTTCTTCCCAGTCCATTATTTTACTTTCTCAACTTGGAATCTGTAGTTACTGCTTTTGCTTCCTCCTCTCCTTTACCTCTCTCCCGTTCTGAAATCATTCTTCCTTTGCACACTCCCCAAACTGTCCAAGATTACAACTACCTTAGGAAGACAAGAGTCTGATGTAGATGTTAGCAAGAATCTTGACTGGGAGAAAGAGAAAAATCAGAGAAATCAATCTCTACACCCAAGGTTCAGGGAACGCTGCATAAGAAGAGGTAGAAAAAAATTTAAGATCCAGAGGGACAAGACACCTGTTACCAATGAATGCTTCCTAGGCATGCACTGTGAAACCTCTGCAGTATGGTAGGCCAGTGAGATGTGCAGAATGACAAAAGCAGTGGACATGTCAGAGTGGATGGGGTCCTGTCACAGGCTCCCACCTCAAGATGAAGGTATGCAGGCAATCAGTGGATGCTGGGGGGAGGAGGTATTAGGTTTCTGCAAGGGCTAGCTCCATTATCTAATCCCAAGTGGCTAGCTCTAAACACAAGAACACAGGAGTGCCACTTAATAGACTCAATGCATTATATCACTCTGTGTGTGTGTGTGTGTGTGTGTGTGTGTGTGTGTGTGTAGCATTTATAAATGTATATGTACATAAAACAATAATAAAGAAGAGGACAAGAACTTGAGTGGAGGGACATAGGAAGAATTGTAGGGACCGGACAAGGTAGACATAATGCAAATACATACTGTAAATACACTACCCATGTATGAAATTCTCAAAACCCACTCTGTCATGAGTGATTTTTAAAGTTAATTTATAACATAAATTTTTTAAAAGGTAAAAATTATCTTGATTTACTGTGACCCAGCCTAAGTAAATGAAACGGACTGTTGAAAATTAAAAAAAATAAAAAAGAGGATTCAGTAAGGGAAGAGAAGGAATGGGAAGCCTGAAGTTTTCATTGTAATCCTTGTGTTATCATTTAGCTGTCTAGATTTAAACGATAAAACAAAGGAACAGTATCACTTTCCTGCTTCTTCACTTTTACTCTCATAGAAATCCGGGCGTCTGTTGGTGAGATGGGATGGTGGCTATCAAGTCACACCGCAGTGCGTTAGCAGGACAGCATCTGGAAGCACAAATCATGTCTTCGTCTGAGTTCATTTTGGTGGTACCTTCTTGAGAGGGGCGTTGGCAGAAAGCAGCATTCAGTGCCGCGTTTTGGATGGATGCCTCTTGCTCCGCTCTGAGTCCCAAGTCGGTGCTCTGTGGCCTGTCCGGCCTCGCACTGCACTTCCTCCTGGAGCTGCTCTGCTGAGGTCCCCTGCTCAGATGGTTTCCAGACCCTTCCACCCTGTGCACTCACGTGTACAGCACTAGGCTCTTGGCCTCCTTCCATTAGCATCAGCTTCTAAATGTTCATTATGAACACTGTATATAAATAAGAAAAATTTCACAAGACAATTTCATGCAAGTGTGTGCTGTATGTTGAGCACCGTCTCACCCGCACTCCAGGGTCTGCCGTTCTTCTCTCCTTCCTTCTTTCCTCTAGACTGTCTCCCTGCTACGTGTATCCCATATACGCACACGTGAGTTGATTTGATGCTTATTTAAACTCTAGGCTCCACATAAAAAGCAAGCATATGTTTTTTGAGACTTCTGCTTAGTACAACTGTCTCCATCGGCATTCATTTTCCTGAAAATGACATAATTTCATCTTCTTTGTGGCTGAAAAAAAAAATCTCCTATATATGTCACATTTTCTTTGTCTACCTCTGTGTGGTAATTCAACCATTGTGACTCATAACTAGGTGTTTACGGATCTCTGTGACTTGATGACTTGGAGTAGTCCTTCAGGTGTATTCCCAGGAGTGATACAACTGGGTCACAATGAAGAACTATATTTAGTTTTGTGAGAATTCTCTGTACTGATTTCTAGAGTTACTGGTGTAGTTTACATTCCTATGAGCAGTGTATAAAGCTCCTCACCAGCATTTGCTGTTTTCTTAATGGCTGCCATTCTGACTGGGGAGAGATAGAATCCCTGTGTAGCTTGGATTTGCATTTCTCTGACAACTAGTGAAGTTGAACCTATTTTTCTTTTTGACTGTTAACCATTTGCCTTTCATCTCTTGAGAACTGTTTGTTTTGTTAGTCAATTTGTTCAATGAGTTGTTTGATTTCTTACTTTGTTCTTTTTTTTTTCCTTACATATTCCCGATGTTAACCCTCTGTCAGATATAAAGATGGCAGTTATTCACCCATTCCATAAACTGTCTTTATTTAATCACTTTGCTCATTTAAATGTTTATTTGCTGTAAAGGTTTAATTTTATGAGGTCCCAGTTGTTGATTGTTACCATAATTTCTTGAGTTACTAGAGTACCATTGAGAAAGTCCTTGCCTATGCCTACATTTTGAAGTGTTTTCCCTCTACAGTTTCAAATTTTATGATCTTGCATTATGGTGGTTGATCCATTTTGAGTGGATTTGTGTACACAGTAAGAGATCTAGTCATGTTCTTCTACATGTAGACATGTATGCTTGAGTAAGCGGCTGTCTTTCCTCCAAAGTATACTTTTGGCCTCTTTGTCAAATCCAGGTAGAGTTGAGTGGACTTATATGGTAGCTGAGTCACATGTTCCATTGATGTTGTGTGACTGTCTTTGTGCCAGGACAATGCTGGTTTTGTTACTGTGGCTCTGTAGTATAAATCAGGCATGTTGTTATCTACAGCATTATTCTTTTTATTCACAATTTCTTGGAATATTTGAGATCTTTTGGTTTCCATATGAGTTTTATAATGGTTTAGATCAGTAATGTTAACAATAGAAATATTGTAAAAACTTATTATACTAACATTTACCATATAGAGTCTTTAGCTTGCATGAATTTCTCAGAACTAGATGGAAATTTTTTATCTGTTTGGAAATTATTCCCCATTTTATCTGAGATATAAAATGCTTTTCTTTGGGGAGGGCGATGGAAAAATGGCTCAGTGGTTAAGAGCACCAGCTGCTCTTGCAGAGGACCTGGGTTTGGTTCCCAGCACCCACATGGCAACTAACAACAGTCTATAACCAGTTCCAAGGGATTCAACACCCTCTTCTGAGCTCTGTGAGCATTGTATGACATGGGTGTACTTATGTACATGCTGACAACACATTCATACACATAAAAATAAAAATAATAAATGAAATTTAAAATTTTTTCGTACACATAGTGGTAGATTATGATCTATGAAGATATTTCAGGGTCTTAAGGAATATGTTAATGAGAAAGTATTTGTAAGTGTGGCATGTGTTCATACACTCAGTCCTTTGTGGGACATGGGAGACAGTATGCACTGTGTCCCATATCTACAACTGATTGATGGCATATGCATATCACTTTACCATTGTTTTTGAGTCAAGGTATCCCTGAGTCACCTGGAACTCACTACATAGACCAGGCTGGTCTTACTCTCACAGAACTCACTACGTAGACCAGGCTGGCCTTACTCTCACAGAGGCCGCCTTCCTCTGTCTCCCGAGAGCTGCAATTAGAGTTGCCATCACACCCAGTACCACTTTACCATTCACAAAACACCTTTATGTAATTTTCTTATTAATTCTTTTCAGTTCTCATATGGGATTGATGCTGTTATTAACCATACTTTACTGCTAAAAAGCAGAGGCCCAACTACCATTTCAGTGACTTGTCCAAGATCACAAAGTTGAGGCTGACATTTATATCCAGGTTCTTTGCTCTCAGAACAATCTTAACTCAAGAGAACAGCATGGGTAATGGTACCTCCTCTTTGTTCAGATTATTCAATATTAACAACACCTCACTATTTTACTGCTTATTAGCTACATATGTTACTTAATATTTATGAACCTCAGTACCGCCCATTTGCAAAAAGAGGGAGGCAGTTATGTTGTGAAGGTAACTGAGCCAATGGAGGTGAAGTCCTTAGAATAGCAGCTGGCATGCCAGCAGGCACTGTGTTCACTTTTGTGTGTACCTATGTATGCATATATGTTCATATGTGTGACCATGTATTTTTGTCGCCCTGAACTGCTTCTCATATTCCTAGAAATCTCTCAAACTTAAGCCCCTGAGGTAATTTCATTTTCTTTTTGTACAAAAGGGATGATCGATGATTTCCACTGACCACCTGATAAACAATGTATTCATATGAGAAGGCGAGCATGCAAATGACCATTAACAAACAGGGTCCGATGCAGAGAACAGGAACGGACAAGACTCTTAACTCCAGTGTAGTCTTCATTAAAATGCCTCTCACATACATCACTACCCTTCAGGAGCTGATTGCCACAGTAACCCCACAGCCCACGGAATGTAATGCAAGCTGGCACTTAACATTTCATGCGAGAAGGAAAAGTTACAATTTTCAGAGAGACTGTATCACACACAAGATGAGACTCACTGTCTGCCCAGTGGATGAAGCATAGAATGAAGAAGTGTGGCTTTTGAGTTCTTTCTCAGTCAATTTTATTGACTAAACCTCAAACTCTCTAGGGTGATGCATGCTGCTTGGATGTCTAAAATCAGCCTTTGAACTAAGTGAGGACACTCAATCTGAACAGTCAGAGAGCAGAAAACTTCAAACCGCTCTTGTGTTTCTTTACAGCTGTCAGAAAACAAGGGACCAAACTGAGCCTCGGAAGGTTTGGGGGTCACATGTGCTAAATTCTGTCAGTTGACTTAAAGGTGACAACTTTGCCTTTCTGGCCCTCCACTAATCTAGATGGACATGAGGCCTTGTACTGGGAGCAGGGCACAGCAGCAGCCCGGGACCCTTCAGGGTAGATTCTGACTTTTCCTTCCTTCTGACTTACCCTTTCTCATCTCAGTTCACACAAGGCCATGCAACAAAATCACCCTTACACTGCCTCTGGGAAACAGTGTAGGACTGCAAAAATAACATGAACTTCTGGGTCAGTGGAAACCAGGCCTCTGTGAGTCCAAATTTGCCCTGTATTAGCTGTGTCATCATGGACAAGTTAACTTAGACTCTGTTTTCGTCCACGTCCTTATCTGTAAATGAAAATAACGTTATCATACAATGTAGCCAGGAGGAGTGGATGGGGTGATGCACGAGAAGTGTTTGGCACATAGTGGGGACACACATGTTAATTATGAGAGACAGCATGGAGTGAGAAATAGAAGCAAGGGTATTAACGGGCTTTTAGAGAGAATAAAAATTCAGGAAAATTCAGTTGGTATCTGACTTGTTAATAAAATATTAATTTGGCTGAGATCAATGAATAGTGCCATGTGCTGACTACAAATACATACTCCTCGGGAAAATCTATCGGGGTTATTTTATTTCATTAAAGAGAAATATAAATATTGATCAACTCTTATAATTGACCTGTGGTTTGCTTTCATACATTAAACTTCTGCTCTGCACGGAGGGCACAAATCTTCCAATTAATTGCCTTTAGTTCATAATTCATTATGTCACATTAGATGCTAAACATGAACATGGGGCCCTTACCGAGAAAAATTACCATGTAAAGAGTACTTCTCCAATTGCTTTCTTATCCCCCAAATTGCCTGAGTCTCACACAGAACCAGTGTGAGCTAAGAGAGGACTCCCAGAGAGGATAGCCCCTCACAGCTGAAACTCAAGAACTTGCATGGCAAGCCTGAGAAGCAGTCCTTCATTAAGAACAAGCTAATAAAAAGGGAATATTAAGCTTGATGGCACAAGGAGAGGTGGGCACATGCCAAGCCGAACATCTGTTGTTGCATAAAGATGGCTAAAGGCGTACTAATCATCGTGTTAGTTGTGATCCAAACATCAGATATTCCGTTTAAACGGCGCGACAGCATTATGTCACTTGAATTCAAAGCAAATAAAATTTGAAGCATATATGTATGTAGTTGTGTGTATGTGTATGGGCCTTTTTGTGTGTGTGTGTGTGTGTGTGTGTGTGTGTGTGTGTGTGTGTGGTATTGAATACCCGGGGTCCTTGCTGTCTTTCCTTCAGTGTCTTTATATGTCTCTCTTGGAAGTCATTACCTCTTTGAACAGCCTGAGATTTGCCCTGCAAAATGCATTGTAAATTAAATGTGTTCTTGTTCACTCATTGTCTGGGGAATGAAATGAATGACTGGCATTTAAGAAAACATTTAGCATCCAGCAAGTTTGAGGGCTTTATTGCTAGGGCTGTGCCTTTCTCCATCCATGTTTCTGAGTGACTTTGTTACTACGTGTGGCTTTGTTTCTCTTAATAAAGCAGGAAGCCACACTTTGTACCTTCATGTCTCAGGATTCATCAAGATTTTTGATAACAACTGAACTTGAAGCTAAAACTTTCTTCACAACAGAGATTGGAAATAGTTTCTGTATACCCCAGGTCCTGGCCCCTTCATATGTCAACACAGAATGGTACTGGAATCCAGCCTCCCTCATCAGTGAGAAATGATGACTATCCATTGTCATCATGTGACAATAAGATGTGATTGCTCCTTTTCAAAGCATGAAAAGACATCAGCTTTCAGTTACATTAAGGGTATGGTTTGCTAAAATAATCTTATTATGTTTTTCTTTTATAAGCCTTTGTCCTTTAGTGTATATAAAAAGAGTTTTCCATTTATGACAAAAGTTTTCATTTTTATCACTGTGGTTCATACCACAGGATCAGTATGGGATGCTCTGAAAATTGTGATGGCACTATAGAGATGAACTAAAAGGTAAAAAGCTAGAGCTTTAAGTAAATATTATTTATCTTATATCTCTATCTGGTTTTTTTAATTCAGAAGAATTACTGATAGAATTAGAATTTTGAAGAATATAAAACAAAATTCACAGGATAATTTCATTTTTGCTATTTTTTTCTTCCTCATTTTTATGAGTTCTTTGAGAATTCCATGCAATGTATTTTGATCATAGTCCCCCCGGTCCCCCAACTCTTGCCAGGTTCACCCCTCAGCTTCCTTACTCACCCAGCCACACCCTTAAGGAAAACTGATTCTCTCCCAGCATGATCCACTCCTCAGCAGCTCCTCACCCGTGGTGGCACGCCAGGCTCACCCCCCTCCTCCCCACCCCTACCTCTCACCCACCCCCGCCTCCCACCCAGTGGGTTTCTGTGTCAATCACCATCTACTGCAACAACAACAAAGAAAAAAAGTTCTCTGATGAAAGTTGAGAGATTCACTAATCAATGAGTATAGCAATAAATCATTAGAAGTCAGTTTAATACTATGTCCATTTATCAAAATAATAATAGCATATTATCTGCTGGGGCCTATGACCCGTTTAGCCACAGGTTCTTGGTACTGATAAGTTGGTACCTGGTATGGGCTTTATCTTGTGAAGCGGGCCTTAAACCCAATCAGAAAATGTTTGGTTCCTCTCATGATGTTTGTGTTTCTTACCAGGCCATTGCTCATCACCTAATCTTCTCCCAAGTCCCCACTTCCTTACACCCAATGTTGGGAGTTAGAATATAATACTTGAATTGTGGTGAGATACAAACATTGAATCTATAGCAAGACTCCATTTAGAAGTAACTAGACATTGGAGCATGTGACTGAAAAGGAACCCAACAGGTTGAAAGACCTTCCAAGGCACCTGCTGCAAAGAATTGCAGTTCGCATAAAAATGGCTCTTTTTGAGACTTAAAAAGCCCCAGAAGTTTTAAGCATTCAAGATTGAATCAATGCCAAGACTGAGTCTAGAGATGAAGTGCTCTTACATTTCATCCCAGACGCAAAAGGGGCAAAGGACAAACAACTGACACAGTGTAACCAGGTCTCAGGGGCTCTTTTATTAAATGTAGTCTCCATTGACATCAACCAGGAAGAAGAAGCTAAAAGCATTCAGACACACATTTCACCTGAACCCAGAGTGATGTTTTCATTGAGGGCTGCTGGAGCTTGTTTGTAGAGCCTGAATCTGGGCAAATGGCTTGCAGAACCTCTCAGTGCCTAGTCTTAGCATCTATTGAATTTGAGGTGTATTTCTTCTCCGTTAAAAATAAAAGCAGTTGCATTCACTCTATGACATAATTTTCTTTTCTGGAAAGAGGTGTGCTACCATGAGATTGTCACTGTTCTGAAGCATTGTGACCTAGGCTCCCACGTGATCAGAGGAATAGTTCACAAACTGCTTTAAATATTTCACCAATACATGAGTAAAGTATTTCAATGTGCACTGCAGTTTATCACACTCACATCCCCCAGTGTTTCCAGTAGAGCTCACTTCTGAAGAGATGTAGTCCACAGGACTGCCTAGAATCCCCATCAGTTGTATCAGAAGCTCCTAAATAGTTTATTCTTATTTAAACTAGAAGCAGAGAGTCATGGTAACTCCAGGATGTGTGAAAACAAAAAGAATTTTCTTCTGAGGAGAGAGAGGTAAGTCACACACACACACACACACACACACACACACACATACACACACACACCCCACTGGGTGCTCTTTAAGTTCTCTGTTTTCTAAAATAATTAACGAGTCGTCCAGAAGGCTGTCATTATTCCCAGAAGTGGAAGCTACCCTGGCTGTCTGGGAAGTTTAATTCTCGGGAAATTTCCATAAGGAGGGACTGTGAAATGCCTCCTCCTGCCGTTGCCTCTCTGGTCTGCGGCTGTGAGCATCTTTTCTCCCTTCTGCTCTTCTGCTTTTTAAGCAAGGAGGAAAATATGAAGTCCAAATTTTCGCAGGATATCTAAAGTGTGTTTCCACAAATACTGCATAATTACTGAGAGATAGCATCTTATAAATTTTCAGGTGTTCGCTCTAGGTTCATTCTTTTCCCATTTACATAAAAACTCAATTGAAATAAAAGTCTTTGTTGCTGCCTTAGTGGAATTTTCTCTCAGGATTTCTCGTCGTCATTTATGTGCTTGGATCCAAACTCAGATCAAAAATATATACAGAGAGTTCTGCAAAATGCCATGGGAGTGGTCCAGCTCATCGTGTATTCCTGCCACAAAAATAATTCTTTTCTAGCTAGGCTGACTGCCAGTCCAGCATCCCCTCTGGCGGGAATGGCACAAAGCGGGTAGTATTTAAATGTGCACCTTCCTATACATTAATGAACCACTGTCTTAAAGCTTAATGACCTTAAAAATAAAGGTGAAATTTTGAATAGCCTCCTTTCAGAACAATGAGTCCATATGTTACAGTGGATGAAAGTGATAAAGATGAAATCAGGCCCGTTACTAGTGGGGACATCAAACACTTTCCTTAAAGACTCTGAGAATCAGTTGCCTTATCTATGGAACAAAGATAATAGCCATATCTCTTTCATAGAATTATGAGGAACGAATGATAGGAAACCCAGAAGGAATCCAGCTTTGTTCCTAGAATATGAATTATACTAAATATTCTCTATTAAGTTTAATTTAATTTATGTTGTTTGATATCAAAAGCTATAATTTATAAAAGGAAGTTCTGGGGCTGGAGAGATGGCTCAGCAGTTAAGAGCACCGGTTCCTCTTGCAGAGGACCTGGATTTGATTCCCAGCACCCACGTGGCACATAACAACCGTCTGTAACTCTAGTTCCAGGGGATCCGATGCCCTCTTGTGATCTCTGCAGGCATTGCACAACATGGGTGCACTTACACACGTGCAGAGAATATAGTCATTCACGTAAAATAAAAATAATAAATAAAATATTTAAAAGGAAGTTCTTGACCTGCCAAAGTAATAAAAACATAGTTTGATTTGGTAATTATGTAATTACTCTGCAAACAAAAGAAGGACTCTGCTCTAAGAAGTAGCTCATGTTCCTTCCTCCAGGACAGACTTTCTGGCAGGCCTAGGAGGACTTTGTCCCATGTGGAGAGACCAAGCAGCTTGTGCAGCTCTTCATCTGTCACTCAGGCCCAGATGCTGGCTCCATCTGCAAGCTGAGTGTGAGGGAGGAGAAGCTCCTTCCCTGTGGTGTTTCATCTCAACAACCCATCATATCTCTTCACTTCTCTCTTACAACTGTGCAGGTTCATACACGGCAGTTTTACAACCTGTGGAAAGCTAATTAATAATTCAGATAGTCAGTCTTTTGCATTTGGTAAGGATGTTGTAGATGAACTTAATTCAAATATATCCAACTCTGTTGGAAGGATCGATGCTTTCATGGTATTAAAGATATTATGAGACACCAAAACTTTGTACAAATTGAATAAGATTAGAGACAGACAATAAGCTTTTCTGCTTTACCTTATCAGGCAGAAATAGATTATTTTAGGTATAAGTTTGGACCAATTTTAAAATTAATTATATAGCAACTGGGATATGAGTTTCTAAGAGACTTCTGTCCTAATGAAATCTGAAATGTCATTAAAATGTCATAAATGTACAATCAATCTGTCAAAGACAGATTTAATTAGCTTTTACATTAGCTCTGTGCTATAGAAATAGTTCTGGATCTTGTCCAGTTTGACCCAGGGAGGTGAAGAGGACAGTTATTAATGTTTCCATTGAAAGGTAAGAAAACCAAAGAAAGAAATGTTAATATACTTACCCAGAGTAGTCAGTGACAGGGCCAGGTAGACCCCTCCTGTCCCACTCCATAGTGTCAGTGATATAAAGACTTTAAAGAAGACACAGGTCACACTGATGCCTTCCATCAGTATTATATTTCACACAAGAAGGCATCTCCACAGTTGTGTCAGTCCACTGAGGAGGACAGTTCAGGCCACAACAACCAGTCTTTCCTATAACAGGAGAATTTGGCCCATGTGTCTGTATGAATGCCAGGGTGGCAAAATGGAGATTCTAGACATATAACACATGGATTCTAATTTTGCAGTTTCTATGTTTGGTTTCAGTTAAACATGCTGTTAATTCCACAGATCTGACCACTTTTTCTATGAAAAGTTTCTAATATATAATTATATAATTATGTAAAATATTTAGGTTGTGTATTAATTTCTGTATTTAAAAGTTTTAAGTTACATATGATTTAAAATGCAAAGCAGAAATAATTACATATAGTAGAAGATTCTTTTCCACTTCTGTCTTGAACTACCCAGTTTTCTCCCACAGAAAATCCAGTATTGTTTTTGTGGTCTTCCAAATCTACTATACTCACATAGAAGAAATTGCAGGTTTAAATGTTGTTTTCATACTTCAGATAAATGAAAATCTTCATTTTAAACAAGTTTGATAATGATTCTGATGCCGGCAATCTCCACAAGATTAGTCGACTCCTGGGAAAGAACATTGACTCTTATAAGAATTCCTAGAGGTGATCCGAGTAGTTCTCAGGCTTTAGAATACATCAGATTTACCTTCAAAATATGTTAAAACACAGCTTTCTAGTGTCTCCCTACTATGAGAAGCAGTAATTTAATGAAATAAACCAGAATTCTATACTTAGGGCTTAATTTAATTGCCTCCCCAAAGTATATTATTAGTTGCCTTAGAAACATCTTTATGAGGCAAATACTGCTCTAAGCACTTTATATGTATTAACTTTTTAAAGTCTATAAGAATTTTATGAAGTATATATTGTTATTGCCCCATTTACAAAGGGAAAATTGAGGCAGATAGGTTAAGTAATTCCTCATTTCAATCACAGGAGACAAGGAATAGAGCAACCCTGAATGCAGAACCCAGCCTATGCTGGGTCCCAGTCCTCAGCAGGTAACCAAAAGGATACTTGCTTGTAGATCACAGCTCCATATTTGGTTAAAAGCCTCTCTCACTCACATTATAGCTCCAAGTGTGAGAAATTTATCAGGTGGATGATGGAAACTGAACCTGAGTCCTCTGCAGAAACATCCAGTACTCTGAGCCATTAAGCCAGCTCGCCAGGCCTCTTCAAGCTTTTGGAAGCCTATAGTACATTATTTAATCTATAGTCATCCCACTATACCAGCAGTAAGAGTGCTTAACCTCTGAGCACTTTCTCTAGCCCCTCTCATTTTATTCTTTTTGACAACATGACTTGATCTATTTTAGGACCTTATTTTTGACTGTATATATATTTCATAATTTTTTCCTAGTTCTCTGGAGAACGTCATTAGCATTTTGATAAACATTGTATTGAATTTGTAAGTCACTATGGTAGTAAGAACATTAATAATGCTGATTAGTTTATGGTTACTTTAGCCAATGAATACAGCATGCATCTCAACAGTTTTGTGCCTTTCAACTGATATCTATTTCTATTTTTGTAAAAAAAAGTGTTTTCAATTATTTGTATTTCAGAGAAATCACCATTAGAATATAAGAACTCTAGTGATCTTTGTCTATGTTTTGGTGGAGTCTTTAACAATGATTGATAGATAGATAACTAGGTGAGCTGCAGTGACAGTCGAATTTGATATTTTTGTTTTGTGTTCTTTTCTGTCTTCTCCCGAGTGCTGAGTTTAAGGGCGTGAACTATCATGCCACCTCAATTTGATGTTTTGTTTTTCAATTTCAGTGCTCACTGTTTCTATGGGGAGGGGTGTTGTCATTTGTTTTGTTTCTTTCTTGACTGATTGCTCTGGCTAAGACTTCTAGAACCACATCAAATAAGAGCTGTTGGCTTATTACAAATGACTTTTACCATCTTAAGTTAAATACTTCTGTACTTAATTTATTCGGAATTTTGATCGTGAAAGAATACTGAATTTCATTAACTAACTTTTCTACCATTATTGAGATGGTCCTATGGCTTAGTGTTTTATTCTGATGATGTGGTTTCCACATATCAAACTGTCCTTGCTTCCTTGAGATGAATCCTATCTAGTCATGGTAATAAAAATTTTAATGTTGCTATCTTTGGATAATTCCAGTGGTATTGGTGGCAGATCTTCCTTAAATGTCTGGTAGAATTCTGCTGTGCATCCATCTGGGCCTGGGCTTTTTAGTTGGGAGGTTTTATATTACTGCTTCAAGGTCCTGTTTATTATCGGACTGTTTATGCTGTTAATCTCTTCTTGGTTTAGCTTTGGTGATTTCCATGAATTTAGAAGTCCATTCATTTCTTTTAAGCTTTCAAATTTAATAGAGTATGGGTTTTTAAAGTACTTCCTCTTCATGTACTGGATCTTTTTGGTGTCAGTTGTGATCTCTGATTTTGTTGTTTGGATGTGATTTTTCTTTCTTTTGCTTAAATTCTAGATAGGCTGACTAGAGCCAACTGATGAACGTGCACTGGGGGACATCTGGGTACACTAACTTGACTGAGGCCTTAATGCATATGACAGAATTCATGAAAACACTTGGTGGGGGGGGTACAGGAATCTATGCATGGGGGAGGGGTATAAAGATGATTTTGATGTTTTGTATGAAATGCACAAAAATTCAATAAAAATATACATTGAGACAAAAAGAAATTAC
Organism: Eospalax fontanierii; assembly: GCA_035773235.1. Classification (NCBI taxonomy): domain Eukaryota; kingdom Metazoa; phylum Chordata; class Mammalia; order Rodentia; family Spalacidae; genus Eospalax; species Eospalax fontanierii. The sequence goes on along the minus strand of CM069541.1, from coordinate 21,193,004 downwards.
TAGGAGGAAAAAAAAAAAAAAAACAACCTTTACTGTGCCGCTGTCCCTTGTATGCTGCATTTGTGGAGGGCTTTTTCTATCTGTGCGCATCAAGCACATTGGTCAGTAGTTTCTATTCTGTGTTGTTTCCACATCTGGCTTGAGGAGCAGCATGATGCTGACCACATAGACTATATGTAAAAGAATTATTTCCTTTCTATTTTCATGAAAATTTAAGGAGAATTAGTATTTTTAACTAAATATTTGATAGAATTCAACAGAAAAACCAGCTGGTCCTAAGACTGTCTTTGTCAGGAGGCTTTTTTATTTCTGATTGAATCCCATCACTTATCGGTGGGCTCAGGTTTTCTATTTCTTCAGGATCCAGCCTTGTAAGGTATCAGTATCTGTTTAATATCTGATTACATTTGTGCATGTAGCTCGTATGCTATTGGATGAGGAGAGACACTAATCAACAAAATCCATACCATAAACATCAAAAAAGATATACATGTCCAGTTTTTCTGTCACCAGATTTGTTGACATGTAGTTGTTCATAATAGTTTCTCATCTTTGCATCCATTGCTGTTCCCCTTTCATCGCTGGTTTTGTTTCCTTGTGTCCTGTCTTCTCCTTAGTCTAGACAATGGTTCCTCTACGTGTATCTTTTTGAAGAACTACCTCTTTGTTTCATTTGTCTTTTGCATTGACTTTCACTTCCATTTGACCTGTTTATACTCTTATGGTTTTCTTTCCTTAATGTTTGGCTTGTTTTTCTAGTACAGTTGGATTGAGATTTTTTTTCTTTTTAATGTTTATTTCTATGAACTTCCCTTAATACTGATTTTGCTGTCCTCCAAAGATTTTGTTATATTTTATATCCATGTTCATTTGTTTTAAGATATTTTATATTTTCATTCTTTATTTCTTTCATAATCCATTGGTTGTCCAAAAGGAACTGTCTAATGTTCGTGTGTTTGCATGATTTACTAAGTTTTTCTTCTTATTGATTTCTACTTTTACTAAAGAACAATTTCCTCTTTTTAAAAATGCACCAAGGCTTGTTTGTGGCCTACTACATATAATCTCTCATGGAGAGTACCGCATGCGTTGGTGCAAAGCACATGTGCTGAGCCATCGTTGGCTGGATTGTTCTGTAGACATGTTAGATCTGTTTGATCTACAGTGCACTTTACCTTTGCCGTTTCTTGGATTTTCTGCACATATGCTTTGTAATTGCCCAAAGTGGGCTGTTTAAGTCCCTAGCTAACACTGTACTGGATTCTCTCTCTCTCCTTGGGTCTACTAATATTTGCTTTATTTATCTAGAGTTGTATTTCTTCTTGTAAAGTTGACCTCATCTATCATTCTGAGCTTTGTTTTCTCTTACAACTCCTGCTTCTTGGCAGACTGAATTTCTGTAGTATCTTACTCCGTTCCTCCATGTTCAATCGTGTGTGCCCTGGGAGGGGAGGGGAGTTTCTTGTATGCAAAGCAAGCGTGTGTATCTAGATTCTTTTCTCAAATCTATTTTCAAACCCATTATAAAAAAGACAAACAGAACTTTTAAAAAATTTTAAACTTGATAAAATAACTGATAAAAATTCTGTCCTTGCACACTCTTTCCCAACTCCTTTTGGAATTTTAAGTTGCTAATTTACACTTCTTTATATTGTCTCCTAATGAATGTCTATATATCTTAAAATTATTTTGTTTTATGACTAATAATGTTAGTGATATAAAAGGTTTATTCCCAATTCTTACCACATCCGATAAACTGTAAATTTGCTTCTGTAGTTTTCCTGAGAGTTTTAGACCTCTTCATGAATACCTCCTTTTGGTTAGAACTTCCCTTAGAATTTCTTGTAAGGTCTGACTGGTGAAGATATCATGTCTCAGACTGTGTGTCTGGTGTCTTTACTCTGCTTTCATTTCTAAAGGGTATCAGCTTTCAGCTGACTCTTATTTTCCCTTCAATGCTCAGAAAACCTCACCACACCTGTTTCTGGCTGTAGGTTACCGGTGAAAAGTACACTGCCAGCCAAATCAGGACACCTTTGCTTTGCTTGTCTTTTCTCTTGAAGCTCATAATCCTCTCTTTCCCTCATCTTTGACAGATTGAAGAGAAGACACCTTGACATGACTTGGATGAGTTCTTCTTGACTACTGATAAACACGCTCTGGTCTTGTATAACCTTCTCTGGATTTAAGAACTTTTCTCCTATTTATTTGAATATGATCTGTCTTCCTTTCTATTCTTATCTTTCTTAAGCCCAGTAATGCACATATTTGTTCTTAAAACAGTTCCATGGGTCTCATAAGCTCTCTTCACTCTTAATTCTTTTTATCCTACAAGTTTGTGTTTTCAAATCGCCTGTCTTCAGACTCACACATTATATCTATGCTGCTATCACATTTTTTAAACAGTGTACTTTCCTGCTAAGGAAATTCTATTTTATTTTCTAAAATTACTTCCATCTGTTACATTCCCATTTTCATTAAGCTCATTGAGTTTTCTTAAAGCATCTGTTTGAAGCCCTCTGACAGTTAGATGTCCCATACAACAAAGCATTTTGCCTCTCACCTCATTCTAACCCTAGTGCATCCGTCATGTATCATTAATGAAGGCTTTCTCTTGGCCACTTAGGGTGACACTAAGTTGGGTCACACGTGATTCTCAAGACTCAAGCCCCTCCTCCTTCTCTTGGGCATACAAATCTCTGTTCTGCCATGAAGTAAGCTGAAACATGATGTCCTATTAGGACCCAGGTCTCTGTGGATCACCTCTAGATCTTCATCAGTAAGCATTAGCTTGGGAATAGCTGTGATGGCCCAAATTTGGAGATAGGTATGTATATAGTCCTTTGACTATCAAGGCCAATACGCTTGCTTACATATGTGATTCATAGCCACTGTAACTTTTATAGTCCTGGAAAGATGACAGGTGTACCCCAGGACCACTCAAATGTTGGAATTGACCCAGGTCATACTTAGAGTCCATCCCACTGTAGTATACATCCCTACATGACACTCTGGTTAGTCTAGCTCTGTCAGTGAGTCTTGGTCTGCGTGTATGGGGCCTTTGGCTTCTGCTAGGTACTGAGTCTTACCACAGTTGGGCTGGCACTAAACTAAGCACAGAAAAAATGAGGTGCTAGCCTTCACGCTGTGTTCAGCAGTCGGTGGAGTATAACTCTCCACTATACAGCCCAAGTTTGGAGCAGAGGTGGTAGAGTGGGGAGCTACACATGACAAGACACATTTCTAGAGGCTTGGTCTGGCAATTGGGTCCACTAGCTTTTACTATGTAGGCCTGGCTCTGTGTTCCAAGTCTAAGGTGTGTTCTGTTTATCTCCCTCCTCCAAGCAGAAGATGTGAATCTCCATGCTAGAATTCTTGGAGTCCAGAGAGAGGTGACATGGGCAAATATACCTTCCTGACGTCTTCGCTCTGTATTTCCATTTTGTTGTATTAAAAGCAGACACCTCAGTGTCTCCCCTTCTTCCTTAATTCTTGTGAGGGTCATCTGGAACATGATAACTGTTCAGCTTAAAGAATCAGTATGGAGATGATCACTGGAGCAACTGGCTGCAGCCACCATTTTGACATGCCTCACGTTTGAGGTAGTTCCCACTCACAGCTTTTCAGAATCAGTTGGTCATAAAATAGGGCGAAGCAGAATTATGAACCCAATTATAAGTTTTTGCCAGTATAATGGATTAGTTACCACATTTTTATCATAACGACTTTCAATTAAATTTATTTGATAATTTCATGTATCTGTGTATGTTCTGATTAATCACAGCCCATCAATTCTACTTCCCCTACCACTCCTTTTCTCACATTGAGAATTCATGTCTTTCTGTTTTATTTTGTGACCCATTGAGTTTAACTAGGGCCAACTGTGCAGCTACGAATTTGGAGCCATCCATTGGTTAGCTTAACAGTGGGTCACAACTAAAAATAATGACTCCCCCAACCTGCAAGAATCTGTTAGTATCCAATAGTTTGGGAGATAGGATCAGCACCCCATGAGCCCCTCCGTCACCCATGACTGACTGATGACATGGCCAGTCTTGTGTAGGTCCAAGTGCAGGTAGTTCCAGGTACTATGAGGTTATGATAACCAAGGCTGTGTCATGCCTAGAAGATGGCATTTCATAGCCCTTGTCCCTATCTTCAGGCTCTTGTATTCTTTCTGTGCCCTTTTCCATGATATTCTCTGAGCCTTAGAGAGGGAGTAGAAACGGCCTGCTCAGGACCGAGCCCTCCCTACACCACTACTTATTCGTACCACCTTGGACAGCTATAAGTCGTTGCATTCATCTTTGTTCACTGAAAAGAGAGGTAAGATAAGGTCTAGAAAAGATTTGTCACTGGGTGTAAGCATAAGATGTTTGGAAGGCAATTTGCTCCTTTGCCAACATACCTAACAACAGCAGTAAGTACCTCATTCCCCCAATTAGGAGCTAGGACCTCCCTGGGCATGGGGTTTTCATCAGGTTTACAGTACCAGACATGGATTCCCTCCTGTGGAACAGCCTCGGATCCAGTCAGAGATTTGTGACCCCTGTACCCATCGTATTCCTTTTGCACAGGTGGGCATATCTAGCCTGCCCAATTCACAGGGTTCACAGCTGAGTAAGGCTATTAACGGTCCCCGGCACATTAGCACCTTCTGGCACCATGAAAGCTAGCCAGTGGGGAGGAAGATTCTAGCTCAGTTCCACCATGATTCCTCTATGTGTTACAGCCTCAGTTGACGTAAATCTTTTTAAATAAAATTCAATATATAAAACATTGGCATCATATATAAGGAGCTATGTAATTCAAAGCTGTAGGATCCAGTTGCTGGATAGACCTTGTACCAGTTCTGGAAGGATTAATGGTTAATTTTACACAAGTTTGTAAGTATGTTGATATCATACCTACAGATAAGAATTATCATGGTAGGAGTATTTTCATGGCACAAATCATGAAAATTCTAACAAAACCTAGAAAACAAGACATTCACATTCACTTTGGAATGCCAGTCACTTAACATTTATCATTCTCCTACTCTTCCAGCAGGTCTTCAATCTCCAAGCAACTAAATATATTCTCCCTGGCAAGGATTTATAAAATGAAAGATATTTTAAATAGTATATTACTAAGTGCAGCACATCAAATAAAATGTTACTCACAGTATTGACTTCTTAGCTCCAGTCACTTGGCAATAACTGAAACTGGGTATCACAGCAGAATTTCCCTCATTCTTTTGCAATGGAGTAGCTAATTCATTATTTCTGCAAAGACTTCAAAACTAAACACATATGAGGAAAGGACTTCAGCAGTTCTTCTCTTTGATGGTCCTCAAGGGCAAATCAGAAGTCTGAATTTCTGATGACTCCCCTGGCAACAGAATGAACAACCCGGAGTGAGTCTGTAAGCAGAAGGTTTGATAAGTTAGCTTAGTATATTAAATGTCCCATGTTTGACTCTTGAAGCAAGTGTTGCATAATGTAAAACATAAAGTTGGAATTTTCTACAATTAATTGCCTGAATTTCCCCATTTACCTTGAAGTTATCCTTACATTTGCCTTTTTAACACTTTCTCTAAGTTGACAACTAAGAAACTTTTCCTTACTTTAGTGATGACTGCAGTTTTATTTTTTTAATTAAAAATATTATGAAGAACACTTAATTAACTGCCTATCCCTGTTTATCAAACCCAATGGTTAATGATCAAAAAAACTTCCACTTGGCAATCAGAATATTGATTTTGTCTGAGAATTCCTTGCACTATAATGCCTGAGTAGAAGCACATAGGACCAGGTGTGATGAGCACATTGGAATAGGTGTGATGGTACATAGGACCAGGTGTGATTGGTACATAGGACCAGGTGTGATGAGCACATTGGAACAGGTGTGATTGGTACATAGGACCAGGTGTGATGAGCACATTGGAACAGGTGTGATTGGTACATAGGCCCAGGTGTGATGAGCAGAGGCACAGTAGATAGTGTGGACTACACTAGTAAAGACTTTTCAGGGGATTTCACAAAACAGAAACACCTGTAGGCCTTTCATGACTCATAGGAAGGTGACAATTTTTCACATATATCTAGCATTATTCATAACTGCTCCAATGTCCGGCACTTAAAAACCATGAGAAACCTAAAATAAAAGCATGGTCTGGTTTATTTATTTGTTTGTTTTTAGTTGGGTCTTTTAGGGACAAGGTCTCCCTGTAGTTCCAGTTGGAGTATAACTCACTATGTAGACCAGACTAGCCTTGATCTTACAGAGATCTGCTCGTTTCTGCCTCCTGAGTGCTGGCATTAAAGGAGTGAACCACAACACCCAGCAATCCATGTTGTGAGTCTTAAAGAAGACAGTACAGGGAATGAACTTTCCTGAGCTGCAGCTGTTTTCCTGAGCCTTAGAGAAGTAGAGAGTGCCCAAATGAGGGCATCACTGGGAGCTACCACTGGGGCAAATGGCTCCTAGATGTGCACTAGAACAACATGTGACTTTTCTTTCGGGTCTACAGTACACAAAGTCACACTGTCTTAGTTCTTAACTGTGTATTGCCAAGGACGTCGTGAGGAATACCATAAGTCATTTTATCACATCACCTGGAATACAGTTGTGAGAATGACTGACCATGTTAACAAGCAGAACGCATCACTGACTTCTCCTACAATGGCATCATTCTTACTTGCTCAGGAGCCCATTTGTACTCTTCAGCAGAAGTGAAGGGACAGAGAGGGAGAGTTACTTCAATACATTTTACCTGTGTCACAGGCCTGTATTCTAAGACTGTCACAGAATGTGCCATGTATATATAAATGTCATCAGTCACCCATACGGAGGACTGACACTTTTATCTGTTTCCTAATAAAACACCAATAAAAATCAGAAGACAGGCCAGTACTATAGGACACTCAGGGACTATATCTGAAAACCTAAAGGCTGGGCTTAGCTGGTGGTGACTGACCCTGCCTCACCTTCTCAGTCTCTACACTGATCAGATTGTTCTGCAGTTTTCCTGATCTGCTCCTGTGAAGTGTGAATTCTTTGGACTACAGTTTCTATTCCACATTCTCTATTAGAACAGTGGTCCGTTCATCACTTGAATTAGAATCATCCAAAAGTCCCTTTCAAGTCATCTTCTTTGGAGCTCATAAATCAGAAGACCTGTCCTCTTGGCTCTCCCAAGATGATCCCCTGGCACACTAATACTATGGAACCTGCTATTTCAGGCTGACACTGGCAGTGCTGGAAGACATTATGTTACTTGGGCCTCTCCAGAGAGACAGAACTAATAGAGTATAGAAATATATAACACATACAGAGAAAGAGTGTGAGAACTGCTCAAGTGATTTTGGAGACTGGGAAATCTCGCCTTCTGTTACTCACAAGATAGAGGAACACCAATGATGTAATTCAGTCTGAGTCTTAAGGTCTGAGCACCAGGATATTCCTCCAGATCCAACAGCAGAAGATGACGATGTCTCAACTGAAGGGAGTGGATTTGGTCATCCTCAGGTTTTCTGTTTTGTTGTTCTCAGGAAAACAATGATGCCACCCACCCTGGAGGATGAATCTGTTTTACATGGTCTTCACATTCAGATGCCGAGCTACAAGAAGCAGCCAGAAATTGTTTTAAGGGCTATCTTGGCATCCCTTAGGCAAATCAAGTTGACATAAAATTAGCCATCACAGTGCCCTTTGAGGGAATGTTGCTAAACGCAATATGGAAACTCAGGCAGGCGAAGCCTGGGCATTACAAACAGATGCATATTGCTGCTGGGAGCCTCTAGGCTGGCTTGTAAGTAGATTTTAAAAGTTCTAGTTGTGTGGACAAAGGACAATGAAGTCTTATTCTGTAAGTTGGCGTCCCTGGTAGATTTTGGCTTGGTGATGGTGGTGGTGTACCAAGGCCAAGCATATGTTGTGCTTTAGACGTCTGTTCCAGTCCAGGTGCTGCACCACAGGGCAGTTAGTGGTTCTGCCACACAGGTTGTTGGAGGGCTTTTAATACAGGGAAAGGAGAGTTGGAATAAGACAAGAAGGAAGGGACTGTTGTTTGTTAAACTTGCAGAAACTTTAACTTTCTTATATCCCAGGTTTCTAAACTGTTGTTTTTTTCCTCAGATGATTTTATCTAATTAACATCTATTTTCAGTCCTTTACATAGTAATCAGCTTTACAATTACCAAAACCCAGCTGCTGATGCTGAAAAGTACTGAAAAATTAAGTTCATAAAATAAATCCTTAGATGCCCTCAATGCTGCCTAACCTAAGACAAAGGAGTTTGTTTCCTTGACTCCTCTTTTTCATCTATGTATTTTCCATTTCATTTATGACCTGATTTAATTCTATGACCTGATATGGAAGATCATAGAATGAACATAAAAAAAAAAACAGAATATAAACAAACATGATATACATTTCCCGTCTGACAGTGATAATATAGGCCTTAAGTATTGCCACTTTACAGCATTTTTATTTGGTTTTAAAAATAGATTTGAAGACTATCTGACCCATAACTGTTTGTGCAGAGAATTTTATCCTCCAGAGGGAAAAAAAATAACGAGATCAGGAGTTTCCATATTGATTAAGAGCAACTTCATAAGAAATACAGTCAGGGAAAGACAAACAAACCTGGGTTATACTTAAACAGCTCACCATTTTACATTTCTTATTCTATCTAATTATTTTCATGTGTGGTTTATACATTTTATAATTCTTTGGTCACCTTCTTAGAGAGTGACCAAAAGAGAAGGTGACCAAAGAATTATAAAATGTATAAGGAGGCTCTGGGGGAAGAAATCGAGCAAAGTAGGACAAAGAAGGAAGGAAGGGAGGGAGGGAGGGAGGGAGGGAGGGAGGGAGAAAAAGAACCAGAGAGGGAAGAAAGTAAATGGAGGAAGAGACAGAAGAGAAAGAGAAAACAAACTGAGATATTTTACATGATTGTTGTAAAAACTACAGCTATAGAGTGTACTTACAAAACCTGGGTGTGACTTTGCTACTTTAAATAAAAATGGAGAAAGAATGGAGATGTGTTAAGGACTTCTCTCAGGCAGTTACTTTATGTACGTGAACTTACTTTTCTCTGACTTGAAAGAGACAGAAACTCTCTATACTTGATAGAAAATGAAATTCTATGAGTTCACATATGATTAAGAATTTACCAGCTGCAAACCAGAAATCAGATTTTGTATGGTTGTCCAAAAATATCCTGTTCGTTTCCACGTTGTCCACTTTCATGACTGTATGTTTCCTGCTATGGCATACCATTATGTGTCTGATTTCTGGAAAATCAATTGCTGACTCTTAAGTGTTTCATCATGAATTCAGCCACCTGTAGTATCACAAAAATGAGTCTACTGTACAAAAGTTCTCACAGTGGAGTTCAGAACAAGGGCTGGAAGTCAAAGGCAATACATTTCCTTAGACATTAAGAGAATTCATAAACATCACTCTTACAGCAAAAACGAAACACAGAATCCATGTTTTTTACTCACTGTTAGCATCTTGCAGCTGTAAAGATGATCCACCCCATTCTAGTTTGCTTTCTGTTACAGTGATAAAACACTGACCAAAACCAACTTGAGGGGAAAGGGTATCGTTTAGCTTACACCTTATAGTCCATCATCAAGGAAAGCCAGGACGGGAGCTCAAGACAGGAAGCTGGAACCTGGAACCGAAGCAAGCAGAGACCTTGGAGGAACACTGCTTGCTGTCCTGTTTCCCTCTGGCTTGTGAAGCTACTTCTCTGAGAAAGTGCCCTTCAGCCATAGCCACGGCCCACACTGAAGGAGAAATTCCTCAGCTGAGGTTCCCTTTCCCAAGTGACTCTAATTTGTGTCAGGTTCACAAAAACTAACCGGCACAACCCCATCCCCATGAAATTGCAGAGTCTGCTCAACCCTCATACTTCATGGTCGATATTCTTTACCTAAAACTAGATCGTTTGGGATCAAATACATTTTTGTTCACATTAATTTGAAAACATTCAAGTAGTTTTAAGAGAAATATCCAGAACAAGAATATTTATTGAACTCCTGAAGTGCCCAAGAAAAAGAATAACCTAGGACTGTTGGAGGGAAGGTCTGCATGCCTCGGGGATGGTGGGCATGTCTCTCTTTTGGTTCATCCCAGTTTTTCACCGAGATCATCATTTTTATGAATAGTGTCAGAACCTAGTTCTATCATCACTGTACTTGTAGAAAACCTAGATCACCAGACAGACATGAGTGTGATTCTCTCCTGTCTTGAGTTTCGTCACACTAAGAACATAATACTAATGCAGTGTTATGAGACCTCAATGAAGCTAAAACTGAGTAATTATGCAATGAATGCTATCTAGTCCACGAATTATAACGAGAGCACTCATTTTTCTTTCTCTGCTATAGCAAATCTGTATTTTTTTTTTCCAAAAGTAGATGAGATAAGTCAATGACAAACTTCTGTTGGTTACAATTCTAAGTCTTTACTAGTTTAATGGCATTGAACTGGTTGCTTTGAGCTCCTAAGACTAAGTTACATATTCTGTTAGGGGACAAGAATAATAAAGATCTAAGATTTTCTCATTTCTGTGATTTCTTTGATATATAACCTGCACAGCTAAATGTAACCCAGAGACTCAGTTTTCCCACTGAGTGGCAACAAGAATATTTCCAACTCAGAGAAAGTTGTTTTAAGCCTTTATAAAATAAGACACACAACATAACGATGTCCTGCTTTCACTGTTATCAGTATTTTGAAATATTATATAAGTAAACTTTTCATAAACCCTATAAATAATTTGTGACAGAAATTGATAGCTAATATTGTATTTTCTTCTGGCCACATAGACATTGACAGGCCTCCCTTAACACAACAATTTTCTTATCTGATAACCAAACCAAGACTTTACCTGGTTTTAAATTCCCAAGTAGAGATTTCATACAAACATAACCTTTGAATTATGCTCTTGATGTGGCTGAGTTAAAGCCTCAAAAGACATTGTTTCCAATGAAATGGTGCTAAATTGCCAGGATTCATTTCTTTATGTAGATGCTTGATTCTGTCTCTGAGCTCTTTCATACCATGTCTGGTTTTCACCTTCATTTTGAATCCTAAAATTCTGTTTGCTGAGCCATTTATTGGTTTTTCTTTCAAGACAGTTTATCCAAATGAGGATAATTAGCATGTATATTGAATGAAGGTAAACATACTATTTAAGATAATCTGAATCCCCATGATTCCAGAAATGTTTACTCAAATATAAATAAACTGGAAAATACATATATTTGATTTTCCTTCTCAAACACATCTATATACATATTTAAGTTAAATCAACCATACGTATATTTTCAACTCAAAAAATTAAGCAAAAAATCAATTAAAATATGACTCCTCTCCCACCTCATTGGAAATAGCTTATTGAGAAAGAGTATTTGTTATTACCCTGAATAGTAATGTGTTGAAGCAACAAGGGGGAGAAGTGCCAAAGGTGAGCTAACCAAGGAGCGTGTCCCAGAGACTGGATGAGAACGGTAGGAAGTTTGTTATTAGTTACAGTTTCCCTACGGAATACAAACTGCTTGAGGATATGAAATACATTTCTGCAACTCTATGTTCCTGGTTCTGTCTCACATACAGAAAGCATCCAGTTTGTGCTTACTGAATTCCATTGAATGTACTTCTCCCTTGTACATCTTTCCAGGGCCTAACACACGTGAACAGAGACTCTACCACTGAGCTATATCCACCTCCCCAGTTTCTGCTCTTGAGGGAATTCAAGCAGCTAGTTGGCAGCTGTCATTTGCTAAATTGTGAAGTAACTGCTCAGGTTGGAGGGGTTATTCCACAGCTTGATTGCTGTAGATTTTTGTAAAAGGTCAAATTTTACCTTCATTTTCTCTTCCAAAGAGTGACTATAAAAATAACAAAATTCTAGGAATCTAGTAATTATTTGGTATGCATTAAGAACAGGCACATGGATGGAAATCTCAGATGCAACACACAACTTAGCAAAGATGATTACATCCGCAAAACCTAACTTTGAACCTTACTGTGGCAAGGTGTCTGCCTTTGTGTGTGTAAAAGAAAAAAACTAAATACAGAATTGCATTAATGATTTTTTTAAAGTAGCTGTTTCTAGATGCCTAATCTCTCTGTAGAATAAACACAGAAGCGCAAATAATGTATATATACTAGGTTAATACTTCCTATCAATTAATACTGTTTTTGCCAGGGTATAGCTGGCCACTAACAAACAGTATTCACCCTTCCTCATGATCAAATAGGTAAACTAAATTTCCCAGCCTTCCTTGCAAAAATGAGCCCATTTGACTGAGTTCTGGCTAATAAAATATAAGCAGAAATGGGGTGTTATCATGAAACCTGAGTCATGATGGCCTCTAATTATGGTCTTTTTATCTTTATCCCTGTCAAATGGGCAGGACTTCAAAGAGGGTGACCACAAGAGAGCCCATATCTCTCAATAACATCATAAACAGAACTAATAAACCTCTATCGTTTAAGCCACTGAGATTTCAGGATTTATCTATTACAAAAGCAGGCATAAAATTATATTTGTTTCATTTCCAGAGTGTCCCAGGAGGGATTTAAGCCATCCATCATATCTGAACAGCTTTAAGCAAGAAAGAAGCTCAAATGTGTAGGTGCCTTCAGCACCACCTAATTAAATCAGGTAGTCTCCAGAGACAGTCTCCTTTGTTCATGAACTTTGTTCATGGACTTCAAAGAGTCCAGTTCTTCATGAAATAATAGATAAAACTCAGAAATCGAAAGGAGAAACTGCCTAACAGAAATACCGTTCAATTGATCTTTCTCAAGTAAAGCTTAATCAGATTATCAAGGAGTGCTGGTTTGCTCTGGTCACACATGCCATTCTGAATGGATCTTGAAGAGCAAGCAATTAAGACAGAAAAACAATCAACCATTTTTTTTTCTTCTCTCCAGATAGAGCAAAGGACATATTTCATAGCTTCTTTTGTCTATCTTTAAAGAATTTATGTAGTTCCTTAGCATAAATTTTTTGCCATAGGTTCTGGTTACCTTAAACTGTTCCTAATAGGTAACCATTTACATCAATAAAGAATTTGAAAACTTTGATTCTTGTGTCTGACACGTCTGCAGCATTTCCCTTTCTCTAAATAACACAGTACAGTATAAGTATGAAGGAGCTTTACCTACATTATTGTATTTCCTTTCACCGTACTCTCTAAAGTATTTGCTGTTGCTCCTACTTTTGAGGTAAGAAATCTAAAAACAAGAGGATTAATACTTGCTGCATATCAAGGGTCTAAGCCATTATTTAACATCACCGTATAGTTTGGGGGCATTTTGCATTACACCTGTAAGGCCATTAGACATTTTAAGCCAACTATGATTTAATTAGTAATATTAATTTCAGTAGAGATAAACCTCAAAGTTAGACAAAAAAAAACACTTTAATCTTTAAAAGTCTTAAGTAAAACAGGCATACTTCTATATGTCCAACTATGTCTATGTAGGTCAAAGTGAAATTTGAAGCTATTGGAGAAGAGCAAATAATTTGCACTTCCAAGAGATCAAAATAAATGTCAGAACAGAGAGCTCTCAAGTTGCAAAGGAAAGATTAAACAGAAACTATTAATTAATGGCGTGCAGGACAATCTTTGCTAACTATCCACCAGTCAACAGCATACAAAATAAACTCGTGTTCTGAAATAGATACACTCTAGCAGAAACTAATTCACGGTCACAGAAAATGGTAGCAGAGCAGAGCCCAAAGGGAAGTAAGAACATCGTGTGTGTTCGTATTTTTCAAGGAATTATTACAGTAAAAATATCGCTTCTTAAAAGAATATAGTTTCAACTGGGCATGGTGACATAGGCTTGTACTCAAAACACTCAAAGAGCAAGGTCACAGAGACTAGAAGTTCAATGCCATTCCTGGCCACAGGATACCCCATCTGGAAACAAAAATCAAAAAAACATAGATAGATAGATAAATAGAAGATAGATGATAGATAGATAGATAGATAGATAGAAGATAGATTGATAGACTCTGGACTGTTTGATATAAGCTGTTAGCACTAATTTATGAGAAGGAACACGAGAAGTATATAGAAGTTAGGAACTCAAAAAAATCTTGCCCCCCCAAAAATTAACTTGCTGAACAAAAAATACCAATATTTTCTCCAGGTCTGAGACTATAACATTAGGCAATGGCACATCAGCAAAAAGGGTGATGCCTCCTTGTGAAATGGGGAGACAAGACCAGTGCTTCAACAGGATTATGAGTAATCCTTAGTAGTTTTCCCCTGTAGCTAAAAATACATCATGCCTTTTGACTATGTCCTGGCAGATTTGCAAAACAAGTATTAAGTCGGCATATTTTTCTGTGGACAATATTGGGATTGTTCTTGCATTTCCAGGGTTTTGAGGGCTGGAAAAGGTAAGCTTTTCACATGTAATCCAAGGCAACATGCTTGAGAGACCCAGTATTAGGATTTCTCTGTCCTTTACAGAAATGCTCTCTAAGAGGGTACTGGGACCGTTCATGTATATAATATCCCCAGAGACTATGGAATGATTTCTCAACATGTAGAAACTCATTCCTTCAGATCAAAGGGAACTATTATAATAGACCCTTTGACTGTAGGTACTAAAGGCCTCCAAAACCTGCCAGCCCAAAGGAGTCAGCTTTAAAACATCTGTCAACTGCAGAGAATACTGTGCTATGACAAGTTCAGTTCAGTAAGAACTGTCTTAATCTGTTTACCTCTCCTGGATAAATTATAAAGGGGAAATAAAGAGACACATCAATTTACTAATTGTATACTCGTTTTATACCAATTAATATAAATTTCATGGCAGTAAACCTTCAGCAGCTCTTCTCTATAGAAATAAAATCATATTATCCATGTAGGTTTAAAACCAAATATTAAGTACAAATATCTACTAGCCATTACTCAAGCAACTTCTTATCATATACTGTCTTCAAGTAGTTTCAGAGTCAATAATCTGAATATGATTGAAAATACTGTTGTAGATAGTGAGTAATTGTTTCCCCTCTTGACTGAGCCACTGAATACATTTATCATTGCCCTTTATGACTGACATTAAACATTATTTTATCACACAAAACACATGGCATGTTCTGCAAGTCTGGCTTTCACAGCAGCAGTCACCATTTCTCCCCAAGTGTTCTCTGAGTCTCAACATTAAAGCTTTCTATTTATTTTTACTCAAACTGAATAACAAAGTAGAGGGAAAAATACAATGTTTTGTAGGATAATTGGGGATCATGTAAAAGGATAAATTTTATATTTTTATAGAAAGAGTTCAAACCAAGTTTGAAGAGTTCCTGCCAAGTTTGAGAGTTTGGGCTTGAATCTCAAGTTCACTTAGGTTCTTCAAAGAACTTAGGTAACCCTGTGGAGTTCCAAGACTTGCTCACATTATATTTGAATTTTCTTAGTTTTAAAATGTTTCACACAACCTTTACAATGCTTTAGAATCTGGTTTATGGCACACCATGAGAGTCTGGTTTATAATTTTAGCTATGTGGAATGTTTAAGTCTGTTTTATGATGTGGAATGTATTATGGGCAGCTTTATCCATTAAATTCTTTGCTTCCTTTCCTTCCTATCTTATTCTCCTCATCACTGGCCCCGTCTCCACTTGGGAAATAACTTTATTGTAGAAAAATCCAATCATTGGCTCATATGAAGGATTAAAGAGATTCCTGTGGTACCCATTTATTGTTTTGTGGCCTTGTTCAGTGGCTAGAAAACTAAATGCATCATAGTATGCCAAGGCTAAGAAATCTATCATCACTTTATCATTCATCAAAGAAGCTGTTTCCCTTCTAGATTTTCTTTTAAGCTACAGACCCCTAGCATTCCTTTTCTTTCTCAATCATACTTTTAAAGATTTTGGCTGTTTGAAAGCATCCACTTCTTTTTCTCATTGTCCAAGTCTGTCTAGTTCCCCCGACCACTGTGTCATCCATTAGGAAACCTTTTCCTGCAGTGCCCTGCAGTGCCCTTCCATCATCAAAGGAAATCCCTGACTTTATTTCGGATTGATTTCTGTTCCAACAGACAGTGCTTCAAGAAACCAAACCATTCTCCCATATAAACGACTACCACAACAGCTATTAATGTTCTGGGCACCTGATATATACATCTTTAGTGCTTGTTACTCTGTTTTATTATCACAAATCAAGAGAGGAAATGATGAGAATCTTAGATGTCACCATCCATGTCCCGGAGCGAACAAGTGTTCAGAATCTGATCCACGTAGAAAGAGCCCAAACACTGCTCCTTCCATCCCAGTAGCTGCTTTTTGCATCCACTGCCTGATGTGTCCATCTGTGCTTCTCTCACTGAAGAATGAGTGGGAAGCAAATACCCAGCATAGAGAAAATGTAAGTATGAAAATATCCAGCTTCTCACACTAGGTTTGAAAAGGTGCTAATCGCAGTGCTGGAGAGCCCCTTTGATCAGCATTAATGGAAAGACTCTGGTAAGCCAGCTATAGATTTCAGCTTCCTGCTTTATTCTTAAGGAAACAAAGTTCATCTTGTCAAACCTTGGTCACAGTTGGACATTATGGACAAGCTTTGATTGCAAAACTTCTGCTGACAGCGAAAGCTAAATGGAGTCAGCAGTTTGCCCTAAAACTGAGAAATATTTGTGATGAGAATAATAAAGTACTGCCTTCCTCCATTGTGGGGGTAGATTTACAGTTTCTCTCTGCCTGGAAGAACATGGGCCCAAGAATGTGATTGACACAGATGAAGCCAATAGAGTCAACTACTTTCCAACCAACCAGTGACTTAGGGGGGAGGGTCCAGCGGGAAAGTAGAAAAGGCTGGGTAGGAGAAGCAGCCACAGCCCAGGGTCTCCATCTTGGGTGTGTGCCTGAGGTACACTAGACTTCTGATCAGAATGCTGGCTTCCCCCATATGAAATTTCTGTCTCTTTCCACGGGGTTGAATCCTTTGTAAGTAACCCAGAATAAACTGTTTTCTCCAATTGGAGAGCATTCTCTGTTCGCTCAATCAGTTCAAACCTGGGGGTGGAGTGGGTCTGAACGCCTGACCTCACTGCTAGAGGAGAATTCATAAGACATCTATGCGTTCCAAGCTGCATCAAATTACGCTGACAGGTGGCTCAGCAGTTAAGAGCACTGGCTACACTTACAGAGGACCCAGGTTAGGTTCCCAGCACCCATCGTCTGAAACTCCAGTTCCAGGGGATCTGAACTCTATTCTGGCATCCACAGGCATTGTATGACATGCAGGCAAAACACTCATCCACATAAAACGACAATAAATAAGTAAAATTTTAAAAGAATTCTGGGGGCTGGGGTCAGTGGAAAAGAGCACTGGCTGCTCTTGCAGAGGACCGGGGTTCGGATCCCAGCACCCACATGACAGCTAACAGCTGTCCATAACTTCAGTTCCAGGGGAAGCCGACGCCCTCCTGACATCCATAGGCACTGCACAACACGGGTACACCTACACACATGCAGGCAGCACACTCATACACATAAAATAAAAATAATAAATAAAATATTTTTAAAGAATTTTGATGAGATGCAACCCCAAATCTACTTCTACCAGCAGTAATATGACCAGCGCATTCTAGATCTGAGGCAGCTTGCCAGCTGCCTGCACGATGAGCTCCTGTCTTTTTTTTTTTTTTTAAGCTTATATTCATCATACACAGTGTTGAGTTTCATAAAGATAATTTCCACCAAATGCACCCTGTACTTTGACCCTATTCCCCGCAGTCCTGTCCGTCTACCTCTTTAGTCTGCCACTCCCACTAGTTTCCTTCTATCCCCAGTCTCCCTTCTCTTTTCACATCGTATGTCAGTGTTTATGTATTGGCATTAGTCACTTTTCTACTACGGTGATACAGCACAATGACAAAGGAACTTACAGAAGAGTTTATTTGCCTTATGGTTGGAGGGGAGGAGAGTCCATCGGGGCAAAGAGGCCTTGCAGCAAGGCAGCCAGGGCAGAAGCCTGAGGGCTTGTGGATTCTATCAGACACAGGAAGGACGCAGAGAAAGAGACTGGAAGTGAAAACAAGGCTTATGGATTCTCAAACTTGCCTCCAGGGACATGCTTCCTCCAGCAAGGACACACCTCATACACCTCTACAGACAGTGCCACTAACTGGGACTAAGTGCTCAAATTCTTGGATCCAATAGGGGATATTCATTCACCATCAAAGTACCGATAAGAATTCCAGTACCCACAAATAAAATGTGTGTTGTTTGTCTTTCTGTGCCTGGCCTTTTTTTGCTTAATGTGACATTTCTAATTGCATCAATACTCCAGAAGCAGCATAATTTCATTCTTTTTAGGGGTAAATAAATCCTATTATATTCTCTCTCTCTCTCATATATACATATATATATATATATATATATATATATATATATATATATATGATATCTAGGCTTATCCCACACCTTGGTTATTTTAAATAGTGCTTCAATAAGCACAGATGTGCAGATATCTCTGCCATATGTCGACTTAGAGTCCTTTAGGTATATACCCAGGAGTGATAGAGTTCTGTCTGTAGTTCTACTTTGTGCTTTTTTTGAGGAAACACTATACTGATATCCATAGTTGCTGTACAGATTTATATCCTTGCCAATATAGCTTAGAAGGGCTTCCTTTTCTCATATCCTTACTAGCACTTGTTGTTTGTATTTTCTCAAAGATTCTGACTGAGGAAAGCTGAAAACTCAATGTGGTTTCAATTAGTGTTTCCCTGACAGCTCAGAATATTTATCACTTTTTAGTATGCTTATTGGGCATTTGTACTTCATTTGAAAAATGTCTGCTCACTGGCCCATTTGCTCATTGAGTTGTCTATTTTCTAAGGTTTTGAGTTCTCTGTATATTTGGATATTAATGCTTCATTAGACGTGAAGCTAACAGATTCTCCCCCATTCTGCAAGCCGCCTCTTCATGCAGTTGTTTCCTTTGATATGCAAAGGCCTTTCAATTTCATGCAATCCCTTGTCAATTCTTGATATTATTTCTTGAGTTATTGGTGCTCTTTTCAGATAGCCTTTGCTTAGGCCAGTGTCCTGAAGTGTTTTCTATGTGACTTCCTCTGTCAGTTCCAGAGTTTCAGGTCTTACATTAAAATCTTTGATCTATGTTTACTTGACTTTTGACAGAATGGGATAAAAGGATCTAGCTTCATTTTTTTCTACATATTGATAGCCTGTTTGCTCAGCATCATATACTGAAGCAGTCTTTTTCTCCCATACGTATTTTTGGCATCTGAACACATATCCCTTTTGTAGTCCTTCCCTTAGACTAGGGTCAAAATAGCTATTTTGAAAAAAAATGTTAGTACCAGGAATATTGGCACACACCTGTAATAAAATATACCAAATGCTGGAGTGGATGTGAGGAAGCGGAACTTTCACCCACTGTTGGTTGGATTGCAAACTGATGCAATCACTGTGGACATCAGTATGGAGAACTCTTTAAAACTAAAAATAAATCTACCACACAATCCAGTCATACCACTCCTTGGCATATACCAAATGAACTCATCCTATCAGAAAGATCCTTTCACAGCCATGTTTGTCGCTGCTCTTTTTCACAGTGACTAAGAAATTGATACAACCTAAATGTCCCTCAGCTGATGAATGGATAATGAAAATGTGGTACATTTACACAATGGCATTCTACTCAGTGGTAAAGAAAGATGAAGTTTGCAGGTGAATAGATGGAACTAGAAACTGTTATACTAAGTGAAGTAACAGAAACTCAGAAAAACAAACATATGTTCTCTCGTATGTATGGATTCTAACTCAAAACCCATGGATGTGGATCCGTATGTAAGTGCAAGAGCAAGGAAAATGGAAAAGAACCACGAGGATAAAGAGAAAGAAGGAGCTTGAGAAATGCATACAGGAGACAGGTGTTATTAAGAAGGAAATCTGGGAACTTTAACTGAGGAGGGAGAGAGAGAGCTACACAGGGGGAATGAGCAGAGTGATAAATAATGCGTAGATGGTAGAAAAAACAGAGGGAAATGTATTAGTTCAATGTCCTGCTGAAAAGTACACACTCATAAATACACCAATCCATGTTGTATAGCTGAAGGCTGTACAGCAAGAACCACAGTGCCAGGAGAGACCTCCCTTCCAGTTGTTGGCCAGGGTAGACCAAGAGACTCCAAAAATAACACCAGCTATTTCCACAGCTCTTTATTGCCTCCCCAAACTTGAAGGTAAGATTCTATTGCTCAAGACAGGTCACACTTCAGACACATAACTTGGAGCAATGGAGCTGGAACTGACCTGGAATCTTCCTCCCTGAAGACTTGCTCTCATGATATCAGAGGATACTATACATGCTGCCAGGGTGAAAACCAATCAATGGTCCTACCAAGTTGTGAAACCTAATAAACAACGATGATTGGCCCAGCAAATTATTGCTATTGGTACTGTAGTGGCAATTTTAACTTGGGGGTAATCAATAGCTGTCTAAATTGGAATTAATTGGATCAATGGATGGGAAGACATATGTGGTACTATAAATACTATAGTATTCATAAACATAGTCAAATACACTTGGCTGGAGGGGTCATAGACGCTAGAGATAAACATATTTTGGCTACATCCCTAAACCAATGTAACTTCTTACTGTATTCCAAATACACACCCTCGTATTTACAGAGAAGTATGCATTTCACCCCTCATGAAAAAAGCTTCTTTTGCCACAGATGGAAAATATTACAGAGTTCCAGAACTAGTCAAACACAGAGAATAAGTGTCTGTGACACATCTTCAATGTAACCTCTACACTCAAGATGAATGCATCTCTCACTTCTCACCATAGAAGTTTCCTTATGCAGCAGATGGTGATTAACACAGAAACCCACAATTGGTGCAAAGAACAAGAGGCTATAGAGTTCTTATCCCTGGATAGGACATCTATTTTTAAATGTTACTCCCAAGGTTCAGGGATCGTTGTGGAAAAGGAGGTCAAAAGATTGTAAGAGCCAGAGGCAGTGGATGACCACAAGGAAACAGAGTATTCCAGACAGCTGGTCAGTTATGCATAAGAACTCACAGCGATGGTGACAGCATGCACAAGTCTCATGCCAGCTCAAACCAGACAAAATTCCAGCCTAGACACTGGGGAACTGGGTAAGAAATCCAAATCCAATTTTAGGAAATTTTGGCGATTGATGACTTCTGAGAGGGGGATGGGATTTTTGATGGACCTAGTGAATGGACCCACACTGAAGGACATTTGAGCACAAGAATCAGGCTCTATAGGCCATATTCTATATAATATATGAGTGTGTGTGTGTGTGTGTGTGTGTGTGTGTGTGTGTATGAGAGTATATTAAATTGGGCAAGGGGCAGAGGGAGGCGCAGATACGTGAGCAGGGGTGGAGATAGTACCATCAAATTCTATTGTATGAAAATCTCAAAAATTCAATAAAAACAAAATTTAACAAACAAAATCTAGCAAAATGTTGAAAGTACAATATATTTAAAAATTATGAGCCAGGCATGATGGTGCACACCTTTAATCCCAGCACTCAGGAGGCAGAGGCAGGTGAATCTCTGTGAGTTCAAAGCCAGCCTGGTCTACATAGTGAGTTCCAGGCCAGCTGGGGGTATGGGGATGCCCTATCTTGAAGAAAATGACAAACAAATTATGAATAAAGGTATATCCCAGTAGTACATACTTGTTTTAGCATTCAAAACCAAATACTTTCATTTACCATTCTAAAACAATAATGGAGAAAAACAGTATGATATCTCAGAACTTTTCAGAATTCATACACATTTAAGGTATAGATTCTTGTTAACAAAGAAGAGATCTCCCTCAACATTAGAAGAGTGAATATAAAAGAAAAATCAAAGCTAAAGGCAATCTTAATGATGAATGCAAAAAAAAATGGAAAAAGTATAAAAAAGAAGTAAAACTTTAGTTACAGATGTCAAAACATTTGCCAGAATAAGTGAAAGAAACATTAACAGGTCAGAATTCAATGCTGTCTTGGTATCAGTTCTTCACAAATTCATCTACAGTCAGCATGACTCTGGCCACTATCTGGCTCAACATATTTTTAAAAATTAAGCAACTGATATTGATTTACATGTAAAAGAGCTACAAGATTCCTTGAAAAGAAGACAAAAATATTAAGCTTAACATATTATTTCAAGACTTAATAGTTATCTGTAAGTAGGTACCATAGGCAAAATCATAGTGATTTTTGTGAAAAGGTAGACAAATCCATGGAGTGGACTGGGACTCTGGAAGTGGACACATGCATGTATGTCAGCTGATGTTAGACAATCTCTCCAGTTCACTGAGAAGGGAAAGACAAGTGTGCTTAAGAAATACCACTGCAGCAGCAGTAAGATAGTGTTGGGGACATCTCTAGCTTCACCCCATAACACACAGAAAAATAAAACCAGAATGAATCATAGATCTAAATTTAAATGCTATATCTATAGTTTCTAGAAGAGCACACAGGAAAACCTTCATGAGAGGGGCATGGACAGAGATTGTAGAACACAAAGAATAAATCCCAAAAAGTAAAAAGTCAATACTGGCTTAATAAGGTTCTAAAACTTGCTCTATAGTGGACTAAGTAAGAGTATTAAAAAGAAACCACAAATAAGCAGAAACTATTCACAATATATTGAGCCAATAATAAAGAACTGATATTTAGAATATGTAAATAATTTTTACATCTGTATAAAATACAACCCAACAAAAGGTGAGTAAAATGTTTGAACATTAAGTGTATCCAAAAATGTATATAAATGAACAATAAACACTAGTTATCGGGAGATAAATCTGCAAATGTACTAGAATGTGGAACATATAAAAGCTCAACATAACCCGTGCTGTGCAACACTTGAAAACTGTACACTGAGACTGTGAATGCTGAATAATATAATAGTCTCGGAAAAGATTTGTTTCTTATAAGTATTAAACAGTATTAAACATATCCTTACTCTATGACCCCTTTCATGTAAGACTCAAACACAAATGAGTGAATATATCCTTTCCTCTTTTCCTGTAAACAAATTTAGACCTAAATTTTATAGTGTCTGGGTTGTATGGTATTTTATTTTGTGACTGAATGATAATTTGTTACTCACCTCATACTATTACACATTTCCAGTTTCCTGCTGTTAGAGAGAAACCAATTGTGCACCACACACACACACACACACACACACACACACACACAGATATATATATATATTCAATTATTTCTAGAAATAGAACAAATAGAAGCTGAACATGTTAAACTTACCTATATTTAAATGCGAAACATATCAAATTAAGCTTATTATTATACTTGGATTTCCTGTCTATATTATTTAAAGCAGTATGTAGATATTCGTCTCTTCCTAACCTCGGCTAAAAGAATAATCACCAAATTTTATTAATCTAAAAGCAAAAATGACATATTTTTTACTTTTGTTTATTGGCTTGGTAGCGGAACTGATTGTCTTTGCATGTATTTATGGCCATGCTTTAGTTTTGATTGCATTCACTGCCTAATTCTCAGTTGGCGTTGATTGGCCTTTATTCCTGATTAACAGTGCTGTTCACTCACTAGTGCTGTCAATCCGTTATCTCCTATATGAGTTTGAAATTTATTCTCCACTTTAGTCACTGTTCGTGCATGTTTGTGTGTTTCTTACAGCAGGATACTGCAAATGCATACAACAGAATTGTCCCTTCCAAGTTTCTATCTTTATTCATAGAAAATGCTTCTTAACGCTAATGATTAAAATACTGAATTTTCTTCAGTGCATGATTATTATTTCATTGGAAAAGCAAATCAAGATGTCACTTTCCTGACTGTTGGCATAGACTATATTTTATCACTGAATTTTATCTATATTTTCTCACTGAATTTTAAACATGAGCCATTCTTAATTGTAATGTGATTTTTGAAACATATTTAGATATAACTCCTTACTCAGCTGTTACATTCTGTTTCAATACCATGGTATCTCATTATAATTTCATATCTTTAAATATATAGTACTGTTATTATTTTTACGTTTAATGTTGCTGATAAATGTCTATCGTGTATGTCTTGTAGTCATAGTTTTATAGTACATCTCATACATGGTATTTTACTGTATAGCTATATCACAACATACTGACCTCTCATAGTGACAGCTTTCCAGTTTTCCTCTGTAACAGACAAGACAGAAAAGAAAAACCATGGACCTACTGTCAATTATCAAGCTCTACTGAAAAATAATTGTTGTAATGTGTCGCTATTGAAAATATTTTATGACACTTAATCTTTCTACCTAAATATGTAGTTACCTCTTGAGGAAATTTTATTTGAAGTCATTGGTAGAATTTAACAGTTGTAGTAAGTTCTGAAAATTACTTGTTCAGTTTACCCTAAGGGATTTTACATTCTTCCATAATGCTGTTGACTGAAATAAATTTCACAGTCTAAGAAAACAAATATGTTTGTTTTTCAACAGGTCAATTTACTAATTTTGTTTGGTCTAATGGTTTTGTTTCTTAAAAATACTCTTTCCGTTATAGATATTTAAAGTATAACAGCAACATTTTCACTATATTAATGGTAGTTTCTCAATTCTGTGTTATTCCTGTTTTAACACAAAAATGCAGGGAGAGCATTCATGCCAGCATGCTTGCCTGAAACAAGCAAATACACCTTCTGGGTCAACATTCACTGAATTCTGGCAGAGGTTAACCTTAAAATTGGAAATTATTTTAATAGGATATTAATAAAACAGGATTTTAATAAAGAAAAAAGTCTCAACACCTTGCAAGTGTATGTAATTGTGCTTTGAATGTTGGACCCAGAGCCTGGTGCCAAAACTTCTATTGGCCTCATTTACCACAGAGAATGAGACCCTAAGCATTAGAGAAGCAGAGGTTCATTACCTACAACTACTATGCTCTTAGCTATTGGCCTC
This sequence comes from Eospalax fontanierii, assembly GCA_035773235.1. Classification (NCBI taxonomy): domain Eukaryota; kingdom Metazoa; phylum Chordata; class Mammalia; order Rodentia; family Spalacidae; genus Eospalax; species Eospalax fontanierii. The sequence continues at coordinate 21,168,035 of CM069541.1, read as the reverse complement.
TGTTTCTTCCATTTGGATTTTTTTTTTTAAAAAAAGACCCCTTTGTGTGTGAAAAATACATTGTTTGGGAGCTAGAGAGATGGCTCAATGGTTAACAGCCCTGACTGCTCTTGCCGAGGACCCAGGTTTGATTCCAGGCACCCACAAGGCAACCAACTCCAGTTCCAGGGGATCTGACGCCCTCTTCTGTCCTTCATTTGCACAACATGGGTGCACTTACATTCATGTAGGCAATACACTCATACACATACGAGATAAAATTAATAAAAAAAAAAAGAATTTTAAATAGACTGTTTTGCTTACAGTCTATGTCAAACACTGAATTTGTCTCTTTAGTCATGGTAAGTTTTAGAAACTATTATAGTTGCTACCTCCAATACCCACATTTAATAGCCAAAAACACCTGAGTGCAGACAGATAAAATCATTTGTCTGAGATCATGTAGGTAATACAGAAGCCCTTGATCTAGTTGCAACCAAATCCAGTCGTTATAACTTGATACTTTAAGTCCTTTCACCTGTCTATGACTTAATTCAACTTCCCCACCTTCTCTTTCTCCATCCATGCAGGCCCATAACCAGAGTGTAGACTAAGAAGTGGAGTCATGCTTCACACCGCGGTACCATGCTGGCAGCCATTCCTGGGTCTGGCTGTGGTGTTAATCTTCATGGGATCCACCATCGGCTGCCCTGCTCGCTGTGAGTGCTCCGCCCAGAACAAATCTGTTAGCTGCCACAGAAGGCGGTTGATTGCCATCCCAGAAGGCATTCCTATCGAGACCAAAATCTTGGACCTCAGCAAAAACCGGTTGAAAAGTGTAAACCCTGAAGAATTTATATCATACCCTCTGTTAGAAGAGATAGACCTGAGTGACAACATCATCACCAATGTGGAACCCGGGGCATTTAACAATCTCTTTAATCTGCGTTCCCTCCGCCTGAAAGGCAATCGCCTGAAATTGGTCCCTTTAGGCGTATTCACGGGACTGTCCAACCTCACTAAGCTGGACATTAGTGAGAATAAGATTGTCATTTTGCTAGACTACATGTTCCAGGATCTGCATAACCTGAAGTCTCTAGAAGTGGGGGACAACGACTTGGTTTATATATCACATAGGGCCTTCAGCGGGCTACTTAGCTTAGAGCAGCTCACCCTGGAAAAATGCAACCTGACAGCGGTACCAACAGAAGCCCTTTCCCACCTCCGCAGCCTCATCGGCCTGCATTTGAAGCATCTTAATATCAACAACATGCCTGCGTATGCCTTTAAAAGACTGTTCCACCTGAAACATCTCGAGATTGACTATTGGCCTTTGCTGGATATGATGCCGGCCAACAGCCTCTACGGTCTCAACCTCACATCCCTTTCAATCACTAACACCAACCTGTCCACTGTACCCTTCCTTGCCTTTAAACACCTGGTATACCTGACCCACCTTAACCTCTCCTACAATCCTATCAGCACCATTGAAGTAGGCATGTTCTCTGACCTAATCCGCCTTCAGGAGCTTCATATAGTGGGGGCCCAGCTCCGCACCATTGAGCCTCACTCCTTCCAAGGGCTCCGCTTCCTTCGTGTGCTCAACGTGTCTCAGAACCTGCTGGAAACTTTGGAAGAGAACGTCTTCTCTTCCCCTAGGGCTTTAGAGGTCCTGAGCATCAACAACAACCCTCTCGCCTGTGACTGCCGACTCCTCTGGCTTCTGCAGCGACAGCCCACCCTGCAGTTTGGAGGCCAGCAGCCCATGTGTGCCGGGCCGGACACCATCCGTGAGAGATCCTTCAAGGATTTCCATAGCACTGCCCTTTCTTTTTACTTTACCTGCAAAAAACCCAAAATCCGTGAAAAGAAGCTGCAGCACCTCTTAGTGGATGAAGGACAGACGGTCCAGCTGGAATGCAGTGCTGATGGAGACCCACAGCCTGTGATTTCCTGGGTGACGCCACGAAGGCGTTTTATCACCGCCAAGTCCAACGGAAGGGCCACCGTGCTGGGTGACGGCACCTTGGAAATTCGCTTCGCTCAGGACCAAGACAGTGGGATGTATGTTTGCATCGCTAGCAATGCTGCTGGGAACGACACCTTCACAGCATCCCTGACTGTGAAAGGATTCACTTCAGACCGCTTCCTTTATGCAAACAGGACCCCTATGTACATGACCGACTCCAACGACACCATTTCCAATGGCACTAATGCCAATATTTTTTCCCTGGACCTCAAAACAATACTGGTATCTACAGCCATGGGCTGTTTCACATTCCTGGGTGTGGTTTTATTTTGTTTTCTCCTCCTTTTTGTGTGGAGCCGAGGGAAAGGCAAGCACAAAAACAGCATTGACCTTGAGTATGTACCCCGGAAAAACAATGGTACTGTCGTGGAAGGGGAGGTGGCTGGACCCAGGAGGTTCAACATGAAAATGATATGAGGGTCCACCACTAGTGTTCCCGTCTCTGTGTCACTTAGTAGTGAGTAAGACAGTCTGACACAGGAAGGCACAAGGTCATAAAGCAGCTCCCTGCAGCTGCACGGGGGTCAAAGCAGGGCTCACGGAAGCAGGAGGACTCATCACGGAGACTTTGCATCTCCAGGCAGGCAGACATGTCAGATCCCTTCTCACAGTAGGATACTGATTGTTTGCATTGCAAATATTGGCATTCTGGGGATCTCAGTAATGAACCTGGACCTTTGACTCATGGACAACTCAACATTTTCTACCACTGCAAAAACAAAAGAAAAAAATACAAAGGAACAACCTACAGTGTAGGATTTACATATTTAAAGACACATTTGTCTAAACCACACTCTGCAGAAAAAATTTGTATTTATTATTATCATTTGTTAAAACCTGCATCATACCATATTGTTGGTTCAGCACCAAAAAGAAATCAATATATTCTTTTTTTAAACATATGCTGTATATGTTTTAAAGCAATATGAATGAAAGGTTGTGCTTTTAGTTACTCACCACTATAGACCCATGTGTGCTTTCAACCTTCCTTTTACCCACAGATAAGCCTGAGTCAGATCCCTGGAGTTCCAGGCAGAGATGTGTTGAGAGATGTGTATGTCTGATATAGGATGCTAAGAAACAGGACCCAAGTTCAAACTGCTCAACTCTGTTATCTTCTGTTACTATAAATAAAGGCATGTGCCTCATTTTGATACAGAATGGAATATTTTTTATACTTATAATATCACACTGGACCAGTTTACTGTAACAGAGCGCTTGGTTTCTCCGGAAGGTAGTATCAGTAGATATACCCATAAAATGCAAGGTAGGTGTTATTCATGAAAATAATCCAAAACCCCTTGGTTTTGCTCTCACTGCTAATGGGTTAATGACAAATGGAAAAGAAGGGAATGATTATATTGAGTTATTTGGTAATATTCACTGCTACCAAGATCAATAATTCTGTTGTCCAAAAGTTTCCTGAGTAGGGGGTTCTCAGAAGATAGCAGGAGGCAGGCGGATCACACCAGACGCTGACAGCAATGCAGCCAAAGGTCTCTTTCAAACACGATGGCTTCCTTCTAGATGGCTGCTAGTCAAAGCCACAATGACACTCCGGGGTTCTCTGTTCAAGTACTGTACACACAGTACAAAGACAGATAGGAAACCGGGATGTCTCCCTGCCTCCTTATGGAAAAGATTTTGAGTTTCATATTGAAAATTATTTTACATTAATAAAATGAATCTTTTTTATATTTAAAGGGGTGAGAGAAAAACTAATGTGGATTTTAAAACCACTGGGGTTTCCTTTCTCCCTTCACTTAGGAAAATCAAAGATTATTGTTTTACAAATATGCAAGATTTTGTTGCTTCTTTTTCCTTATGAGCTGAGGATATGTGCCCAATACAGTTAGTATTGATGTTACCATTCAAATTAAACATTCGGTTAAACAAACAGTATTATGTCATTACCAACAGTGACTTGGTATAAAGAAACACGGTTCCATTAGCTGAATCTTGGATATTTTTCAAAGCATATATTCATATGACCTGAAAACATACTGAATGCGGACTGTTTTCCAGAAATAGCATACATTTAATCAGTGTAAACAAATAGGAAATTTCTACATTTTCCACATTTTGAGAGGAAGGTCCTCTTTTGGAAATGATGTAAGATGGAGGGGGACTCTGGGATTTCCCTATTTACATATTGAACTAGGAGTCTGACTTTCAAAATTCTGACTTCTTTAAATGTTTAAAAATTTGAGGAATTTTAGGCTAGGCAGGTGGACCTCTGTGATTTCAAGGCCAGCCTGGTCTACATAGACAGTTCCAGGAGCCCCTGGAAGACTGAGAGACCCTGTATCAAAAAGACCAAAAAAAGAGAATAAGAAGCATTTTAATATTGTTAAATTGGCCTTAGTTTCTAAAAAGTTCATTTTGTTGTTGTTGCCAACTCAGTAGCAACAAATCTAAACCTTTTCTCCTTTAACAATAGATAGAAACCGATATTAACCCAATAAAATGAATAATTACCTACTTGAGTCACATTTCATTTATCCTGATGAGTATCACAAATATTTTACAAATTCACTTTCCATTTGTGACCTTATTCATATAAACAATTTACAATAAGCTATGCTAAATTTTATCAAAATTTTAATTCCTAGGAAATAAAAGGTGTGTTCTTACAATTTAAAAAAAGTTAAAGAGGATAGTCTTCCAAAAGAGAAACTACTTTCTTTTGAAACACTGTAGAGTATTTAACTGTGTATGTGTGTGGTATGTATGTGTGTGTGTGTGAGAGAGAGAGAGAGAGAGAGTTGAGCAATGAATTAAAAAGAATCATTTTCTGCCAAAATATCAGAAGTTGACAAAAAAAATCTCCTATAGAAAATGAAATTGGATGAAAGTTAAAAGATGAAATATTTAAAGATTTAGGCATTGTCCCATTCAGGAGAGTGAGATTAAACTCTCTAGAGTCTCCATACTATGGTCCATAAAATAGCTAAGATATTCCTAAGCATTCTTCCAAAACAAAGTCCCATTGACTAATAAATTGAGCAAATGCTACATTCCAAAGCCACCACTTACAAGTTTTAAAATCTATGTACATCTTACAAATCCTCTGAGAAGTCTTGCGCTTGGTAATTTTTGCCTTGAAATTTCTCTAGCTTACTTAAGCATAAAGCACCACTTACCCTACTGGATTGTTAACATCTTCAAAAACTAATGTTACCTCTGGGTTAACATTAGATTCCATTGGCATTCCTCTGAAATGTTTCTAATCCAATATTTCTAATAAGAGTAAAAGTATTTTTTGGATGACTGTTCAGACTATGATAGTATATTATCCAGTTGTTTCCAGAACAGATGAATTCCTGCATAAAGCACTGTACTAAATGATTTATAGATAATTGAGTAGACATTTCACTTTCTCCATTCTCGCTATTGGTACAAATCCTGGGTTCTTATATCTCCAGAGCTCTGACATTCTACTCACTGTAACTCTGAGGCTTTCATGTATATTTCACACGGGAATCACATGACCATTCCTTATGGCCACTGATTACCTCTTTGTTAGATCAAAGAAACTCATTGTAAAGAACAAGTGCTCAGACCAGTACCCTGACCAACCTTTCCGTTTAGGTATGACATCTTTGAGTCCCCTTCTTTAAGAGTATGTTTCAAGGTATTCTATAAAAAAATATAACTGCTGGGCTCAGTATTATGTCCTCCGTTGATGAGTTGACTGTAAGCATTTTTTCAGAAAAATATTTATTCTCTCTAGCCACTAAATACATATATAAGAAAATTTCCCTGGCCAGAGCCCTGAGAGTCTAAGTTGTTGGTACCTGGGCCCAAAAGTCTGAAAGGCAAGTAAGATAACTCACGCAAATGATTTGGTCTGCTGTGTGCTGGTAAGCAGTTTCTACTTTTCGGATATCCTCACCTTACTCGCTTTCCAGCATCTTTCCATTTTCATTACATTGTAATTGTGTGCTTTTCAAGTATTGTCAAAGTCTGAAAATGTAATCCAGAAATTGCTAAACCTTCTACTTCCTAGTTCATTTGTTAAATGCCCTTCCTAAGGACATTTGTTAAAACTCTGCTTTCTCAAAAATGTAGCTTCTCAACAGCTCTCTCCTGGTGCCAATGCATTCAGAACGCGCTCCATCGGGTTTAGGGTAGATTCTTTTCTCACTGTTCTGTCAAAGTTTCTGTCCTCAGTTCACATGGGAGTTCAGAAGTCTCAATCTTCTGTGTCTTTAAAAAAGGATTATTTAAATCTCATCTCCACTGAAGCTTGACTTATGTCACTTTCTATTTCTCTAGTAGGAACAAATACATTTCTGGATTACACATACAAAAGAGAGGATGTGATCTTAGAGAAATAAATTTGAGCAGAGCCCCATGTAAATTAACTTTTACTTACAGGCCCTTCCTTCATCTCTCTGTCAAGGCGCTTCTTTTATCTTCAGGGGCTGTGCACAGAGCTGTGAAACAACACAAAATGTGTCTTCAGGCTTTCTAGAAAGAAAAAAAATAGATCATTTTCAACTGAAAATACTCAGACCTGACAGAAAAGACATTAGGAATTTAAAGAAAGGCTGGAGGGAGACGCCGGGATCTATTTTAATTCTATTTCTGTTATTGCTCATTTTTACAGTCAGCTCCTAACAGAAGGAGAATCGGTGGTTTTTCTCTTTTCTTTAATTTCATTGATATCTACGTTCATCCTGTTGTCTAAGTCCTAGTTACCTATAGCTCACATGAGATTCCATTTTTTGAGATATGAACCAGAAAAAATAAAATCTTTGGGACCAAAGTCATTCATTCTCCTTGGTACTTAGGTAAAAATATATCATTTTTATAATTGAAATTAACAGTCCCTGCTAGATTAATATATTATGTGTCTCATTACTTCCTTTGACTTTCCTTCATCCAGTGCCTTTTGGCAAACACCCTGGATATTCTCTGATGAAAACTTTTGGAGTCATTTCTGTCTTTGTGCATAGAAAACTTTGAGAAATAAAATATTATCTGACTTGTTGATTTTTGAATTTTATATTTTGGTGAGGGGACACAAGGTATATCTTGGTACCCTGGCAATCACTTGATGTGAATCTCTTGGTGACACTCTCCTTTTCTCCTTTAAAAGCCATTCCTGAGAGCCTTCTTACTTAGGCTCCAGCAAAAATGACCACTGAGGAAAGAAAGTTTCATAACACAGGCCAAGAAGAAGAGATAAGAGCTTATTTGCTATGATATTTAACTATGTTTACTTAATAAAGACTAGGACCTGGGGCCCTAAATCTAGGTCTACAAGGTTTAGCTAAGAAAATAATACAATTAGGCAACAGTTAACGGCCAAGTTTTAACATCTGAAATTGGCTTGTCTATTTAAAGAACAGCCAGTGTAGCTGTGTATTTTCTCAAAAAACAGGGTGACTGGAAACTCCCTATCTGGTGTAAGCTTTCCAACAGATGCCCAAGAGAGAATGAGATGACAAAGACAGCCCAAATATGATTACAAAATATCTAAAAGGCTTAATTAAAAACAAAACTGGGACTGATCGTCCTCTTTCCAAATACTGAAATCCAAGCAACACGTTTACATGTGTCCAGATGACCATGCTTCCGTGTGCAAAGGCCTTTAGTATGCCTTCTCCCTCCCTCACCCTGAGCTGCTTCACAACATCTTGAATAAACAAAAGGGAAGCAGCAGTGTCTATGCGGATCCTCTTATTCCCAAGGCAGCAGGAGCAGCAGGGTCCAAGCCGATCCTCTTATTCCCGAGGCGGTGGGTTCCAAGACGCCCTACCGAATCCTGAAACCGCAGATAATGTCAAATCCTACACATGCTATGTTTTCCCATACCTGCAGGGAAAGTTCAGTTTCTAAACTTGGCCTAGTAAGAGCTTTAGTAACAGCACTAATAAAAGAAAGTAATGATGTATTATAATGAAAGTTAAATGAGCTCTTATGTTTCCTGTCTCCCCTCCCCTAAATATTTATTTAAATTTTTTCAGGCGGAAGTTGACCTTAGATAACTAACCTCTGGGGCAGAGGAAAGCTTGGAGGATCCCCTTATTCCTGCCTCGTTTGATCACAAGTGAAATGATCCTTCCTCCTCCTTGCAAAATTCCTGCACTGGCTCATCAGTGATGGCTCTCCCCAGGGAGAAGTCTTCTTTCGCTGGTACACAGAAATTCATGTGTAATTGTCACACTGGAAATTGCTTGGGGGGTGGGGGGGGGGAGTGAAGGAAGAAAAAAAAGCGACTCTTCAGACTCCCTCACATAACACTTTAAAAGTTAGCGCTTACCATTCGCATAATCACACGCTGACAGAAATATGCAGGTTAAACGAACCTGATTTTTTTTTTCTCTTCTAGAAGCAGGTGGATTTATATAAAGCCAAAATAGAAAGACTCATTTATAGTCTCAGCAGAAGGAAAAGAGATGGTATAATCTAGCTGGTATAATCTTAACATTTTAAGAAAGGGCTTATCTGTAATATACTAAATAGCGTTTAAAAGAAAAAAAATACAAGTGCGATTTCTTTAAATTATTTCGCTATATGTTAATTCCAGTATTAACTCAACTCATAACTGTCCATACTGAAAACTGATCTTGTGCCTGTGCTTGATCTGCAAGGGCCGAAAGGAGCGGAAGTGTAAGGAGCGGAAGTGTGTCTGCTCTGCTAGCTCCCCGCCCCCCCAAGTCTAAGTTGCTTCAGTACCCTTGTTCTGAACATGAGGAATACAACCTGCAATTGGCACGCTAAATAGGGAGGCTGAAGACTGACTCAGATTTGCAAACTTCTCCATTCCTTACAACGTACCTAGACATATCCAGGGAAACTTGGATCACTGACAAACTATACAGACTGTGTAGAGGATATTTGAAAGAAAGCCTCCTCCTTTCTTCCTCAACTATAAATCAGGTACACTATGCATTCCCAGGCCCCTGGTACACAAGATAGCTGTCTTCCCATGTTGAATCCATAAGGTACAGAATACCTCACATCATACTCAATGACAAAGTTATTGTTTGTATATACAGACAGAAATATGTGGAGGTGGAAGGTTTGGTCTTTTTGAGTATTTAAAATGTAACTTTTAAAAGTTGAACAGAAGATGGAAGAAATGAATTAAACTTTATGTCTGTGTTTTCCTTTAATGGCTATCATCAAAATCTCACTTGAGAAATATCCCATGATTGAAAGCTACTAACCAATAGCCTAACAAAACTTTTCTTTAAATATCTGATAGCTTGCTTTTATTCTCAAAGAAAATTAGTACTAAAGACAAAAATATCTTGATTTAGATTTATGTCTCACTGTCTGTTATTACTGGATTATAGTCATGAGCATTTTTTAATGTATAAACAATTTAATTTAGCAATGTGAAATAAGTTAAAAATCATATTTTCTTTGCTGATGAATAGGGCTTAAGCATCTGAAAGTTCAGTTAAATCTGCTTGGATATTATTAATGAAATGAAATGTAATAAAAATCCATTTGAGTCATGTGGGAAGCATTTTCTTGTTGAGGTAGGTGACTACAGGTGCCTCACAAGCAATGTGAGGCTGTTAAAAATGTCATTAGCACAGGACTGATGGACTCATACAACTGTGAGAGAAGAGACAGCTTCAACTGAATCAAATTCCAATGGTTGAATGAGTGGGGGAAACTCAGGCAAGGCTGATGGGTTTTTATCCTAAAATATTATTAAGGGGACATGGACTGACCTGCTAGACATTGAAGTCTGCATAAAATCAGCCATACTGTAAAAGATACTCAACTTTAGCGAAGTTAAATTGTGTACTGTTTGTAAAAGTATGTCAAAATCATTTGATTTGGAAGGATGCAGGAAGTCACACATACAACAGCATCGTCCACTTGTTCTGAGCCTTCATTCAGTCAGCTTTTCATGATCCAAAACATGGGGTAAAGTAAAGAGACACAAGAAAGTCAGAAAGAGATATTTCTTGTCTGTAAGCTTATTGTTAGTGGGGGAAGGAGGAGGTTGCCTGATGTTGAGGAAAAAATGAATAGAAAATGGTTTTTGAGCAACGTTTCTGTCAAGGGAAGATGCTCCCTTCTCTCTGGGATGGGATTCCAGGAAGCAGCCGCTATCCGCTAGGGCATCATGTTTACTCGGTGAAGGTCATTTGATGACTTCTTGTGAAGGGGGCAGAGGTAGAAAAGGAAGCACAGAGCTGACAGTAATGGGACCTGGATATCGTACTGATTGGCAATGACAAAGCGTGGGGTTCACCACCAAGCCACAGAGAATCTACAAATTCTGACGCTGCTAGGGAGAGACAAAAGAGAATGGCCCGGTAGTCTTTCATTTCAAAATGGACAGTTGCCACAAAATTTCCTTGCCCTTGGGAATTTCGAGAGATCTGGTCAGGCAGGAGCCACAACTCTCACACTAAGCTTCATTTTATGTCACTGAACCTGTCTGAGCAAAGCAGCTGTTTCCCAGAGCGTGGTTTTGAGTTGGGGGTGACAGGTAGCTCAGCCAATACCACCAGATCGCTTGTCCAGGAAACTGGTCATCGGGGATAAAACTGCACCACTATGTCAGGACTTGCTCTTAGACGATGCCTATAATACAATGAAGTCAAATTATTAAATGAAATCCAATTGTAGTTTTAACACAGTGGCCTGGCTTCTGACCCTGTGCTTCTAAATAATATCTCGTCATGGACTGTCGTAAACTTAGAAGCCCATTGTATTTTTGTGTTGCTGTTTTTGTCGTTGCTTCTCTCTCATTCTCTTCACTCAGGAGTATACTGCTCCAACTCTTTCTGTGTCACTTGATATATTTAAAATAAAACCAGGAGTCCCTGCTTACTTCCTTTAAGGTGGATAAGCCTATTATACAATTCTCTTCTTAATTACCTCATTGTCAGAGTCAAAACACAGAGCATGAAGATTAATGTGAAGTAAAGGCTAGTTATGGAGACAGTGAAAAAAAAAAAAAAAAAAGAGGGTAAATTCACCTACTGTTTCTACCACTGGGGGAAAATCTGAAAATACTAGCCCCTGGGCTTGCCACTTGGTGCCTTTCATAAACAACTAAGTGCAAAAATTATGACCTTTAGTCAAAAAAAATTGGTTTGGGTAAGGAAGTCCCTTGTTACAATTATGCAGACTTAGTTTCATTCCATAATACTCTGACCTGGGAAATCAGTGCCTGCCAATAAATCTCTCTAAACAACACATGTATTTTAATTCCAGATACTACATACACACATATACATGCACACACATCGATATTACTAAATACCACTCCACAAAAGATAAGAAAAAAATGGCAAATAGAAAAATATATGCCCCACCTGAAGACTGTCACAATTTTGTTTGCCCACAAATAAAGAAAATTAAGATGACAGTCTTCCAGAAGTGACAGTCTGAGATTTGAAAACCCAAGCAGAGTCTCCATGAAACAACATCTCTGTGACTGAAACACCCTAAATCTGATATATGATTGCAAAAATATGCATTTATAACCAATCATTTTAGATGTTTTCTTGTCACTTTAAGAGATAAATCTATTTACTGATGTCCTTCCAAGGCAGAGGCAGCATTTATGTGAGCCTTGCCCTAGCGGCGGCCTCACTAGCATACTATTCCACATCAGAGGAGCTCAAGACACCAGCATTGCAGCAGAGGCAGTTAGCTGCTTCTAATCCATTCCTTTAGCCACAGGCCATTAGCTGGGTGTACAGAAGACTAATAGGTTACATCTATTATACACATATAGGACTCTAATGAAAGTTAAACAAATACTTCCTAAAACACACAAGAGAGATGCGAGAAAGAGAGAGGGAGAGGGGAAGAGAAAAAGAGAGAGAGAGATCCATAGTATGGCAGAGTTCCTTAAGCCTTCCTTTGTGTGCATTCAAGCATCCTACAGGGAATTAATTCACTGAGCACAGAACAAACGTGTAATGCAAGGAGATTATCAAGTCAACTCCACTACCTTATATGAATCAAGAGCTTGATTCATATAAGCGCTTCCATTTTAGCAATACGTGGAGAATCCAGTTGCCTCTACTTCAGTGGTCTCAAGAGCCTGCCATGGCAATGCTGTAAGACAGCTGCTATTAATGCAGGACTGGTTTCAATATAAAGCATTTTCTGCCAAGAGAATGAAATGAATAAAATGGGTTCACAGAAATGGAAAGCAACTGAAACATGTCTCCTGTCTGGTAAGCACAGGTAACCAGAGTTCACTGTTTAGATAGTTCAGTGTCTTCTATACTTGTGCTCATTGCAAACTAGAGAGCGCAAACATCTTCAATACATGGCAGTGAGTGAATCAGCATATGTAAGAGGGTCGAACTACACGGGGAACTCAATGGTGTCCGTGAATGCTGCACTGCCTCTAACAGTAACCCAACCTAACAGTTGGGTTCCAAACTGTAGGCGAACATATTGTATATTGAAAATCATTTAAAATGGCTTTATATTTATATATTTTTTAAACACTGCCAATATTAGCTCAAATGTCCACAGAAAATTCAGGAAGCTTTTTAATTCCTTCTCATCTTTAATTAGAAATTAGAAATCAGATTCGTCCAGTTTCTGTTTTAAAGGATGCATAAATTTAAATTTCCACTATCAAGGACAATCTCCTTCATCTACCCACTCATTGATTTATGCATATAATACCTACTTAGTACCCATAATCTCAATAACTTAGCTGCACATCAATAAATAAAATCATCATCACGTTGTGGTTTCAACTTTAATGCACATCAACTCCTCTAGCTTCCACACTGCACACAACCTGTTTCTCAATCTAGGATCCAAACCGTGTGGTTTGGAGATGGGCCTTAGTGTCCACCTGGCCAGACGCTAGTCTGGCCGGACCTTCATGCTTTAATGATCCACTCTCAGGGAGTCAGAATGGTTAAGTATTTGAAAGAGGAGGATCTGGGATAAGAGTCCTCCAGACTCTGTCTCTGGATTCATTTCTCTTTATGAGCAAAATACTAAACATCTCCGCATCCCCGTCTCTAAATAACTTTAACACTACCTCACCAGAGTACTGTGAGGTTTACTGTGAACAGCGTGCAAGGTGATATATACAACTCTTCTAAAGGTGCTGTGGAATGTAGAATGACTAGGAGCAGTCAGTAAATATTCATTCCACTCTGCTGCAAGCCCCAGGTCTAGGAGGATGTCCCTGTATTCTCTATGGCTGCAGTTTCATTTGGCACTGACCATCACCTCGCTTGGTTTATCTCTAACATTGCTGACTTCTGCCAAATTCATTGAAAACATCCTCTTCTTGCTTTGAGAAATACTGGCTTAGAAAGTTTATGCAGACCAATGAGAGCAGACGTGATTCACTTCCAGGTGCTGAGAATGGGGAGTTAGTTGTTTACTTCGACATAAATGGGAATTTGAGTGGGCACCTTCAAGGGGATGTATTTATCAAAGACATTTTTTTTGCCTAGGGCTTTCTGTTACTTTCAGTCTGACTCCCCCACTTTCTGTGCATTGTTAAAACATACATTTCCTTTTCCTTCTAATTGGAAGAGAAGCTGTAATTCTTATTTCATGATGATTGTTTTCAGTCTGTTTTGCTCAAAGGACAAATTCTTTTCAAAAGCTATTGTAATTATTTTTTCTTAGAGGACCATTTTTAATTGACACATTGTTTAGCTAAGCCCTTATTGTCTTGATGTCCTTCAAAACCTTCAGCTGCTTTAAAATATAGGGGTGGGAGGGGAGCTGATAAGCACATTGTTGTAATTGATTTGTATGTTTGAATCGTCTTATCAGAAAGCAAGGCTATGAATTTCATCTGTTGAGACACAAAAATAAAATACTTTCCTAAAAAAAGAATATTTGGTTTTGAATGTTCTAAAATGGTATTCATGTCTCTTTTTTATATTTTAATGTTCCATTAGTACTATACTATTCTTAAACACACGTTATAATAGAAACTTAACCTTTTACATTCATTGGTAGATCTGAGTCCTTTGCTACGTAAATTGGAAAGTAAAAGAATACAATTGTTCAAAACTTAGGATTAAGCCAAATCAAGAATATTCCAACATAAAGGTTCAATATTCAAGGCTGAACTTGGTACTGCATAAGACACACTAGTATAAATAGGTTGTTCCGGATATATGGTGACTGTTACTTGTACCAACTCTATCCCATCAGTGAAAAATGTCACCACAAATGATGGGAAACGACCAAGGATATTATTTCTGTCCATCAGGAAACTTCAAGAGATAAGATCAAAATAACTAAGCTTGATGTTTAAAAACCTGAGGCTGGGAAAATGGTTCAGTCAGTTAAGCACAAACATGAGGACCCGAGTTCAGTGCCCAGCGTCCATGACAAAATACTGAGTATAGAGGCATGTACCTGTGATGCCAACCCTGGGGCTGCAGAGACAAGCAGATCCCTGCCACTTGCTATCCAGCCAGTCTAGCTGAGTTTGTAAGCTCCAGGTTTAGTGAGAAGTCTTCTCTTAAAAAAAAAATTAAGTAGGAGTTGGAGAGCTGACTCAGCAGTTAAGAGCACTGGTTGCTCTAGCAGAGACCCAGATTCCAATCCCAGCACCCACATGAAGGCTAACAACTGTCCCTAACTCCTGTTCCAGGGGATCCAATGCCCTCTTCTGTCCTCCATGGGCATTGCATGACATGGGTGCACTTACATACATGCAAGCATAACACTCATACATATAAAATAAAAATAAATAAACTACAAAGAAAATTTTACAACTAAATAAAAGTTTGGGGCTGAAGAGATAGCTCAGCAATTTCAAGCAGTGGCTGCTCTTGCAGAGGACCAGGGTTCAGCGTCCACATGGCAACTAACAATTGTCTGTTGCTCCAGTTCCAGGAGCAGGCATTGCACACAAGAGGTGCACTTATATACATTCAGGCAAAACACTCTTAAAGTAAAAATAAATCAAAATAAAAAATAATAAATAGAAATAAGTGACTGAAGAGGAAACATCACCATCTGTCTCTGGCCTCACAACAGGCATGTGCTCATCTGTGAGTGCACACACATATACAAACACGTATGTACACATACATCCATACAACAATTATCGCTGGGCCAAAATCCTGCCATAATAATTGTATGAAACCAAAAAACTACAAATTACAACCCAACAAAAAATCTTTAACGTAGTCAGTGCCATATTCAGCTTTGATTACCATAATAAAATACCACAGATAGGTAGTTTTCGTAACATAAACGCATTTCTCCCCTTGTTAGAAGCTGGTTTGCCCAAGATTATGGTACCTGTTCAGTACGTATCTGAGGAGTACTGTGCTGGAAGGCTACCCATGACTGCCTACTCTGTGTTCTCACATTGTTTTTCATCATTTCATATACATATAAGTTCACACCTACACATGGGGTGACCAGAGAGAGACAAGCACAGAGAAAATCTTCTCATGAAGCCAGCAGTTCTGTCAGATTAGAACCCTACTTGCACTCATCACTTTTCTTGTCACCATGACAAAATACCTTATGGAGCAAGTTAAAAGGAGGAAGGGCTCATGGTTTCAGGGGGTTTGCTTCATCTTGGTGTGGAAAATGCAGCTGAGCCACTCACGTCCTGGTGAGCCGGGAGGCAGAGAAGGGAATGCTCACTTTTCCTTTCTCCTCTCTTGTTCCCTCCAAACCTGCAGCTCGTGTCATAAGGCCACCCTCACTCAGAAGAACTCACACCTCTCAGCTCATCCTTCTGGAAACGACTTCAGAAACATATCCGCAGGCTCTCCAATGTCCTGTCATTCTAAATTTTTATTTATTTATTATTTATTATTTTTATGAGTGTTTTGCCTACATGTATGTAGGTGTACCCATGCATATAACGCCAGTAGAGGCCATATGAAGACCCTGGATAGCCTTCAGTTGGAGTTATGGATGGTTCTTAAGTGTCATGTGGATGGTAGGAACCGAATCCAGGTCCTGTGCCAAAGCAACAAGTGCTCTTAACTACTGAGCCATCTCTCTAGCCCATGCTAGATTCTAAATCTAATCAAACTGGAGGGTAACCACCACCCTACTTTTATGACCACGTTTCACCATAATAAACTCCTAACAACCCAATTTCCAAATAAAGTCACCTTTGGGGTGAGGACTTCATTATAGAAACTGGAACTTGCAGCATAATTTAATTCATAGAAACTGGTGTCCAACCTTGATAAACGTGTTACATTGTCTTTATTTAACATGAGGAAGTCAAGTTAAGAAATCAATATAAACAAAGATGGAATAGAAAAGGATGATGAAAATGTGGTACATCTACACAATAAAGCTCTACTCAGCTGTAAGAAAAGATGAAATTATGAAATTTGCATTTAAATGGACGGAACTAGAGAGTGTTATACTAAGTGAAGTAACCCACAGCTCAGGAACCATTGTAGAAGAATGAATGGAAAGATTAAGAGCCAGGGCTGGCTCATGAACATAAGGAATGGGACACAGGAAGCTTGCACATGTGAACTTGTGGCAATGGTGGCATCAAACACAGGATCCACGCCAACTCAACCAGACAAGGGCCCAGAGTGGACGAAGAGAAATGCATGATGGGCTGGCCTTAGCCTGGGACATATTGGAAACTGATTACTATGAAAGAGGGAGCATGTGCCTTACAATCTCTGAATAGACTGACTAGTCTCCAGTGTATGAATTTGCACCAAGGGGCACCTGAGCACAAACAGCTGACTGAATAGGACTTCATATGTACAGCGGGATGCTGTGTTTGGGGGTAAGAAGGGAAGGATGGGGGAGGGGTCTACATTTGGTTGACTTCTTATAAGAGATGTACAGAAAAAGCTCAATTAATGTTTTTTTTTATTTTAAAAAAATATTCCACACGAGTGAAAATCCCTCTTCATTTCCGTTATTTGCTGTCGCCTTGACTTTCAAGACCCTTTCGATTTTCTGCAAGCACTGTAACTTCTCATTGTAATAATTAAAGTCCCTACAGAGCTATGCCTTCTGATTTCTCACAGTACCTTCCCAGAACCATGCTACCATTTCCCCGAAACTTTAACCACTGAACTGTGTTCTCTTGTCTCACCATTAGTTAGCATCTTTCTGGAAGAAGACACTCCTTTCATTTCAACTCAAAGCATCTCTTTTAATTATGATCCCCCACACACATACACACCACTGGCTAAAGAAGCTAGGGGAAAAATATACTGCATTCCCCTCACAATCCAAACTTTATTCTAAATCCTGGTCAACTAGATCATTTTCAGTAGGCAGATGGATATATCTATGGGTGCCAAGTGGCAGGCTCTCTGTATAGTTGCCTTGGCATGGAAATGTAAATCAAAGTATTCATCTCTAAATAGCAGCACCACAGCATTTATTGGTCTGCTAAGATTATTTGCTAGTTCTAAAGAGTTGCCATGATTGAAATGTCAAGATCCAAGCTATCTTTTTGAAAAAGATCACCACCTAAAATAAATTGTTCATGGTGCATAAGTCTTCCACACCTCCTCCCACTTATTTGGCAATAAGAACTAAGGTGTTGGCCTCAGTGTGATAGGCCAGCATGTGTTTCATGAACTCACGAATACTAAGATTCTCAGAGAAGCCAAGTGCTCTGTTAGAAACTGCTCTACACAGACTTTGTCTCACATTGTGCAATAAAAGTTTCAGAAACTGGAGAAAAGTCAAGAAGAAAAAGTGGAGTAGAAAACTTTACTTTTTCAAAGATTAGATTTGTCTGTACTAAGCTGAAGTCCCTCATAGAAAACAAACTCTCCTGGTCTTTTGTAAACATTGGTTTATCTTGACTTTGGTGTTTTGGGGGTTAAAACTTGAATTTCTGGAACTTATCATCTCATTTGTGTGCATTTGACCATTAGCCAGCTCTTCAAACAGCGTTTCTAAGGTGCATAAAAAGACATGACACTCAAGATAAAATCCATTTTATTTTATTATTTTGTAATCACAAAAGTAATACATACTTGTTCAATTTAGAAAATACAGAGAGATCAGGAAAAATATTTTAAATTCTCATCTTTCAAAAGCAATCAGTTATTATTATAGTAGAATAGCTACTGGTCTTTTCACAATAATAAGGTCAGTTATAAAATAAAGATCTCAATTTTAACTATCACTTCCAGCTTCCCTGTAATTTCCTTCTCTTTCTTCTCCTCTTATCCTTTCTGGTTTTTCTCTTGTCCATGAAATAGTCTAGGGACTTTTATGCACTACCAACAAAATAATTTTTGTTCTCCAAGCAGAAATATTACCTACTCGCTTATCCAGATTTTCAGAAAAAGGTCTTATGAAAACCTACAGTAATTATACTAACAGTAGTATGAATAAAAGTTCATTGAAAAATGTACTCTTACTCAACTGGTCTATAAGGTCCTCATGATATTTACAAACCCAAATACATAGCTACCAGTTGCTGACCCCAAATTTGTTCAAAGGCGGACTAATCTTCAAGATGGCCCTGGAGTTTACTTCATCTTCCCTCTGTTATAGGAATCTCTAGCTTTCTAATTCCACATCTCCTTGGCTTTGCACTTGGCTATTCCATACCTAACTCTCATTTTACTAAGTGGAATGGACCCTTAGTATCTTTGCACAAAAGTGTCCTTGCTCAGTGGTGCCGTAGACTCACCGTTCACCTTCCAGCTCTCCTCTGGCTGTTTGTTGAGATTCATTTCCCTAACAGCAGTTATGACTCTCTTAGTCTTTCTCTTGATATTCTTTGCAATCATACCCATCTAGGTAAAGTCTCTTACTGGCCATATGGGATGCACTGAAAATACAATTATAATTCAATATTAATTAAAAACTAAATGATAGAATAGTCTTCAGTTGCCTGCTTTGGAAGACTACTAAAGGTTTTAAAGGACAAAGAGGCACTTTCCTCCTGAAATAATCATGTTGTAATTTTCATCACAGGGGAAAGGTCATCATGCCTTATCACTTCTAAAATTCTTCTACTTTATATTAAAGCCCCTTTTTATTAACTAGCTTGAAAAGTTGGTCATTCGATCATAATGTAATAAAATAGTCTGTGTATTGCATAAATTTTCTTACAGCGGGACCCAGCATTCAGCCTCATCCCACCCCCAGGTTTGAACTGACTGAACGAATAGAGAATGTTCTTTAGAGAGAGACTGATTGATTTCAGATGACCCATAAAGTCACTGCCGGCAGTCCACCAGTCTAGAGCAGCCACAGTGGTGGCACAAGTCTCTTTGTCCGGACCACAGGGCTCTTTGTCCATTCCCAGCCTGCGCTTTACTTCCACTCACATGATCCTTAGGACTGCGGGGACTTAGAATGCTGCCTCCTGGGTCTTGGCCTTCTGCATGGGCCTGGGCCCCGGGCACTTTTCCTCGAGTGCCTTTGAGTATAATCCCTGCCCTTCCCCAGCTTGCCGCCTTGTTTTCTCTACCTTCTCTCCCCGTTCCTGCTCCCTTATTGGTCAGAGGGCGGGACTTGCCACTGAATGAACCAATAGGAAAAAAAAAACCTCAGAGAGAACCAATGTATTTACCATGCACTGTGTTTTTCTTCTGTTGTATTCTTCTTGATGGGAAAAGGGTTTTCCCAGAGTGAAGTCAAAGAGAAAGTAAACCTGAGTTACCCTATTCCCTGAGGAGCCGCCTCTGCCTTTAACACAGACACATTTATCCTAGTTCTGTTGAATCTCGGTTTCTAGTAGAACACAGGCAACTCCTGGAAGAAGTGGAGCAAAGGAACATGTCGGCCTAATTAAGATACACTGGGTATTGAATAGGGCTGAGAGTGCCTGTAACTGGGAAAAGAGAGAGAAAGGCTGTTTTCTCTTATCAGACGTCAGTGTTACCAATGGACAGAGGGAGGGTAGCAACTGAAGCCCAACCATCACAAGCAGGTCCTCAGCTACCAGGAAAGAAAAGATCACTGACAATTCATGGCTGTGGGCTAGTACAGAAAAAGGCAGTCTGAGCACGCCACTGGAACTCACCTCATTCAGGGACAGATAAGCGGAAAGGCAAAGAGTAAAAAGCTTAATATATTATGGAGAGTTCTAATTAAATGCCTGCATGTTAAACAGAGCTAAGGCTGACTGTCCTTGTCAGCTTTGGCAATTTTTATAGGGCAGCAAGACTTATTCATGTTCCTTCTCATCTCTGTCAGTTTGCAAACCTGTTTCCATTTTTCAGAATTATTACATACTTAATACCCTTCCCAAGTTCTTTACATTTTAATATGTGCCAATGTTGAAATTGGGAAAAATATAAAAAAGGAGCCACACTATTGGGTGCTTCTAGTGAGCTTAGAAAGAAATATGCTGATGTCTGGACTCCTTGTAAACCATTTGCTCAAATGCATATTATGTCCTCTTCTGTGTCAGCCAATACACCAAGTACTATGGCTCCCACATTACAAAAGACAACTAGAGACTGCAACAAGGCCCAGGCTCCTCGTCAGCACTTCACTGTCTAGAAGTCACTTAGTCTTTTTAGTCATGCCTCTCTCTGCTCTGTCATAGAAAGCAAGGCCAGGCAAATAGCCCAAGGACAAGGCAAGAAGACAGCAGATAAACACAGTGGTCAGAAGTCCAGGTTTGTTGACACAGAACAGTTCTGGACAAAACGAGTTTCCTCTGAACATCTGTCACCTCAAGAAGTTTATGCTCAGACTCATGCAGACACTGTGCATTTTAGAAATAGAAACAAAAGAAAATAATGAGGTATACTAGTGTCTCCTCTCTCTTTCACGAATGCTTACCATAGTGATAAGGGCTATGTGAAGACAACATGCCCTAGAAATTCCTAGCACAGACCTCAGATTCTTAGATACTCAGTAAGTGCTTGCTGGTTGGATGTGGGTATGAGGAAACCCAGCCGCGTGCAGCACAGTCAGTCATCAACGGACAAGGCATAGATGCTAACCTGAATGAAGCACTTCAATAAAGTACTTGGTAGGGTTGGAACAACGGCGCAACGGTTAGGAGTACTGGTTGCTATTGCAGAAGACCTGAGTTTGGTTCCCAAGACCCACATGGCAGCTAACAACTGTAACTTCAGTTCCAGGGGATCTAACACCCTCTTCTGACCTCTGCAAACAATGCACACCAGCGTACTTACATACATACATGTAGGCAATAGACTCATATACATAAAAAGTAAATAAATAAAATATTTGTAATCACTTTGAAAAGCTTGTTCATTGTGTATTCTAATTGCACAAGTTTTATATATATTTATAAATATATATATATTTATATATGTAACCTTTAGGAAAACACATAAGAAAACCAAAAAAATATATTTCTAATAATTTCCACAAGAAGAAACAACCATTGTTTGCACTTCAGTGCTTACATTGATGTAAACATACACCATTATTTCTAGACAAATATACATTTTAGTAAATAATTTTTTTCATATGCTTCTTTTTCTCCAAGTATTTTACTATAAGTCTCTTTGCATCATAAATGTCTACATGAGATTCTGTTGGTTAATTGAATTATAATTTATCTAACTAAATTCCTATTGTTAGATATTTAGGTTGCTTCTAATATTTATTATTATAAATAACTATGTATCAGATTACTATGGAATTAAATCTTTATTTATGCTTATAATTACTTCCTTAAGAAGTTATTGTAATTACAGTTAGTAGATCAACATTATTGAATTTTTTATGCTTTGGGTAAATAGTAATAATATTACTGATACTGTGTAAATTAACTAATACACAAGTTAACTAGTAAAGGTTTTATAAAAAGATTCATTTCCCTGAGTCCTACAAAGTTACTTTGTATTCCAATAAAACATTCAAATAAAATAAATATAGTCACTTTGTCCTTTCAGGACATAGCACACATAGGCCCCACTTGAGCATGTATCATTGTCTCAATATTGTCGACATCCTATAAATTTTCTATCAAGTTCTTACTAAAGAACTTGTTCTTAGGTACTAGTTCTTAGATTAAATACATGTGCCTAACAGTACTTCTGGGTCTAATAATTGCAGGCAAGAATATTCATATATTTCTTTTATTAATTAATACAAATAGAGTGTCTTCAATATGCTAGTCATTTTTCCAGACTCTTCCACAAAAACACTGAAATAGATACTGCTATAAGACATTAGTAGTTTAAAGTTTGATAGATGAGAGGGAAAACATACAAATAAATATACACTATATTATATAGTCATAGTGCCAACTGGTGTTGGTGTCCTAGATGGGATAGCTAGAGATGTAACCTCACAGGAGACAGACACACCTGGACTGAGTATGAAACATGTTTACATCTGGTATAAGAGATTATCAGAAAGAAGGAAGAGCTTATGAAAAGATCTTGGGGAGATAATGAGCTTGACATACAAAGACCAGCAAGAATGCAAGCAGTGGAACTTGCATCAAGGGACATCTGTGTACACAAACTTGACTCTATATACTGTAAGATATATGACAGAAGGCATGAAATCTCATGGGGGTGGGGCAAGGGGAGTGCAGATGGGAGGAGGGTATAAAGATGATTAAGATGTTTTGTATAAAATGCAAAAAAAATTCAATAAAAGTATACATTGAAAAAATAAATAAATAAAAATAATAAATGAATGAATTGTTTAAGGAATAAGAAAGGAATACCAAAATACTTGCTGTCACTGCAGCAAAGTAAGAGAACCAAGTAGGTAATAGTAAGAAGTGAAACTTAAGAAAGGAAAATTTATGTAAGATCTGGTAGACTATTTAGAGAATTTCCTCTATCTATTACAGAATATTCCTCTACCTAGGACCTGTCCAGTCATGTGTATTTGGCTATTTTTACAGTACTACACATGAGTTCCCTCCCATTTGATGGACTTAAAGTCCAATTAGATAGCTGTTGATCAACCCTAAGATAAAAGTGCCATTATTACACTGATAGAGATAAATTGTTGTACCAGTCATTGTTGTGGCTACTAGGCTTTAAAGTTGGAGTTGGACCATTGGTTGATTTTCTCCCTTACCAGCTTGCATAGTATCCTCTAAAACTATGAGAGCTAGTCTTCAGGGAAGAAGCTTCTAAATCAATTCCAGCTCAATTGCTCCTGCATCTGAAATGTGTCTTGACTTGCCCTAAAGTTCTGAGAGATAATCAAAGGCTATTACAATAGCCTATGTTATTTTGGGAGTCACTTGGGCTACCCTGACCTACAATTCGAAGGATGATTTCTTCTGGCTGGCACTGTGTTTCTTATTATATAGTTTTCAGCTATAAACATACACTCATATAGAGATATTGTATGTGTATTTTTCAGTAGGTTTTTGAACTGAATTTCAACTGAATAGTGCATTTTTCTCTGGCTTTTCACATACCTAAACATTGTTTATCTCTTTTATCTCTCTCCCTGTCTAATCCTTCCTCCACAGTACAAGCATCCCCATTTTCTTCAGTTCCCCCCTTTATATGATAACACCTGTCTCCTATGATTCCCCCTTCTTGAGCTCCTTCTTCCCCTTTATCCCTGTGATTCCTAATCTAGCTCTTTCTCCTTCTCAGTTAAATACCCGCACATTACCTACTTCACCTTTGGTAACACCTGTCTCCTGCTATCGCCCTTTCTCGGGTTCCTTCTTTCCCTTAGCCTCCGTGGCTCCTTTCCATTTTCCCGGTTCCTGCTATTACAGTAGGATATATACTCACATATAGGGGATTGGGCTAAGATCTGCAAATGAGGGAAAACATATGCCTCTTGTTTTCCTGAGTCTGTGTTACTTCACTTAGTATAATAGTTTCTAGTTCCATTCATTTACCTGCAAATTTCATTATTTTTTCTTTCCTTATTGTGTAGAAATCCATTGTGTAAATGCACCACATTTTCATTATCCATTTGTCAGTTCAGGTACATTTCGGTTGTTTCCATTTCTTAGTTAATGTGAAAAGAACAGCAGTAAACAAGGATACACAGGTATCTCTGAAGGAGGACAACTCCTTTGGGTAGATGCCATGGAGTGGTGTAACCATATCATACCGTATATTTATTTATATTTATTTTAGTTTTTTAGAGTTCTTCATGCTGCTTTCCACTGTTTTTGCACCAGTTCACAGTCCCCCAGCAGCATTTCCCTTTCTCCACATCCTCTCCAGCATCTGGTGCCATCTGTTCTCTTGATCTCAGCCAGTCTGACTGTGGTAAGATGAAATCTTAAAGTGGTTTTGATTTCCATTTCCCTGATTACTAAGGATGTTGAACACCTTTTAAGGTGTTTCTTAGCCATTTTATTTCTTTGTTTGAGACCCCTCTGTTCTGACCCATAGCCCATCTTTTAACTGGGTCATTTGTTTTCTTGATTCTTTGTTTTCTGAGTTCTTTGTATAGTCTGGATATTAAATCCTCTGATGGATGTGTTGCTGTTGAAGAGTATCTCCCACTTCGTTAGTTTTCTCTTCACTTCCTTGGATGTTTCCTTTGTTGTACAGAAACTTTTTTAGCTTAATGAGGTCCCATTTGTCAAATGTTGACCTTAATTCCTGAGCAACTGGTGTCTGACTGACACATCTACAATGGAACATCTACACCTAAGGGTCACAGAACATGGTAGAACAGGGAGTAGTAAGATTATTAACTCCTCTCTCTACTCTCACAGCAAAGCTTCCTATTACAACAGAGCGTGATGAACACAGAAGGCCACAACTAGGCAAAGTGTAGAGAATAAGAGACTTCAGAGTGCATGTCCCAGGATAGGACTCCTACATTAAACCTCACCCACCCAGGCCTCAGTGACCTTTGCAGAAGAAGGGGCGGAAAGATTCTAAGAACCAGGGGTGGCACAAGATCACAAAGAAACAGAGTCATCTAGGCTTTGACTAGCTTGTTCATATGAACTCACAGCAATGGTGTCAGCATGCACAAGACCCATGCCAACTTAATCAGACAAAAACCAGCATAGAACTGGGGAAATGGGCAGCAGGCCCCCAACCTTAGCTGAGGAACTAATGGCAGCTGATCACTGCTGGGTTAGGAAGAGTTGGTCTTCCTTAAAGGAATGACATTTGATAAACTGTACAGGTTCCAGTGGCTGAACTCATACCAAGGGACATCTGGATTCACAAACTTAACTCAGTAGGCCTTAATATATTTTACAGAATCCATGAAATCTAGTGGGCATGTTATGAGGGAGCTGTGTAGATAGAGGAGGGGATCTAAATATGATTAAGATGTATGGAATGCACAAAAGTCCAATGAAAATACTTATTGGAAAAAAGGGTTTGTTTCTATTTAGAGAAACCTGTTTACTAACTATTGTTTGAGGTTATGTGACCTGATCATTTTAAAAGAATATAAAGATGAAAAATAATAATTTTATTTTAAAGTCACATAAAAATTTGATGAAATTAAAAGGAGTTATCTTATAAAAGAAAGACACTGCCCCTATGAGATACCAAGGGCCAGCAAAGTAAAGTCCAATGCCAGGGTTGAACCCCAGCTTTTGAGATTGTCAACCAGGGGTACCACAGACTACCAAACAATACTGTTCTTGGTTACCCACTAAAACTTCATGGTAAGACCCTATTGCTGAATGCACTACATACATGAGTCACGGGGAAAAAAAAAAAAACAAGGAGAAATCAAGTTGGTACTAACTTCAAAGCTTCAGCACTACTGGCTAACTTCCATAGCTCAGGAAGGTGCTATGCATGCTGTCAGAAGAGAAAATTAATCATAAACCTTACTCAGCTATGAATCCTGCAGGCTTCAACAATTGACCTGGCAAAATATAACCTCTTGTGCAATAGTGGCACAAGTATTATGGGAATAACCTCTCACTTTCTAATATTTAAGCTCTGTTTCATAAGACAGAGGCCATACCTGACATTGATATTAGGCCTGGGACATGTGGATCAACAGGCCTCAGGCTCTAGGGGCAAGCCTAATAGTAGTTCTCTACTAAATAGTTATCATATCCAACTGACTTCTAATGACTATTGCTATATCTATACAGTAACATATCTCTCAGTTCTCATCAGAGAAGCTTCTTTATGCAGCAGATGGTGATTAGCACAAAGAACCATTACTGGCCAATGTGCAGAGAACAAGTGGCTGCAGCCTACTGAACCCTGAATAGGATACCTGTATCAATCGTCTGCCTCCATTGGTAGGGATCGTTACTGAAGAGATGGAAGAAAGATTGTAAGAGCCAGAGGTTGTGGATGACTACTAAAAAACCAGAGTTTTCTAGAAAGCTGATCAGTTACTCTCAGGAACTCACAGCACAGGTGACAACATGCACAAGTCCCACATAAGCTCAAGTTAGATGAAATCCCTGGTTAACCAGGCTCCAGTGAATGAATCCACATCCAAGGACATTTGGGGACACAAATTTGACTCTATCAGCATAGAGGAAGTAAGGGAGGGGATCTAAATATGATCAAAATATATGAAATTCACAAAAATTTAATTTAAGAAAAGGAAAAAACATGAGAAGATCCACACAGTCCACAAAAGTCTCAGGAAAACAAGTGTCAGGGTCTCTATGTAAGACTTTTCATTTTTAAGTTTCTCGTTTTAATTCACTCTGACATGAATGTGTAATGTGGAGAATTTATGCTAATGAAGACTGTGTCCACAAGATGTATAATGCATGCCTTTTAATTAGTTCTGCTGCTATAATTGATTAACATTTTGCCTGTGTGCTACTATTACAAAGAACCAGCAATGAAGCACCGTGTGCATCCAATCCCTGCAGGAAAAAAAAAAAGCATCGAACCCTGCCATTGTATAACATCTGCAGTGCCAAAGTGAGCCTCAGTATTCCTATTCCAAGCCTGCTGGGAGGAGCTTTAAGCAGCCTGGAAAGCAGCTGAAGAAATAAAAGACAAAATGAAAGGCCAAAGGCCCAGAGGAGTGAATATGGGGAATGTTATAAGGGGAGAGAGATCAAGATGAACATGAAAGAATGTGAAAACAACCGTGAATCCTCAAGGAATCCAGGGCAGATGGAGCACATGGCAGTAAACCTGAGAAAAAAGGAAAGGCAAATTGCATATGCATATGTGTGCATAGACGTGCGTGTGCTTGCAAGGTTTCACATGTGAGCATATCTAATTGTGTGAAGAAGAACATTGACAGATATTATATAGAAGTGCAGCGTTAAAACAAAGATTTTGTTGATTTTGTGACTTCTCCCAAGGCCCACTACACACTAATGTAATTTCTGCTGTGATAGCTACTCCCCACTGCACCCATCGAGGTGAAAGGAGGGTGTATGCATCACTCAATCTCTGACCATACATGGTGTGGTACTGTGTCTGGCCCTCTCCTTAGGGATGGGATGCATTGCTAAAGAAGGCCCATCTGCTTACACATGTCTCATAGTTCAACAGAAGAGAGGACAAGCAAACATGAAGTGGGTATGTTGTAAGCAGAGGGGACTGAGCAGAGGGGATAAAACGCTGGAGGTGTCATGGAAGGGTTTCTAGAATGCCTGGCTTCTATCTAGAGACAATCATATAAAAACAGACAGGGAAAAGGATGGTCCAGGCTAGGGGCACATCCTGTTCAAAGGACTTTGTCATGGGACCCCCTGGGGATCTCAGCTACTGTCCAGCAGGGCAGCTCCCGGAGGATTTCCCACACAGAGGGCCCGGGAAAGGTGAGTGCACTGTCTGCCCGCTCCCAGCCTCTGGTCCTGGAGACAATCGGATGGACAGGGAGTCTAGTCAAAGCCCGAACTGGTTTATTAGAAGTTACATAGTATCTTGTAAAGGCAAAAACCACAAGGGGATTTCCAAAGCAGGAGCCAAGGAACCAATCATCCTAAATGTCATCTCAGCACGCAGGCTGCAAGCATTCAAGGTTACATGAGCTTCTATAGATATAATGAGCATAACATGAGCTGTTCATGAGGGAGGAAGTTCTAAGACCCCATCAAACTTTTGTCAAAACAGGTTAAGTCATACCCAAGCCGCTCCCTTTGTACTTCCTCTAACCACCATCTTTATTATCACGAGGCCCCACAGGACTTGAGAAAAAGGGCCAAGCATTTTGAAGAAACGAGGAAGAAGGCCCTGGGTTAAGAATGGGAAAACTGTCAGGGAGAAGTCAAATTATGGATGCTCTCAGGGAAATTGGTGTCAATAAAAACTGGCAAATTTGCTCACGTTAAAACTTCTCACAGACCACAGAGTACAAAGAAGTATATGACTTTCCAAAAAATGGAGAAAAAAGATAGAACTCCTTAAGAAACCCCCTCACTGTGTTATTTCTTTTTAAAAGAAAGTATCTACCTACAGGTTAAATATTTAAGAAAGGCCTGATATATACTAAGAATAATTGGCTCATATAATGACATTTGAACTTAGCCACCAGTCCTTGAGAAACTTCCCCTCAACCTACCTGTTTAGGTGTCATAAATTCATAATCACTTTTATGGCCCAGCAATCCCTAGTTATATTTCTGTTGCTATTACTTCAGTATCTACACATCTACATCCACCTTTGTATGGTAAATACCGGGTTCTCTCTGAGGTTTTTTTTTTCTATTGGTTCATTCCATGGCAAGTCCTGCCCTCTGACCAATAAGGAGGCAGGAAGGTGGGGCTAAAGGAGAGAAAGCATGGCGGTGAGTCCTGTGGCGGACACGGATTGAATCCATGAGGGAAGAAAAACGCCCCAGGCCCAGGCCCACGTGGAAGGCCGAGACTCAGGAGGCAGTGTCTCAAGTCCCCGCAGTCCTAAGAATCATGTGAGTGGAAGCGAAACTCTGGCCCTTCTCTATCACGGACTTTGCAGGCAGGCGCAGGTGACCAGTAACTTTGTAAATTGCTCTAAATAAATCAGTCTCTCTAAATGGAAGATCAGTTTCCTTTTTATCCAGCTGGATTAACCAGACCCGGCCGCTAAGACATGGAGAATAAATTTCATGAGACAACCTTCCCTTTATCATAGTGGAGGTGCTGTGGTACTTCCCATCAACCCCAATTTTATTATTCTATGATTTTGATACACTTATACTCACAAACATCTCTTATTAGAACAACTGTCCACTAAGTCACATTCTCTGTGAGCACTGAATCTTCCTCCTCCCTGTCAACTGTCCCCTTACCCTGGGAAAATAATTGTCTAGGGGCCTCTTTTTGAGCAGAGAACGCCTTCATTTGCACAAGTTGGAGCTTTTTCTGGATGGGTTCCTACCTTCCGACTACTACTACTGTAGTGTTTCCTTGGTAAGTGCTGATCTCTTTAACAATTGCATGGCTTTGTGCCTTCCCTTTTAACTTGTTTACGCTTCTTTCCTCACCAAACCACATTTATACTTTTCTACTTTCTGCCAGTGGAGATCCAAATAAAAGCAGGAAGCAGGATCCATACCACAACCTGAATGCTATTCATCTTTAAATTTCTTCTGCCAAACAAATTAGTCCATTACTTTTGAATTAAGCCTTACTCAAGCTCTCAGAAGAGGGCAGGATGAAGCCAGAATCTTTGCCATAATACAACATTAACAACTTCTAACACAGTTCCTGAACAAATACTGTTTCCTGATGAAACCTTATGAACTGGACCACTACTGTCCAGATTTCTCTTAGAATTCTGGTCTTCCCATCCAAAATGGCCCACTAAACTTCGCTCACAGTCCAGAGCATTTCTAGCCACAGCTTCAAACTCTTCCACATTCCTCCCACAACCCAGGTCCAAAGGCCTAGAAATAACATGGGCAGACATCACTTTAATAGCCCCGCTCCTCAGGACCAATGTTCTGTACTAGTTACTTTGCTTGTTCTTGTGACAAAATACTTGACAACAGAAGCTTAGGAGAAGAAAGATTTGCTGCCTCAAGTAGGGATATAACCAATCATTGAAGCAGGGAAATCACAGCAGGAGTATGTCATACTGTGTCCACAGTCAAAAAGCAGAGAGGGGTTAATGCTGGTGATCAGCTTGCTTTCTCCTTTTTACTTAGTTCAGGACTCTAGTCCACAAGGATGGTGCCTTCTACATTCTGGGCATGTCTCCTCTCTTTAGTTAAACCAGTCTGTTCACCTTAAGGATAGACTGTAAAAGTACATAGGTAGGATCACTACAGACTTTAGTTAACATGCAAGGAAAAGAATCTTGACTATCTGAGATGCAGGGGAGGGAAATGGTGGATGTGGGAAAGTAACATGGCATGAAAATATCAAAAACGAGTTTGGCTCATATTAAAGTGAGCATATCTGTCTGTGGGTTCCTGCTTGGTTCTCTTCCTATTCCTTTTCTTTCATTGGGTTAGGTGTGCTGGTAGTGGGTAAGTTTCCTCTTCATCCCTAAATTGCAGACATACTGAAATGTTTTTATAATAGAGCAAAGAAATAAAAAGGTATTATTGAGAGACGTAGTATATACATCTGGATGTTTGCTCATACAGGACACTTCTAGCATTTAATTCATTTATTCATCAATTCAGCAACATCCATGTATGTGTGTATGTGCATGCATGTGTGTGTGTGTGTGTGTGTGTGTGTGTTTTAGTGGTAGTGGTGACAGTGGTTTGAATGAACAGCATCCTTCACAGGCTCAGGTATTCGAACACTTGGTCTTCAGTTGGTAGCACTGTTCAGTGAGGTTTAAGTGATGTGGCTTTGTGGAAGAAAGCATGTCGTTAGAGACAGGCTTTGACAGTTCACATCCTCATTCCGCCTCCAGTTTGCCATCTCTGCTTCGTGTCTGACACTGAAGATGTGATCCCTTAGCTTTCTGCACCTGCTGCCATGCCTACCACTTGCTGCCTTGCTCCCCTGCCATGATGGACTCTTATTTCTTTGAAACTATAAGCCAAAATGAACTCTTTAATCCATAAGCCACTTTTAGCTGTGGTATTCTATTGCAACAAGAAGCAACTAATACACAGACACGCACACACACACACACACACGCACACGCACACACACACACACACAAACACAAATCTATATGTAGCCATTTCCAATGTGTGATGTGAGGATAGGTGATTTTCAGGCTTGACTCCTAACATTTCTCCAGCAAGATAAAGCAAGACTTTGCACTGCACCAGTAGGACACAGAAACTTTATGTTTACTGTGCCCTTGCATAAGCAAGGACAAGAACTTCAGCAGCACATTATTATATTTCCTGTCTCTTAAATCACAACTGTCTTTATATGAATGCCAGACACTCTGTTTCAATTCTCATAAGTTTTATGGTTTGTGATTATTTCTGTAAAGGACGCAGCCTGGTAAGTCCATGATAAATTCCAGCAAAACCTATTGCATTTATAATGAATAGCAGAGGCTCAGCTGTAGATAGAGATATGAAGGAACCAACATGCAGTTCCTTAGACACACTGCTGTGTTGCCCATATGTGCAGAGGCAATGCCATTTGAGTGACAGGATTTTTTGCATGAAGTTTATACTTGGAAGCCAAAGCCCGGTGTAAGTGGTTTTGATGTCTCTGTCCTGAGGTTCCAAAGGAAATCACACAACTGCACAGATTCACTCCAGTGTTTTCTCCCACATATTTAAAATTAGAAGAAGAAAGTTTTTTTATGATCATAAATGTTCTTTGTAGATCCTGTTACTAACCAATAAGAATTTTCTAATAGGAACTTCTAGAGTGATTCAAATGACAAAAGCACTGAAAAATGTTTGGTAACAAAACCAAAATGAATAGCATTCACCTATTGACAAAAGTCCAGGAGTTCACCCTCAGCATATTACAGAACCAAAAATTATACTCTTGAAAATATTAATTGTAGTATTATGGTGAGAAAGAAAAATTTTAATGCACAAAATAAAGGATTAGTATCATAATTAAGGCATATGGACAATCTATAAAATTATGTGAACACTGATCAGTAAAACTATAATTTTGAAGATAAGATACATTCATCCTGATAATATTTTAAGTAGGAAAAGGAATTCAGAATGCTATATGCAAGGTAAGGTTTCAGTGAAATCAAGGTCTAAAGATTGGTTTGTAATATAATGTGGGAAACTAAAAAGAAAATTTCTTGATGGCAAGTGAAATTAAGTTTTCTTTTTAGGATTATTGAGGTGGCTCAGTGGGTGAAGGCACTTGCCACACAAGCCTAATCACCAAATTTGGTTCCTAGAACCCATGTGTTATAGTTTTTGTCACACACACGCACACACACACACACACACACTTGTGCACACACGCGCACAAAAACTCTAATGATAAGCAAAATAAAGGATTTTTTTAATGATTCAAAACATTTATTTTAAAGGGGGTAAAGGACAGTGAAATAATCCAGGGGGTAAAAGCACTTGCCTCATAAGCCTGATGAACTGAGTTCTATCTCTGGAAGGAGAGAACCAGCTCTACTAATCTGTCCTCTGACCTTCACGTGCACACTGTAGCAGATGTGCATCCACAGAGACATCTTACACATGAATACACAATAGTAATAATAAATGAATATTCTTTTTATTTAAAAATATTAATCAAATATCATTGTTTTATATGCTGAGTAAAAAAAAAATCATAAACAGCCAGATTAGAGAACCCTTAGAGTTTCAGAGCACAGTGATTCGTTGGGAGGGAGAATATAAGAAATGAAATGTCATTCTCATGGCATTTGAGTTGATATTAAATTAGAGCAAACATTAGAAACATTAACGATGATACCAGATCCTTTATTAGGAAGTTCTGAGCTCACAGAAGAAAGAAGACAAGTAAACCTTCAAGAATGACTTGAAGGAAGAGAGGAAAAGATCAGTGAAGTCTGAATAGGCAGAGGTGAGGCTGATAGCCAAGGAAGAACAAATCAACAGAGAGCAAAGGCACTGACACAGAATTATGGCCTCACTGTCTTATCTTAGATAAGATACTCTTACAGAGCATCTTACAGATACTCACAGTGTCTATGCTCTGAACAAAACAGGGCACAGATACTGGGAGAAGAAGGAGTGGACTAGTCACAGAAGAAGATGAGGGATGGGAGGTTAGACTCTGTTTTTAGCTCCACCTCAGACACATAAATAACTCAATGAACTAGAGCTTCTGGTGGGTGTTAATTTATTTTCTGCTTCCCAAACAAGACCACTGTATTCTTATTCTGTAGACTTTCAAATCACTGAAGTCTAAGCAGGTGCTCACTTAATGTTGGTTATAAGAGAACCAGCATTTTCTTTTAGCAAAATGATCCCTCTTGCACAAAACTAGCTCTCTGAAGGGTTGTGGTAGAGGATATATGTGCTTGTTGGAGCTGGCATGTTTGTTGATATCAGTGTTTTTTTCTAATGCCCAGAAACGCTTCCATGACTGGTAGGGTTCATATAAAAATAAACCTTAGCTGTGGCCAAAGATGCAAATAGCTATTTAATCTTTCTAAAGTTAACAATACAACATGAACGAAGACTTAAAAGAGTAAAAACAAGGCAGAGCTCTTGACTAACACCCATCACCCAATTCAAAGTCACATTAATTTGTACAAGCCAAAATCTTTACGATTGTTCTACACCTGAAATTCTATTTCTGTCACATTTCTAAAAGCTCATCCTTCTTCTCTAACCTATGTTCTTGATACAAGAAAGAACAAGACATATCGAGGACAAGACATTGACTTCATTTGTAAAATGTTGATACTAGAGAATGTAACTTAAATTTGCCAGCAACAGAGTTCATCCCACATTCAGAAGATCTCTTCTGAGAGTGCGTACTCTCCTGCATACAGGCACACACAGATTGTACAAGTGTAGCAGGGTGGCATGTGTACCCCTGCAGGAAGCATCCGATAGAAGGAAGGGAAGATTTGGAGATACACAGGTCCATTTTCCCATTCAAGACTACAAATCATATGTGTAGCACAGTGTAGTGGTCCCGAGTCTTGAGTGGTGGAAGCAAGAAGATGAGGAGTTTAAATTCTTACTTGACTGCATAAAAAATTTGAGCCAGCCTAATCTACATGAGGCTCTGTCTCAGAAAACAAACAAAACCAGGTAAATCATACGTGTCACTCTATCTATCCTTGGTGTATACAAGAGAACAGGAAAATGCCAGAGTCCTACCTTGGCAAAGATCAAGTATCAAGAGGAGATAAAGGATTCCAGTTCTCTTCCAAAATATGTGTACTGGCCCATTTTCATTAGTATAGTAGACTGCCTGAGGAAGGCTACTGAGAAAGAAAAAGAAATGCTGGAGAGAAATGCTCAGAGGTTAAGAGCACTGACTGCTCTTGCAAAGGACCTGGGTTCCCAACAGTCTCAAAGTGGCTAACAACCATCTGTACCACCATTCCAGAGGATCCAGTACCTTCTTCTGGCCTTTGTGGGCATTTACACACGTTGGTGCACTTACATGCAGGCAAAACTCTCATACAAATAAAATTAAAAAAACAAATTTACATTTTTTAAAAAGAAAATTATCCATCTCAACTTCGATAGATAAAAATTCAAACAGCTCGGTACCAGTTCTGGTGAGGACCGCATGACAGGTTACAATGGTGAGAGTGTGTGCAAGAGACAGAGAGTTCACAACCAGCAGAACCCTAAAAGCTGGCTGGGGCCAACCATTCTCTGTTTATTAGAATGATTTCACAAAGCTGTAAGAAAGTCGCTTGAGAGCTGCCTGCATCCCCTTCAAGGGTAGTGTCTACAGTGACCTAAGTACCTCTCGCTAAACCCCGCCTCATCAAATTCCACCCTTCTTTCATACTGAAAATCAAGCTTCCAACACATGAACTGTTGTGAGACACCCAAACTATACCAACACCCCTTAATAAAGTTTTCAAAATAGACCCATAGAATAAATAACTAGCTGAGAGTGCTAGATCATATTTCCTCCCAGATATTACTAAATCTACTTCATAGAAATATCTCCAGAGATACTACTAAACTTCCACACAGTAAGTTTGTACCAATTTACCTCCAGAAACAAAGGCTTTCACTAGGGGCTGAAGAAAGAGCACAGTGGTTAAAAGGGCTTCCTGCTCTTCCAGAAGATTCAAATTTGGCTGCTAGCACCCACATCAAGTGTCTCACAACTGCACACCTTAACGCCAGACCCGGAGGATTCAACTCCCTCTTCTGGCCTTGACGGACACACACTCATGACATACATTTACAGAAAAACACACAAAAACTCAGAAGTTAAAAAAAAATAACACAATTTTTTAAAGGCTCTGACTCCCAATTTTGGATATTACTAAACTATTAAACATTAAGCATTCAATTCTTTCTCATCGGATAGGAAAGAGGAGGAATGGTGTATCATTGTGAACTGTTATTTGCATTTTCTTAATTAATACAGTTTAATTCCACTGGAGCCTTGTTAATCTACTAAGAGTCCCATCCTTGAAAGAGACTGTCTGTGCTCCTCCCAGAAGTCATTGGTTGCCACAATTTCCTTAGGTGGGGCTGGGGTTTCTCACTCACCTATTCGTGTTTTTCTGGGATTTTGTCTTCTTTGATCTTGTGGGGGACTTCTGCATAGTGTCACCATTGCTTTGAGTTCATATGAGTAATTTACCAGATTTCTGGAAATCTCTGCTTCCTTGTGGTCATCCACCACCTCTGTCTCTTAAAATCTTTCCACTTCCTCTTCTGCAATGATGTCGGAGATTCAGGAGGCAAAAGTTTGATATAGGTGTTCTATTCAGGGACCAGGACTCGGCAGCCTCTTGTTTTCTACGCATTGCTCAATTGTGAGCTTCTGCGTTAATCATCATCTGATGCATAAGGAAACTTCTCTGGTGAGAGCTGAGAGATGCATTAATCTATGGGTGTAACAGTATGTCATTAGAAGTCAATAGAAAACTAGCATTAGCTTTTGCTCTGTGTGCTGTGACCCATCTAGCCTCAGGTTCCGAAGCTTGATCTTAATGTCAGGTCTGGGTTCCATCATATGAAGTGGACCTTAGACACAATTAAAGAGTGGCTGATTACTACCATAACATTCATGCCACTATTGCACTTGTGGGCGTATCTTGCCAGACCAGTTATTAATGTAATCCATGGCATTCACAGCTGGGTAAGACTGATGATTATTTTTTCTTTCCAGTTGCATGCATCACCTTCCATCACTATGACTGCTACCCAGTAGAAGGGAGGCTCTCAAGTCAAGCCTGCTTGATTTTTCCCTGTTTGTTCTATAACCCATATATGGAGTGACTTCCGAACTAGGGTTTTACCATTAAGTTCTGGTGGGTAACCAAGAGCCGTGGCAATGGCCGGTATTGTTTGAAAGTCTAGGAGACCTAGAAAGGGAGTCCATTCTTGGTATTGAAGGTTTTGTTGTGTCTTAAGCCTGTGATGTCTAGAGACAGCAATGCCCCCTGTTACAGGGAAACACCTTTTAAAGTCTTTTCTCGTAATGTAAACGTATACATTTTAAGAAGCTTCTGTAGTGGTGGCTTCCATACAGCTTTTTCTAAAGGCTACAGTGTTACTCACCCCTTCTTCTACTCCCCCCTCTGCCCTGCTCTCCCTCCCCCACCATTTAACCCCTCCTAGTCCAATGTGCCCCTTCTTCCACTCACATCAGTGCATTTTACCTCCTTTCCAAAAAATCCTCTCCCCCACTTAGGATCATTTTCTAGTTTCTTAAGCTCTCTGAATTTTCAAACTAAAACACACATATCTAAGATTCCAAAGCTATGATCTAGAAGTCAGGATAGCTGGAATAATCCTTAAAAATTAAAGAACTGCTAGAGGCTTTGAAGTGAACATGGTTCTTCCACATACAGAATTTATTTTACAAGAGTGAAGTTACGTGACAGTACCATGCTTAAAATCAGGGCCTGTGCCCTCCGCTCTGATGTGTGTGCCACACAGAAGAAGGGGGAAACTAGACTTCAAGGAATTAGAAATGCCAGTCTATTATACTTTTCATCTTTCTTTGTAATCCCTATGACTAACTGAAATAAAAGTGATATTATGAAGGGTGAGTGGGTTTCCCAACACAGAGTTGGGCCTTTCTATCCAATCTAACAATCTCTGTCTTTTAATTGGTGTTAATATCCACTATCTTATTATCTGTTTAGCATTTTTCTAGTCTGGTTTAGGTTATTGTTTCCATTTTTCTGCCTTCTTTGGTGTTAACTGAGCATTTCATAGATAGTGTTCTTCCTCTGATATCCTGGCATTGACTTCTTATGCTTCAATGGTTATTCTATGGTTTGCTATACACAGCCCTAGCCTATCTCAATTTTACTTAAAAAATATAAAGCCACCGAGGGAAGTGGCTCACCACTTAAACTTCCTGCCACACAATCAAAGGATCAGAGTTTGGATCCCCAGAACCCACAGAAATGCCAGATTGCTGTGACAATCTGCCAATGGCTCCATTCTCAGGAGGCAGAGACAAGCATCCCTGAGCAAGCACACTGGCTACTGAGATGAGCCAGCAGTTAGCTCTGAGTTTGATTGAGAGATCCTGCCTCAAAGAATAAGATGAAAGAATGATAAAGGAAGATTAACTACACCAACACATGCCCACACCCAAATGCACATGCACACAAATGTGCACCCACGTGATTCAAGTATGCATACATACATGAAAAAAGAAAAGTCGTGTAAAATAGAACTCATATTTCCATCAGGGCCCAATCTTTGCACCATTGCTGTCTCACATTTTACTCTGATGCACGTGTCTCGTGGAATGCTATTTTCTTTAACTGTCCTCTTTTTCAAAGGAACTTATTAAATGAAGAAAAATTGTATTGATGCGCACACAAATCTTCAACAGAATGTTTTCAAATCAAATTGAGCAACATGTAATAATAGCTCTGTATCATCACCATGGAGGAGTCATCCCAAGAATACTATGTAAATTGAACATTTAAGCAAAAAAAAAATGTAAATGTACTGTGTTAATAGAATAACAGAAAATTGGTGCAGTCATCTCAAAAACCATAAGAAAAACACTTGCATTTTATCTCTGTTCTTCTTTTTTTTTTTTGAGACAAGGTCTTCCTGTAGCCCCAGGTGGCCTAGATGGAGCTCACTATGTAGACCAGACTGGGCTTGATCTCAGAGTGTCCCATGTGCCTCCACCTCCCTCCATACCTATACTTAATACAACATCGGAAATTGTATTTTAATAAAGAGTATCTATTAAAAGCCTGTGCCTAACATGATAAAACATGCAGTGTTTTCTTCTCAAAGCTTAAGAGAAGGCAAGGATGTCTTCCTTCAATGTATCCAACATTTTAGTGGATTCTCGTGTAGTAGAAAAAGGCAAGCAAATGGTAAAATATAAAAATAGTGCTTAAAAAGAAGTAAAACTTAAGTATTCATAGATGGCATGGCTACTTACACAGAACATCCACAGAAACTTACAAAACAGCCAATAGGATTAATAATTAAATCTTGTAAGACTGCAGTATTTAAAGGAAATATTAAAAATCAGTTATGTATCTGTATACTTGTAGTTGGGAAATTCAATTAAAATAAAATTCTCATTTATAGTGTCAATTACAAATAACTGACATACAGACTAAGGATTAAATTTAACAAAATACCAGTAAAATTTCTGCATGACTGTTGGGGGTCCCAGCACTAGGGCCAGCCCAAGTGGGACCGAAGGTTGTCCGCCTTAATGGGGGACGAGTAGGCGCAGAGTCAAGACACTGACTCAGGGAGTTGAGTGAAAAGCCAGCAGTGGTGGTCTGCTGCAAACTCATTTATTCAAGAAAGAACAGAGTGTCTCATAGGTCTTGTTAGCCAAGAGCATTATGGGGTGGGGTCCTGACTGCAGCCAATTGCAGTTTATTCCAGGTGGATTAGGTTCTCTCCAGGTGCTGGGCAGAAACTGACTTCACAACTAACCCGTGTGGAGCGCCACACCCACGAGAGCCATTCCTCCATTCCTCCTGGCAGGTGGCCTAGCTAGGCCCACCCTGCATTATGCCCAACATATCCCCCTTTTTGTTTTTATTAATTGTTTTTTTTAGCCAAAAAGGAAGCTGGCTACTATTCCTTGGGGTCTTTTTACCCTAATCTGCCTAACCAAATTCTATCTCCTATTCTTACCACATCACCTTCTGAAGAGGTCACCACATTGCCAATAGGGAATTGAGGCAATGACCGCTGTAACTTCTTCAAAAGCTGAAAGGGGACGTAGATTGTGGCAATGGAGACCCCGTTAGTGAGTCTGTCTAAAAGACCCCTAAATTGCATAACTATTAACTATAGGGGGAAAAGAAAAGTTCTTAACTGGTGCCTGGGAGATGTAAAAAATAAAGGCAAGAATAGTCAGAGAGATAGGAGACCAGAAAAGCCAAAACAAGGAAAATTCTCAAATTTAGGTTCCTTCTTGTTTCTCTCTTGGCTGCCAAAGCTGGTCTTGAGATTTCTGAAGTCAGAACTCGCCCTCAGGCACTTTGATAACTTGTTGGAATAGTCATAACCAATACAAATTCCCTCCTAAATGGCTTCTAAACAGGGAAATAAAAGAAATTATTTAATGGTAAGGCCAGAACAACAGTGGGCTTGACTTTGACAGGAGGTATGCAGTGTTGAAGATGGAATCTTTGGTTATACTTTCCTGTTGGATGTTTAAAATCATACAATTGACCCAAACAAACCAACTTATTTTTGCTTTGAAGGTCAGTTGAATATCTGTTCCTCAGGGGGATCACATGGGCTTAGAAGAAGCCCCTGGCTCTCTAGGTCTTTCTTTTACCAGTTCCACCTGTGTGAAGATAATTCAGAAAGTCTTGTTGGACCATAGCTTTAATTAGAAGCATTTAAGGAAACATTTTCCTGTGCTGACTTTCTTCTTTACAGACTGGACACTAGTTTGTGTCTTTTTAGTGGAGTCTCCATGGCCGCCCTGAACAGGAGGACAGGTGACTCATGACAATTACAGGACATTTTAAGAGGTGTGGAACTTACTTGACTTTAGAGGGCAAGAGACAAAAATTTGTCCCTTTAAATTCCTCTGACCAAATTAATATGGGCCTCTAAATATGATTGCTAAATACCCAAGATGGTTAGTTCCACCAATCCAGCACCTCCAATCACCATACACTATACAGCTAAATCATTCACTCCATTGTGTAAGATGGAGTTATTGAGCAATGCATGTGCATTGTTAGAAGCCACTGAGACATGCAGCCAAAATGCTGGCAAAAACCAAACATTCCCCCCAAAATCCCAATCAGACACACATTTTGTTCCACAAAGCATCCAACCACCAATCCAAAAACCTGAATATTACACATACACACATTTTTTTCTCATCCCTCAATCACTGTAACATATCGACCCAGATCTTCAATCACCTGGAGTGACTGGGTAGCCCATTGCTCATCAGAGTTTAAGGAAGGGGGTGTGTTCACGGATCCAGCAATTCTACAGTGGTGAGGGGATCCTCTGATCTGGGGTGCAGGGCAAACATGGTGGCAGCTGGCACAGGCCAGTGAGGTGGTACCAGGTGGGGGCCATCGAGTGTCAGATGGCTTGTTGGAGTTCGATCGCCCTGAGAGACTGATGGTGTCATCATAAAAGGCCTTATCGTCCGTAGTTATAACTACACCCATATACATAAGGACGCCTCTTCCCCAAAGGGTATTAGGGATATCAGCCACCAGAGGGTAAAATTCCCGTGTGTTGCCATGACAATCCTCCCAGGTGACTGGTCTCCTAGCTTGACTAGTGGGCTGTTGTCCACCAACACTCTGGATGTTAGGTCCAGGCTTATATACCCAATTGGTCGTACAGAGTGCATCATTAGCAGAGATAATAGTACCATCCACACCCGTGTCCACAATGCCCTTAAATTCCATGCCATGCAAAGAGACCAAAATACATGGAGCATGATCATAAACTGGGAGAGCCCATCTTATTTTAGGAGAGTATCTTCTTATGGGCGAGGCTGAGGGTTGCCCCTGGGGAAGTTTTAAAGGCATATTATTGGTGGATTTAATTTTGCGATCTTTGGCCCAATGGTAACATTTATGACATTTAGGGCAAGGAGTCCTGGGTTTCGAATTGAACCTTTCAAGCTTAGGGAAGGTCCACTGAAAGTGCCGTGGTTGGTTACAACCTCAACAAATGGGTGGTTGAAAGGTAAATTTCTGGCCAAGTGCTAAAGTCTGGATGGAGGTTGCTAGGACTTCAAAGGGGGCAGTTACAGGATTGATATCCTTGGTGGCCACAATCCACTTATGGAGTTCCTCATTGCACACAGCAGCAATAGCATTACGAGCTGCCGTGGTGGCCCCCTCCCAAGCCAGCTGTTTGACTGATGCATCCCTGGCAGGGCCGGGTGCGGGGCGGCAGTCCACAGATTCTGTCACTAGTGAAAGGAAATCTGTGAAACCTTCAGATGGACCTTGAACTAAATTTCGAAAAAATGTATCTGGTTTTTGTGGGAGGCAGGCCTTAAGTCCTTGAAGTGACAAAGACTTAACTTGATCAAAGTAGATGTAAATGCCCACTGTGGCTTGAGTCAGGGGGTCTGAATAGGGGTCCGTGTCAAGGAGCATGTCCAGGGAAACCTGTATATCCAACTGGAGATTTTTGCACACCTGTGATTCAGCCAGATCACTATAGGCTGCTTTCCATTGAAGGAACTCCGATGGGGAAAGAACTGCTTTAAGGAGTGTGTACCAATCATAATAAGTCTGAAGGTGGGTGGCCCACTGTAAAAGAACCTGTTCAAAATATGCAGAGTCCACACCAGACTCTTGAGCTGCTTTGAGAATGAGAGGCAGGTCGGTGAGGGAAGTGGGACACTTCCTGGAGGCCAAACTGCCCCATGTCCCAGTGGAAAATTCTTGAAATCAAAAATGATAAAACCAGCCTTCCCCAAGTCAATTACCCATACAATGTGTCCTCCGGAAAAGCGTAGCTAATTGCTTTGCTTTGGTTCCCGAAATCTAGAGGGGATTAAACCCTCACTTGATTCCGGCTGGATGAACCAAAAAAGGAGGGGCCAACACGGATCTCAGGGACCATGAGGTGGCGTGTGCTTCCTTCGGGGTAGAGAGACAAACACAGGAAGGGGAACAAAAAGGAGGGGTCCTCCTCCGCTCCTGGGGACCGAACAGCACACAAAACACCTGGGCCTGCCCGGCAGTCAGACTAGCGGCATCTCACCAATGCTGAGTGGGGCGGAGTCCCTGTTCCA
Source organism: Eospalax fontanierii (assembly GCA_035773235.1). Lineage (NCBI taxonomy): Eukaryota > Metazoa > Chordata > Mammalia > Rodentia > Spalacidae > Eospalax > Eospalax fontanierii. The sequence goes on along the minus strand of CM069541.1, from coordinate 21,126,021 downwards.
GGCACCAATATGTTGGTGGTCCCAGCACTTGGGGCCAGCCCGAGGGGACCGAAGGGTCTCTGCTATAATGGGGGACAAGTAGGCACAGAGTCAAGACACTGACTCCAGGAGTTGAGCGGAAAGCCAGCAGTGGTGGTCTGCTGCAAACTCATTTATTCAAGAAAGAGAAGAGAGTCTTATAGGTCTTGTTAGCCAATAGCCTTATGGGGTGGGGTCCTGATTACAGCCAACTGCAGTTTGTTCCCAAGTGGATCAGGTTCTCTCCAGTTGCTGGGCAGAAACTGGCTTTACAACCAACTGGTGTGGAGTGCCACACCCAGGAGAGCCGTTCCTCCTGGCAGGTGGCCTAGCCAGGCCCACCCTGAATTATGCCCAACACGTGACAGACTACAAGACTCTGATCAGAGTGACTGACGATTTTAATATATAAAAGGATAAATCGTTTTTATAACTTTGAAGTCTCAATATTGCTTAGATGTCAATTTTTCCAAACGTGTCTATAGGATCAATGTAATCATCATCATAATAGTGAGATATTTTTTGCTGAATTGGCAAAGCAGTTATAAAATTTATATGACAATGCAGGTGAAACTGATTTAGAATAGCTAAAGCAGGCTTCAAAGAAGAAATATAACGTAGAAACACTGATGTCTAAGCCTACCGTAAAGTTACAGTGCATCGTGGTTTGAAATGACCAATAGAGCAACATAGAGACTCTCGAAATAAAACCGCATCCACCTGATTTTTTAAAAAAGCACTGAAGTCATCACAAGGAAACCAAATCCTTTTAAAATTATGGTAAAAACACCGTTCATAGCAAATACATTGACTCCTACCTCATACCACATTTCCAAATTATAAGCTTAAATCTGAATGATAGAATTAGAAATTTTCTAAAAGGAAATACTACCATTTAACTGTAAGAAATGTTTCATTGACAGGACACAAAGACTAATTATAAAAAAGAAAATTATATTAATTTTTATCAAAATTACATTTTTTATTAAAAAAACAACATTAAGTAAATTAATTAGGAAACTGGGACAAAATATTCACAAGTCATATCTGACAAAGAATTGATCTCAAAGGAAAATGATGCATTCCTATAATGATAAGAGATAAATGATTTAAACTAGACAAAATTCTTAGATGATATGAAAATAAAGTAGAAAGTGATCAATCATCTTATAAAAAGTTCCTGGCATAACTATTCTTCATAGAAATGCATATGAAAACCAAATGAGACACTATGACATGCACCATAGTGTTAGAAAGACTGACATCTCCAATTATTGAAGAGGCCCTGCATACATAGGAACTCCTACAGATTGTATTATATTAACCAAAGAGCTGGGAAATCATACATCCAATAATTCCTATAGAAGAAAGTTCACAGTAGATTTATTGTTCTAGCCGTGAAGCAACTCTGGTATTTATCACCAAAAGAATTTTTAAACTATGTAGTATATTGGGGCTGCAGCGATATAGCTCAGCTACCAAGATCACTGGCTGCTCTTGCAGAAGACCCAGATTCAAAGTCCAGCACCTACTCCAGGGGATCTACACTCTCTTCTGACCTCCATAAGCACTGTACTACATAGGTGCACATGTATGCAGGCATAGCATTCATACACACAAAATAGAATAAATAAATCAAAAAATTTAAGTGTCATATATTAATATACAGTAAAATAATACTCACTGGTAACAAGAAATATATTTAAAAGTATTATGCTGAACTAAACAATCATTTTGGAAAAGAATACATATCTTCTGGTTCAATTAACAAAAAGTCCTTGAAATAATTTGATAAATGAAGCATAAGATTAAGAATTGCCTGTTGAAGTAAGTCTATGATTTGGAAGCTGTAGGAAGGAACTTTCTGAAGAGATGTCAATGTTCTGAATCTTGAATGTGGTTTGGGCTATCCAGGTTTATGGCCATTTGTCAAAATTCAGGCCAATACACTAAAGAGCTGTACATTTCTCATAAATTTATCTGAAGAAAAGCACTATGAAATATTGAATTATAGTCAATGATATATACTGACATATTTAAGGGCAATGTTTGCTAGTATCTGTAACCTTGCCTTGAATTGCATGAAAGTTTGATTGATGAACATGTACAAGGAAGATAGATTGCCAGGTAAGTGATGAAGCAGGTGCAGTAAAATATTAGTGGCTGACTTTTAGATGGGTCTAGAGGTTCAGTATATAATTCTCTCAAAATGTTTATACATTTGAAAATTTTTCAGAATAATGTATTAGGAAGAGAATGTACCTAAGAAGCATCTGTCACCACCTAGTGCTAGAAAAGCTTTCAATTCTTGGTATTTTTTAATTATTATCACCTTATATCCCTGAGAATTAGTTGACTAATTCTGAGAAAAATACCATGATTAACCAAGTTGTACTATCATGATTTATCAGAGAAAATAGGAATCAGATGACTGAAGTTATGACCAGAAGGCTCATTCTTTCTCCAAAGAATAATTGACCACCACAGTAAGAGGAAACAACAGGCTACTTCGGCAAGATGCTGTCCACAGTTTCTATAACAAGTGGTCCTAATAACTGCAGCTTAAGTTCACACTGTCACTTTGTAAGAATATTTTATTTTGCTTTAATGCCTACAATTACTTTCTGAGACTGATGCTTTTTCTATCATTGAATTTCCTGAAATGAACAACTTGCCCATGGCATAAAACTGGCATAGGGCAGCAAAATGTCTTAAAACTAGGCCAGCCTTTCTACAAAATCCCAAATCCATCAAGAACTGCAGTTCACTTTTTCTGTGTGAACTTCCAGCCATGACTGAACTTCCAGTCCTCTCGGATGTTTCTGAGAACTCTGCCTGATCTACGTCTTTCCTCAGCCTGAAAGTGGACTCTATAGCATCTCCAAAAATTACAGCCTCTATTTTTACCAAGGTATGTGCCCTTATTGTCAAAGTCTTTGTCCTTTTAGAGTCCTTGTTCCTTATAGAAATCCCAGGAGAAAACCTGTAGGAGAAAGAGAATGAGATGCAAGAGACAAGATGATGATCATGATGTCAGGAAAAAGCAGGTGCCTAACTGTTGGCCAAAATGTTAAATTACTAAGAGCAATTAAGCTCCCCAGTTTGCCATGGTGCAAGTACCCGGAATTAACAAAGACCTGCATATATCAGCAAACAGCTGAAGATAATTTTCAGCAACACTGTGCCCAAAGCAAAGAAAGACATTCTAAAGATCTCATTAAACCTTTTGAGCCTGAATGTTCATCTGATTTCATTGTAAGTCACAGACTTTGCCTCCTGCTCTCTCTAAAGTGTCTCTCACATCAATATTTTTCTTAGAAAATGGTGTGTCATGGTGATCAGGCCTGCTTGTTAGGTCTTCAAAAGCAAGCTATACTGTTCCTCGTTCAGAAACTTAACAAACAGTTCCTCGTGTTTGTCCTGTTTGAGGATATAGGACTTTCGGTCTTCCCCTTCAAATATGGACAAAATATAAAAGCAAACTCATCTTTAGACATTATTTCCTGCATGCCATTTCTGAAACGAGAGTGGCCTCTGATTTAGCTATCAAGTCAATCAGAAGTAACACTCTTAGCCTTCGTGTGTATGTTTTCTTTCCTCTCTAACTGGGCATAGCAATACTGCTTCAAAGTACTTTTAGGTCTCCTAAAAACAGTATGAACTTCTGAAGAAAAAAGAAAAGGCTCATTCATAACTTCTTCGACCAATCGGGTACCATTCAATAATGCTTTATTTCAGGAAGTTTGGTGACATGCACTCTCCTTGCCCTATCAAAATTCTTTTCTTACATATCATGAAGCACACATATACATCTCAGGTTTTTTTCTTCTGTTTTGTTTTGTGGCACTTAGAATTGAACCTAGGGCCTTGAAATGCTAGGCAAACGTTCTCCCACTGATCTACATCCCAAGCCCTTCATTAATTTTTTAAATTCCTACCCAAATAACTAGGTTCAGGAATTTGAAATACTCTTTCTAATTACTCCCCTTTTATTGAATGAGCTGAGCTAGCAGAGAACCCAACACAGGAGCACATTTTCTCAGACCGTAAAGTCCATGGAGCTATTCTTTATTAAGGCATAACTGCTTGCACTTCCTGATTATGAAAAGTTCAAATGGAACCTAGGTCGATCTTAGAACTACTCCACTCTTATGCCAAATGGTATCCAAAGGATTATGGGAATGTAAAGACAAGAAATATGTCAGGACGCTTCGGCTGAGGACTGACCGAGCAAGCTTCATTCGCAAATTGCAAATGCATGTTGATCTTCTATAGCCGTTCATTGAAGAATCTGCACCTGCAGATGCTGCAGTCCACATGTGCAGCATCTGCTAAGGGCTGGGCTGCTTCCGCCCAGCAAATGACGCAGCTCTGGTAATCCAAATTCCATAGCAAATCCTGCTTTACCGATTGACTGCTACCATCTAATGCCAGCCCTAAGTGGGCATTAGAGAGAATTCAGAAACTTAAACTCTAAAGCAATCTGAAAATAGAATGTCCACAGCCCCATTTTTTAACTAACTACCAAGGCAAAAATATCAGTCTCTAAAGGAATTTAAGTGGCATTCTAAGTAAACACAAAAACATTTTATTTATGAAAATGCTAGGAGAGTTTTTATCATGAAAATCACTCTGTGCCTTTTACCGGCCATAAATGAGATGGGAAATGTACATTTTTAATTAAAACTAAATTTTTCCTTTGTGCTTTTTTTGTGTTGCATAATGTTCGGAGGTGTGTTGCTGAGTTCCATTTTCCCCCTGTATCTTTTGCTTTATTCACAGTGTCCAGTTGATTCCTTCCATACATTTACCCTTTTGACACCACCTTGGAGATTACAGTGCTAAAGGGAGAAAGAACCACAGGAATGCCGTGACTGTTTTCGTCTTTGCTGATGGCTGAGCAAACACTCCACACAAGCACTTTCAAAGATAATCCACTTTAACATTCACAGCACCTCCCCCAAATTATTCTGATGGATCAGAAATGGGGAAACAAGAATCCTCAACAATACTTAACTCTAAGTGAAGGCCAACATTTTCAGAGGCCAAATACATGTCTTCTAAGGTTGGTCTGATGAGCTACTGAAACTCCTAAATTCATTTTACAATGACGGCATACTGGAAAGTCAAAGATTACTTGAATCAAGCTTCTTATGCCATCTACATAGAAAGTAGTATCTTGTGTTTTCCAAAATGCAGAATTATACTGTAAAAACTAATGGCCAGTTCTCACCAAAATACATCAAACATAATTTCCAAGTTTTGGAATTTCTAAGAAAGAATTTGTAAAGTTTTAATATTAGGAGAAAGATGAAAATGCCAATTTTTAAAGTTCACCCAGGTAGGAGAATACAGACCCTCGCCATTTATAACAGCTGCCACTGCCTTGGCAGAGGCACTTTTCTGAATATTCCATCTAAGAATTATTCTCAAGGCATCCTATCAAAGCTCAGATTTATTTATTTCTTAGAAGACAAACACCCAGAACAAAAGGGCATCTCTTTTATTCCTTCTGAATCTGTCAGTTCTATTGCCTCTGTGTCAGGAACATGAACGATTGGGAACTTCATTTTAAGAGCAGCAGAAGGTTGATAAAGTCAGAGAATATATAATGAACCTGGAGCGAGATGGAAAATTGTCAACCAGTCAAACTGAAGGTTCAGGGTTCCCCTTCTAAAGCGTAAGGAGTGAAATAGGAAGAACTCTAGCCTGAAAGATTTGGGATTTATATTTGACCCCAAGTGTGAACCTGGAGCAAATCACATTACTTTTCTGGGTCTTAGCGTCTTTGTATAAATAATGAAGTATATCACGTCTATTTTGGCTTCAGGTGATAGTAACCCAATTTAAAAGTATTTTAAATGAAAAAACTGAATTTATTATACAACATAATCAGAATTTCTAAGAAGTAATACCCAGAAGATGTCTGACACAGATGCTTAAGGGGTGGAATAGTAAACTGATTCTCTTCCCTGCGTTATTCTTCCCCTTTCTATTTGCCTTCATTCTAGAAAGGCTCTCCTTAAAAGAAGATCACATATATCAAATTCCATGTTTCTAAAAGCAATAAAAGAATTCTATGGGCTCTTTTTTCTACAAATTTCAAGTGATAGAGAAAACGGACTAGCTCCTTAAAGAATATAATCTGCTGAAACACAAGAAAAAAAAAGACAATCCAAATAGTCTTAAATTTTCAAAGAAATAAAATTAATAACAGCCTAAAAAAGAAAACATGAAAGCCAGACAAGTTTACTGGGGATTCTACTAAACACTTAACTAAGAAAGTATGCTAATATTCTTTCAAGAGCTATAAGCAGAGATAATACCTCCTAGCTTTTCTACGATGCCGGAGTTCCTCTAATGCTAAAACCAAAGATATTATAAGAAAATAAAATAATATCTCAGTATCCTTCATAAACATTAGTAAAATATTACTGAATAAAATTCAATAGGACTTTGAAAGAATTAAATACCATGACTAAGAAAGATATACCAGATATACAACAACGCTAGTTCAACATTCAGAAATCAATGTCATCAACATAGACTAACATCACATGATCACATTAGTAAATTCAAAAAATCTAATACTTATTTATGATTAGAAAGATTCAGGCAGGGGGGTACTGGAGAGATGGCTCTGCCACAAACAGCATTGGCTGCTCTTGCAGAGGACCTGGGTTGTGTTCTTGGCACCCACATGGCAGCTAACAACCATCTGTAACTCCAGTTCCAGGGTATCTGATGACTTCTTCTGGCCTCTAAGGGCATGGTACGACATGGGCGCACTTACATCCAGGCACACAAACACTCATACACATAAAAATATTTTTAAAAACTTTTAAAAAATGATTCTGGGTAAAGTAGGATTAGCTGGAAACTTCTTTGATTTCAAAAACAATATCTATTAAGCATTATACCTAACATCACACTAAATAGTCTCTCAAATAGCTCTCTCTCTTAATATCATCACATCGAGGGTTAAGACTTCTATATGTAAGATTTGAATGATTAAGGCAAAGACTAGTAACCGGTCAACATGCAGAGAATAAGTGACTGTTGGATGCTCAGCTCTAAACTGGACATCTTTACTACACTCTCTCTTACAGCTAAGGAACATGGTGGAAGGCAATAAGGCAGAAGACAGGGTGAAAAGAACATAAGAGTCAGAAGATTGGGAGCAGCGCCATGAAACCCTGTCTTCTAACTATGACGTGGCCTTTCTTTCATGAATTCACAACTGTGGTTGCACAAGAGCTGCATAAGATCAAGATCAAGCCTATCAACATTATAGCAGGGATGGAAGAGAACAAGAGACCTCACTGAGGACAAAGCTGAGCACAAAGCAAAACAAAAAGACAACCCAGATAACTGAGCAGAAACTCAGTCGATAGCATGAAAGAACAACTCTAATAGCTGCACCTCTGATGGAGAGTAATAACTACAACATGCAAGGATCTCAAAAAGCTGAACAAGAAACCAAACAACACATTCAATGCATGGGCCAACGACATGAAGTGATGGTTCTTGAAATTTGAAACCCAAGTTACCAATAAAACACAACAACAATGTCCAACCTCACTAGCCGTAAAAGATTTGCAAATTAAAACTACATTGAAGGTGAGAGAAGCACTTGCCACCTGATGACCTGACCTCAGTCTCTGAAAGCCACGTAAAAGTGGATAGTGAGAATTCCAACTCCACAAAGTTTTCCTCTGACCTCCGCATACGCTGTGGCATGCATACGCATGCACAAGCGCACACACGATCATAAATAAATAAAACTACAAAAATCTATATTGAAATTCTATCTTACGCCAGTCAAAATGGCAGCCAATAAAACAAATCACAACAAATTCTGGCACTGACTACCAATGCTGGTGGTAATGTAACGAATCCAGCCACTGCAATATAGAGGTTCCCCCCAAAACTAAATATAGATCTACCCTATGACCCAGTTTTACTATTGAGTATTAACCCAAAAGATTCCAAGTCAGCTCACAGGAGAGATAATTGAACATCCATATCTATTACAACACTGTTCACCAAACAAGGTGCCCAACAATAGACAAGATAAAGGAAATGTGGTCTATATACACATTAAATTTTGTTAGCCATAAATATTTGCAGCAATATTTCTTTTGCTGGAAAACTGATACAAGTGAGGACAATCATGTTAAGTGAATTAAGATAGTTTCTTAAAGGCAAATATCAAATGTTTTCTTTCATGCACTTCTTCTATATAGACATAAATACTGTATGTTTATATGACTTGAAAGTAGAATCAAAACTTTCTATGGGAGCACAGGGACCTAGTGTGAAGATGAGAAAGAAAACAGGAAGGGAGTCATGGGGTGAATACATTCAACATGTATTATGTATGTGCTTGTGTGAATATGTCCTTATCTACCATGATGCCATGTATAATGCATATATGTAAAGACTATTTTGCAACTAAAGATAATAAACCAAACAGCTTGGGAGGAGATAATTCCTAGGTTAAGCCATTTTGGATTTCTGTCAGGGTTCATGCAATGTATAGAACATGCTGTGTGCACACACACATATCCATTTTTGTTGCATGGTAGATATGGCAATAACCAATGGTATAGCCGAAGTTCATTGTTACTAGGAGACAGAATAACAACAGATGAAAGATTTCCCAAGATATGGGAAAGTTTCCCAGAAAATGTTCAATGTAAACATTTTGTATTTCTGATCTACATAGTATCAAAGTCTATGAAATTTATGCAATCAAAAGTATAGGATTTTTCTAGTACAGGGTTTCTCACTGGGTTTTGGGGGGTGAGATATATGGTCTCATTGATATTGCGAACATTTTGTATATTTGTATAGTTGTTATATGGCAAGTATGAACCAAAGTCTATAAGCAACAGAATTCATTTAGTAGGTTGCTAAATACTCTGAGCAGAAAATTTCTATAGTTCAAAGACTGAACTTGAAACAAGCTGAGCAAAGACTGGGAACACTTTGCAATTTGTCATTACACATAACCTATTTAGAAATTATATCTAGCAGTGTGAAATGTCGCACTGCATGAATACTAGTTAAGAAAGTCTAGATCTTACTGCAGCAATTGTCTTCTAAATTTCAGTGCCCCCAAAATATAATTACTTCTCTCACATACTATATATTCATCATGAGTCAGGAAAGGGAGCTTTTTTCATTGCCTAGGGACCCAGTCCAGTGAAGAACTCACCTAGTGTTGCCTATCCTGTAGTCATGCCAGAGTGAAAAAGAATAATTTGTAGAACTTCCCATACATAATCTGACTCTCGCGTTGGAAGGAATATGTATCACATGTGTTCAGAATGCCTTCATCAGAACTGTCTAGGCCATCCCACCCTACCACAAGGGAACCAAATGGTTCAGTGGTTCAAGTTTATCACGTACTTGTACTTCTGAACGAAGTACTGATAACTAGCACAGAATGGGATTATTATGAATAAAGGTGAAAAAAGGACCAGGAGAGGTAATTTTCATAAAAATGGAGGGTCACATGAACTCCAGTGAGAAGAAACCAGAGGTGAACATGGCTCACACTATAACTCTGACAGCTCTATCTGCATGTTATAAAATGTTTTGCATTCACACATAAAATAAAAATAAATATATGTTTTAAAATAATATGAGAAAAAGGACTCGGTGGCTAAGAGCAGTGTCTGCTCTTGCAAAGGATCTAAGTTCTGTTCCAAGCAGCCACGTGGAAGCTAACATCCATCAGTAACTCTATTTGCAGAGGATCGGACACGCTTTCCTGGCTTCAGCAGGCATAGCATGCACACGGCGCACTTACACACATGCAGGAAAAACACTCATACACGTAGGATAAAAGTAAGTGAAATTGTTAAATGTTTCTTAACTGCTGGATATGCAGTGCTCAATTCATTCTGCTCTCTGCACATTTCTTTGATATCCTTACTCAGTGCTAAGTAAAACAACAAAGAACCATGTGGACAAAATTTTATAGGAATTCAGTTTTCCATATTTTTAGCCTTTAGGACAGAGAACAGGGCTGTAAGCATGCTAGGCATACATGCTTCCTCTGAGCACATGCTTACTTGGACACAAATGAAGCATGCCATCTTTCCCACTTGGTGGATGAAATATACACTATTTTTTAAACATCATAAGGCTGTATCACTGAAACTTCTTGGACTGAAATCTCCAACCTTCTTCCTGACCTGGGCATCTCAGAATCTCAAACCTTTCTCCTGACCTGGGGGATCTCACTAAAGTGAGTCTTACTTGCCGCACCCACAGATCCCAGACACTAATCTCTGGACTGTTACTGCACTGCTGCTCAGTTGATAATGCAAACAGTTTTGATTAATATGTGCACCCTAATTTACATAGTTTTATATGTACATAATTTACATAGCTTTATATGTTTTTGTCTGATTTGCTCTGTCCAGAAAGTATGGAGAAACCTCTCTATTAACTGCTGCTCTGACCACAGAGACTTTGACTTTACCAGTATTTGATACTTATTGTGACTACCTGACTGGTTCTAATTTTAAAATTATTGAGAGATGTCTCTGGTCCACAGAGATAACTTTATTTTTCAGCTTCATAAGAATAAAGAAAAAAATGATTAGAAATATAATTACCTATCCCAGTAAACTTTAGCAAAAAGTATAAAATAACAAATATAACATGATGTAATGATTAGACAAATGATAGTCTTGTATAAATTTTAAAACATAAAGAAAAAAAGTGAATTACTGCCCTGGGAAGATAGAGTCTTTTATAAATAAAGTACATTTGAAGGTGACTGAACGTGTTAATTAAATGCTAGAACTAGAAGAAAATCAGAAGTCTGTCAATTCTACAATGAAGTGACTCAGACTCATTTCAGTTTGATGCCTTTCTCAAGGTATTGTAATCAATTCTGGTCTAAGTCAAAATCAAAATGAAGACTTCCTCTGCCTTTCTCGAAATTAAAGTGTGACAGTGATAAGAATTCCAGTTAAGTGACTCTGTCCTAAGAAAAGAGCTGTCCATATTTTTCTTTAGATTTTAGATAAGGAGAATTGTATCAAGTATAAAACTTTTCTACTTCCAATTAATGGAGGAGAAAAGGCTAACTCATCAAATATAAAATAAAGAGGTTTTAATAGAAATTTAGTATTCAATAACTATTTAATGGTCAAATGCACCTAATAATTTAAGCCTACATAAGCACAACAAACAAAAATGATAAACATTGAGTCATATTTCTAAACAACTAAACATACTGCAATATTGCCAACTATCTTAATTAACTAAATCAGTTACAATATGAGTAACATTAATTTCACAGGAAAAGTCACTAACTTTCCTAGATGTTACCTTGATTTCCAACTGAGTTATTATAGAGATCAAATAAGTAAGATGCCTTTGGATCCCAAACTTTTATGTGAGATAGAAAAGAGTGAGAAAAAACCATTGATGATAAGTGCAATATTGGTCTACAGTTACTGAGTGTTTTAGTGCTGCCACTATTTGGAAATGACTGATGGACAACCTATATCCACACCCTCAAGTGCAATATCAAGACAGTGAAAACATAATCCACTTTGGAAAGTGACTGAGATCATCTAGATCATTAGGGAAGAGTTTCCATAATTTATAAAACCCTGCCCAGTGTGGTGGCTCACACCTTTAAACCCGGCACTCAGGAGACAGGGGCAGGTGGATCTCTGTGACTTCACGGACAGCCTGGTCTACAGAGTGAGTTTCCGGCCAGCCTGGGCTACAGGGAGACCCTGTCTCAAAAAACCAGAAGTAAAAAAATCCTAATAACTTTATGAGAGGGAGACCATAAAAGACACACACACACACACACACACACACACACACACACACACACGCACACACACACACGCTCTCTCTCTTGCCCTGTGTTTCCTCGGGACTCTGTCAGCAAGAAGCTTATATCACCTGTTGTGGCCCCTTGACTTTGGATCTGCAGAACCATGAAAATAAACTTCTTTCCTTTGTAACTTATACCATTTTGTTTTTTATTTTAATTACTATTTTTATTTTATGTGTATGACTGTATTGCCTGCATGTGTGTAAGTATGTCCATGTTGTACAATGCCCACAGAGGCTGAAGAGGACATCAGATCCCCTGGAACTGGAATTATGTTAGCTGCCATATGGGTTCTGGGAATCAAACTCCAGTCCCTCTGTAAGACCAGGCAGTACTCTTAACCACTGAGCCATCTCTCCAGCCCCAACTTACACCCTTTTAGAAATACATTCTATGGTTTTATGTTCCAAAACAGAAAGCAGACTGATACACCTTAAACTAAGTTCACTTTATACATTATGTTCATTGTTCTCCCTAACAACACTGTAAGTGGGGTATTATTATATTATTGACTCCATTTTGCAGATAAAGAAACTGAGGTTAGTAAAACTAAATGAGTTGCCCAGGAATTCGAAGTTGGAAAGTGGCAAAGCTGGAGCTTCAGCCCTAACAGGAAAAAACGTCCATTCAGATGTGAGACTCCAGCCCCGTTGTCTGGCTCATTCTGCCTCTTCTTCCTCCCTCCTTGCTCAGCTCTGAACCTGGGAGTAAAGCACTTTCCCTTCTCACACTCTCTTATGGAAACCTCTGCCCTCTGTGTTTCTTGCTGTCTTTCTTCTCCTCCCTGCCATTTGGACAAGCTATTTAATGTCTTTATTCTTCCAGTTTATCTTAAAACGATGCAGGTGGCCAGTGCCTAACAGGCCTACTTTTAACTGATAACATTTCACTATATTTGGTTCTATGAAGTTTGATCCTGTTGAGCAACTTCAGCAACAAGGAAGCCCTGGTCCTGCTTTAGAAAGCCCTAGAAGAGCTACAGGAAAGAGTTATGAAAAACGGGACAGAAAACACTCTTCGCTTTGGGGTGATTTGCTTGTGCTCATAGTTGAATTAAATAAAAGTCTAGAGACAACAAAGGCTCCTTCAAGGAAAGAAACCCTTTGATCACATTTATAACCATGGAAATACACCTACTACTGACAAGCTTACAGGTATATTTCACACGTTCCAAGTATCTGCTGTGTGATCAAATAGCATCAAATAGCATGGCAGATGTCATGCCATTAAATCTCATTTGAGGTGACCTCTCTCATTACAGATGTACTGTATGAGCCCTATCAACACAGGCAACTGACATTCTGAAATTTTAAAGGAATTTCCCTCTCTCTTAAGAAATGATTTTAAGACCTTTCAAATTGCATGTATTTTTTTTTTTTAAATCATTGTTCATTAGACTAAGAAAAGCCAGTCTTTGGAACTTTGGTATACACTCATGACAGGTTGCTACTTAAATTGTATGATTTGTTGTAATCATTTAAAAGTTACTGAATCTCACCACATGGTGATGGAGCTTTAATCCCAGTACTCAGGAAGCAGAGGCAGACAGACCTCTGTGAGATTAGGGCCAGTCTGGAATAATCTACATGGTGAGTTCCAGGCCAGTTGGAGATACATAGTGAGACCCTGACTCAAAAAAAAAAAGTTCTGAACCTCAATTTCCACGTTTTAAATAAGTGTATTGGCATTTAAATATTTCCTAAGAAAAAATGTGAAAATATTGAATTTTCCTTCTAATCTTTAAAATTAAATTGCTTATAGCTGCTTTAGCCTATAGTGTTTTAATCTGACTTGTTAAAACAATCATGTACATATGCTTTACATATATGTATGAAATGTCTATATATGTAATGTACATCTATATATAACCTTTTCCTTGGAAGTTTACCCTAAGCACAATTTTTTTAATATTTAAAGTTCTTGGCATATTTTTTGTTTGCTGGTGAATTCTAAAATAATGGTCTCCTGAAATTCAATGGAACTGATGAGAAAGACTAGAATTAGTATAAAACTACAGAAATGAATAAAGACCACATAAAAGACAGTCTAGAGGTTGAACAACATGCACTCACCCTTGATTTGTGAGAAAAATGGCAGTAATGAACAGTGCTGGTGATACTGTCTTCAATAAATGAGCTATTTTAGAGAAAACAGAAGTGAAACCTGAGCCCTGCCTCACACCCATAGACACAAATTCTAAGTGAGTTATAGATGCAGAAGTGACAAGTGAAAGAAAGAGTTTTCTAGAATATTTTACTGTGGGTTATCTTCATGACTCTGAGGAAGAAAATATTTTTATATGAAGTAATGCCTTATAATATTTCATGATACTCAGTATACAAAATAACCAAACTTTTCAAGGTGTTTTGGCCATTCTTGGCCTTTCCAGTTTGTATTAAGTTTTAGAATGAGTGTTGTCAATTTCTACACTCCAAAGAGAAAGGTTTTGAGAAGGATTTCATTGAAGCTATAAATGAGATTGAAGAAACTGACATGTTTTCAGTATTGAATTCTGTATTTAGTTAGGACTTTTTTATTTGATAGTGTCTTATTATTCTATAAATTGAAGTATTTAATAGTGTTCATTAGGTTTCCAAGATCTGATATTCTTTTATGGAAGAAATACATTGTTTTGTTTTGATTTTTGATACTCTGGCTGTGGAGCTCAAAGTGACCTTGAACTCTCAATCTTCCTGCCTCAACCTCCCAAATATGTTCGAAGAGACCACCAGAGTGTGACACCACATGTGGCATGGTACAGATTTATGTTTTGTTTTTGTTTCTCATTTACATAGAAAAATGCTCAATTTGTGTTTAATCAGTAACCTTCAATTTTCTTGTACTTCTAATAACTTCAGGTTATAGGAGGTGGCAGCTTTATGCATAATTATAACATCTGGGAAAATTAAACATATATTCAAATTTTATGTTTATACTTTTAATTATGTTTTACTTTATTACACCAGCTTAAGCGCCAAGCAAACTGGTGAATAAAAATAATAGCAGGATTTTCTTCCTTGCTTTCTACCTCAGAAGGAAGGCTATCATTAATAGGGGATTGACTTTAAGCATGTGTGGTAGTTAAATCTTGGTTTCAACGTGATGGGATCTGAATGACAATGGAAACACCTCTGGTCATGCTGCGGCCAGGCCACGTGGACTTCCTGACCTGATGGGCCAGAACCTCATGCTGTGAGCCCAAATTAGCCTTTCTTTGCTTTAGTTGCTTCTTTTCAGGCGTGGTCACAGGCGGTATTACAAGTCTGCACCACCAAAAGGCTTGCTTTAGATTTTTAGTAGATGTTTGCTGTCTGATTGGGGAAATGTCTATCTGCTGAATTCTATCGAATGTTTTTCTATACCAACTGAGATGGTTATATGATCTTCTCCATTAATCTGCTGTTATAACTTAACTTTGGTTGATTTTTATAGCTGCAATTTTTCTTTCTTCTCATGCTTTTAATTGATGAATATTCATTGCACATAGTATTGGGTTCATAAAATTTCTTCCAAGAATAGCAAGATTTATTTTTGAGACAAGTTGCCCTCTAGCCAAGGTTGATCTTTAGCCTACTATGTAGCAGAGGCTTGCCTTGAGCCCACAATGTAATAGAGGTTAGCCTTGAACTCTTGATCCTGCTGCCTACACTTCCCCAAAGCAGGAATTACAAGAATGCACCACCATGCCCAGTTCTCATGTATTGCAACAAAGTTTTGTTTACCTCACAAAAAGAAGAAACATGCAGCAGTTTTCAGTTCTATGTAAACATTTTTATGTAATTGTCTATATCTTTCTGGTACTTCAGGTGGGTTTATGTGGGGAACTGAAAAGTTAATAAGGGTTCACATTTTTAATTATTAAAATTTTAAGCAGTTTCAGCTCTAATTACATGTACATACAAGCAATACTGGATGGACTCAGTAGGAGAGACATATGGATGCAACAATAACAATCATGGAGGATGACGTCAGGGATTCAAGAGGGAGTGGGGCAGAGGTGGAGAGAGAGAGAAAGGTGGACACGATGTAAATGTAATACTTGTGTATGAAAGTCTCAAAAAAGGAAAATAACTAAATTTTAAGAATATTTATGTAGTCTCTTTTCTGTCATTGTTCTTAGGGATTTTTGTTCATGTGTCTGTTTGGGAAACTTGTTTTTGTTTTTTAGCAATTTGTACTAAAAATTCAACTGTATTTGTGAAAATTGTTACTAAATAATCTTCTAATAATTTCCCATCTTTGATATCATATATTGATTGCATTTTTTCATTCCTGCCATTTAAGATTTTTTTGTTAAACCTTTTACTATGGATTCATGAACTGTTTCAGCTGTAGGTGGGGGGATTGTGGATTTTAATTCATATTTAGTTTGTATTTCATTAATTTCTGTACTTTATCATTCTTCACTAATTTTTATATTTACTTTATGGTTATTTTCTAACTTCTTAAAATGGATCTCAGATCTCTGCACTCCACCATTTTATTTCTAATCTCAGCTTTCTTTCCTTACTCCCAGTAGATTTTACATGAATTATTCATTTTCAGTCCAAATGTTTTCTCAGTTCTGGTGTAATCCCTTCCTCCATCCCACAGGTGATATTTGGAGTCATGTTGTTTTATTTCAAAAGATACGGAGATTTCTTATTTGAGTTTTTGTTAGTAATTTCTACTGAAATTTTAATGTGGATTAAAAAGATACCTTTGCTGAGTTAAACATGTTTTCAAGGCTTTAAAATATCTTGAGAGAAGTCATAGACTTTATTCATCCCCCTGGTCAGGATCCAAAAATAAAAAGATTCAGCCCTCCCAGCAGCCCCTCACTTAAGCCTGGGATGATCAACCTTTCTGATTCTTGCTCAGACTCTACACACAACCTTCTAGCTTCTTCAGCAGGACAAACCTGTCAGATGCTGTGCCCAGGTGACCCTGGTTGTCAAGGGCACTGCTAGTCTTCTGTCTAGAGGGACTGCAATGACTGATCTTCAAGTCCTGGGGAGAAAAAAGAGATACCCCTCCCCCATAATTCAGTTCTCATCTCCTGCCCCTGCCCTGCAGTAAAGGGTACTTTGGAAGACGGTAGTCCACCCAAGAGAAGCTGTACTGAAAGGCTGGGTTCAGCCTCATCTGCCCTGTTCAGCTTATCAATGTGCCGATGAGAACAAGTACAGCTAGAGTTTCTTTTGCCACCAATAAATAACCTTGTTTTTTAATGGGTCTTATGCTCTTTTTCTTATGAAAAAGAAAAGTTCCCACTTTATTGATCATAGATGAAGCATATTCAGTCTCAAAACCGAGATGTGGTTGACAGAAGAGACAGAATTCTCTTTTTTCCTAACCACACCATTCCAGAAAAAGCAACCAAAGTAGGACTATACAATCTTATCCAGCTTTCTGCCCTGGAATTCCCTCTACACTACAGCCTACAGCTGGTGCTCTCCCCTGGGCTCTTTGTAGGAAATTTTGAAGGAAGAATTGTTTAAAAATTTTGGAAGAAAACAGGAGATATTATCATGATGGAACTATGGGGAACAATATTTCAATAGCTCCTAAAAGTGCCAACTGCAAAAGAATTGACAAATCAGACTACATTAAAATTAAGGGTTTTCATTCATCAAAAGATCCCCTTGGGGAATAAACAGACAAACTCTAATTGTAAGACGATTTTACAATGCATTTTTAATAAAGGACTGGTGACCAGAATATATAAATACATAAAGAATTCTTTTAAGATTTCCGGAAATAGCAAAAATAAGCATCTCACAAAATGGAAAACAATATTTGGCAATAAAAATATGAAATGATGCTCAGCTTCATTAGTAATTAGGAGAATGCAAATGAGGGCCAAAGAGAAATAGCAATATGCGTCCTTGGGGTTTGCAAATTTTAAGAAATTTAACAGTATCGGCATAAACACAGTCAATGGGGCCCCATGTAATGAGGGTATAAATTGGCACAGATTTTTGTGAGACAGTTTGGTATTCTCAGTGCTTTTCTTGGTTGGTTGTGGGTCTGGCAGCGTTGGTAGCCACAGGTATGGGCCTGTGCCATGCATGGTGACTCTGCACACAGCTGAGTAGCATTTCGTGACTGGTAGGCATGAATGAGGAATTTGGACCTACCTCCGTCCCAGGGACAGGTTTTCCAGGATAGACTACTCTTGATAGCCACTCTTCTCATTCTGTCTGAAGAACAAACCAGACCTAGGCTTGAATTGTCCTCTAGCACAGAGATAGTGATGTAACAAAAGACTGACCCAAAGTACCATTCAGCAACTTCAACTTCACACAGTGGGGGGGACAAAGAAGCCCCCCATGATAGTGTATGCCAGAAAACAACAGTAGCTTCCAGAAATGCATGATTGCCCCTAACACTCAAAATATGTATGGCATAATGTAGTGTGGGCCTTAGCAAGGCGACCTGCTATGAGGAATGCTAAGAGAGTGGCTCCTGTGGATGTGGCCCTCCACTCTGGCTAGGCATGACACCAGATTCTGCCCAGCACATGGAGAGAACATGCACCGAGATGATCTACCTGCGGACAGATTACTATTGGCTGCAGTCGGGGACCACTCCATAGGGCGATTGGCTAACCAAACTCATATAACCCTTTGCATTTCTGTGAATAAATGAGTTTTGCACTCCACATGCGTCCACCAGACTCCCGGGGTCTGTGTGTTGACTCCATGCCTCTCACCCCCTCGTGGCAGAGACACTGAGTCCCACTCAGGTGGCTCTGAACAGAGGGATCCCAACATCTGGAGCCTGAACAGGGACTCTGCCCTCTGGCGTTGGCGAGATGCCCCCCACACACACACCCTGCTTGTCTGGTGGTTAGGCTCCTCTGTGTCCTGTGTGCTGACGGCCACCCAAGGGTGAGCAGGGGACCCCCTCCTTTTCCCCTTTCCTGTGTTTGTGTTTCTCTACCCCATGGGAAGCACACTTTGCCACACAGTCCTGAAGCCCTTGCTGGCTCCTCCCTTCTTGATTCGCTCTGAGAAATCACATGAGGGCCCCTCCCTGATTTCGGTATGGAGGTGAGGCCATCAGCCAAGCCTTTCTGGAGACACTGTGTGGGCAATCGGCCATGGGGAGGCGTAGTTTCCCATCTTTGATTTAAAAACCTCCTTCCCGCAGGCAAGCAGGCTCAGACCTCTTAAGTTTTAATCGCCCCACCACCCAGTGACATTCTAGATACTAGCACTTCAGTGCGCATTCTAGCGCCAAGCCAAGTTCTCACAGATGATGAGGTCTGAGTTGTCCGTTACAAATACTGCCTATGGGACAGACAGGTTCCGGACCCTAACATATACTAGCCCACAGAGCCATGCAGTTACAGAACTTAAAAGATAGCGTGCACCTTCTTAGCCGCTTCTTTGGGTGCTGCCCACGGGCGTAAAGACCCATGGACGTTCCCCAATAAGCATGAGACATTTGGGTCTCCAACATTCTGTCTGTATGTCTCAGTTAGCCCCAATATTAGGCTTCTTGGTTTGGATAGTGACCATTTCTTCTTCACCCAGAGGTTGCCCAGGAAAGCGAGCAGCAGCCCCAGGCTGGCCCAGAGCAGGAGCCAGGACAGACAGCTCCAGCCACCAACCCACCTAGGGCCAGCCCTGCAGCACACCTGCAGAGCCTTTTCTTGAGGCCCACAGGCCTGAGCACGGGTTGGTGCAGAAGGCAGAGGGCGGCACACTGAGGCCAGAGACGAGGCCCACGAGCAGTGAGCCAGGCCCAGTGGGGCCCTATCAGGTGTCTGGGTGTCCTCATCCTCCACAGAGCTGCCCTAGACAGAGGCATGTTGCCACAGCAGCCCTGGGTGGATGGGGTAGGTGGGACCGCAGCTTCCGGCCTGGGGAGCGGTGGAAGCTGGGAGGTCACCATAAGGCCCTGAGGTCTTGGAGGCAGGGTCAGAGGCCAATAGGGAGAGCCAGGCTCCACCCTCAGAGGGGCCACAACTAGCTGGGCATGCAGCAGTGCTTCCTCGCATAGCCGAGCTTCCTCGCATAGCTTCCTCCCACAGCTGCTTCTGTCCCTGCAGCCAAGCTCCCTCCCTCAGTCGCTCATCACACTGTCAGGCCTTGCCCCACATGTTATAGAGTCTCCAACATCACTGAGGCTTGATCATGCCTCTCCAATTACATCAAAGGCTCATGGCACAGGCTTTTCTTAATTACTCCCTGTCCCTTAATTACCAGGTTGATCATATAAATTCCACCCAGGTCAACCCAATAACATCTATGAGCTTTGGGCAACACTTACTTAATAGGATTTCAGCCTTTTTTCACTCCTCAGTTTGGTGGGCTGAGGGTATAACTCAGTGGTAGAGTGATTGCCTAGCATATGTAAAGCTCTGAGTTGGATTCTCACCCACGTCCCCCGTAATTCTCCCATCTTTATCATCTCAAAGAAAAATGATAAGTACAGATTACTTCAGGACCTTCGCCAGGTCAACAAACATATGATAAAGATGGGTTCCTCCCCCATTCCAGAGACATTCCTATTAAATATCATATAGTCATATTAGACATTAAGGACTGTTTTTCCCTCTATACCCCTGGTAGTCAAGGACAGGCCCTTCTTTGCCTTTACTGTCTGGAAACCTAATCATAACATCCCTACTAAGAGATATCAGTGGAAGGTCCTCCCTCAGGGCATGAAAAATAGCCCATCCATCTGTCAATTGTCTGTGTCAACCGCCACAGAGAGAATCAGATCAAAATGGTTCATAATATATTACATGGATGACCTTTTAATCGCTCACCCCTCACAAGTTGTTCTCGTGGACCTCCTCAAAATACTTCTTGAGAACTTTAAAAAACTAGGTTTAACTATAGCTAAGGAAAAAATTCAAATTGTACCCCCTTTTGGGTTTTTAGGGTTTAAAATTTCCACTGATATCCAACCTGTCACTCCAAGCCTTCTAATAAAATATAAGTATTCTCTCAATGACCTCCAAAAACTCTGTGGCCAAATTAATTGGCTTAAGCTCTTTTTTGCCCATTCCTCCAGCTAAATTCCTTCCCCTCTTCTACCATCTTAAAACCTCAGATTGTCCTTCCCAGAAAATCCCTTTGACCAAACAGGAGATATCTCACCAACTCTTTTCAATTACCGTCGCAAGATACTACCCAACTCTCCCAGTCCTGAATTTAATCTCTGGATGGAGGGGTTTCCCCTATGAGTCATTTGGCAAAAACAAGTGCCCCTTTACTGGGTCCACCCCCTTCTGGTTGCAGACCCATAAACTCACCACCAAACTGGAGGAAATGCTCCTCTTAGCTATCAAGACATGTAACTACACAAACAAAATTTGCAACATAGAGCCCTCTAAAATAATTCTGCCCATCTCCATGAGGGAACTCCAATCCCTTTTCAGGGATGACCACCTCTTTCATATCCTGGTGGCAGTATTTCCTAATGATATAGACAATCACTTTCTTGCTCACAAATTACTTCAATCAACCACTGCCCTACCCCTGAAGGTCAATCTCCATTCTATGCCCACCAGCCAGCCTATTCAACTAGCAGCCTCAGCTTTTACAGATGCCAATAAGCATTCTTACAGACTAATATGTTAAGAAAGCCAACCAGCCAGACAAGGCCCTGAGGTTTGCTAACCCTCATTCAGATTAATTAGGTGAACGTTATGCTATCTTCAAAGTCTTAAAGCTCTGTCAACAAGAACCTGTCAGTATTTTCTCCGACAGTGGTTAAGCTGTCCAAATGTCAGGGACGCTTCCCTTAGCCAACCCCAGGCCCTCTCATAAACCAATAGATATTGCCTTTAGTGCCTTAAAAATGCTAATAATGGAAAATAGCATCCCTGGTTCATTGAGCATGTACACTCACACACTGGTCTGCCTGGCTTCATTCCTGATGGAAATATACAGGTATATAAATTTATCACTGACACTTCCTTGCAGCTCCTAGAACAGGATAGACACTTACAAAAAAGGTTTCATCTCTCCCCCTCTAACCTGCAGGTCCTCTACCTCAAGCTTTCTCTTAGCCAATGCAAGCATCTAATTCATACATGTAAAGCCTGTGCCCCTTTGGCCCCCTTGGGCCCACTGAAGCTTCAGGGAATTAACCCTAGAGGCCTTATGCCAAATGCCATCTGGCAAATGGATGTCACGCACATATCTTCCTTTGTCAACCTTAGACATGTCCATGTCATCGTGGACACCTGCTCCAAATTTGTCTTTGCTATTACCCTTTCGGGTGAGAAGGCATCCTACGCCATTAAGGCAACAAAAATCACTATGCTGGTCATGGGTGTACTCTGAGCAATTAAGACAGATAATGGCCTGGCATATACATCTGCCCAATTTAAGTCTTTCATAGACTCCTGGGGGATGAAACACTCCATGGGCATCTCCTATAACCCTCAGGGCCAAGCCATAGTGGAGAGGACTAATAGAACCCTCAAGGAACTCACTATGAAGCAGAAAACTGCAATGACACCCAGGGATCCCCATTTGGCCTTGGTGGAAGCTCTTTTCACCCTTAATTTTCTTACCTTTGATGAAGCACAACTCTCTCCAGCCTATAAACATTGGCAATCTCAACCGGCCACTACCCACTTTCCCCGTGTTCACTGGAAAGACCCTCTCACAAATGAATAGAAGGGACCTCACCCACTCTTAACACAGGGCCAGGATACGCTTGTATCTCTCCAAAAACCTCATCCTCCCCCACCTGGATACCTGCCAGAAATGTCAAGCCTGCCATGGATGAGCCTGCTGGCACAGCGGATGCCCCCACCACTGCGGAATTGCAGGATCCGCAACCACCCCCGCCCCCGCACTGCTCATGATTCCACTCCCTTCCTGTCTAGGGCTGATGACTTGTGGGCAGCGATGCCCTATCCCACTACCTCCATGCCTGTGTCTCAGGATAGCCCCATTTTCCTGGCTATGTATTCATCCAACCTGCCCCAGGGTTGCCCTTCATGGCTATCCCTTCAGCACAGGGAATTAATGGGACCTGGCTCCCTAATGGTTCCCCCTGGTTTTCCCTCTGCAAAACATCCTCCCCCATGCATAGCTTTGAAAAAGACTAATTTTTCCAACTTTGCCACCAGACCAATGCAGGCACAACTGGCCCCTTTACACAAGGGACTTCAGTGCCATCTGCCAAGATGAAATAGGATCTCAGCCACTTTTCCAGTCCTCAGTTTGGTAATCTGGAGGAATTTTTGCTGTGGCCTTCTTGATAGCGGGGCTGACTTTTCATTGACTTTGGAAAGCACTGCATCAAAGCAGAGCTTCTCAGACATTGATGCCACAAATTCCATTTAACTGGCCACTTAATAATGCCACCTTCTTTGCAATACTTAACTATTCTCGCTTCTTCCTGAGTCTTCTACAGGACACAAAAGCAGTCTTTGACAAGGACCCTCACTCACGCCACAGGAGCCTTCCTGCATTAACCTCCCATGCCAAACTTGATAACCTGACAAGCATCACCCATTGGGTTCTTTCACCAGCATGGCGGGTAGTCAATAACGGGTAAGACCCCGATGACCAGGGCAACGTAAGACAGGCACTGACAACAGAGGTGAACCCCTTGAGTTATTTCACTAGGATGGCAGGTAGCCAATGACAGGTAAGACCCTGACGACTGAGGAAACTCAAGACAGGTACCACAGACAGAGGTGATACCTAGGGATCTGGGGTCAACAATGACTTGTCATAGAACCATGCCTCCCAAGGTCACTCAATTAATAAAAACAAAAAAGGAGGATATGTATGGCATAATGCAGTGTGGGCCTTAGCCAAGCCACCTGCTATGAGGAATAAGGAAATGGTTCCTGTGGATGTGGTGCTCCACTCTGGCCAGGCATAACACCAGCTTCTGGACCGCATCTAGAGAGAACCTGCACTGAGATGATCTACCTGGGGACAGATTAGTATTGGCTGCAGTTGGGGACCACCCTACAGGGCGATTGGCTAACCAAACTCATATAACCCCTTGCATTTCCATGAATAAATGAGTTTTGCTGCAGCTCACCCTCCACATGCATCCACCTAGCTCCCGGGGTCTGTGTGTTGACTCCATGTCTCTCACCCCCCCACGGCGAAGACCCTGTGTCCCGCTCAGGCTGGCCCCGAACACAGGGACCCCAACAAAAATATAATGTCACAAACTGTCCAAATATCAATCACCATGTAAAATTCACTCCTAGATAGTGAATTTAAAACAGCTCTTTTAAAAGAAAAGTCAATGAGGTTGTAGAAAACAGAAATGTATCTGAAGGACAATTGCACACACAAAAAAATCCCTGACCAGTAATAAAGAATCACCTTGGTGATGGGCCTTGTCAGAGCACTGTTAACCCTGTTTTGAAGCTATAGCTCCTGAATTTACCATCCCCAGCCATAAAGGATTCCTGTTCTGCAAACACATCCTTCCATCAGGCCCTGTGGCCTTCACAAACACCAACCCCCATCTCTGCACAGGAACACACCGAAAATCTCCTGCCACTTGAATTGCTGTGGTTGCGATTTCCCGCCAGTCAGCTTCCACCTCTCCTTGAGGAATAATAAAGGTCAATCTGGATTATTGAGGTCGGTTGCTTTCCTCTCCACCTGTGACTCTCCACCTGTACCTAACAATATCCATACTTTAATAGAGAAATTTGACAAAGACATAGAAGCAATTTTGAAAATCAAATGAACTATTGAGCTGAAAAACATAGTACGTGAAATTTAAGTTGAAAGTATCAGTAGCAGGATAAGTCAGGCAGAAGAACTAGTGAGTTCAGAGAAAGCCTGCTCAAAAGCAGAACTGGAGGAGATGAAGGAAAAATGCTGTCAGGAAAGTATGCAGGAACTTCAGGGTCATAACAGCAGAGTGTATCTGGACTATTTGAAATTCAGGAAAGACTTGAAAATTCCAGAGGACTCCAGAGCTTACTCCTTTTTTTGAGACAGGGTCTCCCTGTAGCCCCAACTGGCCTGAAATTCTCTATGTAGACCAGGCTGGCCTTCATCTCACAGAGATCGATATGCCTCTGCCTCTCAAGCGCTGAGATTAAAGGCATGAATCACCACACCCAGCTCAGAGCTTATTTTTTTTAATGTGTATTACATGTTTTTTTGAAATTCATGTACCCTAGCTGACTGCACATGTTCTATACAATCAAGATAAATTTAAACTTCTGATCTTCCTGACTTTCTCCTCTGAGCATTGGGATTGTAGACAGGCACCACCATGCTCCCTTTATGTGATGGTCCAGATCAAGGCCAAGGTTTTGGGAATGTTAAGCAAGCACTAACAACTGAGCTACATTCCCAGCCTGAGATTTCCTTTTAAGATATTAACACATACTAACTGTGCACATTTGCAGAATGCAGTATGACATTTAAATACATATCTGAATAATTTCCATATCTATTACTTCTCACATTTATAACTGAATACAAACTTTATTAATAGATATAACAAGCAAGGTATATAAAACCTTAGTACAATAAGATTGACTCAACTAAACCTACTCCAAGACATCTTATAATCATGCTTTTAAAGGTGAAAGATAAAGATAAGATTCTCAAGACTGCAAGAGAAAAGAAATTAGCATCACACTGGGTGGTGTGATGCATTTTGCAGTAAACTTCTCAGGACAAACTTACAGGTGCATAATATTCATGTGTTTGTTTTGAAGACAAAAGTCAAATAGAAATAACTAGAAATAATAACTATATCAATATATACAGAAATAAATGATATAAAGAAGTAAATGGATATTGAAAATTCAAAATGTACAGAACAAGTGCAGAGTTCCTTTGTTTGTATATTTTCTCTTATTCTTCTGGTTTTGTTATGATCATGTTGAGTTCGTAGCATTCAAAAATAGATTGTTATAATCAAAAGTTTTATAAACTTCGTGGTAACCATAAAAGAATAAACTACAAGAAATAAACAACAAAATAATAAGTAGATATGTTAGCTTTTCATCACCATGACAAATATCTGAAACGATTTTAAAAAAGCAATGATTTATTTTGGCTCACAGTTTAAGAGGCTTCACTCCCCAGCCAGCTGACTCTTTTGTTTCTAGGACACAGTGAAGTAGAACATCATGGAAGAAGGACAAGGAAGGGCAAGGCTGCTCGGGTCACAGAAGGCAGGAAGCAGAGGAAAGGTAGATAGAAAAGGGGAGGACACAGACTGTCCTTCAAAGGCATGTGCTCTGTGATTCTTCCTCCAACTTGGCTTCTCCTCTTAATATTTCTAACATCTCCCAAAAAAAGCCACCAAAATGTGAGTCCATCAATAGATTAGAACCATCATAATTGAATCACATCCCAAAAGTCCCCACTCTGGGTACCACTGGGAATGAAGCCTTCAACACATGATCCTTTGTAGCATACAATTGACATCCAGCCCTTATGAGCAAAGAATCAAAACATACCAGTAAAGCAAAACATTTAAATACAAAGGAGCAGGGGGGCGGGGCGGAGGCAGGGTCCTTCAACATTAGGACCAAGCCAAATAGCAGCTACAGTAAGACTATACCTAACAACCATCCCCTTGAATGCAAATGGATAAAGTTCTTCAATTAAAAGACATAGACTAGTCTGAGAAAAAAATGACAAAACTGTGTGTTCCGTAGAATAAACTCACTTCACTTGCATTGACAGGTATAAAGGTGAAAGCAGAGTAATGAAATCTATATTACATGCAAATGGACTCCTCAAGAAAGCATGAGTAGCCATACTTACAGCAGAAAAAAAAAACGATTTTTAATTCAAAAGAGGTAAAAAGAGACAAGGAAGATCATTTCATAGCGATAAAGGGTCTATTCAACTAGGGGAAATCATTCTAAATACATATGCATCTAGTATCAAAGTGCCCAGATATATAAAACATTGATTAGTAGATCTAAAAGATAGACTCTAAGAAAATAGTTAGAGCTTTTATTAATCAACTTTCAGCCAAGACCAGATCGTTCAAATAACAATCAAAGCAATAATAAACTCAGATTACATCTTAGAACAAGTGGACCTAATAGTGGACATCTACAGAAATTTACGAACCTCTAGACATTCATTTTTCTTATAATTACATGGAATATTCTCTGGAATATTATATTCATGACATATATGACAGATCACAAGCAAATATCAACAGGATTTTTTAAGATTTTATTTTTATTTATGTATACATGTGTGTATCTGTTTGTGGGTATGTGCATGTGAGTGCAGGTGCCCTCAGAGGACAGAGATGTCAGATCCTCCAGGAGTTGGAGTTACAGGAGGTTATGAGTTACTTGACATGGCTGCTGGGAACTGAGCTCAGGTCCTCTAGAGGAACACCAAGTGCTCTTAACCACTGAGTCATCTCTCCAGCCCCAACAAACTTTTTTAAATTAAAATTATATTATCTTTTCTGACCACAAAATAATAAAACTAGAAAACAGTAACAAGAAAATGTTTGTATATTAAAATTAACTTATTTTTGAAACACTACCGTATCAGGGAAGAAATGAAAAAGAAAATTTTAAATATCTTGAAACAATTCAAAACGTAGACCAAAGTATACCAAAATCAGTAACAAGAAGAAAGTTTATAGCCTCTATCAAATGTTTACATAAAAAAGATCTCAACTGGATAACCTATCACAGCATTTCAAGTAACAAGGAAAACAAGAACAAATCAAATATCAAATTGGAAGAAAATAAGTAATCAAGATTAGTGTAGAAATAAATGAAATCAAGCCTGAGGTTAAAAAAATATCACTGAAGCAAAGAGCTAGTTCTTAAAAAAGAGCAGATGAAAACAAATATAATTATTACAACTGATACCACAGAAATAGAATAATTAGATTATGATGAACAATTATGCTGACAAATTTGATAATCTGGAAGGAATGAACAAATTCCTTAACACATAAACCTTTCCAAGAGAGACTCAGGGAAATACAAAGCTCCATACCAATGGCAAGCAGCAAGATTTAATCGGCAATAAAGCCTCCCAGTAGTGAAAAGCCCGAGATCAGAGTGCTTCACTACTGAATTCTATCACATCTTTACAGCGAGACCAATACCATCATATAGTACATCACATAGTACATATTTAAAGAGTAATAAATACCTCTCAGATGATTCACAAGTTAGAAAGAGCATTCCTTTAAATGCATTCTGTGAAGCCAGCATTACCTCATTACCAAAATAAGACAGACATGGCAAGAAAACTGTAAGCCAAAATTCTGGATTAATGTAGATGCAAAACTCCTCAACAAAATACTACTGGACAGTATCTAGCAACATACCTAAAAACATTATTGGACAGGATCAAACAAAACGCTTCCATAGAGGCAAGAATTCTCAGTATATCACGTCATCATCTCTATGGACGTAAACAAGGCTTCTGATATAATTCAGCATCCATCCATAATTAAAACACTAAAAATGGAGAAATGCTGAACTCTCTTAGTCTAAGATCTGGCATAGAATGCCCAACTTCACTTTTTCTCAACATAGTTCTGGAAATTCTATCCAGAATAGTCAGGGCAATTCAAAAATAATTTCCAAATTGAATGGCCTTGGAGTCGTCAGCTTGTCATTTTTGCAGATGACATGTGTATAAAACTACAAAACTCCATTAGTAGTTATTTATATATCAAAACTAAAAATTAACAAATTTAACAATGAATTTAAATCCTATAAACGAATTCATAAGTTTCATTCTATTTCAAAATCAACAAAATAGTTAGGGTTACTATATGCCAATAGTAAATTACCTGAAGTATAAATCAGTAAAAGTGATCCCGCCCACAAGAGCTACAAAAAACATAGCGTACTTAGAAATAAATTTAGCCAAACTGGTGAAAATAATTACACATGAAAGAAATGGAAGAGCTCACAGAGAACTAGAAAGATATACTCTGTTCATAATTTGGTAGAATCAATATTGTGAAGATGTCCATACTACTCAACACAATGTGAAAAACTCAATATAACCCCTACCAAAGTACCAATGATATTCTTCAAAGAACTAGAAAATACTAGAATGTACATGTAATCCTGTAAAAAATATCCCCATAAGGCCAAAGTTATCTTGAACAAAAAGGCCAAGTCAAGAGGCTTTACACTGCCTGACTACAAAATATACTACAAAACTTTAGTAATCAAATCAGAGTGGTCTTGGTATAAAAACAGAAGTATAAAAAGGAATGGAAAAGGACAAGAATCCAAGTTAATGCTTTCATCTAGAGCCATCTGATTTCTTACAAAGGGACTAAAGAAACATTGAAGAAAGGACTGGCTTTACAATCAAAGCTGGACAGGTTGACCGCCCATGGATAGGAGAAACTTTCTCTTACTACCTACAAAAATCAACTCCAAAAATGTAAGACCTCACACTGTGGAACAAAGGGCAAATAGATCTGTTTCAAAAGGTGACAGACAAGTTGCCAACAGATTCACGAAAAAATGTTCAACATCAGTAATCAAAGAAATACAAATCTGTCCCACAATGAGATACACTCTCAAACAATAACAACAGCTATTATTATCAAGAATGTGCTGACAAGAATGTGCAGACAAGGGAACCCCTGACATCCCTTCTGTAAATTACAGAAATGTAAATTAGTACAGCTGTTACCGAAAACAATTTGGAGGTTCCTTAAAACAGCTAGGAACAGAACTATCAATCCCCCTTCTAAGCGTACATCCAAAGGAAATACAATTGGTATGCCAAAGAGGCATCTGGTTCTCAAGTCAATTGCAGTACCACTCAACAGCCAAGAAATAGAATCAACCAAGTGTCCACCAATTGATGAATGAATAAGAAAACATATACACAATACAACACTATTCAGTTAAAAAAAATCCAGCCCAGTGCAACGAAAGTCAAAAGCCTTTACAGTACTAGGCTGTCATTAAGCTGAGCGTAGAATGCTGGTCCAGAGATTGGGGAGAATGAAGTGTAGAGGAGGATGTCAATAATATACATTAAGTTATACTGTATATATAGTATTATATATATATATATATATATAGTGTATGTACCACATATTTTTTAAACTAGAAAAAGGAAAAAGGACTTTGAATATTTTGATCATTAAAAATGATAAATTTTGGCCAGATATGAAGGCAGAAGCAGGCCAAGGCCAACCTCATCTATAAAGAAAGTTCCAAGCCAGCAAGGGCTACAGGGAGACCCTGTCTCAAAAACAAAAAGATAAAAGTTGAGAATATATGTTTAGCTTGGCTTAAACACGTAATGCAAACGTGAATCATAATATAGAAGAATAGTCTATTATGTATAACTTGTGATTTCTTGTGTCAATTTTAAGTTTTCAATAAAGAAATACCTCTACCTTCTAAGATTTCCACTTTTCCTTCGCTTCTGCAGTGTGATTTTTAAAATATTTTCTGACCCTCAGCCTAGATGATAATACCTTTTTCAGAGAAAATCATATCTTTGATATAGAACTAAAAATTAAGAAGCAAGACAGACAGATAGGTAGGTAGGTAGGTAGGTAGGTTAGATAGATGATAGACAGATGATAGATGATAGATAGATAGATTTCTAAAAGCAGAAACTTGGACATACTCACAGAAAACCTACAAATTATTATAAAACAATTCTATAGCGAGGTATTTAGGAAACAATTTAAGAAAAGATAAAGAAAAGCAGGGCGTGGTGGCACATGCCTATAATCCTAGCACTCAGGATGCTGGGACAGGAGGATCATAAATTGAAGACTAGTCTGAGTTGGGTCAGATGCCAAAACCCTGACTCAAAACATGTATTTATGCAAGGAAAATAAAACATCAATCACTGTCCAGATGTTTTATATTTTCTTATGCCTAAAAAAAGAAGACAGACGACAGCTAAACTCATTATTTTGACAGAGATTTCTTATATGTCTATTCTCTACTTAGAAACATGTGCCCTTTCAAATAACATCCAGCTGCCTATGTCCAAAGAGGTAAACTAGATGAAAATTCTTTCTCCGTGAATTGTAGGTGTTCAAGAACGTTCAGTCCATCTAAACCTTATTTTTGTTGTTTTTCTTTTCTTTTTTGAGATGGGGTTTCCCTATAGCCCCAACTGGCCTGGAACTGGCTATGTAGACTAGGCTAACCTGGATCTCCAAAAGATCCACCTGTCTCTTCCTCCAGAGTGCTGGGATTAAAGGTGTATGACATCAAACCCAACAAATCTTTTTTTTTAAATAGTAAAAATAGTTTTTTCAGTTCTCTTGGCTGTCAAATATTCCCCCACAGAGTCATGGACGTCAACATTTATTTGGTCCTCAGTTGGTGGCACTGGGAACATCTTGTCACCATTAGTAGGTAAGATGTTTGGAGGAAGTGGGTCCCAAAAGTGACCACTGAGAGTTATGTAGCTGAGCCCTGCTTCCTGTGGAGCTCTCTGCTGTCTGCTATGCTAAGCGTCTGGGTCACACACTCCCAGTGCCATGAGCTGCTTGCTACCATGCCTCCTCTGCTGTGATGGGTTGTATCCCCTCAAACCCTGGACCAGGATCACTCCTTCCTGGCTGAAGTGACTTCTTTCAGGTATTTTATCACAGCAACCAACGAAATAGCAGACAACATGTGTGCAATACTATCATCCATACCCAAAAGTCTTTCCATCTTGCGAAACTGAAATTCTACCTACTCAGGAAGAATGTTCCAGTCTCCCCTCCCCTAAATAAACTATTCTATTTGCCGTCTCCACGGACTGGAATACTACAAAAGTGGAATTCCTCATAAAAGTGGGATCGTACAGTGTGTGCCTTTTTGTATGTGTGACTTGTTTCATGTAACATAATGTCTTCATAAGTCAACTCTAGAATTTCCCTTTTTAGAGAATATCCCCATATGTGCACGCCTGTGTGTGCTTCTGTGTGTGTGTATGTGTGTGTATGTGTGTGTGTATATGTGTGTGTATGTGTGTGCGTGTGTATGGGTGTGTGTATGTGTGTGTATGTGTGTGTGTGTGTGTGTGTGTGTGTATTATGTGCTTATCCTGTTTTCAAGGGCCAATTTGATCGCTTCCATGTTTTACCTAATGTGGATGATATGGACATGCATTTACAAGTATAAAGCACTGTAGTTTTATCTGTTTTTAAGGAATAGCTATATTGTTTCCATACAGACAGACCACTTTATGTTGCCACACACAGTGAGTCCAAGTCTCAGTTTATGGACGTGCTTGCCAGTGCTTGTTATTTTCTGGTTTTATCTGCTTGTTTTCTGATAACTGCCCCAGTGGATGTGAGATGATATCACATTGTGAGATGGTATCACATTGTGAGTTTGTGTTTTACATTTCCTTAAGGATGAGTCATGCTGAGCACCTTTCTCTGTACTTATTGCTTATTTGACTTTTTGAAAAAAAATTTCTATTTAAACCCTTTTCCCTTTTTTGACTGGAGTTGTATTATTGGGTGATATAGGTCACAGAAAACATAGGTGTTTTCTGGATTGTAATTCTTTACTGAGTATGTAGTATCTAAATCTTTTCTATCATTATGTGAGCTTCCATCTCCTATCAAAACTTGTGATGTATCAGTGTTGTCAATTTTCAAGAAGTTCAACTTGTCTATATTTTCATTTATTACCTGTGCCTTTTGATAGCCATATACAGTGTCATGAACAGGTTAGTATAAACTGTGCATAAGAATTTCATTAGTTCATTCTTGCAAGTAGAGTTGATGGATCATAATATATGCACATTTTCAATATTGTAACATAAGTACCATTGAACTATTTACCAAATAAAGACCTAACCTTAAATTTTTAATTAGAAGAAATTTAAGCGTATATCTTGGAGAAGGCTTAATTAAGCAAGAAAAAAATCCCACAATTACTGAAGGGAAAATTTTCTACATTTGACTCTATTTAAATTAAAACTTTTATGCTTGGAAAAGCAGCAGAAGCAAAATTAAAAAGCCACCAACATACCAGGAGACCATAAATAAGATATGTTTAAATGAAAAAGACATATTATCAATATATAAAATAATTCTTCAAAGTAAATAAAATGACAACTTTAAAATTTTTATTTACCAAATTACACAAGACAGTTTGGGTTTATCCACATCCTTACTGGTGCCCAGGATTGCCTGGCCTTTTATTTTGTGTACTGCATTTGTAAAATATTTTGATTAATGATTTCAGAGTTTCATCTAATGTTTTTGGACTATTCTAGTGCCCCTCCCACATCTTCTCTCAGGTCCACCTCACCTCCCCACAGCCCATCTTCATGTCTTCTGTTTCGTTTACTTGTTAAAGTTCATTGAATCCAGTTTGCATTGCTCAAATACTCTTAGGTGTAGGTCCATACTCTGGAGTACGGTCCACCTACAAAGGGTTACACTCTTAAAGAACACTGCCTCTCCCTCTCCCAGTTGTCAACTGCCAACAGCTCCTCCCGTAGAGACAGGATTTCATGCACCCTTTCCCACTCCATGCTGGGATTTTGTCTGGCTTCAACCTGCTCTGGTCTTCCATACGCTGTCACAATCACTGGTGTTTGCATGTGCTTCTGACCTGTTGTGTCCAGCAAACATTGTTTCGTTGTAGTCATCCATGATCTCTGGCTCTTACAATCTTTCTCCCGACTCTTCTGCAATTATCCCTGAGTCTTAGGGATAGGGGGTGATATAGATGTCCCACTGAGGGATGAGCATTCTGTAGCACTTTATTTTCTACACCTTGATCAGTTGTGGGTATCTATGTTAATCACCATCTATGAAGAAAGAAGCTTCTCTGATGAGGGTTGAGAGATGTATTGACCTGTGGGTATACCAATTCATTAGGAATTGGGTCACTATTATGCCCAGTTAGCAGATGACCTTTGGTCCAGGTATAGGTTTCAGCTTGTGGATCAGGTCTTAAATCAAATCAGAAAGTAACTGGTTACTGCCATAAGATTTGTGTTACTATTGTACCAGTGGGCATGTCTTGTCAGGTCAGCCAGTCATTAATGTAGCTCCCAGTGTTCACAGCTGGATAAGATTCATGATTACTTCACACCTCCTATAGAGTACACAATGCCTTTCAGCACTATGAAAGCTAGTCAGTAGGAAAGAAGCTTCCAGGTCAAAACCAGTTTGATTTCTCCATGTTCTATGACTCAAGTGTGTAGTGTCTTCAGCAATAGGGTCTTAACAAGAGCAATGAAAGCCACATTTTTTTAAGGTTGGAATATAAAAGTCAAATCACGGATGAAATCTAAGTGGAAAATACACAAATAAAATTCTTTTTAGTGCTGCTAGCAACAGAAGATATTCAAATTACTGAATGCCATTTTTGCCCAATAGATTAGCAATAATCAAAAAAAATCAATCATTTAAGTAAATGGGAAGTCTATAGGAAGCAGAAAGATTCATCCCAACTACAGAAGTGTAACTTGATAGATTCTCTTTGAAAATAATTCTTTATATTCTAAAACTTCAAAATGTCCCTATATTATGAGCCAGCAACTACTACTGAGAAATAGGGTTTAATAAAACCCTCATGCATAAACACAAACACAGATTCATTACTTTAAATACAGCAACACTTTCAACAGGAAAAATAATAAACTAAATGCCAAAGTGGAATGAAAATTTCCTGTACTATATTCATGAAGGTAGAGTATACACGAATTTTAAGGAAAAATCTACCAATAAAAAGAGATTTAAAAATATGTAAATAGGTTGTAGAAACATGTACTATGGATGATACCTTTAAACTAACGTTCAATATAATTCTCAAAACATACACTATATATTTTAAGTGGAACTAATAGTTATATAAGAATAGATTCTAATGCCCTGATAATCTATTCTACATACAAAATTCGTGACAGTGGTTGCTTTAGAGAAGATGGTAATATGACTGGGAATATTAAAGAGAATTTTTATAATATCTTACTTTCTATATTGAAAAATAAAGTGGCTAGAGAGATGGCTCATTCAGTGAAGTGCTGTCTGTGCAAGCATGAGGATCTGAGTCCTGATTCCAGGCACCCACCCACATAAAAGGCCAAGCACAGTGGTACCTATCTGTAACCTCAGCAGACCAGAGACAGACAGATTCCTGAAAGTTCCTTGGGGGGTCAACCTAGCCAAATGGTGAGCTCCAGGTTCAGTAAGAGACCCTGTCTCAAAAACAAGATGGAAAGCAATCAAGGAAGACATCAATACCCATCTGTGGCCCTCACACACACACACACACACACACACACACACACACACAGATGCACACAGGTGCCCACATATGCATCCAAATGTCTATGTACAAACACATATGCCACACCTCACAAAATAAATCAATTAAGTAAAATAAAAAAACATGAGCTTGGTTTATAAGAATATGGATTTTATTTTTTTCTAGTACTTTTCTGTAGTTTAACAATTTTTACAATGAAAAGGAAGAGTAAAAAAAAACCTTTCACTACTAGTTATTAAAACACAAAATACAATTAAAAACTATCATTAGTTTTTAAAATGGACAAGCTAATCAATGAAAATCAGCTGAAAGGACAGAAACGAGTTCAAGTGCTTCTGAGCAGAAGAAATTATCACCAAGAAATATACAGCCCGAAGAACCCTGGAGGTGGCTTTTCTTGAGTAGCACGGCGTAAACTGGGGGGAGTTCTGTAAGAACAAAGGTGAGTTGGGTGGTAAAGCATTGCTGCGTGATGCTCACAGAGGCTGAAGATAGTGGAGCCTGCGCTTCGCCGTCTCGAGGGCAGGAGCCTTCTAGGACTGGGCGCTCCCACTGCGAAAGGCTCTACTGGGAAAGCAGTCTTCTCCAGGCATGGCAAGTCACATCTGGCCTTAATCCACACATATGCTTCGAAACTTTGAGTTTTGAAGGCCATTCGTATTTGTCACAATTATTAATTTTTTATGAATTTAAATAAACTGTCTTGAACTATTTGGCCCACGTGTTTTTGAGGCATGCAGTTTAGTGTAAATTTATCAGATTCTCTCTGTTGAGAAATTTTTCTCAAATAGAAGACTGAGTCAAGAGAAGAATGAGAACCACAAATAAAACCCTAGCATTGTGAGTGCCAGCTTCTCCCACACTGGGATACTTCTCCTTGGCTTCTAAGGCAAACAGATTCAAGGAATCAAGTTACAATTCCCTTGAGAACATGTCCAATTTAAAACTAAACTGAAACCTAATGTGCTTTTAGGAGAAATTTAAACTGAATATTCCTCACCTCCTTTTTTATAATGAAGAACATCATATAACTTGTCATGCTTACATGTTCAACTCACTGTGAATGTGATCTCTTCCTCAGGATGTCTTCCGCCCACATCATCACACATCCCAGGCTAGACAAAGTCCCTTCTCTATACTCTTACAGCACTCTGTGAAACACATGACAATTTTAGCAGGACTTCTTGACTGTTGATTTTACTCCTTCTCTAAATCATAAACTCCTGAAAGGACCCTCATCTGGTTGGCTCTTTTCTTTGATCTTAATGCTCTAAGTGACTAGGATAGTGTTTACTCATTCCGGATTTAGTGAATATCAACTACCTAATATAGCTTACACTTTACAGGTTCCAAGTCTTGCATATGATTATCTGAGTCATTTAAAGGATAGAGATCATGCTGATGAAGATACATGATCCAAGGGACTACCGGTGGACTGTGTTCATTTTCTTTGGTTTCTATGTTTAGAGTTTAATAGAAGAGATTAGAAGGTAAATTCTGTACCGAGTCTGCCAAATACTGAACTATCTATTCGTAATTGAGTTTTGGGAGTTGAACATGTGCTATTGACCTCCATGTGAGTCTTTCTCTCCTGGGAAGCTCTTTGTCCTCTCTAGTGACTTTCTCCTAAGTGATTTTTCAATGTCTGCAGTGGTCATAATAACACTTTGTCAGTTCCCCAAACTCTCACTAGACATGCAGAATAAAAGGCTGAGGAAATTCATTAATCCAAACACAGAAGTTTAACTCATAGCTGTGAGAGCCCAGTTTGACCCTGCAGTTTTAGTCGAATATGGATTTGACAGCAGAATAAAATATTTCTTGTTCACGTTAATTTGGTCTATTTGCCCTTTGTGAACACTCAGTACAGTGTTCTTCTTTCAAAGTACTGTAAATATTTTTAAAGTTGTTTTGTCTCTCAATATTCTATACACTAATAAAAAAATTATTTCATGTATGAAATTGTAAAGCATGGAATATATTTTAAATTATGATTATGAGAAGCAGTTATTAAACCATGTCAATGCTTAAAGTTAAATTATTCCTTGCTAATTCAGAAGCTAATTATACAGATAACAGTCTCCACCTTTGCTTGTCATTTAGCTATTTCAAAGCTTTTACTTTCTTTGCTTAGTGACTAGAAAGATAGGACACAAAATAAATACATCAGTAGCAGTTTTAATTACATATCATTTGTGTAACACAGTTTACAAATCACAGTTCCCTATAGGTTGTCAGGTATTCTAATACAAGTGTCAGGACCATACAGTTAGGGAAGCTGAGACTTGGACAGTTGAGGGGTTTCCGGAGTGTTATAGTCAGTGTAAGGGACAAGACCAGGGCTTCAACAAATGATTCTAATTCTTCATCAGTTTCTATTCTTTGCTCTCTAGGGAAACCCAAGGAGGACTTTATGTCTCTCGATGCACTTATCTCTTGCTAAAGAATGTGTTGATATTATGGATCGAATTGTGGCCTTCTTAATATGTTCACGTGCTAAGCAACCTTCTTGGAAATAGATTCTTTGCAGATGTGGTGATAAAGTTGAGGTGAAGTCATGATGGTGAGGCCTAATGCAGCATCTTTCTTAAGCAGAGTCATTTGGAAACAGAGAAGGGCCTATAGGAGGAGGAGGCCAAGACAGGAAGAACTCACTTTCGAGTCAGGCGATGTCTGAGGCGAATGACATGGAGCAGTTCTTCCCCCTCACAGTTCTCCTGGTGGAAATTACATTCTAGGATAAAACTAGGTTGGAGTCTAAGCCCACATCTCCAGGGTCCTGATTCCCAACCTAATCTTCATTTATCTCCTCCCGTAGAAGATTAGGTGTTATACTTAGATGAGGCTTTATTTCAAACTACGACGTGTACCCCACACTTGCTTTGATGTCGCCTGTTTCTTTCTTTTCCTTGAAGATCTTAATGCTCCACCCTACCCACCCTAAGGGAGGCCATTTTCCTAAGAATGAGGCTTGAGTACATTCAATGGCTATTTCATTTGCTACCGCAATAAATTGGTGATTTATTATATTCATCGTAATCATAAAAGCACAATACTATCCCAAATTTACAGAGAAACTGAGGCACAAAAAAGGTGGCAAAGTTGTGTCTCTTGCCCGTATCTGACTTCATTGCATGTCACTGTCACCACATTGACTATTAGGAAGGCCTGTCTGTACAGGCTGCATGCAAGTAATCTCAGCTGCTGTGAGACAGTCATTGCAATAGCTGTGTAGTGGCTAGAGAATGGAATTTTACTGCCCTCTGCCCTATTTTTTCATTCTTAGTTCTTTCCAGCCCCTGTTCTTTAGTGCTCCCTGAGCCTTGGAGGAGGTGGTAAAAATGGCATGTTTGGGGATGAACCCTTATCTGTCATTATTCTCAACACATCTTTGTATTCACCACCTTAACTGAAAATATAAGTTTCTCTGATTAGAGTTGAGAGTAGCCTTTGTCCAAGAAGGCAGTCTGATGTTATGTCTACTAGCTAACAGTCAACAGTCATTTCTCTCATATGGTCAGGCTACAGCCAGGCTTACAGCATCAGGTGTGGCATCCTTCCTATGGAATGGGCCACAAATCTAATCATAGAGTAGTTGATTACCCACATGAGAGTTGTGCCATTATAGCCCATGTGCACATATATCACCTGGTGAGTTTGTGTTGTTTGTAGAGTTCACTGTGAGTAAAATCATTAATGTCTTTTCTCCCCTAAGAGCTTGCCCAGAACATTCTTGTGCTTTTAAAGCTATCCATATGGAAGTTTCCAGCTCAACTCCAGCTTTATTCCCCTATATCTTGCCACTCTTGTCGTGTGGTGTCTTCTGAAGGAGAGTCCTATCATCTAGTTCTTGTGGGCAGTCAGGCAGAAAAGCAAGAGCCTATATTTTTTCTGGGGGACTCTAGGCCTTCCTTACTAACAACACTCTATGTAAGTATCCCACACCTGACTCTGGGATTCTTTTTCAAAAAATCATTTTATTATTTTCATTTTGTGTGTATGAGTGTGTTGCCTGCACGTGTGTAAGTGCCTTTGTGGCATGCCATGCTGGCAGAGGTCAGAAGAGGACATCAAATCCTCCTGGAATTGAAGTTAAGATGGTTGTTAGCCACGATGTTGGTGCTGGGAATGGAACCTGGGTCCTCTGCAAGAGCAGTCAGTGCTCTTAACCACTGAGCCGTTTCTCTGGCTCAATTCTATTTTTTAAATATTGTTTGTTGCCCCGGCCCGCGGGGAACAACGGTGAGCAAGGACCCCAAAAGACACCTGAAATGAAAGGGACAAACAGACAAAACATACAAGACAGACGAACACACGAAATGACAACTTGAGAGGATATCTCATCAAGCCGCAAGGTTTATTGTTGTTTCTGGGTTTAAATACACAAGCTTGGGGAGGTGGGGGCAAAAATCCACGCACTTACACAGGAATGTGGTAACGAACAGAGCCAGCACCGTTGTTTGGGAGACACTATCTCTGACCTTCAGAGCCCACTATGAATAACTATGTGTTTGCCAGGAGAGGATGAATAGCTATGTGTTTGTTAGGAGAGATGGGACTAAGAAGAGAAACAAGGGCTTTGTGCTGTGACAAAGGTGTCTCCTCTCTCAGGCTTTCCTAGTTCATCTCGGGTGAGATTAGGAGGTGGGTGTAAGAGTTTTCAGTGCAACTAGTCCCTGCCACCAAGGCTGAATGTGCTTATCATACATGCTGGTGGCTACAAGGAGAATTTTTCCCAGGGCTGTTTTTCTCTAGGATGGAGTCAGGCTATAAGCTGGCTATTCTCTAGCCCATGGCCTCCAACAGTTTGTTATTTTTATTTTCTGTGTGAGTGTATTGCCTGCCCATATGTAAGTGCACCCGTGTCATGCAATGCTCACCAAAGTTAGAAGAGGGTGTCATATCCATTGGAACTGGTGTTACAGAAGTTATTAGCCACCATGTGGATGTCCTCTACAAGATCAGCCAGTGCTCTTAACCACTGAGCCATCTCTCCGCCCCGTGCAACTGGGATTCTTATATCTTTCTGCTTCTGTGAACAGCATTATCTAGTCATAGGGGGCATCTCCTTTCTATCTCTTTTTTATATCTTTTAATTCGGTTAGAAGATAGTAAGTTTCGTATAGCTTTCCATAACCCCATTCTGTCTGGTCAGCCCTCCCCCCTCCCCTTTGGCTCCCGGAGCCCCTGACTGCACCCCATTTAACCCTTTCCACTCCAGGACTCCCCCGGGCACTGTGTGTGGCTGTCTCCGCTACCTCAAGGCTGCCCTGCCGCACCGAGCGCCTCCCACCGGTAGTCTATGATGTTCAACAACAGAACCAAAAAGTCAAAGCGAGGACACACATATATGAGAGAACATGTGTTGTGTTTCTGGGTCTAGGTTACCTGACTCAGTATATTTTTTTCCAGTTTCATTCATTTATTGGCAAGTTTCATACTCCATTTCTCTTTAGTGCTGAATAAAACTCCATTGCGCATGCACCACATTTTTATTACCTGTTCATCAACTGAGAGACATCTAGGCTGGGCCATAAGGTAGTTTATTTCTAGCTTTATAAGACTCTTCTAGACTGAGCTGCAAAGTTTCTACACTAGTTTACAGTACCATCAACAGTATAACAGTATATTCCCTATCCCTGCGAACATACAAGTGGTCACTTGTATTCAATGACTGTACTCAATGGTGGCCATTCTGAGTGAAGCAAGATGAAAGCTTAAGGTAGTCTGCATTTCTCTCAGGGCTAAAGATACTAAACTTTTTAAATGTTTACTAGACTTTGTGTTCCTTCTTTTGAAAACCCTCTCTTTAAGCCAGGTGGATGTGCTGGTGCACGCTTTTAATCAGCCCTGGAGAGGCAGAGGCGAGCGAATCCCTGTGACGGAGACCAGCCTGCTCTCCATAGCAAGTGTATGCTGGATGGGAAAAAGAAATTTTCTGCTTAGTTCCATGGCCCATTTTTAAACTGGATTGCTTATTTTCGTAATGTTTAAGTTTTTAGGTCCCTGTATATTCTGTTCACTAATGCTCTATCAGAGCTACAGCTGGCAAAGATTTTCTCTATTTCTTCACTTGACTGACAGTTTCCTTTACTGTACAGAAGCGTTTTGGTTTCACGAGATCCCATTTGTTGAATGTCGGTGCTAATCCCTGTGCTATACTGTTCAAAGTCCTCACCCAGACCTCTACACACACTGCACCCTTCACTGTTTTCTCCAGCGATTTTAGGTGCTCAGGTCTTACACTGAGTTCTTTGATCCATCTGGAGTTGAGCTTTGTGCAGGCTGAAAGATGAGGATCTAGATTCATTCTACATGATGACATGCAGTTTTCCCATCACCACTTGTTGAAGAAGCTATCTTTTCTGCAGTGTGCATGTTTGGCATCTTTGTGAAGAATCAGATAGCTGCTGGTGCATGGGCTGATACATGGGTCCTCTGTTCCGCATTGATCTACATAGCAGTTTTATGCTAGAACCATGCTGTTTTTATCACTGCTTTGTAGAATGGTGTGAAAGGTGATGTCTCCAGTGTTCTTCTTGATCAGGATTGCTTTGGCTATCCTCGGTCCCTCATGCTGTCATACACATTTTAAGGGTTCCTTATCTATATCTGTAAAAATGGCTCTGGAATTTTGGTTGAGATCACATTCCGACTGCTGATTGCTTTTGGCAGGCTATTTTTCCCAATTCATGAGTTAATTCTTCCAGTTCATAAGGACAAGAGGTCTTTCCATCTTCTATCTTCCTCAGTTTCTTTTTTTGATGTCTAAACATTTTCATATAGAAGTCTTTGGTTAGGACTATTTCAAATGTGCTGTGTTTTGTTTTGTTTGGGTGGCAATTATGAAGTAACCTTCATTTTCTCTTATGGCTAGTTTTAGTTTAAAGTCTATTTTGTCATATATTACAATAGCTACGCCAGCTCGTTTCCTAGTACCACTTGTTTGGAATACCTTTATCTACCCTTTATCCTAAGATGGTATTTCTCCTTGATGGTGAGGTGTGTTTCTTGGAAGCACATAAAAGATGGATACTATTTTCTAATCCAGTCTACAAGTCTGTGTCTCTTTATCAGAGAACTGAGACCATTCATA
Organism: Eospalax fontanierii; assembly: GCA_035773235.1. Taxonomy (NCBI): domain Eukaryota; kingdom Metazoa; phylum Chordata; class Mammalia; order Rodentia; family Spalacidae; genus Eospalax; species Eospalax fontanierii. Next base: position 21,083,853 of record CM069541.1, on the reverse strand, counting down.
TTCGGAGTTATGGTGACAAATGTTGTGTTTATTCCTGTCATTTTGTTGATTTTGCATTGTTTTCTTGGATCTCTTTTTATTAATGGTCCTAGTATTGCTTATTGTCCCCTGTGACTTCATGGGTTTATTATTCCCTTTCGCATGCTTTGGAACAATCATAAATTCCTTTAGTCTGTTGGGCGCGGGGGAGGTTCCCTAGTAGAAGAGGATGGTCCAGGCTATCTCATGTCTCTAACTGCCAGCGTCATGGAGTGGCAGGGAAGTTGCCTGGGGCAGTGATAAACATAATACAAAGTCAAAGATTTCATTATAGCAGTTTTCTGCATGCTTTTTGTTGGCCCTCCTCCTTCTGCCGAAGCTCTACTCCCCTCCCCCACTCAGCAGCTCTTCTGTCCCATGAACCCTATGATCCTCCTCCCCTACCTATGATGGCTTTCTTTCCTCTCAGAGTCCCCTTTCCCCTTTCTAGTCTAGGTTACCTCATTTACTATAAGAATTTCCAGCTTCAACCATTTTCTTAAATATATCATGATTGTTTTTCTTTTTTGTATATTTTTATTGAATTTCTGTGTATTTCATATAAAATATTTTAATCATCTTTATACACCCTTCCCCATTGAGACCCCTCCCCTTAGCCCACCCCACTGGATTTCATGCATTCCATCACATATGTTAAAGCCTATGGAGTCAAGTGCAATCTCCCGAAGTGCAAGCTCATTCTCACTCTAGTCAGCCCATCTAGAGTCTCTCCCTTAAAGAAGATCAGCTCTCCCTCGCCAGCAGTAGTCAGCTGCCTATAGCACTTTGGCTAATGTTGCAGACTGCTGCCCATGTCCCCCGTTCGGTGCTCTGTTTTTATCTGCTTGAGTTTGCATTGGTCTTGTGCATGCTGACACCATTGCTGTAGGTTCATTTGAGCAGGGTCCCGGAGCCTGTAACTCTGTTTCCATGTGGTCATGCACATCCTCCCGTGGCTCTTATCATCTTTCCACCCACCCACCTTCTGCAATGGTTCCTGAGCCCTGGGTGAGTGAACTTTGATATAGGACTCTGGACCCACACTTTGCAGACTCTTTTTCTCTGTGCTTTGGCCATTTGTGTCCTTTTGTGTTTATGCATGAGGGAGCTTAACAGATGAGAGTTGAGACGTGCATTAGTATTCTCTCTACCTCTTGTTCCACTATATTCTGTGAGTCTTAGGTGTAGAGCTTCCATTGTAGATGTGTTGCTTAGGATTGGGCATCTCACAGACACTTATTCTCTACGTGTGAACCATTTGTGGAACTCTATAATATTCTTAATCTTTTTATGTTTTTTTTACAGGATATGAATAAAATTCCATTGTCCATATATAATCACACTTAGAACATTTTGTTCATTGATTCATGTGCTGATAGATATCTAGGCTAGTTCAATTTCATTTCTGAGTCTCTCGCCAGTGAGATGACTTAGCAGGCAAAAGCACTTATAGAAGACTAGCAACCTCAGTTCAACTCTAAGAACCCACAGTGGAATGAACCTACTCCTGAAAGTTGTCTTTTGTCCTCCACATGTATGCCCTGACACATACATGCTTAAACTCACACACATATCACACACAAACACACATATATACAATAAAATTATTTTTTAGAAAAAATACAATGAGGGCTAGGTATATTCAGTGGTAGAGCACTAGCCTAGAATGAGCACTCGCCTAGTACGAGCGGAGCTCTGGGATCAATTCCTAGTACTGGGAATTGATTGCTCAGTGGGTAAAAGACCTTATCATGAAATCCTCAGGACATAAGTACAATTCCCAGAACCAACAGTGGAAGGAGAGAACTAACTTCCAAAAGTTGCCCTCTGAGGTCCACATGTACACATCTGCCCACACAACACATCATGAATAGATTTACATGCAATAATAAGTTGAAAAATACCTTTGTTAGATTTCAATAATGTGTCGAATTACAGATTGAGAATTAGATAAGGCATGATGTTTAAATCACCATACACTTAATTTTTAACGGTATAGCAAGCAGGGTCTTTATGCCCTTTCATTCTAATCCTATATCTGGTAACATAGTAGTCACTATTTGAAAGCAGCACCAACATTTGAAAAATCTATCCTACTGACAAAAAAACATGAAGAAAAGGAAGTGTGTACATTTCCATTTTGACAAAGTATTACAGATGGCCCTTAAATATCTCTAGCAGATGGAGACATGATGCCTGCTGTGTTTGTAATTCTACTTGTCCCTCTAGGCGTGACAGAACCACCCACCAGGATGAAGTATAGTTGTGGTGGTAGCCTAGAGAATAACTTAGCCAACAGTCATGGCAAGTTATTAGCATTTCCTTGTAGAAGGGCGGTAAGTCAACAGACCTAGACCTGAGATTCCAACTACCACTCCATCTTGACACCCAGATGCACTTGGTTTGAGGGGTTATTAGAATGCAAAGGAGGTGGAAAGTTGGCTGAGGTGGGGGACTTTCCAGTGATACAGCTTTTGTGACTTTCCACGCATTTAAGGGTGGGGCATTTTGGTGATGCAGCTGCCTCTCAGTCCGTCGCTCGGTAAACTCACCGATTCAGCAGGCAGTACTTTGGTCTGGATGTGTCCTGTAGAAGTTGAATAGGAATCTCTTTAAGTCTCTCCAGGAAACATCATACTATGACTCTTTCACTAACAAACGCCTATAAAGCACCTGATACATGCTAGGCACTAGATCTCTGAAAATAAAATTAAGTCTTATTTATCGCTAAGAAAATGTGAAAAAAAAAATTACAAAGTCCCCCTTCAAAATGTATAAATGAAAGAATATTTAATGATGGAAAAGTTGACAAAAAGAGAAAGTAGATCAGGAAGGCAACGACGCTGGTGAGGTCCTGGATTTTGTCAGACAAAAGGCCACACATGGGAGGACAACATCGTTGTGAGCCTCCCTGCCAACCTGGCCGTGGTCAGCACAAAATACCGCTGATCAACAACTTATTAAACAATCGTTCTCTTGGTAATGAGTTAAGGCGTATTTAAAAGATTTTAAAGTAAGTCATCCACTTAGCTCATTTTGTTTGCTTTTATTTGCTGAGACAGGCTCTCACTACATAGCCCAGCCTGGTCTCAATCCTTACAATCCTTTTAATCCTCCTGCCTCAGCTTCCAAGCACTGAAATTGTACTTAGTTTTTAATTTGTATGTTAGGTAACATAAGAAAACCTTCAAAAGAATTTTGCTTCCTATTGGGCATGACTGTTATAATTACTTAAATCATATCATAAAGGCAAATACAGAAAGTACACCCTCTGGATTCACATCAAATTCCTCTTTAACTGAAAGATTTTTTAAAATATTAGTTTTTTGAGTTCAAGCCTTCAGTAATATGCTTTAAATGCTCTAATACCTGCAAATATATTTTACCTGATTTGAATTCCACTTCCTTTACTATAGTTGTTCATTCTTTCTCTAAACACCCACCAAGTTTTTAAATGCTACAATGAAATCGGGCAAGGTATTATTCAAAGGTCTTGTTCTAAAGACAGTACCTTCATGTACACATTTTTTACTTCTGTTGACTGAAACCCCAATGGAAAAACTTAAAATTTCAGCAACAGTATAAACTGAGCAAGACCTTTCTCATGGTTTTCCAAGCATTATTTCTCTATTTCAACATTTTTTTCTGGGCCAGGAAGAAAAACAAACTCTATTATCTGAAGAAAATACCAAATAATACTAAGTAAATAATAATACTAAAAAAGTATTGAAATTACTCATTCGTTTATAGTGGGTTTGTTTTGTTCATTTGTTTTGTTTTGTTGTTTTGTTTGATTGGTTTGGAATTTCTTTACGGTGTGGTGTTGATGTAACTGTCCTGCAGGAGGGATATTTTAAGGAGTATATCATGTCCCTTCCTTTGGTTCAGGCAATGGACCCCAAGGAATTGGAAAAGGCTGGAGTCCTAAGACCAGCCAAGGGGGATATTTCTCTCCTAGAAAAAGATTTCACACAGTTCTGGCAACTCGTCAGGCCACCTTCAGGGAAGACTGGAGCCAAAACAATGATGGGTCTATGATGGGCAAAGACGGATGTGGGCGTCTCTTTATTTGTTCCCAATGTGGCTACATTAAATAAATCCCATTTCTCTGCTTTTCATTATTATTTTTTATTGGCCTGTTGAGGAAAGGTGACCAAATCTAGTTTGCTAATGCTGCTAGGGCCCAAGATCTGACCTTAATAACTCCAGTAACTCTCAGGATTGGACCCACAGCTTCATATACATGAGACAAATGTCTTCTGTACCCCAGACCTAAAAAGTAACTATGAAGTAAAATATCCCAAAGACTTCACCCAGAAGCCCAGCAATCACAGTTTGCGATTTTATGAGACACATGAGAAGAAATCAAACCCACAAAACCAGAGTCTTTATCTTCCAAACAGCCATATCTGTAGCCTTCAGATCCTGGTCTCAAGTGTAGTAACAGGGAAGGATTTCCTTCCAGGGACAGCGCAGTATCAAGACAGCCCACGTCTCACTACAACACCTGTGCCAGGGTGGAATCAAGCAAGCATGGGGACAGTTCAGTGACTCAGGGTACACTCCTGGAAAACAAGTGAATGTCTGTCTTGAAGTGACCTATCATCTCAGGCCTACCTACAGCAAGGTATATATATGCTTAAAATGATGGGATCTATGGCTTGTGCACAAGCAGATCCCCAACGTTATATAACCACTTACCTGTCGATTAGAGTAAGGTTCCGAATCATTCCCATCCTCGGAGGTCCTCCCTCTACGAAGACTCATAAGAACCTGGGAAAAGACCTCTGAAGCCACGTGCTTGCTGGAGCCCACTCCCGTTCTGTGGCCTGTACTTTTGACTCTTACTGTTAACAAATCTATATGCTCCCTAGTATTATTCCATCACACCTTGTCCAGCTCATTGTTCAAAACAAAAATAAGGCAGACATCACGTCACAGGACGTCCAGACACCCTTTTCGACAACAGGACAGAGCCCCAGTTCTGCCACCGTTCGTGCGTTGCAGCGGCTGAAGAGGGAAGTGTCTTGCTGCACCACACCGTGGGGAGGGCACCGGCTATCAGGATGAAGACAGACATCACGTGGAGACGTGGGAAAGCACTGACTTTGAAAAAGAAACGTTTCTTCTGTTTCATTCAGGTTTAGTTAAGAGGGCTTTAAACTTTTTCCCAAAAGTCAATGATCTGGGTCAGAAAACATCCTTGCAAAGCTGAACCTCACAACCAAAAAATTGCCTAAATTCCATACAGACTCAGTAAATTAACTAGATTGGTCTTACATACCTAGACTCTCTGCACTCAAGAGGCTGAGTCAGGATCTTGATTGGTCTCAGCTACATAATGAGACCCTGTCTTCAAGACATTTTACCCCTCAGAACTACTTAATTATACCAATTTCTAAATATCACCCATTTGGTATTCTTTTCCAAAATTATATGAATCTCATGAAAAATCTCTTCAATTACCTTCATATTGGCTGCACAAGATTCCCTTGTCTCAATTATGTTAACAATGGTGAATGAAACCATTTTCTAATCACTACACAGCCACCCCTTTCCGTATCATTTATAATAGAAGTGCATTATAGATTTCCATGACCTTAGAAAGATTTGTCTCTGATTATAACACCTGGCTGACTGCTAAGCAGCGCCTTGCTGAGAACCAAGACTAGGTTTACCAGCAACTCATCTGAGCTACAATACCTTCAATAAACCTACCTCTTAAAGATCCTTAGAGCTTCATTTCTCTGAGTATCTGTCCTACCTTTAAAAATCGAGAGTCCTGGGAAATTCGACTGTTTACTCCCTGATGATGGCATGCAGTGAGTGAATCCAGATATGTGAAGCAGCAAAGACAAAAATAAGTGGCTTTAAGAAGTTATTCTTTAATATTTTATTTTATGTGTATGAGTGTCTTGCCTGCATGCATGCAAGTATACCCATGTCGTGCAATGCCCATGGAGGTCAAAAGAGGGCATCAGATCCCCTGAAAACCAGAGTTATGGACAGTGGTTAACTGTCATGTGGGTTCTGGGAATCAAACCAGGGTCCTCTGCAAGAGCAGTCAGTGCTCTTAACTGCTGAGCCATCTCTCCATCTCCAGTTTTAGAAGTTTTACAAGTACAAATTCTGAATTCCTTAAGGAATCTTTAGGAGAAACCCGTGAGGGACTTCTACAGGACCGTATAATGCAGGTACATTTCAGACCCAGAAAGATGATGATTGTGTCAGCTCCAACTTCCTCCTTCTTTTAAACACTACCATGAAGTTGGTGAGACTCTCCAAGTTCTCCCCATGCCTTCCCTCACAGGAGCAATCAATCCAGCCATCACCTATGGAACTGAGAAGGATCCCAACATCCACATTTAAGTTCCTGGGCAGTTTTCCTCATGAAGGGCTTCATAGAGTCTTTTGAGTCTGCTTCTAGATCAAAGATTCACCTGGAACCTGAGATCTCTTAAAACTTAAATCTCACTTGTCTTAATCCTACTGTGTTCTTAAGTAAAGTGATTATAATAATCTATTCTTACCTGGATACAATGTTAAAAACTGTATGGAACTGAGCAACAGGAAATGTCAGCAATTCACTTATTTTAGTTAAATGATCATTAAGACTTCAGAGAAGTTGGTGACCTCGTGGTGGGTGTAAAAATAACTTACAAATCCCGAGTAAATTGTCAGTCTACAAAAGATGTTTAGTATGTACACCTCTGACCAGATTTAGTATCTTCCACATTATAGCTTCATATCAGGAAGAAAAAAAATAAGCTTTTGAAGAGTCCTCCCTGACCCTGGACTATAAACTAATAAGGGAAAATGACCACCAAGACTAATACCCCACTTATTTTAAGTGCTGATAAAGAAGCAGCCTTTGTTCATCTTTTCTATTGGGATATCACCTTACCTGCTTTTTATTCTAGGGACACAATTTAATATTATTTTTTTCTAATTGAGAAGCTAACCAAAAGCCCAGTTCTAATGAATATATTTTTTTATATTTTCAAAAAGGAAGTGCAGCCTTATATATGAATTGTGTTGCTTTGGTTGTAGATAAATTTTATCTAGTTGTTCAGGACAAGGCATTTAGGGCAGGCTATGGGGCCCATGGGGCTACTTAACTCCCAGCTCTAGAAAGAGAGAGGTGGGGAAGGTGGCAAAGGTGTTTTGTTTTGTTTTGTTTTACTTATATGTATATGTGTGTGCGTGTGTGTGTGTGTGTGTGTGTGTGTGTGCCTGCAGAGTCCCAAAGATGGCATCAGATTCCCTAGAGCTTGAGTTACAATCAGTTATGAGTCACCTCATGTGGATGGCTGGAAACTGAACTTGGGTCCTCTGGAAGAACAGCAAGTGCTCCTAACTACCAAGCCATCTCCCTGGCCCAGGGAAAGTGGTTTCCTAGGTAATCTCATCCCAGACCAGGACTCATTCCTTAATAAAGTAGGAGTAGAGAGTAAATAGTCCCTCAGCAAGATTATAAGACCTTGGAAAAGGAGTGGGGACTGCGTGCTGAGGGACAGGAACACCCCAAGCATTCCAACAGAGTGTAGAGAACAAGCCAGACACACACTGGCAAGAAAAATCTCTTTTTGCATATGTCATCAACATTCATCATGTGCATTAGTGACTTTCCAATTGCTGTCATAAAATACTATGATCAAGGCAATTTACAAAAGGGAGAATTTATTTGACTATGGTTCCAGAGAGACAGGAGTACAACATGATGTGGGAGCCGTGGCATAGTGGCAGAGGTGGCCAGAGCAGAAAGTGCAGCACTCATTTCTTCAAGGGGGCACAGGAAGCGCAGAAAGACAGACTGGAAGTAGGTGAGCTATACACTCTCAAAGCCTGGTCTCAGTGATGTGCTTCCTCCAGCAAGGTTTAGCAACTCCTAAACCTCTGCAAATAGTGCTACTAACTGGGGACAAACTGTTCAAATACTTGGAGCCTATGGGAAACATTCAAAACCATCAAAACATGCCCACAAGTGAAAAAGACATTTTATAACACAAATTCAATAATCCATTTACTCAGTGCTCTAACTTAACACTACATTTTCCCCCCTTTACAGCAGAAACTGATATGGAATTTTGAACCATTTAAAATGAATTAAAGCAGACTGCTCAAAAATTATAACTATCAAAAGATATCATTGCCATTGGGGACCTAATGACATGTTCTGAGGTACTTTTTCATAAAAAAGGATGGACAGGGCTTTCTTTTCCCTCTGGTTACAATGTTCATATTTGAAAAACTCCACTCTCAAAAAGACCCAGTGACCTACAAGACTTGGGACACAGTAGATTTTTAAAAGTACACCACAACTCCAGAAATTTGTGAAACTTTTGTCTCTGTATTGTTTCCACTGCCAAGGTGAAAGAAAAAGCTAGCTGGTGGTTATTCTTTTGAATATAAATATACATTTGGTATTGAAAGAAATACTGATGTTTTAATTAAGAATTTAGGGACTGTAACTATGTTTGTAGAGTACTTAGTTAGCATGCAAGAAACCCTGTGTTTGATCTCCTGTACCAAATAAACAAGGCATTTGGGGACTAGAAGCAGGAAGATCAGAAATCTAAGTTCATCCTCCACTACATAGTGAGTTCCAGGTCACTCTGGCCCACATGACACCATGCTGTGTCCAGAAAATAAAAAGAAGAATTTTAACACTATATTGCAGTGTTAAAATACGTACACGTGATGGCTCTCGTATGAGCACTTTCCAGCTGTTTCTTAGCTTAACATGCAAGGTGGGAGAGAAGAGGAAAACAGAAGTGACCAATGATAGCTTTGTGCTCACAAATATTTAAGGAAAATCCTCACATGTTCATTTGTTGGGCAAGTATGACTCACTTCCCTTTGGGAGTTGAATAAACATCAGATCCAAGTAAGGAGATCGTGGGACAGTGCCGTGGACAGTGCCTTCATGTGCTGTAAATCCATAAGCACTATAATGCAAAAGGAGAAAGGGGGCCAGTAGCCAGTAGACCAAGCCTTTAGTTCATTACTTGGGGGGCAGAGGCAGGAGGATCTCTATGAGTTCAAGGTCTATATAGTGGAATTCCAGATCAGCTGGTGCTACAGGGAGACCCTGTTTCAAAAAGACCAAAGAGAGAGAGAGAGAGAGAGAGAGAGAGAGAGAGAGAGAGAGAATAAAGAACAAAACACAGAATCAAGATGATCAACAAAATTAGTACTTGAATACTTGAAGATAAAAATACAAACTAAATAAATATCTGAAGAAAATTGAAGGGGGGAAAGGATAAAATATTATATGTAATGTATAATGAAATAGATAGTAATAGTATGAATCAAGAAAACTGCAGAGTAAGCAGAAATTTCCAAGAAAAGACTATAAATACGTTGATGTCAACAAATTTTTTAATTTGGTCAAAATGAATTCCTATAAAAACTTAATACAAACACTGGCTTGAAATAAGCACAATGTTGATACTATACTGAGACCATTCTTGAATGAGTAGCCATAAATCTGTCCACCGGAAATAAACAAGGTCAACATGGTTTTAGAGGCAATTTATGCCAAACTTTCAGAAATATCCATTCATCCTAAAGGAAAATTATTTGAAAGAAAACATGAGCATTTGGCTCAACAATTTTATGAGTCTTCTATAAACTACCAATGCTGGAGAAAATAGCATGTTAATATGAAATATATGTAAATTTATTCTACTTTTTTTTTTTTTTTACAGACATGATCACTTGCCCAGTCTGGCCTTGAACTCCCTCTGAAGTCAAAGATGACCTTGAATTTCTGTTCCTCCTGCTTTCACCTCTCAAATACTGATTTTACAGAGGTGGACCCCACATCCAGCTATGCAACTTTGAATAAGTCATGTAATGCTTTATCGGACTCCACTTGTTGGGAGCAATCTAGGTACATTTGAAAGAATCAAAATTATTACCAATGCTGCTGTGATTTGATATTTGAAGGAAAGAAATTATTAAAATTATATTGTGGCTTCTGCATACAAAATAGATATTAATCTCCATATGCCAACAATGTATGAGACACATAACCTTAGAAATATGAGGTAAGACCCATGTGTGGTGGCTCAGGCCTTCACTCCCATCACTCCAGGCAGAGTAACACAAGGGTCAGTAGTTTGATGACAGTCTGAGGTTCATAGTGAGACCTTGACTCAAACATGTGGAGGGGGTAATTTCAGAGTAAATCCCTACATAGATAATATTTTGCAGAGAAAAAATGAAAACTAAAATATAAAATGAAAAATGTAAATACATTGCGTTCTTGACCAGGAAACTTTCTGTTGTGATAAATCATTTGCCCTGTATTTAAACTATAAATTCAACTCTGATGAATATCCTGACAAGGACTTTTATATAAATGGGAAGGCATATTATGAAATTTACATGGAAGGGAATGGAGAAATGGCTCAGTGGTTAAGAGCACTGTCTTCTCTTGCAGAGGACCCAGCTTTGATTCCCAGCACCCACATGGCAGCTAACAACCATCCCTAACTCCAATTTCAAGGGGTCTGATGCCCTCTTCTGACCTCCAAGGGCACTGCATGATATGGGTGCGCTTACATAGAAGCAGGCAATACAATCATACACATAAAATTAATAAAATAATAAATAAAATATTTTATAAAAGAAATTTACATGGAAAAGTCAGGTATCAAATACTGTCATCAGATTCTTGAAGAAGAGCGTAGTATGGAATTTTTCCCACAAAATAACGAAAAGAGTAGAGAGGAGCGTGGATCACATAGGCGTGCACATTGAATGGTGAGGAGCAAAACTGAAAATCTCTACCTAACAGAAACATATTACATTTGTGTGTGTTCATGTGTTTATATGATTGCAGGTGTGTGTGCATCACAGTGCACATGTGGAGGTCAGAAAACAACCGCAGATATCAGTTCTTGCTCTCCTCTTTGCCTGAGACGGGATCTCTTATTTGCTGGTCCATACAGCAAGGGAGCTGGTCTTGAGCTTCCAGAGAGTCTCCTGCCTCTGCCTCCCATCTCCACATTGAAGCTCTGGGATTAGAGTCACTCACTGCCACATCCCAAGTTATGGGACTCTAAACTGAGGAAGCTTTTCAAAATGTGAGAGAATCTGTTCAAGAATGCTCACAACAATACTACTCAGATAACAATTATTTTTAGTAGAATTTACTGAGATCGGCTGCAGGGTCATATGGCCATCGGATGGTGGCACATGCCTTTAATTCCAGCACTCAGCAGGCAGAAACAAGCAGATCTCTGTGAGATCCACGCCAGCCTGGTCTGCATAGTGAATTCTAAGCCAGACAGGGCTACAGGAAGAGACTATCTCCAAACAAATAAACCAACAATGTGGACTGAGTAGAATTTGCAAGTGCGTATCTTAGTTGGTAGCTATGTTTCAAGGACTTAAGTACTCAAGTATTTAGTACTAGAATATTTTAGAAATTTAAATAATAGGATAAGAGGAATTATTCATGGGTGTAGGTATGTGAAGATTTCCCAGGCGTTTCAGTCAAAGTAAAGACGGAAACTATAAAACAATGCATACAATACAACTCAGTGTGTACAGTATATGGGATATACATGCTTTCCCTTAAAAATAAAATATTAAAATTAATATGTCTTGAAATGAGCTAGAGATTGAGGACCTAATATTATTTCTTCTTTTAATAGCTCTATGGAATCCTTAATGTTTAAAAGAATATTCAGGGCCAGCAAGACAGCTCAGCAGTTAAAAGCACTTGCCTCGCTTGACCACTCATGTGCTGTGGCAGACACACATGCAGTACCCCCCAACAATATTTTGTTTAAAGCATATGTATCTATTAATATATTTTTAATAACAGAATCAAATGTTTACTAAGTGAAACATATAAATAGTGGAAAAAATATTGTTAAGTAACCATTGCTGAACTGGGGTTGGCAGTGCAGGCCTATAATCCCAACTAGTGAGGAGGCAGATTACAAGTTCAAGGACAACTTGGGCTACAAAGTAAGTCAAAGGCCACCCTGGGCAATTTAGTGTGACACTATCTCAAAACTAAAAACAAAAGAAAATAAAACCAGTACAAAAATGGGGTTTGGGATAAAGCTTAATGGTAGAGTGCTTACCTACTATGCCTGAGAAAAAAACCTGTTAGTCTAAGGTAGCAAGAATCACACTAACGAGATTTTCTAAGACGTCGGTACTATCATTTTGGAATTGTTTTGAAGATAGGCAGTTGAAGCAGCTCACAATGATTAATTACCATCACTTGCCCTTTCTGTGCTCACTCGCCTTCTCTCAGTATTCCAGCTCTTAACATAACGAAAACAGATACAACAATCCCCTACAAGAGTAGGGGATTAAGTAAACCAAGAAGAGAACATTGTGTCTGTAGCTTTAAAGACTTTAAGTTTCTTCATGTGTTTAATATTAATGGTGGAAGTTGAGTCCTTTTGGGGTGGTCTGTCTCTGCCATTTCTAGTCTGTAGTGCACTTTTAGAAAGGACCATAAAGAAGAATGCCATTCGGGCAGCTGTAGACTACTCCCAAGAGAAAAGTGGCACACTGCACCAATATAGCTCGCCGTGGCTGATCGTGGTTGTGGTTATTAGGCTTTAAAGCTGGGGTTGGTCCATTGATTAATGTTCTCTCTTAGCCACTTGCATAATATTCTCCAGAACTCTGAGAGCTAGTCTTCAGGGAGGTAGCTTCCAGGTCAGCTCCACTCCAAGGTTCCAAGTCTTGTATCCAAAGTATGTCTTATCCTCAGCAATAGAGTCTACTTTCAACTTCTGGGGATAATCAAGGGTGGTGGCAATAGCCTGTGTAGTTTTAGGAGTCTCTTAGACTGCCCTGACCAACAACTTGAAGGGAGGTTTCTCCTCTCTGATACTGTTTCTCGTTACGTAGCCTTCAGCTATACACATGCAGTCGTGTGCAGATATTGTATGTGTATTTTTCAATAGAGTTTTGAGCTAACACATTTCCATCTGGTTTTTCACACTTAAGTGGGAGGGAACTCATGTGTGGTACTGTAAACATAGCTAAATACACATGGCTGGAGGTCATAGATCTTAAAGAAAGCCCTACGTCTGTCACATCCCTACACAAACGTAATTTCTTACTATATACCAAATATGAATCCTTATATTTACAGACTACTTGCCTGTCATCAAAGAAGCTTCTTTTACAACAGACAGAAACTATTGCAGAGTTTCACAACTGGTCACACACAGAGAATAAGTGTCTGTGAGATGCCCAACCCTAAATGACACATCTGCAATGGAAGCTCTATACCTAAGGCTCATAGAACATGGTAGAATAAAGGGCCGAGAGAATACTAATGCACCTCTCAACTCCCATTAGTGAAGCTCCCTCATGCGGCAGAGAGCAATGAGCACAGAAGGCCACAGCTAGCAAAAGTGTAGAGAAAAATAGACTTCAGAGTGTGGGTCCCTGGACAGAAGCCCCATATTAAACTTCACCCACCCAGGACTCAGGGGCCATTGTGGAAGAGGACGTAGAAGGATTCTAAGAGCCAGGAAAGGAGGTGCATGGTTGAAACAGAAACAGAGTCTGATGGATGCCTGGGACCTTGCCCATATGAACTTACAGCTCTGTGTCATACCCAAGACTCATGAAATTCGGTCAAACTAAAACCAACACAGAACCAGGGAAATGCACAGGAGCCCACAACTTTGGTGAGGAACAGAGCTTGTCACTGCTCTGTGAGGGGGAGTTGATCTTTAAGGGAGTGATGCTAGACAAGCTGAACAGGCGCTAGATCCTGAACTCACACCGAGGGTACATAAACTTGACTCAGTAGGCCTTAACATATAAAACAAAATGCATGCAATTCTGTGGGCAGGACCTGGTTAGTTCAGATGGGGAGGGGAGCCTAAATATGATTAAGATTATTTTATAAATCCACAAAAAAGTCAGTAAAAAAATATATTTTTTAAAAAAGAGAAAGATGCAAGATTTCAGTGACCTGGCTTGCATTTTTGTTTTATGTAGTAACCACACCGCCATCCCCAGATATTAAGCCTCTTGCTCTTTCTTCTCTCTCCAACACAAAATCAAGAGTTCATTCTTAGCTTTATTCCCTCAGTCCTACTCTTCAAAGTTCCTGAACTAGGTCCACCGCATCCAGTCCTCCTGAACAGTACCACATTTCGCCATGAGAGGGCAGCAGAGGGAGCCAGGTGGTTAAGGGTTGCTTCCCTGTGCCTCATCAAAGAGGCCCTTAGAAGCTCCTGATCTCGCCCACCGCCAACTGTAGACCGCAGGAGGGCATCAGCGATTCCACTGGTTCACTATGTTATGAGTACTCTGTAAATTTAGTCTCACCATTTTAATTTGACAGACCATTTTTTCACTTTGGATCTTTTGCTGTTTTTCATCTTTTAAATATATCACGTCATCACGGACAGTGGCCCAGCCCAGTACTTTTTGATTCAGGATATTTGGAGACAAGCCCAGAAACTGGCATTTGATGAAATTTCACAGTTGACTTTCCTTCACGTTACACGGCCTAGTTATTTTCATCTTATCGTTTAATATTGTATAATTGTACCTGATGGTTGCTAACATGATTAACCTTTATTTGCCATTAAAATATTTTCCCTAAGGCTCTCACAGTCTTATTCCCTCTCATCCCCACACCTACTTTCTCAGCTACAAACTATTTTAGAGACAACAACAGAACAGAACAAATGTCGTTCTGCTCATTATACAAACCCTGTGAATTTTTCATTCCAGGTTTTATGACTTCCAGCTTCAGAAATTCACCCTCGGTTTTTTCATTAATAACGGAAAGTATATTCAGTATACCTGAGGATCACTAGGATATGTGTACGTCACTGAGCAGAGTATTTGTGCATTGATACGTGCTGTTTTTATGCCTTCTTTTATTCCTGTAATCCACCTCCTTCATATTCATCTCCCATAGTTCTATTTTGAGTAACAGGACATAGACCTCTGCTCAGTATGTATTTACAAACAGGGGATGAAAAGTATGTATTTGGCGGAGACACAGACCTGAATCGAAAGGATAGGAAAAGAAAAGGCAGATCTCTCCTACTGAGAATAGTGGGTTCTGATAAGCTAAAAGGATTCAAGTCAGTTACAGACTTTAATAGTACTTTAAACTAAACCTTTCTCTGATGAAGTGCTTTAATTCAAAATGTTAGTCTATGAAAACTTTGGCCCAATTGACTAGCATCTGTATAAGAAATTTAAAATTCTAGAGAATACCATAATTTGTTAACTTTATAGTAAAATGAGGACCAGTAACTCATTCTTTGTATGGTGTACTGCAGTGTGGGTCTTAGCCAGGCCGCCTGCCATGAGGAACAAGAAAATGGCTTCCTGCCATGAGGCATAAGGAAATGGCTCCTGTGGGTGTGGCAGTCAGCTCTGGCCAGGCGTGACCCCGAGATGATCTACCCAGGGACAGATTACTATTGGCCACAGTTGGGAACCACCCCATAGGGCGATTGGCTAACCAAACCCATAAAACCCCTTGCACCTCTTTGAATAAACTGAGTTTGCAGTTGCTCACCTTCCCTGTGCTTCCACACAGCTCCCCAGTCTGTGTTCTGACTCAGCCTCTCACCCCCTCTCTGCGGAGACCCTGTGTCCCCCTCAGGCTGTCCCCAAACACAGGGATGGCAACTATTCTTCACAATTACTGATTATTGAAATAGTTCAGAAAAAATAGTATTTGATGTTCATGCTGTGAGCCTGAGCCTTTTGCAGCTAAGCCCTCTCTCCCAACCACAACTGCCCAACATGCAGAGAATAAGAGGCTTCAGACTGCTTATTCCTGAATAGCTGGATGGCTCCAATTGTCAACTTGACACACCTGGGTGGAGGAAACATCAACTGAGGAATCTTCTCCATTGAATTGGCCTCCATTTTCTGAATTGTTGACTGATGGAAGACCCAGCCCACTGTGGGTGGTGCCACCCCTGGGCAGGTGGTTCTGTATTGTACAAGAAATCAGCCTGAGCATGGGCCAGAGGAGCAAGCCAGTAAGCTATGATCCTCCCTGGTCTGTGCTTCAGCTCCTGCTTCCAGCTTCCTGCCCTGAGTTCCCTCAATGATGAACCTGGGAGATGTAAGATAAAATAAATCCTTTCCCCCCAAGTTGGTTTTGGTCAGTGTTTTTTATCACAGCAACAGAAAGTAACTACAATAGACACATATCAAACTTCTGCCTCTCAAGGCTCAGGGATCATTGCAGAAGAGAGGGCGGAAAGATTGTAAAAGAAAGCCAGAAGTGGATGACCACAAGGAAACAGTGTTTTCCAGACAGCTGGTCAGTTACTCTTATGAACTCACAGCTATGGTGACAGCATGCACAAGTCCACGTAAACCTAAGTCAGACAAAATCCCAGCATAGACATGGGAAACTGGGTAAAAATCTCACCTCTGCCTGAGGAACCCTTGCCAACCAGTGACTGCTGGGAAGGGGAGAGTCAGTCTCACTTGAAGGTGAGACTCCTAGGAGGTTAACCAGGTTCTAGTAGAGCATATATATAATATATATATATATATATATATATATATATATTATATATGTGTGTGTGTGTGTGTGTGTGTGTGTGTGTATGCAAGAATTGATTCTCCAAGGGACAAGCATGATAGACAAACTGTGGACAAAAGCCTCCCTCTCAGGCCAGATGGTGTTTACTTACCCAGGACTACCTTCCACAAGAAAAAGAGGAGCTGGGAAAGTCAGACGCCCCTCTCAGCCAGCCCATTGGCCTTGCAGGTAAGACGGGGAGAGTCTAGAGGCATATATATGAGGGTACCATGAGGTGGGCCCTTTTTTCCCCTCCTTGCCATTTTTGGTCTGACCATCAGGAAGTCACAAGATCCAAGCCTGGTTGTGGATTTATGGATGTAACTTATGGAGTGGGAGGTGAGGGGAGGGTGACCATTCTTCTATAAGTAACCCCTTCCCTTCTGTTCTGTTAGTAAGTCCAAGTAAATTAGATAGAATTTGCCTATGAGTTGGGGAATTTGTGTCTCATTTGTTGTGGGACTGGGGGAGGAAGAGACTAAACTTAGCACCTCCCAAGAGAAATCTTAGCAACATAGACATATATAAATATATATATATATATATATATAGAGAGAGAGAGAGAGAGAGAGAGAGAGAGAAAGAGAGAGAGAGAGAGAGAGAGAGAGAGATAGAGCGCAGAATTTGGTGGGTAGTTAGTAAGGAAGGTGTTGGGCATAATGCAAGGTGGGCCTAGCCAGGCCACTTGCCAGAAGGAATAGAGGAATGGCTCCCATGGGCATGGCGCTCTGCTCTGGCTAGTCAGGAGACCAGCTTCTGCCCAGCACCTGGAAAGAACCTGCACTGAAATGGTCTACCTGGGGACAGACCACCATTGGCTGCAGTCAGGACTCCACCCTATAAGGCCATTGGCTATCTAATCCTATAAGACCTTTTTCACTTCTATTGAATAAATGAGTTTGCAGCAGATTACCACTGCTGTCTTTCCACTCAGGTCCTGGAGTCAGTGTCTTGATTCTGTATCTACTCGCCCCCTCCCCCATGGAAGAGACCCTTCAGCCCTGGGACCCCCAATAGGAGGGAATCTAAATATGATCAGAATATATTGCATAAAATTTAATTTAAAAAATAATTAGCATTTGTCATGGAAGCAAGAGACCCCATTCTCATAAATAATGTGCATGAAAATATAGTGCAAATAAGTAAGAAAGAATAAAGAAAGTGGATCACAAACCTACTTTGAAGCCAATTTTCTGTTATTCTCTGTAGTTTTGTGGAACATTCAAAACACAAATTAAAAGGAATTATGAACTCATGAGAGCTTAACACTATAGATAGCTTCACCAGATTTATCAATAATCCCCTTCACTCCACAGTCTTCTAATTGCAGTGACCAGAAAAGTGAATAAATGACCCAGACTAAACGCAGGAGAAATTTAATCAGATTCATTTCAAACTTTGAATTCTTTTTCCAAGTAACCCTTTCGATAAATGATGGCAAAATTTTCCACATTAGCTTAATTCACTACAGTAAGCTAATACTTCTTATTAGTTCTGTCTTAAAGCTCCTGTCCCGTAATTCCATCATCCCAGCAACTTGGGAGTCTGTTCATATTACTGTCTTCTGCTCCTGGTTGTATATGGGTTTCCTGCTTCTTTACATATATGGTGAGTTTGTATTATCTACTAGAAATTGCTTTCTTTTGAAAGTTATGCGGTATCTGTATTTTGTTGTCTTTTACTAAAAACTATTATGTTTTTATTTGGTACAGATTCCACTTGTTTTTTAGACTTAGTATTTCAAAATGGCTCTGGAAGACTGTAGAGGTAATCTAGCCTACTGTAAAGAGGCTTCTCTACTGTAAGTACCAGTTTCAGTGATGCTGGCACATCAGACACAAACTTTGCCTTACCAGGCCTGGTTAAGCATTGGGAATTATTTAGCACACATCTACCTTATGGTTGTTCATCCTCAAGTAGTTTTCCTTGTACTGAACGGTGTAGAGTCCTTCTTATAATTATAAATCTCTAAGAATCTAGACAGGGCTTGGAGGTGATCAAAAGAATAGAATAGAACCCCAATTAAGTTGTCTGAGTTTTAACATGTAGCAAAGCAGTATTCTCTTGGCTGTCTGTAGCAAGACTTAGCATAGCTCCACACTGGGTCTGGACAGGTTATAACTTCCCATTAACAATGTTACTGATCAAGCATAAGAAATCTTACTCTCCACAGCCCCCAAGGAAAGGTTTGTAGATCCTAGAAGAGAGTTAGCTTGGTTTTGATTCCAAATTCCTCCTTATTTTCATGAATACTGTTCTTCTAGAGAATCAACTAGTAGACTTCCTGGGACCAGGATGCACTTATCTGGGAGAGACAAATGGTTTGAAGCTACCATACAGGTCCCTCTGCTACTTGCACATGGTCCTTTTCTCTCTATAACCTTCAAAAACTTTCATATGGCATTAGAGATCTTATTGCAGACATGCACTTAAAAATATGTGCCCTTCATTTTTATACCAATGTCTGAACACTAGCAATTATATTCCTCTAGCCTAGCAGACAGGCATGACCTGAAATAGAAAGACAGGAAAGACAGATTCAGTCTAACAAAAAAAATTAGTGTTTCAGCTAACATGCTATCAGGAGGAGAGTTATCAACTTTCCTTTTTGAAATGAAAGTCTAAGGTAGACATGGAAAAGACTTGACCCTGAGCTGCCATTGAGAGTAAAACCATCAGTCGGCTTTCTATTTCCTATGTCACACTAATGCAAGTTCCTACAGCTCTCTCATGAGACTGCCTTTCTCAGATTTTTGTCATTGCCACTATCCAAATCTGGCCAGCAGGAACAAGCTTGAGATCAGCCCAGGGACACAGCCAAGGGACTGTTGCTGCCTAGAACTGATGAATATAGATGTCAGTTCCCATTACAGCAAGTCAAGGCGTCAAGGGATAGTAGTCATGTTATCACCATTTTTAGTAAAGCTCAAGACAGATGTTCTATGGTTTTGGTAGAGAGAAAAGATTCCACTTGGGAAAAATACCAGTGTGAATCTTATAGCCTAGAGCTTCACTCTCATATTTACATTCCTCTATAGCAATCAATCTTAATTTTTGAGACATGGAAACTTTTGAGAATCTCATGAATTTTTGTGCCTCTTTCAGAAAAATACTTATTCACAAGTACAGGATAATGATATGATTAAATTCTTATCACTGCCTCTCAACACACTGGCATTCATGTACATGCATACGTGAATACTTTTTAGAAACCATGAGTCCTAGGTAAGAAATGGTCCTAAAATATGGACAATTAATGACTATCTGTACCACAAGGGCTGTAAGACAATATGGTAGCTTTGGTTTTCCTTCCAAATTCTCAATCAAAAGAGAACAAATAACCCTTAAGAACTGGGTTATAGTTGAGAAAAATTAAGAATTAGCAAAGACCAAGATGTAGGAACAAAATCCAACACAGGGCAAGTTAAAGGCCCAGATGCTAGTTTGTGGGCATGACTGCGCGTGGATGCTGGTTTGGGGAGACTCTGAGACGGTTTCCAGAAGCGAGCAGTCTTTCAGCCAGTAGACTCAATAAATCATGTCTGTCCTCATTATTACGGGCAGAACGTAAAAGGCAAGAGAGGTAAATTTTCTTCCTCTTTGAGTTGAGCCATATGTTTTCTCCAGTTTTCTGGCTTCAGGGTTCCCTTTCATAGGCTTTCAGTCTCCAGAACTTACTAACCTAGGCCTTCAGACTCGGACTAAATCTCAAGGCTGTGGAACCTTTCAAAGGTGGAATCTTGCTGAACGAAATGAGTCACTGAGAGTGGACCTTGAGGTTCTATATCCAGACTCAACTCTCTGTTTCTTGACTGCAGATGCAAAAGGATCAGCCACCTCGGACTCCCATCCCCATGATGGGCTGCCATGATGGACTGTATCCCCTTGAACTGTAAGGCAAAATAAGCTCATCCTTCCTTGTCCCAGTTAGTATTAACTGTTGATCAACACAGCCTAGAATCACCTGAAAAAGACTCAATGAAATAACTGTCTTTATCAGGTTGGTGTGGGGGCAAGTCTTTAAGGGGTCATCTTGTTACTGATTGATATAAAAGGGCCTATCCCATGGTGAAAAGTTTCATTCCCTAGCAGGTGAACATAGACTGCATAAGAAAGATAGATGAGCCTAAGTCACAGCACATCAGCAATCAACATTCTTCCATGGTTCCTACTCTAATCTCGCTTGAGTTCCTGCCCTGACTTTGCTCACTGACGGCCTGTGGCCTGAATGCGTAAGCCACTTAAATACTTTCCTCCCCTAAGTTGCTTCTGGTCAGAGTGCTTTGTCACAGCAACAGAAAGGAAACCAGAACACTTTTTAAGTATCTTTTTTCAGTATTTTGTCACAGCAATGAGAAAAGTAACTAATTCACCTTGTGAATTCATACCTGTTCCCTAACCCTCTCTTATATATCTACATAAATCTTATTGGACCTGCTTCTTTGGAAAACCCTAACAAATAAACCTTCTTAACCCATGTTCTTTGAACAGAGGAAAGACTACTTAAGAACTGTCAGAATGGAACAGTTAACGGGTATGTATGAATTCAAATAATCTGAATAGGGTTATCTTTTGGATCACTGGATATATAGAAAGTATTGAAATCGCTTAAAGTAACTTGAGTCATTAAATAAGAACTAGTGCTTCAAAAAGCTGATTACAAATGCAGGAGTGTGTTCAAACCACTGAGAGATGAGAGTACTCTGCCTGTAGGCACATTCTGTGAAGAAAAGCCCAGGGCTGACAGAAGCACCAGGGAGTCTGCTCAACAAATGTGTCAAGGTGACAGGGCCTGAATCTCATGCTGGTAACCCTTTCAGAGACAGGCATGCTAAAATCATCTGTTCTTTTGTTTAGTGTGAAGATCAGCCTTCACCTTTAGAAACTAGAAAGAAAACAGAGAATCACAGCACAAGATGAACCCTTAGAGACAATCATTTCATAGCTGAAGAAACACCGTGGCCAGCAGAGGAGTGATTTGCCCAAGGTCACATGTATGATCAGTTCATGATAGATTGGGGATTTAAAACCTTAGGTCACCTTTTCTAGTCTAATCCTTTGCGCAAAATAATTTCTATTGTTCCATAAACTCATCTGACAACTGTAAAAGTAAAAACTTAACAAGCAAAGATCATCTGTCAAAGAACACCGTTATGAAGGCTCCTCAAACCTTTCAGTTACCAGTGATGCACGGGATGAGCGAGTATTATCTGCATTTGCAAATTAGTCAGATTTAACTTGTGTTTTGAAAAGAACCGTTTTAGAATTACCTCCGTAAGATTACCAGTATATAGAGAACCTAATAAGCATTAATAGAATGTTATCTTATTAGGATATAGAAATTCTAAACACAGGACATTTTAGTATTAACGTCTGGCATTTATTCATAAAAAAGAAGATAAAGGCAGATTCAACAGAAAATCACTCTTTTCCTCACATGAAGGCAAAATCTTGTTTCTTTTGGTTCTCAGAGCAGGGAGCCCTAATATTTCATAAAACAGTATGACAGAACAGAAATGCACAGGATGTTTAAACTCCGTTCATGACAGATGCTATTAAAATTCTACCACAAGCAAATCAAAGAAAAGGTCTAGTCTTCATTTTAGCAATTTTGAAAACTAGAACTTATTTTCGTAGAGTACGATATGCTAAGAAAGAAGACAGTGACTTCTTGCTGTTGGACCCACAACAGACTCATTGAATAGATGAAAACCACTGTGTGAGAATCAGAAAGAGTGTAAAGGTGGAATGCATTGTCAGCCAGAAATACATGCAATCCCGCCACACATAAGCCCAGACAGCAAAGTGTTCACAATTTTACTGGAAGGCATAAAGAATAAAAATGAAGGAAGGACCCATGGAACTCATAAAAACTACTATGGCAGACTCTTACCATGTAGAAACAGAATCAGGAACTTGAAGACAAATCAGAATAAACAGCTGTCCATTGAAGTACACAGTCCCATTGACTTTTAGTGACCTATAACACTGGCATGGTTATTTGCCTAGAGAACTAAATGAAGCATGTGTAGTTACAGGTACTAGAGTAAGTGTGAAGTAAAGGATATCGTATGTTTAAAGGTACTTTTAACGTATTGTTTTATTTTATTGTCCCTCCTATCATCTCTTGTAGCTTATTTTATACAGAGGATGTGAAGACAAATGGCAGGAGGGCACGAAAGAAGAACATCTTGGTCTTGATGAAGGCATGAAGGGTCTCTATTAACGCCAAGTGAGAAAGACACATTCTCAGAGATAAATCTCACCTCCCAGCTCTTTATCCCATTTATCCTCTGACTTCTGCTGCCATAACTTCACCACAATTGCTTTTCTAAGGATCACCTGTGGCCAAAAAACTATCCAATTTGATGGGCTCTTTTCAATAGGATGTGCACTTCCCTGATGTGATTTGGTGTTATTGACCTCATACTCTGGAAAATCTTTGCTTCACTAGGTAGATCCTCACTAGTGGCTAATCTCTATGTCTCTCTTATTCACTCTCATCCTCTCTTCCTTCCCTCTCTCCCTCTCTCTTCTTTCTCAGATCTCCCCTTTGTAAGGTTCTGGGTTTGAGAGACCCAGCAGACAAGAGACCAGAGACTCTGCTGGGAGTTAACAGGACCCGGTTTATTAAGACAAGACCAGATGGGACTAGCTTCTCCACTCGGAGAATTGGAGAAATGCTAGCCCTCCTGGAGGGCTAGCCTCCCCAAAGAGATGGGGGGAAACTATCCCCCCTCATCTTGGGACTGGGGCTCCAGGAAACAGGGCTGGCATGCCTGGCTCCAGATCAGGATGGAGGAGCTCCCTCAAGGAGAGTGTGAGAGGTTAACCCCCCGGGGAGAGTGAGCTCAGCCCAAAGCCCAAAAGCCTCAAAGCCCTCAGCTCCTTCCTAGCTTTTAATGGGAGGGGGTTGGGATTTCCATAACATCTGATTGATGTTTAAGGTAGACTTCTGGCCAGGAAGCAGTCCTTTTTTACAGCTGTTTGTGAATCCTGGGGTGGGAATCTTTATCTATTCAAAAAGTCAGTTCTTTTCTCAGATCTCTCAGATCTCAGTGGCCCCTGAAAGTCTGGGTTGGAACTGCTGGGGGAAGGGGATGGAGGTTCCAGTCACACCTAACACCCTTATTGTGCGTTCACAAAGAGTCATTTTTGTCTCCTTAGCAATCCCCTGGCTCACCTCTCACAAATTTGCCAGCAGCTCTATTACATGATTATGTCTTGCATTTGTGTAGATGCTTTAAAGTTCCCTTTAGTACTCTCACCAACCTGTTAATGTTGGAGTCCCTCTGCTCAGGTCCAGGCCAGGCCAAAGGGGGTGAGAGGCACGGAGTCAACACACAGACCCCGGGAGCATGAGGCATGCAGAGGGCGATGGCTGCAAACTCCATTTATTCAAGGAAGTGCAAGGGGTTATATGATTTTTATTAGCCAGTCGCCCTATGGAGTGGTTCCCAACTGTGGCCAATAGAAATCTGTCTCCACCAGATCATCTTGGTGCAGGTTCTCTCCAGATGCTGGGCAGAAGCTGGTGTCATGCTTGGCCAGAGCAGAGTGCCATGTCCACAGGCGCCATTCCCTTATTTCTCATGGAAGGCGGCCTGGCTAAGGCCCACACTGCATTATGCCATTCATATTGATCCTTAAACTAAGGAAACTAACATATCCAAGACAATACAGTGAACTATGCGGAATCTGGAAAAGCTAGAAAAAGACAAAGTCTGCAAACCTCACCCCAGCACTTTAACATCCATATTTTATGCCACACCAGAAATGTCTCCAAATGGTTCTCAAAAATGTATCCTAATGTCCAACCTTACTCACCAAGTACTAAGCAAATACTACTCCCTATTTCCTAGAAAATGTTTCATGAATACCCCCACGGTTTGCCATATTCCTAAATGCTTCACCCCTTGACCTCCATTTTTATGCTATGTTCACTATGTTCATGGTTATATGTACTTGAAATCTGAGCGTTCTCTTTCTTTCACTTACTTTAGCCACCAGTTAGTGACTACATTCTGGACATTGCAGCTCTCAGTGCTCCATGTGATTCCTCCCCAAACCCTTCTCTTCACAGAGCTTCTACCTTTCTTCTGACTCTTGGACTCTCTTCCAGAGAGGACTAGACTGTGATACTGTTGCACTACTCCTGTATTAGCATACTAGTAACACCTGTGCCTCAAGGTCTCTCCCCTAATCCCTTATTTGCTCTCAATAGCTCTTCATTATCCTTGGGATGAAATTCATGTTCACACTCCCCTCTTAGGCCGCTCAGTACACACACATGCCCTTATTGGGTGCATTCTAAACTGAACCACCCTGAACTTTTGAGTGTCATGGCAGGTGCTCGTGATGGTTCTCATGTCCCTACAAAAATGCCTGTTGAAATGTACCCCCTAGCGTGAGATATTAAGAAGTGAGACCTTTGAGAGCCGAGTGGTTTATGAGGAAAAAGCCTTCATGAGCAGTTTAATCCATTTGTGGCTCAATGGGCTATCTCAGGAGCACTTTTTAACACAAGCAAGCTCTCTCTTACTAACCTGCTCTGTCTCATGAAGTGATGCCCTCTGTTCCGTCATGACCCAGTAGGATGTCCTCTTGAGACACTGACCTGACACTGGTACCACGCTCTTCAACTTACAGAACTGTGAGCTAAACCTCTTAGCCTTGTAAATTACTGTCTGTACTGTTCAGTTATGGCGATGGAAAATGAACTTAAATGGTAAACAAAGAAAGACATTTCTTAAAGTAAATCAACCCTGACAGGAGTGAATTCATTTGATTTCACTGTTTCCCAGTCAAGAGATAAAAGCCGCTTCCTCTGAAGCCTTCCTTCCTGATACTTAGCATTCATTTGGATAATTGTCTTAAACCACTTTCTCTCCCTGTTCTTAGAGATATGCATATTTGCTTCCATCGCACAAATCAGTGAATCAAAAATTTGTAGGCATCTGTTGTTGTATTTCAGCCAAGCTACTACATTGTATGCCAACCAAAAGTATTATTAAAATGAAGCAAAATTGGTGAGATACATATTTTCCATGAAAAAAACTTACCATAAATATTGAAAATGCATTGTAATAGTTTTTATTCTCACTCAGTACATAAAATAAATCATTCCTTCTTTGCATAATAGCTAAAACACTGCTCTATAAAACTTTGATTTTTTTTACATTTATAAGTAAAGCAACAAAATTATTTGTTACAATTCCTTAGATCATATGCATATTCATAGTTACAAAAATAGAAGACATCAGAAGAATAAGACTCACATATTCCTTGAGTGTAATGCATCATATCTGGGACTATTACCTAGATAAGTCTGTTGAGAAGTAAGTAGTTGAAATGCAACAATAAAAACAAAATAAAACCTCCATCTATTTTGTATTATACCCCAAAATATTGATCTTTAGTCAAATTATGCCATGTTATATCTTGTCTACAGTTACTCATTTGGCCCAGCAGACAGACAGGAAAAGCAAAGACCATAGTTTCATGCTGGATGCTACTGACTTCAACAACACATGATGGCAGGCATTTTATCCTATCTAATGACTGAGGAGGTGGGGCATCTTGTTGACTTCAGTATGCAACAGAGCACTTGTAAGTCATAAACGTACACATATTCCAATCCAATCAGCCTTCTTCAAGGTTCCCACATCCTTGCAGTCATCTCCACACATTACTAGCCTCGAAGAAGAAGATCACTTTCCAGGGAATAATAAATATCTCCTGTCATTTTCCCAAACAGGTTTCATTGGTCCAAATCTGGCATCTGCTGTTCAGAGCTACTCAGATCTTCCTGCAGTGTGGTACCAGCTGAGCAGTACCCTGGCTCTCACCTAGATCACTCCATCTTCTCCATTCTTTCCACTTGCTCTGATCTCATCCACCTCCTCGTCCATACTTAAGGACTGTTCAGGGGAAAATATGACATAATAGTGACTTTGGGGCAAGAGGATGGATCTTGGTTGGTAGAGTGTTTGCCTTGCATGCTTGAATTCTGGGTTCAGTGTGCAGCACATAAAACCCACTGTGGTGATACATACCTGTAATCCTAGTACTTGGGAGGTGGAAACAGGAGGATCAAGAGTTCAAGGATTTAAGGGACTGGAGAGATGGCTCAGTGGTGAAGAGCACTGGCTGCTCTTGCAGAGAATTCAAGTACAGTTCTCAGCACTACATGGTAGCTAACAACCATCTACAACCCAAGTTCCAGGGGATCTGACACCCTCTTCCAGTACTGTGAGCATTGCACACATGAGCTCACTTACATACATTCAGGCAAAACACTCATACACATAACAGAAAAAGAAATAAATAAAAATTTTTAAGAGTTCAAGGATTCATATTCCAAGTTTTGTCATCATTTGCCAATTCTCCCTCTCTGTCAATGTCCCTGCCTCACATTCTTCATGTGTTAAAGCTAAAGTCACATTTCCCATGATGGTATTAAGAATCAAATTAGATGATGCGCAGAAAAGCATTCTGAAAAGACCAGCGTGTCAAGCACTCAACTTTTTCCTACTATCTTTCAGCCTTAAGCCACCTTTATTAGTAGCTATTGTTCTGAGATTTAACCAAAAGCATATAGAGATTGCAGCACAGTGATATTCCTAACCCAGCAGAAAATAAAAATCAGTCATTCCATTCCAATTTCCTCTTTCCGGGCTTAGTATTTTCCTAAAGGACCAGGGCAAGCTTCTTAACTCCTCTGACACTGAATTCTTTCATAGATAGAAAAAATTGGGGGGTTGGAAGGTCAGAGTCTGAGACAAATAGGAGAGGAAGTGATTCAAAGGGCAAGGAAATATGTTCCGAAGATCAATTACCCAAAGAGATTAAAGAAGAGTCTGGGAAATTTTGTGGAGCTACGAAATTAGACTTTAGGGCACAAGAAAAAGAGCTTAAAAGAGTTACAAAAGAAAAAGGTGGATGATAGAAATTTCTGAAGAGCTGCCTCAGATCCCAGCACTGGCCCTTTGGGGGAGCAATGAGGTCCATAAAGGTCACAGATGGCTCCTTTACAACCTCACCTCCTTCTGACCTCACCTTATATATACCTATGCTGCTGCCTTAACATCCAGGGCGCCCCCAGCACACTTCCTTCCTGTCCTTGCTGCTTTGCAGGGCTCAACTCCTCTCCCTGGAATTCCTTTCTTTTCTTTGAAGACTACCTTGACTGCTGGCAGCTAAAACTGGAAAGTCAAAGGAACAACTACAAATTTGCACCAAAGCAGTTGTACCCAATCCTGCATCTTAAATAGGTAACAGTCACTTCCATCTTTCTAATAAGATACACCAGATAATTCAGAGAGAGAAACCAGCTATAAGCCCCCTTTATCCAACATGCATATCCAGGTATCCAGGTACACATCAGGGATGTCAGGGAGTCACTGAGACTAATCATTGCCCAGTCCAACCAGGCACTACCAGGCCATGCTTTCTGCACTCTTCTCCCTGAGTCCCTTTCCTGAGCCCTTACCTGAGCACACCTGCAGAATCAGAGCTATTGGATTTACTTCACAAGGCTGAGTTTCTGGCCCACAGAGATTCATTCCCACATTTGTGAGAGATGCATGTAGAAAATCAGAAATTTAGGAGCAGTTTTAGTCAAGCTGGGCTATATGAGGCTCAATGTCCCCCAACCCCCCAACACACACAAAAAAAGATACGTGAAAAACAAGATGAGAGACCCAGAGAAGTTTAGCGGGTCTAATCTGATTTGGTCGCCATCTTGACTTCTTCATGTCCTCCAGTTTCATTACCATCTCATTATAATTTGTGATCAAGAACCACGACCATTTATAATTTCTGTCACAAACCCTGGAACTGGCCAAGCATAGTCAGGTAGGAAAGCGAGAACAGAATTCTTTCAGGAAAAGTCATACATATTCAACCTACTTATGAACACACCTGACTCTTCTCATCCAAAGAGAGCACCTTCTAGGTGATGAGTGGGTCTCATCTGAGAGCCTGCCTCCTCTGTTCACTAAATAACATCTTCTTTGCCTCCATGCTCTCCATTAGAGCCTGTTAGCTCTGCTCCGGTGGAGGGGTATCAATGAACAGATTTGTCTCATCAAAAACTTTGGTACCACAAACAGGGGAAATTGATTAGAAGTGATTTAATTTTTCACCTGTCAGAGTAAGTCCAAGACTCCCCATTCCTATTCTCCTCTGCCTCCAGGAAAGTGGAAAGAGCCTCAAAGGAATCACTGTGATGGTGGGATGGGGAAGTCAAGGCAAACCTTTGCCAAAGGACTCACTGCGTTCTTACCACCCCACCCGTGGCTGGGAGTTGGCTGAGACACTCTCCAGCCTAGCCGCACAAGAAGAGTGCTTTGAGGCAAATCCTATGTCTAGTGTTTGCAAGGCAGGAATGTAAATATTCCCTGGGGTGCGAGTGTGACATCCTGGAAATCATGGAGCTTGAGTCACCTTAAAACTCAACAGAAAAGAAGAGGCCTATCTGAAAAGAGTCCACTAGAAAGAGTCAATGTAGGTTTTGTCTAGGTTTGGTGAGATTCAACATGCAGACAATTGGAAGGGCATTCTTTGGTATACTGAGAGTTTTATGGGCTTGTGAGGAGGTTCAGCTGGTAAAGGCACTTGCTGCTAAGCCTGACAACATGCGTTTGATTACTGAGGCCTACATGATAGCAGAGATTTGACTCTCACAAGCTGTCTTCTGACTTCCACACACATGCTATGGTACACACACGCACACACACACACAATGCAATTTTGAAAATTAGAATTTTGTGATGCTTTCACAATACAAAAGTATTTCTTGAAAATGAGAAATGACAATTTACAATTTTTTAAAAACTAACAAATGATATAAACACCAGAAAGTCAAAAAATCATATAGTATTATAATTGTCTGAAAATATCTATACTAATTTTTCCTTTAAAGATTCTGTGTGTTTTGTCTTTGTTTTGTTTTTCTCTGAGGTTCCAGGGAGCAAACACAAGTCCCTGTGGAAACACTCTACCACCTAGCTATATCTCCAGTCCTTGGTTTTGGAGATAAGTTTTCTCTCTATAGCTCAGGCTGGCCTTGAACTCACCATGTAACCCAGGTTAGACTCAGACTACAGCGCCTCCTGCTTTCTCCCACTTCCAAATACTGGTATTACAGGTATGTGCCACCACAACCAGTTTGTTCATATGACCATAGCACCAGAGAAAACTGAAGAATCATTTGATCTTTTCTTGGACATGGTCAAATTCATTTTAATTTTTTTTAATTGTTAGGAAGTTTCTGCTTTCAAGTTTTATTTTCTTAATGATATGCAATGTTTTAGGATTTATGTCCAAGTTTTGGAAACTGAACAGTTCCATATCTGATATGTATGAGTCACTCAGAACCCCATATGTTTCAGATCTTGTCTATTCTCTTGTACCTTACCTGCTTCTGAGAGCAGATGCCATTTGAACACTTCGTGTCAGTCAAACCTTTGCCCCTGCTCTTCTCCATCTCAGCATCTCAGCAAGTGATGGGAATCTTCTGGAAGCCACTTCACACTTGAATGGCTAGCAAACGCTTGTCACTCATGAATCACACAGATTTAACTCATCAAATAGTAAATGAATCTCCAAATCGACTTCTCTTTAGTGGATTTCCCAAAATTCTTACTGAGATTCCTAAATCAGCAGGCATTAGAGGATGTGTTTTGGAAGGAAAAAGTCAAAAAGGAGAGGGATTTCATTCTTAACTGACTGTGTGAAAACAACCCTTACACGGTTTACAAAAGCATATGGCTCTGTGAGCACATTACAGAGGGCTTCCTGAGGCCTTGGTCAGAGTCTATTCAAGTGAGGGGCCTTGGAGATGCATCATCATCAGTTTTCAGGCAAATCTGCCTCCTTATGTGGGTTATTAAATTGGCATGGAAACTGAGGAATCCAAAGATGTTAGCTAGAGAAATGCAAACACACACTGGGGAGTTCTCAATTTCTAGAGTCCATCAGGCTCAAAGATTCCACCAAAGCACATTAAAGTACACTTGGCTATCTGCTCGACAAAGGGTAATAACGGCCAAGAATAACAGCTCTAGCAAAATGAAAGGCATGTCCGTTCCTCTCTGTCCCTCCGTCCTTCCCACTAGGGAGCTGGCAGCACAGTAACTGGAAGGGCGGAGGAAAAATCAGAACAGCAGCTGAGCTGGATCTGGGAAGAAGCAGATGAGAAATCTGTCAACCCTAGTCCTGGTCCAGAGACTTATCCCAGCCGCATGGCCTTCACACCCAGGCCAGGTTTCAGCTGTGGTTAAGATGCCCTTCCTCGGCTAAGAAATAAGAATTTTGACTTATAGAATATTAGACTTTCTAATGAGCTTCTGATTGTTCTTAACTGAATGTGGCCAAAATCTATGAAGTCTTCCCAAGTTAAAGACAGAAACAGAGCAGGGCTAGAGGACAACGGTGGCAGGAAGCTACTTCCTGACTGAACCCTACTGAGCACTTCCTGTTCAGTGAACTGACAGCCCTTAAGGAGGAAAGCAGCTGCATTTGCTGCACAGGAGATAAAGCCAAACCAAACCCTGAAGGGCGGACTCTGAGCTGCCACCCACTTAAGCCGCCACCATCAACTCTGGTAGAACCACTATTGTGTGTATGGAAAAGCCCCTAAACAGAATTCTCCCCTTCCCACATCTTTCTCACAGCACCTCCTGGGGAAGCCGGTCTACAGTCTCAAACAGAATTCTTTGTTTATCTTCTAAACACCTCTCAGGGCACTGGAGACAGCGCAGTACATTTTCCTCGTTCTGACTTTCCTCTGGGTCGTGCTACTGTTCAAGGTAAGGCATATGACTTAGTTAACCTGGTCCTAAGCTTTTATCACAAGCCTGGCACGCATTAGTATTCCAATAAATATTAATGATAGAAGTGGATGTCTTCCTTTCTCACATCAGAAGAGCCCCCTCGATAAGGTGGCTGAGGAGGTCTTTGTTTCTTAGTGAATACAGTCACTGTCTCTCGAGGATGCTTAAACTCTTCATCCACAAAGTTGTAGTACTCCAAGGTGGGATTTAAAATAAGCTCTCTTTGTGATTATTCTATGAAATATGTCCTTTCAGTTAGAAACATTTTCAATTAGACGTCCATTAAAAACAACAACATTTTCAGGAACAGCGCTAAATATTTAGCTATCTTACCAAAGAGCTCCTATCTCTCCCAAAGAGAAATTATCAAGCCATTGGCCAAACAGCTTTCCCCATGTAAATCTCTCTGAATGTGTTCATCCTCTCCTTACACTTGGAAGGCAGCCAGCTACTCAGAGATTCTGGATCTCCATTTTAGCTGATACCCTGATTTAGTTTTAATCAAAGTATCACATTCAGCCAAACTGAGGAAACACTGCTTGAGGTGGAGTTTTAAGTGGTTAGATATACTCTTCTCAATTTCTCTCTCTCTCTCTCTCTCTCTCTCTCTCTCTCTCTCTCTCTCTCTCAACACTGTTAGAAAACTTCTGCCTTAATCAAGTTTCAGAATAAATGTCATTTTACGCCAGGCAGATTTGTTATTTCTTTTATGACTTCTCAAGAAGAGGGAAATTTTAGTGAGACATCTAATGTAAATGCATACCAGACCAGAGTAGCATTATAAAACCTCTTTCTCAGTGTTGAAAAGTTGTAACAATATTCCAGAACCTCAATTTTTCATCTGAGCTGGTTGTCTATAAAACTCAAACTACATGGCAGTGTAATACAACCAGGTTTCACCTGGAATCTTTTATAATAGAGGAAAAACTCCAGATATAGTTATTCTCAGAAGAATTTCTAGATTTTTCAAAACCAATTTGGATATCATTGCTTTGTTTCTATACCATTCTATTATATACACTTTAATTGAGATATATCACATGAAACTATAACACGCCTGAGGTTTTTTTTTCTGTTTCCCTCTCTTGACTGTAAGATACTTAAGGTCAAGTACTGTGTCTATTCAAACTTGTGGCCCAAAGACTCTTCAGAGTACAAGATACAGAAAATGCTCAATAGATAATCTGTTGAGTTCATGGATTAAATAAAAATAAAGAGATGTGATGAGCATCAAAATAAATACAGTCTAATTCTTGAAGTGAGCTTTAACTAAATCATGTCTGTTTCGTAGGAGACTCAGTATCTTCAAAGACCTTAAGATCCTTGAGATTTCTGAAAGGTCCAGCTTAGAGGGTCCCACTTAGAGCAGTTCATTCCCCCTTGAAGCTAAATTGGGAAGCCAGGAAGCACTGCATCAGGCCTCGGTGGGATGGGCTTGCTGCATCTGATGGTCCGTAAAGCACAAGTGGGTAATGGGACTAATTCATGTTCATGTCAGTGTTCCGGACAGATTGTTTCCAAAGAGCATTGTGATAGAGGAGTTTGTCATCAGGAGGAAGGGATCAGCAAGCTGGAGAAAAGATGGACAACAGTGACGCATTGTCTCAGTCTCTTCCGGTCAGGGAAGAACTTGTAAAGCCGTCCTTCTCCCTCATGAGCGCAGGGTGTGTATCATTCAAACTGAAGCTCTTCTGAAGAGTTTTTAAATTTTTATTGTGTGTGTACATGTGTGTGTGATGTAAGTATAGGTGTGTGCATGCCACAGTGTACATGTGGAGGTTGGTGGACAACTTATGAGATCTGACCTCTTTTTCATAACAGATCCAGGGGATTGGACTGAACTTTTCAGACTTGTGCAGTGACCACTTTTACCCACTGAGTCCTCTGCCAACTCTAGATGGAAGCACTTTTGAATGTAAAAGTAAATACTATTCGTATTTATACCAGGAATAATAATAAATCTCACCTTTTCTAGGCAAGACCAGAAGAATTCTTTCCTGATTCATAGCACCAAAATAGAATTAAGGTAAAAGTCTTACAAAATGAAGGGACATGCAAGGGAGAGAAAACCATTGTATCAAAGACAACAAGAGAAATTTTCCTTTCTTAATCATCTAAAACCTATGATGTCATAGTAAAACCAATCTCCTCAAAGAAACCACCTCCCATTGAGGCCCTGTGGCAGTATCCACAATAAGTTATCTACAGCAATATTATCCAGAGAAAGAAATTCTCTTCCTGACAGTCCTCCGAGTCAAACCTGCAGCCTTAGGCAACCTCTCCCATTCTTCTCTAATGAGCACTAACACACCCTCAAGGCTCTCCGCAGAAGAAGAAGGCCCAGGGAAGGGTTCACCCTGATGAACAGATCAGCTGAACCAAACTTCCCTCTGCAAATGGTTGTGCTTAGAATAAAACTCAGGACATAAACCAAATTATGCTGTTAAACAAGAACCCACTCTTTACAAACTAGTCAGAGTTAACCTTAGAACATAATATAAAATCAGAACTAGGGAAAAACTTTTCATATATACTTTTAATCTTTAAATATTGTTCTATTGGTCTGTTGGGTCTACC
Organism: Eospalax fontanierii; assembly: GCA_035773235.1. Taxonomy (NCBI): domain Eukaryota; kingdom Metazoa; phylum Chordata; class Mammalia; order Rodentia; family Spalacidae; genus Eospalax; species Eospalax fontanierii. The sequence continues at coordinate 21,049,854 of CM069541.1, read as the reverse complement.
CATTTAAAGGTATACTTTAGATATTCCTAGTTTAGGAAAATATTGGAGATGGCTTACACTAAAACATGAGCATATATAGATAAGATAAAATAAACTTAAGAAATATCAGAACATATGCAAAGCAAAGGGGTCCTATCTGAGATCTGGAAAATAATAAAGCATAAGAAGAAGTTCAGGAGCAATAAAGAAAGAATGTTGCCATGTCAACAAAAAGAATTTGCTTTTTGTTCTAGTTAGTTTAAGAAGCACAAAAGGTGGTGGGTTGGGATTACTTTGTTCTATTAGAAATGAGATTTTTACTTAGGAGCTATAGAAACTGCATGATTAGTCATTATTAAGGTAATATTGTAAAGAACTAAGTACTGCTCTCTTCTTTACCTCATTCTCCAAGTACAAACCTCTCTCTCTCTCTCTCTCTCTCTCTCTCGTCTTTCACTCCTTTTAGCTTGGGTCACGGTGTTGAATAGCACAGGGAAGATGTGATTTTACAGAACACTCAGGGAAGGCAATAGAAGATCATATTTTGGAAAATGAAAGGCCAGTCATACTGAAATCTTTCTCATAGTCACTGTCTCAAGAGAAGGGTAATTATTAGGAACACTGAAATGGATCCTTGGAGAGGTAATGTCTTGAGAGGCAGGAAATGAGAGGGCACAGGAAACATGAAATGTGTGCCTTTGAGCTGATGCATTAGCAAATCTCTGACCACAGAGGCTCCTTCACTGCCAAGCTGGAGAGAGCCATGGAGAGGGAACGTGAACGGCAGCCCGGGTAGCTGATTGACAAAACGTTTCCAGAGCAGAGTGGTAGAATTATTTCAAAGCACCTCAAGTGGGCTTTGATTGCACATCCTCATGAAGTGCTAGTATGAATGATTCACGTTTCCTGGGGACCACAGATGACCAGTAATCTGTTATTTCAGAGGTTTTAACATTTATGAATTCCAATCAACAGAGCCTGGTGAGTCTGAAGTCCTGTATCTGATGAGTCCTATAATTAAAGACCCAAATCAAATTTGAGCAGCCACTTCAGGTCTGCTTGCATTTTGTGCCCAATTTACTTTTCACTTGAGGTGAAAAAAATCTAATTATATGAACAACAAATAGTGTTATTTTCCCCCTTGGCAAAAGCCCTGTGCTAAGTGTCACCGATTACTTAGCTAATCATAACTCTATGCATAACTGTTAATCCCTTAGCTGCATCATCTATTCTGGGTCAGGAGCTTACTCTTGCTCAGCTGCTAATGAATTTCTTTTCTTGGATTCATTAAGTACAATCTCAGCAGCACATCAAGGAGTTACCTTAGCATTAAAATGATCACCTGGACAAGCTGCATTCTGTGCCAAGTAGAAGCAAGAAAGTTTCCAGTGAGCTTCCAATCTGGTCAGTTGGTTTATGGAAAAATTCAGCAAATATTTACTGAGAACCTACTATATACTCAACACCACCATTTACTAATAAACATAACATGAGAAAATAATCCTATAAAGCTTTTTTTTCTCCCCCAAATAAACTTAATAATATTTAAGACACATGAATCCCTTGGAAAGAACGGAGAAAATACTATGATTACGTCTGCTACCATACAAATGTGTATTTAGTGCCAATACATTTAGTACTGCTCATTAAACTGGACATTCTACACATCTGAGCCTAATACTTGGTGTGTAATAGCTGCTCAACGATGTTGTTATTTTCTCTATTGCCTACAAATACTCTGGAGAAATAACTCACAAGACATTGGCACTGTTTTCTTCGCATGTTTCAAAATAGCCTATGTTGGTCTGCATCTTTGATACAAAACCCAGTTCACTACTAGCAGAGGAGTGTTGGGAAGACACAGGTGTTATGAACCTATTGACCAGATGAGAATGAAGACTCCAAAATAACATTTCTAACCCCATTCTTTTCTGTCTAGTGGAATAAGAGGTCCTATGGGTTTCCATTATGAAGTTACTAATCCTTAAAAGTATATGAGGAGAAATGAGCACAGTATCTAACCTATCTTCCAGTTCATTTCCTGTCTTTCACCACAAACATCCTCAAGGTTCACATTTCTCAGCAGACAATCCCTCTTTCCCATAATCAAGCTATTCTAGAGTTTCCTCTTAACATTCTCTAATTGCTGTACAATTTTTCCTACACGTTTGAACCCTTTCAAAACAAAACTCAGACAGAAACATTCAGGGGAAATATGTGTTGGCAAACTTAAGCCCATGGGGCAAACTCAACTCTGGTTCATTTGTTGTGGTTCATAAGCTAAAGAATTTTAAAGTGGTTTTGAAAACTCAGTAGAACAGTGTTTGTATCATATGAATATAATATGAAAATAAAATTCCAACATTTATGAATAAAATTCTACAAAACACCCATGATTATTGGTTTTATAACTTACAGTTACTTTTGCCAACAATTGTAGGACTGAGTAGTTACAACAGAAATTATGTGCTCTGCAAAGTCTAAAATATTTACTCTCGAGCCCTTCATAGACTAAGTCTGTCCACCCTTGATTTAGAGTGCAGCTAAAGTGAACTCATATGTGAGGGGAGCATGCATCATCTCGCTGCACCAGAGCAAAGCAGTGCTTTCAAATCCAGCACTGCAGAAGGTCTGCCAGCAGCTCTTTGGCTGACATCTACCCAAAAGGGCATGCAGCCCTGAGAAGTTGAAAGAGTCATACAGGACGCAGTCTCCATTATTTCAGGGGTTTCTATTCCAATTCCTGCCACTTCAGAAGTGTAAGGTTATATCTCTGAGTTATAGTTGCTGGTGATCGATAGTTAAGTCAGATTTACACTCTTGCCTCATGACTTTTCAGTCTTGACTTTAAATCCACCTCTGGTCCCAGATGAACGGAGTTGACTGATCATGGAGTTTTACTTCCTCACTCTGCATCATGAGTCTGATACCCCAGATGAAGAGTCAGTTAACGATGACATGTAAGCAGCTGGATATCAGCCCGAGGAAAAAGTCACATAATATATGGAGAAGCAAAGTTTCTTTAGAAATAGTTAGAAGCCCATTTTTTTTTTAATGTAGTTGCCTCTTCAGCAATGAGAACAATTAGAAAAATCTTTGTGGAAAATGAAGCCCAACTTTAAATAATGGAATAGCTGCCATGCTAGTTAAGTTTCCATCTTTTCCTGAAAAATTTACTCAGGCACATCAAGGTGGTCTGGTCATTTGGGAGACTTTACTGTGACTGACACATGAATAGCCAAAAAGAAATTTGTTTTACAGGATTGTTTGATTGGTCAGTTGACCCACTAAAGCTTAAACTATTTTATTTGCTCTCAGAGTCACAACCTTAAACTGAGAGTCATACATTTCAGTTTGTAAAACTTGTAAATAAGGAGAAAATTCAACCAACAGGTGATTTTTGGCATGCCAGAGATCTGGTAAGATATTATCAGTCTCTTAACAAATCAGTTATTATCTGGGGGGAAGCAAGATAGTCATACCAAGGTCATGGTTTAATAAAGTAAGTACAGGAGGACCATCTGAACATATGGGCATAAACCACATACACACACATGCAGACATACACTCATATACACATATTCCTGAATACACCTTAAGGAATATAAACGTGTGGTTTATAATAATTAGTTGCTATCCATCACTCTCCGGCTTTAATTGGCTCAATGATGGTGGAGGACACATTAAGCGAAACCAAACAAATCTCATAATTTCTACAAGCTTCGTAGAAAATAATTGGAGCATGGCTTGCATCATTAAAGCCCTGTCCTCTGGATTTGACTCTGTGATAGATATTATTTATAACAATTAATTGTGATACTTGATCATGCTCTTTAAATATTTTTATGTGTATGTGCATATTGCCTGTATCTAAGGGCACACATGTCGTGTAATGCCTACAGAGGACAGAAGAAGGCATCATCAGATCCCCTGGAATTGGAGTCATGGATGGTTGTTAGCCACCATGTGAATGCTGGGATTTGAACCCCAGTCTTCTGCAGGAACAACCTGTCCTCTTAACCGCTGAGCCATCTCTCCAGGCCAACTTGATAATATTCTTATATTGATTATAAAAGAGAATATGCTGTCCCTAGGCTACTAGATCTTTATTAGAAGAGTCTGGGGATAGGAATCTGTGAGCATACACAAATCCCTCATTTCAGTCTCCAGCACTGCAAATCAGCCAACTAATTAAGTTGTCTTAAAATTGCTTTTCTAATGTAAGATCTTAAAAATGCATATATCATACCCTCTACCCTAGGATCGGGGATCATTGCAAAGAGAGGGTGGAAAGATTATAAGATCCAAGTCAGAGAAAACCAGTGCAAACCCGTGTATTCTGGACAGAACTGCTGCACTCGTGAATTCGAAGAAGCTGTGGTTGCCTACACAAGACCTGAGCAGGATCAAGCCAGTCAGTGGTCCAGCATGGAGTGAGAAGGGGTTCATGAGCCGTCACTCCTAACAAAGGAGCTATGAACAGGGCAGGAAGAATCCACTGTCTTTAAGGATGTGGCTCCTGGTAAAGTGACTATGCTCCAGGGAATGGCCCCATCCACAGAAGAGCACATGCAGCACAAATGAGAGCTTTTTTATTTTAAAAAAGTGAAGGCATGCAAGCGAAGGGGGAAGGTAGGGATGGGTCTGGGAGGATTTGGGGAGAAGTTGGGAATGAATATGATCAAAATACATTGCATGAAATTCTTAAAAGAAAATAAAAACATTTTTAAAAGAACAAGAACATGTGCATGCTGTTTTTCAATATTACTGTTTGAATTGCTTACTCCACGAATTTGACACTTATAAATCTATCTTATAAATTTTAATACCCAAACAGCTATTTACTGTATTATTTCTTAAGATAATGAGAAATCAGAGCTTAGTTATTGCCAGGAGCCAACCAGACCCCATGTTGAAACTTATCACTATCTTAAAACCCAGCATGGCCTGTGATCTGAATCAGGAATGTTTTCCAGAGCTGATTAGCATATCTCTCCCTTGGAAAGTTTGTTTGAAGTACATTCCTTGGGAGTTACCTATGACCCAACCTTTGTTTAGGGATGGTTTATGGCTCAAGCGACTTTCCCCCTGACATTCCTAATTGATTATTGTTTCCTGTTTTACTAAGGTTTATATAAGACTTGGAGAAGAAATTAAATCTTGCAGTTTGATCAGAGAAACTGTCTTGCCGTCATTATTTCTCTGTACGTTTTGTTCCCTGCATTCTAGGTTCCTGGGGGGATCTCAAGTTCTCGTTGCTGTCCCGCTGGCCGGGACAAGTTATATCAACTGAAGCATTTAAGCCATGCTATTATTACTTAGGAATATTATACAACAGCTAAAATTAGATTATATTAGTTTCATATCACATAAATATGTGAATTATTATAGATATTTTAAAGATATAAAATTGTATGTATAGCCTGATTCCAAAATACACATACGAATAGACATAGTAAAATAATTTTGAAAGCTATGTGAAGGGTTCTCTTGCTTGGCCCAAAGTCTATCTAGAGAACCCAGTGGGCTGTAGGCCATGACAGTGATACCCTTGGCGTGGCAGTGCTGGATCAGTTAGTCCTAGGTAAGGAATTGGTAGCACTGGATCTGACTGGTCACTAGTTAATATTTCATCCAGGTTTGTTCAAGGTCCTTTGGAAGTGGTTGAAGTTAGAGACAGTCTGGGCTTTCACTAATCCCTCACCCATCAATTCCTCCATGACCTCCCAGGCATCCAAGAACGTTATTTTACTGGTGAGAACATGGTCTTTACCATCTTTGGGGAATAACTCCTGGAAGGAGCAAAGCTATTCTAAAGAGAGATATTTGAGTCCCTCCCTTCAGCTTTCGAACTTTTGAGACCCCAAGGAATTATACTTTCTCCAAGAGTCATTTGCTGAAGAAGGAAAAAGCTGGGGTCTGGTGCTAGGCAGTGGGGGTGCCTGTTTCTTTGGAAAAGCCCTCATACAGTGCTGAAAACTTAGAGGGCAGACCAGGAGCCAGAAGCCCAGACAATGATGATTCAGTATTGGATGGGACCACACTCTGATCAGCACTGTAAAGTTAATGCATACTTCTTGGGATCTACTTAAGCCTAAACCTCGTGTCAATACCCAGAAGGTGGACTGGATTCCAGGAGGGTGACAGGGATTGGCCCTTTTGATTTGTTTCCTTTCCCATTGTGGCCAGCCATGTTGAATAAATCTCCTTTCTCTGCTTTTTACACTTACTTTTGCCTCTTTAATTGGCATTTTTGAGGACAAGTGGCTGAGCCTAGTTTGTCAGGGCTACCAGAGCACAGATTTAACTCTCAAAGCTCCAGTAACAATGTCCAGTTCTTAACCCAGGAAATCTTAGGTCCCGTATTTCAGGGGTGATGACTGTGAGCTTAGAGAATGCTTAGGGCATACAGTTAGCAGAGATGGATTTGAGCTTCAAACCCATGTCCATCTGATCTATAATTTACTCCTAACCAGCTGCCTTCAAGGCCTTCACAGAATACTTTAGTTGCTTTCTTCTAGTACACAGAAAGGCATTTTGTTACACTGTTGTTTGGGTATTTTAAGTTGCATGCTGAGAAAAATCAAAACAAGGAGGTTTTGTCCACAGCTGGTGAGGAGTGCTGAGAAGGAGACTGTATAAACCGTGTCTTTTATTTCCTGTATTCTGATGCTTTGACATCTGGAGTCCTGCCGACTGCAAGGGCTGCCTCTCACAGGGTTAGCCAATATTTACCATAAACGACTCGGAGCAGACCATGGCTTTCACAGGTAACCCAATCAACTTGCTCCCTTATAACTCTTTTAGCAGGTTTGTACATTCCAGAGCCCAATCCACAGTGTCAGATATTTTTTTAAAGACTCAAGACCACCCCTGTGCCCTAGAGCCCCCTACCATCCAAAATAGCTAACCCTAAGCCTCTATGCTGCCTTGCCCCTCTGCAATGAAACTTCTTGCCCAAATCTCCCGAAACCCCAGGACGCCTTGCTACAGCGTTCCCTCTTTAGAGATTAATGAGGGTTACAGGGTGTTTTGCAGCACCAGTCATCTCTTAGTCCGTTGACTTTGTCATGCCTAAACAAGAACAAAATCTATTTTGCAAAACATGAGTTCTATTCACAGGAGGGTGTGAGCATACAGTGTGCTGTCGTCAGAGAGCTCAGACCTGTGGAGAACTCAAAGGGAAGTGGGAGCTTCGGGGTCGTCTGTCCCTCCTCTCCCTCCTCTTCTCTTGCAGCATGAATACAGAACTGCAGTGTCATGGGTGAGGGGACAAGCCACAACACACTGCTACCCCCAGTAGACTGAGGAGTTCCTCTGATTTTTTAGGGATCTCAACTTGGGCTAAACTGGGAGCCATATCCCTTATGCTGAAAAGAATTCAGGACTAACCAGTTTAGTAATGCAGAGTTGATGATTTTGTTAAATATATTTTATTATTGGCTTAAGCCTGAGAGTCAAGAGAAATAGAGTCTCCCAGGAGACACATCCAAGTGTGAGGATGTGCTTCCTAAAGGAGAGGAAAAAGTAAGAGGCACCCAAGTGAGGGAGCTGAGTCCTCCTAGTGTTAGCCGTGTGGACCCATTTGGTGGCTCTCAGGTTACATCTCAACAAGGCCGACATGAAATTGATGGTGTGTGGAAGTTAGAGCGGATCTGGGAGGAGTTAGAGGGGTGGAGGCACGAATAATGTCGAAATATGTCGTGTGAGATTTTCAAAGAATAAACATATTTTAAGTTGGGGTCTGCTACCCATTTCCCCAGGGCCATGCTGGGTTTTGGTCTGCTTGACCTTTGCTTAAGAAATACTGGCAACTGATTACTGTCGGGTGAGGACAGATTAGGCAGTGAGGGACTCTGGGTAGGCTGAGTGGACCTCAATGGATGAACCTGCACCCAGGTCACTCAGGGATACTAACTTGATACAATAAACCTTAACACAGATATAAAAAAAAATATGGACTCGAGTGGAGCGCTCTGAGGGAGTCCCGGTGGAGAAAGGGATGTAAGGATGATTGAGATTGATTAAAATGTTCTGTATGAAACACACAATGATTCAATAAAGAATATTTTAAGTTGCGAAGAAACCTTATCCTGTCTTCTACCTTCCAGTAATTCAAAAGGTGTCCTGGACGGAATGATCTCTCAGCAGGCAAACCAAGAAGTTGCTAGAGTTTTAGAAATTGGGTTGAGTCCATGTTCTTTCCGTAACCGGGCTTCTGCTGAGATGCCTGGAAAGCAGCAAACTTATGGCTGGGAAGGAGAGGGGCTCAGTTGTTTCCCTCTGTTCTCCATTCCTTCCATTGTTTGTTTCCTGAGCCAGACAGGTTGTAGAACTTACAGAAGAGTCTAGCTGTGCCAGAGTCCTGACAAGGCGATTGAAGGACTCCTTGCCGTGAGATGATAGTAATGATGACTGACAGCTTCTCCATAACTCTCCAAGGATCCAGGACAGAGATGACCAGAAGGACTGAGTTATCCTTATTCATGATTCTAGAAAGAATTAAATTAGGTTTTGTAAAATTACATTTTTTTCATTGCGGTATAGATCCATTGTACCTAGTGACAAGCTTCCTAAAGATCATTTCTTTGGAGTATCGCATCATTTAACCAAGTTCATCCCCTGTGTCCTCCCATTTATTTTCTCTCCCTTCCCATTCCCACTAGTCTGTTTCCTTCCCCACTCTCTTATCTTTCATAGTATATGCTTGATATACACATACATGTCTGTTTTCTTATGTATTATGTGTAATTTATAGGCAATCTCAGATCCACAAATGAAAGAAAACAAGACACTTTTGTCATTCTGAATCTGCCTTATTTAACTTACTGTGATCTCCAGTTGCATTCATTTTCCAGAAAATGATTTGATTTCATCATTCTTTGCAGCTAAATAAAACTGTGTATCTACTTTCCCCCTTAGAACCACTTTCACCCTGTCCCCAGGGTTTTCTTCGGATTTCATTTCTAGATGAGTCATGCTGCCATGTCTTCTCATGATTCTCATGTTTTTGTGTTGGAACTTGCACATCTGGACTTAGGTCATTTCTTTGACTTTGTTTTCTTCATTACTCATTCTGTGAGTTGAAGTACCTGCAGTGTGCAAATGGAATTAGGCTACAGTAGGATGAGGTGCTATTTCTTACACTGGAATGGGAGTGTAGCTCAGTAGTTACACACTCAGTCCGCATGCTCAGGACACTAGTCTCAGCACCACCATGAGAATGGACTACTATATGCAAAAGCAACCACAACTGACAGTCCCACCATGAAAACACAATTCCAGCCATGTAAAACAATTGCCTCTTCAACTTCAATGACTTGAGGAGAGTGAAAGGATAGCATGTTGTATGGTAAGATACTAGTTACTGAAGGTAGTATTGTAAAGAAAATATGCAGAGTAGGACCAGTGATTAGTATAACAACAGAGAATACACAGAGGAAAGAAAAGTCAGCAGATAAAGATGAAGAAAGGAAGCAGGACAGCTCCAGATACAGGACATATGAAAAGATAAAAAGATTAACGAATGCAATCAAAGACCCCAAAGCAATCCAGAACCTGGGAAGCTGAGGCAGGAGGAAACTCAGATCCAGGTCAGCCTGAGCACTTGATAAAGGCCATCTCAAAAACAGGAAGTGGAGAGCAAACAAGGCAGACAAAGCCGGCCAGCTATGCTAGGTAGTGATGAGCATCGTGATTTAAATGAAAACAATAGGTATGCCAAAGTAAGGACAGATAATTAGACCATCTATTCTCTGTCTTTCTGTCCTTATCCTAGAGAAATATCGATCATGTGTAGCAATCCACCTACCTGAGAAGTTCCTCCAGAGGGCAGAAGGCGTGGTGCTCTTAACACTCAGTTCACTTTCAGCATTCTGAGTTGTCTAATACTTTGTTCAGCATCATCAGACAGACTCATAGATTATGTTACTACAGATGTTGGACCTGATACTTTATGAGATGATAAGTAACCGTATTGGTGGGTTTTTTTCATTTCCCAGAACATAAAGTAAAAACCAAATACCTTGAAACGCACTGATATTTTCTGTGATTAAAAGTGGTGGTCAATGGATTGTTACCTACCAACTACTAGAAACAAACATAAACATTATCCTTACCTTCAAGGCAAATGGGACACTCAAACATTGAATGAGAAAGTAATAGTTATTAGAAACAAATTCATAAAAGGAATAACTTTCTCTGGTTTGTTTCTAGAAACTTTATTAAAACAGCAATGAACTAAAAAATGTGGAAATGTATGAGCTAAGTTTCAACAAATACTGGCTGATGGAAGAAAATGCCCTAACTCAAATTAATTCCTGCCTGGGACAAAGAAAAGTTTTAGTGAATGTTTGTTAGTGAATGTATATACAAGCATAGACAGACATAATTTTTTTCTGTATTTTCTGCAAAAGTCAGTTCTGTCCTTTATTCATCCTAGGGTTCTCCGTAAACTTTAAGAATCAGGATACTCTTAAAAGTTTATCAGATTCAAATGGATAATTCAATATTTTAAAAAGAAATTCAGTGACTTTCCTAAGAGCATAATTCTTTCATCTATACCACAAAGAAGAGCTGAGGACTTTGGATGCTGCTTTCAAAATATATATTTTTCTATTCTGTATTCTTATTTGAGAGGCAATTCCATGATCTAAAAGAACATGGAGTTTGACATCAAATTCTTATACTACACTCCAGTGGTAACCTGATCCATTCCCAGACTCCATAACCTCTGGAAGTTCACTGACCTTTTGAGCTGCTGTTTCCCTAAGTAAGGAATGCTAAAGCTGTCCTCACACACACACAAGCATGCTGTGTACACACATTTTTATTGATTTTTTGTGTATTTAATATAGAACATCTCAATCAAACTCAAGCAGACAAAAACTCAGCATAGAACTGGTGAAATGGACAGCAGGCTCCAGTCATAGGTGGAGAAATACTGGCAACTGTTTTACTGCTGGGTGAGGGAGAGTGGATTGTTCTAGGTAGGTTGACTAGCCCTCCGTAGATGAGCTCACACTAAGGTTCGAGTTTTATTATCCTCACTGTCTGCTTCCTTCACTGGCCCCAGATTATTCTCCTAGAAACAGGCAGCCCAAGGTAGAAACCACTAATTGGGTTCCCTGCAGGGGAGCCAGGACTTGCCCGCAGCACTGGAAGGTCTTCTCTTTGTTTCATTTATCTTTCAGCGGTGAGTGGATTTTCTTCTCTTAATATTAGTTCGGCTATTTTGCGGTAGACAAATCCCCCTGGCTATGTCTGTGTGTACCACCCAGTCTCTCTTGAAGGAGAGGCAGGGCCCTTCACAAACCAGAGAAAATGTGCTTTGAGAGCAGCTCTAAGCCATCAGTGTTATCACCTCCTGTCTTGTTTGTTCTTTGGCAAACTCTAAGGTGTCTCGTTTTTATTTTTGTTCAATTCTTCATCTCCCTCCCCAAAAGCACTCACTAACACCTCTTGTTTCATCAAAATTGCTTTCTGATCTTGAAAAAGCGTTTGCTCCATGGTATATTCTTTAGCCTTTCACATCTTTCTGAACAGATCTCTCTGCTACGTTTTGACTTTGAAGAGCATCCTCAGTTAATCTCAGCAAGCTGTAAATCCTTTCATTTGCAAATGCTTCTCTTTCAGGTAAATGTATAAGATACATTTAAGCACCTACTCTTGGAGTTTAGAGATGAACATAACACAGTCTCTTACCTCCTGATGAGCTCACAGACTAGACTGACTGGAAATAATTGTTTGGTAGTGCAAAGAAGAAAAAAGCCTTGATAAAGTGATGGATTTAAGTTTTAGCCAGAGGCCTTTTTATTCAATTATTTCTAGCCTGCCTTGTTTCAAAGAAGATTAATATTTTTACAGACTAATGTAACTTATGCATGCATTGCCAAGATTTTATGTCTTTCTTGGTTTGATTACTGCATTTCAGCATATTGCCTAGATCATCTTAGCACATATTCCACTTATGGTAAATGGACATTGAGCCAGAACCTCAGAAAAGATAGATCATTTTCAAAGGAAACTGGGGGGACTGAAAAGAATCCAGAAGGAGGCACCTATAGTTGCTAAGTGTATCCGACACGATGGTGAGCAGACCAGACCGACGCTGCTTAGACTGAGGGCGGGTAACTACTAGGGAACTTAGTGGCTACTCTGCCTCCAATTTCCTGTTGTTACGTAGAAAATTAACATAAATTTAACAATGTAATAATGACCACTCGTTTTCACATAATTCTATAAATCAGGTTAAGCTTGGTCTTTTACTTATATGCCTGCATTCAAGATGTCAAGCAGGTTAAGTGTTCTGTTAGAGAATCCACTTTCAGGTTTTCAGGTGGAAAGCAGAAATCATCTCCTTGAGGCGGCAGACCTGGGTGCAGTTGCTTGGTGTCTGAGAGCTCTGCTCTGAAGCTGCTCTGAAGTCTTTACAAACTGCTTTCTCCATAATTCAAAGCCAACAACATGTGATGCTCCCATCACTGAGTCTGTCTAATGCTTCAAACCTCTGGCTTCAGGAAAGGCCTAGTCCTTTCTAAGAATTGACCTGACAAGACTAAACCCATGAGGGTAACCTCCCTAATAATAGATCTTGGGCCTGCCCTTTACAATGCTGGTTACAATTGTTGGCAAGGTTGTTGGGAAACAGGGAGCTTTCTTTCACTGTTGGCGGGATTGTAAACTAGTGCGGCAACTGTGAACATCAGTATAGAGAATTCTCAAAAAGCTAAAAGAACTACCATATGATCCAACTATATGACTCCTTGTCATATGCCCAAAGGACTTGATAACTTACTACAGAGACACTTGCTCAGTCATGTTTTTTGCTGCTCTTTTAACAATAGTTAGGAAATAGAAACAACCCAAGTGGCCTTCAGTTGATGAATGGATAATGAAAATGTGGAACCTACACAATGGCTTTCTAATCAGCTTTAAAAAAATTAAATCATAAAAATTAAAGGTAAATGGATAGAACTAGAATATATGCTCAGAACAACAAACCACATGTGTTCTTTCATATGTGTGGATACTAACTCTGAGTCTTCAGACTTGAGTCACAACCTGGAGTAACTGCTGAAGCCAGGACAGTAGAAAAAAAAAAAAAAAACATGGGGGACACAGCTCGAAGGAGCTCTAGGGAGGGGGACAGCCATGCTGTGAAGGTAAAGGAGAGAAAGCGGGGGGGGGGGATTAGACGAGGGAAGAGGGAGGCCCCTCGAGCTCCTCTGGCACAGGTTTACACCTGCCGCCTGTAAGGTTTGTGTGTTCAGAGACGCGAAGAGAAAGGGAACGGAAGGCAAAATGTGGGCTGTGAGGACAAAGTTGATTGGGGAAGCAGGAAGTGGGCGGGGGCTAGCCAAGGACCATATAGGGTAAAGGAACTCGGAAGTTATGTAAGTCACCCTTTGGGGCCAGAAAAGACTGGGCAGGAACTTGTCACCCACAAGGCATTGTGAAACTTATCAGAAAGAAAATCTTCAGCAAAACACGTTCTCTTCCCATACCAGATATGCAAAGGAAGAAAGAAGCGGGAGGTACATCGTTTCTCCTACCACCACCCAGTTCTCCATGGGCCATGGGTGACCATACTGTTTTCCTCATTGTAAACAAAGTCTCTGGGATGTGCTAGTCGGCTTTGTGGGTGAGGATGCTCCTGGGTGGTCTTCCCCTCCATCAAGGGCTGCCCAGCACGCTAGGGCATGATGGGAGGGCTTGGACCAGAAGGACTCCTACATGGGGGGACTTCATGACTGGTAATGTAAACCTAACCAACTACCCATGGCTGGGTAGTCATAGACCCTAGAGAAGAACCTACTACTGCCATTTCTCTAAATCAATATGAATTCTAAATAATTCTAAATACTTATCCTTAATCCACAGATCGGCATAGCTCTCCTCCCTCCTCAAAGAAGCTTCTTTATGAAGCTTACAGAGGCTATTACAGAAATACACAACTAGTTCAATTGTAGAATATAAGTGATTGTGGGGTGCCCAGCCCTATGTGGAACATTTAAAGTGCAACCCCTACCTCCTAAGGCTCAGGAAACCCACAGAAAAGGGGGTAGAAAGATAGTAAAAGTCAGAGGGTCAGAATGCCTGCTGCTGGATAGTGTCTTCGAGTCATGACAGGAATGCCACACCCATGAAATCTCATCAGTAATGCATAATGACAACACCAGCCCATATGCCAATGCAGATAGGGGAAATTTCACACGTCCAGCCTTAGACAAAGGGCTAGCAGCAATCAGTGGCTGCTGAGAAGGTGAGAATCAGTCTTCTCCAAGGATGCACTCCCTGATAAGTTATCAAATCCCAAGTTGTAAGCTCTAAATACGTGTTCATAAGAACAATACTAAACGGGCTCAGTAGGTTGTGTATGCACACTGTGCTGTAATAGCTCCAATTGTCAGCTTGACATGTCTGGGAAGAGGGGACCTTAATTGGGAATTTACCTCTATCACACTGGCCTGTGGGCATGTCTGTGAGCTATTTTCTTGAGTTTTGACTGATAGGGGCAGGCTCAGCCCGCTATGGGTGGTCGCCCCCTTGGGAAGGTGGTCCTCAGCTGAGGACAGCAGGCTGAGGACAGCCCAGGGCAGCAAGCCAGTAAGCAGCATTCCTCCATGGTCTCTGCTTCAGCCTCTGTCTCCAGGTTACTGCCTTTAGTTTTTGTCTTGGCTTTCCTCAAGGATGAGACCGTGTAAGCCAAATAAACTCTTTCCTCCCTTCCCAGGTTGGTTTGGGTCAGTGTTGTATCATAGTAATAGAAAACTAAGATACGCAAATATGTATGTACACGTGTGAATCAATAACAATTACAGAAAAGGTCATGAGAGGCTGGAGAGGCGGCTCAGTGATCAAGAGCACTGACGGCTCTTGCAGAGGACCGAGGTTGGGTTCCCAGTACTCACCTGACAGCTAACAACCGTCTGTTACTCCAGTTCCATGGGATCAAGCATCATCTCCTGACTTCTGCAGACATTTCACAACACGGGTACACATATATAATATGCAAGCAATACACTCGTGCACATAAAATAAGCATAATAAATAATAATAAAGAAGATATTAATAAAGAAAAAGATCATGAACTTGAGAGGGAGTCAGAAGAAGAGTTGGAGGGGAGAGGGGAGGGTAGAAATGATGTCAACAGCACCTATCTATGAAATTCTAAAAAAGAAAAATCAATTTTTTTGGTGGTCAAGCTGAGAGTCCAGATCCTACAACCTGGAGAAATCAACACCCCACCCCCAACCCGCTTGTAGCTCTCTCCCTGGGACAGTTACGACGTCTTCTGTGTCGTAGTTTTCATAATTCACAATTGATGGGCCTACCCGGTGCCTGGGTCTTCCATGTCCTTGTCCTAGGGTATTCCAGCCAACATCTCATCATCCCCTGAAAGGATATAAAAGCCAGATGTTTTCCTTTGCTGGGGGATTTCTCAGGGCTCTTCTTGGACTCCCCCTGTCATCCTGCCATCATAGCTTTCTCCCTTACTCCTACCTCAAGCTATCCTTTTAAATAAAGCTCTGCTCCAGGTTTTACAGGGAAGTCTTTAAGGTCCTATCAAGCTGTTTCTGATACATTGCACTGCCGAATTTTTAATGTTCTCCTGACTGAAGACCTGATCATGGTCTTGAGACCCTTCCTCCTAATAAAGCTCATTCCCGGAAGGTAAGTATGTGTCTGCTCCTCACCAGAACCAATCACCATGCTGCTCATTTCTATACCTAGCACCTTACCTAAAACCAACTGTGCCATCTGGCCTTATCCAGTTATGTGTATGCATTTCATCATAACCCACACCTCACCTGCAGTCAAGAGAGAGGACTACACAGGACTTAACACCAGGAGAAGGGGAAACTTGGGACACAGCCACCTAGTTCCCTTCTTTTGTGTGACGAGTACTTGACTTTGAAGGACTAACGGGAGAGAAGGTAATCATGGCAGAGGGCCAAGAAGGCTCTGAGTGACAGACAAACCAGAGAGCTTATGTAGGAAATTACTAAATGCTCCATTGTATCTCTTCAGATTTCAGGATAAGTAAGCATTATTTTTAAAGATTGGAGCTCGTTTTACAAGGCGAATTGAGGAGTTTAGAGAGATTGTCAGTTAATCCTTTACCAACACATAATCCCAACAATGCAAGTCTACTAAGTATGCTGGGTTTTATTTGAAATGCAGGTAAATGTGCACATCTAACCAAAACTGTATCAATTTTAGGCAAGTGACATAATTTAGAAAAATATAAAATGCTCCTTAACTCTCTTTTCTAGCAGAATTAAGTAAAAACTGTTTCCCAGCACAAAAAGCCATTGAACACAGGCCCTTGGACAGGCAGGCATTGTTTCACATAATTCCTGAAACAATTTAACAAAGCAACCAGTTGTTTTGCTAAAACACACAGGCAACCTCTAAAGCCCTTGCTCAGAGTGAGAGAGGCTCCGAGCAGGGTCTTTTCAACCTTTATGTTCCTGAGATTTCTGAATGAGACAAACCTGAAACCCGTTGGAAAGACTTCTGTGGAGACCGCAGGTAATGGCGAGCGGGTAAAAGTTTAACAGCTAAATCCCCGCAAAGATCCTGATGGGTTGCAGGTTTCCTGGTTGCAGGTTTCCTGGTTGCAGGCTTCTATGGCAAGTTTCAGGCTCCAACCAGGTACCACGGAATGTGAGTGCATAAAACGAAGCAACTTCAGCTCAGTAAAAAGAAAAAAAAAATCCAATTTTTACTGGAATCAGATTTGTATTGATACGCAAGAGAATCTCTAAACAAGGAAAGCGGTAGGGTGGACTGTGCAATGGAACTGACTTCCTGGAAACTAAGAGTTCCTAGGACTCTAGGTGATTGAAGCAGACCTTGATGCTGTCTGAGATTACTACAAAATGAAACCTTGTATGGGAAGATCACAAAGACAAGGGGTAAAATTGAATTCTTAAAGACATCTGGTAATTTCCTGTTCCTTCTACAGACCCTGCAGCACAGTCTCTTCTTTGCAGGTTAGACATTTGCCATCAGCTGCTGACTCCTGAGAGAGAGATGATCTGAACCTTGCCTCTCTGTTCTTCACATCCAGTCTCAAGTCATTCTCACCTTTCTTCTGTTTCAGCATTTTAGGCCGGAAGTTCTCAAATGCTACTTTGCAAAAATCACACTCTTGGCAATTTTCTTTGCTACTGTCTTCCAAGATTAGAACTATAAATAATGGGGAAACTTAATTACGAATTTCTTTTTTAAACGGTGTTTAGAAATGTAGTGTTTAAGTCTCCATAAAATTACACCTTTGAAATTGCTTAATTGTGTTTTCCCTGCCAATTTAAACTGCTCATAAAAAAGGAAATTTAAAAGTCTGTCCTTTCTCCTTCGTTCTCTGAATCATCCCAGTAGAGTTGCTCTTGTTCTGGAAGACAGCATGCTCCTAAAAATACCGCGAACATCAGCAAATTCAGGAGAACTCACAGCGATGAGGGAGGAAGAGGGAGGAGACCCTTCAGTCTCCCGGTTTGTTTTAATTTATGCTTAATGGATTAAAAACTACGCCCACTTAAAAATTTTCATTCTTACTCACAAACCTTGCAGTTAAAGCATGTAATAATAGTTTTTAAAGGGTTTTGCTAAAATTTCTTTACAGAGGTGTTGCTCTCTGGGTTGTAGGGACCTAGATTTCTTTTTAATTGTAATTATTACTGTATTAAGTTCACCTATTTGCATAATAAAAATAATCATTTGCATTTATAGAGTTCCTTTCTCCCCAGGAGCATGGAGTCTCACAAAATATATTGGCCTTACCTGCAAAAATTCTATCACCTGAACAGATCTATGCACCAGCATTCTAGTAGCTTGGTAGAGTTATACCAATACTGAAAACTCTCCCGCTCTATGCCCAGTAGCTCATCCTGAAAATAGGCTACTTGCTTGTTTTCTAACAAAGGCCATCCTCCTCGATTCTTTGAGCTTCCCTCATCACCGAAACAGTTACAGCATGTGAAACTTTATGCACTTCTGTGCACAAAAGCAACGCGGGGGATGAAAGCAAGAAATGTGGGCTGGAGAGCTGGCACAGCGGTTAAGAGTGCTTGCCACTCTTCCACAAAACCCCAGTTAGGTTCCCAGCACCTACATGAGGCAACTCACAACTCCCTGTGACTCCAGCTCCAGAGAATCTGACACTCTCCTCTGATTTCTGAGGACATCTTCAGCATGTGTCATACAATCACACACCACACACACACACACACACACACACCTTGCACTTAGGGAGAAAGCATATTTTGGTGGTTCTTAGACATACGTGTAGTATGGAAACCTACAAAGTTTTACAAACCACCAATGCCTAGAACCACCACCAGAGAAGCTTAAATCAAAAGACTGAGACAGAAGCACTGCGTCAGCGCCTTTCAAATCTCCCTGGGTATCTTTATCGCACAGTTCAATGCTGGGTATCATTGGACTACTTGAAACAGTACTGGTTTGTTTTTAAAGGTCAACATTGACTAGCTATGTGATCTTAAGAAAACTATTTATGTCTCTCAGTCACAAATTGCCACACTGAAAAATTAGACACTTGGACTGGAAAGAGTAGCCTTTCTTTTCTCAACTCTTCAGAGTTCTAAGCAACAAAAGTGACCCATTCTAACCAAGAATTATAATCCTTAACACACTTATACTTAGCATTTACAACAAGGAAATGCTATAGGGGAAATTTATTGTGAATATTTTACTTTCAGGAAGCATATAAATTATGTAAGCCATATAAAAGGCCAGAGTACACACATTAAAAAAGAATCACAAAGTAGTATGTGATAAATATGTATAAGAATCATTTTACATATTTTAGTTTTTATTTTTATTTTATGTGTATGAATGTATTTCCTGCATGTGTCTAAGTACACCTGTGTCAGGCAATGCCCACAGAGGTCAGAAGAGAGTGTCAGATTCCTCTGGACCCGGAGTTATGGACAAACGGTTATTAGCTGCCAAGTAGATGCTAGTAATCAAACCCAGGTCCTTAGCCAGAGCAGCCAGTGCTCTTAACCACTGAGCTCTCTCTCCAGCCCCATAAGGATCATTTTAATACTGGCCATTTCTCTCGAACTGGATGTTGAATGTGAAGGAAAAAATTGTACAAGATCAGTTAAATAAGCCAGTAAGGTTTATTCAAGTTTATTGCAATAGGGAAGAGAGCTTGAATTCAACTCCCTTGAAAAAGACTGAATGGAATGGTTTTAAAATGCTAGAGTTAGTTAATGGAAGTATACTAGAGAATATTAGGAGAGGAGACTGGTTAATATGTTAGGCCATCTGCATTTACCAATAGGTACTCAAAGTTAGATTCCTGTCTTCCTAGGAGACTGGGAGTTAGAAGTCATACCTCTTTAGATAATTTCATTTCAAAGTGATAGTGCCCAAATCCTTGAGAAAGAGTTACATCTCAAATGAGTAGGAAGAATTTTCAAATGCATGTTTACAAAAGTCAGTGTCTTAAGAAAATGAGTCAACATTAATTAGCAAGTACTGAGTTATGTAGGAGGGAAAGGTTCTGTTGCGCTATCCTTCCATAGAGTGAATATAGATAGCAATAATCAACTATATTTTTCAAAAGCTACAGGAAGAGATTTTGAGAGGTTTCACCATAAAGAAATGATAAAATATGAAGAGCTAAATACATATAATCTGGTTTACAGAGTACAAGAAATATACATATAAACAACACATGTTATACCATTGACATGCAAAGACCCTATGTTTTTGTATATCAGTTAAATTAATTTTAGAAGAGAAAAAGGGAAGTCTACCCAGCGGTCAATGAGGCTGGGGTATATGAACCACCCAACGGTCAGTGAGGCTGGGGGACATGAAGACTGCGTCTGTCACTGCTAATGCTTTCATTCCATCTCGCCATTGTTACCATCAGCTCCAATAACAATGCTCTTTATACTGATGAATTACGAACTATGATCATTCAGTTTGCATTTTAACTTTTCTAAAACTGGGATGCACCTTAATCTCACTGATGTCTTACAATCACTACTGACCAGGTGGCAAGGGTAATACCAGATGGCATGGCTTGTCAGTCTTCAAAGAGATACATTTGGAACAAAAAACTTCTGCAAGTAAATTTGATATTATTAGAGAAATAAATACGATTAAAGTAATGATTCAAGCACCCTGTCCTTCTACAATGCAACAGCTGAGTATTTTACAGATGTGGAAGAAAATGTATTACATTTTGTTGGGAGATGTGTGCAGATCTTGTGTCTGGCAATAGAATAAACATCAGAAACATCACCAATACTACTAAAAGGACCAGTGGACCAGTTTGACATTAGCACCATCCAAAGGTGGTGTGAGCAGTAGCTGGGTTTTGATTTTTGTTGTTGTCTGTTTGGGGGTATTTGTATAGTAATTTCATAGTAATTCCCAAAATATGTGCCATGTCTTAGACTCAATAGAGTTTTTAATTTAAGGAAATATGGTAGCTTTGCTGAGGGGTGACTATTAAACCTCAATCATGTGTGCTTATGTGTTACATTTGCCTCTCTTGCCTCAAAGCAAGATGATTGATCTTAAATGCCTTTAATAAGAGCTGTTTCAAGTGACTGAGGAGAAAGTCCAATTTAGAGCCCCATTCAGAAGGACCTCCTATTTCTGACTGTGATTAACACCTTCTTAATCTAGCCCCCTTTAAGATTTTATTTTAAGCAGAATCCTTATCATGTCTCTTAGTGCATCCATTGTGGAAGAGTCCCTGCCACTGACCACGTGCACTGCCGGGATGCCCACTCTAATTATCAGAGTGAGAGAGCCTTCTGTGTATTCTTCAAAACTCGAAACCCAAAAATGCCTATGCAATCCTTTCATGAAAAGGAAGAAAAAAAAAAAAAAAAACATCGTGTGGGTTTATAGCAAGAAAAATTCATTGATTCAGCAAAGTCACAAACTGATAATGGCTTTAGTTTCTTTAACCTAATCCCAAAGGAGGGTGGTAAAAAAGTAAACTGGATTTTCTTTTTAAAAGACTTTGATTCATGTTCAAATGAAACTATTCTTAAAGTACTTTGAAGTCGGGGGTGGTCATTAGCAGCTTGTCAGTAGCCACTGCCTTAAATAACTGGGGGAATGGCTTTTTCAAACATGATGGGAAATCTTTACAGGTCTTAAAGAGCATTTGCCCCATGGCCTCTGGGGCATTCTCAGGTGTGGAAGGTATCATAGAGAGCAGCCTCATCAAATCACTTCACCAACTTTTTTTCAGGGCAGCTGCTGCAACCTTGCCTTTGTCACAAGGCGGTGGCTGTGCCTGGTCTTTGAAATCCTGAAGCTTCCTTGGAACTGAGTGTGATGGGGTGGGGTCCTCAGTGACTACTGGTGAAAAAATATCTTCTTTGTTTTACTGATCTTAGAACACTAAGATGCTTTCAAAATAAAGCAAGACCAAAGTTTAGTCCTAAGAGCTCTCTGTTTAGAGATGAAACATCTGAGTTCGCGTTCCAGCTCTGTCACAAGTCAGCTATCTGAACTTGGGCAACTTAAGATCTCTAGGTCTCAACAAACAATTAGACTACTGCAAAAATCAAACAGAATAGAAAGTTTTTCAAACTATGGAAGAATCTACCAACATTAAATGCTAACTAACCCTATTATCTTTGGAGCAATAATACCAGATAAAAGAAGCTTTAGAGTGTGTGGTGGAAAGCTTGTTACGACAAAATGAGACGCTTTATTTTACAATCAATATAATTGTTCACACAGCTTTGTACTGAGTTTCTTTAGACTACCTCTTTAAGAATTGTTAGAAGATGTTAAAGGACTTGGTCAAAGACATAACTGTGAATGGATAAATGGACAGCAATGAAAAACTATTTCACAGAATAAAGATGCAGAGGAGACTGTATTGTCCTCCCACCGAGATTATTTTACAGTAACATTCAAATTGTTTGCTCACTTATCTTACATCCTTATTGAACAGTTAGTTCATAATTCCTGAGGGGTGCTTAAACCACAAATGTCACGTTGTAAAAACCTTTAATGTAATCCTGTCCTTCAAAACATGTACTTCTATTCTTCATGAAACACTACTAGAATGTTAAATACTCACAAATTTCCTGCTACAATTTCATTGCTAGAATTTTAAATACAGAAATTTTTAAATATTTACGAATCCCTAAGTTCCATTACTGTCCCATTAGCAGAGGAAAAGGTCCAGAGGATCGTGGGGAGCTGTAGGTGACCATAATATGTATGATAAGCCTTTGAAAATGTGTTATAATCAGCAAACTGCTAGGACAGTAATGACCAACATTTGTTAGCTTTTAAAGATTTGTAAAATGATATATTTATTTTATGTGTATGAGTTTTTTGCCTGTATCTGTGTCATACCATTCCCACAGAGGCCTGAAGAGAGCATTGTATATCCTGGAACTGGAGTTATAGATGGTTGTGAGCTGCCATGTGGATGTTGGGAACTGAACTTAGGTCCTCTACAGGAACAGCCAGTGGTCTTAACCACTGAGCCATGTCTCCAGCCCCTATTTGTTAACTTTTGTTTTTTTCTTGGGAACCATGTTACAATGCTTCACATGGAGTATTTCATTTAAGACTAACAGTGATTATTATACTAGAGCATAATGGAATAATATCTCAAAAGCATTATTCCAAGTTTACAAAGAAGACTGGGGAGGAACAGTGGACACTCAGAATCTCACTTGAGGAAGACACTTATGTGCTGGAGGAGAGAGTTTCATTCAGACATCCATCTCAGAACTCAAGGTTGTCAACTTCATATTCCTAGCAGTCAAGTCCAACCCATGGTCCACAAGCTGCCAGTGTCCCAAGATAGGTATGGATGCTGCTAAACACATGCGCAGATGAGAATATCATATGGTAGTGTTACGAGGTTGGACGTCCCTCTGGGGTGGGAGCTTCTCATGATAGCCCTATTAATGGAATTATGTCCCTTGGTTGCATGATTCTTCATCACCCTTCAGATCCTCATGGAAACTTTCTTCAATTCACCTGAAGATCAGATCTGTCTATTTGTGTGCACAGATTCACAGGACTCTGGATCTTTCCTTTGTAGTGTTTACAGCAACTACAATTAAATAATGCTTTCTATTTCCATTTTGTCCCACATCCTGCTCTCACACTACAGGCTTTAGGATAGTGAATGCTCCATGAGAATTAACACAAAGAACAGAGACATTCCAAGTCTCTTGATGCTTCAAAGTCTCCCCCACAAACGCTGAAGCACAAAACCTAGAGAAACCTAAAGGAACCACCCTGTGGAACTACCGTGTGCCTATTGTCCTCCTGCATACAGAACAGGGGAATGGCTTTCAGGAGGTTTGAAAGGCCTGACTTTGTCTCTCTGAGCATGGTTTTCTTTTCTTCAGAAACACAAAGGAACATATCATCTCTGAGGATGCTGCCAGATCTATCTATAAATCTGCAGGTCTGGAAACCTCTTTACCATATGAAGAGGGGAAATGTGGGAATGCCCTTCAGCCCTGGCAGAACTTCTCAAATTTATTAACAAGTGGATATAGTCAGAGATCTAACTAAGAAGTATATTCCCATTTTTTGCCATAAATCTACAAATATGAACAGTCTGTTCTAGCTACAGGAAGCTGAGCCACTAACATTGAAAATAGCAGATACAGAGTCAAATGAAATCGGAACAATCTAAGACAAAAACTAAGAAAAGGAGGGCGTAGTGCATGCTGCAGTGAGTTGCTTCTTTACCTAACTTCAAATCTGTCAAATGTATTCCAAGAAAATTTCCAGCGAAAATCATAGTAAGTAGCAAATATTTAGCCAATCTGCAATCAAGTGCAGTACCATCAAGTCATAGCTCTTATTTAATCAGCTGAATGGAGAAAGAATGATTCATTTAAACTTGGTATTTTGAACAATCCTACGGTCATTTTCAGGAAGGCTGCTCTTCTCATTACAGTCCAGCTGAGAAACACAATTGAATTTTGAACATCAAAAGCAATGGAATAAAATACATTTCCAACACATTTCAAAATAAGGTTTTATTTAAGGCATATGACAATTTAATTATTTGCAGGTAAATAAAAGAATTCAGTTATTACTAAAAATTATCTAACCCCATACCACTACATAAAGTAGATCAATTATTTTAAGAAATATCATTGAAGATATTGAAGATAATAAATGAAGGCTCCTTATATTGCCTTTACATCTAAGTTTTATCCTACATGCATATATGTATGTGATGCTGCATAAAATTTAAATCCCTTTCTCTTGTCTGTACTATTTTGATATTGGAAGGACACAACCAACAAAACAGCTAAGTGGTTGTTCCTTTGAGACATTGTGACTTGACTGGAAACAATGTCAAACCTTGAAAGTTAATGAACGTAGCCCACTGAAGCATAGTTTGGGATCAGATGAGCAACTCTGTGTTTAAGGCTTCAAGGTCTACCTATTTATCATATGGCCTCATTTTTCATTCATGGTGGAACATTTTCTAAAGACTTTAGAAATTCCTTAGAATTAAGCAGTATCTTTGAATTCTGTTTAGCAAACAATCTTTTCCAAACAAAGTTACAAATAACATCACATTCAGCAAGTGATGCTTAAAATGTTAAGCTAACTTATATACCAATTTCCAAGCTTAGCTAAGAGAGTATTAATATACTAGAAAACTTGTTTTTGGAGGCTAGGATGCTAAAATTATCCAAAAATTTCCATTTCTTCCAATGATTTGTTCATGGAATGAGAAAGGAGAATGGATGGATCCGTAGATTATGAGTGGATGGATAAATAAAAAGGAGATGACAAAGGAGGTGGAACCTCATTGAAAAACAAAGAAAATATAAAGGAAAGGAAGACCATTTTTAAGAAATGAAAATGAAATAGCACCTAGGTGTGTAAAACCAGAGAAAAATGTCTTAGGTTTCTACGAGTACGTGTGTATAACTGACGGCGGCTCTATAACAAAAGAGACAGTGTCAGGCAGGAAAACCTGCTCTTCAAGTTGTTGGTCAGGGCAGTCTGAGAGACTCCTAAAATAACACAGGCTATTGCCACGGCCCTTTATTGTCTCCCAGAACTTGAAAATAAGATCCTATCTCTGAAGACACCACATACTTTGGACACAGGACTTGGAGCAATCAAGCTAGGACTGATCTGGTGGCCTCCTCCATGAAGACTAGATCCCATAGTATCAGAAGATGCTATCAAAAGGTCCAAGGGAGTCAATGGCCCTACTCTGCTGTAAAGTCTATGAAGCACAACAATGACTGGCCCAGCAAATAATCTCTATGGATGCAGTAGTGGCATTTTTATCTTGGGGGTAATCAGCAGCTGTCTAATTGGATTTAAGAGTTGCTCAATGGGAGGGAACTCATATGTGGTATTGTAAACACAGCTAAATACACATGACTGTAGAGGACATAGATCCTAGAGAAAAACCTACTTTTGTTACATCCCTAGACCGACATAATTTCTTATTATATTCTAAATATATATCCTTACATTTATAGACAAGTGTACCTGTTACTACTCATCAAAGAAACTTCTTCTTGCAACAGATTGATTGTACTACAAAGTTCCATGACTGTTCAAATACAAAGAACAAGAGACTGCAGAGTGCTTATCCCTGAATAGGTCACCTATATCAAACCTCTGCCACACAGGGCTCAGGGACTATTGTGGAAAAGGAGGTGGAAAGGCTTCAGGAGCCAGGGGTTGTGGAAGACCACAAAGAAACAGGGTTAGTTACTCATATGAATTTACAGCAATGGTTAACTGCATACATAAAACCCATGCAAGCTTAATCCAGACAAAAACCCCAGCACAGAAGTGGGAAAGTGGGGAAGAGCTCCCAACCATAGTTGAGGAAATGATAACTACTGGAAGAGAGAGAACTGGTTTTCATTAAGGGAGTGATTCTAGACAGGTTCACCAAGCTCCAGTGGAATAATGCACACCACACAGGACACTGGGGGAACAGGCACTTGACTCAATAGGCATTAACATACATGACAGAAAGCATGAAATCTGGTGGGGGGAGGGATAAGTTATAAAGGTGTGAAAATGGGGAGTGTCTAAATAGAATCAAAATATATCATGGGAATTTCTCAAAAATGCAGGAAAAAATGAAAAGGAAGAAAGAAAGGAAATGCATTGGTATACTGAAATACTTCTTTTGCAACAAGCATCCTTCTTTTATAAAATATAAATATATACTTTGGTTTCTCTTTAGATTGTATAAATATTTTATTTTTTTATAGACTATAAATGTGATTGTTTTTAAAAAGGGCTAAGAAGAAAACAAAAGAAATACGATATATTTAACAATGTTGTCTAATGGTTCTTTGGAAAGTCACTAGAATTGTTGCATTTGAACCAGGTTTATTTTATTCAAATTTAGAATTTGAACTGATTTAGTTCCTCAAACTTAAGGATTAGAGTTTTCAAAGAATCAGAAGAAGCGTGTGTCATTCTAGAGCAAAATAACATCATTCATTTGGGCTATTTGATTCCCATAAGGCCTCACTGGATTCGTTATTCTTCCTTTTACAAAGCTTACACCATCACATCAAGAAGGGTACAGATCTGTGCCAGGAGCACCAGATTTGGGATTAAAGAATTAGACTCCCATCTTGGCTTTCTCTTGGCTTAGTCTTCTGAATAGAGTTTCCATGTTGATGATAAAAGAGCAATGAATGATTGTAGGGGTTTACTGTGAAGATTAGATGAGACAGTATAGTTAAAGGTTTTAGCACCATGCCTGACATATACAAGAACTCAGTAAACACTCACTTCTGACAAAAAATCTGAGAAGCATATAGTTATTGATTGGCATATTATTTGTATGAAGATGAACTTAATAATGAATAATGTTCTTTTTCTCACTTAACATAATAAAAACTAGGATTTATAAAAGACAGAGAAATCAGGATTTGACATGGTGTGAACTAATAATTGCCAAGAAGAAAGATATTCTGATCTTGGGCCTAGGTAACTGTCCCCTCCCAAATTAGTGGTTTTGGTTGTTTGGGAGTTTTTTTTTTTTTCCTTTTATATGAATTCTCTAGAAGCATTTAACAATTTTGCTGTGGCTTAGGGGCTAGGCTACACAAATGCATGGCAGCTGTTTCTATCCACTCTTGGCACCATTTCCCTGATCAAAATCCTTTCTTCTTTACCTTAAAGCGTTCTTGCACTCTGCTTAATGACACTCAGTTCCATTGATCATTATAAACATGCTTTTTAGTTCCTTGATTAATGGGTGGGTTGGTCAGTTACTGCTTTCACATTACTGCATGCTCAGATGTCAACAACATGCAACACAAGGTGTCTGAGGTAGGAAGGAAGCAAGGAAGGGAGACGTGTCAGAGAAAGGGAGGGAAGGAGGCAGCAAGTGGACATGCAAACAGAATAGGGTGTAGAGGAGGTCACATAAAGTTCTGTCGTAGTTTAGAAACAAGAAATAACAGCTTGGATTTGGGCACAGGGATTACCAAGAGCTTCAGAAAAGACATACTGTTTTATGTGGGCCTTGGCACAGGGGTAGAGTGAGCACCCTGGAAAGCCTGGGACATCTCCCTTTCTCTCTAGAATATGAGGTCCCTGAGGGTCCTTAGCAAACCCAGGCTAGGAATTTGTAGCTGGGATGTCTGATGACTCCCTTATAAGGAGCCCCTGGAGTGTCTGGGTTAGAGATGAGACAGGCTCTAGAAAAACAGGTTTGATGAGGTATAAAAGTGGAATGTGAGAGAGAAGAGGTCTGAGGCAGGGAGGCCACTCAGCGTGTGCTGTTATTCTTCCTGTTTTTTCTAGGACACAGTTGTGTTTACAGTGGCAAATAGCCTTCCTAACAGTCTGAGTGTACTTGACTTAGGAAACTGATGATGATGTGCAGTTCTTCAAGAAATTTTTTTGTGAAACAAATTTGCCAAGATGAATAATTAGAATATTTTGAAGGCTGTTCAAGCCTTTTCTATACATGCATTTATCCATGTCTGGATGGCATGCAAATTGGAGCTTATTCTCAAAATCACAGAGGATTGTACCACAGAATTCACCTACAATACATGAACCCCTAAAAGAACTGCAGAGACAGAGACTAAATTCACTTCTTTGCTTAAGGGAGAGAGACAAGGAACTCTGACTTTGATGAAAATCCAAAGATTTTTGACTTCCACTTTGTGAGATTCATAGTAAGAGCTCATACTGGTAGCGTGGCTCTGTTCTAGTCGCAGAATTACGACTTCATGTCTATTGTCTCATCTGATCATCCTGTAAGGCAGGTAATGTTCCTTCATTCTTTCGGAGATCAGTGAAGTATCACAGGCCCTAGTAACAGGTCCAAGACTATAAGTTACTTTTTCTAACATGCTTAAAACTGATCGAGATAAGGATTTCTAAACAGCCTGTCATTAGTTTTAATATTTTTTCCCCCAGGTCATCAGTCAACAGCATCCATTAACCCATACACAGTGTTCTCTGTAAGTCTAGGACTTCTCCATCTCCATCAACTTGCTCAGCATCTTCCATCTCCCAAGAATCATGTGTAGCCGCAGCTCATCTTGCACATCCCAGAGCAGCCCTGCCCTGAGTCCTTGTCTGTCCCCACCCCATCAGCTCTCCAGCTCCACCACTGGACGCTTTGCTTCCACAGTCTCAATTGGCTGTTCTGCTGTGCCCACGGCAGATGCAGTTGGGGGGTGGGGGTGGGGTGTCTTTGTCATTCCAGCCTTTCACCAACAGGGTTATGGTAAACGTTGCTGTGACTGTGGTAGAGGCTATGAAGACAGTGAGGAAGCCAAGCGACCAAAGAGAGAAAAGGGAAAATGTGACTGTAGCCAAGTCGGAAGGGGGTCAGTGTAGCAGCAGCTGGGACAGGGAAGTCCTGCAAACAGCCCTCGTTTCGTGAGCTCCTGTTCTGAAGGAAAAACAGAGATGTATGAATGTCTTTATTACGGACTGCTTTAAGGTGATTCTCTCCTCTTCTACAGGGTGGGACATTCCTCCGACTGCCAGAGGGATGTGTGTGGTGGTGACAGCCAACTGCCAGAGGCATGTGTGTGGTGGTGACAGGGGCAATCCTTAAGATTTCTTCAGACCAATCCAACACAGAGAAGTCACCTGCATTACACATAACACTAATATGTTCAGACACCAGGAACACATGAGGCTGAAACTTGGATCTGGAAAGCTCATGGGGTAGCATCCCGCAGGCAGACAGTAGGCTGAGGATGCCAGTCATCACCGGCCTCTCCACCCTCCTGTCTCTTTGCTTCCACGTCTCCCTCTCAACCTCCTCTTGTGTTTCCCCATCTGCCTGCATTTTCCCCATAGCTCTCTCCATGTCTCTGTGTGTCTTTCTCTCTCCATCCCCCCCAACCTCCTTCTCTCTCACACACCTATACATATGCACATATATACCATTTGCTACCATCTGTGCTAGGGTCCGCTAGTAGAATTTGAATTGGCTTGTTTCAAGGCTGGCACTGTAACTCTGTGTTATGGCTGGAATGTGACCCCCAAAGCCCCGCCCCCTAAAACCACATTCACGGAATCTCACGTGATTGAATGCCTGGTGCCTTGTGGGGAGCTGTAGAACCTTGAGGAGGTGAGGCTGCTGACAGAAGTATGTCACTAGGGATGTGGGCCTTGAGGGGTCTATCCTGGCCCACTTCTAGCTGAGCTCTCTTCTTCCTGACCAGCACCATGTAATAAGCCATGCCAGCCACCCTCACTGCCACCAACAGAGCCCCAGGTGTTATGCTTTCCCTGCCATGGGAGGGAAAGCATATACTTATGGACAGTACGGCCATAAGTATAAGCCAAAACAAATCCATCCTCTCTCCCTCCCTCCTTCCCTCCTGCCCTTTCTCCCTCAAGTTGCTCCTTTTAGTTTTTTTTTCTTTTACATCTACAAGAAAAACAATATACCATGCAATAGATAGCAGAAGAGTTTCGTTTGAACAAGAGAAAAGTTTTCAGTTGCTTCAGATGCTGCTATTATCGAAGAGTTTATGGGAAAAAGCCCCAAATTTTATTGAGTGTAACCTGTCTGCTTTATTTCGTGTATTCCATACAAAATACGGGTACTATTCCTGCCTCTGCTTCAATCGAACAAACTGTCTTAGGTCAGTTTCTGCTGGGTTTATCACTGATCAGATGCAGGCTGAGCTGTAACTAAAGCCTAGGCCTGCTTAGCCCCAGAGGCTGTCTGATAACAGCTACTCAGATGCCGGTGAGTGTTAGCATCGCCCAGTCCTGAAGCTTTGTTTGTACAAATAAATATTTGTAAGCTATCTAAAGGGCTGGTAGCTTTACTTGTTTGAAAAAGGTGGTCAGGGGGAAGGAATGAGAAGGCAGAGAAGTCTGAACCATGTGTGGGCCATATAAGAATCTGATTAGATGAAAATCCATATGAAGAGAAAATGCTGTCTATCAAACCTCGCACAAAACAAGTAGATCTAATATCTGCACAGCACACACATTTGTACTTAATAAAGCCATTCCTGAAAAAAAAATAGAAAGATTGCTCTGTCAATATTTATTTCTGACTGATTTGTGTGAAACAGAGATTCTCAGGTAATGTTCTGTGTAATTCAATGTTTACATATTCCAGGAGAAAAACAAGAAGAAAATATCATATGTCACACATCCAGAGTCCTTACAAGGAGTCTACTCTGGATTCTGTTCTCCTTCTAGCCTTAGATGCAGCCAGCTTTCACTCTTACCATTTCATCTCCGGTCTGCCCTCTTGGGCCAGACCCATCCAGTGTGTCCTGATCCCTCAAACTCAGAGCAGCACAATTTTTCAGTCTAGTTTGCTAGAGCCTTCACAGGCTGTCCCCAGTACAACTGGCCTTTGCATTCCTGAGACCAGCCTTCAATCCTGGCAGTGTCCACCCCCCAACTTGCCTAGGATTCTAGACACCAGACTTCTTCCCTGGTAAATCTGATCCTGCCGACCACGTCTCCACTCTCCTAACGCTGCAGCAGCACCAGCTCCCCGACCCCACATCCTGTTCTCCTTCTACCCTGGGGCACAACTTTTACTCTTAGTCCCCCAGATCTCTGGGGATAAGGTACACTCCTACCTCTGCCTGGCTGTGAGCTCTCCCAAGCACACTGTGCCCATCCCCCACATTGGTGCCCTCTGCAGCCCCTCCCACTGCTGCAGGGCTAGGCTTCTGTGGCCCTTACTAGGGGTCCAGGCCTTCCAGACTACCTGAGAAAACCTGAATTCTGGTTCTGCCTAGCAATCTTCTCAAGTTGTGCTGTGCTGCTGGCTCGAGGGGCCCAGACCTTAAGGGAGAGCCTGAGAATATCTAATCTTACCTAACTGATGCCTCTGAGGCAACTGCTGAGCAGCTGGACTAAGCATCATCTGGTCTTGCCAATACAAAATCAAAGGAGAGAACCTGAAGCCTTGACCAAGCAGCGTTTCATACCCAATAAGAAAACAACCAAGTCACATCAAGTACACAACAGAATCAGACTTCAACTCAACAAGGAAGGCTTGCGTTTCACAATATTATCACAAACAACAAAAGAAATCCACATGCCAAGATCACAACAAAAACAATAATGCTATGAAAAACCCAAATAATATGTCCTCGCCCAAACATCACCATCCTATAGAAGAGTTCCATGAGACACCCACAGAGAAAACCCAGGCCACAAAGTTTAAAAGAACAATCATGAACATGATCAAAGAATTCAACAAATTTAAAGAAAACACAAAGAAACCAAAGAACTAAAAGAAAATAAGGACAAACTTCTGACTGAATTCACAAGAGATAGAAATATTGAAAAGCCTCAGGCTGAAATGAAGGAGGCGAAATACTCAATAAGCCAGTTTGAGACGATGGGAGAAAACCTCACCAAGAAAATGAATGAAATGGGAAAGAGAATGTCAAGACTGAACAACAGCGCCGAAGAACTGGAGCACTCAAGCAAAGATCATGAAAATCTTTTTAAGACATAGGAATGGAATATTCAGGAAATGTCGGAGACCACGAAAGAACAAATTTACACACCATAGGCATAGAAGGAGAACCTCAGGGTAATGGTATTGAGCAGATATTTCAATTCAGATTGAAAAAGAAAATTGCTCTAAATTAGGAAAAGACATTCCCATAAAACACAAAAAGCATATAGAACAGCAAAAACACAGGACCAGCAAAGAAACTCCGCACAGCATATCATAGTAAAAACACAAAGCATACAAAGAAACAATGCTGAAAGCTGCAAAAAGAAAAACAAGTCACCTATAAAGGGAAATCCATCAGAATTACAACTGACTTTTCAATGCAAACTGTGAAAGCCAGAAGAGCCTTGACCAAAGTATTCCCAGTTCTAAATGATCATAGGTGCCAACCTAGAATAATTTACCCAACAAAACTCTCTATTATAGTTGAAGGGGAAAGAAAAATCTTCCATGACATGAATAAGCTGAAAGAATCCATTTCTAGAAAATCAGCCCTTCAGAGAATATTTGAAGCAATACAAAGAGCTGAAGAAAGGAATGACTACACCCAAATGGTAACAGAAAAAAAAAAATTAAATAAAGGTATAACTGGGGAACCACAAAGTTAAACCAAGATGCAAACAGAAATTAGAATGACAGGAACCAACATACAGCTTTCAATAATAACTTTAAATATCAATGGACTGAACTGCCCAATCAAAAGACATAGGTTAGTTAAATAGACCAAGATATGAAATCCATCTTTTTGTTGTCTGCAAGAAACCCATCTCACCTTCAAGGACAAGCACTACCTTAATGTAAAAAATGGAAAAAATATTCTAAGCAAATGGCACTAAGAAACAAGCTGGAGATGCCATTCTAATATCTAACGAAATAGACTTCAAATCAAAACTAATCAGGAGAGATAAAGAGGGTCATTTCATTCTAATCAAAGGAACAATTAACAAAGATAATATTGCAATCATGAGCATATATGCACAAAATTTGGTACACCCGACTTCATAAAATCAGTACTGCAAGACTATATGGCACTGATTAATACCACCTCAGTAATAGTACGGGATTTCAATGCCACGCTGTCTCCATTAGAAAGATCAACCAGAGAATAAACATAGAGACATCTGAATTAAATGATACCATACATCAAACAGACCTAACAGACATCTACTTAATTATCCACCCAAGCACCAAAGAATAAACATTCTATTCAGAACTTTCTCTAAAATCAACCACATACTGGAGCAAAAACCAAACCTCAACAAACACACACAAAAATCGAAATCATTCCTTGCACACTATCAGACCACAGTTCAACAAAACTTAAAATCTACATGGGAAGTAGCCCTAGAAAGTACACAAACTCACGGAGACTAAACAACACACTCCTGGACTATGAATGTGGTGAAAGAAGAATGTCCATTCACTGCTGGTGGAATTGTAAACTCATAGAACCCCTATGGAAAGCTATGTGAAGAACCCTTAAAAACTAAAAACGAATCTACCATTTGACCTGGTTATACCATTCCTTGGCATACACCCAAAGGACTCATCCTATTCCAGAGATACTTGTACATCCATATTTTTAGCTGCTCTTTTCATAATAGCTAAAAGATGGAAGCAACTTAAGTAGCCCTCAGCTGAGAAGTGGATAATGAAAATGTGGTTCATTTACACAATGGAGTTCTACTCAGTGGTAAAGAAAGAGAAAATCATCATGTTTGCAGGTAAATGGATGGAACTAGACACTGTTATGCTAAGTGAAGTAATACAGACTCAGGAAAACAAACGACGTATGTTCTTCCTCATTCGTGAATACTAACACCAAGCATTTATATGAGAGTATGCATCCTGGTGTAACCGCAGGAACCAGGAAAATGGAAATAAACCAGGGAGGTAAAGGGAAAGAAGGGGCTTGAAAAAAAATAGTAGGAGACAGGTGTTATTACAGGAGAAATGATTAAAAGGGGGGGGTATTTAAATGGGAGTGGGGAGGGAGAGTTATACAAGGAACTGTGGAGACAAAGGGAAAGAGGGAGAGTCAGGAGAGACTGGTATTATCAGGGAAGAAATGGGGAAATTAGGACACTTTAAATAGGGAAGGCACAGAGGGAGAATTACTTGTGTGTGTGTGTGTGTGTGTGTGTGTGTGGAGAGAGAGAGAGAGAGAGAGAGAGAGAATGCCCAGCCAGTGTAAAACACCAGAGGGAATCATATTAATCTAACAACCTGATGAAAAATTCCACACAGAATATCTCTACATGAGTCCATGTGTATAGCTGAAGCTATATAACGAATAATAGTGACAGACAGGAGAAACCTTCCTTTGAGTTGTTGGCCAGGGTGGCCCAAGAGACTCCCCAAATTACACAGGTGATTGCCACAGCCTTTGATTGCCTCATAGACCTTGAAGGCAAAACCCCATTGCTGAAAAAGCAAGACATACTTCCGAGACTAGATTTGGAGCAATGGAGCTGGAACTGACGTGGAAGCCACTCCCCCTGCAGGCTAGCTCTCATAGGTCTGGAGAGTACTAGTTAAGCAGCCAAGGAAGAACATCAATCGATGACCCAACACTCGCTTCATGACCAAAATGCCACATCAATGACCAGCACATCACTCCACACTGGCGCAGTAATGGCACTTTTATCCTAGGGCCAGTCAGTGGCTACCTAATTGGTCTTAGAGTCCACTCAATGGAGAAAACTCCTGTGTGGTACCAAATACACATGGCTGAAGAGGTCATATTTCTTAGTGAAATCTCCAAGGCTGTAACATCCTTAGGCTAATGTAACAAAATATGTACAGTCAAGTGTCCCAGTCACCCCTCATCAAAGAAGCTTCTGTTGCACCAGAGACTATTGCAGAATAACACAACTAGTTACACACTAGCTTTGTTTGTGAGTTGCCCATGCCTAGGTGGCACATATACAGTGCAACCTTTACACCCAAGGCCCATGCACCATGAAACAAGGGGTAAGGAGGACATTCATTAATCTCTCAACTCTCATTAATGAAGCTCCCTCATACAAAAGAGGGCCAGGAATACAAAAGGTGACAAATGGCCAAAGAATGGAGATTACAAATCTGCAGAGTGTGGGGCCTTGGATAGGACTCCTATTTTAAGTTTCACTCACCCAAAGCTCAGCAGCCATTGGAGAAGAGGGAGTAGAAAGACTGTACGTGCCAGTGAGGAGGTGCATGACCATATAGAAATAAAATCCTACAAGCACTTGAGACCCTGGTCACATGAACCTGCATCAACGATCTTGGCATGCTCAAGCCCCATGCAAATTTAAGCAGACAGGGACCCAGCATGAAACTGGAGAAATGGGGAGCAGACCCTTATCTTAGCTGAAGCAACTGATTACAGTAAGGTGAGGATGAGCTAGTCTTCTTAAAGTGAAGGGCTTCGAATAGGTGGACTGAACCTCAGTGAATGAACTTACACTGGGGAACACTTGGGAACACTAACTTAACACAACAGATCTTAACAGCGATTGAAGAATGGATGGATTCCAGTTGAGGGGCCATGGTCAGGTGCAGGTGGAGAAGGGAGTGTAAAGATGATTAAGACTAATTGAGATGCTCTGTATGAAATGCACCACAACTCAGTCCTTAAGAGGAATCTACTCTGCAGCTGAGAAGGTAGAATAAGCAAGAATTCATGTCTGCTGGATGCAAAGGCCTCTTGTGTGATATGGATGATGTCATTCAGTTTCAATCCTCCCTCAACTTCAGAAATATCTTCTCAA
The DNA here is from genome assembly GCA_035773235.1 of Eospalax fontanierii. NCBI lineage: Eukaryota > Metazoa > Chordata > Mammalia > Rodentia > Spalacidae > Eospalax > Eospalax fontanierii. The sequence continues at coordinate 21,014,139 of CM069541.1, read as the reverse complement.
CAGACGTTGCTAGGATTTTAAAGAGGCCAAGATAATTTCTGGTCTCAGAATCACTTGGGAATAAAGTCTTTTAAGATTTTTAGGAAGATCCTACCTCTTTGTGAGGAAAAATATCTCTTCCTGAGACAGGAAAGTTTTGGTAAGCCTTGGAAAAGAGCCAGTACACAAAGGTCAAGAACAGACCCAAAGGAAAAAAGGTACACACCCAAGACTCACCTGTGCCCTCAGCCACAGACATCACCCTAGACTTTGGGAAACCTGTGCTGTAGGGGCATTATTTTCTGTCCTTGACTGTAAAATTTTCTAAATAAACGCTAAGTGTGATGGTACAATCTGCAATCCTGGCACTCTGTAGAGAGAGGAAGGAGGATGTGACTGTGGCCATCTTGAGCTGTTTAGTGTGATGCTGTCTCAAAAGGAAGGAGAAGCTGGGATATGGTGCAGTAACAGAATGCTTGTCCAGCATGCATAAGGTCGCGGGTTCAATCTCTAGTCCTAGAGTGGAGAGGATTCCCAAATTAGAGAGGTATGAAATAAGATGCCTGGTGTGGGCTAATTAGAGGAATCTGGGCTCCTCAGAAGAGACTAAGGACCTGTGGTAAATACCTCTGTTCGTCAACTAATTCCACAAGTTTTCTTCAACTGTTGTAGTCACACAGAGCAAGAAGTCAGATTACATAAGGTAATGCAGTTACATATACATATGGTTACAGGAAGAGAAAAAATGATCTATGATTTCCTTAGGATAGAGCTACAGAAATAAATATATAGGTAAGAATATATAATTAATCAAATATAGTAAAAGTTATTTCTTGATCAAGTAACCATTTTCCTGGGGAATTTCCCTAGGTTGGCTATTTAACTCTGTTCTCTGCAGATATTTAAGGATGTTGGGAGCCTGATAGAGGCTGTGCTATCCTCAATACACACCTACCATATTCACAAACCTTCTAGGCAGCCAGAATGCAAAAATAGCACAGAGCCCCCTGAGAGGCCCTGAGCCAAGCCTTCGAGGTGGCACGCATCGCTCTTGCTCACATACTTTTCTCATTAACTGCTGTCTCATATCTACACCCAACTGCCAGAGGGTTGTAGAAATGTAAGCAGTTTGTGCTAGAGGCACAGACATGTGGGGGGGTCACTCGGCCTTCTGTGACACCACCCATTACCAAGCTTTGTCGTCTAGAGGATTATTTCAGTAATGTGACACTAATCATGACATCTGTGTTTTCTGGACACTTAGATGGTTGACACTGCTCTCAGTTCTGAACCTCAACATTAGTTTTTCTAGTCAGACAGTTCCGGGGTCAGGAGGTGCTGAGAAGGCAGGCAGCAAGTGCTATTCTTGAACAGCCAGGGAAGATGATGTAGTGAGTCTTTCTTAAAATGAAAACCTGAGTATTTCAAAGCACTTTCCCATTTATTATAATTTGAGCTTCACAATGGGTAAGTGTGCAGTGGGTAAGACAAGTCGTTATTGCCATTTTGAAGAAAGAGAAACAGAAATACAAAAAGGTCAAGGGCTTCCCCAAGGTCCCACAGCTAACGAGGACCAGTCTAACTTCCTAACCTGTGAGCTGCAATCTAGTTTTGTTTCCAGTGCAGCTCCTGCTCCCTGGTACTTTAGTTGGATTGCAATTGTCCAAAGGGCAATTAAGTTGAGACCTTTCCAAGAAATGGTATTTCTTGACTTTTGATCAGTAATGGTGTGTATTTTATTTGACTGCTACTGAAATTTTTTAGCATTAGTGTCGAAAAAGTATATTCCTGAAACACTTTATTGAGACAGCTGGGAGAGAAGAGACTTTTGAATAGGAGGTAATTGAGAGCCAAGATCATTTGCAATAGGTCAATTTGGCTGCTGAGGTTTTTACACATATGGTATAAGTCAGTGCTGGGGAGAAGTTTCCATTTAATTGAGTCATTGACTGGATCATGCTGTCCAACTCTTTGGTCCTGTCTGAAACATGGACACTTTTCAGAGTTTGTTTGGAGGGTAGCCAGACTGGTCCATTGGGTCCATAGGCTCCAAAGCCAGAGGTCTGTTCATCTATGCTATTGATGTGGGCTTCAAAACCCCTTTCTGTCCCTCTGGAACCAGTCCTGTGGATTTATTTCATTTTTACCTAATCTTCAGGTGAAAGTATAATATTATACATGAATAGATATGATACTACTGGAGTTGATCAGAGTTTCAAGTCATATGGAAGCATTCAATCCTCTGTGAAGTGCTAGAGTAATTTAGGCTTTACCTTTCTAGATCTTACAGGCCATGATAAACCTCATGATGAGCTCTAGCCTCGGAGAGACAAGCATCTCAAGCCCAGGGAGAGGACAGCACTTTCCTGATGCCAATGTAATGCAGGCTTTTTATTTGGGATAATTTTTTCAAAAAATGTTAGTAGAACACATAAACAGACAAAAGTTAAGTTAATCTCAACCTAAAGCACAATGTATACAAAGATTTACTCAAAAAGATGTAATTAATTGTATAATAAACAGAAGACTATGAACTTTTAAAACAGGAGAAAATCTTTGGTCTACACAACATTTTGAGATAACCTTACTAAACTGAACCTGATAAAAATTCATTTTTTCTATGTGAAAGCCTTTATAAAAAGAGAACTAAAAAGGTAGAGAATGAGAGAAAATATTTTAGTGTGTTTTTTTTCTCCTTTATTTTCTGTATATACTTAAGTGAATTTCTGTGTATCTCATACACAGTATAAAAATCATCTTTATACCCCATCTCTCCCTTAAAGAAGATCAGATCTTCTTCACCCAGCAGCAATCAGCTACCCAATAATTCTTCAGCTAAGACTGGGGCCTGCTGCTCAATTCCACAGTTCTATCATGGGATTTTGTCTGTTTGAGTTTGCATGGGTCTTGTGCATGCTGACACCATTGTTGTAGGTTCACATGAGCAATGTCCGAGTAAGGTCCCAGGAGCCTGTACGACTCTGTTTCCATATGGTCATGCAACTACTTCCCTGGCTCTCACAGTCTTTCTGCTCTGTCCTCCACAATGGTTCCTGAACCATGGTGGGTGAAGTTTAATATAGGATTCCTATTCAGGGACCCACACTCTGCAGACTGTTATTCTCTATGCTTTGATCATTTATGGCCTTTTATGTTCATTGCTCTCTGTTACATAAAGGACCTTTGTTGGTGAGAGTTGAGAGAAGCATTAGTGTTCTCTTGACCCTTTGTTCCACTATGTTCTGTGAGCCTCAGGTGTAGAGGTTCCATTGCAGATGTGTCACTTAGGACTGGGCATCTCACAGACACGTATTCTCTGTGTGGGCAGTTATGGAACTCTGTATTAGTCTCCATCTCTTGCAAAATACATTTCTTTGATGAATGGTCACTGGGATACTTGTCTGTAAATATAAGGATCCATATTTAGAGTATAGTAAAAATTACATTGCCTAGGGATGTGACAATGACAGCCTTGGGATTTTCTCTAAGATATATGACTTTTCCAGCCATGTGTATTTGGCTATGTTTACAGTACTACACATGAGTTCCCTCCCATTGAGTGGGCTTTAAGTCCAATTTAGTAGCTATTGATTACTCCCAAGAGAAAAGTATTGCACCAATACAGTTAATACAGTTTGCCGTGCCAGTCATTGTTGTGGTTATTAGGCTTTAAAGCTGGTGTTGGACCATCAACTGATGTTTTCCCTTAGCAGTTTTCATAGTTTTCTCCTAAACTATGAGAGCTAGCCTTCAGGGTAGGTGGCTTCCAGGTCAATTCCAGATCCATTGCTCCAAATCCTGTGTCTGAAGTATGCCCTATCTTCAGCAATAGGGTCTTATCTTCAAGTTCTGGGAAGCAATTAAGGGCTGTGGCAATAGCCTTATAATTTGGGGAGTCTTCTGGACCACCCTGACTAACAACTCAAAGGGAGGTGTCTCCGCCTGGCACTGTTTCTTGTCATAAAGCCATTAGCTATACACATGAACTCATGTAGAGATACTGTATGCGTTTTTCACACCAGCTACGCATTATTTATCTCTTCTCACCCGCCCCCTGTGTGTGTGTGTCTAACCCTCCATCCTCCCTCCTCAGTTAAAGAAAATACTTTAAAGCACATACCCAACAAATCTATGTAACATCTTTAATATCTAAAATATGTAATACAACTCAAGAATAAGACAAACAACTCAATTAGAAAATGATTTTTAAAAATAAAATAAGGAAAAGACATTTCCACAAAGACAGACAGATGGGAAAGATATTCAGTATTATTATCAATTATTTATATGCAAGTTAAAATCATAACAGATGTGACCATACCACTATCACAATGACTAAAATTGCCTCTCCTCCATCCAAATGCCCAGGCTTAGCTCAGGTCATGCTCCTAGGCCTAGTCAGGCCATGTACCCTGACACACCAGAAGTGTGTGTTCTCCAACCCCAGCATTCCCTGTTCTCTGTCTCAGCCTCCCAGGCCTAGCTTAACGCATGCACTCCACATGCCAGCCAGTCTTATGATTTTTCATATCCCAGCATTACTTCTCCACCCTCCCATCCTCCAATATCTAGCTCAGGTTGCATGACCTACACCAGCCCAACTTGGTCAGTTCTACAGAACCACAGCTGCTCTTGCTGCCATCCCCACATGCCCAGGCATACCTGAGGTTCTCTATCTTATGCATCAGCACAGACCAACCCAGTCAAGAGACACATTTGCTCAGTTTCTTGATTATCATTGAATTAGAATCACCCACATTCACCCAATCAAAAACTCACCACTGATCTTTCTGCTTGCTCACTCACCTCACAGCAACACCACCCACAAAGTTGCTTTGAGACCCATGGAGGTTGTCCAGGAACCTCAGGCTCAGAAGTTAGGCCTATTCTTAGCTGAACTGAGATCACTTCATACACCTTATTCACACATCAACACAGAGTGACCCTAAGACTGAACACCAAGCACCACAATCTGACAAGCAGGCATAACAGCAAAGATCCAAACAGCCACTCAACAAAGGTGAAACATCCATACCAAGAACCACCAATGACATAATTCCAGACTCCTAGGTTCCATCCCCAAAACACAAAAAACATGAATAACAAAGACACTATGTCTCGTACAGAAATTAGCACCCTCATTGTAAAATTCCTGACAAAGGAAATCTACCTGACACAAGAGACAATGATTTCAAAATAGCAATTATAAATGTGTTCAAGGAACTTAGAGAGGATATGAATAAAAAAACTGAATAAAGACCACAAAGAACAAAACTTGAATGATGTAAATAAATGATTCAAGATGTAAAGTTAGAATTCAATAAAGAGAATCTCTGAAGAAAAGTCAAACTGAACATTCAAAATGAAAACTCAGGACATTGGACAAAAAGCTCATAGGAAAGTCTACGCAGTAGACTGGATGAGGTAGAAGAAACAACATTAGATCTCAAAAAGGTTAGAAAATGGATCACTCAGTCAAAGAAATTGCTAAATCTAAAATAACATAAGAATAGAACACACAGGCCCTTTGGGACACTCTAACAAGACCAAATCTACAAATCATAGGTATAGAAAGAGAAGACGCCCAAGTCAATGGCACAGAAAATATTTGTAACAAAAATCACAGAAAAAAATTACCCAAATCTAAGAAAAGTGATACCTATCCAGGTGCGAGGGACATACAGAACACCAACTAAATAAAACCAGAAAATAAGCTCTCTTCATATAATAAAAATAAAAATGTAAAGGACAAAGAACAGATACTGAAAGCTGCAAAAGAAAAAGATCAAACCACATATAAAGGCAGTTCCATCAAAATAAGAGCTGATTTTTCAGTGTGGACTATGGAAATCAGAAGGGCTTGGCCTGATGTCCTACAAGCAGTGAAAAAACACAGATGCCAGTCACAACTACTTATCCCCCAAAACTATCCATTGTAATTAAAAGATAAATATGAATTTTCTAAGATTAAAAACAGATTTAAAGAATTTATGTACCTTAATCCAGCTCTACAGAAGGAGCACTTTCATCTGAAGACAAAATTAAATACAACCAAGAGGGCACTTGAAGTAAATAAACACTTCCAAAATAGTTAGCCAAAAGAGATCTAAGAAACAACTCTATAATATCAACATAACAGGAATTAATAAACATCAGTAATAACTCTCAACATTAATGGCATCAATTCCCCAATAAAAAGACACAGACTGATTAGATTAGGAAACAGGATCCAACTGTTCTCTTCTTCCAAGAAGCACACTTCGTCATCAGTGATCAACACCACCTTTGAATAAAAGGATGGAAAAAGGTATGCCGAGCAAATAGAGCTAAGAGACAAGCAGTTGTAGGTCTTCTAATACCTGACAAGAGAGATTTCAAATGAAAATTAGTCAAAAAAGATAAGGAAGGATATTTCACACTACTAAAGGAAAAATCCACCAAAAGAATATTACAATTCTAAATATATATATATATGTATATATATATTCCAACCACAAGGGCTCCCAAATTCTTAAAAGAAACATTATGAGATCTAAAATCACACATTGACTCCAAGACAGTGATAGTGGGTGACTTCAGTACTCCACTCTTACCAATAGACAGCTCATCCAAAGAAAATTCTAGAGCTAAATAACATTGCAAATCAAATAGACCTAATAGACATTTACAGAACATTCACACAAAACTAAAGAATACACTTTCTTCTCAGCAGCCTAGGAAATTTCCCCCAAATTGGCCACATAACAGAACACAAATCAAGTCTTAACAAGTTTAGGAAAAATTGAGATAATATCTGTATTCAATCTGACCACAAAGGACTAAAGTAGGATAATCAACAACAGACATGGGGGGAAAGGACACAAATTCATGAAACTAAATAACAAACCATGGGATGAAAATTGGGACAAAAGAGAAATCGAAAAGGGAATTTAAAAATTCCTAGAATTAAATGAAAATAAAAACACAATATACCAAAATCTACAGGTGCAGTTTATAACACTACATGCCTACATCAAACACTGGGGAGATCTCATGAATAACAAGGATGCACCCGAAGGCTTGGAAAAACCAAGATCAAATAACAGCCAAAAAGAGTAGATGGGGGAGATAATAAGATCAAGATTGAAATTAATAAAATAGAAAACATGGATAAAGAATCCATGACAAATAGTGATGGTTCTTTGAGAAGATTAACAAGATTGGCAAACTCTTCACCAAATTAACCAAAAAAAGAGTGTTCCCAAATTATAAAATAAGAGGGGAAAATGTAAACATTAGAAACATATGGAGCAAATTCAGCGGCTCTAAGAACATACTTTAAAAACTTAATTCCACTGAACTGGAAAATCTAAAATAAATGGGTAAATTTCTAGATGATGAGCATAGACACAAAAATTCTCAGTAAAATTCTTTGCAACCCAAATGCAAGCACACATTGAAGCAAGTACACACCATGATCAAGTCAGCTTCCTTCCAGAATGGCAGGAATAATTCAACATACATAAATCAATAAAGGCAATCCACCACATAAAACAACTCAAGGATAGAAACCACATGATCATCTCCCTGCATGCAGAAAAAGTCTGACAAAATCCAGCATACCTTCATGATAATAGTCATGGGTAATCTAGGGATGCATATCTCAACATAATAAAGGCAACACACAAACCCATAGTCAACATCATATTGAATGGAGAAAAAAATATGTTTTCTACTAAAATCAGGAACAAAACAAAAATGTCTACTCTCTCCACTCCTGTTCAATATATTGTTTGAAATTTGATCTAGAGCAATAACACAAGACCTCCCTCGCTCATAAGTCAGTAGGGTTAATATTGTGAAAATGGCCGTTCTTGCAAAAGCAATCTACAGATTCAATTCAATAACCATTAAATTCCATCATAATTCTTCATAGAAATTGAAAAAATAATCACAAATTTCATATGGACACAAAACAAAACAAAAAACTCAGGTTAGCCAAAACCATCCTGAACAACAGAAGACGAGGAGGCTTCACCATTTTGCACTGGTTTCAAGTTACACTAGCAGGTTACAGCAGTATAAACAGCAGGATGCTGGCACAAACACAGACTCAGTAGATAGTGATTAAGCCAGAAAATGAGAACTGGTAAATAAGACCCTGTGAAGTACTGACCCTAAATGGAACACCATATCACATCCTCTCCTCCCAAGACTGCAGATCACTGCAGAAAAAAAGACTGAGAGATTGAAAGAAACAGAAGGTGGTGGTAACATAAAGTACAAGAAAACCATGCTGTCTGGACACAACAGCGCAGTTGCACACATAAACCCACAGCACTCGTGGCAGCTTGCACGAGACCTGCACAAACCAAGACAAACAAAACCCTAGCACATGGGGAAGCTGGAGAAGCCCCAGCCCTAGTGGAGGCGATCATGGCAACGGGTAGCTCCTGGGAGAGAGAGAGAGTCAGTTTTCATTCAGGACACAATACCAGGTAAGTTGACCAGGCTCCAACGGATGAGCCCACACCCAACGGCATTTGAAGAACATAGATTAGACTCAATAGGTTTTAAAAAACTAATAAGACAAGAAGTCAGGGCTAGTAGAGTAGGGATGAGATGGCAAAGGGGTTCCTAAAATATGTTCAAAATATGTTGTATGAAATTCTCAAAGAATCAGTAAAAATATTTTTTAATGGGGCTGGAGAGATGGCTAACAACCGTCCAAAACTCCAGGTACAGGGAACCAATGCTCTCTTCTGACCTCCATGAGCACTGCATGACACAGGTGCACCTACCTACATGCAGGCAATATGCTCATACACAAAAAATAAAAATAATTTTTAACATATATTTTTAATGTGTCTGCCTAAGGTTCCTCTGGATGGTTCTCATTGCAATACACTGTTGGGTTTTGGTGAGGACATATTATTTAGGATTTTCATATTATTTGTGTTTTTGTGTTGTGGTCTGGGCTTATGGATTTCTTTTGTTGGTTTTGTGTCTGATACGAAATTCTAGCCTGTCTTTGTTTAACTGAAGTGGTTCTGTTCATATAAGTGATGTAGCTTGGTTGTCTGGGGCTATGAATAGTTAGTTGGTCTGTGCTTCAGGTTCTCTCTTGACTCTTTTTAGATTTAAAATAACCTATTGATTCAATAATATTATACCAAGTATTTTTATCATATTCAGACACCTGCCTTCTCCATCTACAGTTTTCCACACCACCCCTAGTTTCATGTCCTCTATTATCAAATGAAAACTCCATGTATTTTATACAACACATCTGAACTGGGTGCCAGAGAAATCATATCACAGTAGAACGTCAGTGATCTGTAGTTCTTACACACAGGTAGAGCAAATGAAGGACCCAATCAGTTTCCATTGTATGTGGATTTGGGTCAGAATACACCCATGTTTCTTAGAATGGAATTTTCATATTTGTTTTCTGTTTTTCTTATACACTGTTTAAGACTGTCAAACAGAGATTTCTGTCTTCCTCGGTGATCTGAAAACGCTTGCGCTTCCTCATCAAAGTCAGCTGTTCATAGCCTGATGCATGCAGGTTACACTCGGCTGTTTCAGGGTCCCACTCAGCACACTCACCGCACTGTGGTCCAAGGCCTTCTCCAACAGGTCAGTTCCCTTCAGAGTTTGACTATGGGTAAAAGCAGAGTCTCAGACCTCACGTCAGGCAGCAGGCAGCTCTCAGGCCTACAATCCAAGACTCACTGAGTGGCAGTTGGGATGTTTCATAGCTTCACTGACAGCTTTATAACAGTGTCCTCAGAACTTGGCAAGAAAGAGGGAAGAGAACAGGAGAGCCACGATGGCCGAGGCCACTGCAGCTCTCAGAGCGCAGACTGGACTGCAGGCCTCTATGTTTTATTAGGAACCTGGTGAGATGGCACCCAGCAGAGGGAAGACCTGCATTAGTCTGTTCCCCTCCCCGGCCTGTGCCCCTGGGGCACCAGAGCACTAGGACCCCTGGTCTGAGCTCAGGAGAGGGGGCCAGGAGGCAGGTGCGGACGGGAGGGGGTTGTGACCACCCCACCATGCCTCACCCTGGAACACCCTCTTGCCAGGGTTCCGGCCTGTGAGAAGCCACCGCACAGTGGGCCCATGGTTGGCCTGGCCCTTGTCATCATCCAGTGGCTGTCGAGACTTGGCTGCGGTCCTCAACAGCAATAGGAAACCTAGAGGTCTACAGATTTCATTTTTGATTCTTTACTGTGAGGACAGGATGGTTCCAAGCTCACTAGTCCAGAGCTGTCCAGCAGCACAAAGGGGCCTAGGCCCAATTCAAGACTATGGGGATCCAGTAGCTAAATTTTGGAAGGCTAGTCAGAAGGCCTCAGGCGGCTAGTCAGGAGGTGACTTGGGCCTAAGGTGGGGATGGGGACAGCATGGGGAGGTCTAACTAGCTAAGCAGAGTAGATGTGGGCCCTGGAGGAGGAGAATGCAGCTGAACCCAGTGTACTGAGATCAAACCAATAAACATATTCTTAAAGGAAAATACACACACAGACACACAATGAGTGTCAACATCAAGTACTAGTAAGCATGGGCTAGTGATAACAAGGCATAGGCATTCTGGACAGAATTTGAACATTTCATTTTCCTTATTATTTTAATGTTATTTTATGTGTATGAGTGTACTGCCTGTATGTGTGTAAGTGCACCCATGTCATGCAATGCCTATAGAGGTGAGAAGAAGGCATGAAGTTCCACGGAACTTATAGATGATTGGTAGCTACCATGTGGGTGCTGGGAATCAATCCCAAGTCCCCTGCAAGAGCAGCCAGTGCTCTCCTCTGCTGGGCCAACTCTCCAGCCCCTAAACTTTCTTTAAAACTAAACATGTAACAACTATATGAACTGGAGGATAACAATTATTTTAGAAAAATGAAAGTTTATATTCCTGCAAAAAAAAAAAAAAAACTTCACATAAATGCTTGTAACCACAGTATCTGTAATCGTCAGAGCCAGATTAATCCAAAAGTCATCTAATCACCAATAAAGAATAAATTATAAATACACAAAACTTGGATGACTCTTCAGGGAATTAAACTAATCAAAAACGAGAGGGGAAGAGAAAGAAAAAGAGAAGAAAAGAAAAAAAAACTAAATCCCAAAAGAGGTACTCTGAGATTTAATTAATGTGACAGCTTTGAAATAGCAAATTTTATAAATGGAAGACGGACATTCTCCCATGACCCACATCCTCTTCTTCTGGACTTGCCCACAGGCCCGCTTTTCTTCTTAACACCCATATCCCTGGGTTACCCTCTTAGTCCAGATCCGCCGGTTGCATCCCGATTCCCTGTCCTCAGACAGCTCAGCTTCTCAGTCTAATCTGCCAGAGCCTTCACGGGCTGTCCCACCATCTTGCCGTCCCCTGCACTAGACCAGCCATTTGCCCTGGCTGTCCCGTACCCCAACCTGCCTTGGATTTCTGTGAGCAGCCTTGCTTCCGGGTAAGTCTGACCCCCACCCTCACCACACACACACACACACACACACACACACACACACACACACACACACACTGCTTTTCTACTCCCCTACCAGTCTCCTCCGCCCCTCCTGTTGTCCTTCTAGCCTTACGCACAGGCCCACATTGGCACATGGCACCCCAGAACTCTAGACCACCCTCTTAGTCCAGACCCGCCCACCGCATCCTGATCCCCTGGACTCAGGCCAGCTCAAGTTTTCAGTCTAATTTGTTAGGGTCTTCTCAGGCTGTCACCACCTCCAACTTCCCCTACATTCCTGAGAAGAGCCTTCTACTCTGGCAGTCCCAACCCCTGATTGCTTTGAGTTCCGGAGACCTGCCTGCTTCCTGATAAATCTGTTCCTGCCCACTGTGTCTCCACTGCAATACCTCCTCAGCAAATCCAAACTCCCCCACCCGCTTTGGGCACAGCCACACCTTCACTCTTTGCCACCGGATCTCTGGAGTGCTTTCTTACCTATGCCTGACTGTGAGCCCTCCAAATCGCACTGGTTCTAACTCCCTACACTGGGAGAGTCTGCAGCCCCTCCCACTACTGCAGGGCGGTATTCTGTGCACTTTAGTAGGGGCTCAGACCTTTGCAAAATACCTGGAAAAAAAAAAAAAAAAAACTGAATTCAGCCTCTGCCTAGCAATCTTCCCAAATTGTGCCGTGCCTGCTGACTAGAGAGGCCCAAACCTTAAGAGAGAACCCGGGAGCATCTGATTTCCCCTGGGAAACTCCTGAGCAGCTGGATGAGAGGCATCTGGTCCCTGCTATGCAAAATTAAAAAAAAAAAAAAGAACCTGAAGCCATGGCCAAGCAGCTTTTCATACCCAATAAGAAAATAACCAAGTCACATCACGTATACAAACAGAATCAGACTTCAACTCAACAAATGAGTTTCACATCATTATCACAAACAACAAAAGAAATCCACATGCCAAGATCACAATGAAAACAATAATACTATGAAAAACCCAAATAATATGTCCCCCCCAAAACATCACAGATCCTATAGTAGAGGTCTACAATGAGAATCCCGTAGAGATAACCCAGGAGAGATAGTTTAAAAGAAAAATCATAAACATCATCAAAGATCCAATGAATTTAAAGAACACAACACATGCAAGCAAGCAAACACACACACACACACACACACACACACACACAAATCAAAGAACTAAAAGAAGACAGGGACAAACTTCTGCCTGAATTCACAAAAGAGAAATAAATATTGAAGAGAATTCAGGCAGAAATGAAGGGGGAAGTGAAAAACTCAATAAACCAACGTGAAACGGCAGGAGAAAGTCTCAACAACAGAGTGAATGAAATGGAAAACAGAATATCAAAACTGGATGATAAAGCTGAAGAAATGGAGCACTCAGCAGACTATGAAAAATTCTAAAAATGCAGGAATGAAATACACAGGAAATGTGGGACACCATGAAAGGACCAAAATGTGAAACCTGAAACTGAGAAGAAACGCTGGCAAGTAACCTACAAGATGCAGGTGACGAAAAGGACTTCCTAGGCAGAGAGCAGTTGCTTGGGAATTAAGGTCAGTAATTAACAAGGATACCTCATGAATCTGAAAAGTTTCTGTGCAGAAAAAGAAACAACCAAGGAAGTGAAAAGACACAGACTGGGAGAAAATCTTCACCAGTGACACATCTGACAGAGGTTTAACATCCAGAATATATAAAGAACTCAAAAAAACAAGGAATTGTGAAAACAACTGACCCAATTAAAAGATGGGCTAAGGATCTGAGTAAAGAGTTCTCAAAAGAAGAAATAAAGACGGTTCAGAAACAGCTTAAAGAGTGTTCAACACTGTTAATAATTAGGGAAATGCAAATTAAAACCATTTCAGAATTTCATCTTACCCAAGCCAGACTGGCTAAGATCAAGAGAACAAATGATACCAAATGCTGGAGAGGATGTGGGGAAAGAGGAATACTCATTCACTGCTGGTGGGATTGCAAACTCATGCAACCTCTATGGAAAGCAGTGTGGAGAACTCTTAAAAAACTAAAATGCATCTGCCATTTGATCCGGTTATACCACTCCCTGGAATATAACCAAAGGACAAAGGACTCCCTATTGCAGAGATACTTGTACATCTACGTTTGTTGTTAGAAGACCTAAGCATTACTTCTCTCTCTCTCTCTCTCTCCCCCCCCATTTCTCCCTTGATTAAACGAGTCTCCTGTGGCTCCACCTCTCTTGAGCTCCTTCTTTCTCTTTATCCTCATAGTTCCCTGTATAATCGGCCCTCCACCCTCCCATTTAAACAACGCTATTTTATCTAGTTTGCTTTTAGTAACACCTGTCTCCTATTATCCTTCTCTCTCGGGTTCTTCCACATTAGCTAAGAAATGGAAGCGACCTAAGTGTCCCTCAACTGATAAGCCCATAATGAAAATGTGGTACATTTATACAATGGAGCTCTACTCAGCAGTAAAGAAAGATGAAATCATGACATTTTCAGGTAAATGGATGGAACTAGACACTGTTATGCTAAGTGAAGTAGCACAGACTCAGAAAAACAAGCGATGTATGTTCTGTCTCATTTGTGGATCCTAGCACCAAATGCTTGTATATGTGTGTGTGTGTACCCTGATGTAACTGCAGGAACCAGGAAAATGGAGAGGAACCAGAGAGGTAAAGGGAAAGAAAGAACCTGAGGTACTGTAATCATAGCCAATACACATGACTGAAGAGGTCATAGATCTTAGAAAAATCCTGAGGCTTTAATATCCCTAGGGTAATATAACTTCCTACTAAGTGCAAAATATGTATCCTTATATTTACAGTCAAATACCCCAGTCACCACTCATCAAAGAAGTTTCTTTTGCACAGGATGGAGACTAGTAGAGTACCACAGCTGGTCACATTGTGAACTGCCCGTGCCTAATGGTACGTATGCAACCAAAGTACTCATTCAACATAGAACCAGGGGTAAAGAGGACACTAATGACTCTCTCAACTCTCATTAGTGAAGCTCCTTCATGCAACAGAGGGCCGGAAACACAGAAGGTCACAAATGACCAAAGCATGGATATTAGGAGTCTGCAGAGTGGGGTCCCTAGACATGACTTCTATATTAATTTTCACTCACCCAGGGCTCAGGGACCACTGTGGAAGTGGAGGCAGTAAGACTGTAAGGGCCAGTGAGGAGGTGCATGACCACATGGAAATAGAATCCTACAAGCTCCTGGGATCCTGCTCACATGACCTACAGCAACAGTGATAGCATGCCCAAGAGCCATACAGACTCAAACAGACCAAAACCCAGCATGGAATTGTGGAAACGGCCAGCAAACCCCAGTCTTTACTCAAGAAATATTGGCAACTGATTGCTCTTGGGTGAGGATGAGTTAACCTTTTTAAAGTGAGGGACTCTGAATAGGCTGACAGGCCTCACTGGAAGAACTTGCACTGAGGAACATCTGGGGACAGTAACTTGACACAATAGACCTTAAAACAGATTAAAGAACATGTGTGTCCCAGTAGGAGGGTTGTGGGGTGCCAGTGGGAAGGGAGTATAAAGCTGATTAAATTTCATTGAGACGTTCTGCATGAAATGCACAATGATTCAATGAATTTTTTAAGGGTAGAAAATAAATAAACAGAAGGCAGATTAATGTCGTCAAAGGTTTGGAATTTGGAGAGATAGGGAGCAGAGAAGACGTTAATGGGGTTACAAAAGAGCGACTGAGAGAGAGCAACTGAAGCTGAAACTGTTTTGTATTTTCACTGTGGTGTCAAAACTACACAGGTGATAAGATTGAATATGCCTTAGTTCATGAGCACGTCAACTTGCAAGGAAACCTGAGATCAGTGGCCTGTGATAATGCCAGTATCTTAATTGTGATGCTGTTATAATTTTGAAAAAAAATTCACCATTGGGAATCTCTTTATCTTATTTCCAGTAAATACATTTGAATCTATAATTATCTCAATAAATTAAAACATCGACTTAAAAACTATCTTTTGTAATCCCCTCCCAATTCAGCTTCTCTCGCTGTAATTTAAAGAACCTGTCAAGGAAGTTTTGAGGAGTACGTGATTATCGTAAACAAGCGTTCTCCTTGTGTTCCTATCTACTTCTAGGTCATTATTGCATCTTCTAATTAGTGATTCAAAAGCTTCCAGATGTGCCCAGGTGCTGCCGCTCTCTCGGTACCAAAACTGCAACCTTTCCCCATTGCCAGCCTCCATATATCAAAATGTGAACTCCACAGTTACATATCCCCTACACAGCAACAAATGATTAATGAATCCAGCAATGGGGGAGCATATAAAAATCCTTTACAGCCAAATCCAAAAAAGAGTACAGAATGATAGGAGATGGGCATGTCCTAAATAATTATTTTAACCAGAGGAATATAATCACAGAAGAAGGCAATAGTCTATACCTTCAAATAGTTATGTACATCATTTACTTCAATTTTCTTAAGCCAAGAAATCATACCAATAATAAGATAGGCTATAACTTGATATAGTACTAAACAGGGATACTCCTAGGTTATTGGATAGAGGCATGTATTTCCCATAATCCCCAGGCCCCCTCAAAAGAGGATAGACAGATAGATAGATAGATAGATAGATAGATAGATAGATAGATAGATGATAGATTTATTAGATTAGCTTACAAGATAGAATCCAAGTAATTCAACAATGGTTGCACCACACCAGACAGGCTGAGAATCCAGTAGCTGCTCAGTCCTCGAGGCTGAATGTCTCTGCAGTCCCAATCTGGCGCTGAAGGCCTGATGGATTCTGGGAGATCTTCTAGTCTTCAGTCTACGTTGGAATCTGAAGGAGTGGTTACAACAGGAAGACAAACTCACCAGTGAGAGAGAAGGCAAGTTGCAAAAAGCCAGAGCTCCCGTACACCACTGCCTCTCATCCGGGCTGACATCAGAAGGTCATGCATTGAGGGGGGTCTTCCAGGTTCAAATGATCCAATCAAGAAGGTCTCTCTCATTTCAGTTAATCCCAGGTTGACATCAGAAGGTCATGCATTGAGGGGGGTCTTCCAGGTTCAAATGATCTAATCAAGAAGGTCTCTCTCCTTTCACT
Source organism: Eospalax fontanierii (assembly GCA_035773235.1). NCBI lineage: Eukaryota > Metazoa > Chordata > Mammalia > Rodentia > Spalacidae > Eospalax > Eospalax fontanierii. The sequence goes on along the minus strand of CM069541.1, from coordinate 20,997,595 downwards.
TAATCCCAGATCCCATCAGGTTGACACCCAGGATAAGCCATCACACCTTCCATGGTCATTGATTAGAAGAATTAATATTGTGAAAACTGCCATTCAACCAGAAGCCTCTGCAGATTCTATGCAATCCCAATCAAAATTCTGGGGCTCTTCTTCCCAGACATTGAACAACAATCTTAAATTTATATGAAAATAGAAAATACCAAGGATAGCCAAAGTAATTGAGGCAAAAAGAATAAGGCATCATACGGGCACAAAAACAGATGCATAGATCAATGGACTGGAACAGATGACCCAGATCTAAGTCCACAAGCTACAACTTCTTCACTTTTTATAAAGAAGTCAAAAGTGTACATTGGAAAAAAGGAAAATTCTCTAACAAATGTTCTGGGAAACCTGAATACCAACATGCAGAATAATGAAACTAGATCCCTAGTACCTGCCTTGCACAAAAGCTCCAAACAGAACAAAGGCCTTAACATAAGACCAGATACTCTAAGACTGCTACAGGTAAAGATAGGGAGAGTGCTTCAACATATAGGTCTAAGTAATAATTTTCTGAATAAGACTCTAGTAGCATGGGAAATAAGACCAAAATTCAACCAATGGGCTGTCATGAAATTATAGAGTTACTGCACAGGAAACTGTGAGCTGTGTGAAGAGACAGCCTACCCACAGAATGTGAGGAAATCTTGGACAGTATACATCTAATCAACGATTAGTGACTAGAATACACAAAGAACTAAAAAATCGAAACACCAAGGAAAAAAAGTAAAAAATGGGCCTCAGAACTAAAAGTAAACTCCTCGAAAGAAGAACACAAATGGCTAGGAAGCACAACTTAAAACGTTCAGAATTCTTAGCCATTAGAGAAATGCAGATTAAAATAGTTTTAGGATTCCATCTCATCTCAGCCACAATGGCTATCATCAAGAATTCCAAAAATGACCAAATGCTAGCACGGCTATGGCAAGGGAAACTTATATGTGCTGTTAATGGGAAGGCACAATAGTGCAGCAAGTTTGGAAATTATTCTGGAGGTTTCTCAATAAAATTAAAGAGAAAACTACAGTTTATCCCAGATATTGCACTTCTAGGAATGTACCCAAAGGACTTTATACCCTGCAACGAGGATGTCTACACATCCAAGTTCACTGTCGCCCCATTTATAATAGAGAGGAAATGAAAGCAGCCTCTATGTCCAACAACTGACAAAGGAATAAGGAATATTTGTTATATATACACAACGGAATATTAATCAACTATGAAGAATGTGATATTCTTCAGATAAATGCGTGGAATTGGAAATAAATATTATAAGTGAGATGACCCAGGACAAAAGGACTCTGCATCTTCTCTTTCACAGGAAGATCTGGGTGTGTCTAAGATGGAGGACCTGTGCAAGCCAGGAAACAAGGCAGGTAGTGTGGGAAGGGATTATCTTCAGGCAGGGGAGAGGGGTAGTAGAGCATAGATAAAAAGAGAAAATGTGGGTAATAAGCTTCAGGCTCAGAGGAAGGCAGGGAGATTGGGGAGATTAAAATATGGGATTCTGGGAAAATTAGATAGATAAAAGTAGTATAAAGAAACCAGTGGAGCAGGGGAGGGGGGACTATGAGAGATGGCTCAGTGGTAAGAGCACTGGCTGCTCTTTCAAAAAACCCAGGTTCAATTCCCAGCACCCACATGGTGGCTAACAGTCATCTGTAACTCCAGTTCCAGGGGATCCAGTGCCCTCTTCTGACCTCCAAGGGTACTGCACAACATGGGTGCACCTACGTACATGCAGGCAATACACTCATATACATAAGGATAATAATAATGATGAAACCTTAATTCACATCAACTGTAGTTACTTTGTACTCGGCCTAAACAAGACCAGTCCTATCAACAATCAGCCAAGGAAGCAGGAAGAGCTCTGAGCAATTGATTATTGATAGATTCTGGGAAAGAGAGGGTCAGTGTCTTTAGTTGTGTACTGTCTACCAGGCTCTGATGGATAGCTTCAAACCTAGGGTCCCACAAATGGCCCTGGCTAAACTTGGTGGGTCACAAAACAAAATGAACAGGCATGAACACAGTCAAGAGATTTGTGGCGACCAGGGTATGGGTAAGGTGCGGACCAGGGTATAGGGAGGCAGGAGGTGAGCAAGGTCAGTATGCAAGGCACACATGTGTGGTTGTAAAGAGAATAAAAACAAAATCAGTATGGAACGTGGAAGTCAGAAAGTATGCAGAGCAAAGAGATTAAGCCAAAGAAGTGCCTAAAAGGGTCAAGGACCACGGAGCCTCAAAGAACCAGTGAACACCAAATCACAGCACCCATGACTAGGGCACCAGAGAAATGAACACGGAACAGTGAGCACAGAATAAACCAGCAGGCAGGAGCAATCTGCAGAAATAGATATCTTCTACTGAGCCAGCTTCGTGCCTACAGAAGCAATGCAGATGGGATGGCGGGTTGCACCATCAGACCAGGGATGGGCCGGCAGACGGGGAAACGTGAGAACTAAAACCCACGAAAACACCTGTCCCACGGAATGGAACACTTTGCCATGTAACTACTTAAAAACTTCAACCGGGATCTCCACTGTAGGTCCTGAGAGTTCTTAGGAACCACGAACTCAACAGGGATTTAAAGAAAAAAGAACAAGCAGGTTTCCACATTTCCTCTCCAAGTCAGTTGCCTCTTCTGAGGAATCCATAGTCAGGTTTGGATAGGAGAGAAAATTCCAAAGAAATTTCATGAAAAAGGGAGTGCAGAGTGCCTAGTTTACCGCATGGACGGAGAGAGGAATAAAAGAAGCTTTGGTAATTAGAATTAGAAGGCTTCGGTGGGTAAAAGGCTTGGGAATCATCAAATAGACAGGTAGAGGGATGGGGTGTCTTAAAGGTAGATACAGCTCAGAGGAAGCCTGAGATTCCCATGTTTCTCTCGCTGTATTATTAGACAGTTAAAGATCTTCAGAGCTACGATGGGCAGTTTAAGTATTTCTAGTCCCTGAAAAAATTAGACTGAATTGATTACAGAAAAAGTATTCCCCGAAGACAGGAAATCTCATCAGAGGAAAGTTCAAAGCCATGATCTAATTCCATTGGGTACTGCACTCGTGAGAAAAATCCTAGAAACCTTATTGTTCGTTTTGGACAGGTTTGATTCTCCAGGGCTCTCAGCCTGTGCAATGAGGAAATCCATGGCTATTGCCAAGGGACTCCAGGCTGAGTACCATGTAAGTACAGTTAGATGAATCAGGCATTATACACGAAAAGGAAACAAGGATTGGGGAACTCCCAATGCAGAGCAGAAGAGGAGGAAGGGGTCCACAGAAGCCATCATGGTCACGTTACACAGCTGCTGCTCAGGTTTAAAGACACACCATTGTTGAAAGAAAGCAAAGAAATTCATCATAAATGTGTAATTTTAATAAAGAGACTGCACACTTCTGTTTGGGGGAACTGCTTGATAACAAGATGGAAAGTATTCTGCTTCCCTTTCTTCACATTTAAATTCCTCTGACAATGAAGGTTCTCCATTTCTGTCTATGCATACACGTGTTGTTCTTGCCCCTCACTAGTCAGCAAATCCCCCATTCCAAGCAAGCATGCATCAGCAAAGAATGCAAGCAGAAATACTGTCTGAGAGTTTCCCCGTGTAAAAATGCTTTATCAAATTAAAAAAAAAATCCACATATTCATTATGCCAGGCAAGACAACCATAGAAACAAAAGAGGGACCCTAGAAGATAGATAGGCAAGGCTGGCCCTGAAGCCTGGAAGACGTGAGCCAGTCCTTGATCTCACAATGCAGTATTTTCCAATGTGCAAATTGAAACAAAAGAAGTGGAGTATTAATCAGATATAGAAATCAAACAGTACCCCAAGATAGAATATGAACTTACAAATGTAATAAATTCTGTACTGTTAGCTCAGGGTTTCCAAACACATATTTGATGGGATCTAAATAGAGATCCATGGTGGCAAATTGCACAGTAGAGCAAGTATGGGAATGTCGGATCAAATCAAAGTTAGTATATCTCTTGTGCAAGAATGCTGGAAGTCGTGACTCTGTGGCTACGGGTATCTCACAGGACGGGAGGTGCGGCTGTAGCAGAATACCTTAATCACGTTCCACACTTTTATTTGACCTCGGAACACACTTGTAAACTGAGTGTCATAGGGACTACTGTTTGTTACATCTCATTTTCAGAAGAACCACATTAAAGCATGCTGATAAAACCTAGAAGAACCTGGGATGATAATACTGCTTATTAAAGGCATCACATGATACTTGGGAGAGTAGATTAAGACTGGTGTATGGGAGCATGCAGTGAAAACCACCAAACGAGACCACTCCGTGGGTAGAAAGACAACTTAGTGAGCACAAACTACCAGGCTACCTCACCAAGAGCAGAGGACAGTAGCAAGCAGCTATGAAGCAAGGTTTTTATTAGAACTTGTGCAGTGCAAGGCAACCGTGTAGGCCAGAACAGCCTGGTCATAGGGGCACCTGGAGGACACACCAAAAAGATCAAGAAAGGGGTCAAAACTGACACAAATCTAGGGTGATGGGTCTGGGAAGTCTCAGTCTCCCAATAAACGCGGTCTTGAAGGCACAAGGTTCCTGATGGGGGTCTGTATGGCCATCCTAGAGCCTGACCAGATGTGCTGCCGTTTTTAGGGGCCTAACAACTAGATGCTAAAGCCACAAACCAACGGACTGTCTCTCACCAAAGTAAAGTCCTGATAAGGAGCTAACTTGAAGATAAATTCAACTGGAACAAAATAAACAAAGGGAGAAGGCGAATCTCCTGGAAGCTTCTAGAGAGTCCAAACCTGCGGCTGTTAAGATATGAGAGTAGAGGAAGATGTTCAAGAATCAGACAGACAGAGTTGTATGTTTTCGTGGTTCTGGAATTAATATTCAAAATGATAGCCCCTGATTCTTTAAATACTGTGTGTCCAGGCCTTCCTACATGGCAGCTTTATTTACAGAGTAATAGAAAGAGGACTAAACTTAAAGCCAGAAGAACTAGGTTTTCTGTCAGTCCAGAGGCCTGTGAGGCAGTTTGTACCAAATCAGCCTGAACCAATGACACCTGTCTTTTCCCAATTCCACTTTGAAGGAAGTCAGGTTGTAGCCATGTGAACGTATTTACAATAGAGAAACTGGTGCTCTTACGAATTACGCCTTTTTCTCTCACTCCCCATCCCTGTTCTGCACATCCTCCGCTCCTTCCCCAATTGAGTTGTTTGACAAACAACCAGCCACACCACTAGCTATGACCTCAGTCTTCTGCATTCCATCTATCTGGCTTTATCTTTTGTTCTTATTGTTGTTTTGAAACAAGATCTCCTTGTAGTCCCAGCTGGCCTGGAACTTGCTATGTAAAGACTGAACAGGCTGTCCCTCAATATCACAGAGATCCACCTGCCTAGGCATCCTGCCTACTGGGATTAAAGGCCTGAGCCACTAAGCCTAGCTTTTGTCACTGTCTTTGTCTTTAGCATTAAACAAATAAACTAATCGTTCCCATCCTTTTATAGTATAAAGACTCATTCTAAAACTAAAGAACAGTTATAAGCTATATACATGATAAAGTTTGTACTTCTTTAGTGTTTGTTAAGAAAAATCCCTGAGGGCAAATAGCTATTATGATTTTGATACCTTTTACACTTCTGCCTTTAATCACAGCATCAATAGGTTTGACAAATATTAAATATGAGACAGACAAGTGGTATTTGTTTGGTAAGAAAATGAGGAAGCATTTAGTACAACCAAAGTAATTCGTTATCTCAACCTTGGCATCATGACCCCTCATTTGGGAATCATTAGGCTCCTAAGTTACTTGCTAAAATAGCCAAACCCCAAATCCCTTGGTAGACTGAAGATGTTTAGTTCCCAGACTCTATCCAGAGCAAGCTAGTAGGAATTTCAAGTTTGAAAACAAATCAAGCTCCCACTGTTTCTCTTTATTTACCTCAATTATTCTCAGTTCAAAAAGCAGCCCACTTAATCTCCCATATACTTGTCAGAAAAGTACTCCTTATGGTCACAATTCCCTTGTAATTTATCATCCAAACAATCCACTTTGACCCTGAAAGATGGGAGGTTCAGACAATTGCCACAAATGTGCGTACATCGAGATTGCTTCAACAAACTTCAGGGTTAGTTAGCTTTCTAATGTGGCAAAAACCCAAGATAACCAACTGGTAAGAAGTAAAGATGTGTGTGGACTCACAGTTTGTGGGATTTAAGTCCATTGTTGCTTTGGGGCTGGTGGTAAAGATGTGCATGGCAGAAACCACTCACCTCCTGGAAGGAGACAAGGGCAGAGACAGGCAGGATATGGGGTTTCAATATTCCCCTCAAGGACACACCTCCAGTAACCTAACTTCCTCCAAACATGCCTCCACACCAGTTAAAGGTCCCACCATGTCCCAGTGGCACCAAGGGCTGTGGAAATGTTTTTACTACAGGAGTCTTTGAAGAATATTTCACTTTCAAGCAATAGTATATGGTTAGCGTACTTGTAGCAGATTTATAAAACCCATCTCCCAGGAATCTTCACTCACGTTATCTCTTCCTTTTGATTCATGGTCATCAGTGGAACTTTACCTGATGTCCTTGTCTATTACAAAGCAGTTATTCTGACGTCCTTCCTGGTTCTTTAACCTGCTTTTGCTTAGAACATAATTTATCAAAACAGAAATGAATGTAGTTGAAAGAGATGATGAGCCCCTATTTCTATCTGCTCTCTTCCATTTGCTCTTTGGGGTGGTTCCCCAAGACTTTGCTAACAGCATCTCAGGAACTGGTGCTTTGAAAGCTGTCAAGTAAACTGTGTAGGATTTTGGAGAGCAGAAAGGGAAAGAGTTTAGAAGTAAGAATCAGAGCCAGACCTGCACAGGCAAGGAATGTGTCCTTTATTCAGCCATCACAGGGAAGGGCAGAAGCGTTCCCATGGTAAGAAAGCTTCTGCAACTAAGGAAGGGGGGCTTGAGTTTCTATAGGAATTCTACTGAGCAGAGCTTCAGAAGTTTACCGGGTGCCAGGGTCCGGTGTGCTTGGGTGACCGAAGATCTTCCTCCCAAGATTATTTTCTCAGGCAGGGCAGGAGAGCTATCTAGGACCCTAAAGAAAGCAGGCTGGCTCAACAGTCTCCTTCATTCCTAGGAGTGACCAGTTGATAAGGTCTGAGCAAGGCCAACCTGCCAATTTGGGGCCAGTTGGCCACTTTTAGGGAATTATGGCTTTATGGCTTCCCTAGTGAGGCTTATGGCTATCCTGCAATTCATACATTCTATCAAGCTCATATCACAAGATGGCCTTTCTAATACACATTAAATTTTAAACTTCTTAGATAACTTTATTTTAAATGTAGGAATAATATGGCAAAGTAAAAAAATAACATTAAATAAGCTTGCAATAACTATTATTAAACTACTTTTTCACTTTAAAATATATATGCCCCCAAATGTAATAAAAAGAATCAATATAACCAGCATCCAAGCAACCCCTATCAGATGGAGGACAATGTCAGCATTCTGCTTCACAGCTCCTTTTTTTTTCTCTCAACATCCATCCCAAAAGATAGTCATGACCTAGAATGTGTAGGTATCATTCCCTTCAGAATTGGATGCGATATTTTGAAGCAAGGCTAGAAACTTTTGGTGAAATAGGGAATGATACCACCAACACACACACTAACAGTGAAAACTCAGATTTCTATCTTAAATGATCCACAGTTGGCTGGCTGGGACTGTTTTCCCAGAGAGTTAAAGGATAAATGTTAGGAATTAGAAAACTCTAGATGTGTCTAGTTTCCAAGCTAATTTGACCTGGCGAATACAGAAATGTCAGTTCCACATAGCTGTGAAGAGTGCTTAGGGTTCTGACGGTGGTTTGGGGCAAATGAACCTGGCACAAAAACCTTTTGCAACAGAATAATTTGTTGGGCCCAGAAAAACAGAGGAGTCAGATGCAACTGCAAGAGGCGTTTATTTCAGAGCACTTGTACAAGTGGGACAGCACTTCGGGATGTGTGCCGCCCCGATGGCCCAGGGGGAGGTCTTTTTATTTGGGAAAACCGCAGGGGGCTTTCCACTTAGTCACACTGTTCCAGGAACTTGTGGTTATGGGTGGGTACTGATGGTATCGGGTTCGGGGAAACAGTTTCATGAGAACAAGGAACATAGATTTCTTGACAAATATTTTACAGGTTTCATAAGAACAAAAAGTACAAGGTCTGCAGTTTGGAAATTTACAGTTGGCGGTTTGGAAATTTTCTTACAACATTTCCTCCTGTTCTTATGTGACAAGTATTATTCTTAATACCTTAGCAGGGGGTCTCAGCTTGAGCTATGGGTTGATAATTTCTGGCTATTACTAAAGCCTGGACTACCGACAGGCGATCCCTGAAGAAATTAAGTAATCGATTAACAACACAGGGTCCGATAGTAAAGAGGAGGATAAGCACTAGTAGAGGGCCGGCCAAAGTGGACAGTAGGGTGGTCAGCCAGGGGGAGTTATTAAACCATGATTGGTACCAGGTCTGTTGGTTTTCAATTTCTTTTTGTCTCTTGTGAAGGCGTTCCCTTAACCTGGCCATGGAGTCTTTAATGACCCCAGAGTGATCGGTGTAGAAACAGCAATCCTCCCCTAAGGCAGCACAAAGTCCACCTTGTTTTAGGAGGATAAGGTCTAGTCCTCGTCTATTCTGTAGGACAACCTCGGAGAGGGAAGTTAGAGACTGTTCAAGAAGGGAGATAGACTTTTCTAATACCTGTAGGTCTTCATTCATAGCCATCTGAAGCTGATACATGCCCTGCGTTTGGATATAACTGGAAGTCCCAACTGCTAGGCCTGAGATTCCAATTCCAGTGGCCAGTAATAGTCCCACAGTTAGGGCAGTAATAGGCTCTCTGACCTCTCGGACTAGGGGACCTAGTTTAGTCATCATGTTGTTGTCATCATAGTATCTAATCCGAGGCACTAACTGAATGAGGACGCAGTAGTCCTTACTTTGATTAAAAGCAGTACCATGTATACAGGAGGTTAGACCAGTGCTGCATGCCCACCAAGTATTGTTGGGGGGGACTAGGTAGTAATTTCCTTTAGTGATGCTTTGAGTCTGATTACAAAGGGACTTATGGGTGTGGGGAATATGTCCTAAGCAAAAACCTGAACCCCCCACCTGAGGGAGGGTCAATTTATGGGGAACCGAAGAGGCACAAGCGGGGGAAGGAGTAGTGGTATTGGTAAAGTTTCCTAGGAGAGCTATAGCTTCATAGAACGGGGGGCGTGCAGTGAGGCAAAGCCAGCAGGACTGAGTCCTGTTAGGTTGGGAGTCGTTTAGGGCTAGAAAAGCTCCCTGCACTAGTTGTAGGAGTCGGTCTTCCATGGTGGAATTGCTCTGCATGTATAGTTGGTTAGGCCCTACGGCTTCCGTGGGGAGTTCTTGTACTTTTAGTTTGATTTTAAAAATTAGGCCTACATCATAACTGGACTTATAAATACGTAGTCCCCATTGATAGCCCCCTACCCAATCAGTTTTGGCCTTTCCTTGGGTGGTAAAGCTAATATTTAGAGGGTTGCACTAAGCCCCATGAGTACTATTTCTACACTGTGCTTGGGTATAACTTTGTGGGCTGGCTGTACTCCAATCTGGCTTGGTATAGTTAGCCTTTACAGTAATGTAATCCCAGCTGGAGCTAGGATTCCAGTATGCATCCCCTGTAGTTTCACACCCCCAAGAGGCACAATAAAAGTCTGGTGAGTTTCCACAGGAAGGGGCTAGATGTCGGGGCCTATGAAAACCGGGACAGACATAAAAATCAAAGTAGGCTAATCTAGACCTAGCCCCTAATCCGCTACATCCCATTTTAACTCCATCGCTCCAAGCTTTTCCGACTTCACTTTGGGGAACAGGGCTGTCCATATGTAAACTCTGCACATCCCAAGTAGCTCCCACCGCTAGTTTGCAGAGGTCGGGGTAGAGGTTAGGCCACCAGGTGTTTAGGGTGTGATTGCCGCTAATTGACCACGCTACTTCTCCCCTAGATGTTAGTACCTGCCAGGTTAAGTTCATTACTTGGTAGGGGGCATTACTACAAACAGTTGGTACATTGATAAGCATTAAAAGAATGGCTAAGCTTTGCAAAGTCTTATCTTTAGAGGATTTTGAGTGCGTCGGAGTTTCCATCGCTGTGGTGGCTCAGGTGAGGATTCGGTTAATTCTGAGTCAGGATTTCCCCACGCAGGTTTTACGTGAGTGACGTGGATCCAGGCTGCTATTCCATCCACTTTGACAGCTGTGGGAGTGGAGATCAGCACAGTATAGGGTCCTTTCCAACGAGGTTCAAGGGTGTCACTCTTGTGCCGCTTGACCCAGACTCGGGCTCCCGGTTCGTATCGAGGGGGCAAGGAGCCTTCTTCCCAGGGCCGTATGGCTTCCGCTAGGGGTCTCCAAATTTTTTTTTGGATGAGTTGGTGGGCCTGTAAATGCACTTTTAGGGAAGGGGATAGGAAACTAGGTAAGTCAATGTTAGGTGGGTATAACACAGGAGGATGAGTTCCAAATAATATTTTAAAAGGGGTTAATTTGATTGGTCCAGGAGTGTTCCTGGCCCGGTACAGGGCTAAGGGCAACAGGAGGACCCAGTCCCTAGAGCCAGTCTCCAACTGTAATTTGGCTAGGGTCTCTTTTATTGTTCTATTTATACGTTCTACCTGTCCTGAACTTTGGGGTCTATAGGCACAATGTAATTTCCAGGTTAACCCCAGAGCCTTGGCCACTAACTGACTTACCCGGGAGGTGAAGGCTGGTCCATTGTCTGACCCTATTACCTTAGGGAGTCCAAACCGCGGTAGTATTTCTTCCAGTAGCTTCTTCGCGACCACTGACGCTGTTTCCTTTTTGGTGGGAAAGGCCTCTGGCCATCCAGAGAAGGTGTCTACGAAGACTAGCAGGTATTTGTATCCGTACCGTCCGGGCTTGACTTCAGTGAAGTCCACCTCCCAGTGGACTCCTGGTCTCCACCCCCTTAGCCGGGCGCAGGGTACTCCTGGTGGAGCCCGGCCTGCATTAACTCTTGCACAGGGAACACAGTTGTCAGTCACTTCCTTAATCAGGTCCAGTTTGAATGGGACTATGTAATCTAAATTGGAATCCATCAACAGGCTACCCATTTTGTGGGGGCCTAAATGTGTCAATCGGTGAATAGTCTCTATTAATAGTTTAGCCTGAGATCGCGGCAGTATCACTTTGTTTCCCAGTTTCCACACTTTAGTCTCTTTGTCATATACAGCCCTCATACCCTTTAGGGCCTGTAGGTCCACTTTTTCGTAGGTATAATGGAGGGCCGCCTCGGGGTTGAAGGTCTCTACAGTTAAACTAGTGGTTTGCCTTTCTGGTACGGCCTCCGCCACCTGCCTGGCTACCTCATCTGCCCTTCGATTTCCTTGTGCCTCTAATGAATTTCCTTTTTGATGTCCTGGGCAGTGGACAATGCTGAGTCTCTTTGGGAGAAACAGAGCCTGCAGTAGTTGTTGTATCTCAGGGAGATGTTTAATGTTTTTTCCTTCAGAGGTGAGGAATCCTCTCCTTCTGTAAATTTCCCCGTGAACATGAGCTGTCCCAAATGCATATCTGCTGTCTGTATATATGTTGGCAGTTTTTCCTTTTGCCAATTTAAGGGCCTGTGTTAGGGCTATTAATTCAGCCTTTTGAGCCGATGTCCCAGGAGGTAGAGGTTCTGCCCATATAATCTGTCCTGTTTCATCTACCACAGCCGCGCCGGCTAGTCTGATTCCATTTACCACTCGGCTACTGCCATCCGTGAACCAGTTTACCTCGGCAGGCTTTATGGGGGTGTCACGGAGGTCGGGCCTAGTCCCATGGGCTTCGGCTAGCATCATCTGGCAATCGTGTGTGTCGGAAGGTGCTTGCTTACCTTCGGGTAGGAGAGTAGCCGGATTCAGTTGGCGCGGGTTCCCGAACCGTACTTTGTCCTGGTCTAGGAGGAGTGCTTGGTAGTGAGTGAGGCGGGCGTTGGAGATCCACCTGTCTGGAGGCTGGCGCACGATGGTCTCGACCGCATGGGGGGTGATGATGACAGTAGGCTGCCCCAAAGTAAGTTTTCTCGAGTCCTTCAGAAGTAGGGCTATAGCTGCCACCATCCTGAGGCAGGGGGGCCACCCAGCAGCCACTGGGTCTAATTTTTTTGATAAATAGGCAACTGGTCGTTTCCAAGGGCCTAGCTGTTGAGTCAATACTCCTTTTGCCACTCCCCCCTGTTCATCCGCATACAAATCGAAGGGTTTGGTCAGGTCCGGGAGCCCTAGTGCTGGGGCGGACATGAGGGCAGTCTTGATAGACTGAAAAGCTTTTTCTTGTTCCGCTCCCCAGCTGAAAGGCTGGTTTTCTTTTGTTAGGGCATACAGGGGGGCTGCCATGTGGGCAAAGCCAGGAATCCAAAGTCTGCAGAACCCGGCCGTCCCCAGGAACTCTCGCACTTGTCTCGCACTTTGAGGGGGAGGGATAATAGCCACTGCCTTTTTACGGCCTTCAGATAACCATCTTTGTCCTTCCTTTAGGACATAGCCCAAATATTGTACTTGTGGCAAACATATTTGAGCTTTCTTAGCCGAGGCCCGGTACCCCAATTGTCCCAGTACCTTTAGTAGCTCGAGAGTGGCTGAGGTGCACTCTTCTTCGGAGGCGGCTGCCAGCAGGAGGTCATCCACATACTGCAGGAGACTAACCTGTGGGTGCTCTCGGCGAAATGGAGCTAGGTCTTGGTGCAGAGCTTCATCGAAGAGAGTGGGACTATTCTTGAATCCTTGGGGTAGCCTTGTCCAGGTGAGTTGGCCCGAGGTTCCTTCCTCTGGATCCTTCCACTCGAAAGCGAAGATGGGTTGGCTCAGTGGGGCTAATTGGAGGCTGAAAAAGGCATCTTTAAGGTCTAATACAGTATACCACACGTGTTGGGCTGGCAAAGTACTTAGCAAGTTATAAGGATTGGGGACCGTTGGATGGAGGTCCTCTACTCTTTTGTTGACTTCTCTGAGGTCCTGAACCGGTCTATATTCCCCGGTCCCTGGCTTCTTAACAGGAAGTAATGGTGTGTTCCAAGGAGACTTGCAGGGGGTCAGAATCCCAAGTTGCAGTAACCGTTTAATATGTACTTTAATTCCCTCCCGGGCCTCCTTTGGGAGGGGATATTGTTTTACTGCTATAGGAGTTGCGCTTGGCTTTAAGTTGACAACTATGGGGGGCTGACTATGGGCAACACTGGGCGACCCCGTCTCGGCCCATGCTTCTGGTATGGCCTTGATCCATTCCTCGATATTCTGAGGAGGCCTAGATGATTCAAAAAGTCTGTGCTCGTCCTGAATTTTGAGTGTCAGGATCTGCACCGGGTGGTTTTGGCCATTAACTACATCTGCCCCATTTTTATGAAAATGAATCTTCGCCCCTATCTTGGTTAGCAGATCCCTCCCCAGGAGAGGGTGTGGACAATCAGGGACATAAAGGAACCGGTGTCTCACGGTGCCAGTCGAGAGCTGTACCTCCCGTTGGGTGGTCCAGTGGTAGGGTCTGGCTCCGGTCGCTCCTTGTACCCAACAGGTCTTATGACTCAGGGGTCCGGTGTGGGTATTTAGAACTGAATCCTGAGCCCCTGTGTCCACCATGAAGGTTACTGGTTGCCCCCCAATTTTTAGGGTTACCCTGGGCTCGGGTGGGGGGTCCCGGCCCCGACCTCCTCAGTCCTCTTCTAGTTGGAGTATCTTGGTCTTGGGTTTCCGTGGCTTCTTTGGGCAATCCCGAACCCAGTGTCCCTTTTCCTTGCAGTAGGCACATTGGTCTGGTCCCACCTTGGGTCTGTCTCGTGGTCTGGCCCCTCCCGGGTATTCCTTTCTGTCCTGTCCTATAGTAACTGTGGCCAAGACTTTACTTAACTCTCTGGCCCGTTTTTTATCTCGGGCCTTTTCCTCCTCTCTCTGTTCCTTCCGAAAACGTTCCTCTCTTTCCTCCGGGGTTTCTCTTTTGTTAAACACTTTTTCTGCCTCCTTGAGCAGATCCTGTACATTTAAATTCTGTAACCCGTCCAACCTCTGGAGTTTAGCCCTAATGTCCGGGGCCGACTGACCTATAAAGGACATTGCCAGCATGGCCTGGACTTCAGGCTTGTCTGGACTAAACGGGGTATATCTCTTATAAGCCTCCGTTAGTCGTTCCAGAAAGCTGACAGGGCTCTCTTCCTTACCTTGTATCACAGTTCTTACCTGAGCCAAATTAGTGGGGCGTCTGCCTGCCGCCCTGAGACCCACTAGGAGTACCTGGCGATAGAGTCTGAGTCGCTCCCTTCCCGCCGGGGTGTTATAATCCCAGTTGGGGCGCTCCAGGGGGAAAGCTGTGTCTATTTCATTGGGTAGAGTTGTGGGTGCCCCGTCTGCTCCAGGAACATTCTTGCGAGACTCTGTCAGCACACGTTGCCGCTCCTCCGTAGTCAGGAGGATCTGGAGAAGCTGCTGACAGTCATCCCAGGTGGGCTGGTGTGTCAGGAGGATGGATTCAATGAGACCTGTTAAGGCTACGGGGTCTTGAGAGAAGGGGGGGTTATGTGTCTTCCAATTATACAGGTCCGAGGTGGAAAAAGGCCAGTATTGCATACGTTCTCCCTCCGGTCCCTGTATGGCCCTTAAAGGGAACAGGGAGGAGGAGGAGGAGGTCGGCATATCAGGCTGTCGAGCCCCCCGCAATCTTCCCGCAATTGGACTGGGGGCAGGTTGAGGGGTCGGGTTCCCTGATGTGGAGTCGGGGGGATTATGAGGAAGGGGTCCGGGTAGGTGGGGAGGTGCATAGGGCAGAGGGTGATCGGCCTCCTCCAGGAGGTCTATGAGTGGCCGGTCCTCAGATAAGACCGTTTTCGGTTTCTCTGAAGACGGTAGGACAGGATATAGGGAAGAAGTTACAGGTGGGGTGGAAGGGGAAAGGGCTAGGGTGGGTTCGGAAGGTCCGGCCAAGGCGGGAGGTTTAAGCGGCAGTGAATCAGCATAAGGGGATTCAGGTAAGCAGCACTTAAGCATTAGGCGGGCGGGAATCCAAGTAGGAGGATCGCGGGCTAAATCTTCCCACACGACTATGTAGGGGATCTGGTCCGGGTGCAAGACGGAGGACCCAGTACCCAGGATTTTGTGTTTTACCTGTAAGAGGATGGGGAGATTAAAAGTTCCCTCTGGTGGCCAACTTACCTGGAAGGTGGGCCACTCGGAACGGCAGAATATCCGCCATTTGCCCTTTCTGATCTCTAAGCCCTGGCTGCTTCCTCGCTGCCTGACCTCCTTCCAATGGTCCAGGGTTAGAGACAGAGGGGTAGACTGTTCCTGACCCATTATCAAGTACTTAAGAGACAACTATAAACACTTAGGACAGACTACACGACAAGGAGACGGACGTGACAAGACACCTCGGCCGACTTAGAAACGAAACCAAACCTGTTCGCCTTGAGGACGTCTCCTCGCAGCGGCGGACGGGCGGGCGGACTCGTCAGTCCCTGCCGCAGGTCCCTCAGGCACCTCCTGACTCCAGTAACAGAGCGGCTCAAAATGTTGAGCCCAGGAGCTAACGGCCCAACTAGGCAGCCCAGGGACCTCGGCTCAGGGTGAGCCGATGTCGATCCCGGACGAGCCCCCAAAATGTTGGGCCCAGAAAAACAGAGGAGTCAGATGCAACTGCAAGAGGCGTTTATTTCAGAGCACTTGTACAAGTGGGACAGCACTTCGGGATGTGTGCCGCCCCGATGGCCCAGGGGGAGGTCTTTTTATTTGGGAAAACCGCAGGGGGCTTTCCACTTAGTCACACTGTTCCAGGAACTTGTGGTTATGGGTGGGTACTGATGGTATCGGGTTCGGGGAAACAGTTTCATAAGAACAAGGAACATAGATTTCTTGACAAATATTTTACAGGTTTCATAAGAACAAAAAGTACAAGGTCTGCAGTTTGGAAATTTACAGTTGGCGGTTTGGAAATTTTCTTACAACAAATTCTTAGTGTTTTATGGACAAAGATTGAATGAAGCAGTCTTTTAAGGGGAAAAAAATAAAGTTCTTTTTTAAGTCAGAAAACTAACTGGAAGCAGGTATTAACATGAAACTAAATGAGATGGGGGAGCTGACACGTTTGTAGCCTGATCTCTTAGGCAGCTAAATCAGAATGAAATACTTGAAATTCTGTGTTTTGTCCTGTAGGATCCTTGTCCACATGTTTCTTAAACATAAGTTGAGAAGACAGATACTGGGAATAATTATTTTATGATCAAAGCAGTATATTGAACTTTATTCTCGTGTACTAAGTTGTTACCTTGTAACAAGAAAGTGATTGGGAAGCAGAGTCAAGTCAGTAAGTGCAAAACACACAAAAGGAGACATAAAAGTAGGCTAGGAGGGGGACTTGTTGAGAGAAACGGTTCCAGAGGAAGACCGGGGGGGATGGGATGAAAATATATATTTACATCTATAAATGCATAAAACTCAAAAAAGTTAAGACATTTTAAAAGGGAAAGAAGGTACCAGGAATGGTACTGCACATCTGCAATCCCAACACCAGCAAGGCAGAGGCGTCGCCTCAGGGGTCAAGCCTCATCTGGGCTTCACTGCCAGACGAGTCTGAAAAAATTAAATAAGGGCGGGAGGGACACAGGATCCTTTGAAGCCTCCACAGGGACAGCAACATGACGCTGAGCCTTGAAGACGGACTAGGGTGAGAAAAATGGAGCAGTTGTGTGGCAATTTCCTGGGAAGTAACACCTTCCTTTTGGGAGGGAGCCGAGTACACAACAGGACGATTTACATTTAGAAAGGAAAGCGGGATGTTTGAGGGGCTTCTGCAGAGAAGCTCTTTAAGCTCAGGAAGAAAACAACTTAATAGCTTGGAGAAGCCCCTGAAATCGACCAGCTTCACTAGGCGCCTCACTTCCTGCTCATATATAAGCCCTAAGAGCAGCGGAGAGACCCCTGAGACCAGCCACTCCAAAGGGAAGACCAGGCACAGAGAAACAAACCCTGAGCTCGGGAAGAGGCTCAGACACCTGATGCTGCCGTGGGCCTTGGTGTGGCGCTGGGCTTGAGTCCTTTTCGCTCCTGTTAGTAACCCCAGTAAAACTCACTGGCTCACCACGTTGGGCTGTGATGCTCCCTTTACTTTGATGTGTCTTTGGTTGGCTAGCTGAGGTGAGTAGACATTTTCCACATCTCAGGAGGGTCAATGCATATCTGCTTTAACAATAAAAGCCACCAACATGCATTGATTGCCAGGCTCTGTGCTAAGAACATTACATATGCTATTCCTTATAATCTTCCCAACACCCTTGAATTTATAATGATTGCCATTTTACAAATGAAGAAACTGAAAATTGGAGACATCAAGTAATATGTCCAAGACAACCCAAGAAAGTAGCAGTCAAGATTCGAAGTCAGATAGACAGTGAAGATGGGCGGAACTGGTGAGGTGTTAAATCAAGTTGTTTCTCTGCTGAAAAGCTGAGCCTGTTCTGCCTCTTGATTGCTACACACTCAGATACTCAATGTTGTTATTTAGTTTACCTGGCAGACCTCAACATGAGACAAAAACGTATAATTTCACTCATATCATACAGTTCAGTTAGTATTCTGAAATTTAGCAGGCCATGATAAAGTTTTGGGAGGAAGGACTATCACAAATACATCAATAAATGTTGGGAAAATATGATACAAGAACAGGTGTCTAAGGAGACTATTTCAGGACGTATGAATTCATCTTCTATTTATTCCTTCAACAAAACATTTCCTAATTTTCCATGTCTTCTTGCTAGGGAACTGGGGATCCAAAAGGATCAAAACAAAAGGACACAGGCTTCAAGTGGGCTTTACAATAACATTGGATTCAGTGGCCCCCTTGGCCATGCATTAGCCAGTGAGTATTTATTAGGCCCCCACTGTGTGCTGAGCTAAAAGATGTCCATTCTGAGGACCTCCAAGCATAAATATACTGGTGAACAAATA
This sequence comes from Eospalax fontanierii, assembly GCA_035773235.1. NCBI lineage: Eukaryota > Metazoa > Chordata > Mammalia > Rodentia > Spalacidae > Eospalax > Eospalax fontanierii. The sequence goes on along the minus strand of CM069541.1, from coordinate 20,979,556 downwards.
ATTACAATACAGTGCAGTGAGTAAGGAAAGGCAGTTGCAAACTGAAACAGATGTCTGTACCAAAGAGGGCCAATGTCTGAATCTGGTCCATGTCTATTGAGCTTGCCCAGAACAGGTTTAGTAGTTTTCTGATTTGCTTAAAATTAATTAGAAGCTCATCTCCAAGAACTTAATGGACTAAGTCAGGTGACCTCTTGAAGACCTGTAAGGCTCTCAAATGCTGATTCTGCCACTGAGAAATTGGGACAGCTTCCTCTATGGGCAAGAATAAAATTACACATCACTTATAGAGTACCAAGTATAATACTTCGAACTATGGAGCAGACCAGGAAACACTCAGTAGAGGTTAATTTTTTGACATGCTGTCCAAAGAGAAATCATTCATTTATTCCTAAGTAGGTTAAAGTCCAATCATCATAATATTAAGGAAATGGCTACAAGTTTCCCCCTAACTGCTAAATTCCAGTATGACACTACTGGAACATTGAATGTCAGATTTTATTAACCACAAAATGAAAATTCAAATAATAATGCCTTAGCAGTTTGATAGAAGTATAGAATTCAATTCAGAATGGGGCGTGTATTTAGAGAAACAATTTCAAACCACAGCTCAGTGATTCAGGATCAAACAGGAGAAGGATTATAATAGCAAGAGCAATTTTTCCATTAAAATTACTAAGAAAAATATGATTTGGAGACTTAACTTTCTAGTTAGCATGGCATTATGCCAATCACTTAGTCTTTCTGGGCCTAAGTTTCTCATCTATGAAATAAGAGAGTTTAACTAAAGGCTCCATGTTTATCCTTAGCAATTTATCAATGCTAACAACATAGTGACTTAAAGTTCTGAGCATAGAACTTAGAATTGAAACCTAGGTAGGTTCTAAAGATAGCAATTTAGAACTGTAACCTAAAGTAGGCTTTTGATAATATTCTCAGTAGGTTGGTATTTATGAGCTCTCTGGCAAGTTACAAGGATTCCTGAGGCACAGTCCTGACCCAGAGGAAAGGAGCCAAAGCTGTGGCAAAGTCTGAACAGAGCAATGGAGATCGTGGGCACAAAGCTCTTTTTGCTCTAGTTCAGTCCTCTTGGTTTTTAAACTAAAAATCGTGGGCACAGACTATGGTACTGACCATGCTGCTGACCACGGATCAAAGAAATGGATAGCCCAGGTTCTCAGGTTGTTATCTCTTACCTCATACTTTATTGACGGTATTAGGCCATATTTCTTCTCATTCCCAATGGACAGCAAAGTGGTTTTTAAAGGTGCATATTATGCCGTGAACTAAATGAATTCAAGCCTGAGCCCGAAGAGAAATTAGTACTTCATTCCTTTATACTCAGTGTTGCTGTTGTGGGTTCTGGTTATATTTCCAGTACCACCTTTCCTTAGTGATTCCCTGTGTTAGGTATTCTTATTGTTATAACCAGAATATCTTCCTCCCTAAAGGAAAGAGTTCATCTTGCTCCTGTGTCCTAGCGTTTGGTCTATCATGGTGAGGATACCCAGTAGCTGAGCTGACATCATAGAAGGCCTGAGACCAGAGAAAGGAAAATGTCAAGGCTCAGCTTGATTGATCCTCTTTCATGCCATCCCAATCCTCAGCCCATGGGATGGTGTCACCTACATTTAAGGTGCTGTCTCCCCCCAAGTCTATCCTTTCTATAAATGCTCTCACAGACACAAAAGAGGAGAGCCCTGTTCCTTGGGTGAATCTAACCCTAGTCAGGCTGATAGTGAAAATTAACCATCATAAACTAGGTGGGGTGGTACTCGCCATTAATCCCAGTACTCAGGAGCCAGAGGGAGGCGGATCTCTAGGAGATCGAGGCCAGCCTGGTCTATATGGCAAGTTCTGGCCAGCTGGGGCTGCAGGAAGACCTTCCCTCACCTGTCCTTCCTGTTTCTCTTGCAACATACTGGACTACGTAGAGAGCATAGGTCAGCATGAAGCTATCCGACTGTACCTAGACACATCTAGATCTTCTGTAAGCTGTTTGTGACTTCACTCGCCTGACGATAGCTCATAAAACTGACATTACTGGAGCCAAATGGTTGTCGTTGCCGCCTTTCACTTATGGAGTGAAGCAGGTAGCCATATTCCACCTTGGGAATGGAAACCAGGTAATGCAAGTCACAGAGAAAGAGGGAGGAGGTAAAAAGAGAATTTTTCGCTGGCTGCTGCCCAAGCCCAATTCGAATTCCTTTCTGATGGCAGGCTCTGTGTCTACCTACAAAGTCTCTGAAACACTTTGAATCCTTATAGTAATTTCCCCCTCTAGTAATCAGGCTTCTCTAGAGGAACCTAACTGATAGAATGAATATATGCGTATATTAGAAGAGGATTAGGGCTGGCAAGGAGGCTCAGTGGGTAGAGACATTTGCTACACAAGTCTAAAGACAGGAGTTCAAGCTTCAGAACCCATGTAAAGTGGAAGGAAAGTACAAGCTCCCCAAAGCTGTCCTCTTACCACCACACACACAGGGGCAATTGTGTCCTTACATACCCTGATAATAAATTATTTTTTTAATTTAAATTTTTAAAAAAGATTTATTGCATTGGGTTACATGATAGGAGCTGGGTAGTCAAAGCAATGGTTGTCTGCAGGCTGGAGAGTCTAAGAACCCAGAAGCTAGCTGCTCCGTCCCCTGACGCAGTATATACCTCAGCAGTCCTAAACTGGCACTAGAAACCTGGAAGTTTCATAGAGAGCCACTGATCTTCCTTCCAAGAAACTAAGTTCCAGTGTCGGTGAAGAATGGTAGCAGCCGGGCCAGCAATGAGGCAGATGGCCTGTCCAGCAAGGCACCGAGGTGGACAGGCAAACGGCACTGCTTTCCTCAGACCTCTTTACATCCGCTGCTCCTGTAGAAGATGATGCTGATCCAGGGGAGGGTTTTCACCTTTTAGTTAACCCTTCTATGAAACAGTAGCACAGACCGGCCCAGAGGCATGTCTCAGATCCAGTCAAGTTAACAACTAGGATTGACTATCCAACTCCCACCCTTCCCTTAAACATTCTTTCAGGCTTCCAGCCACTCATCCTTGATCGACATCCCCGTCTGTGCCTTCTCCTCCACCGGTGTTCGTGGGACAGCTCCTCCGGAAATCTCTTTCTCGTTCACCCACGTTCTGAAGTGTCCAATCTCTTCGGCCTGTGAACTCCCCCATGATTGCACATAGATACTTAAGATGAATCTACTTTAAAGCCTCCTTCCATGGGTATGCATTGTTTTTGTCATAAGCTCTAATATTGACAGGGAGCATCAATGCCTTATTCATCATTGTAATTACCACATGCCACGCACAGGAGAAGAGGACAGCTGTTAGCTTGCATTTGTTAACACGATGATGAACAAATGGGCACCTTTTACTTACTCTCTACTCTAGTGCAAATCTCTAAACCCCCTCCTTCCATTGATATTACAGAAGTGGAGGTTTGATCAGCCAATTTACCCACTTAATGTGAGCAATGCAGGTAGACAAATAAGATCATTGTGTCGCAGAAACTTACTCCTGGGCCAGGATGATACAGTTCAGTTGTCAATATTGATCATGGTTAACCAGAAAATGCCAGATCTCTGCTCTTCTGGGTACTATGTGGGCACACCTAGAAGCCAGGCTACAGCAAGCTGTTCAGAGCATCTGCAGTGTTTATGCAATAAGCATGCTTTCATTTGAGAAAATTCTTGCCTGTTTGTGAGCAGAACCAGAGCCTTTTAGAATTTCGTATCTTTTCCCCATACAAACTTGCTTTGGTGGTAAGTTCCTAGAATTACAAACGTCATGTTAATTGATTGTAATTTATGCCTTGTAAATGAAGGCTTTCAGAGTAGATTTAAGGTGGGGTTAAAAACCAAGATTACAGTCTAAGAAATAATCTCCTTAGGGCCAGAACAAAGTCATTTTGAAGAGGACTGTGGCATTCTGAAGTGGGTTATTAACCTGTCAGGTACCCATGTCACTTTCAAGAATCCCTTTGGTCTTTCATGACCCTATCTGAGGTCTTTCCCGAGGAAATGAAAGCTATAATCACTATTTTATGCCATATCAGTTTCTCAAAGGGCAGGTGGCACTTACAGTGTGATTTGCTATTTGAGCTGTCTACATTTATGTTGATCCACCATCAGTACTGAGGGAGAAAAGAAATCAGTCATTCTGCAGTTAAGCAGAAGGCCAGAGTTGAAAAATGGAGCTGTGATTGCCAGTGTCCATAATTTGAAATGGACATGCAGCAGCGACCAGTACGCCCTCCTTGATGTCCAGTCATAAGCATGTCGCATTGGCACAGTTACCTCACAGATAAACCCCAAGTGTCAGTCAGCCAGCTCATCAAGAATAAGCCACAGGTTGAGACTTTTTTCATATCTATGGCATTTTCTTATCTGTGCTAACCCACTAAGAATTCGTAAATTGTGAACCTGGAAGAATCCATCCATGTTTCAGAAAGGCCTGTTGGAAAAGTGTGATTCATGATCTCTAACACAAATTATGATACCATTGCCATATCATCTGTAATTTGAAAGTCACCTTCTACCAGAATGAAATAGGTTTCATGAGATTAGTGAGAGAGAAATTTGAAAGAGTATCCATCCTTGACTTACTAAATTCCTTCTAGTCACTGTCAATGGAAAGCAGAAAATGTAGAAGAGAAAAAATAATTTTTTTCAATCATCATTGATACTGATGTCCTGAGATAAATAGTTTTTTAATTATTTCAAGCACCTTACCATTATCTAGATATATAAGGAATATGATTAAAATTTACTTGTAAAACTAAAATAGTGCTGGACCATATGCTGTTTCATAATATGCATTCCTTTTTCTGACCCAGCGTTTAGCTAATTCTTCTGTCAAGAGACACACAATAAATCTTACATGCCTTGAGGGACATACAGTAGTCGCCATCACTTCCTAACTCTGCTATACTGGAGAATTGATATTATACAAACTACTAGACCTGCTACAGTAACATTTTTCTCCACAAAAACACATTCCAAGCATGGCAGACACAACGTAGTAAAATTATCAACTTCCCAAATTTATACATAGGTTTAATTCCTAGCAAAATTCTTATTTCAGGTTTAGGTAAGAATTTTCTAAAATTTATATGGAAATACAGAGGAATCTGAAAAGCTAAGATCATGTGGTGTTGAGAGAAGCTAGATACATTGGTCGGTGGCTTTTTGTTTCTTTATTGTTCTTTTTAAAAAGTATTTTATTATTTTTATTTTCTGTATATGAGCATGTTCCTATATAGATATAAATGCACCCATGTCATGCAGTGTCGGCGGAGGTCAGAAGAGGGTGTCAGATGCCCTGGAACTGGAGTTACTGATGGTTGTTAGCCACCATGCGAGTGCTGGGAACAGAACCTGGGTCCTTTGCAAGAACAGCCAGAGCTCTCAACCACTGAGCCGTCTTTCCAACCCTTTGTTCTCTTTAAGAAACAGGGTTTCACTGTTGTTCAAGCTGCCCTAGACCTCTGAGCAGAAGTGACCCTTCTGCCTAATCCTCCACATACTTGGACTACATGTCTCCTCATCTGGTTTGGCACTGTCCCCTCAGCCTTCTGACTCACTCTCACAGCTCCTGGTACCTCCCTACCATCACAGCCTGTTTAATTGTGCATCTTGCACTCCTAGATCTTAGTCCTCGTGAGGGCAGAGGCTATGTCTTTCCTGCTTCTTCTTTTATGCCTAGCATTAGTACTGACATGTATGGTCATTAAAGGTTTACTGAATCTATGAATGAAAAAAGAAAATATCAATCAGAAAGGGGAGGTGATATCCTGCTTAATAACTAACTTAACAGCAATCATGTAAGCAGTATGTTTCTGGCATCTTTCGGGGAAAGGGGAAGATCACTTACCCATGAATACAGCTAGAATGAAGGCCTGCTTCCAGGTGGGGAGGTGGAAGACCAGATCACTGTAGTTTGATACTGCTGGCCAGTAAGATCATCTGAGCAACTTCCATTGTGCTTCCTCTGCAACCTTCAACTCCTACTTTAGTTACTAGATAGACTGCTCAGGCTGAGCCTATGCATGTGCCGGGAAAGCTTCCATTTTCTTATCCTTATTGGAAATTATATTTTTATCAACACTTTATATAAAGTGACCTTAGATTTGGTTTTTGTTATTGTTGTTGCTTTATTTTTGGTCTTTTTTGAGACAGGGTCTCCCTGTAGGCCTAGCTGTCCTAGAACTTGCTTTGTAGACCAAGCTGACTTGAACTTACAGAGATCTGCCTGCCTCTGCCTCCCGAGTGATGGGATTAAAGATGTGCCCCACCATGCCCAGCTATAAAGCATGACATTAGATTTGTACAGCAGTCAGCCATGAAATTCGTTATGATGAAAATGTTACCTAGAGTTCCACACTACTTCTGGAAGGCAGCAGTGACGTCCGTGCCCCATCATGCGCCTTCATCCCTGTATTTGTACGCATGTGCTCCAGGAGTCTTCATAGACGTCAAAACTCTGCAAATGTTCAAGTCCCTCACATAAAACAGTTCAGTATTTGCATGTAACCTGTATACACCCTTCGGTCTACTTCAGCCCTCAATTACCTACCATAACTAGCATAACGTAGATGCTGTTTAAATACTTGCTGTGATACATTGCTTATATATCATATTGGCACCAACTCTAATCCTTACAGTTTCTTGTCTCACTTGGTTTTTCAAAGTAGAATAAACATGATTTTAAAACTTCTTTGGTTTTTATACCAAAGAACCTATATTTCATTTCTTTTGGTAATGCAAGTATCTTCTAAAATACTTTTTATGAACTCACTAACAAGCCTCTGTGACTTTTCTGTTACTCAAAATACATTCTCCAGGTGACTAAATTTGATCTAAACTAGAGAGATATTTTCCTGTTCCTACTTCTGATCAGGCTTCTATGGTCCTACTTTCACAAACAGCTTGAAATGTGAATCTCCTCTTCATCAAAGTCCTTTCCTTTTGTAGTGCTGGAGTGAAAGGGAACAGTCAGTAAATTGCTTCCTATACAACTGTGAGGACCTGAATTCAATCCCCTGACCCACATAAAAAGCTGGACGCTGAACTATGCTTAAAATCCCAGTGCTGGGGAGCTAGGGATAGATGGGTCCTGGGACTCATTGACCAGCCCATTTAACTTCTTTAGGAGTTTCCAGACAAGGAGAGACCCTATCTCAATAAAAAGGGATAGTTTCTAAGGAATAACACCTGAAATTATTCTCTGGCCTCTATAGGCATATATCTCCGTGTGCATCAGCATAGACATGTGCATCCACACACACACACATACAGGCATGTGTACATATTCACACACACACACACACACACACACACAAATATTTCCTTTTGGAAGACTATTAGAGAAGATGAAGGAAATGAGGACGTAAGGAAAAGGTAATACAGTGGCATATGGTCAAAATATATGCAAGAATATGCAAAATATATGCAAGAAATTGTCACAACGAAACCCATTACTCTGTATGATTAATTAACTCATTAATTAATACTCTGTGCCAGTAGAAATATTCCTTTATTTTATGTGAATTTGTTCCTTGTGTGTGAATGGTTATTGCATTTAATACATCATTATTTATATAAAGTACTTAGATTTATTCAGAATACAGTAGCTCTTAGAAAGGAGAAGAAATGTGTTTAATAGATGGGACTTAAGTACATGCAAAACAAAATCTCTTTCCTTTTGTTTTCTCATGTTTAGTTTTGTTTTGGGGTAGGGTCAGGCTGACCTTGAACACGTGGGATCCTCATGCCTCCACCTCCCAAGTACTGTGCCACCAGACCAAACCCAAAGCAGAACTCAGTTGAGCATTTACCTTCTAAGTCATGAGCGTGATAAGTGGTTGCTGAGGAAGATGATGGGATGGCATGTAGAAATGAGGGACGATCTAGAGGAGCAGGCAGTACATACAGTCAGCATGTCATTCTGTTACTAACTTGTTGCAAAGCTCTACACTGGTCACTTGGCCCCTCCAACCTCAATTTCCTCATCTATAAGCTACAGGACATAGACCAAAAGGAAGGTAAACCCTCTTCTGATTTGGAATTTCTGTGATTCTGTGATAGAACTGGGCTAGTACTTCAGTATCCAATCCCAAGTGGTGACACACACCATTACAGCCCTTTAATGAGGATGTCCTCCCTCCCTTGGGCTTCTAATTGCAGTTTTTCCTTTTCAGTCCAGACTCTACTCACTATCTTTTAGGAAAACCCCACTGAGCTGGATTCCAGGTTGTTGGGCCTTAAGAAATCCTAATTGTCCGGCTGGCACCTTGTGGCCTGGGCAAGATGGTGCTGAGAGGAGCTAAAAACAAAGACGAGCCAGAAGAGATAGGCACATACCACACATACCATGGTAATTAGGTGAACTAGAGACTTAAGTGCCATTGGAGGAAAATTACCTCCTCCCTCGTGAACAGCGCGTGGACAATAGTAGCCTCTATGTAAAGTAAAAGCATGATCAGAGTGACCAGTAAAGTCATTGGTAGAAACTTCCTGCTGTATGCTAATACCTGTAACTCTAAACCTTTATAATGTGTCTGGTAAGTTCAGTAAGCGCTCCCTGCAGTACCATTGAAGAACTTACATTAATAAAGCTGTATCATCATAAGAGCTGGCTAGCTGCACTCTTCTTTGGTCAAGACAGGGACCACGGCTAGGCCTGAGAGTCTTCTGGAGCGGGCCAGGAGGCTGAGAACGGGCAGGCAGCAGCAACCCGACGTCCCTTTGATCCCCTGAAAGGCCCTCTCCCTACTTCGGGGAGGGGGCTGGGGCAATCCAAGGGAAGTGGGACACGAACCCTCACAGTTCCCTCCTGCAGGCCGGGAGACAGAGGACCTGGTGAGGGGTGTGCCTGCTGGTGCCTGCCGCTCCACCGTGAGAGAGAGCGACACCAGGTGTCCCCTTTGGCTGTCTGGTACGTATCATGATTTCCTCCTCCCGCCCCTCTACTCCCCTGAGCAGCTCTCTTCTCTGACCACAAATCTCTCTCTCTCTCTCTGAATCACCTTTAAACATAGATAAGATCCAAGACAGCACTCCAAACTGCATTTCCAAACACACCCTTACATTTTAACAAAACTCTTGCTCCTGATTCTAATGTGAATGAGGCTTTTAAAGAAAGGGAAAGAAAACTAGCACTTGTGAAATTTTTACAGTGTGCCACATTTACAAATTATATTTGCACCTTAAAACTCCCTCTTGTAATACACGCCATTTTCCTCTATTTTAAGTTGAGAAAGCTTGTTCAAAGAAATTAAATAAATTTACCGAAAATAAGTAGCATCAGTCGAGTTGGGATTCAAAGTCCCCGTCCATCTGACTACAGTTTGTTCTCTTTCCACCAGACCAGACGGTCCCTTATGTTCACAAAGCCCAAGAGTCCTTGGGTTTTATTTCAAGGCCCTCCAAGAAGAGCAGGCAGAAGTTAAGTTCATTTATTTCCTTATTTGGATGGTGTACCGAGGTGTCCAGTTGTATTTGGTTTACAATGTTACTAACATTTGATTTAAAGGAAAGGTAAGAAGGTTCTATTGACTTAAAAACATTTATACATATGTGATAGTATAGAAACAAATACCACCCTGATCCAGAATGTCATCTTTTGCTATTTAAAGGCACCTTTTTTATTGGTGTATCTTCATTGTGTAGAAATAAAGGTCTCCATCAAGAGAGAATGGACATGCTGCAGGCTGCATGTGTGAGCAACAGGAGATAACAAAGTGGCCAGATAACAAAATGCTCTGAAGTCAAACATTTGATTACTCTGCAATCAGAGGAGCGATAAAGACCTCCAAAGTTAGCTGTAAGGCTAAGAGAGTCTAACTTCAGAAAGGTCACTGTGTAATCAACAGGTGAGGAAGAAGCTGGAAGAAACGGCAGCAGGAGAAGTAGATAAGGAGGAAAAGCATTGACAAGTAGCCTCAGACTTAGGAGATGGCCTCTGGGAAGCTCCAGCATTTGCATAGTTATGACCATTTTATAATAGTGTTGTTCCTCAAACTGGCCGTATTAGAAATGGAGAGCTGGCCAAGTGACTTTTGTGCTGACAGCAAGTGCTTAAAATTCTGTAGAGAAATGGTGGAGGTATAGAGATGGCAGTGTCCCTTTCCTGCACTGCACTGTGTTACCAATCTGGAAGTAGAGCCAACACCATTTTGATCAAGAAAACCAGTTCAGAAACAGTGGACTGCAGAAGTGATGTGCCGAGACACTTACCTGAAGCATTTTCCCACCCTTATTTCCTGCCAAGTCCAGTGCCTCTACAGCAGCAAAACATAGTGTTTAAGACATTAAATTAGAACTAACAAGGACAGAAATACAACATCCTTATCAGCAGGTGATGCACAATAGGAATGGCCTTCTACTATCTCTGTGAATTCAGCACTTGTGGACTGAACCAACCATGGCTCACACACACACACACACACACACACACACACACACACACACAAACACACACACACACACGTCCCCAATGTTGCAGAAAAGCAAAACTTGAATTTGACACACCTAGAACTATGCTGAATCAGGCAAATGAAGTGCCACGTGAGCAACACCCCGCTGCAGCCTCGCGCCATTTCTCAGGTCCTCGGGCTTTCTCCAGCACTCCTTGTTTCAACATTGTTTGCTTTTCATCTTGCTCAAGTTCTATGTAATTAGGTTATAATGGGTATGTCTGTCATTATTCTATGATACCTTGTCATTATCCTCCTAAAAATACAGTTTAACAAATATTTACATAGCTCTTTCACTTTCGTAGATAGCGTAAGTAACAAAGGATTGGTTTAAAATCTACGGGAGAGTGTGGATTGGTTGCTCATAAATGCCACTCCACTTTAAACAAAACATGAGAACATCTTTGGATTATGGATGACTATAGTCACTGGAGACTGGTAAACTTAGTCTCCAAAGTGATTGATTTTTCCACATAGTAAAAGGGAGATACTTAAAGCCTATTAGATGGAGACGTCAGTATTTGATATTCAGTGGAGCAGTACTGACCACGTGGCTCAAGTTCACAGAAGAAAAGTAGATGGGCAAGATGTGGTGACTCATGCCTGAAATCTCAACACTCAGGAAACTGGAGCTGAAAGACCACAGCCTGGACTCCATGGCTTCTTCGCAAGATCCAGGCCTGGATTACGTAGCAAGAAGACTCGAGACAAAACATTTTAAGTAGGTTTATACCAATGGGAACTATTTGCTCAGAGGCTTGAATGGGCATCATCTGGCAGGCCCTAAATCTACCACCTGTGTTTTGGTTACTGATTGATGAGTGACCTGACTTACAGACCATGTTTATTCTGTACATTTCATGATTACACATGGACAGCTACAAATTTCAGTCACTTGGCCTAGTGAAAGAACATTTCAAAAGGTCTTTCTTCCCTGATAAGTGCCTGCATTCCTTTCTACTAGCCCAGACCTGAGAGGCAAGCTCGGGTAATTGCCTCAGTAACTTCTATTCCCATCAGGAGAAGGACAAGTGGGTCAGGTCATGTCCTTCCTTCTCACTTTTGCTGGTAAAGTAGAACAAAACATACATTGCAGATTTCAATTATAAGCCTTCCTGCTTGACCCTTCTGGCTTTGAAACCACCGATCAACCCTCTGTGTGTTTCATAGCGCTCTTCTTAGAAAAGGCAAATGAGATTCAATTGTTAGGAACATATGATGAAAAAGATGGGAGGGAAAACTGAAACTGTCTCAAACAGCAGATGTCAAAAAGAACAAACCTGCTTAATGATCTCACTTTTAAATATACTGTGTGCTTTCCAGGAAAGCACACGGCAGCAGAAAACAGGCGACATGAATGTGTGATAATGTTCACCCTGTAGACAGACTTTGCATTCTAAGAAGGCTGGAGGTAGGAGGAGGAATGGAAAAAAAACAGAAATTCAAGTACTATCCAGACTGCTACTCTGTGTCAGGCACCTCACTGTATTTACGTATTTATTTTCTTTAATCTCGGGAAAGTATTTTACAGTTTGGGGAAAATTTAAGCCTGTTCAGGTTGAGCACTGGATTTACTAGCTACCCATCATGAAAACGTTTTTATCTTTCATAAACACAAAAACAGCCAGGTCCGGCGGAGCAGGCCTCCAATCCCAGCTACAGGGGAGAAGGAAGGAAAATCACAAACTATAGGCCTGCCTAGGCTACGGAGTGAGTTCTGGGTCAGCCTTGGTGACGTAGTAAGAGCCTTTCTCAAGACAAAAAGTTAAAAAAAGTAAAAGGGATAGAGCCTGTGACAGAGCCTGTGATAGAGCCTAGAATGCACAAGTCCCTGGGTTTAGGTTCCAGCAGCATGAAATTTTTTTTAAAAAAGATACATAATAAAAACAGAACTTCTGTTCAGGATGGGACTTTTGTTCAAGAATCCATGTTTAGGGGCTGCTAGAAGGTTTCACGACACCCAGTTAACTCGAGTAAGGCTTATTACAGTAGAGTAATAAAGATAGACAGCTGGATCAGAACATGCAGGTGGAATATGAAGACTCCACGTGCAGGTTTTCTTATGTTCTGCCTCTTCTCTGAAAAGTCTTACAGTGCACACGTCTCCACCAGGAACAAAATTGCAGTCTTTGTGCCCACAGGTCTACTCAAGGAAGCCCATTAGAGACTCCACAAACCACCGGAGGCTGGTCACACAGGCATCTGCTGCCAACATTCCAGATTCTCAGAAGGAACCTGGGTAGCAAACAAAACTCACATGATTTGCACAGCTAGGCATGGTGACCCAGCTAATTAATAACCAGGACTTCTCGGGCAGCCAAGTTCAGAGATACTAGTCAAAGGACACCTTGTAAGGCAAACTGGCTAATGACTGCTCTTTCAAGCATGGTCTGTTAACTCTTTTTCTTCCCAGGTGTTGTCTTGCATTAATGCTTTCATGGACACTTCATGTACACTCCTACCCTCGACCACCACTCCATCCTGAATTCATAGGAATGATAGATTAAAAGATGCAAATGTAAAGCAGTTAAAACAGCTGGGCTTGCAAAATCATCTCCATAAACCAGAAACAGAACAGCAATGAAGAGCTGTAAACACTACTGAAATACAATGTGCAACTAGAATAAACCCCAAAGAAGCAGTATTTGCATACACCAAAGCATAAGGTCAGAAATTCATCTATAGAGCATCACTTTGGTACTGAAAATCTGTGTGTTTTCAGGTAGCCTTGCAAATGAAAAAAAATGACACCACTCAAGTTGAAAACACTGATCAGAGGAGCTCACACACACCAGGGCCATTCAGATTGAACCTCCGTAGAATTAAAGTAAAACTTTCAAACTTCATCAAATGAACAAGACCTTCCTGGTTTCAGAATCATTTTGATTTAACCCTCAAGCAGTAGCAGATATTAGACCACTGCTTTGAAATGCATCCCATGTGACAGCACCTTCTAAGCAGTAGAAATATTCTTGCTGTCTAACATGGCTGTAGCAGTCACAGCTTCTGAATGCCGCAGCAGCTGCCGAGCTCCTGAAATGCAGTGCGTATGACTGAAGAACTGAATTTTCAATGTTATGTCATCTTACGTAATTTGAATGTAAACACTTCTGTCTAACTAGTTCCTTCTGGATTGGTAACACATTGTCTAATGGGCTTATGGTCTCTTTGACTTTTCCCACAGGAGCTTCTTTGACGATGTCTCAACACACCAATTGCTTCCAAGGGGCTGTGTAAAGGGGGGCAGCATCTATCTATCACTCTCTCTGTCTAAGCATGGTCAACAGAAGCATTTGCAAACATATCTAATTATGAGATTAGAGAAAGCCTGGAAGTCCTGTCAATCATTCTAATTCACCTCACCTAGCATCCCGTCACATTTGTAATGACTCAGCAAAACACCTCACCCACTCAAACTGCAGGACCAAGTCAAACTTGAATGTCACTGAATATGTTAATTTTTCATAGGAAAAAGAGAGGACAAGGAGGAACACTCACACTGATGGCGAGTGCGGCATCAGGAACAGGCTATATAGAGTATATATGTTGAGTCAAGTTACATCTTTCTCATTGTATTCCTTTTGAAACACGAGACCATTTTACTTTTTTAATTTCAATACTTTTCTATTGATTCAGGAATTCATACAATGCATTTTGATTACATTCAGCCCTCCTCCTCATCGTCACCCTCACCTAACCCTCCCACCCCAACCCAGACTTGAGGTCTCCTATTAGCAATATAAAAATCCCACCCTTCTTACATAACATATCTGAGCCAGGGGCCAAAGAAAGCAGATCTCATTAGCATGTCAGTGATCTATGTCTTACACAGAAACAGGCCCACTCCCCGGCCTCACTCGGCACAATGACCCCATCGTGGACCGAGGCATTCTCCAACAAGCTGATTCCTCTCAGGATTTGACTACTGGTAAAAGCAGAAACTCGGTCCTCCCAGCAGTTAAGTCACAGGCCTCCAATCCAAGATTTACTGAGTGGAAGTTGGGAAGCTTCACAGCTTCACAAAATAGATTTACACCAGTGTCCTCTCATTTATTATCTGAAATCTGTAGAGTTCTCAGATTCCTAATGCTGATGAGGATTGCAGCCAGGTCTTGACAGCCACTGGGTGATGATGATAATCGGCCCCAGGGTACATGGGTGGCCAGACCAGCTTGGTTCTACCCCCCAGAGCAAGTGGGTGGTCAAATCAGTGAGTATCCACATCTACACTCTCCACTTATTTTCCCTCTTATTTGCCAAGTCCAAAGTTCAGATTTTTGAGATCAACATAGAAACACCTACAGTTAGGTGAATATTAATCTTGCCCGGTAGTCCGGCCCAGGCGCTCCGTCTCTTGGGAGACTGCGTGCCCCAGGCCCCGAGGCCAGCTGCCCAGGGTGCGCCCCTGCTGCCGTCTTTTCTCCTCCTCTCATTTCTATTTTTTCTTAAAAACATTTGAATTGTTGTGAAACTGAAGACTCAACAGGATATCTTCTCAATTCTAAAACTAAACCGGAACTGATAAACTGAAAGACTAGACTGGGTTGATGAGTCAGCTTCAGAGCACGGTGTTAATTTGTTTACTAACGTCATAATTTTCAGTAAATGTCTTCTTCAGTGAACAGCACTGTTCTGAGTACAATGGATGATTTGAAATACCTGGCCTTGAATAATACTGATCTGGAAAGGACAAGCCTTTATGAGAGGTATCAACACACAATATTCCTGGCTAAAATTTCTAATCAACAAACTTTTGCATACAAGTTTGCTTATGACTGTGTCCAGTAGGAATAGATGCAGGAAATGTTCAGTGGAAGAGAGCCAACTGTGTTCAAATAAATACCAACTAATGTAATGAAGTGTCCTGGGTGGGATGCTGGACCAGAAATAAGACCTTAGTCGGAAGATGAAAAAAACTGAATAAAGACTGATGTTTATGTAATAGTAGATAATGCATTATGATGTTTCAATAAACATAGCATCATAACACTTGTAGGGAAAGGAGAAGCTAAATGAAAAATTCTCTTTACTGTCTTTGCAAACTTCTGTGAATCTAAAATTATTCAACATTTAAGAGATTGTTACAGATGAGGTGGAATGTTTCCCAAAACACTGCCCAGCTCTCCCTGGGTCACCTAGCAATCAGTTAACTAGAGTTGAAGATTTCCCTTCCCCAGGAGAGGGGGCGCATGGTCTCAGCCTTGTTCTGAAATCTCCAATAACTCTTCTAGATAACTGGCCCTCAAGCTGAGGTGAAGCTATCTGGTAATCTGTCTCAGAATATTAGTCTGCAGTGGCAATTCTCACACTTGTTCTGTTAAAATGTACAGCAAGAAGGCAGACACCCCTCCTAGATCCATCTCCAGGATATGTTCGGCAGGATTCAATGCATCATTTTGAGAAGGTGGGAGGGAAGAGCCGTCTTCCAACAATGCTTCCTGTGAATGCTAGTTTGTGCCTTGTTTGCACGAGTCCACTTCATAGACATTCTTATATACCATTATATGTTAGTTTTGAATTTTCTCTTTTGAACATGTCCACATTTTCTTACTGACAAGAAGCTTGAATAGCTTATCTTTTGAAAGCTGATAGTTAAAGGAAATGGGAGGAGTGGACAAGGACAGAACAGACCACAGGTTTGAATATTAAGTACTGAATCTGAGTCCATTTCAAAACCATTCTAAAAGTTGCCACTTTAATTTTGATGTATGCAGAATTTATAGAAACAAGTGTTTGAATATAGCTATGTAGATGTGCTTATTCAAAAGCATTATACAAATAAAAAATTTCAACTATAATGTCATTGACTTTAAATACCTACATATATTCTTTTAAAATATTTTGGATTAAAATTTTTTAAATTTATGTGTATGAGTGCATTGTCTGCATGTATGTAAGTGCACCCATGTCACACAATTATCACAGAGGCCTAGAACTGGACCTTTGTTAGCTACCATGTGGGTGCTAGGAACAAACCCCTGGACCTCTGTAAAAGCAGCCAGTGCTCTTAACCACTGAGCCATCTCTCCAGTTCCCAGATATGTTCTTATAACCAACTGTTGTGACTGTGAATAGAAAAAAAATCCATTGTAGGTATAAACTTAGGGGTCCGCGTAAAGTCAAATTAAATAAGAAAGATTCAAATTTTGGAAAATGCCTATAAAAAGCTTTTACTTTCCACAGACATTAGTTTGTGTACTTAATGAGGAACATAGCTTATCTTCACAATTTCAAACACAGCTGGAGGTTGTTTATACATTGGCATAGACAAGCCTATACAAGACCTTGTCATATTGTGAACAGGTTTTTAAATAATGTGTGAAAATTCTGAGGTTGTAATATACTTAGTACTCTCACATGACAAATAAGAGAAGAAAAATCAATTCCCACCCAACGAACGAAAAAAATTGTCCTGCGGGGCTAATATTTTAATGGAATGGACAATTTCAAATTTGGGCAATAGTCTTTTTTGGAAAAACAGAGCTATAACCTTTGTGGAAATGAAGGACTCAGAGCGTCTTCAAATAGTTTCACGGGCAAAAAATCAGTAAAAATTTTTGGAGTGGCGAAATGAAAGAAGAAAACAGTTAAGAGTCAAGTTCTACCTGAGTCTCATATCACCGGCTCCGACTGACCGTAGTCCTAGGACCACTGTTTTCCTCATTGATCTCCTGCAAGTCAGAAGGACTGCTCCATGTTCTTGATGACCTCATTACAATTGCCGGAGATAGATTTCAAAAGGGAGTAGAGTCCCTTTCTGTATTGGAACAAACCCTTCTGTTGATCTTACTATCCTCTGGTTACAATGAAAACTACTTGACAAAATAGAAGGCAGCTGCCAGGGGCCATAGGAAGTAACCACTAGCTGGAAAATTGTGAAGGGAGGTCAGAACATAGAAAAGGAGATGACACTGGTTAAACAGCAATTCAAACAACAACACTGCAAATCAACCACCAAATTTCTGGCCAGAGAAATAGAATATAGGGATTGACAAGTTGGAGAAGGTGGGGTGAAATTTCCACGAGGACATTTCAGGGTGTCTCTCTTTAGAGCCAGCACAATCCTGCTTCAGCAGTGATAGAACAAGTGAACAAAAGCAAATTTGTGCCACAGTCCTTTAATCCCATCCTGATGGGGGGCGAGGGGGCAGACTAGCCTGGTCTACTTAGTGAGTTCCCGGCCAGACAGGCATACACGGTGAGAGAGAGCAAAAAAAGGCTACTGTGATGAAGGCTAGTCTTCATTTGCCAGTTTGAGTGGATTGAGAGTAATACGGGAAACAGACCTCTGGGCGTGCCTGTGATGGTGTTTCTGGAGAGGTTTAACTGAAGAGGAAATGCCTACTTGAATGTGGGTAATGGGCTGGAGTCTGTGACTGAGTGAGAAATTGAAAGAGCTGACCACCAGAACTCATCTGTCCCCGTCTGACCACGGATGTAATGTGACCAGCCGTGTACACCACCTTAAAAGGGATCTGAAATCAACTTTCCCTTCGAAGTTGCTTTTGCCACAAGTTTTGTCACAGAAATAAGGAAAGTAACCAGTAAGTACAGAAGGCCTGAACATGTCACATATTTGATACAACTGGCAGTACAGAGCACCCCGGTAACGCTAGAACATACTTACTTTAAGGGCACACGAAACTGTCACCAATATGGTCTATATTCTGCCCATAAAACACACTTTAACATATTTTTCAAAATTTAAATCTTACAAACAGATCCTCTAACTATGAGGGTATCCAAGTAGAAACAACAGCAGCGAGATGTCTAGATGGTCCCCAAATATTTGAAAACTAAACAATACCTCTAAATAACCCATGCTTCAAAAACAGAGGAAATTATCAAATATTTCAGTTGAATGAAACTTTTAAAACAACATCAAAATGTGTAGAGTGTAAACAGTACTTCAAAGGACATTTATATGAGATACTTTAATTAGAAAAGAAGAAAGACTGACTGGAGAGATGGCTCAGCAATAAAAGCCCTGCTGTTCTTGCCTAGGACCTACACTCCCGTTCCTAGCATCCACAGGACAAAAAAGAACCATCCTTAATTCCAGTTCCAGGAAATCTGAAGTCCTCTTCTGATTTCTGTGGGCATTGCACACATGTAATGCACTTCCATACCTGCAGGCAGAACACACATACATATAACAAAGGTAAATAAATCGCACAAAAATATTTTTAAAAAGAAAAAGAGAGATTACTAAAAAGTTACCTGTTTTCTTCTTCAAGTAAAATGACAGCAACTTAAATTCAAAGCAAGTAGAAATAGAGATGGTATAGACATCAATCAAGTTGGATAAGAAATCTACAATGTTCAATAAAAAAAAACATGGTGAAAGAAAACACAAAAATTGTGTGTACTAACCAGTAAGTCAAGACACAAATGACTAGTATCAACAATTTAAGTGAGGACATCATTAAAAATTCATGAAGACATGACAAGGGTTATAATGGAAATATTACAGGTAGCTTTATTCACATAATTTTAACAATTTGGATCAAATGGACAAATTAGTTGAAAGACACAACTACAAAGCTCACTCAAGAATAAACATTACCTGAATGGTCCTCTAGAAAAGAAATAAAATTCATACTTTAAAATGTGCACACAGAAAACTAAGACACATGGCTTTTTTAATAAGGTAGTATCGGTGTTTAAAAAAGAAGTATTACTAATATTACATAAATGTTTTCAGAAAGTTAGAAAAAAAGAGAGTAATTCATACTTAATATGAGACCAGATCAGTATGTCCCATTAAATCAGATGAAAAGTATTAAATTATTAAATCAAATCTAGCAAAGTAAGCTGCCATGGTAGTTTATGCCTGTAATCCTAGCACTCAAGAGGCTGAGGCTGAAGGATTGCTCCAAGTTTGAGGCCAGCCTGGGTAGAGCCCAGTGTGTTCCACCCAGCCTAGTGAGTTCCAGGCCAGCCTACCCCGGGATACACAACAAAACCCTGTCTCAAAAAAGAGAAAAGTCTATCAATGTATAAACAGGAAACCATTATATCCTGCCATGACCAAGAGCATTTTATCCCAAGAATACAAGGCTGGGTCAATATTTGAAAATCACATTTTTACTCACCATTTTAACAAAGAACAAAATTAAGCGGGCATATTCACACTAGTTAGCTTTAAGAAATAAATCAATAACAGTTATAGAACCAATTTACTACAGAGATCCATTATCTAGTTCATAGGAAGAATCAAATGTGATGCCAAACTTGTATGGAATTTTCCA
Source organism: Eospalax fontanierii (assembly GCA_035773235.1). Taxonomy (NCBI): domain Eukaryota; kingdom Metazoa; phylum Chordata; class Mammalia; order Rodentia; family Spalacidae; genus Eospalax; species Eospalax fontanierii. The sequence continues at coordinate 20,959,828 of CM069541.1, read as the reverse complement.
TTAAAAAATCCTATTGGCTTTTGGTGATGTGATTCAACTCTTGACTTAGAGTTTTCATATAATGAAATCCCTTCACCACTGAGTAGTTGTAGTTTGTTTCTAGCATGTCTTCTTTCTTTACAGCCCCTTCTCATTCTCTGTGCTGACAGAAAGGAAGGGGTAAGATCTGTGCCACAGAGTGATCACTTCCAAAATTGGAGACTTCAGCACCTGCAGGTGTCCCATTTCCCAAGCTTGACCTTCATCTTAACGTTGCTAGCATGTCTCCAACGTCTAAGTGAAGACAAGTCACATGCAAGAATTATCCTAGTCAAGCTTTTCCTCTGAAGACCAATCAGAAGTATGCGAGATCTTCCAGGCTTTGTGAATTGCCTTGTCTTGCTGCTGTTACTCTAAGTCCTGTTACAGCTGAATTGAACTCTAGGGACCAGATCTGTGTTAAGAGCAGTCTAACCTCAGTGGCCGCCCTCACAGTGTGCAGCCAGGCTCTTGGTCAGGTGCCACAGCAACCACACTGTGTCCTAGAATGTCACTTATGGAGTACTGCCTTCATCGGTGCTCTGTCCTTTTCTCACTTTCATCGTGCCAGATCCTGAAGTACCCTACTCTTTAAAACCAGGAATTGTTTGGGTTATTTTCTACATTATGTTTTTATGACTTCATCAGTGAATTCTTTAGACATACATGTTTATGATGAAATTATATCCATTTTGCATGTGATCCTATATACCAGTTCACATAGTCAATAAATTTTCTATAATATAGCAGCATATGTATGTTAGTATAAATTTCTGGGGAAACAAAGGCTCCTGTGGAAAGTGAACTATCTAAATCTTTGAGATTGCGAAATATTTGATTATTGAATATGATCATTCTAGCTGTGTGGGGGTGGTGGTCCACACCTGTAATCTCAGCACTGAGGGGGCTGGGGTCAGAGGATTGCTATAAGGTTCAGGCTACCCTGGGCTAATACTCATATGGACACTTTCACTGAGGTTTTCCGTAGGGAACTTTTCAGCATCACTCTCCCTTACATTTGACATGGCTATCTCTTCCTAGAGCACCTAGGATTTCACGTGTCATGACAAGCTCAGTGTCATAGCCACATGTCAATGTCTGTGTTCCCAGTGGATACCAACTTCCATTGGGCAGTAAATATGTCTGATTTTTTCATCCTCATTCCTCGGTATATAGCCCAGTATCTACTATATAAGATAGACTCAATAAATACATTTGAATGAATGAAAAACTAAATGTGTTGTTGCCACCAAGGAAACACTGCTTCCAAATTACATTTATAAGGAAATAAAAACATCGCTAAAATTAATATATTGTTCACCTTCTTCTAGTGAGCAGCAATTTTATATGAAATCTTTTGAAATATTTTTATTATATACTTATAACACAAAAATGCATATTACATGTAATTTGATTCTGCTTTGTTTGAAAAAACACAAATGCATCCAGATATACACGGTGGGATTGTAGAGAGAGCTTCATTTTTCACCACATGCTTCCTGTAGTATAAAACTTTAAACAAGTCTTAAGTCAGTAAATATAAGAAATATAAAAGATTGCGCTATTCTGTTTTGATTCTGTTATGTGGTAGGATGGCAAAACTTCCAATACAGATAATGCATACATCAGTAGAATACGATGTCAAGGTCTGCTGCCATAAGACCTATATTGTTTCATAACATGTTTTATCAAAAGTAACATATCTATTGAAAGGTGCACAACTTCATCCATGAAAAAGAAATTGGACTGTAACTTTTCCTTTCTTTTGTGTCCAGCCTTTAATTATTAATTATAATTAATCATGATACCTATCACTGCCTTTGAGTTACTGTGCTTTCATAGTTTTTCAGTTTGATTCATATATTCACAAAGTCCAGCTTCCTAGGAGACCCTGCGCCTCTTCATTTGGTTTCCTCTTTATTCTGTTTCCAAGGGAACATTATTTAAAACTTTTCTGATAACTACTGTCCTAGTCACATGCGACTTGACTTTGCTATTCCTTCCTGTTGTGGTAGAGAATAAATACATATGTGACCACACATGCTTGCATACATGTTTGCATGTGTGTTAACCTTACCTTTTAGGATTTGGCCTTTCATGAATGCATGCCTAGTACTATTTATGGAGCGTCAAATATTATCTGTATTTCTGAAAACAGAAAAAGAAAGATTCCAAATATTATTATACCCCTGAAAATGTTCGTATGTTCCTCTACTAAAGACTGATGTCCAGCAGGTCCACTGGCTCTCCTTCTGGTCAGGTTCCAGTCACCTCTGCTCCTGCAGTATGAGTCCCCAGAGTTTCTGACCACGCTATTGTTGCATTGGCCAAAGCTCCTTCACCTGGTGGGATCTGAGCTTCAGTCTTTCTGTGTCAGTACCTCAGAACTGCTGAAGGGTTTGTTGCTCAGAGATTTTTCCTGCTCAGATCGTAGGCCTCCAGTACCTTGTAATTCAGAATCCGATAGACTTCATAATGAGGAAATGAGGCTTTGTCTCCCACACTGCTGGCTCTTAGCCTCTTGCCTTGTGCCCATAATCAACAAAGACCCCCAGGACAAATGTACTGCAGAAGGTCAGCTTGCCTCCCTGATATCCCAATCTCCACAGTCTTGGCCCCTGTAGACCTGACTTTAGTAGATCACTAATATCTTAAAGAGATTTTTTTTAATTAGCTTTTTCATTATCTTTGGTAATAGCAATGATTTTTACTAAGCTACTCTACCAACACTAAAAACTCAAATCTCCCTTGAATTTTTTCTGCCATATCTTTAATTTTCTAAAAAAGAACAAAAGATACGTTTTTAAAACTGAAAACAAGTGATATGTGATCTAAAGTTTAACGGAAAATAGGATGTAAAAGATTTCTATCAATTAATTTTCTGTATTATATAATAATGTATCGCACCTTTCAAGAAAGCTAGACGAAACGAATTTTGATGTTTTCACTATAAAAGTGATAAATATTTGAAGAAATAGATATGTTCGGCCCAATTTAAGTATTATATAAAGTATGTATCCAAATATCCCATGGGACTCATTAATGTATAATACATTTATGCTCTTATTTTTCTGTGATAAAAAAATTTAACTTGTGAAAAATCATAGTGTTGACTGTAAGAAACACCTTCTTTTGCTTATGTCCAAACCCTTGTCAACTGTGTCTGGAATCAGGATTGTCTGCAGCTGTGGTCTGAACCATGAGACCGTGAGTCATTCTTTTTCCTACTCTTGTGTTGCTCTTTGCTATGGAAGAGTGTGAATTTTCTTAATTTCCTGCTGTTTGGAATAATTTCAGTAGAGTCTTTTATCCTTGGTTTCTCTTGGATCACTTTGCTCTCTCTAATTTTGTGATACTTTATTCACTGATTTCATTATATCAATAATTTAGTTACAATTTGAATGATTTCCACTAAAAATGCATCAATGTCCCTTTTCATTTTAAGAGTAAAAGAAGTTGGTTATTAAATCAATAAAATAATGAAATACCATAAATACAATTATGAATTCATAAAAATAATCAGGTATTTCTTTAAGTACTTACTACATTAGTAGGTACTTATTTTGAAGCACATGGTATTATTCTATTTAGATGGTTTATGTTTTGGAATAAACACAAGTGAAGTCTATTTAAATTCTTCAGTGACAATTTAAAGTAGAAATTGAACTTGAATAGAACTGCATAAATAGTAATAATACTTCCTCTGTACCATTGCCTCTCAGAAGAAAACTACTCATCGGATTTTTTGCTTTGTTTTGTTTTGGTTTGGTTTTTGCTCATAATCGTTTGCATACCAATAATAGAAAAATACTTTGAACAAGAACTGACGTACTGACAGGGTGGTTGCATACAGGAACTCACAGCGGCTGTGACTGTGTACACAAGACCTGCACAAAGTCAAGCCCAGGAAAATTCTAGCGTGGGTGGGAGAAGGGCTCAAAAAGTCCACCCTCGTTGAAGAGCTATTAGCAAATGATGGCTGCTGGAGGAGAAAGAGCCTGTTTCCCTCAGGAATGAGACCCTGATGTGCTACCCACGCTCCAGTAAACAGCTCTATACCCATGTCACACACAGGCAACACTAAGGGGATTCAATGGGTTTTAAAAAAGAGCACGTGAAGCTGAGAGGGAAAAATCAGGGACATAAAGGAGGAATTAGAAGGAGGAGAATGTGGGGAGGATTTGGTCAAGATGCATTATATGCATATACGAAATACTCAGGCAATAAAGGAGTCGACTTATAATGGTTTTCAGTAATTCAAACAACTCCAAATTTATGTTATACTCTTCAGAACACAGACTGATGTGCCAAAATGACTATGCGCTCTTTATATAGAAGGTTTTGGTTCTTTATTGTTCATTTACTATGTAGGAGCTTAAAGAGACATGTCTGAAAAGCTCTTTAATCAAAGAAGGGAAATATTAGTTTTCCATCTCATATGACAGCTCATTTATGGAATCAGGAAGGCCAATACAAAGTTCTACTAGTTTTTCCCCTTAAAAGAACTTCCCAACCTGTAAGACTGTCCTTTTCTCCCCCAGCGTACACACATACACACACACACACACACACACACACACACACACACACACACACATGCTTTTTTCCTTTCAGTAGTAACTATAAATTAAGATTGAGGTGAATAATAATATGGCAAATGCCAAGTATTTTCTTAAGCTTTGAGTAGAAATCATGGAAAATTGGTGTATTTTCTAAGTAACATTTCTCCCTTGTTTTTAATGTACTTGTGATTTTGGAAAGGTAGACAGAAAATTCCTCCTAGAAAGACTATAAGGAAACATTCCTTTTAAATGTGTGGTGTAGTTTTAGTAGGGGAATGCCATTGCCATTAACCCAACTAAAGAAATCTCAGGCCGGAAGAGAACTGATGTATCATCTGCTCTTGTCATTCATCTGCTGTTGAAATGTTCTCCTCGACTTTCTCAATAGTCTTTCAGCGTTAAAAAGAGTTTCTACTGAGTGGAAATTCCCAAGACACACAGAACATCCTTATCTCATAAACTGAAACCTTCTAGAAGCTTTTAATCACTGGCTTTCATTAAAAGCCTTTCAAAATACAGAATAAGCCTTCCACATGCAGGCATCCTCCACATGCAGGCATGATCCACAAGCAGGCATCCTCCACATTCAGACATGATACACATTCAGGCATGCTCCTGCACTCAAGCTTTTTCTTCTCCACCTATCCTCATTTGACATAATTTACATTTTTCTGTTTTTTTGAGATAAGGTCTTATGTAGTCCAGGCTGGCTTCAAACTCACTATGTGGCTAAAGATGACCTTGAACTTCTGATCCTTCTGCCTGCACCTCTACAGACCTGTGTCTGCTGGTATACACAACTGCGCTATGCAATGCTGAGGAACAAACCTAGGGCTTTGGGATGCTTGGCAGGGACTACACCAGATGACTTACATTTCCAGCACATACAGTCTGATTTGGGTCCCAAAATGTCCTTCAATGTGGGGGCCTCCACAGGGCCCATGTCTCATCCTGATAAGACACAGTCTTTCCCCCTCCCAGCAGCCATTTGCCATAATTCCTTAGGCGGGGTTTGGGTTTCTTACACTTCCCCATGCCTGTGCTGGGACTGTGTCTGATTAGAGCTTGTACATGACTTTGCATGCTGTCACCATTGCTGTGAGTTCATGTGAGCACAGACCAGATGTCTGGAAGACTGCTTCCTTGTGGTCATCCACCACCTCTGGCTCTTACAAAGAGATCATTGCTCTTTTGCAGTGACCCTTGAGCCTTGGGTGGCAGAAGTTTGATTCCGGTGTAACATTCAGGGATAAGCACTGGGCAACCCAAGTCTTTAAGCAAATGTTTCGTCTTCCTTTTGGTAATCCCATTACTCAGAGGCATTTGCTTTTAACAATGTGGACTCTATTCTTTCATTCTTCCTAATCATATTTTAATGTTTACATAAACACAAATACTCAAAACCTTGGTAAAAATATGTCTAATGACTCCATAAAAATTAATGAAAGAGCAAAATCCAGGATTCTCAACTCCTCATCCCTGATTCATCTCGTTCCAGCATTCTCTTCTTTGTGGTCTTGTAACAGAAAATACTATGGATTGTTTTATATTTGGGAAAAATATGTAACTACTTGGTACTTTATCTTAGGGTTATTTGGGGTTTGAAAGTGAAATTTTCTTAACTATAATGTCAGGCTAAATAACTCCTTGAGAAGCAGTGTGCCAAGCAGTTAATATAGAGAATTTAATTTGTTTGCTTCTTGTGAGTTTTGCCACCGAGTTTTGTGTGGGAAAACTCTCCCTAAAAACACACTTTATTGTCTCTAATTAAGAATGCATCCAGTAGTGTTCTCTCAGGCTTTGGATGCCTGCTGGCTTAATTTTTAAGCTTCTTCATTCTGAATAAAAGTGCTGAATTGAATTTAAAAGTCTATTCCTACAAAATTACCCCTTAGTGTGTGCACCACTCACTTCTAGAAAGAGATTAAAGTACTATTTACTACACATTACTAGACATTGTTTCTTAAAACTGAATGGAAAATAAGTCTACAGCTTAGCAATGATTTTGAAATGAAAGGTTGTTTGTTACAAACATATATGTGAGGTTTTTGTTTGTTTGTTTCCTGCTTTATTTTTACATAGAACCAAGATAGATATTGATTTTAGAGCTTCAAAATTTAAGAAAATAACTGTTAAAAGTCAGAAAACAAACTCAAAAATTCAGCAGATAGACTTGTATCATTGATTTTCAGTGAGTAGAGAAGTTATAGTTATTTCTTTATAGTCAAGAGCTATACAGCTACACTTAGAGTTTTCTCATTAAGTAAACATGGTTAGTTACCTTGATACTGTGCATTCTCCCATGGCTTTTCTTCTGCCTGACTTTACTAGTAGAGAGAGTTCACTGTAGTCCCATGGACCATGTTTGTTCTTAGGGAATTATTCAGTAGTCTACTAGTCAGTTGATTATATTTTTCCTAAAATCAGAATGTTTGTATGTCAAATTATTTATTCATTTAATTATCCATCAAATGAAAATTGTGTCCAACTATGTGCCAGCACCAGGCTGCACTGTGGGGATAGAAGGAGCTAAAATAAGCATAAGCATAAAAGGATGCGCAACACGGAGTATCTGAAGCTTTGGATAGAGAGGCGCGAGGGATCCAGAAACTAGCTCTGCTTGGAAAACTTCGCTCGTTTAGAAACAGAGGTATTTCTTCTTTCAGTTTTTACTGACTTATTATTAATATTCATATGTGTGTTTTACGTGTGTGGGCACCTGTACCATGATTCATATGTGGAGGTCAGAGGGCAGTTTGTGGAATCAAGTTCTCTCCTTCCACCTCTATGTGGGGGGTTCCACACATGTGCAGCAAGTGCCCAGCCATGTTGCGAACCAAGGAGGTATTTCTTGACAGGAATGTAAAGGGTGAACTAAGGATCCAATAAGGTGAAGGTAAAGATGTGGCAAAGGAAAGTTCTTCCATGGCCTTGGGGACGGGACCAGGTGTGTGAGGTACAGCTGAGAGAGAAGAGAGATCAGTACAAATATTTTAAATTGAATATTTCCCTGTTTTAACTAAGTCAAAACAATTACTGGTTATGATTAGAATTGAGACATGAAGGGATATAACATGCGCAGAACTACTCTGTGTGATGTGGAAAACTGACAAGAGGGAGAGGTGAAAGACAGAAGAATATTAAAGAGGCTGAACATTGCAGAATGTAGAGAGAAATGAATGTGGCCACTGACAGGATGCTAGCAGAGAAGACAGGAAGGTGTGATCCCAGGTAGAAGCCGGAAGCGAGATCAAGACTGGGTGTGGTCTGTGAAGCGTGGCTCCTGAGTTTGAGGCCTGGGCAACTGGAGTTAGGTAATGCCATCTCTCAAACAGAAGGAAAATCCGGATGGTGTGTATCTGTGTGTAAGTGTGCAAAAGTGCACAGGAACGCACCCAGGTTAAGGTGGAACATAACTAAAGATACTATTTGGCCAGGGTGAATGTCACCTGCATTTGATAAATTCGCCATTTGGTAAATTCGGCCATTGTACATAATCCACCTGGTTCAGAGAGTTAAAAGACTAAGAGAAGCAAATCGAGAGAGAATGACCAGGCTATTTTTCATTAAAGCAAACATGAAATGAGATGGGAAGATAGTCTGGGAGTCTCAAACTTTGGGTGGTGAATGAGGCAAATGGTAAAGGTATAGTAAAATCAAATCGGATGGTCCCTCAGGGGACAATGAGTTGGATGTGGTCATCCTGCCCTTCTTAGGAGTACCATGTAGAGCTGGTGGTGACATAATGGATGGCATCATGGTATTGGAGCTTGGGTGTGCTCTGTTCAGATCTCCCTGCTAAAGAACCTTGTGGTTAGCTGATGGTCTCCAGCCGCCTCAACTCAGCAGTCACTGCCATATTCACCAGAGACCCATATTCTTCCCAGGTGACTAGCAGGCAGATTGAGCTTGGGAGGACTCAGCATAGGCCTGGTCCTGCCCAAAGCAGGAATTTGTTCTGGGTTTCCCTGAACAAAATTTTCTTAGGATTGCTCTGTCATCTGAGACTTTTTCTCACAATCCTGCTTCCTTCCCAGTTCATTTTATAGGTGTCATCTCTGGGTCTGAGGGTCTTCTCCATTATGTCAGTCCCTTTTCCTTTTATTTTACAGGCATTTCCCATAATAAATCTCTTACACGTCCGCCTGGCATCTGCTTTGCAGAAGACATGCACTAACACACTTGGGGACAGTTAGGGAGGCTGCAGAGCTGGCAGCTAAGTGTGGTGGGTTTTACTAGGGACCAGAGTTCAAAGGGCTTCTTTCAAATCTCATTGCTGTGTTTTGATCAGGGATGAACTGGCTCACAAGAAATAGTGGATCACCACAAAGCTTTCCTGTCACCACCAGGATACAGCAAATCTTTCCTATCACTGGGTACATTATTATCCTGCTGCACACCAAATTAGGATTGCTAGAGAATAACAACGTAGAAAGTCGGGGAAAGGCACTGAAGACTTATTCCATGTCAAGCATTGGTCTGAAGGCTTTCTTGCTTGTTCAGAATACGTTTACTGAGTATCGAGGTGATGGGACACCATCCTGAGACACAATCAGAGCCAGTGCTTTTTTTTGTTGTAAATGACATCCCGCCTTGCTTATAGCAGCTCTGTGTGTGTCTTAAAGCAAACATGTTCACAATCTGCCATCCAGTATAAATCCTCTGTGCTGTCCTGCTGACTGAATTCTTCCTGCTTCTCACAGCTGCATCTCAATTTTCCTCCTTGAATAGAGTTAACAAAGGGGTTCTTTCTTGCCATTGCATGTTGTGAATGCTTCAGAAATGACAACATACCTCCAGGATATTGGAATACTTGAAAATTGGCCCCTTCATAAAAGGAGTTTCTTGTGTGCCCACTTCAGAACTTCCTGCCTGTCAGGTATTTCTGCTGCTCTCCCAGCAGACAGCACAGCCTGAGTGAAGGCAAGTAAACACTGTCTTCCCGCTCACGAGGAACAGTGCCCAGGGTTTTAATTCCTTTGGACTATTGGATTACTTATTTGACTTTTTTGCTCTCTGTTGGGACAGTGACTATTTACAAACTCACATGTCTATACCTTTTTGTTTTCCCCATTAGTGAAAGTGTCTGTGCATCATAAACACATTTTAGAACATAACAGGAATGACTAGATCCTGCTCAATGCTAAGTAAATGTGTTACAATCAGCAATTTGATGCTGCCTATATAGACAGCTGAAGAACTGGAGAGGGGGCACTGAGGAAGTGTCTTGCAGCTGGAGAACCCAGCAGGAAATTACACTGTAGAAGACTTGTGACCAAGCAAGCAACAAAACAGGAAAGAAAAAATATCTGAAAGAGAAGACAGAATAAACTAGAAGTCAGCCCAGCTAGGTCACAGAAATGGTAAAGGGCTCCTAGTAGATAAAATTAAAAATAATTATATGAGACTTTTTTAAGCAAAAGATTCCATTTACTTACATATGAAATCCACTCAAAGCTTAGTGTAACAACTTTTATGCATGTGCTCTACCATTTTGTTCAAATGCTTAGTGAACTCGCCTCTAAACACTTAAACTGATTTACTATGAATGCTAGCCATAAATCTGCAAGAACAGAACAGTTGTTAATGACCTTGCACCTAGATATGCCACTCCTGAAAACAGTACAAGAAAACAACGTGGGGATGAGGGTGGATATTTATGCCAGCAAGAACTGAAAGGAAAAAAATTCTTCAACCAGTCAAACTGTTTTAGGATTTATAACGCCAAATCAAAAAATACTATTAAGAGTGTTTGCATTTAGAAATTACTGCTTGTGTTACATCGTGTTAAATGAACCTGTGTCTTGACTTCCAAAAATTAGTAAAAGAGAAATAACACTAAAAAGAAGGCCAGACATCCAGTGAATGATTACCAGGCATCCAGGTAAGATGATGGATTAGGGCCTGTCCCCGCAACCTGGTGAAAGAGAAGAGGTAGGATTTTTTAAAAAGTATTCATATGAAACAAAGCTAAATAACTATCAGAAACATACAAAAGGATCAGTGAGATGGCTCAGCAGATATAAGCACTTGCTACCAAGCCTCCTAATGATCTGAGTTGGATTCCCAAAATCCACATGGTAGAAAGACAGAACTGACTCCAGCAAGTTGTCCTCTAATTTCCACACACTTTGAACAGACACATACATACACACAAAATAAATTACTAAATAAAGTAATTTTTAAAAAGAAAGAAATACACAAAGGACAGTGGGAGAGTGTGGGAGAAATAAAGATGGGAAATGTAGAGAACAGAAATCCACCAAATCCTCCAGGAAGAAGCAGCCCATAGCAGCCGAGTGCCGCCCAGCCCACCTGTGCCGCTCAGGACCCACGGGGTCAGCAGGAGCTGTCAGTAGGCGTCCCCCGACCACACACAAGACACACAAGACACCTGCACTGTAAGAATGGTGAGTGGAGAAAGACTGACTTAGCAGTACAGACGCATCCGGGGCAGAGGCAAGGGTGGCTGAGAAATAGCCGGAGCAACGCCAGCCATGAAGACAACGCCTCTGTGTGTAGGCGCCCCATGGTGTGGTGTGAGTAAACTAAAGAAGAGGTGGACGGCGCCAGCCACACCACCACCTTGGCAAGTGACAACGTGAACGAGGAGAAATGTGAGAAATGTGTTGAATCTGGCACGGCCTCGCCAATGGAAGCAAGAATTCTCAGGCAAGAACTGTGCTACATCAGTGAAAAAATGGCCAAGACTCAGCCAGGCAAAGAACACCCAGTGTAAACACAAACATAGACATGTTTTTTATATCCCACCCAGGCTCCTGGTCACAGAAAGCCCCTGGGAAAGTAGAACCCCAGCAGACCAGAGGTGAAGTTGCTGGCGCCGGTACGGGTAATCTTAGACTGTAGAATTCTGAGGGAAAGTGGAAGCTCACAAAGACTCCCCTCTCAGCATGAAGGACACCCTGATGGAACTTTTTTTTTTTGAGACTAGAAGCTGTCCTCTACCTGTCACCAGAACCTGCTACCAAAGACAAAGGAGTAGGAGAAAGCACATTCAACTTTGAAAAAATATTGACTGGTATTAAAATATTTTCTATTTCATTTTATTTCTCAGTTTTTTTTTAAAAATAAAAGTTTATTTTGGCTATGGTTCCTGAATATTTCTAATTTGTAAAAATTTTGTGTGTATAAGTGTATTGCCTACATGGATGTAAGTGCATCCGTGCCATGCAGTGCCCACGGAGGTCAGAAGAGGGCGTCGGGTTCCCCTGGAACTGGAGTTATGGACGGTTGTTAGCCACCACGTGGGTCCTGGGAATCAAACCTGGGTCCTCTGCAAGAGCAGCCAGTGCTCTTAACTGCCGAGCCGTCTCTCTAGCCCCATTTCTTAGTTGCTTTAATTAACACGTTTGTACTTCAGCTGCTCAGTTGTTTTGTTTCTGCTCATTTCTCGCCTGTATTAGGTCTTCATGGCTGTCCTTTTCTGCACCTACTCCATAATATTTTCTCTAGTATTCCTCTTATCTCTAACCCATACACTTTCCCTCTCATTCAAACTTTATATTTTCCCTATTTTCCCAAACTCTTCTCTTTTTACTTCTTAATTATCAGTATCTCTGGTTCTAAAGACCTATAAACTACATTTTTCTCAATCAATGACCCAGTACTGAAGTGCTAAAACTTGTTTAGTACATAACTGTCTTCTGGGACTTCTATCAAATCATTTTATCTGTTACTGTGATCAGTAATCCTGTAAGAAGTGATGGGAAGCAAAAGGCCGTGCAAAGACAATTGACCAGGAATATTCACTAAAATAAAACAAAAAAAAAAGAGTAAAAATTAAAAACCGGAAGACACATCCATCCCAAAAGAAACTCAAAACACAACAAATAAACAAGAGAAAAAGCACAGGATAAAACAAGTCATTGCCACAAGCTCACAGCTCAACAATACCAGTAACCAAAGATACTGAGATAGCTGAAACACCAGACAAAGATTTCACAATTCTACTTTGTAAAAAGATCTTTTTTATTTATTTATATGTGCGCTTGTGTATATGCCACACATATGGATTGATAGGATTAATATTGTGAATATGGACATCTGCCAAAAGCAGCCTGCAGTCCCCATCAAAATTCCAATGCAATTCTTCACAGAAATTTTTTAAAATCTTAAATTTCATACAGAAACATAAAAGACCCAGGCTAGCCAAAACATTCCAGAACCAAAACAAAACCAAACGAAAAACTTCTGGAGGTATCACGGCCAGAGATTTCAAGTTTTACTATAGAACAATAGTAATGAAAGCAGAGTGGCCCTGGCATAAAGACAGACACACTGTCAATGGAATAGAATGGATGGCCAATATTTAAGCGCACACTGCTACAGTCACCTGATTTTTTATAAAGAGGCCAAAAACACACACTGGAAAAAAAACAGCTTCTTCAACAAATGATGTTGATCAAACTGGATAACTGCACGTAGAAGTATGAACTAGATCCTTATCTCTCACCACGCACAAAACTCAACTACAAACAGATCAAAGGCCTCGCATCCAACCTGACATCCTGAATTGGAAAAAAGAGAAAGTAGGGAATAAACTGGAATACATAGGCACAGGAAAGAACTTTCTGAACAGGACCCCAATAGCACAGGCATTGCCTGCACATCCGTGTTCATGCTGTTCTATTCAAAACAGCCAGGAAATGGAAACAACCTAGATATCCATCAACTGACGAATGGATAATGAAAGTGTGGCACATTTACACAGTGGAATATTATTTGGCTTTAAAGAAAAACATTACAAAATTTGCAGATAAATGAACGGAACTGGAAGCAATCATCCTGAGTTAGCCCAGACCCAGAAAGACAAGCTACTACGTGCTTTCTCTCCCATGTGGGAGCTAACTTTGAATCTTTAGATATGTGTGTTTCATTTGGAAAACCCTCAGAAGTCTGGAAACTAGCAAGGGGACACAGTGAGAGGGTTCTCAAGGGAGGAGGGATACAGTGCAGTGACCTAAAGGGGGAACCATGAAGAATGAAATTGGGAGGGTCAAACGGGATTGGAGACTGGAGGGCAGGGTAGAGGAGCGGCCATGGAAAACTGTAACTAACACTAAAGGCCTCTGAAGAAGGCATATGGAAATATACTACTATAAAACTTCCAAAAGTACATAAATATACACATATAAAGAGTTTAGATATGTGGCATTACCATGCTACATTACAGTTAATACCTGGCTAAGGCAACTTGACTCTTAACTTCAGTTTTTAAGAGTGGGCCCAAACTCAGAGGATATCTGTTCCCGCAGATGTCCCTTGGAATTATGCTCCTAAGTCAGGCCTCGGCCATACTTGTATTCAAAACCATTTCTCCAACTTCAATTAAGGCACTACTAGCTTGGATCCACCATTATCTTAACCAATAATCTTGTCTTTTCAACCCTAGGTCTAGAGCATTTCATACACACAATGACAAGCATCCTTCCCAGTCTTCATTGTTTCCAGTGAAGATGCATGCACTGCATTTCAGAGTTTTGACATGTTAATTCTCTAGTATGCTCACATTCATTCATTATCTTTGAGTGGAACAGAAAACTGAGGTTCCAAAGGATCAAGGTCAGGTGCCTAGCGTACAAAATCACACGGTTCAGTATTTTGGTTGCCATTAGTCCAGTTTATGTTCATTTTAAAAGTCATTCTTACAGTTCTCATCTGTTTGTTTTACAAATGAAGAAGCATGTCCATCAGGGGGACCACGGGTGATGGGCTAGTCACGCATGGTAGGCTAGTTTGGGTGTGCTGCTGGAGAAGCTGCAGGAGCCAGCATGTCATCTTAGGTCTCTAGAGGAGGTAGCATGGCCGTGGCAGCGTTGGAGGAGAAGGCACAGGGAACATGGCAGCTAGTCATGCAGGGAAAAAGGTTTCTCTTGCCAGGCTGTAGTTTTTTCGATATGGTTTTGTGAATTATGCTGTGATCCAAAGAGGTCTGTAGGAGAAAACACAGATGTTGAGCCTGAGCTCCAATTACTGAGAGACTCCAGATCCAGCCCTTAACTGGCCCTTGACTTAGTTTATATAAACCATAGTATTTAAGAAAAGGTATTTTTTTAAGATGAATATTTCAGCAAATGCTGGGGACAGGGTGGGAGAATTGAGAAGAATGATTTAAAATTGTTAAAATATGATTTGTTTTTTAAAGATTTAAAGTGTAAGAAGCTCCAGTCTTAGCTGAGGAGCTCTTGGCAACTGATCACTGCTGGGTTATATAGCGTTGATCTTCTTTAAGTGACTGGTACTAGATAGGCTGACCAGGCTTCCAGTGGTTGAACTCACACCAAGGAACATTTGGGGCACAAACTTGATACAATAGGCCTTGATATATGACAGAATGTATAAAATCTGGTTGGAGTGGGACTATAAGGGATACAGACAGGAAAGGGCCTAAACATGATCAAACGTATTGTATGAAATGCACAAAAATTCAACAAAAAGGTATTTTCAAAGATTTAAAGTATAATTTGTTCCCAGTTAATCCTTTTCTGTTTGTGTATTAAAATTTTTAATAACAAATGAGTTAGTACATGGCTTGCACTTGAGGTGATACAACAAAACTTCCCCAAAATGGCAAAAGAAAATTAGCTTTAGATGCATAAGCAAGACACCTGTTTGTTCTGACTTGTAATAAGGGCTTGATGCCACTCAAGCAGATTTCTGTGTTCAAGCAATAGCGAAAATAAAGTTTTTTTAAAGTATCTACATATATATGAGCCAATTTTAAAAGACCAAAAGGATTTATGTAACTTACTTTCCTCTCTCAGAGTTCATTAGGACAAACCCCTGAGATCTGAAGACAGTGCTGTTCACTGATGGGCAGGCAGGACAGGATTGCATCATTTGTTGAGTTTGTCCCTGTGATCATTGAAAAGGCAAGTAGAAAGTGTGATGATGTTCTTCTGTGGATGCCAGGTCATTCTGTATGAGAACAAATGATCTGAAATAAAAACAGGAAGAGCTCAGATGAGGCAGGGTGGGTTAGAACAGCACGGGGGCAGCATGAGCCATCCGATGCAAGTAGGTTAGTGAACTGAAAAGGTAATCAGAGAATTGTTTAAAAGCAGAAATGGCACCTAAAAGTTCTGCCCGCTGGGTAGTGTTTGCTCCAAGGGTGACAGAGAGTGCCAGGGAGTGCCGTTCCAGCACTATGCAATGACTCCTTTGCCTCATTTATTGTTTTCATCTGAAAAAAAAATAGTGCATCAGGAATGAGATACATATATATAGGAAATCTTTGTAGAGGGATTAATGAAACTCCACATGAAAGTGAAAAGAATCTTGTCCAGTCTATAAAAGAAAATTGAAATTATTTGGAGATATAGAAGACAAATATTGTGATCTTGTCCAGTAAACTGAATGGATTTGGATCAGTCCTGTTGAATATGAGTAATTCATTCTTTGTTGATTTGAGGATAAAAATCTTTTTTGTTTGGGTGCATTGTACAGAAATAACCATTCTAAAATTCCTAAGGAGGGAGTTAATTGTTTAGTCATTACTGCAAGGGAAAAGGGAGTTTTAAAAACAAATAAATAAATCTAATTTTATTTGAGGAAGTTGTTTTTGTTTCAGATTCAGACTTTTAGCTGTTATTGCTGTAATAGAGAGGTGTCACAATGTGACAGGCAAATTGGAATTCGTGTCTCCTTTCTGAGAAAAAAAAAATGTGGAAAAAGCTGAATTGCAGATTCGTAGGGAAGGTCAAAGTGAATTGAAATCCCCAGAGCTGTTGAGAACTTAATACTCACTTTCTGGGAACCAAAAGTTATAATTGATGAGGCTCAATGAAAAGATTAGTGAAAGTATATCCAAAATAGTTAAATAACATTTAACCAAATTTTGTCTGGTGCTAGCTGTAAATAAAGTATTTTATGAAGCTTGTAAATCTTCCAAAACAATTAGATTTATATCTTTAGTACTAGGCTTAATATATTTCATTACATAAGTATTAGGAAAGTTTTTTCTAATAGGATGTATTGCATTATTCACCCAATATTGACAGAACATGGGGGAATTGATCATGCCTTAAGTGAAAATTTTCCATTTAAAAATTAGACATAAATGCCTAGTTATAGAAAGCAGGCAAAAAAAGGTGGCACAGTTTTTAAAAGGAAATCTTTTAAATCAGTAACACTAATATGGCAGTTTGCAGGACCACAACAGGAGCGTGAACTCAGGTATGATCATTAAACATCCAGATCAGTTATAACAGTCAAGCACATTTTAAGAATTGTATAATATTTATCCAAAATTAAATGCTCTTAAATAAACTGTAATCAGACATGTATTCTGTTTTTTAAGCCAATCCTAAAAATAGTTAGCAAGATTAGAGCAATATTTCCATTAATTTAAATAGAGGTTTGCTTGATTTGACTTTAGAAATTTTTAAATTGTATATATTATCTTTTATTCTCATCTTTTACATATCTAAAACACCTTACTCAACTCTTCATAACATATGAAAAGACCTTTCTTATTTCTCCTTCCCATTCTGGAAACATTTAGACATCTTAATCTTCATACCTAAATCATACCTTCATACCTTTATTAAAAATATTTTCATTTTTCATTCTTCTAATATTCTCTTACTAATTATCTTAATGCCATGAGACATAAATAACATTAACAAATAAATTTACCGTCTGTTATTAGGACTTTTATGATAGGGTACTAAACAATATCTTCCTGTATGTTTCTAATGATAAGCTAATGTTTGATTTTACAAAAGTGAACAATGAACCAATTGTGTCAAATAAGTTAAAGCCAGAATTTCTTGAAGTAGATAAAGATAAGCCATAATAAGAATCTGACCAGCATAAACTAAAGCAATAGCATTTAGGCAAACAAAACTTAATCCAATTTGAATTGCCTAAGATTAAATCAATATATTTTTAAATGTGTTCCCAAAAATTTGTAGAGTTTTTAAAAATAATTTTACTGCATATAAAGTGAATAAAGCAAATTCTCTATTATCTTAGGGTTAAGCAATAAATTGGTTTGCCTCCTATCATTTTTAAGGAGTGGCAAGCTTAAATGTGGCTCCCATTAGTTAGTTGGGATTTTTAAGTTCTAGGACATCTAAAGTGAGAGTAAATTCACTATTACCTTAGGTCTGAAGAGAGAGCTGGCTTGCCACTTGTCATTTTTAGGGAATGGTAAGCTTAATGGTAAGGGTCCCCATCTGTAGCCTGAAGAGTAAATACTTTTGGCAGGAAGTTCCCACCCAAATAGTTTGTTAATTGCAAGATAGTGATCCTTTAAGATGATTTTCCATAAAATCTTTTTTATCACAAAATAAGTAATAATAACCTCTATTGGAATTATTATATTCCTTAGCTGTTCCCAAGGGCACAGTAGTGCTTTCATTATAGAGCTGTTTTTGTCTTCCTCTTCGTCTCTGAGTCAGAGATCCAGGATGTTTCATGAGCATTCAGAAGACATTTTGAAATAAACAAGCTTGAGACTGAAGTGGGAAGGCCAAATCCCATCTCAAGAGTGAGATTCTCAGCAACTTTAAACAGCATATAGCAATTTACTAACATTCAAAAGAAGTAATTTGCTTCTTTTTAAAATTGAACCTACCAGATCTCAGGAATAGAAGGTGATGAAGGAACACGGATCGCTCTTTGATAGCTCTGAATTTTTATAGGTTCACAAGTGCCCGGCAGTTAACACTCATAATGAAGGAGAATCAAGTCAGCAAAAGTATCTGCCTTCACTATGGCATAACTTGAGTTTCTCCCCAGCTATATTTGGGGTGATGAGATGTTTGAAGGTTGATACAGTTAGGTAGCTTGTCTCTATAAATGAAAGCAAACTAAAGTATACTGTCTCCTATAATGGTATTTTCTATTAGGGGCCATTTTTATTCTCCAGTTAACCTTCAGTCTAGGCTTGAATGAAAACTATCAGAGATCTGGGTCAAATGCTACAGGTTAGGGGTTTATTATTACCTCTGGGTCTAATTTACCTTCTTTTGCTCTCCAGAGATTTATAGTTCTCCCTTTCTAGTGACCATAAGGACTGATACCTTGCCAGATATAGCCACTTGTCTAGTTGACAAGACCTGAATTTTCCCATGTCTCATCCCCCCTTATTAGTAAAGGCAGAGCCTATCTGAAGTACTGGAAAATGAATGAATTTAAAAAGCAGCATGACAAACCAAAACAGACAGTGAAAGATTTTTGGATCTCAGAGAGAAAGAGAGAGAGAGAGAGACAAACAGCAGAGAGAGAGAGAGAGAGACAGAGAGAGAGAGAGAGAGAGAGAGAGAGTCTTGAAATGCAGGGCAAAAAACGCCAGCATTTTCAACCTAGCAGCTACCAAACTAGGTTCAGTACTTCCCTTAGTTTCTTCTATCGCCTTCTGCCCCAGGGAAGGAAACTCCATTAGGTGAAGAAGATCCAGGAGGCTCTATAAGAAGTAATGCTTTTAGAAGCACACATATTTTTCTCTTCATAAGGCTGCATATTTACTGTAATTTGGTTCCAAAGAGTTTAAATGATTCAGTTGAACTATTGCTAAGCAGTATCTTATTTGGTCATCAGTTTTTTCCCAGGGTTCCAAATTAAGTGTCCCAAGATTGGGACACTAGAGAAAATATTTCTTAATAACATTTAAAGGTTCACAATCTTGCTTTGATGATGCTTGAGTTCTGGTTTCCTTAAGTAAATTTATTAATTGTCATGCATGTGAACAAGATTTAGGAGACAGAGACCTCCATAGTGAAAGAGGAAAGGTGAAAAATGAAAGCAAAAGTCAATAATTCCTTGCAGTTCAAGCCTGGTAAAGGAAATCTAAACAGCGAACGAACAGCTATTAAAGCAACTGGTGCAAGCGACAAGAACGCTTGGTACTCGTTGTCCTGCCATTTATCTACATGCAGGACTGAAAACATCCAAAACTTCCCTTTTCTTCAGGATGTTTCCAGGCATCTATCCATGACACTCTGGCATCGGCTGTCAAGGAAAGCCTTGTGTTTGCTGTCATACAACTTACGATGTATAACTGAGACATTCCATTTTCCCTCTTTGCTTAGAACTTCTTCAGCAGCTGACCTATGAGTTTGAAGTAGGGAGTCTTTTCCTCACACATGGCATTACCATGCCACATTATAGTTACTATCTGAATAAAACAGCCTGACACTTAAATTTGGTTTTTAGGAGTGGGCCCTGCTCCCCCAGATGTGTCTTGGTTCTGTGCCCTAAAACTGTGCAACTGAATCAGGCTTCACCCAAACTTTTATTTAAAATCATTTCTCCAGCTTCTATTGGGAAGCTGAAATCTTGAATCCACCCATATTTTATTAAACAATCTTGCCTTTTCATTCCTGCTTCTAGAATATCTCATATACGCAATGTCAAGCATTTTTCTCAGTCTTCATTTTTTCAGTGAAAATATGTGTACTGCTTTTCAGTGCTTTGATATGTTAATTCTGAAGCATACATTAAGCATTCATTAATTATCTTTGGGTACAAAAGCAAATTGAGGTTCCAAGGAATCAAGGTCAGGTGCCCAGGTCATAAAAGCACATGGTTCAGTGACTTTGTAGTTTCTGGTTGCAAGGTTAAAAGTCCAGATTCTGTCCATTTTATGTCATTCCTACATAGTAAAGAGGAAATAATGGTCTTACAAGGCATCACAAGCTAGCAAATAACATACACGGAGTCCAGAATGGGTTACCTCTTTTGGTATTCTTGGCAAGGGGAGGGGGTCCCATAAACCCTTAAACATTACTGGCTATTTCCATTGCTCCTAGTTATCTTCCAGAACTTGATGGTAAGACCCTACTACTGAAGCCACCACATACTTAAGTTGTAAAACATGGAAGAATCAAGCTGGTACTTATCTCAAAGTTTCATCTCTACTAGCTGGCTTTCATAGTACTGTAAGGTGTTCTTTATGCTATGAGAACAGAAAAAATAATCATCAATCTTACCTACCTATGAACCCTGCAAGCTACACTAATGACCAGCCTGGCAAGACATACCCACTGGTACAGTGGTAGCAAGTGTTATGAGATTAACCAACCACTTTCTGATTGGATTTAAGGCCTGGTCCAGAGAATAGAACCTATACCTGGCACCATTGTCAGGGCCAAGAACCAGTGGCTAGCAAGTCATTTGCCCTTTGGGAGAAACTACTGCTATTATTCTGCTAAATGGGCATAGTACTAAACTGACTCCTAATGACTTATCATTAAGTTCACCATAGATTAGTGCATCTCCTAACTCTCGTGAGACAAGCTTCTTTTTGCAGAAGATGATAATTCATGGAGAACAGCAACTGGTCAACATTCACAGAATAAGAGACTGTGTAGTTCTTGGCCTTAAATGGGACATCTATATCACATCCTTCCCTACTAAGGCTCAAGAATTGTCTCAGAAGAGTCAGAGATGCTGGAAGTTGGAGCCAGCAGACGACTAAAACCAGTGTTTTTCAGACACAACAAGACAGTTGCACATACAAACTCACAGTGGTTGTGATAGCTTACACAATATCTGCTCAAATTCAAGTCAGATAAAATCTCAGCATGGAGAAGCCTCATCCCTAGCTGAGGTATTATTATCATTTTCGCACTGCTAGGAAAGAGAGTCAGTTTTCTCTAAGGATGTAACCACAGGTCGGTTGACCACACTCCAGAGGATGAGCCCACACCCAAGTTTGTCTGGGGAAGTTGGAGCATATGTGAGAGAGGAGAGGGGCAGGGGGTTCAGTATGATCAAGATAAAAAGGATGAAATTCTCAAAAACTTAATACAAATATTATTTTTAAAAAATAAAAATATAGGGGTTGGAGATTTAGTGGTAGTGTTCTCGCCTCGATAAATTCCTATTGCAAATTTTAATAGTTCTACTTTGTCTTTAAATGTATTTCTATCCTATCTCTGATCGGAATATTCTTTTTAAGATGTACTTATATTGGAAAGTATTTATTGATAATATTGTCATATTTCTTTTTAAAAAATAGAATAATGCTGGAGGTTTTATGACACCTGATCTCAAATTATACTACAGAGACATAAAAACAAAATCAGCATGGTACTGGTACAAAATAGATAACTTAGACCAATGGAGAAACACTCAAGGAAAGCTACCACCTCAAAGGAAGCTTGTGTCTTGACTGATCACCAAGTTATTCACCAAAATGACTGGCTGAAGAGACAGTTGACCCGTTGGGTGGAACCCAGAAGGTGAATAGAGAGAAAAGCTTCACACAGTTTTCAGACAAGAAGGGGACATTATTTAGGTCTGGATATAGAATGAAGAAGAGAAAAGTTTCTTTGAACTTTTCAGAAGGCAGTTTCTCTCAAGGGAAAATAATCTCTGGCCTTGATTGCAGCTAGTATGTAAAGTAAGAGTCTGAAACAGAATTGAGGAATGAAACAGAAAATGTACCTGGTAGATTGAAAAACTGCATCGCCAAGCAGCACAGAGCATCTGTATATCAAATGAGTATTCAAGGTCCAGGTCTGTCAGCTCCACTCCCTTCAAGAGCAACGGGTTCTTAAAGATGCATCTGTGCTATATTAAAATGAGCAAAACCTATCAGCCTCTCTTCACAATTTACAGATGGAGAGCAGTGGAGGGATTTCTCAGTGGATATGACAAATGGCAAAGTCTGTCCTCTAAATCTGAAAGGAAAGTTATTTGCATTTATTAATGGATTACATTTAAAACCTGTTCTTTTGTTTGTCTGGTTTTTTATTTGTTTTGTTTTATTTTGAAATAGGGTCTCACTCTCCAGCCCAGGCTAGTTGGAAAGTCACTTTGCACCCCAGACTGGCATCAAATTTACAGCAATCCTGAGTCAGTCTCCCAAATTCTGAGACTCACACCCAGCTACAAAATCTGTCCTAACTCTTACCGGCATCACAGAACCTCCCCTGCAACATTACAAGTGTGCTGCAGGCCTAGAAGAAACAGGAGCTTCCTTTGGGCTCTCCAGAGTGGCTCCGCTCCTTTCTTTCTCCCCCAAAGCATGGTGCTGATCTCAGAGAAGGTAGAGTTATGGCTATTAAATCTGCTTTCAAGGACCAGAGGTCTTAGCAGCAATACAGCTGGCTTTTACTGACAACTTAATATATTCAAAGACTGTCTTCAGGATTTGATATTTATTACCTTACTTTGAGACAAACCAGACCACTCAACCCTTCCCTGGGTAATCGGGCAAGGATTAAGCACAGTTAAACACTATTGAACACTGAATTGTCACTGAGAATGTTATTAAGCCTTTGTTAAGTCTTTTCCTGATATTTTCCATAAATTAATAAAGCTGTTGGAAGCTGGACATTTATTTGACATTCTATTACCTATGGCCTGGCAGCCTGGGGCAGGGAACTATCCTGAGAAAATGGCACTCCAACTGCAGAGGGCGTCGCAATCACAGCTGTTGACGATGTGGTTGGGTACAATAAGAAGCTTCTCTAGGGTGGTCTTTTCCTGTTCACTTGTAATCTTTACCATGGATATAGTGGGCTGAACTGGTAGCTCAACGAGTTGGAAGCTGTAGTGACTGGCAGCAGTGGTTGTAGAAGTATTACCAGTAGCAGCTGGTAAGGACACAGCTGGAAAGTTCCAGAAAGCCACCAGGGTAGAAACAGGGATGATAGAGAACACCGGGGACTGCAGAACTACAGAGAAAGTGGAAGAGTGCAGTTTGGTTGTTGGCAGAGTTCCAAGTCCTAAGAACTAAGGGTTCTAACACCTGTAACTTGGGAACTGTAGCATTGCCCAACATCTGCTGTGGCTAGTTCTAGCTAGCTCATACTGCAAGCCTGGATCCCTGACCACTAAGTACCTGGCCAATGACAGTCAAGGTCTGTGGCCTGAGAACCAACAGCTTTAATGCTCTGACCTCGTGATTTTGGTGCCACAATAAGCCTCTAGTTCTCAGGACCCAGAGCTTCTGGGTCTGTTAACCCAGTCTCTGGACCCACAGAACTCAACATCCCACTGGAAGAAGCACACTGTGCCTATTCATGATTTCTATCTGGGTAGAGCCAAAGAATCCTGGTCAGTTGAGTAACGACAATTTCATGTCCCAAACAGGTTACATACAGCTGGGTAAACTAAGCGAAAAGAAGATATAAAAAAGAAGAAAAGAACTGCAAAAGTAAACTACAGATGGGGCAATCTAGACAGTACCATGGAAATTACACGGGCCAATAGCTCTCAAGCCAGGGACGGTTCTGCTTCCCGAGGAGAGTGACAAAGATTGATGGCATTTTTCTTTGTTCAGTTACGCAGAGGGAGGTGATACTGCCATCTGGAACATGCAGGCCAAGAACAGTGAAACATCCTGTAATGCACAGGGCAGCCTCCAAACACAAAGAACTACCCAGCCCCCAAATCTTAATCATGCTAAGGTTAAGACACTAATCTAGGTGACTCCTATTGTTTTACATAGGACAACACAGAGATTCAGAAAGGCTAAGACATAGAATGGTTGAGAACTTAAGACACCTGGAGATGGTTCAGTGGATAAAGTGCCAGACACACAAGTATGAGAACCTAAGTTTGTACCCCCAGCACCCACATAAAAAGTCAGAAATATATCTGTCACCCTGGGGGGAGTAGGCGATAGGTAAATCCCTGGGGATTGTGACAAGTCATTCTAGCCAATCATTGATTGCTGGGTCCAAGGAGCAACCCTGTCTGAAAAAACAAGGTGAAGAGCATTAGAGGAGGATGCTGAATGTCAATCTCTGGCCTCCACATACATGTGAATGTGTATGCACATGTATCCATGCCCTGCGGCACCCGCACACACCCCCACACACGCATACACACAAAAGAACTTGGACAATTTCTTTACTTCTCCAATCCTCCACTGCCACATCTGTGAAATAGGAGTAATAATAGTAAGCGATCTATACCGTTGTTAAGCAAATTGAAATGCAACATGTAGAATCAATCGGAATGCTGTCACATGAGCCAGTGTTACTAACGACCAACCCAGATCCTGTGTCTTTAAAGCACCTAGGGAAAAGCCACCAACAAACATTCTGAATACCTGCCACTTCTGTTGGTTTAGTCTAACTTCATTTTCCTCCATCAAGAACAGAACAAGAGGCCAGGTGTCATGGTTCACACCTAAAATCTCAGCACTCAAGAAGCAAAGCCGAGAACTGTGAAATTGAGACCTGCGTGAACTGTGCTACATAGTGACAAGACCATGTCAACGAAAGAGGGGGCAGAGAGACTAACAGTTCTCCCTATTGCACTGAGTGGCTTCTAAGTAAATTAGCAGTTAAAGCAAGACCTGAGAAGAAGAAGAAAACTGAGGAAGAGGAAAGAGTCTAAAAGATAAAGAAAGAGTAGCTGACACCCCCAGAATTAGAGAGCAGTATAAGAAACTACTAGCAGTTTAGTTCAGAGCAAAGCAAGATATGCATAAACACCAGTGGATTCAGGTTGGAGCTGGCAGAACTCACAGAATGGCAAGAGGCTCTGTGTGTTTACAGACAGGGGAGAGACCATGTAAATACACTCACCCAGTGGATCAAAGTCTATTTACCATCCTTCCAAAAGAGAGAAAACTCACTGAGGCCCCCTGGTGGGTGTGTTAAAACAAACATCTGAGCAACTATTCAAAAGACACTGCTTTGATCACTTGAAGGAGCTGGGAGCTGCATCTTTCTGATTACACTGCATCTTATCCCTTCCCTGTTGACGCCAGCCCACATTTCTTTTCCATTAAAATAGAGGCCATTTTTTATTCTAAGCAGCATTTCTAAAAGATTTTCTTTCTTTGTTTGTAACCAGTGCTCAGCTTTAGCAGAAATCATTCTGGTATAAACTCTGAAAGCTGGCTTTCTACTGCTAGTAAACCCCTTGCTTTTCCCCTAGAGCTATGCTGAGCACAGCAGTGTGGCCTAAGAAAAACTTCCTTCCTCGTAGCATGAGGGATGTGATACGCTATTCACAGAACTTTACCTAGAAAACAAGAAGAAAAATCTTTAAGCCAAACCTCTGCAGACAGTCAACATGGCGACTTGTCAAATTTATTTTCTCAAGGAGATTATAAACCCACTAGGTATGTGACCTGTCCTTTCTTTGAGGCGTTTCAGATGTTGTTTCCAAAGCCATTTTATGCAGAAGGCCAGCTAGGCACTGCAGTGAAAGGTGATGAGCAGCATTTGCAGGACAGCTGAGGTTTTAGGAGAAGGCTGTGCTATAAGGCAAGACAGTAACAAATAACTACCAGGTAAAATTTCTGTTCCCACCTGCATAGGAGCTGAAAGAAGGTTCGTAAGGAGCTCCATCACCGCGTCGTCACTGAATCATGCCAACTAGAACATCGTCCCCAGTTTTTGTTTCATGGAGCTAGAACTACAATGACACATGAAAGTAATCTTGCTTTGAGAATTCATAAGTTGCAGCAGCTAACATTTAGTTGGTATTACTATCAGCGTGAAACTTGTTAAAGCACGTTGGGTATATCATCACATTAAATCTTCCCAACAGGGGAGGCACACAATAGTTAACAATAGCTTTTGTGTTTCTTTCGGGGGATTTTGTTTGTTCTTTTCCTTGAGACAGAATCTATTATGTAACCCAAGTTGTCTTCATACTCACAATTCTCCTGCCTTATCTCCCCAAGTGCTGATCTATAGGTATCATGCCTAGCAAAAGGTAAATCCTAAGGGTTACTCATAAAGTTCATAAAGTTGTTCAGGTGTTTTCCAAGGCTCATGCATAAAATTATACTTATGTACCTTTGAAATTTATCATGAACTTGTGGTTTGTGTTAGCCAAGAAAATATGTATTCAAGTCATTAAATAACCTCTAAGTAAACTTGCCAAGGTCCAGCATCCCATCCACCATATTTTCTTTGCTTGCCTGATTAACCCTGACCTTCATACCAGGATGGAGCCTCCATTAGCTCATGTTTCTGAACAAACGCAGTGATCATGGGCCTCCTGGCAACCTGTGTGGGACCTGGGCCCCACCTTTGCTGAGCTCTCTCACAGACCTGAGAGTTCTCAGTATAGCTCACTGCCTAGTACAGTGGTATTCTGGCATTGCAATCCTGCACTCAAGCTTGAAGTCTCTAGTTTTTAAGGCCTCTCAAACGGAGACCTCGCCACCATCCTCAGTAAGTTGCAGTGTGTTCAGCACAATGGTCACGCACCTGAGGGCTTTAGAAAATGAACAAACCACATGAGTGGGAATCAGAGAATGGGAGGATCAAGGTAGACAGGGGTTTAGGTCAGCACACCAGGCTGAGAGGATGAGAGACCCAAAAGAAACTCGATGTTAGAGTCTATGTCTGTTGGAATCCAAAACAAGGAAATAAAAACAACTGATCCGCCTGTGAATTACAAGTCTCCCAGAAAGTCGTTGATTCATTTGTTTGCGGAAAGTTTGTGTGCGCTCCTGTCCGTTTCTCTCAGCATTACTTTCTCAGATACTTAGCCACTCTGCCTGGACCGGCATCACTCTCAGTCTCACACCAGTTCTACTTCTCCCACCGCTGGGAAGGCTCTGGCTCACATAGTCGGGATTATTGAGAGACAGAATCTGCTTGGCTCTAATGGGTTCCCTTTGGCCAGGCATAAACCTCTGGTCCAATTAACTGACACAGGGAGGCTGCAATGGATGATAGCGATGTCTAGGCCAATCTCCTCTGCAGGAAGGGCAAGGAAAGAGCAGATAAGTGCAAAGGAAAAGTGTGTGGTTAGTGGAGAAGAGTGATTTAAAAAGTAAGACCTGAGGGTGTGATTTAGATAAGCAATAAGAAAAGCTGTCACTTCATGGTGGGAGCAGACAGAAGCAAGTACAGATCCAGGCTGGCTCCTGCTCATTTCGCAGACAACTGGTAGGCCCACAGTGGCTGAAGAAGCAGAAGCACTTGGCTGCAGAGGTCGGGATGGGCAGATGAGTTCTTAACAGAGTTAGTCAGTGAACCTGTCTCTCGCTAAAGCTTGTTTTCCAAGTCATTTCTTTTTGGCTCAGTAGCTGTCTTCTGAAGGTTTTCGGCTTATGCTGTGATTTCCATGTCAAAGCAGTTCCTTAAGCCTCCCTGAGCTATGCATTTGAACTTTTGCTAATCTCATTCAATTACCTCTCTTTTATTTTATTTATTTATTTATTTATTGGTAATGTGAATAGCTGAAGGTTCTATGATAAAAATCACAGTGCTGGGCAAGGGAAAGCTCCCTTTGAGTTCTTGGTCAGGGTACCAAGAGACTCTCAAAATAACACAGGCTGTTGCCAAAGCCCTTGATTGCCTCCCAGAACTTGAAGGTAAGACCCTATTCCTGCAGACATCACGTACTTCAGACAGGACGTAGAACAACTGAGCTGGAACTGGCTTGGAAGCCTCCCCTGCGAAGTCTTCCTCTTACAGCCGAAGAAGGGACTACGTATGCTTCCAGGGACGAGAAGCAGTCAGGGCTCCTACCCAGCTGAAAACCTACAAATCACGACAATGCCTGGACTAACAGTCTGTCTGATCGGTGCAGTAGTGGCACTTCTAACTTGGTGGTAATCAACTTGAACTTAAGTCCTACTCAATGGGAGGGAAATCATGCCGGGTAGTCTAAACACAGTGAAGCGCCCATGGCTGGACAGGTCACAGATCCTAGAAAATACCTACTTCTGCCACATTCCTAAACCAATATAATTTCTTACTATATTCTAAATACATATCCTTATATTTACAGACAATTTTACCTCTCACCACTCACCAAAGAAGCTACTTTCTACAACAGATGGTGATTATCACAAAATTCCACAACTGGTCAAATGCAGACAATAAATGACCGTGAGGTGTCCAGCCCTAAGTGACACATCTGCAATGCAACCTTTACATGTAAGGCTCAGGAAACATTACAAAAGACAAGGCAGAAGGAATGTAAGAGCCCAAGGGACGAGACACCTACTTCTAATTAATGCATTCTAGACATGATAGAGAAGCTGCACCTATGAAATCTCCACAGTATGGTAGTCCAGTGAGATCTGCATAATGACAAAACCAATTAGCATGCCAAGGTGGATGGGAGAAATTTCATGAAGTCCATGTCAAAATGAAGAGCTGCAGGCAATCAATGAATGCCCAGGGAAGGAAAATCAGTTTTCTCCAAGTACTAGCTCTCTACTAGGTTATCTAATTCCAAATGGTCAGTCCTAAACACAGGTACACATGAGCAGCACTAAATGGACTCAGTGCACTATATATACTGAGGAATAACCAGAACCTCGAGGGACCTGGACACCTAGAATAGAAACCAGACTGACCAGGTCATCTCCCCATCCTTTCCTTCATCCACCAAAGCCTTATTAACTTCACAGCTGTGAGGGTCAGTAGTTTCCCACTCTCAGGGACCCCTCGGCTGTACAGGAACTCTACCTTCTTTCTCTTTCCTAAGTTCCCCATGACAAAAGACTTCTCCCTAACACTTACCCTCTGTGGTCCATGAATTTCATTCTTCAAACTCAGCAGACAAGAACCCGAAAACCTCTGGCTTGAGGTGGCTTGGGAGCTTCAGTGGCCGAGTTTCTAGGACACTAGCCTCCCAGCTAAGCACAACGGAGCAACAGAAGGCTCAGTTGCTCTTAAAGATGCTCTGATAGTCCCCTATTATTAGCACTTCTGACATGTCAGCATAATGGTGCGAAGTAGTAAGAGACTTACCAGCCATGATGGGAGCCCCCAGCTCTACTTGATCTTAGTTAAGTACTCCAGTTTCTCTAGTTAAAAACACTGGGATAAAAAAATTTTCAAATATTTAGTGTAAAGATTATATAAATATGGAGAAAAATGTTTAGCCCCTTGGCATACAGAAAGTAGAGATAAATAATGCCTAGCTAGAGTAAAAAAGAAATGAGGGAATCATATTAGTCCAAACACCTAGTGACAAATCCCACATACAATATCTCTACATGAGTCCATGGGCATAGCTGAAGGCTACATAACAAGAAACAGCGCCAGACAGGAGAAACCTTCATTTGAATTGTTGGCCAGGGTAGCCCAAGAGACTCCCAAATTTATACAGGCTATTGCCTTGCTCCTTAATTGCCTCCCAGAACTTGAAGGTAAGACTTTATTGCTGTAGGCAGAATATATTCAGACACAGGATTCAGAGCAATGGAGTTGGAACTGACCTGGAAGCCACTTCCCCTGAAGGCTACCACCCATATCTCTGTAGAGCACTATGCAAGCTGCTGAGGGGAAACATCAATCAACGGTGCAACCCAGCTTCAAGGCCTAATTGACCACATCAGTTACCAGCACAGCAAATGACATTGGTGCAGTATTGGCACTTTTATCTTGGGGGTAATCGACAGCTACCTAATTGGACTTAAAACCCACTCAATGGAAGAAAACTCATGTGTGGTGCTGTAAACATAGCCATGGTTGGAGAGGTCATAGATCTTAGAGAAAATCCCCAAATCCCTAGACATACGTAATTTCTCACTATGTGCAAAATATGGATCCTCATATTTACTGACAACCATCCCAGTCACCACTCATCAAAGAAGCTTCTTTTGCAGCAGATGGAGATTATTAGAGTTCCACAACTGGGCATATACAGATGGTCTGTGAATTGCCCAAACTTAAGTGTCACATTTATGATGCAACCTCTGCACCTAAGGCTCATGGAACATAGAACAAGAGGTAAAGAGAACACTAATGCATCTCTCAGTTATCAATGAAGCTTCCTCATGCAACAGAGGACCAGGAACACAAAAGGTCACAATATGGCCAAAGCATGGAGAGTAAGAGTCTGAGGCGTGTGGGTACTGAGACAGGACTCCTGTATTAAACTTCATCACCCAAGGCTATTGTGGAAAACATGGGGAAAAGATAGTAAGAGCCAGGGAAGACTTGCATGACCATATGAAAATAGAGTCCGAGCTCCTGGGATCCTCTTCATGTGAACCGACAGCAAGGGTGTCAGCAGACACAAGACCCATGCAAACTCAAGCAGACAAAAACCCAACACAGAACTGTGGAAATGGGCAACAGGCCCCAGTCTTAGTGGAACAATTATTGGCAGCTGATTACTATTGGGTAAGGAAGAGTTAGTCTTCTTAAGGGGAGGCATTCTGGATGGGCTTGCTGGACTCCAGTGGATGAATTTGCACTGACGGACATCTGGGGACACACTATCATGACATTACGGGCCTTGACACAGATGACTGGATCTATAAGTTCCAGTAGGAGAGACAGTGGGAGAGTAACAATGGGAAAGGGGCATAAAGATGTTCTGTGTGAAATACACAGAAATTCAATTAAAAAAATATTTTAAATACCAAGTCTTCCTCTGCCCCTGTCCATCCTTTGATGGAAATTGCCTTTTGCTAAGCTGAGTGATATTCTATAACTATGTGCCATCTTGCTCTCTAGACAGATGGATCAGCTTCAATTTAGACTGCTGAATAGAATCCCCAGTGCTAAATTGTACAGTCACTCAGGTTCTGATGGCCTTTGATCTCTCTGAAGTGCTCATCTTCTCTGGTCAGTGGCTATGTCTCCGGATGATTCTGAAGTAACAGAAGGTCAGAAAGAGGCACCACACTATTGCAAGTGACAGACAAGCCTGGGCATTGCAATTAGGCTCATTCCCTGTATGACAATGATACTAACAAGAACTGAAAACAATATGACACACATCTATTCTTAAGACTAAAATTTTAATAAAAACATGATAATTTATATGTGCTGTTATCTCCAGAATAAGCTTCTCATTGTAGTTGGGTGAATTCTTATTTCTTTTTTTATTTCTTGTTTTCTATAATCTTACATTCAGACCTTAGTGTTGGCATTCAGTGAAATTTGTTTGGGCAGTCAGGAAAACAGTGATGTTCATCTAGTAACAGGGTTGGAAATTTGAATGCCACTGATATTTTCCTTTACAAAACTAACTCTGCTACATCTAACTTTTGACATATTAAGAAATAAATCAGCCTAGCCAAGAATCTAAAGAATAAAATTTGCACACTCTGTGAGAGAAATATTCCTTTAGAGCAGTGCTTCTCAAATTTGGGCAGTTTTGTATCTCTCTATATCCAGAAGACGTTTGGCAAATCTAGTGATTCTTTTCTGGGCTGTGTTGTTACTGTATCAAGTTATTTAGAGGTGGAAAATACTGATAAACATCCTACAATACACAGGCTAGATTTCCTAAAACATAGAGTTATCTGGTCTAATATCATGTGTCAATGTTGACAAGGTTTAAAGGCTTGCATTTAGCAGGCATGGTGGCGAAGGGCTGTAATCCCAGGAATTAGGAGGTGGAGGTAAAAGATCAGGTGTTTAAAATCATCCTCAGCTACATATTAAGTTCAAAACCAACTGGAACTACATGAGACCTCTCCCCAAAACACAAAAACAAGCAAACCAATGAAAAATTTGAAATGAAAACTTATAAACTAGGAACTAAACAATATAAATATTCAATTTTCAGAACTCAATCTGAGCCATGGAAGGAAGCATTATATTAGTCAACTTTTTTCATTAGCATGTTTATAATTCCTAACATTTACATTCCACTTTAAGCAGCACATTCAATCTAAATAATTTCATCTGATCTTCACAATATCACAATGTCTTGTGGCATAGATATAATTATCTATAATTAGATGGGAAGAGCAAGACCTCAAGAAGTTACATATTTGTCCCATGAAACATGGACAATAATAAGAGTCTGAGACAATGAGGACAGGAGAGCTGAGCTTTCCAGTGTCTACCATAGCTAACTAGGTATCACTGCTTTACCTGGTAAACTTTGGCTTCCCTAGATATTTAATAAGAGTAACGACAATTAATTCAGAAGGTCACTATGACAGCTGGACAGTGTGATGTGTTTCTAATAAAGTACCTTGCATGGTGTGAGGCAACAGTATACCACAGCCATAACAAATGTCCCCATTTCAAATCCAGTGCCGTTTGTTTTCTCTATCCTAACAGAGCCCATCGTGTGTATATAATATCACAGGCATTTGACATCATTGATTTCTGGAGCAAATCTTGAAAACATCCCTAAGTGAAAAAAAAGAATCATCTTAAAATCACTTAGAACTGCTTTACTCTCAACCATATTACTCAAAATTGCCAGGAGATTTCTTTCTCAGCCAGGACAAGATAAGCAGAAACTTTTCATTTTCGTGATTGAATGGTATGCGCTTTTGTATGTGTTGGGAAGTTGGGAGTGATGGTGAAGTAAAAGAATCTCAAGATATTCTAAAGGTAAAACAAGATTTAATCATCTTTTCCCAAAACAAGACAGCACACTTTGTTCTGTTCGTTCAGAAAAATCTCAGATAGACCAAGGGAACATATTTTTCACAACTTCCAGCAAATCTTTTTGAGCCTGAATCCAAAAAAGTGAAAATTAAAAAAAGAAACATTGAACCACTGATTCTACTCCTGGAAATTAATCTGAAGAGGAAAATATAAGAGTGTTTGCAACGTACAATATGTAAATGTTTAGAGACAAGTACATAAAAGTTTTTTTTTACTAAAAATGAAAATTTTAAGTCAAGCCAAGTACAGAAAGAAATGCTAAAAAAATTTTATTTTTTAATGTATATGAGCGTTGTGTCTACAAGTTTGCAAGTGCAGTGTGGAGGGCACAAGAGACCATCAGATCCCCTGGAACCCGAGTTATGGTCAGGTGTTAGCCATCACATGAGTGCTGGGAACCAAACCCAGGTCCTCTGGAAAAGCAACTAACGCTCTTAACCACTGAGCCATCCATTCAGCCCCTGAGAAATCATTAAAAACTATATTAAAAGATAACTAGAATATCACATTAATGCCAACTTGCTAGCACAAATAAAATGAGAGATACAAACAAAACAAATTCATTTTTACTTTTTAGACTTAAATAAGCTGATTGGAAGTAACCTAAGAATGTGACTATGGTAGAATGATGAGCATGTTTTCATCTTTCTCATTGTCTGTCTTCCAGAATTATGATAATATTTATAGTATATTTTTTTCAAGAAAAAGGGTAATGATAAAGTTATGAGGACTTGGGGAAAAATGAGTTATGTTTCAAGAATATGTGGAATTTTGTGTGGAGACTTTGCTACTTCAAGTTCAGGAAGACAGGTGAAGAAATAACCTGGTTGGTTGTGCACTAAAGATCAAATTCCTCTTATCCCATCAATTTCACATTGATTTCATCTTGACATGGAACATGCCTCTCGGTTCTACAATGAAAGAATCATGAACTATCAATGGTGGCTTCCAGAGGACATATATACACATGTTGATTGAAGACTAATTTCTCAGCAAGGTGGTTCATCATTGATATCCTGCTTTTTATATGACATAGGTCACTTGACCTTAATGATTACTAAAGGAACCTGTTTTGAGCTGGCTCTGAGTTTCTAGAGAACATGAGTTATTGAGAATTAAAGGCAGAGAAAAATCCATTGCTTGACTATGCATTTCATTATATTGTGGAATATTGAAAGTAAGAGATTATTTGATGATCTGAGTGGGTATTAAAAGCTTCCAGTTCAATGGCCCTTGATGATAACTGATTTTGAATATAAGATAAACTTATCAGGTAATGGCTTACAACCTTGGACTTGTTGGCTTGGACTATGTTCATGAAATACCTGCTTTCCTCCTTATTCTCTTCCTCCTTACACAATTACTTAACAAAATATTAAATAGCACAGACATAACATTTGTGGGATTTAAATACAATTATTTAACCAAATAGTCTCAGGACTCCATATAGAGAAGCATATAAACAGCTCTAAGCAGAAATTTGATCTAAATTGAGTGCAGAGTCATAGCAACAGAAATGAGAGGCCCATCATGACAAAAACCACCTTTTTTAAATTAGCATGGCTTCTTGGATCAGATTACCTAACCCTACTGAGGAGGGTCTTCAGGCAGTTATGACTTTCTATTAATCCCTCACCCAGCTCATAGAGGTTTCTATAAAAAAGCAAACACTCTCCCCAGTGCTTCACAGTTTGTTCAACCAAAAATAAATTAGTCAGAATTTGGATTGTGGATTCATAGGTAGGCAGGCAGTTGCTGCCAGTGGCTACAACTGGAGGGTGTGAATATGATGATGCCATATACATTAAACAGCAGAAAGGTCTAAACTGAATTAAATGTGGAGAGAAGAAAGATATGTTGAGTTTGAAAAAGAACAATATGAAGACCTCTATTTCCTGCCCAAGTTCTAAACAAATTGAGAGACGCAAGATATATAAGCTCAAACTAGAACCTTTACTTATAATATAACTTAGAGATTATAGCTAAAGTATGTGGCCAAATCGGCTTCCCAATTCATAACTGTACAATAAGGTTATGATCTCCTACCCCATTCAGGGCTAGATCACCACAGCTTTTCTTTTCAGGTGCTTTTCAGATGGTTAATGAAAGAACAGAGTAGAATGCTTGTTCTCTATAGAACCAAAAATATGAAGAAAGAGGATAAGCCAAAGAGATTAAACATAGTCTTCCAGCTTAGTTAGATATGGCCCCCTTCCCAAGGAAAGAGTAAGTGATGGTTAGAAAACAGCCTAAATTCGACATCAGCGAAGCTCTTTCTATATAGGAACAAGCCAAAAAGGAGGAAGAGGAGGAGGAGGAAGAATTCTACTAACATGATGACTGAATTCAGCTGACTTAAACATGAACTCCATGAGATACTATAGTATCCTCATGAATTCCTTTTGCCTAGGAGAACTGGGCTGTTTTCTGTTACTTCTAACCAGAATCACCCAAAGACTGTCCGTGATTAGACGGCAGCACTGGAATACCAAAGATCACCCCAGTGCTGGCCTAGCAGACAAGTCACTTCATTCTCTCCACCCTCTGTTTTCATCTTAAAAGTAAAAAGTCAAGACCGCAGAGATAACATATATAAGACTTCAGCATCACTTTGGGCTTCTTAGAACCATCATTTGAGAGACATAAGTAATGCTGATACTCAGAAGTACTCTCTTAAAGGTGCTCTTGGTAGACAGAAGCATCAGAGGTAAAGAACTGAGTACTGGAAGCGAAAGAGCACATCACGGCTGTGTAGAGCCGTGCAGTAGATACTGTAGCACACTACCTTTAAGGAGTCAGACTCTTTCCCAGCTTCTGGTAAAGTCAGCAGCTGACCAAGAGGTCAGCTGAATCTCTTCTGTAGAATCTCTCTCCTTGAAACAAATCTATTTCCCCCAAATGATGTCTCTTCTTCAGTAGAGCAGAGGGCAACTAATATTCAATGATTTTTCATGAAAGGTATACCAACCTGACCCTTTGTCTCAATTCCAGATGTTACTGAAGGCCCATCCAAGTTCAAAACTCTCTGCAGAATAAGCCAAGTTTCCTTTTCTAACTAACCACATCACAGTTCCATCTCTTCTTTTGCTTAATATCACTTCCCCCAGTCCCTCACAGACTGTGTTTCCCCCAAGTACCTCCCAACTAATTTCCTGAATGGAAATTTCTGCATCAAATTCTATTTCCTGAGGAACTCAATCTGTTACTCCGCATATGAAAAATACTATCTAGAGCACAGAGCACCATAGAGCTACAGAAATTTCTACAACAATGGCTGTAAAGTACTAGTTAGTTGTGCTGTTTGATATCATAGCCACTAAACACATTTGGCTACTAGGTACTTGGACAGTGTCTGATATAGCTGAGGATCAAAACTTAAGTGAATTTATATTTACACAGCCATAGCTGGGTAGTGGCCACCATGTGAAACAGTGAGAATCCAGACTGTCTGGACGTAATCTACAAATCATGTGCCATGGTTTGATCATGGACATGAAGGGAAGGGAAATTGGTACTGGGCACAAAGGGCCACAAATATCCAGGTTTACAGAGAGATAGTGACAAATGTGGTTATGACCTCCGGGTCTCAGTGGTAGATAATCCAATCCCCATTTTTCAACTGAGAAAAATGTGTCTAAGAAGTTATCCAAGGTCATGCTTGTAATAAGTGGGAACTCTCTAAGATTTGTGATTTTTCTAACATGCTCTAAATGGGACTGTGACAGTAAAAGTATCAAACCAAGGCAATCCTGAGCATCAAATATCTTCTGTATTTGGTATTCTGAAGCCTTCATGTGTCTCTTTTGGGTACAACTATGTAAGAAGTATAAGGCATGAACCACAGTCAAATGGAGTTCTTCAGCCTCCATGCACTGAGTACCTGTCACTTGAAGAGTTCGCTGATGCAACAGATGCTGAGATGATATGATCCGCAGAGGGCCCAGGCTCAGTACCCAGCACCCACATGGTGGCAAACAACCACTCGTAACTCCAGTACCAGGAGAGTCAATGTCCTCTTCTTGTCCCATGGGCATTGCATGCACAGGTACACTTATACAAATGCAGCCAAAACACTCATACACATAAAATAAAATTTAAATTATTAAAAGAAAATTGCATTCTACAGATCCTGAGATGGTAAGAAATGAAGACATGATTATAAGTAACAATAAAGTGTCTAGGATTGTGTCTTCCTACTAACTGTAGAACCTGAGGCACAGTTATTGCTCAAAGATCCTGCAGACAGGTTCAAACACAAGATGGCAGTGCCTATAAATTCCCCCACTGTCTATCTCCCTAGAGAACTGGCTGCCCTTTACAAAGGTGTGACTCTGATGAGGAAGCAATAAATGTTCACAGAAGTAGCTCTAATGTGCACAGTTCAAGTGTGTGTGTGTGTGTGTGTAGGTGCATGTGGGCAATGAGAATGGTGCCCCCTGATGCTACAGTGATTGCACCTCTATGAACAAATCTCTGTTCCTGACTGTCCTAAGACTCATTCTGGTTTCTCTTTGACTTTATAAAGAGTAAGTTAAGGAGGACTCCTAGGCCTGTCTCAGAAAATTAGCAGCATAGATGTGACTGAATCGGAAAAGGTCCTTTATTTGTAAAGCAATCTAAAAAGCGAAAGTGGCAGTCAGAGAATTCAACTGCTTTACCTCATCAAGTAAAGCTCGTTACTAGCTTCCTACAGGATGGCTCTGAGTTTCTCCTGCAGGTGATTTTGTTTGGTTGGTTGATTGGGTTTCTGGGTTTTTTTTTTTTTTTAATTTTTCCTTTTTGTTTTGGTTTTAGGCAGAGTCTACGGTAACTGGTCTGGAACTCACTATGTAGATCAGGATGGCTTTGATCTCACAGAGATTCACCTGCCTCTGCCTCCTGAGTGCTGGAATTAAAAATGTGTGCCATCACGCCCGGCTTCTGAGTTGCTCCTGCAGGTGAATTTGAACCACCTACTGAAATAGCAGTCTGGGCAAAATAAGGAGCTCACACCAAGTGGAGACCTGGCCAAAGCTATTGCTATGTAACGGCAGCTTCCACAGGAAACAGATGTGCGCATGCTCGTGGCAGTGCGCGGAGAAGTAGTCCGTTTCCGTCTGTTCCAGTTCTACGCTCGGCAAGGCAGCAGATTGTTAGGCATGAGAGTCATTAAACCAGGGCTTAGTCTTCATACCTGGCCTGTGGCATGTTGTGAGATGCTCCCAGAGTCAACATCAATACAGTCAGTGCTTCCTAAAAGGGACCCCGCTTGATGGATGAGTGTTTTGCTCTGACCTAACCTAAGCCATCTATCAAACAAAAGGAGAGAAAGCATTAGATAGATGTAGGCTTCGTAGTTCTGTGTTATATCCTAAAGAATGCTAGATGTCTCTAGCCTTCTACACCCAAGCAAATCCAGGATGTCTACTAAGAAGGTGCGCCCCAAACAGTGCTGTAGACACTCTTAGGTCACCAATGGGCAGCTTTGAAGCTGAGGTAAAGGTTGAATTTTTGAATTTTCCGTATCATCACTGATGCTTCGCAAGGAAAGACTTGAGTTACAATGTTCTCAGTTTCTCAAATGCCTATTATCCGGTGGTTGCTCATTATGTAACACCTCCTTCCCCAGTTTAAGGTGCAACAAATGTTTATGGAGTCCTTGAGTACATGGCACCAGTCTAAAGACTGAGAATCAAGAGGTAGGACATGCTACCCCATTATTCTCCATTGTGTACAAACAAAGGGCACCCAATAAATGTTATCTGATTGAACTGCTGACTGAGTAGTCCAATGAGATCAGGCTCAGAACTCTATAGCCTCCAATCAACTGAATCCAAAAGAGAAAATGGTTTGAGATCTATGTGCTCCTCCAAAATCTACCTGATTATAAAAACAAACAAACAAAAAAACCGTGAGGCAGGGCTGGAGAGATGGCTCAGCTATTAAGAACACTGGCTTCTCTTGCAGAGGACCTGAGTTCAGTTCCCGGAATCCACAACTGGTGGCTAACAAATGTCTGTGACTCCAGTTCCAGGGAATCTGACACCTGTTCTGACCTCCCTAGGCATTGCATGGCATAGATGCACTGAGATACAGGCAGGTAATCCACTCATACACATAAAACAAAATAATAATAATAATAATAATAATAAATAAAAATTTTAAAAGACATGACCTGAAAATGGTTTTACTACAGCTAACCTGTCAAATATCCCAGCATCTCCACGCAGTACTCAGCAGAGTGTCAATTCCTTTTTTAAAGTATGATTTCTACTACATGGGTATTATTTTCCACCATCATAAAGTCTAAATTTGAAGGTCAAACCAAGTATCTGAAGGATACTAATTATGCAGGCCTCTCAGTTGACACACTAATGTGACAAGCTCCTTCAACACACCTACACTGATGTGTGATCCCTCTAGTCTCTTCCCAGTCCTTACCGAACAGGGAACACCAGGATGACATCTCTGCCCCTCCCCCCTAGCACGTGGAGACACATAGATCTACATGCGATTTGAACCATTTCGTTCAAATAGGACAGCTGGGTCTATCCACTGAATATGTTCCGAAATGGATTCAGTATCGTCTGAACACAGCCTATTGTATCTGCCTTACTTCAACCTAGAATTAATTTTCTAGCTTACAGTAAAGCAGCATCAAAACAGATAACTTCTCTATTTCCGGACTTCGTGATGGAGCGAGTTTTGCCCCCCTCCTTTGGCACTTTGGTCTATAAATCATGCTATTTTTACTTGTTTGCCCCTAATTGTCAAAAGAAGACTGTCCTTGTCACTGGAAAATAAGGATGAGTGGTCATACAAAGGCGCAACACAGCCAACCACAAACGGTCAGGGAAACAAAACTAGCAGCAAGATGAATGTCCTGGAAGCAAGCGTAACAAAGAGAGGTGGCAGTGAGCACGGATCATCGATTGCTTCAGCCAGGCAGCCAGTGCCTCTCACATAAATGCTTGGCAGCCTTCAGAGGGAGAACCGGAAATAAGTTTATACCTCAGGCGAAACAGGCTGTCAACTTGGGGCCAAGCAGAACAGGGGAGTGGAAGGTGGATGTGATGGGCAGGAGTGGCCTGGCACTTGCTACATCACACCCAGCGCGTCTGTGCTTGTCAAGAGACACGGTCCTCCTTAGCACAAGCCAGTGGAGAAGGCCCTTCAGGCTCCCTCCTTCCACCTCCCACGTACAAATCTAAATAGAGTGACCACAGATCGAGTAGGTGTGCCGACTCCAAGTTCAGTGGTACCTGTGACCCACGTAGGAGGTGATGTGTGTTCCCTTGTTGTTAGTTCATGAGACAGAGAGGTAACCAGCTCTCCGTCCTGCCCCTAAGCTGTAGCTGCCAACATTTAGCTTGTTTTGAAGCTGGGGCAACTTTGATGTTTCCTTAACACAGGCAGGCGCTTCATTAAAGCACTACAGAGTATACCAGCTATGTTTTCCCTGGGGTGGTGAGTGAGCTGGATACACTCCAAGCTGGGACACCCGACACACACAGGCAAAAATTACACAGGCAGGAAAGTAAATCTTGCTATGTTCCCAAGACACAGTCTTTTCTGCTCTGGTTAATCATTGTAGCTGTGTGGGTTGGAAAGTCGCTTCATCAAAGGCATGTTTCCTAGAGACTTGTGGTGGTCCGGCACCTGCAGGCTGTTATCTGCATCAGAAGACTGCAGCAAATTGAAGGTTCAAATTGAGACAGCTAGGGATGTCCTCCGATGAAGGCAAAGGAACTGACTCAAATTCAAGGACAAGGAGGAGGAAGGAAACTTCTACAAAATGGGTCAGGAAGAACTGAATTTGGGGGTAACCACCATTTGTCTTATTAGAGTTAGAATTATTTGAATTAAATTGGATTAAAACCGAGACTTCTTAAAACTTAAAACTTCTACCTTCAGGGCAAAATAGAAGAAACGCTCTGAAATGGCTTCCATATTCTAGGCCTTAAACAAGACAGTCCCAGTGAAAGAATGGGGTTATTTCAAAACTGTTTTTTTTTTTTTTTTTTTACTTTATACAACAATCTCTTCTACATTTCTTCTTCTCATAAGTATTTCTTTCCTATGTTTTCATTGTTGTGCTAGGCTTTTGAGATGTAGTAAGGAATAAGACAGGTACGGCCCATCTCTTCTGATGTTAACTAGTTAAATGTATAATAAGGTAGAATTGTTAAACGAAGGGTATGTGAGGCAAGCAATGCACACAACTAGACGGAGGTTTAACTCACAGTGGAATGTGAGGCCTCCCCCCAGAAAGTGTGTCATCAGGAAAGCATACCTTACACTGCAACTAACAGCCCCAAATCTCAGGGGTTTTAAACACCCAATGTTTATTTCTTGCTAACCTTAGATACTATTGCAGCTCAGCAGAGGCCTCAGCTAATAATGGACACACAGCATCTGAGGTTGACAGAGCAGGGCCATCAATATATCAGCATGTTCTGGTTAGTGTTGGTGTCAATGTGGGTTGAGGGAGCCTGAATTAGGTAATCGTCTCCATTGGACTGGCCTGTGGCCATGTCTGTGGGGGATTTTCTTGATCGTTGAGCGATGTGGGAGGGCCCAGCCCACATGGGTGGTGCCACTCCTGGGCATATTGTTCTGTATTGTATAAGAAAGCAGGCTGAGCCTGGA
The DNA here is from genome assembly GCA_035773235.1 of Eospalax fontanierii. Lineage (NCBI taxonomy): Eukaryota > Metazoa > Chordata > Mammalia > Rodentia > Spalacidae > Eospalax > Eospalax fontanierii. The sequence continues at coordinate 20,918,346 of CM069541.1, read as the reverse complement.
TCAGGGAAGCAAGCCAATGAACAAGCGTTCCTCCATGGCCTGTGCTCCAGCTCCTGCCTCCAGGTTCCTGCCCTGAGTTCTTACCTTGAACTCGCTGGTGAACTGTGTAACGTAACCTTGGGAAATGTAAGCAAAACAACCCTCCCCCCGAGGTTGGTACTGGTCAGAGTATTTTGTCATAGCAATTGAAGGCAAACTAGCACACAGTGGTACTGACTGGTTAGTTTTTGTCAAATTGACACAAACTGGAGGCTGTCTACGAGGATGGAAGCTCAGCTGAAACTGACTCCATCAGACCAGCCTGTGGGCCTGTCTGTGGGAGCATTTTCTTGATTATTGGTTGATGTAGAAGGGCCCGGCCCACAGCAGGGGTGCCATGCCTAGGCAGGTGGGCCGGGACTGTATAGGAAGGGTGGGTGGGCAGACCAGAGGAAGCAGGCCAATAAGCAGCATTCCTCTGTGGTCTCCGCTTCATTTCCTGCCCCCAAGTTCCTGCTTCAGCTCCCGCCCTGGTTCCTGGCAATGATGGATTGTAACTTGTAAGCTGAAATAAACCTTTTCCTCCCCAAATTGATTTTGGTCATGGTGTTTATTTATCAGAGCAACAGAGAAACCAAACAAGGATCGGTATCAGGTGCTAAGCCCGGGGCACAAAAATGTCTCTGAGGGTCTGGCACTGCATCTGAGTATTCTCCCCACAAAGTGACATACTTCACCCTGGACAGGGTTGATCATAGGATCCCACAGTTAGGAAGCGCAATACTTCTGGGTGCTCAGTAATGACTTTCATAACAGGTAACGCTCCTACTGAGTCCAGACCCCAAGGTACTAGCTAGTCCCATGTAGTGTGGGAAGGAGGTAACAAGATTTGGGAAGGCCACCTAATTGCATCCTGGGTTGTATCTCTTTTCAGTTAACACAAATCTAAACCCCCATCCAGCTCAGTTCATAAATTATAAAGTGTCTGGTATGAAATAAATGCGCTCAATTCATGTCTCAAAATAAGTAAATCAAGATTATATTCAGAGTTAGATGTAATGGATCGATACACAAAGACATGTGCAAAGCTTCCTTAGAGATCCATACTTCGTTCCAGGCCAGAATGGGTCTTACTCAAAAACTTTCCTAGGTTCCTTCCACCCTACATTCTCTCGGCTACAGCAGACCCTCCCTACGCGATTCTCGAAACATCGCGGTACAGTCAGTTCTGGAGCACTGTGGTGCCTTTTAGCTTGTACATGCGTTTGTTACTCTTGTCCGTTACTAGATGCTGAGGGCAGAGGTATCTTATTTGTCTTTGACACAGAACATAAGCCAGAGCTGGGATGTTGTAGGTGTTCAGTAGCCATCTACTGAGTAAACAAATCAATCTGAATTTAAAGATGTCAATACAAAGGTAGTTGGACAGCAACTGAAATGTGAGAGACCTGGGTGAGTCAGATATTATCCGAAGGAGCAAAACAGTAAAATAAACACACTGTTTAGGCAACGATGTCTATTAAGGAGAAATAGATGCTGTACATTTTCATACGCCATAGTTTGAACTGGGTTTAAATCATCCTTTAATATGCCTATCACATACGATCCGAGAAGTAGAACATGCACCTAGCTTACATGCATATCCTGGTCTCCGGCACGTCTCCGCTCCTCTTCCTGTTTGCCTAGGCCTTGCTTTTCTGCCAGAAGTCAACCAGTGATAACCGTTTTAATCTAAGATGGATAACAATAGCATCTACCTTGCATCTGTAGAGCACTTAGGCATCAGAAAGCAATTTCATGGCCCTAGCTCCATCATCCAGAAAGATTTTTGAGTGGTCTGCCCGTAAATAATGATTTGTTGTCGTTGTCAATCAGAGGAAAAGATGTGTACTGTTTGTCACCTCTCCTTCAGGTTTGATTTTACAGAATAGCTGAGATGCTGCTTAGTCTCCTCTCTCTCTCCCAGCTCCACTGGCCTCCATAACTGCCTGAAACAGCAGGACTCCAGGCAAATATTCAGGCTTATGACCACAGAAATCCACACAGAATGTCAATTCCTGTGCACTCAAGGTGAGCCAGGCTATTTTAATTTTCAGGAACTGTACCCTGTGGTGGCAGAAGCAGTCTCTTACTGTCACCACAGTTGCACAAGGAATGGCTTGTGAGTTACAATTTTCCATGCCGTTAACACATCGCTTACACCAAAACACAGTTGGCAACCCTGGGACTGCATCTGAGGTCTTGGTGAGACACATGAAGACTTCCCGATGAAGGCCATGAAAGATCAGTGGGAGCCTGGCTGCGAAGCCTGCATAGAAGCCAGTACTGTTTCTGTGTTTACCAGAGTTATGCTTCTGATTATACTAGGGCGCATGGCAACTTGAAGGATTTTTGCATTGCTGCGCTTTAGTAAGACAAAAAGGATGTCTGCATCAGCTTTCAGAGTCTTTCCTGATGACCCATGTATAACGGCTTCCTGTGCATGGGCCTCAAGAGTCCATGACTCACTTTGAAACTGATATTTGCAAGTATCTGCAAATGCATCAACTGAAAAACCCAAGTATCCTAGCTTTCTTTTTAAATTTATTTTTATTTTATGTGGATGAGTCTATGCCTGCATATATGTAAGTGCATCCATGTCGTGCAGTGCCTGCAAAAGCCAGAAAAGGCAGTAGGAGCCTCTGGAACTGGACTTACGGATGGTTGTTAGCACACTATGTGGTCACTGGGATTCAAACCTGGGTCTTCTGTAAGAGTAGTCAGTGCTCTTGCCTCCTGGGCCATCTCCTTAGCCCCATGCATCCTACATTTCTGTCACGAACCTTATGCCATTGTTAATGAATAACAGCATTTACTTTCCATTTGTACCTCCTGGATTCAAATCTCTGTCCTTTCTGTTTCTAACTCTAAGACTACAAACAGCTTACTTACTCTTTGAAAGCCTCAGTTTCTTCATCTTTAAAATAGGGATAAATAATAGCAACTATATATAATGGAGGTTAAATGAGAAACTCAAAATACAGTATCAAACATGTAAATTACAATTATTTTTATTATCTTTTTCCTAAGATCCACACTAGGGTTTCACAAGACGGTAGAAAAGTTAATAAGCAGAAGTTATAGGAATAGAGATTTTAGGACCGAGCTCTACCAAGTATCAAGTACTGCTCTGAAAGAAAAGGCATGTCTTCAACAACCATTTACTGAGAAGCTAGTATATATGAGTGGTCAGCTCAGCAGAGACAAGCTGACTGATAATGGAGACGAAATTACTTAGTGAAAGCTAAAGTCAGGACACTGCATTGTCTACTGCACGATACTTAGTGCAGCCAAAATAGCCATTCTAGGGAGACTTTTAATCAGATTTAAAGGCTAAATGATCAGTTAATGTCCACATAACTCAACCCAAACTTCAGAGTGGTCCAGTCTATTGTGAGAAGAATAGAGGTGAGGGGATGGAGAACCGCACGAAAAATTATATAATTGCCTATTCTGAGTCACTAGAAAGTTTCACCTGAAGAAACATACATCATAATTCAGGCCTCTGGGTTCCATTTAAGAAAATTCTAGAATAGCCCAACTGCTTTGCAACACACCAACATTCTCCAAATGGTTTTGGTCATTGACATTATTATACTACTGAAAACTGTTCTAATTATTGAAGGCTCTTCCATATCTCGATATGCAAGGAAAAATCACTCTGTATCTTAAGCTTCCTTTTCCACTTACATTTGACTCTTGAAGGGAAAGGTGAGCACAGAAGAGAGGGTGGGTACATTGGGTGTCATGTAAATACAGAACGCGTGCATGTGCTCAGCATAACTGCATGCATGGCAAACCAGTTCCATTTGACAAGTTCCCAACACCCTCCCATGAGGACACAGAACTTGGGGAATGAGCAGCTGTTCGGCTGAGGAGGTGGTGAGACAAGCTGACAGCCGAATCAGAGCATGCGGTTAGTGGGTGAGAATGTACTGAGAAGAGAGCTGGCACAGAAAGAAGAGACTGGAAAAGGCCCATAAGTTACATTCTGAGAAGACAGCTCACCCCAATGAGTATGATACAATATACTCCCAAGATGTCTGTGGAGTGCTGTTCATCTGTAGCCGTGGTTTCACAAATGCATATGCATACGAATCACCTAGAAATCTTGCGAGAATGCTGATCCTCATACAGCAGGTCTAGGACAGAACCAGAGCCTGCATTTTCTAAGAACTCCCACATTAGGATAGAGCCAGAATCTGTATTTGCAGAAAGCTCTCAAGTGATGCTAATACTTAGAGCCTGCAGATCACACTTTAAGTAAGAATGTGTTAGATAAGGGATTGACAACTTCTACAACTGTAGTTACAGCCTGCAGACCAAATCTGGCCAGTTGATTGCATCTGTAAATCAAATGTGATTGCAATGAGGCCACTCCCAATCATTTGTGTGTTATCTATAGCTGTTTTTTCACTAGGACACCAGGGTAAGAAGTTTGCAAAACAGAACTTATGCCCCACAAAACCTAAAAAATTATTTACTCTCTGGTCTCTCACAGGAAAAGATTCCAAGCCTTGTCTTGAAGAATACATACTTTTAAGGCTAACAAAAAAAAAAAGAGGAAGTGATGTCATGTTGAGCTGAAAGAGTTTTATTATGAATGTCAGTGCATAAGAGGAAGTTCTTATTTTGATAACAAAAAGGGTTTTTCAGAGAAACTTGAAGGGAAATCACCATCTGTCTATAAATTACTTGAAGGAGAAACATTTCAGAATTCCATAGTGCTAAAGGAGATGCCCAAATCTTTTATAAATATTCTAGAAGACTGAAAAGAAGAACTACCAAACTATTATGTGTTCAATATTGTGTTTGCCATTGACCATAATTTAAGCTCAGAACCACAAAAGTTCATGAAGCATTTTACATCAGATTAAAATACCCCGTTTCTGCTCTTCATGATCTTACTACACTTCCTTCAGCTGCTAAGAGTTTCATCAGTGAGGAACTTATAACAACAATAATCCCACTTTAATACTGCATGGCACAGCATGTTTTGAAGTAGTTTTTCGTATTCAGTGTACTAGTGGATCTTCACATTTACCCTTCAATGTACGTAACCTAATTCAACTTGAAGAAAAGAAACAGTGATACAAAGTGTTTTCTCAGTGACCTCATAAAACAATGAAAATAGCATAGACATAAACATACTGGAAGGGCAGATGGGACATGGATGTGGCTCAGTGGGATGGTGAGGCATATGTTGGTTTGTATATATACCTGAGTTTACTTACAGGTATTGAAAGTGAGGATAAGGTAAAAGGAATGAGGAATTTGTCGGAGCAAAAGAACGTTAACATTTAAATTGTAGGAGAATTAAAACGGGCAAGGGCAGCATTTTGAAGATCATGTTCCTGTGTTGTAGAAATTCTCATACAGGAACTCTTTTAGATTGAGGCTTTAAATTAGTGAAGATTGATCATCTACAACTAAGGCCACACAATAGCCTGCTTCCAGTCCCATTCCGGGTGTGCTGCTTTGAGAGACTGCGGTGTGTTCCTTTTGGAGGCGTTCCTATACTTGTGATGCAGAGAAACCACTTCATCATATCACATGGAGGAAAATGACTACCCTGGGATTCCACCTAAGACACTCCACTCTCCGATGGTTTGGACTTGGTTGCATGTCCCGTCACCCATGTGAGGGAGTGTTCAACCACTATAGCAAGGACGGTCACCAGACCCCATCCCACGTGGGGATAGGTAGCCATGCTTGTACTGCTCTTGTGAACTCGCCATCCTCAGACAGAGCGGCCTCAGTTGCACGTCTCATCACCACATAAGGGCCATGAAATCACTCCTCAACTCTTATTTTGTTCTATTAGTCCCTGTTTCAGGTCCAATCATGTTATGTGACCTTTCCCAAAGAGATGTCAACCAACATCAACTACCCCCAGCAGCACACTGACAACAGACCAAAGGAATGACTCCACACAAGTCTAAGTTACTAAACAGGTTTCTTGGGGTTACTTACAGGAGCATAGGTGAGATGGGGGATGTATGGGAAAAAGAAATGAGTTCTATGCACTGCATTAGCCTCCTATTTTGTCGGAGAGGAGGGGAAAGCGAGATGAGAGGGAGGTGTCAGCTTGCCCTTTCCTACAGCTGGAAAGACGCAGAGAAAACAGAGTGCAAATTAGATCTCTGCTAAGTAGACCCTCCTGAAATGCAAAAACTAGGAGCTTATGGGAAGAATCAGACAGTGCCGAAGAAAATGAGGTAGAAGAGATAAAGAAGCACCCCGCATGGCAAACCTTTATTACAGAAGGTAAAAATCCATGATTCCACATGCAGACAACACACCTCCCAGTAATACAGCAAACTATGATGATCAAGGAATACACTGTATCTAAATGGCTTGAACTAGGGAAAGCATTTAAGCAATAATTAAAAATAATAATAATAAAGATCCATACATTGTAGCTTCTGAGGTTGTGGGCCAGATAGACTCAATCTGAGTATCATGAAGATGGAGAAACAGAGTGATATTACTACCTACACCTCCATAAGACAAAGGCTACACTGCCTGAGGCAACATGAGGGAAATCAGTATGTGATAGACTAGCTCGTGCAAGTCATTACAGACATACAGACACATGCTTACTGCTGGCTAAAGTCCCCCATAAGGACAACTGTCCCCCATGAGGACAATAAGGAAAGGCACTACTGAAGGAACTTGGTATGACAGAGGCAGTGGTGATACAACCCACTTCACTGAGCCAGCTAGGACTTCTTCAGAAAAGAATTAAAAAGGAAGTTGATTCAGCAGGGACCTCAGGATTGGTACGGGGCCTAAATGGCATTTCTGAGCCTCTGGTCTCTACAATACAGGAAAGTCTTCAGCAGATCTGAGTGATTTAGACCAGCATGTAAATTGGGTTCATAAAATGCTAAAGTGATCAGAAAGGATAAGGTAGAGAAGTGACTCAGTGGTAGAGTATTCAGGCGGCAAAGCCCTGGGTCCAGGTCTCAGCAACTGCGACGGAAGAGAAAAGGGAAGAAAAAGAGGAAGAGGAGGAGGAAGAGAACCGAAAGGCAGGGAGACCAGCCACAGAAAACGGCCCAGGTCCCTAGAATGCAAACGCGGCAAGAATGACTCAGAACCAGAATTCCTAGGGAAAGAGAACATGATACAAATTCAAACAGTGTGCTAGTGAGCTTCTGAAACCTTTCAAAGCCTGAGCAACAGTTCACAGAAGACACCAGTGATAAGGCACTATAGATGAAAAAGATTACGCCTGTCCTAGGAGCGGGCAGCTATCACCCAAGAATATGTAGTGTACATTTCTTTCCTGTAAGAAACTATATTGGGGGCAGAGATTGTTCATCCAAACCGGAGCCCTTTCAAAAACCAAATGTGGCCAATAGAAAGGCAAGAGTCCCAGTGATGGCCCAGAGTGTCGGAATCGGGAATGCTCTAGCAATACGCACAGGAGATCAGGGTATGACCCTGTTCCCCCTCAGGCCTGAGCCAGGCAAAGCAGTGAAAGCCATGCCAGCTGAGACCACCAAGGGTGGAAAGATGTACAGCAGCCCTGGAGCAACAGCAGCACTCCAGGACGAAGAGGCCCATGGTTCCTAGAAAATAGTTATGCACTATGGCTGGATGGGGTGGTGTCCCCAGTCCATGTCATTGTACCCCAACATTACATTTTTGAGTAAACGATTGGTACAAGTATTAAGACCTTTTCATGCTGAATTTACTTGCTCTCTTTTCAATATTCCCCTAGCCACCCAAGAATAGTTGGAGTTTGCTGGGAGCTGACAGTAATGGACTTTCTGAGATATGTCACCCTCTGTAAAATATATTTTATTGCATATGCTATAATCCTTAAGTGTTTTACAGATTTGGAAAAGCATCTGGAAGGACAGTGTAAATGGAGATTAAAAAGTCTGAAGAAAGGCATCCTACATTGATGGAGCCTTAAAGTTGTTGGGTGAAAATTCCAGTGTCATAGGTGGGCTACCTCCTTACGCATTGTTGGCCAGGTCTGTCTCCAAGGCCTCATAACTATAAAGCTATTGGCACTGCTGTTGGTTGACTTCCAAAACTAGATGCTAAGCCCCTATTGCTAAGCATACTATATGACTGGCTGTAGGACATGGAGAAGCCAATCTGAAAACTTCCTCCCTGATGGCTGGTTTTCACAGTTCCAGAAGGTGCCATGAAACCTTCTGGGTGGATAATTGTTATCAACAGTGTTGCTCAGCTATGTGTCATGTATGTAATTCTGCCAGCATTCCAGACAGGATGTAACAACTAGTGAAATAGTGGCATGATTGTCATGGGCACAACCAAGAAAGAACTCACCCTGGTACTAAAGGCCAGGACAAAAGTTTGTGGCTAGAGAAGTCAGAGGTCCCAGTGAGGAAGCAACTCCATTGTTCTGTTAACTGCCTGTGATGTCCCTGTGAAGTTGCCTTCTAAAAATTTGCATACATAAATTACTGTCAACCTCGGTCAGTCACGGAGAGAAACTTCTTTTTTGTATTGGGTAGTGCAGTATAGAGATTTATAACTGGTCAAGCTTCTGAGCATAAGAGGAGAAGCTGTTATTGTGGAATAGTGGCCCAGTGCTCATCTACAGATGGAGAAAAATACATTTACATCACCAGCCCCAAGGAAGAGGGGAAAGAGAACAGAAGAGCCAAAGAAAGGGTTGGGGTACTATGTAGCCATTTCTTTCAAATCGGAACATTCCTTCCTGGAGTTAAGAGGCTTCCTCAGGAAGTAAATTCAGAAAGCTCCGGAAACATAAAAGCCTCATCCCCCGAGACACACACACACACACACACACACACACACACACACACTCACACTCACACATACAAAAGCAGGAAACAATTGCTGGGAAGGGAGATTCTGACCAATCAATCAAGGAAACCCTTGAAATACAGCTCTCATGAGACAAGCCATGCTGAGGTGGGCTTTTCGGGGATGTTACTGTCTTTAATGGAATCACCCACAGTCCTGTAAGGAACCCTGATAAACTCACTGGTTCACTAAGTTAGACTTCGATGGAATTGTTTCCTTGATCTGTCTTTGGTGCCCTATCTGAGGTGAATAATCATTTTGTTCACATTTTCCTTAGAAAAGTCACACAACACCAAAAGACAGATATTACATGTTAAATTTTAACTCAATATAATTAGAATCTATCAAATCTTTTGAGCTGTCGAACAAAATAATAAGCTGTATCAGAAATAATGAGTACTCTCTTAAAGGAAGTACCTACAATGAAGCTGAATTCACAGAGGTACTACAACAGAGAATGTTTGGTGTTGGCTAAAGTCAGACTGGATATGTCTCCTCCAAAATGAGCCAATGAATTTCCCAAGGCTTCAGTTGCTGGATAGCTCAGTCAAAGCTAGAGCCCACATCGCCCCATTCTTCTCAGTCTACCGCCTTCTTCTATTGTGACTATCAATGTCAGACACAAGTGATGGGATGGTGGAGCTTGTACTGTCCAGCAGTAGACCAATGTTCACTATGAACAGTAACATATTAATAGCTGTAATTTTTAAGGCAACCTTGTGAGGGGCTTATTGAGCCTAAGATGAACATTTTGGAGAGTTCCTCATTTTTTGAGTCATTAGAATACCCTTCTCAGTCACAGGTGGTCATGTATATCTCTATCCCAGGACTTAAGAAGTTCACAATTTGAAGGCTGGCCAGCTTCTGCCTGGCAAAGACACCACATACTTGAGTCATAGAACATGGAGAACTCAAGTTGGTACCTCAAACCTTCATCCCTGTTACCTAGTTTTCATTGTGCTAGAAGATGCTATGCACACTACCAGAGAAGAAAATTAATCATAGATCTTATCCAACTGTGAATCATATGAGCTACAGCCACAAATCGCCTGGTAACACATTCCCAGGGGAATAACAGTGGCACAAATGCTGTAGGAGCAGCCAAATATTTTCTGATTGGAATATGGCCTACTTCTCAAGAAGTAAACCGTAACATGCTGGTATTGTGGCCAAGAACCTGTGGCTAGACAGGTCACAGATCAAAGAGGATAACCTACCACTGTTAGCCTGTTAAATGAACATAATACTAAACTGACTCCTGATGGCTTAACAGCTGTACCCATAGATTAGTACATCCCTCATCCCTCATCAGAGAAGCTTCTTGCAGAAGATAGCAATTAACATAGAGACCCACAACTGGTCACTGGGAGAGAATAAAAGATTGAAAAGTGTTCAACTCTGAATGGAATGTCCATATCATAACCCTCCCTCTAAGGTTGAGGGATCCTTTCAGAAGCATGAACTGAAAGATTATAAGAGCCAGAGGTAGAAGACAACTGCAAAGAAACTATTTTCCAAATAAAATAGAGCATTTGCACCTATGAACTCACACTGGTTGTGATAGCATGCATAAGACCTGTGAAAGTTCAAACCAGACCAAAACCCCAGCATGGATGGTAGAGGAGGACACAAAGTGCACCCTACCTGAGGAGTTATTGGCAATTGATAGCTGCTGGGAATGGGAGAGTCAGTTTTCTTTAAAGATGTGGTGACCTCAGGTAGGTTGATCAGGCTCCAGGAGATTGCCCTACACCCAAGAATATTTGGGAAATACAAATTGGACTTAATGGGCTTTAAAAATGGGGGAGGGTCACTGGAGAGATGGCTCAGTGGTTAAGAGCACTGACTGCTTTTTTGAAGAAGACCAGTTTCAGTTCCCAGTACCCACATGGTGGCTACCAACCATTCATAATTCCAGTTTGAGGAGAATCTGATGCCCTCTTCTGGCCTCTGTGGGTATTGCACACATGGGTTCGCTTACAGTGAATAAATACAATCACACAACACACAAAATAAAAATTTTCTAAATTTTTAAAAAGAGAGAGAACATGGAGTTGGGTGGGTAGAAGTGGATCTGGGAAGAGATAGAATGAGTATGATCACATACATTGTATACAGAATTCTCAAAAGCTCAATAATAATATTATTTTTAAGTAAAAAACATTCTTTAACTGCTTTTCTGTTCCAGTTATAATTATTCTTGGGACTTATTTCAGTTACCCCGCCACCCCTTCCAGCAGTATACTGCATGCAAAGACCTTATTTCATTGCTACTTTTAAAAAATTCAGATATCATCAAACAAAACTTTGTACATCATTGAAATGTACCTGCGGAATATGTATGAGGAAGCTGAGTGTGTATGAAATAAGATAGAAACCTCAGGGAATGTGTAGTCCTTTATTTTACAACATGCTGAAGCACTTTATAATATCATGGAATCAGCCACATGTTTTCTTTATGGAATGACCTGTCAACCCAACACTTTCCAACATAATTCGCAAAGTACTCAGACACATCTTAGCTCTGCGCCCAGTTCCCTACCAGGTACGTAAGTAAAAGAAAATATTCCATAATGAGCTTGGCACTGTAGTCTCGAGGGGTTCTATTTTTCGGAGGAGATGTGCAAGCATGCAACCAACCACTGAAGGAAAAGCAAGACCTTGTAAAAACAGAGGGCCAGAAGAAGAATGGAAAATAATATTACAAAAGGAAATTCAAAACTGAATAGGAATTTTAATAGCATTAATTTCATGCCCCAGCCACATTATAGGATGACTAAGAAAGCCCCTGATAATCAGCTAATTCACTCTCTCTAGACAACAATCCAGTTGTGCATCAGTTGTCAAGCCATGTAATCAGTACAAGAGCCGTGTTCCATTTGACTGAGATTAGCTGGTCTACTGTGGCGGCTACAGTTCCCTGAAAGGCTTCTATAATGCAAAGCCTAATGATTTTTTTTTCTTCAACCTGCATGGTCTCCAGAGTTGGTGCATCCGATTCAGTCTCTAAAGTAACATAAACAGTGTAGTTTGGGGGTCGGCACAGCAGGTTAGAAAGCAATAGAAACAGCTGTACAGCCAAAAGAGTGCTTAAGACTCTTTTGAAACTAGTGTTCATTTTAAGTGCTAGAAAAAAAAGATTGAATCAAAGGTATGGTGTGCCTCACCCTTATGCTAAATATAGATTTTCATAAATTAGTCAAACACAGCTCCAAGAGCTGGTTTATCTTGAGGTTAATCTCAGGCGAGGAATTAATGTTTAATTAATTTTACTCAAGTTAAGAGGTGGCAGATATGCCTCCTTTATTTTGTTTAATTAGAATCTTATTACAAAGAGGTCATTCATTCATTTATTTACTAGGCAAATATTTGTTTATCTGAAACCATTTTTAACTAAGGCGAAACTCATTAAACAATTCAATATTGTATTCATTTCCCTGATTTAAAACATTTGCCTAACTCCTTTTCTTAATATAACTATTTGAGGAAATGCACATAAAAAACATTTGCCGCTATTTAAAAAAAAAATGTCAAATCTGTACATTTGGAATTCTAAGTGACTTTTACATAATGGAGTAACCCTGAAGATTAAGTAATCTTTAGGCTTGGAACGCGCTCTAATAATGTCATTTATTGTGACTGGTCATTTAACACCCATCATGTCACTCGGACTTTAGCAATCACTAAGTCCCAGAGAAATTGATTGAATTGGTCAGAGGTCTATAGTCGACCTGGGGTGCTATAGCAAATATTTTTAACTAGATATCATAAATAATAGAGTTCTAGAAGGTGACGACTCCATCAAGGTATGGTGCCCGCAGATTTTGTCCAGTGAAGATTATGCTTTAAAGATGGAACCCTCCAGCTGTGCCTTCATGTTGTAGAAGAACAAGGAAATTCCCCGGGGTCTCTTCTCATGAGGATGGGGCCTTTATTGCTTAATCAGCTCACAGAGGCCCCACTTCCTAATACTATTACATTCAGTATTACCATCATATGAATGTCTGTTCTATTTCAAAACAGGGTTTCATTATGTATGTAGCCCAGCCTGAACTTATTCATAAACCTACTGTCTCAGGCTCCCAGTAACTTGAGTTACAGATGTGTACACCACAAATGGTCCAACATATGAATACTGAGGGAGCACCAACATTCAGACTATAGCACCCAGATTCTTCTAAACACTCTCCATGCCTCAAGTATGTGTTCAGGAGCAAGACCCACTGTTCTGAAGATACTAACATATGATCATGACTTCTTTGCTAGCAACCTCTCCACGATTCAACAGCCCTGGGGACTCTTAACAGGGCTGAGTGCCTTTGGAGAACCAGCCCACTCTCTTCTCCTCCTTTCATCCAGGCCTCAGCTTTCTATGCTGTGGTCCTTCTAGCACACCATTGTTCATAACATCTAATTCCAGATCTTGGACCAACTGTTCCTGTTGCTGGAACATTCTTTCCTCACCTCTTCTTTTGGCTAATTTCTATGGATCTTTCATTTCATTTCAAAGGAAATTTTGGCAACCAATGGCTGCTGGGAGGGGGAGAGACGGTCTCTTTCAAGGATGGAATTCTTTGGTTAACCAAGCTCCAGTGGATGGACCCACACTGAACAACATTTGGGGACACAAATTAGAGTCTAAAAGCCTATATATACAATAGAGTACATTAAATTGGGTGGGGGAAGTAGGGGAGGTGCAGATAGGAGAAAGGATCTAAATGCCATCAAATTATATTTGTATAGAAATCACAAAGCTCAATTAAAAAAGAAAAAGTCCTTAAATATGAAGGTTTAATCCTACCTCATGGCTTTCATCCTAAAAATATTTCCTTCTCAGAACTAGTATCTTACTTGTTCATTACATAAAAATTGAGGAAGTATTGGGAACAAGAACATTATCTGTACTGACTTCTTCATTACCATGTCTCTAATGTGATGGTTTGGGTATGAAATATGCCCCCCAAAAGCTTTATGTATTAAAAGCTTGCCCAACAATGCAAACAATGTTTAGAGGTGGAAACCTGAGGAAATGATTGGCTTTTGAGGGCTCTGCCTTCATCAAGGAGCTAATCCACTGATAAATTTAAAAGCTGAATGAACTACTGGGAGATGGTGAAACTGTGACAGATGGGGCCTGACTGGGGCTTTGAAGGTTATGTCTTGTCCTGACCCTTCCTGCTTCTTGGCTGTCATAAGAACAGTCTCTTCCTCTACACACTCACTTCTGTGTTATGATCCTAACCCTCACCATAGGCCATACCAATGGAGGAAGTGTAAGGATTATGGACTTTGAAACCATGATCTGTTTCTATCTCTGTCTATCTACTTGTTTATCCTGCCTATATGTCTATTGATCTATCTATCTATCTATCTATCCATCTATCTATCATCTGTCTATAACTACACTAGCTATCAGTTGTTGCTCTCTGCTCTAACCCCTGCTCTTTTCCCTGCATTGTAATTCTAGGGTTGGAGCTGCTAACCATGTTAAATCTGAAAGCAGATTCAACAGCAGGTTTTGTCAGGAGGGAGGGAAGGAGATTTGAGAGATAGTAATCCTTACAAAGAGGGAGATCCCAACTCCTATCCAAACCTCCTGGAAACCATGAACCAAAATATGTGTTTCCTTACCACCTTCATTTCTGTCAGGTGTTTTCCACAGGAACGAAAAGCCCGAATAACACAAGTATCTATGACAGTGTCTGGTGCCAAATCAGGCTTTAGTGAGGAGAAGCAATCAAACCAAAAAACACGGCAGGAATTTCAATAGAGAAATTTTAGATCTTAACAAGTAAAAAAACATGATTGCTTAAACAGGCTACGAAGGACTCATAGCAAATGTCGGGAGCGATTAAATCACTAAAGTGAAAGAGAATACCCAAAGGAGGAACGATAACTATGGAAGAGCACCAGCTCACAAAGGCTAAGGTTTAGAGAAAGCAGAACTGCACCCTGCTAGACAACAAAAAACTTCCCAGGGTACTTTGGGCCAGAGCTGATCTGCAAGTGACATCTTGAGATGGTGATAAATTTCACTAGGGTGTGCTGAGATGGAGCTGGTCAGTAGGAAACTACCCCCTGGGGTGATAATAGACTGGAGCTGGTCTGCAGCTTCCTTCTGAGCTTCCTACTAAGGTTTTGCCTAGAGAATCTCAAAGGAGTTTGAAGAAGACTTCTTGTCTCCCTCTCACTTACAAGAGGAAGAGAAAGCACAGAGCAAAACCCTCTTCGTAATGGCTTCTATCTCCCTCCCTCCCTGACAAAACCTACTGTTGAACCTGATTTCAAATCCCGCATGGTTGTCAGCTCCAACCGTAGAGTCACAAGGCAGGGAAAAGAGCAGGGTTAGAGCAGAGAGCAAACAACTGACAGCTAGTGCAGTTATAGATAATGATAGAGAAATAGTAGGTAGATAGGTAGGTAGATACATAGATAGATGATACACAGATAGATGATACTTAGATAGATAATACATAGATAAATAGATGATACATAGATAGATGATACATAGATGATATATAGATAGCAATAGACACATAGGTAGGATAAACACATAGATAGACAAAGATAAATAGATTATGATGATAGATGATAGATAGATAGATAGATAGATGGATAGATAGATAGATGATAGGTAGATATACAGAAAATGGAGAAAATATTAACTGCTTCACACATACAAAGACCAACAGCCAATCCAAAGAAAAGATGAAGGGCTGATCCCCACTCTCTCCTGTGGCATTTCTATTACATCTCTTTCTGCTGCATTTCTATTTCATCTTTTTCTATTCATATTAAGAACATCAAACCATGCTGATGATTGTCATTTCATTTATCCCTATTAGAGTTACATCTCTCTGGCCATGGATCTGAAAATCTATTTAACTTGAATAAAGGAAAATCTTGGATTAGGAACTTGATGATTGATCTTAACTGAGAGATAGACATTAAATCCCTGCAATTCCATTTTCAGGAGACTTGGGCAGCAGCATTGCAAGCAGTAAAAAGCATAAACCAGAAAAACATAAATTAATCAGGATGTTGTCTGTCACACTTTCATATCATTAAAAATGTTTCAGTGGCAAATGAAAGCTCTGATGCAAAAATTAGAGCATGGAGTTGTAGGATTCTTTTGATCCCTAATCAGTGCTCATAACTTCTCCAGAACATCAACTGTAGCAGAAAATTATTAGTCTTATGCTATATTTAAACTTCTGCTTTATTTAGTAAGCAAATAGTGAGAATAAAATGTACACAGTAAGAGGAGGCTCTTTAGCTGGTGTCAAGGACCAAATCAATAACCATCCATCCAATCAAACTCTTCACAGAACCATGTAATTGGCTCACAATCAAATCCATTTCTGAAAGGTTTAAATTTGTTTTAAAACACTGATGCATTTCTGATAATACAATGCATGGTACACCTTTTTGGAAATTTTTCAAAAGTGATTAATTTCATAAATAAGGAAATAATCATAGAGAGAGTAGATAGATAGATGATGATTGATAGATGATGATAGATAGATGATGATTGATAGATGATGATAGATAGATGATGAGAGATGATAGATCAATCAATGGATAGATGATAGATGATAGATAGATAGATAGATAGATAGATAGATAGATGATAGATCAATCGATGGATAGATAGATAGAGATAGATAGATGAGAGATAAGGCTTTATCTTAAAGGTGTCCACAGACATCCAGTATTGATATCCCACTCTTATCCAATGCAAAGAAATTAAATCATCAGTAATAAGAGAATTGTGCCTCCATTCTATGCTAGACATTCACGCTGCCATTTCAAATGACATGGCAGGGGCTGGAGAGATGGCTTAGTCGTTAAGAGCACTGGATTCTCTTTCAGAGGACCCTGGTTCGATTCCCAGCACCTATATAGTGGCTAACAACCATCTCTAACTCCAGTTCCAGGGGATCCAATGCCCTCTTCTGACCTCCATGGGCAGGGGCACTGGGCTACATGCAAGCAATATACTCATACATGTAAAATTTTAAAAATAATCAATAAAATATGAAAAAAGAAAAGCAAATAAAATGTCATGGCAAAATTCAGGATGCTTGTGATGGATGCATGCCTGTCATCCCAGTACTCAGGAAGCTCAGACAGGATGACCATAGGTCAGCCACATAGTGAGTTCAAAGCCAGACTGGGCTGTATAGTAAGACCCTGTCTGAAGAAAAAAAAAGACTTAAAATAATATTCAACTGATCTGTGTTAAGTAAAAAAAAAGTGAACACAAATCTATGCCTCTTGTATAATCAGAAGGAATGTGGCACATTCCTTAAAAGCATAGGAGACGCATCAGACTCTGTATAATTCGGCCAATCACCACACTTAGTTAAGAAAATATGTGTACAAATGGAGAGACTGGGATGGACAAAAATAAATCCGAGCTAGACTGTATACTTAAATAATTCATTGTCTCATATACATACATATCTGGGAATATTTTCTAATGTCTATCTTCATTCATAGGATTTCATTTATCAGTTCCAGACAGGAGACCTGATGGTTACAGTAATACAAAGCCATTAGGCAAAATAAACAGAATTTAACAGAGATTAAATGCCATGGAATGATTCGTGTCTGGGTGGCACTCAAAACCATAAAAGGTTCAGAGTGTTCGACTCCAACGACAAGAGCAGAGATATTGTCTTGGCTGAACTCATAAGTGAAGAAATTGTTTGACTAAATAAATGTAGCATTTGTCATACCTAGCTATGCATCACTGTTAGGAGACGCCCCAAGAACAGGGCTGTCACTGAGAACCAATGGGCTAGTTAGCTGGCTGCGCACAGGCTGATGATGAATCCAGAATTAGTCAGGCACGAGAATTCCCTGTTTTGGTTTGCTTGCATGGTATAACACACCTCTAACCCCAGGCAGCCACTGCACACCTCTAACCCCAGTGCTGGGAGCAGCAGACAGTTGGGTCCCAAATCCTCATAAGTACAGCTGCAACTGTGAACTCCAGGTTCACTGAGATAGCCTGTCAAGAAAATTAAGTGGAGAGCAAGAGAGGAAGACATGTAACATCAGCCTGGGGGGAGGAGGGGGGGGGAGAGAGAGAGAGAGAGAGAGAGAGAGAGAGAGAGAGAGAGAGAGAGAGAAACAATCCTAAATCCGAATGTTAGGTGAATTTTTAGCCTTTTTAAAGAACTAAGAACTCTAAACTGTTTGATAGTACATACATAAGGAAGCCTCATTTTGAATCTAATTTTCCCTATCAACCAAAGATGCTGAGCAACTTTTCATATGAATATTTATCTCTATATCTTCGTCTATGATGTTCCTATTCAAATCTTTTTCCCATTTCTTTATCAGGTACTTTGTTTTCTTGTTAATAAATTTAAGAGTCTTTTAAATATTCTGGATGTAAACTATTTTCTTTATATATGCCTTGCAACTCCTTTCTCCTCGTCTTGTGGATATTGTTTCATTCATTGTCCATTAATGAAACTAGATAAGCAAATTGTGGCACATCCATACAATGGAATCCTATGCAGCAATACAAAAGAATGAACTACTGGTGATGGATCTCAAAATAATTGGAAGAAGGGACAGAAACCAAATGAAATGAACACAGTGAATTATTTTAGCTGTATTAAACTCTCAAAAATTCAATCCAAGTTTCTAGTTACAGAAAGCAGATGTTCGGTGGTTTGGTGACTAAGAGAAAGGGTGGAGGGGCTAATCAAGGAGCTGGTTAGAAGGACTCCAAAGGGCATTAGAGAACGTGTTAAGGTGATAGACATGCTCATTTTCATGACTATGATGGTGCTTTTACAGCAGTCAAAACCTATCTCATGGTACATTTGCCGGTGTGTATCAGTCATACTTCATTAACTATTCATAAGCATTTAAAGAAAAGTGACAATGTAGTGATTACAGTTTGCTATAGAAGCTCTGACAAAGGGCTTGATTCATGGGTCAAAGGAGGTTTCTGGAAAGAAATGGCACTCATGCTGAACTTTGAAGAAACAGGTAAGACAGGAAGGATGCACATGCAGTCTCACTGCCTGAACACCAGCAGAACTCATAAGCATTCCTAGTACTGTCTGCCTGTGAGCCTACATGTCAGTTTGTTCTGTTTCCTCCAATTCTGCATGTGACTACTGGCATTCACGCATCATAGGGCTGGTTGTATTAACTATATTTATTTTCTGTATTCTTGAGGCCTTGATATTTGGGAGTATTGTAGATTCTGGGAGAGACTTCCTCTCTCCCAGAAACAGCTGATTCCTGAAGATAATAATAATAGCTTGCCTAAGAGTATGCGTTTCTTATGAAAACCAGTCGATCCTGTATTCCTACCATCTACCTCCTTTTCTAACTCACACACTGACGTCTGGCTTTCTTCTAGTCCAAATATCCAGGAATTAGGCAACTACGGGAACCAACCCTACAGCTCAGAGGCCACAGAAAGCACTCAGACTCACCAGTCCTACACTGTATCCTCTGCCCTGCCTCAGCTTTTTCCCAGGAAACCCAGAAAAGACCAGAGCCTAGCCCCACTCAGGCACCTTGCTCCTTTTCCTGTTCCTGCTTCTTGATCTAAAGCTGTCTTCCTGGTGAGCCAGACCTCCAGTTTCCAACATCTGTGAGTACCATTAAACTTCTCTCTCAATGGCACTGACTCCTTTGTGTTTGTCACTCACTCACCACTATGCATTAATCATCTGTGTCATTCAACACAGTACTCTAAGTGGGGGGATGTTCATGAACTATTCCCAGGATGGGAGTGACAGCTACTTGCCATTTCTGGAATAGGAGTTATTCTGGTAACTAAACTGTTGATGGATTTTAGAATACTTTCAAATCCTGGTTCCCATTTGTTTTATAAGTGAAAAAAAACAAGCTGGTTAACCACAAATTACAGTTGTTCTCAGAGTCTCTTCTTAGAGCACGTGTTTGGGTCAGGTTTCCTAGAAAAACCTAAGGTGAGAATTTGCTCCCAGGAAAATGATTGGGAAGACCAGGAGATAGAAAGCAAGGCAGGAGGCCCCGAGAGAGGCAGTGAGGTGAAGCTACCTCCTCAGCTGGAGTCAGGGTTTCAGTCTGATCCCAGAAAGGACTTGAAACAAAAAACGTACAACAAAGTTCCTCTCACTTTTGCATCCTGGGCTAGTCAGTCACGGTCTGTGCGTTCCAGGTGTGTGCTAGGACTGCATGTTAAAAGGAAACGAGAGCTATGAACAGCCAGCACTCAGCACAGTGGAGAGCTGCGCAGCCAGCCTGAAAAGGGCATCTAGACACCAGGAGTTCCACTACTATTCATCCAAAAGGAAAACCCCTTTCTTCCTCACATTCTGAACTTAAAGCTTCAGAACAGGGTAATATAAACGTCTACGGGAAGATGCAGCTGGCTGCGGGGATGCACACCTTTAATCCCAGCACTTGGGAGGCAGAAGCAGGCAGATCTCTGTGAGTTCCAGGCCAATCTGGGGCTACAGGGAGACACTGTCTCGAAAAGACCAATAAAATAAAATAAAAGTCTCCAGGAAGATGCATACAAATGAGATTATTATAGAAGCAGAAGGATGTTTCTCTGAGGAGGAAAAGATGTGTGAGGATAGTGAGAATGCAGAGGAGAGAAGAGGGAGAAGCTAGCTCCCTGGGGAGCACTCTCAGCCTGAGTGTGTTTTCATGCGAGGGTATGAGATATTCAGTGGAGCTTTTAAATGCCTCAGTAAAGCCAACAATATCCATTTCATTGTGAAAGCAGCCAATTCCCGACTGTTGCAACCAGTTAAAAATAACCATTATATAAGCAATGTTTGAAAATTAACCAATGGGTTAAAAATATGCGATGTCTTCTTTAGAAAAGTCATGAAAATTTTAATTATTCTTCACAAAATATTTCTCATTATTGGAGTCCTAAATTTGTAAGTAGGCAACAATCAACTACTTTGTTTTTCTACTGTGTTACATAAATCAACAGATCAAGTGGAATAGAGAGGAAAATAATAGGAAGGACCAAAAGCATACCAGAAGCTCTCTGTTCATCCATAGAAATTCATAGTCAGGTAACCTAGCTGAGGAGGAAAGTGGGAGGGACACACCGAGGAGAGAACTACAGTTTCTTCCTCTTCTCTTCCAAAGGAAGGTGAGCAGCTGGTTTCAAAGGCTGCCAGGTGTCCAAGCCTCCTCCACGGGAATGTCGGAGAGGCTGAAAACGCTTTGGAAGATGTTCTCAGATGAGCATCACTCAGGAAGATGACTCCAAGGAGACCCAGACCCTTCAACTTCATGAGGAAAGAAAGAACATTCCAGGTTAATATTTTATAGCTTCCTCACGAGGTGACGGTTCATTTTATTTACAAAAGTTAGACATGCAAAATCAAATGATTGTTTTTCAATTAAATGAGATGATCAGCCGTAAAGAGCGAGGAGACCAGGCTAGAGCCAGCCAGGTCTAGGATACGAATTGCCTGTGATGGGTACGGGACAGAAGTGTCATGCTGTTGTCATGGTGGCATTCCCACAGGAATTCCTAGTCATTCACACAGCTCCACCGAGCCCAATTGTAAAATCTAGAACCTGGGTGTGCCTCACTAAGGGTCAGCAGAGAAACACATTCTGCTGTAAACCACTGCTCACTGGCTGACGCTGAACATCTTGATTTTTTTGTACCTCAGTTTTCAGCTCTATAAAATCGAATGTTACTGATCATAGAAATGAAAACAATTTTTGAATGGTTGGGGATGTGGTTTGTCGTCCCTCCTGGTAAAGGGGTGTGCCGAGGCTTGGTTGAGATCCAAACATATAGATTTCCTGGGCTTTTTAATTGCGAAAGCAGTTTTAAACTCTGTCAACATCAGCCTTATTAACCCAGATGGTGTTAATTTGTACAGTTCTCTATGCAGCAACATTGGTGTGTTTCCTTTGCATTAAACAGGAGCTGATTCCTTATTCCAATTCTCACCGTCATCCTCTCCTAAGACACACATTGTATGAGACAACCTGCATGGGATGGAGATGAGCTCACAGAGATGAGCTGAATCCCTCAGGGGGCAGAATAATGCAGTTTAAAGAAGCCATATCCTACACATCTGCCTGTATCCAGAGGGCCCCAGTCATTAAGGAACACTGCAATTCACACTGTGTTTCAATATTGCTCTGCTCCTAGATTGCGTCCCAGCAAATACGACTCCTGACAGTTACCTGTAATTGATTACTCTGCCTTGGCCAGGAATTTCTATTGCTTTTATTTGTAATGAAACTGGGAACTCAATTCTCAGCAACAACTGAGGGTCTCTTAGAGGCTATTCCATAAAGTTATTCTATTAAAAAAAAAACTTTTTTGGGGAAATACATAAGTTTGAATTCAACCAGGTTTGCTAATTAACTGGAAGCATTAGGCTACATACAGTCTTACTGCTTAATGAAGGGGTAGAAATTAACATTTCTGAGCATTTATTATGTGCAGCTCTATATTTGAGGGGCTTTACATATGCAGTCTCATCCATTTTATTATCACAACCAACGTCAGCCAAGGGTGCTGCTGTGAAAACTTGTACCACAATGAAAACAAACTTGAGGGCAGGCATAGATCTGTGTCTTGCTTCTTACTGATATATGATAAAAATCTGTCATTTTCCTCATGCCCAATATGGAAAAATGAAATGTGCATTGTAGTCAGATTCTTTCAGCTAATAGTGCAGAAGCATTTAGGCCACCATCAGGCACATAAAGGAAGTTCCTCAGAGATCCAGCTCTCTAAAACTTGAGGTAGGTGTGTGTCTGTATGTGTGTATGTGTGTGTATGTAAAGTACACATATGTTTGAAAGCATCATATGAAAAATTCTCACCCATGACTAGTCAAAACTACAAGCGCTGGGAAGCTTCTTCTTTGTGTTAATTCTCCTTCTGCACACCACCCCTGAACACATGTCCACTTTACTCGATGCTCTCTCTATTCTCCCTTGCCTGCTCTTCTGCCCAAATACTATCTCCTTCCAGACCACCAACTTCCCCTCCTCATCTTCTTGATACAGAAATGCAAGGGACCTCTTGGCACATGACACCCATCAGAAGTCCTTGTGGAAGCCCTGAGCCTTGTGGAAGACGTACTATTACATATGCGCTTCTTAATCAAAACCTTTAGTGTGATTTTCGCTTCTTGAAGAGACTTAATTTCACATGTACAATATTCTACCCACCTCAGATCCTGTTGATCTGAGATGAAGGTTCATATCTACATAATCCTTCCTAGTCCGTTTCAAGACAGCGAAGTCAAGATCAAGATCAGCACTGAGACACTAAGAGGAGCTTATAATCACAAGTGTGACTCCTTTTGGTTCTGCTCAATTACTGCAAACACTTTGTCTCTCTAAGTATCGACACACAATTTTCCATGGCTGTTTTCTTTCTTGGTCTTTGTCTACTTATTGGCTGAAAAATCAATGTATGCACTCTACTCTTCCACCTCATGAATCTGAAAGAACCGGGGAGCTCGCGCTTCCTGGCACAAGTCCCAAAAAAACGTGTACTTGGAATCCAAGCTCATTGTCAGCATGGCTTTGTTTCCCACCCCAGGACAAATGTCAGAGCAAGAATGGTGTCAGCATCCCTGGAGCGCATTCTCTGTGTTAAGCACCATGTAAGCCATTTCCACAACCCTGAGAGGCAGATAATGTTATCCCTTTCTGTAGATGAAGAGACTGAGACTGAGTAGCTTTGTCAAAAACTAACATGAATCAAAAAGGAATGGGATAGCTTCCTAGGAAGAGAAATGGGAGTTGAAGTAGAAAAATCATGGGCTTCACTCTGAATAATCCTGAGTTCACAACTGAGTACCCAAAGAAAGTGGTTTTACCTAGTGAAGACTCAATTGTCTCATCTCTCAATAGGAATAACAATTCCTATTACACAGAGATTACTGTTGGAGTCACGGTGGGAATAAGACCATAGAGACCCCACTACACAGGAACCTCCATGCTTGTTTATTACCTTCCCTGTTTCCTTTGTGAGCACCCTCAGATGATGGGAGAGATGAGCATGTATGCTCAAACATTTGGACTACATTATATAATCCAGTCAGCTGGCATTTCAAGATGATGTTCATTGCTGTCTGCTAACCAATTTTGAAAAATAGGTATTTATTATGCAGATGCCTTTAGGGCCATTATAGTTTCATGGAGATCTATCTTGGTTTGCAAACCATTGGCCCAAGTAATCATTAAAGGCTAATAAGCGTGTGTTTTGTCAATATGGTTGTCATGCTTGAGCACTAAGTCTTTGCACTACAAATCTTACAGCATTTTTTTAGAACTCTTTACATATCTCAGTGGCAGATTTTTAACATCTATTGCCCGTTTGGGATTAAGAATGAAAGACAACTCCAATGATCCATCCCTTCTGAAGTGATTCTGGGTCTCTGCACAAGCCCACCTAGGCTACTCATTGCACATGGAACAGAATCTGTATGTCCCAGGCAAACTCACATCCTTGAAAATAATGGCTTAAAATAGGAATGCTGACACCACCTTAACTCAGACAGCACAAATGCAGGGTTGTAATTTTCTATGCTACTTAATCTCCTGGTACAAAAGCCTCTGAAGCTCAGGGGAATTCTTCATCTAGTCCAGGGGAAAAAATATTCTCTCAAGGATGTAATAAGTTAACAAACCAAATTAGTATGTAGTGGGGTTCTGTGGCTCTTATCATCCACATTAACCTCAGGGCTCTCCAGGGCTAATATCTTTAGTTGTGCTGTTTTTTGCTTGCTGTCTCCAGACCACTAACCTTATTTCTCTACGGGGGAATTGAAAGCTCTGTGCTTTGCAAATCTCCCTCTGATTTTGATTCTCTTTGGTAGAGCTAAGCCTTCAGTTTCCAAGGTCAAATGAGCTAAGCCCCTTCCGAGAGGAGCTTACTTCTGACTGACACAAAAAGGGGCTACTCTTTTTTAGCAGACCCTTGCACCCGCATCATTAAAATACTTCCCCATTAGAAATGCAACTTTCTTTAGCACACTTGAGATCCTCGCAAGTAACGCGTGGAGCAGCAGCGCCACCTACTGGTTCTCCTCCAACAGCGTGTTTTTTTGCTGCCGCGTTGTCTGAGTCTACACTTAGGTAGCTCAAAAAAAAGCTGCTCTCTTTGAAATGCTGGTGTACACATGCGGTTCAAAACTAGACCACACTTAATATCATTTCTTTTTACTTCCTGTTTAATGATATTGCTTATAGTCAGTATCCAAGCTGTGATACAGAGGGGAAAATGGAAAAGACAAAACTGGAAATGTACAAAATGTTTCATGCAAAGTCCTGAGTAGCATCTTCTCTAGGCCCCTGTGGGTGTTTCTGTCTACCCCATCTATGCCATGTTAGTTGGTCAGGAGCCTATTTGCAAAACTGGAACCATAGCATATCATCAGTCTCTGCAACTGTATCATAGAGGAAAACAGTGGTTCTCTAAAGTGGTTTTTACCTGCTTCAGTAAAGTCTGCTTTCCCTTAAGTTATAGGAAATCTGCCTGATAAAATATCACACCATACCACATCCCCACATAAAATACAACATAACACAGCAGCATGACAGAAATACCTCAAAAGTAGGCAAGCATGTAAAAGTATGATGGCTTAACAACAGGCTGGACCTCTTGATTGGTGCTATTCCTAGGGAGGCTGAGGTAATAAATTCAGCCCCAAGGACAACTTTATAGATGCTCTATTCCCCAAGGAGGGAGAATTAATATTTCCATATGAACGTGCCTTTATGGACATATGTTCTCCTGTTTAATTAGTCAACAAGCCAGTAAGGTAACCATCATAATCTTTCTTTGCAAACAAAGAAACTAAGGCTCCAGGAATCAAGTCTTCCTAAGGAAACAAGCCACTGAATGGTAACTGGAAATTCAGATCCATATCTGTCTGAATTCAAATTCTGTGTTCTCAGCACTATGCTTGGTTGACAGTCTTGGAAATGAGTCCCCTAGTGACAAGAAGAGGCATGTGAGAGGCATTAAAGCATGCTTCAAAAGCCCTGTCTACTTCTGCAGAATAACTCCACAAGCTCCAAGGTGATAAATAGCATCACCTTCATCAGTGACAGGAGAAGAATACATTAAATATCATCAATAGCAAAGAAAGTTATAATATACCCTTCCTAGAGGAAAAATCACAGTTCATTCCCAAGCCTACAGTGAGCTCATTCAGTCCTGCCTAGCTCTCACTCAATATACCACAGTCATGGAAAAGATGTTCTATGTTCTCAGGATCTTGACGTGACTTTTCTCTCTAAAAGAACATAAACCAATTAACCCCTTTCTTTCGTCCTCTTTTCTGTTTATCTCTCATCTCTCTCTTGAGTCTCCATCTGTGTGTGTGTGCGTGTGTGTGTGTGTGTGTGTGTGTGAATGTGGCTTCACTGTTTTTGCCTAGGCAGCCTCAAGTTCACAGGCTTAAGTCATGGTTGTGTTTCAGCTTCCCAAGTAATTGGGATTATGAGGCCATATTATTGGGAAGTAGTCAAAGCAAAAATAAACCCACTGGGCACTCAGAACTGTCCCTGCCACCGCACTGAAATCATTCTTTCGAGGTCACCAACAAATTCCACCTGTAAAAAAAAATCCAATGACCAATTTTCTGTCTCTAGCAGCTTACAGAGGAGAAATGATTTCCTAGGTTACAAGGGATTAGACAAGGATGAGACCTCCCCTGGAGCCTTCCAGAGAAGTAAACTTCCTTGGAAGTGGGTGAGCTTTGGGATATGCCATTGCTTTTTACATTGTAAAACACTACAGACATAATGTTAAAATTACAGTTCAAGATTAGGATGAACTTAGATACAACCAAAAAATGTCACTCAAATGGCTACTTTCTGCACTTTGGTTTATTTCTCTTGTATATATGTGCATGTGAAGCAAATATGACTTTGAGATAGGGTCTCACTCTTTAGCCGAAGACAGCTTTAAATTCATGCAAATCCTTCTGCCTCAGCCTCCCAACTGCTGATATTATATGTGTACGCCACGACCACTGTCTAAATATTTAAATCTTTTCTACTTGGAATATTTCTCATATATACATATGTATTCCATGAATGTGTCTTTAAATCTATTCATCTATAGTCTGTACATATAAGTGAATATGCCTATTCATACAGCATTTACATACAGAAAGACAGAGAAAATGCTTTGATCTCAGCAGTAAGCACTACTGTTCATGTCAAAGAAAGGACAGACTTACAAAGAAAACTTTTCAAGTGTTTGGCAAATGAAATATGCCCTTTCCCTTCTCCTAGTCTCCCATCTCTCCCTGCCTAATGTGAGGACTAACAGAGGGGTAGTTGGCACTGGGGCTTATTGGAGGGAGGGAATCTTAGAGCAGAAGGAAGGAGGTGGAGTTTCTGAAGGCAGTGCTATGACATGGGCTAAATGGACCATGAGAAGAAGTCAGGAATTCAGGGTGAAAGCAGAAAGCGCTTTGGTATGCCAAAAGCACCAAAATCTTTCTTCAAATCCAGGCAGTTTACTCACGTTTAAGAGTTGAAACTGCAGAAGGGATGCGTTTCCCGTCAGCATTAAAAAAGCCAGATTTAAAGGACCAAGGACAGGAAAGCGTATCCCTTGAGGTGAGGCAGAAATTCATAGGGCTATTTCCATGATCTACAGAATGGGAAATTTGAGGCAGATTATTCAGATCGTAAAGGATTTTGGGAACTGCAACTAATACCGGAACTCGCACATTTAAGACCGTACGGTGTTTACAACTGTTATGGGACTTGTTCTACAGCTTTCCTCAATGGCTGATTGCCTTTGCAAGCTTCCGCAGGAGATTCTCCAAGACCCTTCTTTGGTCTGTTCTCTTGACAAACTTCTGAAGGCTCAGAATGGTCTTACACAAGGTAGTAAGGTGTGAAACAGAATGACTGTTGTTCAATGAAGTCCTCTAAGAGATGAACATCCTTCAGTCTGGGTTGCTGGTAAGGAAATGTTTCCCTTGTAGAATTATTTTCTGTGATGGGAACAGTAAATACAGGGGTCCTAAGTATAAGACTTGAAGCAGAAGTTTTTAATTTATCAAAGTCTCAGGATAAATTACTTTCCCAAAAGCCAAATAATATCCAGGTCCTGTGGTTTATGTGTCCATATCAGACAAGTCTTTAATCAGAATGGCTAAAGGCCTCGTGCAATATTTCACATCTGAGGTATTAAGAACTAGAGTTAGTAGGGTGCTATCATAGGAAAAAAAGAGACTTAGGGGAACGATATCAGGAAAAACAATAGAATTTTATATGTAATCACTTGTAGAATTATCAAAAAATAAGGAATAAAATATGACTTTGTATTACCCAGCCTTGGAATTGAGCACTGCGCTAGAGGATGTCCATATGGGTCAACCAAAGCCAGAAGAGCAGTCAAGAGCTAAAGAAAGGAGTGTGAACTCAGCCTACTACCAACATACCCTTGATCCCAATGAAGAATCCTTCCTTGTTTTCCCTAAAAAGGAAAAAGCAGAGGCAAGAAAGGGCCAAGGCACTCTCCTGTCTACCGCCTGCGAAAACACTCCTTTTCTATTTCTTTTTGAGACAGGGTCTCCCTGTAGCCCAAGCTAGCCTGGAACTCAATATGTAGTCCAGGCTGGCTTTGAATTCCCAGAGATCCTAAAAGCATGTGCCCCCACACCCAGCTGAAAGCACTCTAATTTTGAGGCAGGGATTTCTACAGTACTTGCTTCAGCGGCGCAGACAATCTAATTAAAGTCACAAGAGGACATAAAGAAGAGCTCTTTAAACGCAACGCCCTAGACATGCTTTGGATCTTCTACCAAAAAAGGGAAAGGAAAATCAAAGAAAAAAAAAATGGGCCCTTTAGCAGAAACTAAAAATTAATATTGCATCTTTGCTTCTGATCCTAATCTAAAGAAAGAAAACATTTAGAAGGCTAGGAAGAAGTCCGCTGTGCTATAAGCAAGTGGGTCTTCCTAAAACCTCAGAATCAGCTCACTTGGACCAACAAAGTATGAGAAAAAGAGGCACAAAGCGATGAAAATGGAGAGGACCGCACATCACCAGAGCAAAGCTCTGTGCTTACTGGATGTCATGAAGGCCTCTGAATCCTCCTGAATCTGGATTCAGTGTTTGTGTCTCAAGTTTACAAGGGAAAAAAATACTTCTAAAACAATAACACAGGCAAGTGCATCTGATCCCTCCGTTGATTCAATAACAACATGTTTAACAACATTCTCATAATGAACACACTGCAATCAAAGAAAGGTTTAAAGATACTAAAATCCTTCCTGAATAAAAGGCTTTGAACTCCTAATCTGTGCTGTCAGTCAGTACTCCAATATGAACATACTGAAAGAAAATCATTGGAAGTCGTTTTTTTTATTTTTTAAATTTTATATGCATAAGTGTTTTCCCTGTACCACAAGCGTACAACGCCCATGGAGGTCAGAAGAAGGTGGCAGATGCCCTAGAACTGGAGTTAAGGACAGTTGTTAGTCACCATGGGGTTTCTGGGAACCAAACTGGGTCTTCCATAGGAGTGGCTAGTGCTCTTAACCACTGAGCCACCTCTCCAGCCCCTGGAGAGATTTATTTTAGATGTGAATTCTTATACACCAGAAATACCAATTCATCCTACATTTTCTTTTTTATTCTTTCTCTTTTTTCTCTTTCTTTTTCTTTTGAGGTGGTCTTCTGAGACAGAATCCCATGTACCCTAAGGTAGCTTCAAACTCCCTAAGCCACCAAGGATAACCTTGGATTCCTGCCTCACCTGCCTCTACCTCCCAAGTGCTGAGATTACAGGGACATACCTGGCTCATTCAGTAGTTCTAAGAAGTAATCCAGAGGATTTCTTTATACCTTAAAGTTTCAGAGACAGTATATAGAGAAATCCTGGCCTTTCAAAACACTGAACCCAGATATTTAAGGGGAAATAGAGTTTCCCTTTAGCTCACGCATTAGCTACTATGCAATTTTTATAGAAATTAAGGCAATCATTAAACTATATTTCTTAAACTGAATGAATGTAATCTTTAGTATAGAAAACATATGCAACTTCAGCATCTTGGGGTGATCTTATTGTAGGATAGATTCTGTCAAAGAAGTTGTAGAAAATAGCAGATATGTTCATTAAATACAGAGAGACCGAGCAAGAGAGGGAGAGGGAGAGAGAGAAAGAGCCAGAGAAAACTTTCAGGAGTTTCCTAAACAATGGCAGCCACTGTCTGTATATCTGTTTTCATTGCTGTTTGTTTAAAAATGGGACGTTTATGATTTTCTTTTGGGACCAATTACTAGAAAAGAGGAAAAAATAATTTGGAGTGAGGAGCCCAGGAACAAATAAGATAAACTGCCAAACATCCATCAGAATTCGAGCTTAGTTTTAGCCCTTTGTACTGAAAGGTGGATGCTGTCCTGGAGCCTTGCCCTGGCATGCATCGCCAGCTCATCTGCCAAAGAATATCTATTTCTATTCATTTCTAAACTTACAATGCTTGGGTGTTTTTTTTTTTTTTTTTACTTAAATCCAGGCTTTTTCCAAATAAGGTAGCTTTGCACAAAATTGTTTCCCCTCCTACATGTGTGTTTCCTGTGTCAGAAAGCCATGGAGGCCGCTGTTCTCCAGAGCTGTCATTGTACTCTCTAACAAAGCTCCCTTCCCTTTAGCTGAGCTGAACACTGGAAGTGCTTTCAAATTAAAGTTTTCAAAGAATATAGGCATCTTTTTCTTTTAGCTGTGGGGTCTCACTTAAGCTATTCTCCTTCCTCTTTTTGACTGAAGCTCATTTTAAGCTCAAAGCACAGTAGCTGTAATCCCAATTTCCACCAAGCGTTCTGGAACTGATATAAACAGCATGACCGGATGCTCTGGGTATTAAAGCAAGCTATCTCAGGAATCTGTGGAGACAACAGTACCTGGGAACCAAGACAGTACAGTGCCATAGAGCAAGCAGTCAACTAAGACAGCCGCAGCAAGCCCAGGGTCTCCCACAAAGCAGTGTGGGAGAACTCTATCCCAGATGCAATACTGACAGTGACGGACAGCAGTAACCAAACTGAAATCTGAGTTCTTTAATCCAGTGACAATAATATGGACCAAAATGCCACAGAACTTTCATAATGTCCCTCTTCTCTTGAACCTGAATAAGTCGTTTCTAAAACTCAAAATGCTTTATCAAACCTCTAAACATTTGCTCACTCTGATTTTAAACTTACTTATATAAATTTAATCATATAACCAAAGCCCACTTGCTATGATGTGCCAGATACCATGTTGTGCATCAAAAAAATTAAAGAAGCATGAATAATGTATCTCAGGTAAATCATGGGTAGTGGACAAACTAGAAATCTTTATGTCATCTCAGTGATCAGCTTCAAGCATCCTCTTCTCACAAAAAATCTTTCATGACCAACATTCCTGTGGTGGGCAGAAGTCTTAGATGGCCTCCAGGATCGTTGCTGCTTGACATATATATTGTATCCAGTTCTCTTGAGATTGGAAAGAAACTAGGACTACAATAGGATGTCACTTCCACAAGCAGGTTACATTATTTGGAAGAGTTGATGAGACTTTGCAGATATAATTAAGTCTTTAAATCAATTGACTATGAATTAATAAAAAGGGATATTGTCTTCTAAGGCCTGACTTCATCCAGTAAAAGTCTGTAAGAGGAGGAACTGGCTCCTTCCAGGAGGGGCAGATTCTCTGGCTGGCTATAAAGAAGTAAGCTTCCGTGTATGCTTAGACGTTCCCAGATGACAACCAGCAAGAAGACAGACCATACATCCATAAATGCAAAGAACTGGACTCTGCCAACAAGCTCATGAACTGAAACGAGAACCTGAATTTCAGCAAGGAAGACAGTTAATCTAACATGTTTATTATAGCTTTGTAAGATGCTAAGAGGGTTCTAGCAAAACTGTGCCTAGGCAACCTTAACACATAAGGTCTGTCAGTTCACACTGCTTTGGGCCACCAAGTTTGTGGTACCTGTCACGTGGAAATAGAAAAATAATATAATTCCCAATTCTAGCTTACAAATTGACAAAGAAAGGAGAAAGAGAAAAAGGAGGAGGAGGAGGAGGAAAAGGAGGAGGAGAAGGAGGAAGAGGAGGAGGAGGAGGAGGAGGAGGGGGAGGGGGGAGGACCATGGTCCAGGAAAGGTAAATTATCCATGTAGAACATGCTTACCTATCAAAAGACCTCAGTTTGGACCCATCTGGCCACTAATTTAATGAATGATATCAGACAAACCATTTTGCCTCTGAGTCGCACCCAGGTTATGCATAAAATAGGGAACTGAGCTAGGTAGACTCCAAAATATTTTCCTGTTGCCAGTATTCATCAAATCTATGAGGTAATGTCTTCTATAACACGTGCCCCCACCTTCCATCCACACAGCACCAAACAATAGTTCACCATCGTGTCTCTGAGGAGCCTGAGGAGAAACTCACAAATGATGGTTTTCCAAAGAGCAGAAGAAGCACTGCCTTCTGCCTTCGCCTCCTAAATGTCTTCAGGATGACATGAAGAGCCACACAGGAATACTTCAGAATCAGCTTAGGCTAGACAGTCTCCTGTCAGAAGATAACACTAAATATCCAGACCGCAAAGGGGGCCCAATTTCATGCAGATCTCTTTATATTTCTGGGACATTCTATAGGAGTCAAGAATAACTGATTAAACCTCCTTGCTGTTGTCACTGTTATGTCTCAAATTATGTAACACTAGACACCATTTACTGAACATGGAGACTAAAGTCTAACTTGGGTACTGTCTATTATCTCTTGGGGGGGATTACTAACTTAATGAATGTTACACATGTAGCAAGTAAGAGTAAGAATTTTAAACCAGGTTCAGGTTCAAGCCAGAAGAAAGCTTGACATTTTCCATCTGTATCATGTTTATGTCCATTCCTTGACACATATTCATTCAGATAGCCTAAATGCACAATAAATATTTCATAATCACCCAATCATATATTACATTTACAGCGACCAACAATCCCAGCTTTTCAAGGACATAGATGTTCCTCCAGGAGGTTTGGCACTCATTATTTAACCCAGGAAAATCCTAGAAAAAAAAATGAGAAGAATTGGTCGCTTTAAGGAACATTTGCTCAAAGCTGGGAATGAGGAATTGGAGTTTAGGAAACATGTACAGGCAGATATATGATGAAATCCTAAATGCAAAGTTTTCTCTGAGAGCAGATACATCATTTCATTTCATTTCTTGGGCACAATCCCATGTGCCCCATTTTAAATATGCCCTATTCTAAGTAAGGTCGGTTCATGTAATCCCTCAGAAAAGCCATGCCTGAGACTAAATTACAAACCCACCTGCCGCTGAGAAGTCATCTGCAGGCCTGAGTCACCCATCTGAATACCCTGCCTAGAGGCTGGAGGGTTGGAAGCTTAGCTGTTTCTATTTAGCTATTGATGCTCTTTGATCCATCTAATTCTAAGAGAACAGTAAACTTCACAGAGTTGTTGCTGCTCTGTTGTGCCCTCTAATCCTAACCCAGTAAGTCTCTTATCAGCCTGCTAGCCATATCTCAACACTGATGCATGGCTGCTGGACAGCTCCTAGAACTTCAGAGCTCCCGGTGCTGGAGACAACAGACATCGGCAGGGAAGGCTGCTGCCTCAGGGCGTGTCTAATCTAGAGTTCGCACTGTTAATCACGTGAAACCATATTTCTGTCTCCTTCTATTCCAGAGTTGATGACAGCGTTCAGATGGACTAGACTTGGGGTTTTTAGCCATGGATGAAACTCAAGGCCAGTGTTTCCCATTGGTCCAGGCCTGTGTTTGGTTCCAGTAGTAGATTTTCTAGCAGCTGAAACTGACATGTTTTGTCAAAATGAAGAGCTAGATGTTTGTAGTGCCAAAATCAAGATGCCACTTTTGGTCTGGCTCTCTGAGCATCCAAATGGATAATAACCCAAGATTTTCTCTACCAGATGACCCCATCTGGGAGATATGAGTCCAATTTTTGTGGTCTTTCCTGGTATTTATCCATTTCAAAATATAATGAGCCCCACCAGCCAGAAAGGGGGTTTTATACACAGCAGGTGAAAGCTACCTCCGGCCTTAGTTATGCTATGCCCAAGCCGTCACCTCCAGGCTTTGCAACACCAAATAAGTACTATCTTTTCCTCATTTGAGCACTGATTAGCCACAAAAGTAAACAAAGGAACGTTGGACTGAAGTCTGAAATATCACCTTTATTAACTCTAAAGTTCATAGTGGAAGATGTAGGGAGCCATATATGCCGGAAGTGAGATGCAGATTGCATACTCCTTTCAAAAAAACTGGAGGGGACTTTCCTCTAAGCACAGGAGGAATTAATATTCTCAACAATTTCCAAAGAGAGGAGAAAAAAAAAAAAAAAACAAGGTTACTTTTATTTAACAAGCTTGATTTTCTCTATTCAGATCAATCAGCTCCCATTCCACATTCTTATGAGTATAGGAGCTGTAGGGTGAGCAGGAGTTAGAGTCATTGATTTCCTCTACTTAAAGAAAATACTACACATAAGAACTAGAGTCCAGCTCCAGATGAGAAGTGCTCTTACTTCACCAAGGTCAGAACACTGCTTGGGATTTTCAAAACATTCCAAGAAAGTAAAAAGTCAAGATACCTTAGGTGGCAAAACTGTACATGGACTAGGAAGAGAAATGAGTCAACGAGAAAAAAAGGTAAGAAATCGGCAAGTTTCTAAGGCAGAGACAGACGGTGGGCAGAATGAGAGGGATAGCGACGATCTGAAGAGCAAAAAAAATGGAAAGACAAAAATCCCGATAAAGAAAAAGACCAACTAGAATGGGCAAGTGTAGACTGAAAGAGAGTGGAGAGTCCATCACTCGGGGAGAATCAGAGTGGATATATGGCCTTCGCCAGAGAAGCTAAGGCTTCCACTAATTGGACCACCCAGGGCTCCTGCCAATCATTGTAGTTAGGACTTAATACTGGAAGAAAGAGGAAGCCTTGGAGTTTCCCTGGCCTGAAGTAGTAGGTTTAAAATGGTATGAATGCACTGAGAAACCAAAATTAGAACTGCTTAAAACATTTGGTTAAGCCCATAATCATACTTTTAAATCATGAGTAGACTTTTTATAACTACACAATTCGAAATTATGACTTTACTATGTAAAAACACTTTTTTTTTAAGTGTAGAAAAATATTTTTTACAAAGTGTTTCTTTTTTCCAAGGAAAATTAAATTTCTGGCAAAGCAAAGTGGTTAGACTCACTTTGGTCTCAAGCCATGTTTGGCACTTGACTGTTCCCGGGCAGGAACACCTGCCTCCAACACAGAAGCACAACCCACCAGAGCTTCAAGGCTTTCCTGGTCTTGGCATGGATTTTCTTCTACAGACCCGTGGGATCGTGCTGAACAACAGCCTCTCAGCCTCGCCTATTAGAAGTGAGAGCATGGGGAAAGATGAGGGGAATGTGGTCTGCACGCATACCGCCTTGTTACTGCAGAAAACCCCTGGGGGCAGCCTGTGGTTCACTGACTCAACAGACAAATCTAGAAAGCACTGAGCTAGATAAAGCATAAAATACAAATCTACCTCTAAGAGCTTTAGGTACTAAAATTTTAATATTAGAAGGAACTTTAGAGTCCATCTGCCTAAGTTCTTATTATTCCACTATTAAGGTACAACCTACTAAAGTGACACAGTCACTGGGATCAGGGGCTCCCCTGAAACATGAGTAACTCCGCAGTCACTTTCACCACTTTACTTACATACCCAAACAGCCCACGGGAAATTGATAACGTGCATACCAGTCATTGGGGACATAAGAGTACCAAAGGGGAGGGTATTGGTGGCCTTTAGAACTGGTTTTCTTCGGGGTTTTCCTCTTTCAAACATGAACGTCATGGAGTCTAAGTGGTTGACACTGTGTCCTCGGACACACTTCCTTTCTCTTCGCCCCCGGTCTTCTTTGAAACTTGGGTCTCACCTGGCATGCTAACAGAAGGGACACGTGCCACACCACTAGCCTGGGACTGTACCGGAAGTGGCCATAAACACGGAAGGCTTTGGAATCGCAGACTGAGCCTTGTGTAGCCGGAACAGAAGGCCTTCTTCTGCTTCCCTCTTCGGTTTTCTAATTCATCTTGAACTTCAGTTTGGCAGAGCTCATTCATTCAGTGATTTCTTTATGAGAACTTACTATTTTGGAGGAAATTTTCAACCCATTGGAAGCATGACCCCTACGTCTGCCTTCCCTCACTTTGGAGCAAGCCCGGAGCCTCGCTTCCACTCGCGGCCTGCCTCTCCGTATCCTCTACCTTTGCCTTTGGTCAAGGCCTTTGCATTTCTTACCAGGGTTTCCTTTAAGCCTGACAAAATGAGTGTGAAGCTAAGAAGGAGTCAAAAAGAAAGAGGAAAAAGAGGATGAGGGAGTACGGGAGGAGGGGAGGAGGGGAAGACGGAGGAGGGAGGGAGGGAGAGAAGGAAAAAGAGAGTTTCTTTAAAGGAGATATTATTCCATTTCTTAAATGTTTTCTACATTAAAATTCTAGTATCCTAAAGGGATACATCACCCATGTCCTAAAGAGGCTAAGCTCACAGGACCGTGGACAAGGGGAGACAATCTACCACATTGCTTGGACCACTGTCTCACTGTACCACAGCTAGGAATACTTGTTTAGTATTTCCAATTCCATTTCCCTCTGCTCACGCAATCAGTAGCTCAGTCTCTGATGCACAGCTGTGGCCCTGTCTTTGGCCCCTTGCCTCCCCCACCACCCTCCCAACCTCACTTTCATCCCTTCTTCTCCTAGGTCATTCATCTGCTCCTCAAGACTCTGTTATTCTTTATCCGAGATAATTCAGAACTCCACCATCTCACTCTGTCCAAAACCTAGCTAGATCCTAACATAACATTAAACCTCTGCCAGTTGTCCTTAAGTCATAATCAGAAAACACAACTAGGGAGGCCAGTCCCTGCTGGTGACTGTTAGATTGGCACCAAAACCTGGCCAGAGGCAAGCAGCTCTAAGCCAGGAGGTAGAATTGGCTCATCTGAGATCTGTCCCATGTCTGTAAAACAAGAAAGAAAAGGTCCCATTTGTGTTACAGCATTGGTTTTTTTATCTCCCATGTCCTCATCAGAAAGACCTTCTTGTTTAATGCACAAAGGAAGGAAGAAGAAAAAAAAGAAGGCATCCTGGAGAAGGACAAGCAGAGGAGAAAGGACAGAGAGGAGCTCTTTCCAAAAGTGAAGATTCTGTAAACTTAACAATCTCTATTCCGTTCTTCTTTGTTCTCTCAAAGGGGATGCACAGAGATTGTGGAGGAGGAATCCATTTGGATAAATGAGTTCTGTTTCTGTTTTAAACATAAACATATAGGAAATCCTCCAATACATGGGACCCTGGAGACTCAGCTCCAAGTTGCCAAGCTCTCTGTGGGCTCAACATAGGCTGCCTCAAACATATTCTGTACTCTTGGGAAATAGAATGATTGCAACAGTCCTTATGGACACAAGGGAGCCTGAGCCCTCTGACTTTCTAATATTGAGCCAAGTCAGTCTGTCCTTACTTGAGTGGATGTGACATAGGCTCATTTCTTGCCTTAAGATAGCTTCTCTTGGATCTGGAGAGATGATTCAGCGCTTGGAAGCACTAACTGCTCTTGCAGAAGACTTGGGTTTAGTTAGCACATGATGGCTAACAAATGTCTGTAACTCTAGTTCTAGAGTGTCCAGGCCCCCATTAGACCTCCATGGGCACTGCACGACACAGGAGCCCTTACATGCATGCAGGCAATGCACTCACACACATAAAACAAAATAATAAATAAAAGATTTTTTAAAGACAGCTTCTCTCCCCTCCTCTCCTTTTAGCTGCGATCTTTTGACAGCACCTCTATGTGGACCCTCCTAAACAGCTTCTTCAGGCCTAGCCCTCTTGGCTCTGAGCTGCTGCATTCTTTCAGCTCAGAGATATATCTGGCCATAACCCTCCAGTAATAGTGAAAACTAGAATTTGCAAAATCACTAGAAGAATCTCTTGTTTATTTCAATCCAGTGACACTTTCTGACTCAATGTGTTTTAAGAACAGTCAAGGGCAGACATTCCAGTTCAGTCTACAACATGCTTCTGAGATAAAGCTGATGCCCAGTAGACCTGTTAGATCCACATTGGCATCCCGAAGGACACTGATCATTTTTCCTGCTGGAAAATTGTTCATTGACCTACATTTACTATTGCTTTGCTGGAATTGCATTCAAAAAAATGTTTTCTTGACTTCCTTAAAAGATTTTGTTTTTAATTTCTCTGCTTACCCAACAACTGACCCCAGTCATTTGCAAAAGAGCAAGGTTACTGAATGCAGTAAACAAAATCTCATTTCTGGTGCCCTGATTGAGAAATAAGAATTACTAAAAGCTTTCATTCACATATCTAATTACCACACCGTCTTCAGCACCAGCCCCCTAATTTCTCTGGTTGCCCAGGCATTATTTTTTTTTCACTACAAAGATAAAACAGAGAATCACTTATATTCCTCTCACCATCAAAGATTTCTGTTTTTTTTTCTAATTCTTGCATATAAATGCTATCCACTTGGGCGTAGTTTTGATACCTTATTTGTAACTTTGCTACAGATATTTTTCCATTGTTACTGCAGAAGCTCAGGTTATAACTCCTGATGATTACAGAGCAGTCCATTGATTTGATGAGCTTAATTTAGATAATGCTTTACTAATACTGGATTTTCAGGTCTTCTCTAAACCAGACAATGCTGCATAAAATATCATGGTGCATAAAGCTTTGTCCCTTTATTTGGATCATTTTTTAAAGATCAATCCCTAGAGGGAAATCCCTCCATCAAAATGCAAATCTTTTTTTTTTATAATTTTTTATAAAATAAATTTTTTATAATTTTTATTTTATGTGTACGAGTGTATTGTATGAGTGTATTGTCTGCATCTCATGTCATGCAATGCCTGTGGAGGTCCAAAGAGGGTACTGGATTCCCTGGGACTGGAGTTACAGATATTGTTAACTGTCATGTGGGTACTGGGATTTGAACTCAGGGCCTCTGCAAGAGCAGCCAGTGCTCTTAACTGATGAGCCATTTCTCCATCCCCCCATTTTACAGTTCTTAAAATGCTTTGTATTCCTTTTCAAACAAACATGTTTTTTTGTCCCCTGCCACTGGAAGTTCTAAGTACAGGGACATGGGAACATGTCTATATATGCTGTGTGAGAAACACCATCTCCAAAATGTGATCAAAGATTCAAACAAAGGCTTGTACCAAGACAGACTCAATCACTGCTTCTTTTCTCCCCTCACTGATGCATGGTATGATGCTTTAGCCTTATTCTTCATGGACCCCTCTGGTACTACTTCCCCCAAGCACCATCCTTTCCTACCACACGCAGCATTAGTAAGGAGACGCCCAGCATCTTCTACCACGGGTCAGACACTCTGGCAGTTTTGAAGGCAGGTTTTTCTGAGTCTAGGTCTTTCTGTTCTAATTTTTCATTCGGTCAGTGCTACACTTCCACTAACATATATATTCTTCTCCTTAGTCTAGATAAAGCTTTCCAAGTGCCCTGAGAACTCCATCCATAACACCTTCAAATGGAGCATTCTCTCTGACTTCACGAGTTGCTTCAGCACTCTTTGGCTCTCTGTAAGGCCACTACTTCATAGTTTTCCTACCTGGAAACAGGAAACTAGACACTTTCTAAACAGTAAAATAAGAAAGGATTGAGAATAACAATAACCAGGTTGATTTCCTTCCAAGACCCATCCAAGAAAAAGAAAAAGAACAGGTTGAATTTCTTTAGAAAATTGGTAAATTTACAAGTTATTCTCCCGTTTAATCAGTGTAAGTTCCATGCAGTCATAGCAACCATCAGCCTCTTTGGGACCTGGGCCTGTTGCATAAAGGCATTGAGTGGGCAGTGTGATTGGCCTGCTCTGCCTGAAGCTATAACTTAGGTCCCAGGAAGCCACTGCAGATATGACATACTCGTTCCTCAGCAGTTGCTTAATCTTCTTTTCCCCCCACAAAGATCACCCCAGACCAAAACCAGGTTTTTGGGTTTCATTTCTTCATTCCTAATTTCCACGTCAGCCCTACATCCTTCCCGCCTTTACCTAAAGACCCCACCTTTAACTTTCCCACCTTCTATAATGGCCAGAAAGGCCTCCCTGTATAAACCCTGCCTTGGTTTCAATAAATGAACTGCCTACTGACACAGTCTCCAGGGAATTCTTCCCATCACACTCTGAGCTACCTGAGGACCTGTTCAATCGTCCTTCATTCTCTGGGATGCACAACAGCCATGCTGGAGATGGAGTCTCATCCACAAATGTCCTGCAAAAGATAGTTCCTACTGGCGTCTCTGAGGACCTGGAAAGCCCAGAAACTGGGCAGCCTTAGCGAATTGGCTAAAGGGATCATGGACACCTGAACTAAGAGTCCCCACAAACATCCGTCATAGCCTAGATGACCAACATTCACAACAGCAGTTCGGTGGTATGACACGGATGAGTTTGTCATCTCTACTACATGTCAGTATTAGACGAGGCAACAATCAAAATGATTCCATATCATCAACAGCACAGCAGTGACCTTTCAAACCTCTAGACGACTGCTACCCAAGGGCGAGGGCAGAGAAGATGAAAGATAAGAAGATACTTACGGGGCAATTTCACCTTTATTATCTCACTAGCTAGGACACGTTGTTTTCACCATCAGCAAATAAGGAAGCGAAAGCACACAGAGGATGAATGCATTGATCCAGAACTGTAGGGTCTGGTCCCCCTGCAGCCCTTCTCTCTTAGTGCTAGGCTCTTGGCCAAGAGCTGGCAGGATGTTGTCAGTTGCAGTTCTGAAGTAAACAACTTGACCTTTAAGCTTCCTCAGTTTACATCAGGTGTGTGTCATGTGGCTGGATGTCTCCTGAGAACCTGAACTTTTAACCTCCTGCAAAGCCCCGCCCTCAGGGTATATAAGGCTTGCTGCCTCCCACTAAAGTCAGTCATTCTCCTTTCCTCCTACCTAGTGTGTGTGTCTGTGTCTCTGTCTTATGTGTGCGTTCATTCAGTCCGCAGCCCTCGGCCGATCCTGACTCAGTTGATGAAAGCAGACAGGGCCGTACACAGAACCATGTAAGAGTGCACTGCAGAGCTTGAACTTGGGCAGTGCTCCTATCCTTACACTTAGCTTGGGGATGGTTTCATATCCCAGAGTCCATGAACTCTGGGATGATAACAGTAATTCCAGAACATAAGCATGATATGAGCGGGGTCATATACTTCCTCAGTAAATGTTAGCTCTCATCATTCTCATAATACACATATTTAATGAATGAATAAATTCTTATTCCTAATTAACTTCATCCCTATTATAATAATATCTACCATTCACTCAGTGTTTATCCCTTTACTTACTTGTCTCATTTAATTTTCACATTTTACTGGGTAGAATTGGACATTGGTTTTACAAGTGAGGAATCTGAGGTTCAGGAAGGGAGAAAAGTTGGTCAAAGGTAGATAATTAACATAAGAGAATAGCACCTCACATTCAAACTTCTACCCCAAACATTTAGGCTCTTAATCATTCCATTGTCCTGCCTCCACCATTAATCCATTAAGCAGAGAAGGTGATATCGTTTTTAAAGAGGGAAGTAAGGCTGGAATTAACTTCACATAAAGGAGTTCTAACTGTAAAGTCGCTGGGTGGAAGACCTTAGAAGGGAGCCTGGCTGCCACAGTCACAGTTCAGGTATCTTCTCTCAGGAGACAAGAGCAAGCCTTGGCATTTCTAAAGGTTGCTCTCCTGTGCTGCGATGACAAGATGACCTTGAAAAGTTCCCTATTCAGAGGATCCCAGCATGATTTTCCAAATCTGAAGGCAGGAAGAGAGATGATTTAGAAAATGTGATGTTCCCATGAAAGTCTTCAAATCACAAAAGGAGAACCCTCATTCCCAGTGACACATGAGTCTCATTGAGCACACTGTTTTAGAAGAGATGGCATTATAAGAAAGAAAGAAAGAAAAAAAAAAAGATCAAGTTCCCAGCAAGAAAGAGTTGAAGTAAAAAAAAAAAAAAATCCTTCCTTTTAGAAAAAGGAGATAAAAGGAAAGGACTGAAAGAGAGCCATACCTGTCTCATCATGAATTTAGGTATCCATGACCCATCTCACAAAGGTCAGAGAGTCAATTAAATATGCTGCTGGGGTGCGTGGTTTGCTGGTATCACCAAGATGCAGCAGTCATAGGACGGCAGTCATTAGGCATCCCACCAGGCCAAGGATCCTAACTGGAAGAAGAGATGTGTCAACCACGTCACTATCACACGGCAAGAATACGGTGCCAGAAAAGCAGCATTAGAGAAGGCATGGGCCAATGGCACACACTTCTGACAGGTGGTATCTTTGGGGAAGAACAACCGGTAATTAAAAAGGAGAAAATGTCAAGGCTTAAAGCCACTTGACCAATAACCCAAAAGTCATATCGTCACACCCAAAGAAAGATATAAAAAAGCATGGAATTTGATACAGTTGTTCTTCTACTTCAAAAGGGAGCTCAGTTGTTTGACTAAAACATATAGAGATATATTCTAAAAGATGCAGTGTGCCATGACATTTAAATCTATTAGCTGACAAACATTGTGCTGGACCATCTGCTACTCTGTACTAAACTTCCTGTAACTAAAGATGCATAAGCCCTGGAGAATAAGCATTGGGTAAAATAGATTCATTTTATATAATTGAACATAATTGTGCATGTAATGTTTTAACGTAATATTACTCAACAGCTGTGCAAATAATAGAAGGGTTACTCACACAGACCATATGCTGACAATGAGGTATGAAGGCAGTACTTCTAACCGACCAGTGAACCCACAACTGTACTTGAATAATGTGTGGCTTGCTTAGAAAGAAGTCCAAGCTAAAAGTCGATGCTGGGGAGAGCTGCCCAGAAAGCCAAAGCAAAGGGACCGTCTCAATCCAACTGCACAAGATGGATGGCAGTGTGCCTGCGTTCAGTCACCCTCAGCCTCCGCCCCCTCCCACCACATGCTTCCGAGTCAACTTTTCCTCACGCTCTCTCTTTCTGCTCCACAGCTTTCATAACACTTTCAGTAGCCGTCTTGTGCAGTCACATACGGAGTAGTCACGGGATGACATGCTTCTCTTGCTTTAATTTCTGTTTTGAAACAATACGCAAGTGAATCCTAGAGCCAGAGTTCTAAATCAGTAAAGGATCCTAGTTGCCTTCTCATTAAACTTTTTCAAGTAACTCCATATAGGTTATACATTTCTCCCAATTTCATGGGTAGGTTTTATTATTCCAACTTTAGAAATCAGAAAACCAGGGTTCAGCATTTCAACCAGTAAGTGACGTATTACGTTCTTACATGGAAGAAACCCAGACACTC
Organism: Eospalax fontanierii; assembly: GCA_035773235.1. Classification (NCBI taxonomy): domain Eukaryota; kingdom Metazoa; phylum Chordata; class Mammalia; order Rodentia; family Spalacidae; genus Eospalax; species Eospalax fontanierii. The sequence continues at coordinate 20,875,105 of CM069541.1, read as the reverse complement.
CATTTGCTTACAGTGGCACATATTTAAAGCAGAGTTAAAGTTCAGGATGCAGCACTTGTCCTATATAAACCCCTGCCTTGGTTTCAATAAATTAGTTCCTTTATTAGCTCATAGCTAAATGACCTTGGACAAGTTCTTTAATAAACCAATGAGTCCTGTCCAACAGTTATGAAGGAAGAAAAAAAAGCAACTAATTAGAATAGAACTATGCATACTTCCTTCAGTCAGATAAAATATTCTTTATTGTACATCTGACCAACATCAGTCCATAAACATGGTCAATGTATTCTTGATTCTATTAATTCTATTGCACATCTCCTTTAATGCTTGTAAGCAGATTTTTCTAAACTTGCTTGACTACTGTGGCAATTTCAAGTCTATAGAATAAGATGAGATATATATTTTTTCAATGTATTATGCTAAGAAATGTCTTTCCTGCAGGCTAACCATTGTAAATTGCCTCTACATCCACTCTATTATACATTTCACATTGTTCTGCCTATAGTATTCAAGTCTCTTGGAAAATATTAGAAGAGAATTTAACTACACATAAGTATTAATGTGTGTAATAAAATAAGAATACCATAAAAGTGTTTCAGTACTAAAAGTTAAATGTGTTGGAGCCTAAGAAAACTCTTTTATTCTTTTTCTTTTTGTAAATGACTTTAAATTCACATAAGATGATGAAAGGATAAAAAATGAAAATAACAAAAAAATATTGCAATATATTAAGAAGAGGAATCAATAGCCTAGAAAGCCCCAGTATGACAAAGAAAAGTATAATATTCTAGAATTGAAATAAGTCACTACCATTGCTCAAATACTGTTCTCTACCACAATGTAATGACATTTTTACTGACACTCAGACAAATATAATAATTTCAAACCGCTTTAAGGTTGAGAGAAGGTTATGAGAAAGAGTTACTAAAGCCAATAAATATCAAACTTGGGGTTGACATTTGGTCTCAAATCCCCAGTGTTTGTAAGAATTTCAGCACAGGTGATAAGTGTAGTCACCTTATGTTCAGAGGAGAGGCATCTGCAAAATCGGAACCCAGAGACTGTCAACCTAAATACATGTTCTTTTGGGTGAGGAAATTAGTTATTTTAAGATATAGGAAGAAAAGTTTAGCTTAATCTTTATTCGCTTAAAATCCTGGAGATTAGCGTAATCTGTCAAGTAGAGTCGTGATCACTGAATTTCTTTTCTAAACCCATTCTGAAAAGACCTATACAATTTGTATGAAGGATTGTGGTTAAATATGTAATTCAATTAAAAAGAGAAATTTAGTAATCCCTTAATCGCTCTGATCTTCAGTTTCCTTACTAATAAACTGAGCGAGTGGAAATTGGGTTATGTATCTATAACAATTCTACAATTATCCAAAAACTATGAAAATCCAGATAGAATATAATCCTTTCATGGTTTCTTCACATCCAACTGGAAATAAATACATTTCCTTAAAATGTAAAATCTCAGTCCCTTGGCCCAATTAGTTTCTGAAACACTCTGCTTCAAAACAAAACAGCAAACCTGTCAAATTAGCTTTCAGAAATATTTAGGATACGACCTCTTTATCTCTCCCTGCAAGTACAGACCTGGGAGATGTAACGGGGACATGTTCTCCTTGAGCCCATGATGCTTTATACTGCTGTTCACTCTATACACAGCGCCAGAACAATCCTGGTTATGACATGCTCTTGGAGGTGACTGCCTACTGCTGTTCTGGTTTTTTTATCCTACTCTTACCTAGGTACAATTTATTGGACACTTAATACAAGCTCGATTGATAAGACCTATATCCCTATAATCTAAAATTCAAATATATAACTCCAAGTCATTCCCTGCTAAAAGCCATACATGTGATGAATTTGTACATAGACACAAGTGTCCATCTTCCACCATATACACAAAAGCCAAAAATCCAGGTCTCAGAAAGAGAAGATACAACGTAGGCAAAGAAAAAGAGAAAAAAAGGAACAGAGATAGAGAGACAGAAAAAAACAGAGACAAAGAGAAAGAGGAAGAGGAGGAAGAGGAGAACAAAGATGGAGGGGAGGGGAGGGGAGGGAGGGGACAGGAGGGGAGGGAGCAAACCCACATCTTAGTTCTTGACAGTTGCTGATTTCAAGTACTTGTTGAAGTCCCAAATTCTGTAAGACACCTCTATGTCCTTATAACATGTTCCCTTTCCTAAGCAACAGAATTTCTTCAAGTCCAGCACTATCGAAGTGAAGAGGCAACAGGCTTCCTGAGACTTTATTATCTTCTGTGAACAATCTAATTCTGCAGTCAATTTTGTATTCCAGGTATTCCCTATCACTTAGTCAGTCCACTTCCCCAATACAACACTCACTATCTGGCACATGAAAGGTCTGCACTTAGAGTTTGTTCCCCACATTGCTTAGCTCTGTGATCTCAGAGGAGTCACCCTTACAGCTTCAGTTTTGTCATCTGTAAAACCAGGGATAGAAATCCCCACTTTATTGTCCTCTTTGAAGGGGAACTACATTGAAAGAGGCATTGAAAGATTAGATGTACATAAAGCGTGCAGTTTGCGATATTGTAAGAACTTTTATCAGCACCATCTCCATCATTCACATAATCCTGTAAGTCTTCTGTATGCTAAAAGTTCAACCTATTAACAGAAGTTTGAGCAGCTGTTATGTTCTCCTGAGGACACATTAATAGAATTTAGATACTATTACTTTTCCTTTAATCTTAATTCACAGCTATATCCTGGCAAGAAATCATATACCATCCCAACATAGTTTCTTTTTTAACTGAAAAGTTCTGTTTTTAGAATTAATATAAAATGACGATTGTACTATGCCTGGATTTCTATTGTGAGTTTTACTTTCTGCTTGCTCTTCCTCAATTTTTCACTTATCAGGGCTGCACTGTGGCATCCAGACCAAAGGCAGTAACAACAGAAAGCGCTGATGTGACCGTCTGCAGTCTAAAGCCACAGCAAGGAGCACAGTGTTTGGAGGGTTCAGCCAAAGGGCAATGTTCAGCACAGGATATGTGTTAATGGGCAGTGGAGAGTTCAATATCAGTGCCAGATGGACTGGTGGCCTTAGGCATTGTCTCTGAGGGAGTCACCAGAACACACTGTTGCTCCAACAAGCAAGGCAGTTCTCTGCAACACCTTAGAAAAATTAAAAAAAAGGTAACTCGGACACGGCTGCAGCTCTCCTGAGAATGTCTCTGTTTTTAAGCTCATGAATTTCACTTTCCTACCCTGACAACAGGTTCTGTGTCAAATGACACACAGATGCAGAATGATTACACAGGAACCATCGGAGAGACGAGACTGTCTGTTCTTATTAGATTTGATGGCTAGGCAAGACACGTACTGCTGTCTATAAAGCTATGAGGACAAGACAGCCTTAAATTGGCTTAGGGTAACTTAAGGCAGAATTTGGGATGCCCATAATTTTAGAAATGAAACTGAGTCAGTGTCACCTCAGCCCCAGGGTAAAGAAGGAAGGCAGGTGCTTGAACACAAAGACACCCTATAGCATCCTATGTGAAGGTCATACAGTAAACAGAAACCTAATATGAAGAGAAAGGTCCAGAACAAAGAACAAAAAAGACTAAGTGGAGAGCTGCCTGCACTCCCCTGCAAGGAAAGGGAACTGAAGAGCACAATGACCCAATGTCAAAGCCACAAAGACACGTCAGTGAATGGTGGAACACAAGCGGCCGCTGCTGTGAGGACAGAAAGGAAGCCACAAGAAATTTGCTTCTTGCTTTTAACGCACATTTGTAGGGTCCTACTGTGAGTTGAATGCCAAGTGTAGGAAACAACATGAATAAGACTTTTAGACTGAAATGTGTTTCAGAAGGATCCAAAGTAAAGACCCAGGAAGTTTTACTCAAAGAAGGAGCTTTGAAACCGTTCTGGCAAGACAGAAGTTGCGGTCTGCGTACTATGGCGTGTCACATTGAAGGGCCAATTTTGATCTGAAAGCACGAAAAGAAAGTTTTTAAAATGTCATTTCTGGAAGAACTCGGCCTGTCTCTTCCACGACTGATGACTTCGGGTGGACCGCAATCCCTGAAGATCTCTAAGTCTGACTAATGACCTAGCTGCAGGAGTTCATTTCCAGTCACCTCATCTACAATTTCCATCATCCAGTGCACGGCATCCACTGAGCGTTCTTTGTGTCTCAACAATGTGGGGTCCCCATCAGCTCCATCTGCCTCCTAAAGCCTTCATGTCAAACTGTATGAATGCGAAGCAGGCAAAATGAGAGTTGCCTCAGCACTCATTTAGAAACCGTTTCCATTCTACAAGAGCACATCAGATGGAAACAAATATGTGTACTATGTGCAGTGACTACGACATTCTCCATAATCTGTGACAGCACGCATGGTGCAAAACAAATACATCCTTCTGCCTCTCTGGTGCAGTCTTGGAGGAGCTCTGTTCACCTGTATACCACCTTTGCTAAATGCTAACCGTGCTGTTTTTAAATAATAAAGTTGATGGTTTGGTAGTTAAAATATGGTCATTGTTGAAAATGGCTCCTAAGAAGCCAGTTCACTCCATTCCAAAGCCAAGGTTGTCAATAAACATACTTGTTGTGCTCCATTATATCTATGCAGAGTTGTGTGTGCTGACATAGTTGCTAGTGTTTTGTAATGCATTTTTAGAATCCACCTTTATTTCCCTTAACATGAAAGGAGAAGTCATTGACCCTGTTTTCATACAATTTTAATTTTATTAATTATTTCAAATCATATATAAAGGAACTGAGTTTGGATCCCCAACACCCATGAAAATCTTGGCACAGTGGCATGCATATATAACCCCAGTTCTGGGGTACAGAGACAGCCAAGTCCCTGGAGCTTGGTGTCTAGAATTGGTGAACCCTGGGTTCAGTGAAAGACCCTGTCTCAAAAATAAGGTAGAGAGTCACTCAAGAAAATGCCTGACATTGTCTTTGACCTCCATACACATGCACGTGCATCTACACATACAAGTGTACACACAGAGAGACACACATACATACACACAGGGCTTCTGGGGATTCCTTTCTGAATTAGTTTGTTTTCTGTTATGTGTTAACGTTGGTGTTCCACCGTTGTTACCTGACATTACCACGCCCTTCCCACACCTGCTGTCCTCCATATCCTCTACCTCACTTTTAATAATTCACAGCATTATTTTTTTTTTATATTTTATTTATTACTTTTATTTTGTGTGTATGTAGATTCACCGGTCATGCAGTGCCTGAGGAGGTCAGAAGAGGGTGTTGGATCCCCTGAAACTGGAATTAGGGATGGTTGTTAGCCACCATGTGGGTGCTGGAAACTGAATTTGTCCTCTCTAAGACCAGTCGGTGCTCTTAACTGCTGCACCATCCCTCCAGCCCCAACTCACGGTATTCTTTGGCTAAAACGATCACTGTTGTGAGCATCTGGGGCACAGCTGCTGAACGTCATGCTCGGGGATACAGGGCTCACCATTCTTGCTCTTGGCAGATGTATTGGCAGCTGATGGGGGCTGAGAGAGGGAGAGTCAGATCTGTTTAACAGTGTGGCCCCTGCTAGGCTGACCGTGCTCCAGCAGGCGGCTCAGCACCCGCTAGTACACGGGCAGCACAAATTAGACTCCATGGGTTTGAAAAACCAGAGCACGAGGTTGAGTGGGCGGGAAAGGCGGAGTGGATCCAGGAGGAGTGTGGGGAGAGGCAGTCAATATTATAAAAATGTTTTTTAAATGGGGGTTGGAAAGATTCTCAGAGGTTAAGAACACTGGCCGCTTTTGCAGAGGACCTACATTCAGTTCCCAGCACCCACGTGGCAGATGTCTGTAACTCAAGTTCCAGGGGATGTGACACCCTCTTCTGACTCCCACAGGCATTGCACAACATGGGTGCACTTACACACATGCAGGCAATACAGTTATACACATAAAATAAAAATGATAAATAAAATATTTTTAAATGAAGAGAAAAATGTTACAGAGTCTTATGGTTGAAAATATACAATCTTTCCAGACTTTTATGATGCTTGGAAAATTAAGATTAATAATCCCTACTGTTAGGAATTTCTGACAACCCTGGCATCTCAATGAGGTGGCTGGGAGATGATATTTATTCTAATATACAACACTCTTCAATTGGTAAATCTTTGTGGAGACACAGAAATTATTTTTTCCATAAAATTTATTGTTTTTCCTTTGAGAGAATTAATCTTTCTCAAGTGTTTTAACTAAACTTTAGGTTCAGTCATGAATATTCACCTTCTTCTATTTGGTTCTAACTTGTTTGTAGATATTTGTTCTATAAGTAATAATGGCCTTCAGTTGAGTGGTTAACCCATCCACAAAAATATGGAGCACTGACTATGCACAGGACGCGGTGCAAAGTAACCAAACAATATTTTAAGTAAATTCCCAATAAGTAAGTGTTCATTGGTCTGAGTACCAAACAGTCAGACACTAGAATTAGATCATATTTTTTTCCTCAGAATATGGAGTTGAATCTTGTCACACGCAAAGTGACAGCCTCAAGAGTTTAAAATCCAGCATATTGAGTCTGACATCTTCTTTGTACAGTAAAAAAAAAAAATCCCACTTCAATCAATTCTATAACTTTATGTCTAATAGAGGTGATAAATTAAGCCCTGTTGGTAAGTTAAAATATACTGAGCAAACTGGGGAGACACTATCAAAGAACAAGCCATAAAAAACTGTAAACCTGTTTAGGAACTACCTTGAAAGTAATTTCAGGATAGTGGAGAAGAAGCTGATTACCAAGAACAATAGCTGCCAGGACCTTTTACACCACTTCCTTATAAATGGGAGTCACCTTAGCAATCACTACCAGCTCCCACTGAGAAGAAAAGTAACTTGTATTTAAAGGTTTGCAATGTCTACTTAAAGGTGACCTGGGATGAAATTTGCTACTTTTAACACCCAGCTTGTCAGGACTCATAATCACAGTGACATAATGAATTTGATCAGCTTATCTTAAATTGCCTTGCATACTGTATCAAGTGAATGTCTTTCAATTCTCAAGGTCTGCTCTAATCAAAATCCCATTGTCCCCTGCCCTTGACTAATGAGGTTTAGAAGATGTCTCTGATAGCTCCTGGGTCCTAAAGTTTGAGACAACCATATGAAGGCATCTCTGTTGAATGTACCGAAGCTGTGGGTCTAAGGTCCAAAAAACTAACCAAATTATCCTTCAGAATGGCATCAGGACTTGCCACAATTCAACTGTGCAGGGTTGGCATTTTGGACAAAATGACTGTCAGTGCCTCCTTCCACCCCTCCATCTATATAAGATAAAGGCAATGTGCTCTGGTATCATTTAGAGCCACCATGACCGATTCAAATGGGAAAGGCTCTTTTAGCTTCAGATGGCTTACAGCTCCAGTCCTTTACAGCTGGCTTTTCTGCTTCCTCAGTGTTCAAAGGATACACTATTCAATGAGACATACTATGAATAGCTTTACTTCTTGTTGATAATAATGGTAGAAATTTAAAATACCTACTTTAAATTTGTCTAAGATAAATACACCAAGTCTATACTGTTAACATAGAGTAAAACACTGAAACTTCTTCACCTATTAAACCTTCTGTGTGAAAGTAGATATGAGACATTCTTCTGAAGAAGAATCTAGTCCTAATCACAGTGCTTTGCAGCTCACCCATAAGTCCATAGAGTAAGAACACTTAATCAGACACATGACATTTTCCTGTTTTGTCCCCAGTCCCAGAGTTTCATTCTGTCTCTACTGTCAAAGTATATAACCCTGTCTTACACAGTAACTTCTTTGTCCACGTACTTGACAGCATAAAGACTTTGAACTCTTCTCTTGAATCCTTCCCCAAAGTTCTGTTGCTCAGAATCAGGAGAGAAAGCCTTTGGATCACATTCCCATATCCATTTGTCTTAACATCAACAGTTCTCCACTTAATTAAAAGCCATTTGAGTTGTATAATTGAAAATGAAAAAGTTAAGAAAGGAAAAGTGAATGGAATCTGTCACTACTAATTATGGACATCTGGTGACTTGATCACTACTATAGAGTTAGTAATCCCATTTGACAGGAATTTCCCTAAACGGGTAATAACATCAAATAGCAAAATTTCTTTTGTGTGTGTGTGTGTGTGTGTGTGTGTGTGTGTGTTATGCAAGTGTGCACATGTGTATGGGTGTGCATACTCATGTGTGCACATGTGGAGGCTGGTGGTTCATGTTTAATGTCTTCCTCAATCACTTCTCCATCTTACTTTTTGAGACAAGGGCTCTCACGAAACCTAGAGCTCACTGATTGGCTAGCCTGGAGCCTCTTGTCTCCACCTCCCAGCCTCGGAAATACATGTGGGCACTGCTATGGCCAGCTTGGAAAGCATGGATGTTGGGAATCCAAACTCAGGTCCTCATAATTGTACAGCAAGCACTTTACACACTGAGCTGTTGCCTCAGTCCAAATCCTAAATTTTAAAATGCTCGCCCACACCACAAGTGGATTTTATGGCAGCATAGAATTTTGCATGGTAATATATAAATGTATGTTTACCTAACTTCTCTCAGTCTCAAAGTGAGATAATAAAACCTTCCCTCACCGGGTCCCCATGAAAATTAGAATACTGAGCAACAAACACAATGCTTCTGACTTCTATATTGTATCTAAGCATTCCCTGACCACGAATCTGTATTATATTTCAACTTTAAAAATTCTAGTCTGTATTATATTTCAAATCAAAACAGACTATCATTTTTCTAATGACAGTTTTCAGTTGGGCTGGTGTTCCACCACTGAGCCATACCCTGACCCCTTCGTAAAGTAAATACCAACTTCTTTACACATTTGTATGTGTAAATGTGTAATGTAATATGTACCATTCCTGTTCATTTGGGGGCTCAGTGTGGGAATGTCCCTTGACAGCATAGCTAAAACTATAGACCTATTATTTACAATGTCCTCAATGACACTTAGAGGACTGATCAGAATATAAATGAGTAAGTGAATTAGGGTTTTAACATTTAGCCCCAAATTAAGTAATGATAAAATAAATCCTCTCATTTTATTGTTAAAGAATTATGACCATTTGGCACACTATTTATGAAAATTTCACTGGTTTGACTGCTCGCTAAAATTTTAAGCATATCCTTTAAAACAGAAGGATCAAATTCATCAGTACAATGAATATCTAATTCAGAGTTCTTCAGACTGTCTTGAACTATCATACTCATTTGCATTAATATTATTTGTATGTGTGTGATGTTATGTTTTAAGACCAAGTTAAATTATAATATCAAACTGCAATGACACAGAATAGCTCAATAGTAGGACAGATATACATGCTGGTTATTTAAAACATCATACATCTGCAGTAAAATATGTACAGGGATTCACTCTCTATATAGGATATATAATAATCTTTGGATTTTTTTCCCACTGTATTCATGTTCTGTAGTGGTTTGAATGAAGAATGTCCTCCAGGCATTTGAATATTGGCCCCAGTTGGTGGTGCTGTCTGTGGAGGTTTAGGAGGTGTGGCCATGTTTGAGAAGCACATCACGGAGGGCTGGTTTGAGAGTTCAGGGCCACATCCCATTTCCAGCTTCTCTCTCTCTGCTCTCTGCGCCTGCTTGATGATGTGAGCTCTCAACCTTCTGCTCCTCCCACTACTTGCCTCCTCCTCCATGATGGACTCAGCCCTCTGGAACCATAAGGTCAATGCACTCTTTCTTCTCTAAGTTGCCTTGGTCATGGTGTTTTATCACAGCAACTGGAAAGTAACTAATACGTCTTCATAGCCTCTCTTTCTACACATATCAAAAGTTACTTGTGTACTTAAAAATCTTAAATTCTAAATAAAAGTCACTTGTTAATTTAATTTTTAATTGTTTAAATAATGATTTAAGTATGTTTTTAAAATTCATAAAACATTATTTTATTGGTGGATATGCTTTCTCATTTATTTAGAAAAAAGGCTAATACAACTGTAAAGGCTTCAAGTCAACACTCCAGTTCTTCCACCCTCTTCTCGTAGAGTTCGTGGAAAGCAAAAAGTATTTCCACTATAAAAGAACATTTAATTTCAACAATGATTCTGTACACATTTTTTAAAAATTATTTTCCAAAATGAGTCCCTAGTCACTGGGATCTTAGGACTATAGGACTTACTCTTGTATAATTTTACTACAGCTCAAGTCAGTAACAATAAGTTGGCTGAGGAAGGCCAGTGTATTTTAAAAATTTTTTTTACTATTTATTTTTTAATATTTTTGCTAACTTGAAATTTTTATGCAATGTATTTTTATTACATTCAGACCCTCCCCCGTCCCCATTTTAACTACATCCATTGCTTTGACTTCATGTCCTCTGTTATTATTTGTTCTTTTTAAAAAGTCTTATTGAGCCTGATCTGTTTCCAAAATGCTGTTGGGAATGGATATATCGCTTGGAGTCTAGTCAAGCTACAAGGCAACACACCAATAAGGAAAACTGATACTCCCTATCAGTTGCTAATAAGTCCTCAGTTAGGACTGAAGGTTCTTGTCAACCTCCCCCATCTATGCTGGGTTTTTGTCTGGCTTGGGCTTGTATAGGTCTGGTGCATGCTGTTGCAGGGCTGTGGGTTCATATGTGAAATTGCTCTGAGGTGTCCAGACAATATAGTTTCCTTGAATTCATCTACTACTTCTAGCTCTTACAGTCTTTCTGTCCCCTCTTCTACAATGATTCCTGAGCCTCAGAAGCAGACAGTATGAAACAGGTGCCCCATTTAGGACTAAGAACTCCAGAGTCTCAATTGACATTGACAGTTGTGTTTCTCTGTGTTGATCACCATCTGCTGCAAGAAGAATCTTCTCTGGTTAGAGCTGAGAGACACACTAATCTATGGGTATAACAATAAGTCACTAAGAGTCTGTTTAATACTATGTCTATTTAGCAGAATGATAATAATAGATTCTTATCTATGGCCTGTGACCTGTCCAGCCACAGGTTCTTGGCCCTGATAACAAGGTATGGACTCCATCTTATGAGGCAGACCTTAAATCCAATCAGAAAGTGGTTGGTCATTCCCGTAACATCCATGCCACTATTATAACAGTGGGCATATTTTTCCAAGCCAGCTGTTAGTGTAGTTCACAAGGTTCACATCTGGGTAAAGTTGATGATCACCTTCCTGTGATATAGCACCATCCAGTACTATGAAACTAGCCAATAGAGATGAGGCTTCCAAATCAGCATCAACTTTGTGCTAGAACTCACGTATGGTTTCTTCAGAACTAGAGACCAGTGGGCTTTTGCCTGCATCACCTAGGGCAGCACTGATAGGGCAAATGTTCAGAGTCCCACACGTACTGCCACCACCACTCTTCTCCAGTATCCTGATGTTCTAATGCAAAAGGCGTAGCCAAGGTTTCCTAGAGAAGAGTTCTGCACCTTCACTAGAGATAACCTTTTAGTCATAGCAGGAGTGTTCTTGGTAGAGAATCTTTTATTGAGTACATATTATCTGCCAGGAGCATATATTAGTTCTTTTAATATTCATTTTTAAACTCCTATTTTGTAATAGAATTATGTAGCATGAAGTTTTCCTCTGCCAGAATGCACAATCAGAACTAGTCACAAGGAGCTTGGTTGACAAACGAAGAAGCCAGTAGAGTCAACTACCTCTCCCAACCAACCAATTATTTTAGTTGTATGTAGTGGGAGGGACTAAGCAAGGAGATGGGCAGGTACGGTGACCTCCATCTTAGTGGAGGCCAGAAAATTCAGTGATTCTGCTGAAAATGTAAACTGTGGCCCAGCCTTGCTAGGAGGATTCCACCCCTCTCCCCAGTAATGGTCTTGTAAGTAATCCCAAATAAACTCTGGTTTCCAAAACTTGATTTGGAGAAATCATACTTCATTCACTTAGTTGTTCCAGACCTAGAGGGGTAGAACCAAACACCGCCACTCACTGAGAGAAATTCTTGATACAAGTGAACCTCTCACCACTCATCAGAGAAGCTTCTTTTGCAACAGATGGAGACAATTACAGAGTTCCACAACTGGACAAACACAGAGACTAAGTATCTGTGATGTGCTCAGCCCTAAGTGACATATCTACAATGCAACCTTTACACCTAAGGCTCAGAGAACACCTAAGAAAGAATGTTCTGTAACACTCAACCCTTACCAGTAAAGCTTCATTATGCAACAGTTGGTGACTAACCCAGAAAGCCACTACTGGCCAAACTTCAGAGAATAAGAGACCGCAGGATGCTTATCCATGAATATGACACCTACATCAAACCTCTGCCACCACCAAAGACTCAAGGACTATTGTAAAAGAGGGAGCAGAAAGATTGTAAGAGCCAGGGGTGGTAGATGACCACAAGGAAATAGCGCGTGCTAGACAACTGGGAAGTTTCTCACATGTGCTTACAGCACTGTTAGCAGCACGCACAAGACCTGCGAAGCTCAAGCCAGATAAAACGCTGGCAAAGAAGTGGAGCAGTGAGGAAGAAGCCCTGGTCTTCGCTGAGGAACGATTGGCAACTGATAACTACTAGGAGAGAGAGGGTTGGTTTTCTCTAAAGATGTGACACTAGATGGATTAACCAGGCTCCAGTGGATGGACACACACCAAAGGACATTTGGGGACACAAACTTGGCTCAGTAGGCCTTAACAGAGATGACACAGTACATTATATCCAGTGGGGGAGCTATAAGCATGTGCGGATAGAGGAGAGAGTCTAAATGCCAGAACATATTGTATGGAATTCATAAAAATCCAATTAAAAATTATAAAAGAAAAAATATTATCACTGAAAATAAAAATTGCCAACAGCAGATTGTAATCTCAACCTGGATCAGAAAAGTCTCACTTTGCAATGAATAGCAGTGGAAACAGAGAAACATGGCCGTTCTGTGTCCTAAAATTAAATGATCATTGAGTCTTCAGCTCTAAATAGGACATTTGCACCACCTGCTCTAAAACTCAGGCAACACAGAGGAAGGCAGCAGAAAGAATGTAGAGCTAAAAGATAAGGGAAAAGAGTTGTGAATTACTGTCTTCTGGGCATGATATAGTTAATGGGGTTCAGAGGGGCCCTACCCCTGCCTGCTGAACCACTAATTACCGACTGAATCTGGGAGGGTGGTAGGTACTGTCTTCAACTGCGTACCTGTGAAGAACCCTCCAGGCTCTAACAGACAGCTCCACAGACAGCCCTGGTTAACCTCACTAGATCACAACACAAAACAAAAGGACGGGAATGTGGGAAAGGACTTGTAAGGAGATGGAGGCAGGTTGGTAACAGGTGTGGAAGGGAGATAAGAGTGGAGGAGGACAGCAATCAGTGCACGATAGATGGGAATGAAATTGTCAACAAATGTAATGTTATCTCCAGAAGAGCTAAAAAGTTAAAAAATAAATTCTGACATTGTGAAAAGACCAAAAATTACTTATGAAAGATCACCAAACGTTCCACGACATCACTACAACTTTTTCCTTTACTTGGAAATCAACATTTCATGTATACTTAACATATCTTGACTGGATAATACCACCAAATCTCAACGTAATGTTTTCCTTTTCTTTTTCAAATTGGTAACATGTCTACTTGTTGCCTTATACATGATAAAGAGTAGGAGTTTGTCAAAGAGTGAGCCCTGGAGGTAAAAATATTAGACTCTCAGCTAAATCTGAATTTCAAATCACATTTTAGTGTTATGTCCCATGCAGTATTTTGAACATGTTCCTACTAAAAAATGATGTGTATTTATCTGAAATTCATATTTAACTGGGTATCCTCTTTTTCTTTCCTGAGCCTAGCAACCCTATCTTTGGGAAAACTTAATTTATGAAGGAAGTAAAAGAAAAGAGAAGGAAGCCCAGCAGGCGCAGTCTACTAACGCAGCACCTTAGGGAAAGCTAGAGAAGGGGGAGTGTCTAGACAGATGGGCCCATCCGCAGCCTGCCAGAGCATAAACACAACAGAAGAATAAGCCAAAGACTACTGCAAATCTTATCAGTGGTGATAACCACTGCAAATATTTTGTTGTGGAGATGTGATATGAGCCTGAAGGACTGTGAAGACAGATGCTTCTTGACCTGTCATTCCTCAGCCTCCTGCTGCCATAAAATGCCACACTGCAAGCACAGGTTACAAAGTTAAGATTTAACCAGGAAGCCAGATTCAGGAGGATGTTTAAAAAGTGCTGTGGCTATTACAGAGGGGTATATAGTATATATGCACACACACATATATATATATATATATATATATATATATATATATATATATATACATATATATAGTTATTTGTTGTTATTTGGGTTGGGAGTTGTTTTTCACGGCTTCGATTTGTTTTGTTTGGGGAGTGGTTGTTGTTGTGTGTTGAGTTTTTTGTTTTGTGTTGTCATCTTTTGTTTGGCTCTATATTAGAAATGGACTTGCTATGTAGCTCACACTGACCTTGAACTCACAACAATCCTCCTGCTTCAGACTCCTGAGTGCTGGAGTTATAGGTTACCTGCTATAACTATTTTCCTATTTTAATTAGGAAAATTAATAGTAAGCTTCAACTTCACCAGACTGGAAGAGTTTAAGAATCTTCGTCAGTCATGAATATCCTAGAACTGAAGGAGAGGAACTATGGGACCAAACTCTGAGCAATAAATTGGAAGTGCTTGAGTGTCACGTGATCAGAGCCCTGATCAATAAGCCAAGAACATTGAAGTAAGAAATGCATGCCTCTCTTTCAGGCACTTGGCTTCTGATGGGTGATTTTTAGGAACAAGCAAGCAATTTCAACAGTAGAGTTTTCCACAGAGCATATGTGTCATCAGAAAAGGACAGGATTAACTGTCTTGGAAGTGACAGTAGAAAATGTCATTAAGTGGATTACTCCAGAGAAAAGTCTTCAAAGAACAAGCTAGTATTTGCCAGAAGAACAGTGTGGAGGACAGTCCCTCTGAGGTGTTTTGATATTTCTGGAACACATTGAAGCCAGGCTGCAGATTCCTATGGCACAACCGCTTCTCAAAAGTTACGATACATACAAATCACCTGGGAACCTTCTTAAATGCAGATTCTGATTCAGCAGATTTGAGCACAGCCTCTGAGAATCTTTGTTCCTAACAAGTTTCTGGCTAAAGCAAATGCTGATTGTCTAAGAAGCATCCAAAGCAGGAAGCCCATATTCAATGAAAGCCTAGGTAAGGCAAAAACAGCAAGACAGTATAGTCTATTAAGTGGCTAAATGATTGTTTTTCACAAGTGTATGACATGATTTGAGGGTTTTGAGGGTTTGCACTTAGAATGCTCGACAATGATCAATTATGGCATCTTTTTTGAGGATTTTACATAATGTATGAAATTAGATTATGTTCAGCACCCCTTCCCCATCACCTCTCAGATACACCCACCTTCCTTTCTCCCCACTTCATGTCCTTGTTTAAAAAACAGGCCATTGAGACTGGGCGTAGCAGCACATACCTTTAATCCTAGCACTCGGGAGGCAAAGGCAGGCAGATCTCTGTGAAAACAAGGCCAATCTGGTCTACATAGTAAATTCTAGGTCGGCAGAGGATATAGGGAGACCCTATCTCCAAATAAAATAAAACAAACCCACTGAGTCCAATTCACGTTCTCCAAACGTTCTTTGGGTCCATCCCTTGGAGGGACATAATCTATATTCCACTAAACTGAAAAATCTAAAATAAACAGATGAATTTCAAGATATTTATAACCTACCAAGTTAAAATCAAGATGAAGCAAATTATGTGACAGATCCATAAGAACCAATGAAATAAAAGCAGTAATTAACCACCCCCCAAAAAAGCTACCACTACCAGATCAATACAGCATAGAATTCTTCCAGACCTTCAAAGAAGATCTAACACCAATACTCCTCAAATTATTCCATGAACTAGAAAAGTAAAAATTACTTCCAAATTCTTTTTATGATGCCAGTATTGCCCTGATATCAAAAACAGACAAAGACTCATAAAAAAAGAAAATTAGAGACTAATATCCCTGGTGAATATAGACCCAAAAGTCTTCATTAACGTACTTGCAAACAGAATTCAAGAGTATACCATGATAAAGCAGCAGCTAGAAGTTGCAAAGGCAGTAAAGTTTCCTTATTTGCAGAGGTTATGATTCTGTACATAAAAGATCCTAAAGCCAAGATCAGAAAACGCCTACAGTTGATAAACACAGGAAAGCATTCAGAAAAGTATTAGGATACAAAATTAACACACAAGTTATGTCACCTTTTTAACCACAAAGTGCAACTTTGAAATGTGGACTTGGGTTTTATTATTGTTGCTGTTGTTTTGAAACAGAATCTCAAGAAGCCCAGACTCTCCACAGATTCACTGTGTAACCAGCCAAGACTAACCTTGAATTCCTTAATGCTCTTGCCTCAACCTCCACAGCGTCAAATTAAAATTTAAATATACTGTGGATTCAGTCACATAACTCTGTCTTCTAAGATAGTGTAAATTCCTCCTGGGCAGAAACTGGCTTCCTTGTGTTCCCAGCACTAAACATGGGGACTGAAAAACAAGGCTTCCTCTTGAGTGCAGTTCTATTGGTATACAGACATCTCTTTCCTGATCTAACGCTGCTTCAAAATATGAAAGTATAGAACATCAGTCCCCACAGAGCTTCATCACTTCTTTTTCCTCTTCTCATTCTTAAAATCAGAAATAATAAGAGATTTCCATGTAGTTATGCAACTGAGCGCTTGCTCATTTCCCATGTTCCGGAACCACATCCTGAGGTACAGATCGCTGTGGCCCTTCCTAATGACTGATTAGAGATTTTTTCTTAACCACCTGCTGGTGATAACTTTTTGACAGGCTGTTTAGTGTGCAGACTTTGCACCTGTGCTAATTGCTTTATCTTGTTATAATCTCATTTTCATTGTGCTGAAATGTTAGCTTCCGCCAGGGGTTCTGAGCCCTGCTTACACAGTGGAATTACCTATGATCCTTTTTAAAAATAGTACCCAGACTCCACCCCCAAGGATGCTCATTTAATTGGACCACGGTGGGCCCCAAGTATCAATGTGGTTTATAAAGTCCCTAGTTCATTCTAATGTACAACCAAGGATGACAACTACTGGCTGACCCAAACCTAAATGAGAATTTTGTTTTCCTAACATCACCATCCCTTTAGTAATTTAATCTAAGTCTCTCTTAAGAAACTACCTATGTCTGAAAAACCACAGGGAACATTGTTTCATAAACCTACTAAAAAACACATATTTAATATATATGTGAGTACATATATACAGCTGAAGGCTATCTGACAAAATCCCACTGCCAAGCAAGGGAAACCTCCTTCAGTTCTTGATCAGTGTGGTCTAAGAGACTCCAAAATAACACAGGCTGCTGCCATAGCCCTTGGTCGCCTCCCAGAACTTGAAGGTAAGACCCTATTCCTGAAGACAGCACCATATTTTACTGGTTCACGACACTGAAGAAGTCGTTATCTGCTGTCTGATTTCTAAGCAAAGTCAGCCTGGATTCATTTGTGAATAGAAGAGTTGTCTGCATCTCAATTTTCTCATATGTCAAGTACGCTTAAATATTCTTCATGAAGTAGTTGAACAGACCTAGTGAAGGCCTGCATTAGCGTGCTTAAGAACAGTTTGGTCACATTTGAACTGTTCTCAAATATCTTTACGTCACTCTAGGCATAACCGTTTTCTTTTCTGCCTCCATTCTCCATATTTGAAAGATGTTTTTTACATGTGTATGTGTGCGTGTGATGTTTGCTGCATGTGCACACATGTGCAGGTGTGCACACGCCACAGCACTTGTGTAGAGGTCAGAGGACAACCTCCGACATGGGTCTTCACCTTCCACTGTTTACCACTCCACACAAGCGGGCTGACGTGAGGCCCGGGATTCTCCTGTCCCTGTCTCCAATCCTGACTTTACATGGTGCTTTACACGGATGCGGAGATCCAAGCCCAATCTCACCCTTACTCGCAAGAGCCCTGCCCGTGAGCCATCTTCCCAGCCTGGAAGTGTTATTTTAATTACCTGTTCTAATATTTGCAACTTAATTTTAGTTTTTTTTTGGTTTTGTTTTTGTTTTGAGACAGGATTTCCCTACAGCCTGCATAGGCTGGAACTTGCTATGCAGACCAGGCTGGCCTTGCTCCTTCAGAGATCCGCCTGCCTCTGCCTCTGCCTCCTGAGTGCTGGGATTAAAGGCATGTACCAGCTCTTAATTTTATTTTTCTAATGAGTAATTATCTTGCAGCCTGCTTAACATGGTATGAATGACTTCATTGTGCTGTACCTCTGTGTATATTTTAAGTACTTTTGTTTTCAAAATCTCTAAGTCAACAAAAAAGTGTTGGCCAACAAAAAAATTCAGACACAGCCAACATCAGTGCCCAATGGTATGGGCAACTAAACACCAATATTCATCGGATATTTTGGGCAAAATGGCTTGATTCCAAGATTCAGTTTCTGATGCACTTGGCTGAGATCCTACCACCCCATTACAGTGAGCAGAGCCTGGGAGCCTGAACCACAGAGGCAGGCAGGTAGGGGCAACCCAGCATCCAATAGTAATGGTACAATACAGAGTCCTGAGAAGGATTCTAACAGGAAAAGTGATACAGTAGTCCCTCACCAACAACACACTGTGGTGAGATAGCATGACTTTGTTTTTCTAAATTACTTCATTATTCCCACTCTTCTTAAAATATTTTATTTTTTATTATTTTTATTTTTTATGTATGAGTGCAATGCCTGTGTTTGCCGATGTCCTGCAATACCCGAGGAGGTCAGAAGAGGGTGCCAGATACCCTGGAATTGGAATTATGGGTAGTTGTTAGCCACCATGTGGGTACTGGGAATTGAACCCAGATTCTCTGCAAGAGCAACCAGTGTTCCTAATTGCTGGGCCATCTTTCCAGTCCCATTAGTGCCACTCTTTAAAAGTTCTGTTCCTGGGACTAGAAAGATGGCTTAGCAGTTAAGTGCATTGGCTGCTATTGCAGAGAACCTGGGTTCAATTCCCAGCACATCGCAGCTAACAATCATCTATAACTCCATTTCCAGGGGATCTGGCGCCTCCTCTGACCTCTGCAGGCACTGCAGGACATGGGAACGCTTATACACATGCAGGAAATATACACACAAAAAAGTAAAGTTCTGCTCCATTCAAATCTCAACAAAAATGATTAGTGCATGATTTTCATAACCACAAGCTTATATTTGCAGATACAGAGATTTTCAGTTACAATTGAAGTGATTTATTTCAGACTTCCTGATAGAAAATTGATCTGATCACTTCCAAGTAAGATAACCAATTCAACAGTCTTATTTGAATAGCATGTTCAGTCAGCTCATGGGCACTTCCGTTTCTCTCTAGGCTAAAGGTTAACTCCAGTGCTCACACAGTGTTATGATATATGTGAGAAAGTGTTTCCGTTGTTTTTCAGAGTTATCTCCACCGACATATACAATCAGGACACCTGGGCTATTGTGCTGACCACCCTCCAAATTGGCTTCCATTAAAGTGCTACATATCTGACATCATCTGACTGCATGGCCTGTGCCATAATTTATACGCAGTCACTTACGACCTTGAGATAATTTTACATACCCATAGTTCTCTGTCCACTAAAATATGCACCCTTATTTGGGGTATTAGCAAGATTCAGTTGCTACCACATGTGTCCCTGAGCAATGGGGCCATTTAGAATTGTCAACAAGCCCTTTCTACCTCTAACACCATCCAGTTCTACTGTTCCGGGCTTAGTGGCTGAAAATCTTTATAATGTCTCTGCCTTCCAGCTACTTTTTTTCCCATTTCCATGTGGGAAACAGAATGTGTATCCTGGACAGGGGATGGGTCCTAAATATCAACAGAATTCATTTCTTATTCATAGACATTTTTTACAATTCCAGAAAACTTTGCATGATATTCGTCTTTTGTGTGATCTTCCCAAACTAGCAAGAGAAGAATCAGGTTGGGAACTCTGAGCAATTGGATGCTTCAACACAGAAAGGACTTGTAGTACCTCCTTTCACTGTTTTGCTAAAGGCTATACAGGCTATACAGAAGACTATACAGAAATATGACTTCAATAGCTTCAAAGACGAGGAGGAGTCTAATGCTCCATAGACCTAGATGCAAAGTACAGCCTGAATATCTATGCACCTTACCAGGTCTTCTGAAGCACAGGTCTCTCTGCTCTTACCTCGGGGCTTCATCATCTCTATGTTCATCACTTGAGTCGGCACTTAGAACTTGGCTCAGAAAGTGTTCTCAAAAGCCCTATTACTAATGTCTGTTTCTTTTTATTAGTTTCTAATATCCTCTCTACAGTGCAAAGAAGCTTTATCCAGTGAAAGGAAGGGGACATAGAAGAATCAATGCTAATCATGAAATGAAGACTTTACCTTTAGATAGCAGAGATTTGACCTGTGTCTACTTGGCCTCTTGACAACCTCTATGGTTCTTAGTACTCCACTCTGACACTCAGCATGAATGTCAGCTTTACAAGTCTTCTGGGACAATTGAATAGACTCATGAGATTAAAAGTCAGCAGGTGTCTGGGGAGATGGTTCAGTGGGTAAAATCACTTACTGTACAAGCCTGAGAACCCGAGTTCAATTCCTGGAAACCACAATGGAAAGAGAGAACCAACCCCCAAGAACTGCCCTCTGACCTTCACAAGCATGCCATGGCATGTGTGCACCCTCACTCACACACACACACACACACACATAAATAAAATAATTTTTAAAAAATAAGTAAAAGTCAGTAGAGGGAGGACAGTGTCAACATTTCACATGTCCTCTTTCCACTGTCGTCCTTGGATGGTTCTCCTGTTCTGTGGACCATGTGACTGGGTCTGGGGAGGCTGGACAAAGAAGCCAAACATGTTTAACTCATCAGTATCAGAGAACTGGTCAGGAAAGTGAGAACTTAAGTGTTATGATAGTTTGTGAAGAAGCTGGATACAAGGTTTTTCATGCTCATGAATCTGTATTTCACAATTCATTTAACAGCATTTTAGTTATACTTTCCTACTCACTATTAATTACAAATCTTTAGTTTCTCCTATAGCGGTACATTTCAGGATCATTAGCTCTGAAACTACCGTTCATAAAGCCAAGATCTCAAAAGGTTATGACATTTAATACATCCTTTTTTATTGCCACAATTTTAATGTGTACCAAAACTTCAGAGCCATTCCATAAATGTGTATAATCATTTATTTGGGGCCAGTTGAATGTCAGCTGATCATTGTAGGGTGTTTCCTATCTGTTTTCATAGCTGGTTGCTGGCTGATTTATGTTGGCTTCAAGTAGGGTAACATTCCTGAACAGGGGTCCCTTTTCCTCCTCCTGGGAGCACTGTCTATCCTATGATGTTCCCATGCTAGTAACAAGAGTAAGATTAGCCACAAATACAGTTTTTAAGGCTTTGCTTCTATCACATCTGTTATTATCTCAAACTCAAAGTAAAGGTAAAATGGAAGCAAGGAGCAAAGAATCAAAGCCTGCTATGCTGTGTATCAAAACTAAGACTGCTCATCAGGAGAGTCCAGGGAGGGCAGGAACACTGATTCCAGCAGTGAGACTAAGAAAGGACATGAGGCACTATCTTGAGATTTAGGAGGAATTAAGAAATCTTTAGTCACAGAAATTAAAAGAAATGTTAGGAATGACTGAGAATGATCAAAGTTCATCATTCTTATGTCCAGTCTCCCCAGGGGAAGGGCCTTGTGACTTACAACATGTTTCAGGAGGTTCATCTCCAGCATCATGGCCACATCCCTGTGCAGTGCTCTGGCAGGGATATCCACCAAATGGAGGGATACTGAGAAATGAAGAAGTAAACTGATGACTACCCACTAACAAACCAGTAAGTGATACAACTGAGACTCAATCCCCAACCTCTTTCTTTTGTTCCTCTCTAAAGTGAAAACTTTAAAAGGTAGACTTGGAAACAGCAGCATTTAAAACATCTTGCCTATAATTCTCCAGCATAAAGGCCAAGATGCCAAGTGTCATCCAACACTGAAAGGGATAAGCAAATCAGTGGTTGCTATGGATCCCCTTCAGCTCTTCCTAGCTTGTGAAGTAGAGGTTGATACTGAAAGCTATTAAAAGTTAAAGGCAAGCAAGCCAACATTCATATGTTTTCAAAGGACAAAAACATAATTCATACAGAACTGGAAAAATGCTTCAAAATATTGTCAGAAAAGGCGGAGGAGTGGGTTTCAATAGGAGGCTGAATAGCAATCAGTTGATGGAGCTTATGATAGGAAATGATCACTTTGGAAAATGAATTAAAGCAAAATCTACAAATTATTAATATGAAACAAACCCAGAGATGTCAAAATATTAGTAGGAGATACAAAAGAATGAAAATAATACAAAGATGCAAATTATTATCACAAAGGAAGAAAAAAAATCACTCTAAAGCATGCAAAAAAAGTCAAAAGTCATTGATAATTTTTTCCATAGAAATTGAAAATCTAAGTAGTCTTATTTATTTATTTGTGGAAGAGTTCTGGGTAACCTAGGCTCACCTTGAATTTTCTATGTAGCTAAGACTGGTAGAAATGCATATATTTTTAGATGGGATCTCCCTCTAGTCCTAGATGGCCTGAAACTTACTACGTAGACCAGGTCCACCTTAGGACACAGTCTCACAGAGATCTGTCTGCCTCTGCCTTCTGAGCGCTACAATTGAAGGCAAGCTCCACTACACATGCAAAGATTCATTTATTTTTATTTTATGTGTATGAGTATTTGTCTGTATATGAATATGTACTACATATGTGCAATGCCTGTTGAGTCCAGTAGAGAGCACTGGATTCCCCTGGAACTAGAGTTACAGGTGGTTGTGAGCCGCCATGTGGGTACCAGGAATGGAACCTGGGTCCTCTGCAAGAGTAATCAGCGCTGTTAACTGCTGAGCCATCTCTCCAGCCTGGCAATGCATATCTTGAAAGAATTTGTTTCTACCTTTACCCTATCTCTTCTCAGTGCTGGAGATCAAACCGAAGGCCTTGTGCATCCTAAGCAAATGGCCTGTGCATACTAAGCAATAGTCTACCACTGAGCTACATTCTCAGCTCTTTTGAAGAGATTTGGAAAAAACAGTTGTTTACTTCAAGAGGGCAAAGAGACTGGGCAGTTAGAGTACTGTAGCAAGGGACAACGCATGGGAAGTGGGAGAAGAGGTGTCTTCAGCTGGAAGACATGCTTGTTTTGCTAGGGTGAGTTTCTATATGTGCAGTATTCTGGTGTGTAATGTGCACCATAAGAAAAAGAACAGTCTAGATTGGCCAGTGTATAATTCTTAAAACTTGAAGAGATTCTTAACATTGCTAGATGTAGCTCATCAAGAACCTCTGTAAACATTTAAAAAATAAAAGGTTTGAATCTGTTCTACATTTAATATGAGTTATTTGCCTTTGAGGTGATTGGAAAAAGAAAATTGGGATAAATTTCATCTCTGTGACCTGATTCCAGACAGGAGTCCGATGTCTCGGGAAGTTCTGGGGTTTTAGGGAGGGAGGATATGCTTCAAAAGAGTTACAAGAAGAAGATCCTCAGAGTTAGGGCCTTTGGTAGAAGGGTTTGAAAATCTCTAATGCACTATACAAGGCTAAGAGAAAATGTGTTTCTGTGAGACCAAGCCTCATGGGAAAAGTAAGGACTATGGTGTCCCAGAAATGATCAGAGTCACAGCAAGGCTGCTGCTGATTGAAAATGGCAGACTTTCTAGTTACTAATACAAGGAGCATTGCCTTTGTCCAGTTCAAGGGAGAAACAGAGAACCTGAGGAGAAAAGCATGAGAATGGCACAAGCTTGAAACCACTATCTTAGTGTTACCCTGGGTCAAACCTTGCTTTCAGCAGTCATTCAGATACAGCTCAAGAGTGAATGTTAACCAACTTCTCTGGATAAATATGTTGCAAATGCATTAAGTAACAAAGAAGCAATTCAAAAGACTCAGTCTCAATGAAGCTGGCACGATGAAATCCAGGAGGGATGTGAATTGGCTCAGTGTAGGCTCCCATTCCAAAAGGGAGGAATAGAAGCATAATGAGGAAATTCTGGACCAAAATAAGACTGAAAACCAGCATGGCAAGCACCAGCTCCAGCAGCTCCATGTCTGAATTCTGGGACTTTGCTTCCACAGGCCTTAGACGACTCGGCCTCTCCAGCTCTGCTGCATGCAACATCCATCTCTCTCGGGCTAGTACTGTTCTCTGTGTGCAGCTCTCCTTGGCAGATGTCTCACAGCTGCGGCATCACGAACATCTTCTTGGGGTCTCCACTGACAACCACACTTGACCTTCACAGCTTCCTGAAATGTCCTATCAGGGCCTCTTGGCCTTTCAGGGCTTCTCTATGCAGGGAAACCCCTGCTACATACTGCCCAGCCTTGGTGACTCTGAAACTGTGGAAGAAAACTGATGAGCACTTCATTCTTGCATCTTTCATGCCTCTAAAGCCAACACCAGGTGAACGACATTGCCAAGTTTGGCTCTAAGTTTGAAATGAACCCCAACCTACTTCATCCACTTGCAAAGCTTTTCTCTTCAGTGGTTATTTAGTAGAAAACCCCTGCAGCATTTTTCTTTCACAAGTCGGAGGCTTAACTGGGTATAGTCTTGCCCTGGAAGCACTCTCTTGACTGCTAAAGTGAAATCTCTAGGCCTCTCCTTAATCACTTTAACCTCTTTATCAAAGGGATCCTCTCCTTCAGCACCTGCCTTGTTAACCTCTTTATCAAAGGGATCCTCCCCTTCAGCACCTGCCTTGGCTCCAATATTAGTCTTCTTAGTGCTCTTTTTCAATCCAAACTGTACATTCTGCATTTCTTTCTGTTCCATTTGTTCTTTTTCACTGTAGATCTGCATAATATTCACCATTAATAACCATGCCACCGTTTCTACATTAGATTGTCTTGAAATATTCTCCACCAAAGAAATTAATCCACTACTTTTCAGCTTAGCCTCAGGCAAGTTTTTTGCCTATGGCCAGACTCCAACCAGACTCTGCCAAACTATCCCAATTGCTGCTTAGATTCTTTTTCCCCCCTCAGGAACTACATTGTTCTCAGCACAACTTTCTTCCAGGCAATCAGGCAATCAATAGCTTTTCTAGCCCAAACTTCCAAAGTCTTCACATTCCTCCAAAAATCCACATGGTCAGGTTCTTCACAGCCAACAGCCCATTCTCTGGAACCAATTTCTGCCATGATGGACTCCGCCCCTTTTGAACCATAAGCTAAATAAACTCTTCTTTTTATAAGTTCCTTTATTCATGGTGTTTCTATCACAGAAACAAAAAAGTGACTAAGATAATGACCATTTTACTAAAAGGAATCTACAGGTCATTCAATGGAATGTCAATCAAAATACCCATAACATTCTTGACAGAACAAGAAAAAAATCATGCTAGAATTCAAATGGAATCACAAAAGATCCTGGGTATCCAATGCAACCTTGGGCAAAAAGAACAGTGCTGGAAGGAATCACCATACCTAATCTCAGATTATATTACAGAGCTACAGTACCATGGTACTGGCAGAAAAATAGACATATACATCAATAGAACACAACAGAAGACCCAAACATGAGTACATGCAGTTTCATCAACCTATTTGATAAAGGTTCCAAGAACACACAATGGAGGAAAGACAACATCTTCAATAAACAGTCCTGACAAAATTGAATCTCCACCTGTAGAAGAATGAAATTGAACCTTTATGTTTCACCCTGCATGAAAGTCAACCCCAAATGTATCAAAGACCTCAATATAAAACCTGAAACTCTGAACCTGCTAGAAGAAAACATAGGATAGGAAAGGATTTTCTAAATCAGACATCATCTTCTCAGGCATTAATGTTAATAAGTGGAACCTCATTTAGCTACAAGGTTTCGGTACAGCAAAAGAAACAACCAAGGAAGTGAAAAGGAAACCCACTGAGTGGGAGAAAATTTTCACCTGCTACACACATGACAGAGGATTAGTATACAGAATATACAAAGAATTAAAAAGAAAATAAAGAAACAAGAAAATAAATGACTCAATAAAAGGATGAGCTATGAATCTGAACAGAGCATTATCAAAAGAAGAAATAAAAATGGCTAAGAAACACCTTAAAAAGTGCTCAGCATCCTTAGTAATTAGAGAAATGCAGATAAAACACACTTTAAGATTCCATCTTACCCAGTCAGACTGACTAAGATCAAGAGAACAAAAGACACCAAATGCTGGAATGGATGTGGAGAAAAAGGAATGCTCATTCACTGCTGGTGGAAATGCAAACTTGTGCAACCACTGTGGGAAACAGTGTGGAGAACTCTTAAAAAGCTAAAAATGAATCTATCAGATGATCCAGTTATACCACTCCTTGGCATAGACCTAAAGGACTCATCCTATTGTAGAGACACCTGTACATCCATGTTTCTTGCTGCTCTTTTCACAATAGCTACAAAATGAAAGTAACCTAAACACTCCTCAACTGACAAATAGACTGTTGGCTGGCATGGCGGGATCCCTTGGGGGACAGGGTAAGGAGGTGCAAAGTTAACGTCACAGACCTTGGGAGACAGTAGAGCCACAATCTCATTTAATTTTAGAAGGGAACAGGATTTATATTTTTGCCAGGCTTAGGGGAGGTCTTTATCTAGTCATTTGAGAGTGCTTCATTCTGGTAGGTCCTGAACACCTGACGATCCAAAGTTCATCACTCCCATTGGTCCTGGATGGCTGCTAGCCTGAGAACTGCCCCAGGTTCGATCCCAGGAAGTGTTTGTTGCGCACGCATGCTCAATACCGGTTCTAGCTCGTTCTAGGCCAGCAGGCTGGGAGCCTGCCTGACCTTGCCAGAACCATCTTACAATAGACCATGAAAATGTGGGACATTTATACAATGGAGTTCTACTTTGTAAGAAAAGAAAAGATGAAATAATGAAATTTGTAGGTAAATGAATAGAACTGGAGACTGTTACACTAAGTGGAGCAACACAAACTCAGAAAAGCAAGAGCCATATGTTCTCCCTCATTTGCAAATCATAGTACCAATCCCTTATACGTGATTGTCCTGATATAACAGTGGGAGCCAGGAAAATGGAAAGGAAACACAGAAGTAAAAGGAAAGAGCCCGAAAGAAGGGGATAATAGGAAACAGTGTTACCAGGGGGAAAGTGGAGAACACGGTGTGTTTGGCTGGGTGGGGAGGAGGGAGGGACGTGTGGGGGACATGAAGGCAGGGGAGAAGGGAACTCAGGAGAGATGGGATAGTGGAGGCAAGTGTTACTGGGGGGAGGGTGGTGATAATAGGGGTGTTTGGAATGGGGAGGAGGAGGGATAACTCGAGCTTGGATAATGTGGAAGTTGGAGGGAAATGTGCTGACTCGGGAACTCCCTGAGAAATACACATGCAGTGCAGGTGTACACCTGGGGGCTGCACGGCCAGGAGCACAGAGAAACATACCTCTGTCATATCTCTAGACAAAGGAAATTTCTTACCATATGCTAAATATATATCCTTATATTTATAGACAAGTATACCGTACACCACTCATCAAAGAAGCTTCTTTTGCAACAGATGGAAGCTACTGCATAGTTCCACAACCGGTCACATACAGAGAATATACGTCTGAGAGATGCCCATTCCTAAGTGACTTATCTACAGTGGAACCTCTCCATCTAAGGCTCGCGGAACATAGCAGAACAGAGAGAGAGAGTGGAGAGAGTATTAATGCAGCTCTCAACTCTCACCAGCAAAGCTTCCTTAGACAATCAAGTGTAGTACACACAGAAGGCCACAACTGGCTAACTATTAGAGAACCAAGAGGCTTCCAAGTGTGTGTCCTTGGATAGGACTCCTATATTAAACCTCACCCACCCACCCATGGCTCAGGGACCATTGTGGAAGAGGGGGTGGAAAGATTGTAAGAGCCAGGGTTGACCCGTGAACACAGGGAAACAGAAGCTTTCAAGCCATGCAAGTTTGCCCAAGTGAACTTGCGGCAATGGTAGTGCTGAGCACAAGACCCATGCCAATCAGACAAGGGTCCAGAGTGGAGTGAGCAAAACGGGTGATGGGCCAGCCCTCACCTGGAAACTGATTACTGCTGGGTGCGGGAGAGTAGACCTTCCTCAAGATCTCTAGATAGGCTGGCTAGACTCCAGTGGATAAACTTGGACCAAAGGACATCTGGGTATAACTGCTTGACCAGATGGGACTTAGTATGTGTGGTGGAATACATGACGTCTAGTTGGGGGCAGGGGCAGGGGCATGGGTGAGAGAGTCTAAATTTTATTAAGAACTGTTGTATGAAATGCACAAAAGCTCAATAAAAATATTTTTTAAAGAATATGAACTCCACATGATTGTCTATAAGCTCAGTGTCAATCTACTTTTAATGTGGCAATTACTAACCTCTTCAGGATCAAGGATTTCTTTGAGATGATAAAAATGAAATGAAACTCCTATGAAACACATATTTTGACATAGTTTGTTCTTGGTTTCAGGAAGCTTATGGAGAGCCTGTAGAGATCTGTGATCAGAGTGGCGGTTTAGAACATGCGGCTCCTTCTAAATCTGTCTAAAGTCCTCCGAGTTTTAGGAATAAAGTCCGAGGTCCAAGGACCCCATCAATATTATTGCACAAAGAACATGAGGACAAAGTGAAAGCAACTCAGCAAGTTACTTTTCTTTTGCAAAAAGATGCCTTGCAGTCAGTAAGATCCAATAAGTGCACACAGAATCAGAGAGCTTGGGGGAGCTTTTATCCCCAGTGCAAGGGAATGGTGTCTTTTCCCCCATTGGCTGGGGTCTGACCTCAAAGTCTTTCCTGCTTGGCTAGCTTAAAAGAATCCACAGGAAGGGAAAAGAGCTCCACTACTCCAAGCTACCAGGCTCAGGAATACATCAGGAAGGACTTTTCTTTAAACAAAAGTCTTACAGGGTGTGATGTGATTAAAAGATTAGAATTCTTTGTCATAAACTGTTAGGTTCATGACTTGAGAATGAGTGATAAAGACTACAATTATAAATTTTTGAAAAGCAAAATTTAAGAGTAATTACTCCAGCTAACTGGGGCTACAGCTCCATGTCCAACATGGAAAGCAGCCCCCAGCAGGGGGCACAGCTATTTTTATAGGACAAAACCACAGACTGCATGGCCTTTATTATGATTTGCCTGGGGCATTTGTAAGACCACCTGGGGCTTTTTCATTGGTTACATTTTATTCAGTAAGCCATAAATCCTTCTTTCCCCACCCGGGGATTTCTAAATGTAGTTACATCTGTTGAGGCACCAAGCCATCTGACTTCTGGCAACTCGAAACTCAGAGGTTGGAGAAATGGAAACTTAAGGCCTAGCATAAAATGGAGGGTGCAAGTTTAAAGTGGCGTTTGTGTGGCTTTGACCATTTTTCTCAAAACCAAGTTCCAAATTTTACAGGGTTTGAAAGAAAAGACTGATATTTAATGTTTCGTACACAAGGATCCCAAGACATCTTTGATGCTCACTCTCTTACTAAGACTTGGAAGAATAACAAGAGTCCACTCTGAGTTTCCTCATTGGAAACAGGAAACAGAAACAACTGCTTCCTGCCCCACCCCATCAGTGTTACTGAAAGAAAAACAGAAAGCAACCTGGGCATGGTGGCCAGTGGATCTCTGTGAGTTCAAGGCCAGCCTAGTCTACATAGTGAGTTCCAGGCAGGGGCTACAGGGAGACCCTGTCTCAAAAAAGAAAAAAGAAAGAAAGACATGAAAAGAAAAAGAAAGAGAGAAAGCAACACATTTTTCTATACATGTTTTTATTATAGTTTTAAGTTTTAGTATAATTTATAGTGTCTGTTATATCTACATCTCTTTCTATGTTATCTTACCAAAGTCAATTACTACTTTATCCAACTTTTAAGAAACTTTAGTTGACAGGGCAGAACAAGGAATTATCTCCCTGAGCTGCCTACCGCTTAGAACAACACCAGAACAATGAGTTCTGATCTGGACATCTCAGTTTAGGAGAAACTGATATCAACTGGATCACAAGTAAAAGAGGCCAGCCAGGAAGGACAGAAGTAGGGATCTTTACCCTAGGGAAGAGAAGAAAACCAAATATAAATACTCAAGTTATTTGTCCTAGATGAATGAAGAATATTCTGAATGATACCAAGAGTCTGAATTTGGGCCCATAGGGAATTTTCAGCCAAATCTAAGAGACTATCATCAAAATTCCAAGTGGCATCTCTCTATTAGTGACAGGTCAAATATTCTCTCAACAAGTATTTACTGAGCATCCACTATGTTCCAGACCATGGAAGATACTGAGGCTACAAAGATACTAAGCCAGATCTTGCTCCTTCAGCAAACTCCCAGTTGGGCCTGAGGAAGTTGATCTGACAGAAGCTCTAGAGTTGAGATAAAGAGGAACCAGCCAGGGGGCCAGGCATGATAGAAGACAAAGTCACAAAAGTGAGAACTAGCATGAGGAGAAGGGAAAGCCTTCTGGGTACTGAGGGGAAGACAAAGGGAGGCAAGAACTTGGATGTGATTTACGAATGCAACAGAACTGTAAAGGATATCAAGCAGATTAACCTAGAACTGCTTGCAGCACAGGTGCTTTATTTGAGCTAAATCTGCATCTTCCCATGGGCAGTCTGTAAGTTGTGAGTATCATGATCATTCAACATGTTTCCAGTGGATGGTTCAGACTTATACAAAACAAGAATGTTTCACATAGGCTGCTTGTTCTGGGTGTCAAGGCACCACGAGAACTCTGAAGACAAAATGAGAGACTGGGGTAGGCACCCTGACAAGATGAGAGGAACTCAGTTAACTTTGCAGTGCTGTGGGGAGGGACCCGAAAATGGAGAACGATCCCTTCAGACTCTTTGCAGTCTTGTCCCTGAGACAGTCACACAATTCTAGGTTGAAAGGATTCTGGCACTATCTCATCCCGTTCTTCTACCTTAGAAACTAAACTCCAGAAGGAGAAAAGAGGTTTCTTACTTCCTCTTTAAGGGGAACCCTTGAAAGCACCACCCTTCACCTCCGACAGAGAGACCTTCTCCAGCTGCTCTCAAACTTTCATTATCTCCTCCTCTTCCTCCTCTTCCTCTTCTTCCTCCTTCTCCCTCTCTTCCTCTTCCTCCTTCTTTCCCTTCTCCTTATCCTCTTGGCGGTGCTTTCTCTTTGAATATAATTTAAATTTTTGAGAATTTTGTATATGAGAACGGTATTTATATCATTCCTATTCTTCCCTCTCCCCCCAACTCCTCCCACATTCCTCCACTCTCCCTCAATTTTGTGACCTCTTCTTTAATTCTTACATAACCTACTGAGTCCATTTACCGTTTTTTGTATGTACATGCATTTAGTGGTAACCAGTTCATGTACATGTGTGACACTACGAAAAGTTCCCTGTCCACAGTGGCACCTGAACTGATGTTTTCATTATGCAGGTCTTCTTCAGGTAGCCTTCACTGTTGAGATGTCATGGTTGCAGCTTCTCTGTTGTGTCTAGAAGATACTATGTAGCATCAGGGTCCTAGTCCTCTGGCTCTTAGACTCTTTCTGTCCCCCCTTCTTCCACAACGTTCCCTGAGCCTTAGTTGTAGGGTAGATATGTCCATTGGGGATGGGCATACCATGTCATTTTCTCTGCATTTTGACCAGTTGTGGATACCTGTAATAGTCTCCATCTGTGGCAAAAAGAAGCTTCTTTAATGAGGGATGAGAGATACCCATCAAGTTGGGCTTGTACAGCGGCTGCCAGACCAGAGCTAGGCGGGGAGTGTGAGAATGGCAGTGCAGGTGGGCAAGGTTCTGAGGAACTCATCAAGCTGTGCCAGTGTGCAAGCTGCTAGGCCTGGGAGTGTGTAAATATACTTTCTTAATTGAATCTATAAAAAAGGTACTTGAGAAACAAAAGGAAATCAACATGAATTCAAGTGTGGCCACAGATGACAAATACGGAGAGCAGGACACATCTCATTTTCAGACTTTTGGGGAGCAACAGGAAGAACATGGGTTAATGAAGACCAAGTTCTACATGTGACAATATAATGCCACTGAGAAAGCCATTTAACCTCTAAAGCCTTTTCCGCAACTGTGAAACAGTAAAAGCTCTTACTTAACGTAAAGTTCCTCCACACTGCTTCCACTAAAATGTTCAATAGTTCATTTCTCCTTCCATCCCTCCTGTCTCCTCATGATGGAAACCTGTAAGAAGGTGCCTGCCACCTTCTCGAGCCTAACAAATACATAACCATTTCTACTTGTCTGCCATTTTATTTTATGTAGTCTCAACAGCCAGCAATTAACTAGGTTCTGAAATTTATCTTTTTATTTTTTAATGTTTTTTGTTTTTTTGAAACAGAGTTTCTCTGTAGCCACAACTGACCTGGAACTCAGAGATCTGCCTGCCTCTGCCTCCCGAGTGCTGCGATTAAAGGCATGTGCCACCATGCTTGACTGAAGTTTTAAAATAAATCCTAGTAATAAGCAGTTTATAAGTTTCAAATTCATACCATTCTGAGTAACAGGATAAAGTGTTAAGCCATTCTGCATCTCTCCAGGGTGAGCCATCCCTTCATCTAGGTATCCATACCAAACCACTCACTCATTAGAGTCTTAGCGTTCATCTTGTTGATCAGATCAACAGCATTTGTACTCCATTATTGTACTTAACAATAACTCCAAAGTGCAAGAGCAGTAAATGCCGATAATTTGAATATGCCCAAGGAAAACCACTGTAAAGTGCTTCCACTAAGTGAGAAACTAAGAGCTCTCAATTTAATAAGGAAAGAAAATAAATTGGATGTTGAAGTCTATGGTAATGTAAAAACACATCATCAAACCATAAAATTGTGAAGAAGGAAAAAAAACTTGCTAGTTTTGCTGTTATAGTTCCAAAATGAAAAATTACAGTCAGTATGTGGTAAGCACTTAGTTATAGGATTCAATGCTACCTGCCTCTTCAGATGCCCACTGGGAGTCTCAGAGCATATCTCCTGAGGCTAAGGAGAGACTACTATAGCAGAAACATGGTTAGAATTGGTCTCAGAATAAGGAAGTGAGGGCCTTGTGCAGCATGGATATATTATTCTTCAATTGTTCTGAGACTACATAACTATGATAATCTGAAGACCTGCAACAATGTTATGAAGATGGAATGCAGAAGGTGGATAAAGGAATGCCTAAGGAAGAGTGAAGACTCCAACTCTGGCTATGATGCTGTGGACTTTACATACAAAGAACCAGATTACACTGCACCTCTTTGTTGTCATGACTAATTATCTCCTCTTTAATATACAATTTAGCTTTCCCAAGAAAATAAGTAGGCTTCAAGTGGATTGAAATGCAGCTGCTTAGAATCAACAAGTAGAATGTAGAGATGAACTCACTTATGCTATAGATGTCTAAATATTCATCAGGGAATTTCTCCAGGCTTCCTCGGATACAACATCCATCCTCTGCCTGTGGTCTGTTACTCGCAGGAGTAACAGTAAAGGGAAGGCAGAGCTCTGACACAGAGAAGTATGAATTCATTCAGATGCTTTATAAGAACCACTAGAGTTGTTGCTAGCGTCTCCTCACATGTGTGCATAATCAGAGTTTAATAAATGGCTGATGCAAGTACAAGGGGAGAGCAGGCAGAGAGGAGGCCAGAGGCACAGAGGGCGGACCTTCAGGAAACAGCCCATCTCAAGTGGTGGGAGCCGATGATAATTCTGGTCTCCCGTGAGCTATCTCATCCTTTCAATCCCTGACAATTAAGGGAGGAGAAAAAAGAGGCAAAGTGATTTATTTTATATCTTTGATTCGAAAGTTTAAAACTGAGCAGCAGCCAGTATTGTGCACAACTAAAACTCAAGGGCACATATCATGAACTTAATAAATGATTATCTCAAAAGTAATTGTTCTGAATGAGCTTTTAAAAATGGTTTTATGCCTTTTACATCCCCATCTGTCCCATGTTAAAATAGCCTAAACTCTTACCACTTTGCCTTGGAAATTTTAACTACAATGTGCAGATAAATTACTTCCTAAAAAACTAGAAAGTGCAGTAATAGCTTTCTAATTTAGCAATGTTCTTTCATTTTTCAGACCAGCCTCTTACATTTGGATCATCACAGCAGGTATGTGAGGGAGGGAGGCGACCAGCCCTCAGAAGGAAAAACTGAGAACAAGGAAGTAACAGCAGAGTTTGGGTTCGTGACTGAGCAAAACTAAAACTTAGGATGCTTAGTCTCAGTTCACCTCTTGCCCTTCAGCAATACTCTAAGTAGAATTATTCTAGAATATTCTCTGGCTATGCCTTTGGAAGCAGAGAAAGGAGCAATATATCTCCGGTCCTCCTGTTTTTACATTTCAGTTATGTTCTTACATATGTTAATATTTCTATTTTAAAAGATGGACCTTTATTTTCAGATTTACTTAGCTGTGGAACCTTACTATCAATCAAAATTCTAGGCTAAAGGTCTTTATGCAGAACAGATGAAAGTAGGACCACTTTGACTGGAACAGGACGTAGTTCAGGGATAACACATCATTGGCCTGGCTTGTATGAACAGCATGAAGAACATGACCAAACACAGAATGAAAGCTGAGTAACAGAGAAGTCTGACTGGGGTAGAGTGGGAGTACCAAGTACTCCATAATCCAACTCATCCCAATTCCATGTCTATAAATTGCTCGCTGCATGCACTGAAGGAGTAATCCACCTTTCTGAGCCTCAGTTTCTCCATCCATAGAGGAGTGGCAGTGACACCTGCCAGGTGAGTCAATTGTGAACCAGATGCTCCAAGTGAGCCATGAACTATAGTGCTCAGCACATGGTAGAAATTCAGGTACTGCCTTCCAGAAAGGCCCTTCTGAAATCTACATGCTTCTGTGACAAACCAGATGTGTTCCTATTTTCTCAGAGGGCATAAATTCCATTTGTTTTCTTAAGTCTAGCTCATGCCATCAGTGCTTGAGAGCTTGCATGACTCCCTCAAACATTTAGCATTTTCTATTCAGTTAGCACAGCGTCAGGACTTTAAACGCAGCTTGAAAATAAACTTGATTCCAAATATGATTTATAATGTCCCAAGAAACAGTTCATTTGCTCAAGAAAACACCATCAATTATTGACAGATGTACCCTCAGAGGAGAAATAGCATTAAGACTGAAAGATGAAGGAAAAAAAAACATGTCTCAACCCCTTAAGCCAATTATCCAAGGTGATTTTAGCATTAAATCCTTAGATATGCTTAATTTACTGTCCTTGCCTGTAAGCAAAGAAAGAAATATGTGAAAGGGGGAAAAACTGCAAACAATTTAATAGTGCTTTTCAAAGACAAAGAGAAAGAATAACTTAGGGGGTACCATATAGGAGGTAATATGTGGGTGTTGGATGCAGGCAGGCTTGGAGATTGAGCATCCTAGCCCTTGTGCACCTTGCGGCCTCATTGCAGAGCTGGCTACTCCCCGCCTGTCTTTGTTCAGTAAAGAAATAATTGCACTTACCTGCCTCTGACCTAATAATTAGAGCAGTGCCTGATTTTATTCTCAGCATGTTTATTGTGGTCGAATTTCCTCAGTCTTCAGTGCAAAGGCCTTCAAAGGATGCTAGAGCACTATTTGCTTTAACAGCAAGCCTGTGACAAGGCTATGTAAGGTTCTGTAAAAAGCCAAGAGGCCAGTGTGAATCCAACCCAGGGGAGGGGGTTGTAATCTGCATTTGACATGCAGATATTAGAAAACCTTGGCAAGATTACACAGTTTACCTGCAAGAAAAGAAAGGAAATGCATGAGGCCAACACATTTAAGAATGCTAATATATCTCTCCATAGTTTTCTCCAAAGAGAAAAATAGTACAAAGGTGTTTTTCCCCTAAAACCTAAATTATAAGGCAAGTGTTGACTCATTATAACTATTTGGCTTTAATTTGCATTACTGAGGACTAAGAGAGAATATGGGCATGCTCCGATACACATATGAACATATGCACATTTTATCGTGCTGCAGAGGGCTATAGATAAATGAAAACAAAGAAAATTTGCCTCACTTTTTCAAAAACTCTGTGATGAATTAAACTTTTCTATATGAAGAAAATTAGTCCTGCCTTAGAAAACTAGAAAATGACTACCCTTACTAAATGTAGTCTATGGCTTACAGTTGTAGAACATTCTAAAATCATCTGCTTATATCTCAAAACCTGACAGAATAATTAGAGGCTAGATTCTTTCATTCTTTTTACACTTTTAAAATAAGAATTAGGAGAGTCACTGTTTGGGGTTATTAAAAGACTGACCTCTTCATGCAAGCATTTTTATCCCATTATTAAACTGAATATATATAAAATTCAGTAGGCCTTGACTTTTATAGCTTTAACTTGAACATTTAAAATTCAGAATCAGCTTTTGAGGGCCGACTGTGAGCCAGAGCCCATGCCAGACGGAACTCTCAAGGCACGCCCGCCTTCACTTCATCCACACTCAGATTCCTAAACGTGGCTTAGGATTTCAAGCATGTGTGCCTTCTGTCCTGCCATCAAGTCTTTAAGGAATGTCCTCCACAAATAGGGAAGGAGGGAGGGGACAGAGGCAGTCTCACTCGTAATGGAAGGTGATCTACTGAGGACAGAGGCACAGCGAAGTCTGGTTTGGATATAGGACTGGCTTGCTGTTGGAGAGACACCCCTTCTCTAAATGTGAAACTAAAAGAAGAACACGCAATTAAACATCTCATGAAAATATTGTCAAGGATTTAAGTATGTTCTGTCCCTTTGGGATTTCTTCTGTATTCAATGTATGAGACTCAGCTAAACAAACCATTAAATGGATGGTGCATCCTGAACAAGAGATGAGCTTTAGACAATTCATTATTTTTAACAATGTTGCAATTGCTCAAAATTCTGTGTTGGAGAAAGTAGCAGTCTTGGGTAAGTGTAGTCCCCTGTGGAAATGTCACCATTTCTGGCTCTTAACTTCAACAGCTACAAATTTTCATCTTTTTATCCTTTAAAAGCATATTCAAAATTGTCAAAACTTATAGGTAAAGTCAGGGATCAGACTGAATACTGTTTGGTACCAACTTGTAAGGTATGACTTTAAAGCAATCTAGAATCTTGAAGAATTTGTATGTGTCTGTGTATGTATATGTGTGTGTGTCTGTGTACTGTATATGTGTTTGTGAGGGTGTGCATATATGTGTATAGGTGTGATACAGACAAGCAAGGGAATGATTTAGCAACCTAGGACTCCACTTGTCTTGGGCTATTCACAGATTTCTCTTCTAATAGTGCTCTTGATTGCCTAGGACCTTTACCAGCCCATTCTATGCACGCACACCCCTCTCTCCAAACAATGCACCTAGCAACATTTTTAGCAACCTAGGACTCCCACCTTCCTCAAATTGCAGGTGTATCCCCATTCTGAACAATAAAGTTTCTTCTACCCTTAATAATCATCATCCTGAGACAGATTGTATTCAGTCATAATCTGCTTATGAATATGCGTGTCATAAGGCTGATCCAGCTTGGACTGGTTGAGGGTGCATGCACAATAAGACAAACTGTGCCTTCACAAAAATACTCTACCATCTTATGCCAATGTGTAATTGGTCACATATTCTATTAAAATCAAATGCTTTATGGGATGGGATGTGTACAGTAGAAAAAAATGGTTATAAAGCAATCTGTTAATCAAAAGAGAGAACCACTCAAACTATACCCTTTAGTAATTAACCCCTCCTTCCTTTAGATAACATGAAGAAGAAATCCCAGGCGATAACTTGTGGTCCTAAAGTACCTTCACTCATGTGGCCTGTTGTCAATTGTGAGAGTGCATGCTTTTCTAATTTGTTCTGTCATTTCTCTTTGATAAAGCTTTTCCCTGCTGTTTTTCAATCCCTGTGAGCTTTTATGTTATTATTGAATAAGATACCAAGATCCTGGAAGCCCCCAGCCCGGACCCCAAGCACCAGTAACACATATGTGTGCACACATATGTGAAAGTCGGGGGACAAAATCAGGTGTCTCCTTCAATCGCTCTCCATCTTATTTTTTCAATTATTTTTATTTTATGTGTATGAGTAGATTGCCTACATGTATGTAAGTATACCTAGGTCATGCAATGTCTGCAGAGGTCAGAAGAGAGTGCTGAATTCTCTGGTACCAGAATTATGGAGAGTTGTTAGCTGCCATGTGAGTGCTGGGAACCTAACCAGGTCCTCTGCAAAAGCAGCTAGTGTTCTTAACTACTGAGCCATCTCTTCACCTCCTCCACTTTATTTTTTGAGAGATGGTCTCTCACTGACCTTGGAGCTCATCCATTCATCTAGGCTAATGGGGCAAGCTCCAGGTTTCCACCTGTCTCTGCCTCTCCTACCCTAGCACTGAGATTAAAGATACATCCTGTCAACACACCTGGCTTTTACAAGAGCGTTGAGGATCTGAACTCAGGTATATGCTTACATACAAGGTGCTTTACTAACTGAACCATCTTCTCAACACTGTAAGTTTGCTTTGAAGACAGTTGCTAAATGGAATTCCAGAACATAAAGTAACTACACATGCAATTAGAACTCCATATAATTATCAATACACTATATAGTTGTGATGTGCTGGACCCTATGAATAAACAATATGTATGACAAATGTGATCTTTTGTTCCCCTGGAGCTGACATCAGAAGGAAATACAACCAAAATAAATACACAAAGAAACAAATACAGTGTTTACCTTTTTCCATAGAGAAAGGTTCAAACACCTCCCAGGGATGCCTGAAACTAAGGATAGGATGAATCTTATATATGCTGCATTTTACCCATGTGCATATATCACAATAAAACTTAATTTACCAATTAAGTACAGTAAGAAATTAACAAAAACTAATAGTAAGATAGGACAGCTACAATACACTATAATAGAAGCTATGTAAAACTTATGAATCATTGTTTCCACTTTTCTATTTAATATATTTGAACCATAGATGGCTGAAAATAGCTGCAACTATGAAAAGCAGAGCTATAAGCAAAGAATGGAACCTCTATGCCAAGGATAAGTAGCAACTATGGAGTGATAAAGAAAAGGAACCAAGAATGCTACCAAGTGCAGAAGCAGTCAGGGCCTGGGGATGTAGCTCAGTTAGTAGAGTGATTGCCTCGGAAGCACAGGGTCTTGGCTTCCAATCCCTAGCACAGCATAAACTAGGCCTGGAGGCATACACCTATAACTCCAGCACTCGGGACGTGGAAAGACAAGAATCAAAACATCAATGACATCCTTGGTTTGGTGGTTTGAATGAGAAACGTCCCTTCATGGGCTTGAGTCAGTTGGTGGCACTATTTGATTCCATGTAAGGTCATGGAATCCTTAGGGGGTGTGGCATAGTTGGGGAAGCCCATCACTGGGGGCAGGCTTCAAGAGCCTGCAGCCCTATCCTGCTTCCTGTTTGCCGTCTTTCTGCTTCCTGCCTTTATTGAAGGTATGAATTCTGTTCTCTGCTCCAGCTTCCTCCTGCTACCATCCCACACTTAAGGAATCTCTCTCTGGAAGTTTAAGGCCAAATTAACTCTTCCTTCTATAAGTTGCCTTGGTCATGGTGTTTTACTAAGCAACAGAAAAGTAACTAATACCCCCAACTACACTGGCTACATAGCAAGTTTGAGACCAGACCAGGAGACATGAGACCGTATATAAACCAACAACAACAAAACCCAGCAACCAGGCACATCAGGAGCATCCTTCTTGTACAGAGAAATCAGCCTGCGCCTCTAGACCGACATGGCCTTTGATGAGAAGCAGGCAGCCCTGAAAAGTCTGGGATGGAACCTCCCATTTCGAGGAATCAGAACATGTCAAGGCACGGAGTACAGGAATGGTAAGGAACAGTGGAGACTGAAAGCAACCTGGCGCTGGCTGCAAACTCTTCACAAGGCAAGCACCTCTGGAGGACTGGGAAAGTGGGGAATGACAACATGAAGCAGAGCCACAGAGGAAAGGTGCCCAGGCTGGCACTGAGGGCCTTTGTGTACAGAGTTTTGCTCGAGGTGAAGGGAAGAATGAGCAATATCAGTGTTATTTTACAGCTGAGTAAATGTAAACTCAGAAAGTTTACGGTTTGTCAACATTCTCACACCTGGAAGGCTTATGGTTTCAACTCATGTCTTTCCATTCTCTCCTCCTTTTCACAAACAGGCCAAGCACATGGTACGCACCAGGCACATTGCTACTTGCAAGATAAGATATAGTCTTAACCTCAGATTATGTATTTTGTCAAAAAAGTGCTGATGTGAAAAAATACAATAAAACATGACAGTCACTGAAAAAGATCTCTCTAGAGTACAAGAAAGCCCTCCGGGAAGGGAGAAGTCAGTCTGATGGGGGAGACTTAGCCTTGAGTGCTGTCTAGAAGGAACGTCTATAAGAAAAGTGGGGTTCAGAGGGATAGTCAACTCTGACTAAAGGAAGAATAAAGCACCCTGGTAGACTCTGGGCTAAGCGGGCTGTTTGTGGTGTAGGGGGCATGAGGATGGGGTTGAAGAATAGAAACTGTTAAGGGGCTAATTTTGAGCCTCAGTATGTAAAAGTAAGCTTGAATTCATTTTCTAAACACTGAAAGCCAGTACGAGAATTCACATAGGGAAACGTGATTGTGTTTGTTTCCAATTGTTCACTTCAGGAGAATTACAGAGAAGAGTTGTGGTCATGACAGACAATGGTAGTGGTAGGGAGAGCAGGGAGGAGATGTGAAGGGCTCAGTCAGAGGGAAGAAGGGCCTGAAGTGAGAGGCTGGACGGGCTGTGGAGGTGGACAGAGACTGCACAGGAAGTGAAGAGGAAAGGTCATAAAAATGCATTTCCACGCCCGATGATAAGTTATACTGTAGGCTACGGCAATAAAGCCGGCATGGTTCCGGCATAAAAACACACACAGTGATTGACGGAATGGAGCTGAGCTTTTAAGGGAAGGGAGGTAGAATGCAGTCATATAAAGGGGTGGTCAATGACGGTGCAGGAAGGTCTAAATGGGGTAGGAATGGGGGTAGCGTAGAGGTGACACAAGGAAAGATAACTAATATCAAAGGCCTTTGAGAAACCATATGGAAACCCACTATTGTAGCTTTCTAAAATATATACATACATTAAAAGAAATGAAATGGAATTACCCTATAACAGGGGAATAATTCTCCAACTAGATACTTCATTCTACCAAATAGAACCCACAATACCAGGAATGAGTTAACTCTTTTCTAGTTTTTGGTCAGTGGGATCCCAGCAGCCCTCCAAAACATTACAGGCTGTTGTCACTGCTCTTGCTTGCCCTCCAGAACTCGAGGGTAAAACCTATTGCTGAAGACAACACATACTTGAGTCCTAGGACATGGCAAAACAGGTATTGACTGTCCTAGAAGTTTCATTCCCTGCTGGCTAGCTTTCATCATGCTGGAAGTCTCTATGCACACTGCCAGAGGAGAGGAGTAATCACAAGTCTTACCCAGCTAGAAAACCCAGTGAACCATAATAATGATAGGCCTGGCAATATATGCCCACTAATATACTAATGTCACAATGTTATGGGAACAACCAACCACCTTCTGATTGGATTAAGGCCAACTCCACGGGATGGAACCCATACCTAACTCCACTACTGGAACCAAGAACCTGTGACTGTATCAGTCATGGGCCCTAGAGGAGAATCTGCTACTAATTTTCTGCTAATGTACATAGTATTTAAATTACTTTTCCTGGGCATTGTGGCACATGCCTTTAAAACCAGCACTCAGGAGGCAAAGGCAGGTAGATCTCTGTGAGATCAAGGCCAGCCTGGTCTACACAGTGAGCTCCAGGCTACAGGGAGAACTTGCATCAAAAAAGACCAGTCAATCAACCAACCAATCAATCAATCAATGACTCTTAATGGCTTATTGCTATGTTCATACATTAGTGTACTTCTCAACCCTCATCAGAGAAGCTTCTTGCAGTAGACAGCAAATTATCATAGAGACCCACCACTGGTCAATGTGAAGAGAATAAGAGACCTAAACGGGAC
This sequence comes from Eospalax fontanierii, assembly GCA_035773235.1. Classification (NCBI taxonomy): domain Eukaryota; kingdom Metazoa; phylum Chordata; class Mammalia; order Rodentia; family Spalacidae; genus Eospalax; species Eospalax fontanierii. The sequence continues at coordinate 20,833,056 of CM069541.1, read as the reverse complement.
ATTTATATCACACTGCCCCACAAGGCTCAGAGATCCTCAAGACAAGAGACGAGGGTGGACAGAGTCTAAGAGCCACAAGTGATGATCACAAGGAAACTCTTTCCCGGACAGCAAGGCAGTTGCACATATGAACTCACAGCAGTGTGACAATATGCACAAAACACACTCAAGCTCAAGTCAGACCAAATCCCAGCATGGAGGGGAGGCTGGCAACTCATTCCCTAACTGAGGAACTATTGGTGTTTGATAGCTCATAGGAGAGGAAGAATCAGTTCTTATGAAGGGTCTAGCCCCTGCAGGTTGATCCTGCTCCAGGGAAGGTTCCACACTCAAGAGTATCCGAGCAGTACAAATTGAACTTGATGGGGACAAACAAAAAGAGCATGAAGTTAGGTGGACAGGGAGGTGGTGGGTCTGGGAGGAGCTGGGAGTGGAATAGGATCAAAATACATGGTCCAAGACTCGATTAGTAAAGACATTTTTAAATAAGTTTTTGGCGTTCAGCTTTTTGGCTTGCTGATTTGTTTGTTTCTTTGGAAGGCTCAGAGCTCAAAACCCTGAGGGTGAAGGAGTCAGTGGGACTAAGGGCAATTCTGAGTTTTATGAATTTTGGTTCAATCCTTTGAGATGGAAACTTGTTCTAACTTACATGAAAGAGCATCTTTTCCTTGTTGCCAACACTTGAACATACCTCCCCTGCCAGCTAAGAGAAACTCACCTGAGAGTATTCTTATTTTAAATTATTGTTAAAGAGATTATAATGTGCTTTTTTCTGACAAACTATCACTTATGAAACAAAGTTTTTTTTTTCCTTACCTGAAATTATCCACATAATGTCCTCTACTGAGGTGAAGAACAAAGTCCCACATTGCCTCTGGCAGGACTGATCTAAGGAAAATAGAAAAAAAAAAAAAAAAGAAAGTTTTAACAATCTGAATTTTCCTGCAATTTAAGTTTCCATCAAAGGAAAAGATATTAGTACTCTGTTTAGGAAGACAGTTCTCTCTCTGGGATCCTCCAAAAAGTGCAATAAATCTTTTTATGTCTTGACATGCCCTGCTACCATCATAAACACAGCACATGCGAGCTCAATGTCTAGTCTCAGATGCTGAAAAGGTAACTTCCGATTCAAGTCTGAGAATGGACTTGAAAGACCTGATATTAACACATCACAGTGCCTTGAAAACAAAACAGTTTTGAACTACATTTAAATATCTTTCAAAATAATTTGGCTCTAGGGGACAAATGCCTGTGACATTTATCCACTAATTAGTCCATACGATCCCTCCCTCCAGGCTCCCCATGACCCAGGTCCCCTCTCTCTTGCCCATTCATTTTGTCATTCCTATTCTTTTGAAAGTTCTAGAAAACCCTTCACCATACTAGTGGGAGAGATAATTTTGACATTTTGATTAGCTTAATGTTTTACATAGAAAGGATTATATCCACAGAATCATTTCTTTAGTTTTTATTCATTTATTTTCATTTTATGTGTACAAGTGTTTTACCAGCATATATATGAGTGCACCAATATGCTCAATGCCCACGGAGGCCAGAAGAGGGTGTTGTATTCCCTGGAACTAAGGTTGCAATTGGTTGTTAGCCTTCATGTACATCTAGGGAACTGAACCTGGGTACTCCCCAAAAGTAGCCAGTGCTGTTAACTACTGAGCCATCTCTCTAACCCCTACATAGAACAATTTTTAAAGATCTTATAGGCTGGGAATGTAGTATGTTTGGTATGGTGCCTCCTTAGCATGCACAAATACCTGGGTTTGATCCCCTGTGTACTGCTTCATAGGGAGTTCAAAGTCAAACTTGGCTACACAAGACTTTTTTTAAAAAAGAAAAAGTTTTAGACTGAGTTACCTCAATGAAAGCATCCTTTTTGATGGTCCTTTGGGTTCTATGTGCCATGTACTTACAGGCATTAGGTATATGCTGTCACCACAAGAAAAGCTAAATTACTGACTCAATGTCACACAGCCACTAAGAAATGTCTTTGAGGGTCAAAGCCAGCTTTGTGGCTCCAAGGCAGATAAAATGTGTAGATAGTAGTCACAATACCAGTGAAGCTCTCAGTGCAATGGTTTGGGGAAATTTTTTACAAATACAATCCACACTGGTTTTTTTTTTTTTTTTTTTTTTTTTGCCTTTCTGCAAGCACAAATATGGAAAGCAATTTTGATTTATATGCATGTGCCCTTAATTGGCTGTCCTGCTTATTTATTTCAGAATGCAAAGGCACAATTATTAAACCTCTGGCTGTTTTCACAAATTGGCAAAGAAAACAGAAATAATGGACATAGCATACTTCTTGCAATAGCCTGCAATTAATGAAAAGGGCTCTCATAGCTATAGTTAACTCAGCTGTAAAGTCATATTCTTCCCACCTAACTCCAGAAGCACATTTCTGAGTAAACAAATGAGTTAATTTGTTCTCTGAGCTAAAGTGGACCAAGGAGAGGCAATTCTCTCTCAAGTAAGTAGTGTTGGAGTTTGCTAATGACAGCCTTCAAGTAGCCCAGCATTATGGTTTCATACAATGCATTCCAGTTTTCCAAATCTAAATTGCAGACTACTAAAAATCAACTGCTTAGGGGAAAGAATCTGTCAGAAGAATGTATGAAAGTAGAAAGGAGGTGGTTAGCGTATTTTTAAAACAGATTTCGAGGGGCTGGAGAGATGGCTTAGCAGCTAAAAGCACTAGCTGTTTTAAGATCCAGGTTTGAGTCCCAGCACCCACGTGGCAGCTAACAACCATCCATAACTCTAGTTCCAGGACATCTGACACTGTCTTCATGTCAAATCAAGTTCTCAGTAGGTGTGCATTGCTTACACAAGGTGTTATAGAAAGGTTCACTTTCTATAACATCTAGGTTGTTGGACAAATTCAGTTGTTGGGAATTATGGTGCTGAGATCCCCAGTCCCTTGTTACTGTAAACTGGGAAGGTTTTTGCCCCCTGTTGCATTCATTCTTTCCTGTGGTCCCCCACCTTCACCCTGTGACTCCCCAGCAACCACAGTGGAGCCCCATTCATGCATTATGTTCACCTGACTTCCAAGTTCTTCAGAAATTTCTCTACTTCTCAGGGCCTTTGTAATTGAATTGTACCCACACAACTTTCTGATCTTAAGACCTTATCCTTGACTACCTCTGCAAAGTCTCTATAACAATATGCCTCCCTAGGTAAAGCTCATGGAAGCCAAAAATCCTTCATAGCACCATTTTTTGTTGGGAAATCTGGAACGGTATGCAAATGATCTATAAAAGAATGTGACTGCGAAAACCACCAGGCTATCTTCCAAGCATTATCAAAATGCAAATGATTCAGGGCAAAAATGCCTGTCTACTCAGAAGGTAACGAATCAACATGATTGGCACAAAAATTTTTGGAACTCTGGAAGACAGAATATGTTAAAATAATGTACAAATTAACCAAAACTACATTTGTCTTATTGTTAAGAAAATATCCAAAAACACTTGGGGTAGATACACTACTAAAACATTTTGTGGTGGCAGGGACTACATAGCTTTTAACAGGATTAAATGTATATGTATGATTCACAGGTATACAATATGATAGAAGATTGTGCATGACATGATTCATTGCTGCCACAGACTTGTCCAATAGTGCAATCACCATTGGTTGTCACAGATCTCAACCTTGCTTTGACACCACAATCTGTAAATTATATCCTGTCCACAGACACAGCTCAGTGGTTTGGGCTCATTCATTTTCTTATGCAAGAAAATCATTTCCCAGCATGAACACAATTGCCTAAGAGTTGCTTCATAGTGGAAGCCATCTAGCTCAGTAGTTAAATTCCATGGGGATCATACAAATAGAAATAAAGTCAAAACGTTTTAAATTCTTTCAGTAGATATTTAAAGGACCAGGGTGCTTAGTATCTTAGGCAGTTAAAGTGGTGACTTGATAAGTACAGAGTTCTTCATTCCTAAAGATACCTAAAACTGATCTTAAGGTTGTTAATTTGTATTTTAGATCAGTCCTAATGAGGATTCAAATCATTAACAAAAGCACTGAGTTCCCTCTGGAAATAAATTCACAGCAAGTTTTGAGTTAAATCCACTTGTAATTACAAGAGCTCAGGTTTATTTAGAACCAGCTTCATATTTCTGTAGCCCATCCGCATTACCCTTTTAACCAGACTCTCAGAGAAAGGAAATGGGAGCCAAACTAACCCACTCTGTCATCCCATGCTTTCTATTCTATTCCAAGTGATTGAGAATTGAAATTAAAGACTAGTTCAGAACTTTAAAATGAAATCTTGAAGCCTGTAATTTTCATTCATATCCTCCAGAACATTTCTCCTTGCTACATTGATCCTTAACAGTGAAAACAGTGACTGGAAATTTTAAGAGATCATACATACAAGCACACACACACACATACACACGCACATACAACTGTCATTCTGATTAATATTTTTTCAAGTTTTCCTGACACTTTATCATGTTACACTATAGCTATAAATAAAATACAATATAATATATTTACTTATAAATGCAGATTTAAATAGTACATAAAGTATATCATGTTTGTATAACAAACAAGAGTTTTAATGACTTTAAGTTAGTTTACTGAGTAGAAAATGGATTCAGTAAGGACACTATGAACTTTTTAAAAAAATCTGCCAAATGGAAGCTCTCCAGTGGAAAACTGTGACCTTTAACATAGTTAACAACCTGAAATGAAACCTTATTTTCATTCTTTGTTCTACATATTGTTCCATGAATTATCAGCCCCAGACAATTTTCAATGACAATAATTTCATCAACAGTGTCTTCATATAAACTACATTCAAATTCATTGAAAATCATGTATCACTTGTACAGCCTTTCTTCTTGACATTATTTTCAAATACTGCTGGCATCCAATCTTTCTCTTCTGCACATCCTCAAATTCATACTACAGCTGTAATAGAAATAGCTAATTTACATATAGATTAAAAATTACCTAGAAGCCCATTTTATACCCTGATGAGTCAAAGACAAAGTATGTCAAAGCTGTTGGCTGATTTTCGTTAAATCCGAGTATTATGACATATCAGACTAGTCAAAAGACAGGCTCCATGCTGGCAGTTTGGGTTTTAAAACATCGTGTTGGGTGATGGCAGTTTTGCAGACCTGGCCAAGTTCAGACACATTTTTAAATGCTGCTACCAAAACTTGAGTCATTCTCCCTTAAAAATAACTTACCTTTGTTCATTCTTTATGCTGAATTCCAAAATCACTAAATATACATGCTTGGAATCAATTAGCAGGCCATTGGCAGTCTACACCATTTTAATTGGACTTGAAGAAATGATATCCTCTCAAAATGACTGAAAGTTTGAAGTTCAGTTACTTACTTTGCTAGATCTGATCTATCTATCTACCTGCTTGGCTTGTCCATCTATCAAACACCAGGAAAGTAAAAATCATCTCTGCCTTATAGAACAGATGTTCAACCTCTAGTAAGCATTAGTCCATTTGTAGTGGTATATCACTCAATCACCTGCCATGCCAAAATTTCCTTTAACTTCCCCAACATGATTCCTACTTGAAAGGTAATGTCTGGTTGGTCACATTTAAACTATGGGACCCTGCCATCCTGGACACAAGTATTAGCAAAACAAAAACAGACAGCTTTTCCTGTACCTGCCTTTTGTTAAGTGGATTCGTGTTCTCTTGAGGACTTGAACTTGTATGTACAAGGATGGTGTCAGAAAAAGCTGAAAGGCCATGAAAACTGAAGCCAGTATTGGTGTCAAGGCAACCTACAGGACAGGAAAAATTTGAGCTATCCAGCAGAAAGGGCCCTGAAAAAGACCTGGAGAATGGTATAGGATTGAAAGAATATATTCTCTATGGGCAATAGAGACAAACCAAAGGAAAATTAAAGACAGAGAGATAGAAGGGTCCACAGAGAGACTCAGAGGCAGCATAGTCAGTCTCCAGCATCTTTCTGTCGCTTGATGCAGTTTCCAATAACTGTATTTTCCCCACTTAGTGACATAAGCTTCTATTTTCATGCACCTCTTTTTACTTGAATCCACTGGAAAAGCCATTCATTTTAAGCAAGCAAATTCTAATTAGAGTGCCATATTAAAGAATGCCTTCAAGATACAGCATGAGATCAACTACTTTGCATCTACACCTTGGGAAAAAAAAAACAAAATATATGGTTATTTTTGCAGAAGAGGGAACAATTTCTGGCCATCCTGACACAGAAACTCTACAGACCTGATAGGCTATTGAAAACCAAAGAGAAAAATGTTGTTTTCTTCTCTTGATAAATTCAGAAATCCTAGAGTTTTTATCCTGTAGAGTTTCAAAGAACCCAAGATATCTGGGTGTAGTTGTGCACACCTTTAAACCCAGCACTCGGGAGACAGAGGCAGGTGGATCTCTGTGAGTTCTAGGCCAGCCTGGTCTACATAGTGATCTCCAGGCCAGTCAGAGATACATAGTGAGACATCTTAAAACTAAGGTAATGTAGCTTGATTGTACTCCAAGAACTGAAAAGTCCTGCAGATGATCTGGACATGAGTTCTTTTCACAGCTTTAGCACTTTGGCAGTGACTGAAAAGAAGTTTTTACCTATTCTGTGTTTATCTTCTTAGGCCTAACCATGCCTTCCTATCCCTTTCATGGGCTGACAGTTCCTGTTTCCAGGTCTCATCTTTTGAATATTATCACAGATGGTAATTCCTCTCACTTAGATACACTAAGACAAGTCCCCAGTCCCCAGAAATGTAGGTGGTAATACAAAAGCAATTGCAGTAGATCTGGACTACTGCCAGAGTCTAACAAGTTAAACACCAGCTAAGATAAAAAGAAAATTAGACCTGGCTCTTTAAAAAAGAAAACATTTAAGATGGTGGTACTACAAATAAGGAAATAATTATTCAAGTCTAGAACAAACAAAATAAACAAAGCAAACACATAAAGGAAATTTTAAAGAAAAACCTTTACCCCGTAATTCCACTTCTATGTTACTTATCGAAGAAAAATGAAACCAGATGGCCATACACCTTCCGCAAGAATTTGCAGAGACAGTTATTGATTTATTTTAAATTTATTTATTCTTCGGAAATTTCATATATGTATACAACGCATCTCAATTTTGTCCAGCCCTCGCCCCTCAGACGCCCCATCACATCTCCCTCCCGACTTCACGTCCTCCTTTGGGGATTTATCTTTAACCCACTGAGTCCAATGAGTGCTGCTCATAGGCGCACGGGCCCAGGGTCATCCACCAGGCAGAGGAAATCACCAGGGCCCACATCCCTACCGAAAAGCGACCCCCCTCTGCCAGGCTGCCAGCCATCGACTGCCTATAGCTCCTCTGTGTGTTAGGCTTATCTCTCTATGGCTGTGATAAACATCATCACTAAAAGCAACTTGGGAGGAAAAAGAGTTTATTTTGTCTTACATCTTCCAGGCCATACATAGTTCATCACTAGGGGAATTCAGGGCAAGAGCTCAAACAGAAATCTGGTGGCAGAAACATAAGCATAGGCCACAGAGAAGCACTGCTTACTGGACTGCTTTCCTGGCCTGTGCCCAGCTCTTATACAACTTTGGAACACCAGGAATGGAACCACAGAGAGTGGACGGAGCCCTCCCACATCACTCAACAATCAAGAAAATGCCACACACACATGACCACACGCCAAGCCAATACAGGAAATTTCCTGAGTGAGGTTCTCAGGTGTGTCAAGTTGACAGCTGATTCGATCCAGCACAGCTGGGGAGTCCCATGCCAATCCATGCTGGAATTTTTTTAACTGACTTAAGCCTGTAAGGTCCTGTGCAGGTACCACGTCCGCGGTAATCACATCATATCCCCAGGACAGTGTTTCACGGTCCTCCTCCACATCCTCAGGCTCTTAGAGGTTTTTCCTCCCCCTCTTCCTTAATGGTTTCTAAGCCTTGGGAGTGAGGTTCTCACAGATGCTTCATTGATGGTAGAGTGCTCACAGTTACTTATTTTCAATTTTAGTCATAATAGCCCCAAACTGGAGATAACCTAAACAGGCATCAGTAACGGAATAGCTAAACAAATTATCATATCTATAAGTAATAGATAATGCTCGTGAGTTAAAAGGAATGAAGTACTTATTTGCATAACATAGATTAATATTAATACTGGTGTGAAATTAAAAAGCCAAACTCAAAATGGTACGGATTATGAGTCCACTTACTTGAGGTTGTAGAGGGTAGGAAAAACTATTGGACAGTAACAGAAAAGAACAATAGTTGGCTGAGGCCAAGACAGGGTGTTAGAAAAGTGTGGATCCAGAAGAAAAACCATGCATCGTCTCAACCAAAATCCAAGCATTTGTGCAGGTTGGAGGTTCACCATACACTGACAAAAATGGATCGGGTCTCTCCATTGATTCTGTGCCATTTATGAAAGAGTTGGTATAACAGGACTTGATACCAATGTAGATACATCCCCAATCCTACCATGATTCAGACATTGCCGAGTAGCAGTCAGGAATGGAGAGCTGGATTAAGAAGGTAATGTGCATGAGTGAATGGTGCTTCTCTGGGACCGGTTTCTTTGAGATGATTTTGAAACATCATAGAAAGAAGGAGGTTGAGTCAGCAGGTCATGTTACAAGAGTCCCTCTGTGGTAAATCCTGTAGAGCTTAGCGACAAAATGCTTTACATGAAAAAGCTTCTTGCACTGTGTTCTGGCTACCTCAAGCTCAAGACTCTGGGAAATGTCCAGGGACACTATCCTTTAGATGGTCAGTGCTATTCTCAAGAGAGCTGACCCTGGAAAGATGGTGTGGGTCAGGAAAAAGAGTCTGGGCTCTGTATGAAGACTGTCTTTATTTGGAGTACATAACAAAGCCCCAGGAATGCATACTTTAACCAGTAGAAAGAATTAGGTTTCCAGAATTTAGCAGTCCTCAGGGTGTCAAGAAGCTACAGAAAGCATTGCATTCAGAGCAGCAAATGAAGCAGAGGAATCAAGGTTTTTTGATAATACCTTCGTCTAATGCAACTGTTCTCATCGATAGAATTATCAAAATGGCTTAATAAAACATGACTGTGAGGTCCCACTTTTGTGTAGTTGGTTCTGTGGCTCTGCAGCGGGTCAGAGATTTTGTACTTCTAATTTCCCATGTGAGGCTGATTCTGCTAGCCTTCAGCTAGTGTGGAAACCTGTGGTTTACTCATTAGTTTCACTTCCTCAGCTGCAGCTGACCCTGCTCCTTCATCCTGATGTAGCAGCGGCAGATTCTCAGCATCCTGCCACCCACAGAGTCTGGTTCTGCAACTGTGTTTTATAAGAAGATTCCTGTATGTCTGTGTGTGTGTGTGAGAGAGAGAGAGAGAGAGAGAGAGAGAGAGAGACAGAGAGAGAGAGCGACAGAGAGACAGAGAGAGACAGAGATGGTGTGTTATATGTGTGGGGGGGTGAGCATATGTATTCAGGTGTACATGCATGTATTTGCATGTGTACAAAAGCAAGAGAACAACCTCAACCTCGAGTATTATCCCTCAGGTCTTAAGACAAGGTCTCTGGCCTGGAGCTCACCAAGCAGGTTAATCTGGCTGGTGAGTGAGTCCCAGGAATCCACTTGTTTCTGCTTCTCCTGCACTGGGATTACATGCGTGCCACTATGCTTTTTTATGTCAGTTCTAGGGATCAAACTCAGGACCTCATGCTTACAAAGCAAGTACTTTACTGACTGAGCTATGTCAGCAGCCCCAAGATTTTTTTCTTTTTTTAAAGATTTATTTTATTTTATATGTATGAGTGTTTGTCTGAATATATGTATATGTACCACATGTGTGCAGTACCACAGAGGCCAGAAAAGGGCATCAGAACTTGGAACTGGAGTTACAGAGGGTTGTGAACCAGCATGTGGGTGCTGGGAACTGAACCCAGATCCTCAGCAAGAGCAGCAAGGGCTCTTAGTCTGCTGAACCATCTCTCTGGCCCCAAGGATTCTTATATTAAAATATATTTTGTGCAAGTGAGAAAACTTGAAGAAAAGCAATCTTACCACTGAAATATCTTTCCAGCGCTCAGCCCACGTGGCTGTGTACCCCAGGAAGGGGCCTGCCTTCCCTTTATTTCTGCCCTTGGAACTTGGCTCTGGCCTATTAACAGAGGCACAAAATGGCTAATAGCAAATTTTGCCGTTTTTTTCTTAAAATTTTTACTTTCTTTTGCTCTTCTCAACAAAAGATACACGTTAAAGCTCAAACACGTCCTCCTCTCCCCAGGCTACCTGGTGAGAATCACCTTGTTCAGCTGCAGTATCTCTTGAAGAAATTGGCTTTATAACCTACAGAGAGTTGTGCAGATTTATCCCCTTCAAGTATCAGAGTCCTTGCACTTCGGGATGCTTAAAAGATCCCCAATTACAAATTCTCTTCAAGAGTTTCCTTGTTTCCTAGTAAAAAAGTCTATTACCATTTCACACAGAACTCCAGCCCCAGCTCATGCCACAGTGTTATTTCTTGCATCTCTTCTTTCTTGAAGTCTGAGATGGTGATAAGAAGATTCTTTTGCAATCATTCTTTTCTTCACATATTTTTCAAGAAGATTTAGCATTATAATGTCAAGAATCAAACCTAAGCATGAATGCATACCTTATCAGTCATTGGGTAGCTGTATTTCCTTTTTCTTGCAGCATTCCCGTTGTTTACACTATTAATCAACACGTATAGCATACCCTTGACATTCAAAGAATGTTATTCTAAAATTAGTGGCTGTTTTTCACAAAGAAAACATGTTGTGTTGCGTTATGAAAGTTGTAAAAAAAATTAATACAGAATTAAAGTTTTTTTAAAAGTAAACACCTGATTTGAGGTGCCAGAGCCCCGGCAAAGTGAGGAAGGTTGACAGGGAGGGAAGCTGACGCAGTGATCGGACCCTGGTAGAACTGGAGGATGGGGGACACAGATGTAACGCAGCGCAGCGGGAGCCGTGAGGACATGGGGAACGGAGGGGCCCCTCTGAGACACTCCCCTGATGCACATCTGCCCTTCTCCCTCATCACTCCAGTTCTAACCACCTTCCTGATGCTTCTTGGGCTTCAGCCTTCGCAGATCGTGTTCCCTGAGGCAGCAACACAGCCTTTCCAGTGCCATCACTGAGGTCTCTGTCAAATGCCAGCTCCTTGAAGAACTCTTCTCCGATCATATTTGAAATGTATCCTGCTTCCCGTCCTAAAGCACATTTATCCTTCATCCCACCTTACCAAAGAACAAATTATGTATTTGCTTTGTTTAGGATCTGTCTCCCCTACGAGAACATGTATATTGCCCTCTGCATCCCCAGGACTGCTACACACTGAATGAGTGAGCAGAGCAGTACGATGATCAGACCCCGAGCGCTCAGTTTGGCTTAATAACTATATGTCTTTGTCCATATGCCTCACAATGTTTATGACTGACGTTTCTGCCTCAGAAAAATATATTATTATTACTATTTGTGCAGGTCACACAAAGTAGAAGAAACCATAACTTCCTTTCTTTCTCTTTTTGTGTCAGTTTTTGAGACAGGGTCTCCCTGTAGCCCCAGCTATCCTGGAACTCACTATGTAGACCAGGCTGGCCTTGAACTCACAGAGATCCACTTTCCTCTGTCTCTCAAATGCTGGAATTAAAGGCATGAGCCACCGGTCAAACCATAACTTTCAAATTATAAGAGACCATTAAGATTAAACCCTGTCTGTCCCTCACTCTAGTGCAGATCTGCATCTTTTGCTTTGTATACTCATGAACTATATTTGTTAAGTCCTGGACAAGAAGATCACTAAAACAAGATGTGCAAAATAAAAGCATCACAAGGTTATGTTGATACATATAGGGGATACAGAAATTAAGAAAGAATCATCCCTGATCCAAAGAAAATTAAAAAGAAAGGAAACAAGACTACAGAATAATTCCAATGCTTTTGACTTCCAAAGTAAGAAGAGCCAAGAACACAAAAGGAATCTTCATAAACAGAGTTACTAATTTTTATCAGAGCTGTACATGTTTCATTCCCAGTTAATTTTTCAGTGGTCTACAGCCTATAGAATAGCATCATAAAAGAGAAAACTCTCAAGCATGATCCTTTTGGCTCTGGTTAACTACGCCCAGTCATGAGATAGCACTCTCAAAGAAGTATGAGCTTGAAGAATGATGACATGAGGACAAAGGATATGAAGGTCACAAAATGATTTTGAGTGTAAGTTCAGAGGATAACACATTAAATATGAGATGCCCAATTAAATTTGACAAAGTATGCCTCATGTAATATAACACTTAAAAAAAACTGTCACTTATCTGAAATTTAAATATAACTGGGTACCTTATGCTTATCTTTGTTAAATTTGACATGCCTAATCCACATCAGGGGCCCAGATCTAGGAGAAGTTTGTCTTTATGATGCCCTGAGTAGAGATACAGAGCGATTAGAAGTTCCACTGCTTGGGCCAGTGAGACGGCACCCCAGGAAAAAGTACCTGCTGCTCAAGTTTGATGACCTTAGTTTCACCCCAAGAACGCAGTGTCACGCATCGGCGTCCGTAATCCCAGCGTCCCTACAGTGAGATGGGAGGCAGAGAAAAAAGAATTCCTGGACACGGAATTGGGGCCAGCCAATCAGAAAGAAGAGGTCCAGACTCAAGGTGAAAGAAGGGAATCAACGCCCGAACACTGTCCTATCATATCTACATGTGCCACTGAGCACATGTGACCCCCCCCCAACGGTACTGGTTAGTTTTTTTGGTTTGCGTGTGTGTGTGTGTGTGTGTGTGTGTGTGTGTGTGTGTGTGTGTGTGTGTGAGTTTGACGCAAACTAGAGTCATAGGAACAGAGGACTTCAACTGCGGCATTTCCACCATTGAATAGGCCTGTGGAGATGTCTACAAGTCATTTTCTTGATTGATAATTGACATAGGAGGGCCCGGTTCGCTGTGAGCAGGGCCATCCCTGGGCAGGCAGGCCTGGGCTGTATAGGAAGGGCAGCTGAGAAAGCCGGGGCAGCAAGCCAGTACACAGCATTCCTTCATGGTCTCTGCAAGCCAGTACACAGCATTCCTTCATGGTCTCTGCAAGCCAGTAAGCAGCGTTCCTTCATGGTCTCTGCAAGCCAGTACACAGCATTCCTTCATGGTCTCTGCAAGCCAGTACACAGCATTCCTTCATGGTCTCTGCAAGCCAGTAAGCAGCGTTCCTTCATGGTCTCTGCTGCAGTTCTGCCTCCAGGTTCCTGCTTGAGCCCGCGCCCTGGCTTCCCTCGATAATGGACGATAGCGTGTGGGACGAAAGAAACCCCTTCTTCCCAAGTTAGTCAGTATTCTATGACAGCAACAGAGAAAGGAAATGAGAGCACACATGCATGCACACTGATAACACTAATAACAACAAAAAAATGTAAACCATGCCCCACTATTTGGATGTCTCTCTCTGCTATGCCCCCATCCACAGGGATGCATACTCCCGGGAAAAGATGTTCCACTGAATTTGTGTTGTCTGTGTGCATGCTTTCCTGTCCGTGTGTAAGCCTTCATTCATTCTTCCCTGAGTCTCTTCCTATTCTGATTCTAGAAGCGTCTGCACAGAGAAAATCTCCTGGGACAGTGGCAGACTCATTGCTCATTTATAAATGTTATGCTAGCATTTTCATTATTGATAATTGTAGGACAGAAGTTTTTTTTTCTTACAATTCCTGGATAATTTTTTTCCTCTGAATTCTTGGTGACCTCTCATTTATAAATAAAGCCACTGAAATCTCTCTCTCTCTCTCTCTCTCTCTCTCTCTCTCTCCATTAATCCATTAGCTATTAAGGTAACCACAGTGGGATGGAGTGAGGAAAACCACCAAAATGAAAATTTAAGGATGGAGAACTCCATGAAAAGGAAACTAGTTGCAGCAAGAAGTCTGAGAGTTGGTAACATTTGTGTCCCAACGTAGGAGCAGAGAGCAAACTAATGAGTAATTAAGAGCAGTAATTCTTCTGTCCACACAGCAAAAAAAGCAATCAGCCTTTTTATTCTGCTAGTAAACTTAAGGTTTGGAAATGTGAAGTTGTAGGAACTGAGGCTTATGAACTAGGCAAGAATCCAATGTCATGCCTGAAATATACTTTTAGAATCTCAACAGCATCAACTCAGTGTAACTTGGCACAGCCTTGGTGTTCATCTAAATCACCTTCTTCACACTGGCCCTATTAACGTGTGAAGCCCCATGACTCTATTGTAGAAGACGACCCTACGCATTATGTGGTTCACACCAGCCTTCCTATCTACATACTAGTTGCCAGCAGCAACCAAACATGTCTCCAGATGCTGCCAACAGTCCCTCAGAGGCCAAAGACAGAAGAGTTGATTTTATCCCTGGTGAAATAGAAGAGCCTAGCTTCTTTAAAAAATAATTATTCCTGGATCCATCCCCAAAGATTCGCATTAGATTTGTCTCAGGCGCAACTCAGCCATTGGCACCTTATGAAAACTCCTTAGCTGTTTTTCAGTTGCAGTTAGAGCTAATAACCATTGAGATAAATATTATCTTAAACCCTGGTTTCAAGAAGGATCACTCTTGAAAACTGGTACAGGCCAAATGGACTCAGCTGCTGAAGAAGAATCAGAGAGGCAAAGCTTGGTGATGACTGGGGTTAGCAGATCACATCCACCTGCCCCAGCTTAACTTGTTTTTAACTGCAGGGGGTTTGTTTCTATGTTTTTCAACAGTCTTAGAATTGTAGGCTACAGTTGTATTAATAAAGTAGGAAGCCAGAAACGGGAACAGGAAAAACCATGAGAAATTACGGAACTTTGATTTTTTTTGTTATTGTTGTTGAAAAGAGGAAGCTTTCATTTACTAGTCGCTTTAAAAACTTGTTTTAAATCCTTCCCCTTTGTTCTGTGAGTAGTGACATAAAATACAGACCTCACCTCAAAGGAAGAACTACTTTATTACTGAGCCAAATATGAGTGACTATGGTCCAGGAACACAGATTCGGGGTGCCCTAAAAGCCCTGCTCAACTATAGAACTGGTTACATGAGCCTGTATTAGTTATAAAACAAAATCATCAGAGCATTGGCCAACTATACTGGTAGGAACCACAGGTTGGAGGGTTCAGCACAAGTCAAAGACTGCTATAGGTTTCAGACCCTCTGCTGACATGCTGAGCTTTTGAATTCATAGAAACTACTATTTTCTAATAAAAATAGTTTTTAAGGCCCAGAGAGATGGTTTGGAGGGTACGAGCACACACTGCTCTTACAGAGGACCCAACTTTAGTTTCCAGCACCCACATCCCGCAGCTCACAACTACCTGTGACTCCAACTCTAGGGGATCTGACACCTTGACCTCCATAAGCACCTTCACTCACATGCACATATTGACACACAGACACACATAATTTTGCAAACAAATATACATAATTTAAAATGAGAAAAATCTTTTTTTAAAAGAATGCTTTTTAAAGGCCTTGATAGTCATAATGATGTGAAACTGAATAAAGATGGGAAATGAATAACTCTGAAGAAAACTAAAAATAACCCAAGATTATTTGTCGCTGGCTTGCAACATTATAACTCTCCACAATCACCAAGGTTTAGTCATTGGATCTTGTAGAATGTTTAGCACAGGTGTGGCTTTTCTTTTCTTTTTTTTTTCCCAGGAATTGTACTTTACGTCGATTTCCAGTTATCACTTGGGAGCAGGGGCAGTCACTAGAGCAGCCCTCTGATGCTCTTCACATCTTTGAAGACTTGGGGCTGAAGAGATGACTCTGTGGTTAAGAGCACTGGCTCCTTTACAGAGGACCCAGATTCGGTTCCCAGCACGCACATGGCGGCTAACAAACGTCCAGAATTCCAGTTCCAATGTCGTGCCCTCTTCTGATCTCCACTAGCACTGCACAACATGGGTACACTTATATACAAGCAGGCAATACACATATAAAACAAAAAAATAATAAAATTAAAAAGAGCATTTGAAGACTCTTGCCATGGTGTGTTTCCTGAAGTATACGGAAAGCAGCAAAGACTCAACGGTCAGCCTGCTGCCTCATGCTGAAGCTCCCCTGCAAGCCAGGCTGCGTGTTAGGGCCTCTCTAAACGGGACAGCCTATGGGTGTTCTGGAGGCCTAACTGGGAGTAGTTTGCTTACCGCAAATAGTCCTAAAATCATCCTGTAAGATAGATATCCACAGTGCAGAAAGGGCGTGTGGCCAGAGTATGCAAATTTTGTACAGAGACAAGAGGCAGCAGGAGAGCTCTAAAGTTAGAGGTGCTTTCTAATGTCTGGGCTGCAGCCACATTCATCCTACGATATTTCAACAACCCTCATATTTTATTTTTATAATGTCACCAAGACCTGTTTAAGTAAATGCTAGCTGACTGTAATGAGTATAGTGAGGGACTGGGAATATGCAAACTATTCTTCCACGAACAGGATTAGTGGCTATGCCTTGTTTGACCACTTACACTAAGAATTACTTGGACCAGATGCAGCTTTCATATGGACAAGGCTTTGCTTTCTCTCCTCCCATAGAAATCTGTTGTGTTCACTTTAGTTCTACCGCTGGGCAAGAATTTTAGAATGATAAAACAGATCTCCAGGCTCTCTGTGAAATGTTTGTGTTTCTGAACTAAATGGAAAAAAAAAAAAAAAGTGTTAGCTATGGGAGAAGTGAGGTCAGCCTGGGACCAGGGACGTGTTGTAGGAGGCTTGTGCCATGAAGCTCCAACAGCAAGCAGGAGTGGAATTTCCTGAGGAGCAGTTGAAGAAAGAGAAGATGGGTGACGGAGACCCGTCAAAGGAGAGAAGGAACTGTGGAAAGTTAAGGAGAGGGGAAATAACATTCAACTATAAGAACTGAGAGCCAACAGGGCAACTCACACATGTGATAAGCCCAAGTCATCCAGTAAAAAGGGAAACATCAGGCAAGTAAGTCTTACTGACTTACTGAGAGAAGGGTTTTCTTAAATGCTTCCTCTCATCCCTTCTGGAGGTGGCCACTTCTGGTACTGAGGTTACTAAACACAAACCCTTTCTAGTATAGCTCAACTCAAAAGGGCACAAATATTTGGTATAAACAGTAGGCAATAATAACAGTTTTCATGACCTGGAAGGTTGGATGGGGATTAAATATTTCAAACCTGCCTGGGAACCCAGGTAAGAAGTGTGACTTCCCCGTTCCCTATTCTTTAGAGGACCTAGCACATAGAGACACACAGATGTGTCTAAAGGATGGCTGTCTGTCTCCGGGGATCCAGTGCTCAGCACTGGGCCCACATGACTCATCACCATAATCATCTGCTTTCAGGTTTCACGCTGTTCAGAAATGCTCCCCATGACTTGTTGCCCTGTGATTCTAAAACAAAAAACAAGTGTCTCTGAATTCTGTGATGCTTGTGAGTCTTTCACTGCTGAAATCAGAGGCAGACACTACTGTAGCTCCTGGGGAGGGTTAAAGTGGTAGAAGCTCTTAGGTGAGAGCAAAGACTTACTAATTAACTCATCAAATCCTTCCTCTCAGATCACATGAATGCAACAGAGTCCTGCATAATGAAGCAGTTTCCCAGGAGTACCAGGCGTCTATTTCCTTCCTTGGCTTCAAATTCTTCTTTGTAGTTTTGAGGTACTTCAAAATTAAATCCATTTCTGAAAATAAAACATAGTTGTTTAAATACTGTTCGCCCCAGCCAGCAGTTCACAGCAGCCTTAAATCTGTATATATGTAGGCTGACATTACGATGTTTGCAATATTAGCAGTTAGAAGGACATGAAATATGAGACTGCACAAGCCTTTATGATCTTGAAAATGTCTAACAAGACTAATTCAGATTCAGTTAAATGACTTCATTTTCTACGTTCACATTCATGTGTTGTAATTGCATGCTTTACATCAGGTAAGTATTTGACAAATCTAGCATTAGAAAACAATCCCTTTGAAATGAGATAAAATAATTTCATTTTTTAATTTACATTTTTATTCATATTTTGATGAAAATGTATCTTTATATGCTTATATACAATAATGATTTATCCCTTTAGTACGGTTTTATATTGCTACCATAATGAATTGCTCCTATTCAGTGGCTTTCAACAGAGCAAGCACATCTACTATCCTACTGCTCTGTACATTGGAAGTCCAAAATGGATCTCACTGGGTTGGAATCAAGGGCTGCATCTCCTACTGGAGGCTCAAGGGAAAAATGCAGTCCTTGCCACTTCTAGCTTCTAGAGGCTAAATTCTACCCACAACTCACTGGCTCATAGCATCTGCCCTCCACCTCCAAAGTCAGAAAAGACTGTAGAGTAAAAGAGAAACTCCATTTTAAAAATGTATGTTTCATTGGAACATAGACACACATATTGATATGGTGTATCATGTGATGTGGTAATACATTGTGTAATGTTCAAATTAGCATAAACATATACACTGCCCTAAACTTTCATTATGTCTTTGTGGTAAAGACCATCATAGTCCTTTCTTCTACCTTTTTTGAAATATATAATGTTATCGTTATCTATAGTCACCTTACAATGCACTGGAACTCCAGAAGGTACTTTCCCTAACTAAAAATAACATAATACCCATTGATCAACCTTCCCCCATCCACTCTCCTCAGCCTCTGATAACCACTAATCTACTCTCAATTTCTATGAAGTCAACTCTTTTAGATTCCACATGAGTGATATTGTACAGCATTTATGGTTCATGTCTAGCGTATTTCACTTAACATAATGACCTCCATTTCCATGTACATTGTCTCGAATCACAGGATTTCATCCTTTGTACTTGAATAGTATTCTATTGTGTACATGCATTTCCATGTACGTTGTCTCGAATCACAGGATTTCATCCTTTGTACTTGAATAGTATTCTATTGTGTACGTGCACTACCTTTTCAATACTCATTTCTCAAGACAACTGAAAAAAATCCAGGAAGCATTCTGCAAAAGGTTACAAAACTGGAAAAACAGGAGGAACATAGATCTGTCAAACACAGCACACTTGAGATTTGTGAAGAGGATGCTCCAAGTTCTTTAAAAGGAGAAGATTTGATTACTGATCAAAACAACAACACACAAGAGAAACCGTCTCATTAAGTCCACAGGATGGAAATGTCACTCAAGATTACAACATCTTCACATGTTTAACTAAATGAGGACTGATTATAAATCAAAACAATGAGAGCTCGTAAGGGCTTCCATTTTTAGTCTTGCCAGATATTTGAAAATGTTAGGGGCGGCGGAGACCAGACTACAGAGGCAGTCATTTTTCCCTATCGTCTCCACCCAGAAGTCCTCAGCCTGCAGCCTCTCAGTACTGGACCCCAAAGAAAAGACGAATAAGATGCAATAAGGTTTGAGAAAAGAAGGGATCTAGGCAGGAAAGGAAATGAGAGAGGGCGCAATAGAGGGGCCCCAAGCTGTTCTTGTAATGGTGGGTTCTTATAATGTGCAATGAGAGAGTCAGGGATTAGCTAGGGAAACCAAAGAAACTGCATCCAGCTATCGCTGCTCTGTGGTGGTTCAGGAACACCACCCGCTAGAAATATCACACAATCTGAAACGCTGTCCTGACCAAATACAGGTGTGCAGTAGTGTGACTTCACTATGAAGTATCTCTCGCAAAGGCTCACGTATTGAAGGTTATTCCCAGCCTGTGACAACTAAGAGACCGAATCACAAGAGCACTATCCTCATTAGTCCATTGCTGAGTTCATACTGACACCAGGGAAACTGGGGTCCCCTCTAGGGGTTCTTAGTCTCACTAATACAAGAATTTAAGAATAGATTCAAAGAAAAGCTCAAGGACAGTTTTATTGAAGTTTAAAAGAAAAACCTATGACAGGTGAGCTGTAAACCTCAGTAGCTGCCTAAAGGAGGAGAAATGTGAAGAGAAGGAGGGAAAAGGCCATGCTGTTTGAATTAAGCCCAAATAGAAATCAGCCACGGGGAGGCAAGCAGCCACATGGCAAAAAGATAGCTTTCAAGAAAGAGTGGAGCCCAAAGAACAAGAAAGGGAACATCTGGGCTCTAGCGAAACTCCAAAAAAAAGACAGAAAAGAAGAAAGAGGAAAAGCTAGGCCTTTCTGAGTCAGAACTTAGAAATGCAGGCAGACCCAACAGAACCTCATGGTAGCTCTAGGGACTGTCCTATGGGATGGGAATTCTGGGAAGTAAAAGTACCTTATCTCATGAGAGAGCCAATTATTCCATCCATCTGTTTAGCATGGTTTA
Organism: Eospalax fontanierii; assembly: GCA_035773235.1. NCBI lineage: Eukaryota > Metazoa > Chordata > Mammalia > Rodentia > Spalacidae > Eospalax > Eospalax fontanierii. The sequence goes on along the minus strand of CM069541.1, from coordinate 20,812,821 downwards.
AGGTGACCCTGCTTTGCTGAGGGTGGTCCCTTGGCCAGGTGATCGGCTGCCCAACTGGGTTAACTCATAAACGAGGAGATAGTGGCACGTCTCCACCTGTGTTAGTTACTCTACAATTGTTGTGATAAGACACCGTGACTATGACAATTTATAGAAGGAGGAGGTGTTTAGGCTCTGATTCCATAAGAAGAGTCATAATGGTGGGGCAAACATGGCAAGGGGCAGCTGGAGTGGAAAGCTGGGGCTCACATCTCCACAGAGGAAGCAGAGAGAGCATAACTGAAAGCAGGACAAGGCTACGAACTCAAACTCAGCATTCTGAGGGCTTCCTCCAGGAGGGCACACCACTTAGATGCTCTGTGACTTCCAAACAGCACATCAAGTGCAAGGACACACCACTTAGACGCTCTGTGACCTTCCAAACAGCACATCAAGTGGGAGGACACACCACTTAGACGCTCTGTGACTTCCAAACAGTACATCAAGTGCTCATATACTTTAGCCTCTGGGGGACATTTGTCATTCACACCACATCACTCAGAGGTAGACTCCGATCCTTTAGCTAGGAGGCAACAGCTATTCCTTAGTGTTACTGTAAAAATGCTGTATAGACTACTAGGAAGTGAGGCCTAAATGGAAGAACTAAGCCACAAAGGGTGTGCCTTTCATGCAGTACTTGGTCTTTGTACCTTTAATCTTACTATTTGCTCTCTGGCTGTCATGAGGTGAGCAACTAACTCTACCATGTGCTCCTGCCACCATAATATTCTGGCTCAACACAAGACTAAAAGCAGTGGAGCCAGCCAACCATGGACTACGACATTTGAAACGATGAGCAAAATACATTCTTCTGCCTTTAAGTTGATTTGCTGGGTATTTTCTTGTGGTAATGAAAAGCTGACTGGTACAGAGCAGCTATGTCAATATTGTGACTCGACCTGATGACGTGGTTCAGAATGTTTGGAACCAGTTAGTTGAAGAAGTTTGGAAAAATTGGGAGACAAAAGCCAGAGAACCTCAGATGACTATAAGCAGAATATAATGGGATATTCTGATGGGAGCTCAGAAGTCAGGAGGTGGATAGGATAGGACTGTGAGCTGTAAATGCTGTGTACATGAGCTTTCTGATGGAAAGTCAGGATCTTGGAAATTGGAATAGAGACTACTGATGTTGCATTCTGGCAAAGAATATGTCTACATTTCTAACATGATCTAAGTGTTCTAAGATATTTGTGAGAGGTTGAATTCAGAGATGCCAAACTAATTAAACAGGTAAATGAAACGCATTCATACCGTGTCATGGTATTACTGACTGCTTTAGTCAGATCTAAAGTGGGAATTGGGAACAAAAATCAGCATAGAGGGGTATAAAAGTTTTAATTTTTTCAAAATAGAGGGACATATTTTAAGTTGGAGCCAAGAAAGTAGTTTGTGAAGAGATTAGCACTATAAAATAAAATACTTTGCACCTGCACAATAACAAAGATGCATGAAAGTTCTGCAACCCTTGCATTCCCTGTCTGTCATCCCAATCTCCCAGGCCCAGATCCAGTTATGCACCCCTATGTATCTGCCAGTTTGGTAAGTTCCCCAAATCCAGAATTATCTGTCAGCCATCCCAGCTCCCAGGCCTAGTTCAGACTGCACTGCCTTCACACAGGCCCAGTTTGTTGGTTCTATAGAATCTTGTCCACCCTTCCTGATGTCTCCACACTTCAAGCATAACTAGGGTCATGGAGTCTCTGCATCACTCCAGGTAGGCCCAGTAAAGAAAAACATTTACAAGTTTTCTTGGTTATCACCAAATCAGAATCACCCTCATCCCTCCAATCAAAAATCAGCACTGACCTGTCCACCTGCCCATTCACTTAATAGTCATTCTTCTAACCCAATCACTTCTAACCCGGATTTTATCTGTTTCTCCCTTAGTAATACCTGTCTCCTATTATTCTTCTCTCTGATTTAGAAAGTTCTTTCCTACATTTATATCTCACAGGTTACTGCCAACCTTTTTTTTTTCCTAACAATTTCAGAGTTCAGGGTTCACATTGAGGTCTTTGATTCATTTGGAGTGACTTTTGAACAGGTGAAAGATAAGGTTCTAGTTTCATTCTTCTACAGATGAAGATCCAATTTTGCCTGTACCATTTGCTGAACATGGTGTCTTTCCTCCAGTGAATGTTCTTGGCCGCCTTGTCAAATATCAGGTGGCTGAAATTGCATGTACTCATGTTTGAGTCTTCAATTATATTTCATTTGTCTATGGATCTGTTTTTGTGGCAGTACCATGCTGTTTTTATGACTATAGCTCTATAATATAGCTTGAAATCTGGTATTGTAATAACCTTTACATTGCTCTTTATGCTCAGGGGCGCTTTGGTTATTCAGAGTCTTTTGTGTGTCCATATGAATTTGAGGAATTGTTTTTTTTCTAATTCTGTAAAGAATATCATGGAGTTTTTTATTGGAATTGTATTGAACCTATACATTGATTTTTGTAGGATGACCATTTTCACAATATAAATTCTTCCAATCCATGAGCATGGGAGGTCCTTCCATCTTCTGGCGTTCTTATTGATCTCTTCCTTTAAAGTTCTAACATTTTCACTGTAGAGATCTTTAATGTCTTTGGTCAAGTTTATTCTGTGATTTTTTTGAGGCTATTGTGAATGGGAGGGTTTCCTTGTACTCCTCTAATTGATTGTCATTGGTGTATAGAACGGCTACTGATTTTTGTGGAATAATTTTGTAACCTGCCAGTTTACTTAAATTGTTAGTCATTTCTAGGAGTTTTCTGGTAGACTTTTTGACATCTCTTAGTTATATCATATCATCTGGAAAAAGTGATAATTTGACCTCTTCTTTTCCAGTGAGCGCTCCTTTAACTTCTCCTGTCTTATTGCTCTAGCAAGATTTTCAAGCACTTTATTAAAAAGGAGTGGGGATATTGGACAGTCTTGACTGGTTCCTTATTTTAAGGGAATGCTTCTGTTTTTTTTCTCCATTTAGGATGATTTTAACTGTGGATTTTTTTTGTATATAGCTTCAATTATGTTGAGGTATGTTACCTCCAGTCTACTTCCCTCTAGGAATTTTAACATAAATGTATATTTAATTTTGTCAAAGGCCTTTTCTTCATCTATTGAAATGATCATTTGATTTTTGTCTTTGAATCCATTTATATGCTTTATGATGTTTACTGACTTATGTATATTGAACCACCTCCGCATTTCTGGAAGAAAGGCGAATTGAATCATGGTGGATGATTTCTTTGAAATGTGTTTATATGCAGTTTGCAAGCATTTTGTTGAGAATTTTTGTATCTATCTTCATTAAGGATGTGGGTCTATAGTTTTCTTTTTTGGTTGTATCTTTCCCTGGTTTTGGTATTAGAGCAAAGAGTTGGCTACATAGAAAGAATTTGGGAGTTTTCCCTCTGTTTCTATCTTTTTGAATAATTTAAGTAGATTGGATATAGATCTTCTTTGAATGTGTGGTAGAATTCTGCTGTGAATCCATCTGGACCTGGGTTTTTTTTTTTTTTTTTTGGTCAGGAGGTTTTGTATTACAGTTTCAATTTCCTTATATGTTATGGGTCTGTTTAACCTGTTGATCCCTTCTTGGTTTAGCTTTGGTGAGTTCCATGTTTTTAAATGCATCCATTTCTTTAAGGCTTTCAAATTTAATATCACACAGGTTTTTAAAGCATTCTTTTATACTGTTCTGAATCTTTTGTTGTCTGTTGTGATGTTTCCCCTTTCATCTGTGATTTTGTTGATTTGGAGTTGCTCTTTCTTTCTTTTGGTTAACTGGGCCAAGGGTCTGTCTCTCTTGTTTATCTTTTCAAAGAACCAGCTTTTCCTTTCAACTATAATAGACATTTTTGCTGGGTAAAGTATTCTAGGTTGGGATCTATGCTCATTTGGAACTAGGAATACTTTGGTCCAGGCTCTTCTGTCTTTCATAGTTTGCCATTGAAAAGTAAACTGTAATTTTGATGTATTTTCCTTTATGTGTGACTTGTTTTTCTTTACAGCTTTCAGTATTCTCTCTTTGTTCTATACTCTTAGTGTTTTTAATATGATATGACATGGTGAGCTCCTTTTCTGGCCTTCTCTATTTGGTGTTTATGTGCTTCTTGTAGTTAAATGGGCATGTCCATTCTTAATTTGGGGAAATTTTTTTCTACAGTCCTATTGATGATCTGCTCAATAATATTATCCTGAGATTCTTCTCCTTCCTCTATGTCTGTGATGAGTAAATTCCATCCCTATGCTTTCCAATTTTTTCACAGTCTTTGCTTGAGTACTCTAGTCTTCATATTCTATTTTCCATTTCATTCATTCTATTGGTGAGACTTTCTCCTGTTGTTTCCAATTTGGATTATTCATTTCCTTCTTCATTTCATCCTGAATTTTCTTCAATATTTCTATCTCTTTTGTGAGTTCAGTCAGGAGTTTATCCCCTTCTTTTAATTCTTTGATTTGTGTCTTCTTTAAATTCATTGAATTCTTTGGTCATGTTTATGATTGTTCTTTTAAAGTCTGTGCCCTGGGTTATCTCTGTGGGTTACTCATTGTAGAACTTTATAGTACTGATGATGTTTGGTGGGGACATATTATTTGAGTTTTTTACATTACTATTGTGATCTTGGCATGTGGATTTCTTTCATTGTTTGTGATTCTGACGTGACACTCAAGACTTTGTCCCGTTGAAGTCTGATTCTGTTTGTATAATTAATATGACTTGGTTGTTTTCTTATTGGGTATGAAAAACTGGTTGGTCAAGGCTTCAGGTTCTCTCTTTTGATTTTATATTGGAAGGGCCAGATGGCCCTAGGCCAGCTGCTCCAGAGTTCCCTCAGAGGCACAGGTTAGGCAAGATCAGATGGTCTCGGGTTCTCTCTTAAGGTCTGGATCCCTCTAGCCCGCAGACACAGCACAGTTTGGAGAAACTGCTAGGCAGTGGCCGAATTCAAGCTTTCTCATGTAGTCTGCAAAGGTCTGGGCCCCTACAAAAGGGCACAGAAGTCTAGCCCTGCAGCGGTGGGAGGGGCTGCAGATGGTATCAATGTAGGGGATGAGCATGGTGTGATTCGGAGAGCTCACACCCTGCCAGAGGTAAGAGGATAGTCCAGAGATCTGGGGGGTAAGTGTAAGAGTGTGCCTGTGCCTACTGCTATATGGAGAAGTGGATGTGGGGTGGGGGTAGGGGTTGGAGTTGCTTTTGGGTAAGGGATTGGAGATTCAGTAGGCAGGATCAGATTTACCAGGGAAGAAGAATGTTCTCCAATGCAAGTTGGGGCTGGGGACAACCTGTGGGGGATCTAACAAACTAGACTGAAAAACTGAGCTGTTCTGAGTAGGGGTTCAGGATGCAGTGGGTGGATCTGGACTAAAAGAGTAGTCTAGGATCTGGGGTGCTAAGTACAGGAATGGGCCTGTGCCCAAGGCTTGAAGAATAACAGGACATGGGCCAGTGGGGAGACTGGAGTTGCTCGGGTAGAAGGGGAGAGGAAGGGCCTTTTTTCCTTATTTTTATCTGTATGCATGTATTGCATGCATGTATGAAAGTACATTCAAGTTGTGCAATGCCGGAGAAGGACAGAAGAGGAGGTCAGGTCCCCTAGAACTGGATTATGGAAAGTTCTTAGCCACCATGACAGTGCTGGGGTTCGAGCCCTGGTCTTCTGCAAGAACAATCAGTACTCTTAACCACTGAGCAATCTCTCTCGATCCAGCGGAAGTGTTCTTATCCTATCCCTAAGCCATACTTCAAATAGAGGATTCTAGAGAGCCTGGTTCACCAGCAAAACATGACAAGAATTTGAGGAGCAATGTGATGCAGACACCAGAATAAGAGGGAGCTGTACATCCCTGCTAGAGAAGCTCTGGAGACCTTCTTAGGTGGGTTGGGTCACAGCCCATGCATGGAAACAGGCTTAGGCCATAGAGAGGGCAGAAGTGCAGGGGCTGGGAGAGAGGCAGAGACAGAGCAGTGGGCATCCCACTGCTTCTGCATTTGCACATTCTGGAGAATGATGCCAGCAATAACCTGCTGCACAGTATCTGTGCTCCCAGCATCTCGAACCCTCCACATATTGCTGTGTCCATTCATGGGACCCTGAGATTTCGACATCCCTTCAACTGCCCATGATTTGGCTTCTCACCTCCATCAGAAGGTGGCCAGAGGAGATAAAATGTGCTGGAATGAAAACTCGCTCATTTGTCTCTTTGTTGCCAAGACCAGGACAAGGAGGAAATTGAATAGAGTTTGAAGGGAAAGTTTGTCAAACTTTCTTCCCCTGTGGCTCATTTAGGTAAACAATAACAACCATAAAAAAGCTCCTCTGATTCACCTACAACTTGTGTTCCTACTTTTCTATAAAGACCTGAAGCTTGAAAATAATATGAATAATAGTGATGAGGATGATGATAATGATGATGAAAGCTGAATAAAACAAAGGGAGACTGGTACAAAAGCTTTGTGTCCCATAATACCACATGACCAGGAGTAAGCAACTTTTTTATACATAAAGGGAAGATTAAAATGTATATAAATTTATATTATTCTTTTCTTATGAAAATGTTAATTCCATAGCCCACTGCGAGGGTCCCATGGCCACAAGGGCTCATAAATTATGTATTGATAAGCACGATCTAAAATTGGCTTCAGGTCTGAGAAGCTTTGAGGAACTTTGGTGGTTCTAGCTTCCATCCCTTGCTTTAATCAAAGCAGCTCCATTTCTCCTGTTTCCTATATCGGGCTAATAACATTTGGCTTGAAGAAAGGTTTCCACAACTATCGTCTGAGAATCAATAATTCCATGTTAAATTTCTGGGGTTGTAGGTATAGCTTAGTAGCTACCAATACAGCGTGCACAAGCCGTGAGCATGGGGAGTCCATCACTCAGAGTTAAAATTCGGTGTGTTATCTCTTATGAGGTTTATTCACATTAAGCTATCACCCGTACACATAGGTAATAGAGAAGTAAGTTTCCAGAGAGGGTATTCTCAAATTCCTTTACAAGGTGAAACTTGTACTGCAAATTACTTGGACTAAAAGCTGATTCATAAATGCTGAGAGCAGTGTAATTGGGAATAATAAATACTCATTAATGAAGCCTGAGAGGAAAGCACCTCTGGTACTCTGAGAGGTTGAGCACTCAAGTGTAATGCTTCTGGCTTTGATGGTTGTTTTTAAATACAATGTCATTGTAACGTATTGATAAATCAGTATCCAAGAATATGAAGTGGTTTTATAATAAGAATGAGATGCTGTAGATAATAAGACAAATGAATTTGTAGGTAATAGCATACACTCTCAAGTCTTATTGTTCATGGGAAGAGGTCAATAGTGGATGGCTTAACAATAAGAGTAAGTGAATGTTTTCCAGACTCACTTGGATAATCAGTCACAATAGCGATCCAAGGGGCTTCTAATGACCAAAGAACAATAATAACAAAATGGACCTTCAGGAGCCCCTCCCCAGACACTAACAATAGGACAGCATAAGTGATCACTTTCAGCAAAATACTAGTAGGTTAAGAAGTTTCCTCAAGTATCAATTTCCAACGTTAATTTATTTCACAAAAGATAGCCTTGCCAACCCTCAGGGAGAAAAGTGACAAAGTTCTGCTACAACGCAGCAGTGAGTGAAGTTCTCACGCACGGCACCACATGAATATTCACGAGAGGGGTTAGGAAACAGCGAGGTCAACTTCATTATCAGAATGCTTCTTATATCTGGTGCCCTGCCCTGACCACGTTTGGGTGAGGATAGAAATCCAGAGAACTGCATTTTTCCACTGGTAACTGCAAAACTGAAAGGACTGGGACTGTCTGCGGTGCCCCTTGCTTCCAGACTGCTAGTGCTGTGGCTGCTTCCCTAAATAAAAACCTACCCCAAGTGACCTCTCAACGGGGTGCCCCACACAGGTTCCCCATGCCATCTACGGATGAGATGTGTAACAGGGATTCAAACATACCTTCTAGGAAAAAGAAATTTCTGCGCCCTTCCTTTGGTAAAATCTCACAACGAAACAAAGGCTCTTGTGCCCTGGAGCCACGAGCTTCATTTCAGGAGTCCATTTAAATGTCAGTTGCTCTAGGAGAATGCACTTAAGCTGCGCTGAGCCCCCACACTGCACAGCCTCTTATTCTTTTCTTTTACTTCCTGTCCTGTACATCCTATTCTTTCCTGTTATGGATTGAATTTTGTTCTCCAAAACAGATAAATTCAAGTCCTAATCCCAGGTCTTCTGAATGTGATAGTATCTGGAAATAGAGAATCAAGTTACAACGAAGTCGTGCCCTACATCCAATATGACTGATACCCTTCTCATAAGAGGGGAATTTGGACGCAGCAACAGACTCACAAGGAGGATGCCATATGACAATGGAGACAGGGACCATAGTTATGTTGCCACACGCACAAGAATGCCAACGGTTGTCAGGGAAGCCAAGGGAAGGCCAGGAACCATGTTCCCTCCGAGTCTCCACCATGGAACCAACCTTGCCAGTACCTTGATTGGTAACTTCTGGCCTTTTGAACCACAAGAAAATACATTTCTGATGTTTTAAGTCACTTGGTTAAGGCCGTTTTTCCAATGGTGGCCCAAAGAAGCAGCCAAATATTCTTCCTCTGTACTTAGGTAAATGCGTCACCTGGTGGCTCCATATCTATCTCTTCACCATATTAAAAGTTCAAAAAGACTCAGATCTAGTCTGTCTTCACCACTGTTTGCTCATCAGCCACACAGTACCTGGCCCACGGCCACTGAATGAATATTTGTTGACAGAAGAAACCTGTTTATCAGGAGAATACTTCATCCATAAAGTAAGTCCAAATTCCCTATTAGCTTCAACCTCAAGGGACCCCTCCCCTCTCAGTCGTCTATGAAATAGTTCCTAGGTATGCACTGTTTGTGTTTTCTTCCTACCCCTAATTTAGGCAGGACCATCTTTGTGTCTCTGAATAAGTTTTATAGTATCTAAGATACTTCTCATGGAAAAAGAGGCTCAGTTATTGGCATTTGACGTCTTCTAGGAAAGGAAGAGTCGGTTTTCTTTTTTTCATGTTTTATTTATTATTGATATTTTATGTGTAGGAGTGTATTGCCTGCACGTATGTCAGTGTACCCCTGCTGTGCAATGCCAGGGGAGGTCAGAAGAGGGTGTTGGATCCCATGGAACTGGAGTTATCTATGATTGTTAGCTGCCCTCTGGGTGCTGGGAACTGAACCTTGGTTCTCTGCAAGAGTAGCCAGTGTTCTTAACTGCTGAGTCATCTCTCCAGCCCCAAGAGTCAGTTTTCTCTCAAGGTGTGATCCCTGGTGGACCACAATCTAGGGCAGATTCTATACTCAAGAGTAACACATACTGAACTTAATGGGGGGAGGGGGGGTCGGGTACACAGTGACGTGGGGGTGGACCTAGAAGGAATTAGGGGAGGGGGGAAAATATGATCAAAATACACTGTATGAAGCCCTCAAAGAATTAACTTTTTTGTCTTTTTTTTTTTTTAAAGAAACTAGCCAAGCGTAGCGACACATACCTTTAATGCCAGCTGATTTCTGTGAGACAGAGGTCAGCCTGGTCTCCATAGTGAGTTCCCGGCAAGCTGCGGCTACAAGGAGACCTTGTCTCAAACAAAAAAAGGTTCAATATCCAGGCATGGGGGCTATCATCTACAATCTCAGCAATCAGGAAGCTGAGAGGCAGGAGAATTTCTCCAATTCAAGGGCAGCCTGGGCAATATAATGAGCTCCAGGCCAGCCTGGTTACACAGAGTAAGACTTTGGAAAAAAATGGTGAAATAGATAAGCAGTGAAGGAAATTACAAGGTCTTCTAAGATGTTGCATGCATATTGAAGATATTTAGCATGTATTATTTGATAATAAAACTATGGTTAATTTTGGAGTCCTCTGCAGAAATGTGCATAGTTGAATTTCTTTTTAAATATAAGCATGTGTATGCATTCACAATTTATAGTATGAGTCTGTTTCACTTCCCTGCGCATACACCATGGGAATCCGGAGAACAAACCGTCACCCAGAGCCAGTGCCTAACACAGGCATTTTTTTAATCCTTGAGGTTTTTCTATAGCTGAGCAATGTTTTTTCAAATGCAATAACACTGATATGCAGACATATTTATTGTCCACTCACAAAGTCATTCCTCAATATGATTACAGTCTGCCTCCCTGAATGTCATTAAAAAGCAAGGTCTCATTTTTCAAGGATGGGTTCACTGAAGCTCTGTATGAAAACGAGGAAAGGGAAACACGATTTCTCAAGCCCCCTTTGGCCTTTTGCTTCTGTGCTACAACCTTGCTGGTCTACTTTCAAAGTCAAGGCATGCTTCTTGCAAACTTTGACATCTTTTGAGTAACTTGTTTTTTTCTTAACACATATTCCCTGGAGCTCAATAAATATTATTTTGCAACTTTCTTAGAGGCAAAATAATGAGTCCTTGGTGTCAGCTCAGCCTCTGCTTTGCTATTAGAAAAGACGCATTCAAACTATTTTAAGAAAAACTCAATTCAAGGGCGGGGAGCAGTCTTAGAAACTGTTAAAACTCAAATATTTGGTAACTGTGCCATAGTGTGTGTTCTACATGGACTATTATTTTAAAAGATAAATTGGACCTTGTTGAGGAATTTCAAATAATGTCTGAATATATTAATAACTGAAATGCTCCCAAGTTTACAAAGAGTTTTCAATGAAATCTCAACCTTGTATAGACAAGGGCCTATGAAGGCACAATTTTAAAACCATCTCTTTTTCATTTCCTCATGGGATATACAACAATGCCAGTATACTCAAGCTGATGAATGGATGGCTCTGCAGCCTCCCTGCCTCCTTTCCTATTTCAAGCTTCAGAGACGATGTTTACGTTTTATCCACTACTTCCCACCCGTTTCCCTCAGTTCCTCATTTCCCAGTAAATCTTTCAGGGGCAGGAAAACCCCCATCTCTGTATCCTGGTATTTTAATTTCACATTATATAATGAACGTACAGCTCCTATAAAGTCGATGACTATCATTCTTAACAATTTGATAATTGCTCATCTATTATTTGGAGGCATCAACTATTTGATCGTCTCTTTTATTGGACACTGGGTTGTTTAAAAAGTGTTGCTATTTTCAATAGTGGTTCAATGAACAATTCTGTACATCTAATTTTTTCTGTTATTTCCTAGAGATACACCCCAGAAATAAACTTACAAGGACAATTACTCAGCATGTAATCCTAATAGGAGAAAGCAGTTTGAAGTAACTAATCTCTTCCCCTAATTAAATGTTTGTCATCATGTGTTACTTAACAATAGGGATACATTATAAGAAATGCATCCTTAGGAGATTTCACTGTTTTGTGACATCACAGCATAAACTTACATAGCCTAAGTGGTATGTCATATGACACACTCTATGATATATATATTATGGTAGAGTCTGTTGCTCCTCAGCCATGCTTAACAAAACAATGTGAGATTAAATCAGAGAAACCCAAAGAAAACGGTGCAATAAAAACTCTTAATGAACACATGGTGCATGAGGTTGTTGCCATCATAAAATGGCATACTACTTTATACTAAATAGTTTTTCATAAGTAAGAATGCACTGTAGATGTGGATCCTTTAAGAGTTAAGACTTAGTGGAAAGTAATTAGGCCACTTGGATGTTGCCATGAAGGAGAATTTCGGTGCCCCAGGCCCTTCCTGTCTCTCTCTTTGCTTCCCAGATGCCAGACAGTGAACAGTTTCCTCTACACATACCCCTGCCGTGATGCACTATGCCACCGAAGGTTCAAATCAGGAGAGTCAAGCAAGCGTGGACACAAACCTCAGAAACTGTAATCAAAAATGGCTTTCCACCTTGTAAGCTGCTTACCTTAAATATTTGTTGCAGTGATGGGAAGGATCACTAGCGAAGATCCTTTTTTTGTTAACTCTAAGTGACTGCTCAAATCAGATAAATGCACTGAGCTGTAAGTTCCTTTTTATTGGACAAAGTGGTCTGTTCTACTCTTAGACATTGGAGAAGAATATGAAGAACACATTAATATGAAGAAAACTGGTGGAAGAACATATGTAAGCATTCAGTTATGAATTCTGTTCAAACAAGGAATCAGTCAATGAGAGGTTGTGTTTGTTAGAGAAAGAGAGAGAGAGAGAGAATGACCTTGGGAGAAGGTATCTCATTACCTCATTGAACTTCGAAGTGGCTGGAAGCAAATTGCCTGAAGGCAAACTCTTAAGTAGACTATAGCTAAAAGTTAGATTTTTTTTTTTACTTCAAAAGTAAATGATAACTCACAAGAATACTGAAGGATAAAACAAAAGGGACAGATGATTCAGTAGCTAGAGGTGCTTAGGGGACCAGAATTTGATCCCCAGGACCCACACGCTAAAGGAGAGAACCAGCCCTTCAAGTTGTCCTCTGACCTTGGCACAAGTACCCCCCTCACACACACAAATAAATGTGAAAAAAAAACCTTAAATTAAAAAAATACAAATGGAGGATCACTGTAAAAGTCTGTATTAGGTAATCCTGGAAAACATTCATATGAATGAGTGTTACAGGAAACTAGTACTTATGACAAATTCAAGGGTACTGTATTATAAAGAAAAAGACTCTGGCCCTAACATTCTTCTTGTTTGTTTGTTTGTTTGTTTGTTTTTATTTTCATGGTTTTGGGGTTCCTGTGATCCACACAGTATTCTTAGTCTTAAAATATGGAATACCTAACTACACAAAAATAGCTGAAGATAACAAATCCTGATAGATATATTGGTGATATTGAATTTCATGGCACATAAGGACAAAGGTCTTTACCCACCCCAAGCCAAACTTAGGTGAAGATCTTGATATTGTTGTGCCCAGGTTATAGAATCCTCTCAAAAGACCACCATGGAGGTCAAATCTGATGCAAGAACAAAGGGTCTTTATTTACAAGCTCGAGCTCGGTCCACAGTCTGACACACCGACTCAGCGGGTGATAAGACAATGGCCCCAAGTGGAGGGTGAGGTGATGTTTTATAGGGTTAAAACAAAGAGAGGAGGGACAAGGGTTGGGATTGGTTAAGGAAGCCCACTGGCACAAAAAAGCATCTTACTCATATTAAGGTAACAGGGCCTGTGGAATGTGCTGACCAGAGTATGCTTCAAGGTCTCGGGCTTATTTGGGTTTCTGATTCATGTCTTGGTCATCCTGACCAGACTCTATGCTTTCCCTTTAAGCCATGACAAAACCACCTGATATCTGAAGGCCACGTCCTTGCAAATGTTTAACTAGGGGGGTGGGAAAGAGTTTCTGAAGCCAGGAAGCCAAGCTTATGTGGCTGAGGCTTTTTCTAACAAGATGGAGTCAGATTTGCTGTAGCCTTCATTTTCCATTTCTGGGGAGTCCTTACACATATATGAACAGGAGTGCAGTCATAATAATTAGGAGACTGGGTGACATAGTATGCTATTAATATATCATCTACAAAAGCTTTGCATATGTTAATTTTGTTCACCCTTAAGATTAGCACCCAGCTTGCTCCTACAGTGTTGCTAGGCATCATGAAAGTCAGTAACACCTTCAAAGATTCTTTAAGTCATACAGGCCTCAGTCTTCTGTATGGTGCCCTGTGCCCCTAAAATCTTGGCATTTATTATGCATAATTTCTCTACATATCATAGTAACATTTTATCATATTCAATCTTATACTTAATATTGTAGTTGCTTTGACTCCCAAAGATACTGCATAATCCATGAGTCTAGATTTGGGTATTTCATTTATAATGCAAATTTTCTCCATTACCACGAATTCTTTGGAAGAGAAAGTTAAGAGCAGAAGAGTCTTCACAAATCCCTGCCTAGAAGTGTTTGTTATAGGGTGCCAAACAGGAGTCACCGCACGAGAAAGAAAGGCAAGGTGGATTTTATTACAGCCAGGCTGACTTCCGAACTCTAGGTGGGCGAGTTCTGAGAAGCAGCCCCGATTCATTGTAGCATCCAGCTTTTATAGGCAAGTACAAGGTGTGTAAAGGTCAGCTTCAAAAATGTCCAACCCCAAATTCCCATCCGAGTCCATAGAAGCAGATGTTTACATTTTAGTCATTGCCTTTGTTCCCGATTGAGACACATCCTGACATTATATCCAATCCTGAAGACCATGAGAAAATGTCAAACTCAGAATTCCCCTTCCTCAAAAAACAGGATGTCACTGCTGTAAGATGGAGACTCAATGGTTTGGTTAGAGACCATTATCACTTCACAGACACAGATGTGGCCATTAACAATGGTTATTTGCTTAAGATGTTCTGCATGAGATTAGATACCAAACGGGGGTCTTAAATTCTCACTTAAGTTCTCTGGTTCGAGGCAGGAAAATGAGGTCACTCTGTTACAGAAGCTGGTACTTGTTGATCCCATCCCTTCATTGATCTTATGCCCCACTACCTCAGCAAAAGATGAGACTGCTTAAAAGATTAAAAGAGTTTTCACTCTACACACCTGTGGCTAAGACACTGTGTGTTTACTAAGTCACTTTCTATCCCCCCCCACCCACCCTTTATCAGAAGGACAATGCCTTTCGATAGAGTCCATTGAATAAAAGCTCATAGAGTGGCGGATCTGCTAACAGATGCAGTGACGAGCTGCGATGCAAAGCAATGAAGTTGGCTGATTTTCATTTGAACTATGACTCCCTCCCACTGCATTCCCTCCAATGCTCAGGGCTCTGTGCTCTCTTCCTCCTATCAAGTGCTACTTTAAAGTAGAACAAACAGAGTAGGAGAGGAAGGAAGGAGGAGAACGCCTTTTCTACTATGCCTTATATCAAGAAATAAAACCACCTACTATAGAAGACCCATTTGAAGACCAATTCTTTGGTTCACTGCAATAAAAATGAGTGTCCAGAAAATGAAAGATCAACGATATTCAAAACACAAGTCTCCATTCCTTTATTAGTTTTGAAATACTTCAAATTACATTCAATACATAAAAATCAAAGCAAACACAACAGAAGAAAAACTAAACACTGTAGACTGACACATTCTAAAAACCGCACCCAGTTTGCCAGATATGGGCAAAAACTATCATGAAGCGAAGTCTTCCATTTCCATTCACAATGGCAAAGTGTGGAAGCAACAGGAAAAATGATTTTGTTTTAGAATGCCGGTCATCATCTGGCAAATGAGAACGGCATATTGAGAAGGGAGTCTCCCAGGCCTCTCAGTATGTGTCCAGACCAGTGGGATGGTGTGGGGATTAGGCAGAGGTTCTGAGAGAAAAAAATGCCAGCCCCAGAAGCTTGGTAGACTTTTCACACCTAGGTCTTGGTAGGTGCCCCCTCCTGTGAAGAACTGTGGCTCTTAGCTCTCATGGAAGTAGATGTGATAGAAAGATCCAGCTGCCAGAACTCCGCCAGCATGCAAGGAAACCGAGGTTTAAAATGGAGACTTTTTAAATACAAAATTAAGTGCAGTAAGCAATTCAGTTTGAGAGCAGATATATTTGCTGGTATATGAGCAGAAAATTAATAGGGAACTAGGATTATTCTTATCAATTGGAAACCAAACTAAGACTTTAAAATTAAATAAAAAAATTACACACTTTTTAAGGATTACTTGGTAAATTATTAATGAAGAATATAAGGAACTTTGAAGAATAGACTACATGAAGATAATATTTGTTTTTCAAAATATTTTAATTTTTAATTTTTATGTGTATGAGTGTATTACCTGCATGTAGTGGGTGCATCCATGTTGTGCAACGCCCATGGAGGTCCGAAGAAGGCATCAGATCCCCTGGAACTAGAGTTACAGATGGTTGTTAGCCACCAAGTGGGTGCTAGGAATCAAACCTGGGTCCTCTACAAGACCAGTCAATGCTCTTAGCCACTGAGCCATCTCTCCAGTCCCATGAAGATACTATTTGTAAGCTAAGACGGCAATTTATTTAGTGAGAAAGAGTCATGGGCTTATTTATTACCTATTGGTGCAGTTCTAGAATTATAATCCTAGAACTCTGTTTGGGGGACTTCTGTCTTGAGTCAAATTGATGGGAGAACTGGAAACGGAACACACATCAGCATGTTCATGACATGTGTCAAACAAATGAGGTTTGCATGTTTCCCCTGCTTCCTCCAGTCTCAGAAAGCCTAGCAGACTTGGTAGCTGCCTTTTCCTGTCTCAGGTCCCTTCGCGCGTCTCTGTCATCCGAGGGAACCCCTCCCTGCTATTTTATAAGCGACTCTTAGCCCAGTGATTTGATGCCAGCTCGTGAAACTGTGTCTGTTATTATGATTTCTATTATTAGAGTTGGCAATGTTCTGTTTCATGTTTGAGGCCTGCAACCAGGAGATTCCTGTGTCTTTGACCAAGTCTGCTAGGAAGGGAGCAAGAGAACAATGGACGCAATTATTCCGTTGATTTCAGCTGCAGACCCTACCTCTACTGACTTGTCTGAATGCGGAGTTTCTGTGAAAATGCTGCTCTCTAGTGCAGCAGAACTGAAAATAACGCAGAAATCCATTTCTCATAATCCCATCCAGCATTCCAAAGTGTGGCTATGCCACACAACAGCTCATACCTGAGTCAAACAGCCTGACTCTTAAACTATGTTTTTAAGAGGTGGCTCCAAATTCAGTGGATACCAATTTCCCTAGATGTCTCTTGGACCTGTCCCTGCAACTATATTCTGGAACTGTGTTCTGGAGCTGTGTCCTTGAGTCAGGCCTCGCTTGTCTTCTTATTTAAAACCATTTCTCCAGCTTCAGCTGAGGAAGTACAAGCTTGACTTCCCCCTGATCTTATCAGACAATCTTGCTTTCTCATCCCTAGTTCAAGACTATCTCAAACACACAATGTCAAGCATCCTTTCTTACTCTTCATGTTCTCAATGAAGGTGGGTACACTTTCTTTCAGTGCTCTGATATGTTAGTTCTTAAGCAGATCCACATTCATTCCCTATCTAGGAGTGTAGCAAACTGAGGTGTTAAGGAAACAAGATTAAGTTCCCAGGTCACAAGAGCACATGAGTCAGTGAGTTTGCCAAGGTTATTTAAAAGTCATTAGTCCTGATTCTATTTTTCAAAAGTCACTCTTATACCAAAGCTCAAACTGAACAAAACAAGAATGATGTGCTTGTTGAATTATACTGCCTGTATGAAGAAAAGGGGGAATTTCAAGCATGTATACATGGTGATGGGAATAAGTATGCTCTGTGGAAGCAGCCACAGATAAAGTGAATATTACCAGTGTATCAATAGAAAATTGCTAATAGTTTACTGCACATTGAGGAATAAAGTGTGAAGACAGAGGGGGAAAATTCAACCTACAACTTTTTTTTTGTATAATTTGGCTCAAGTAAAAGGATATGAAGTTTAAAAGTATGTGTTTAAGAGCTAGAGCATATGACACATACTGCTTACTAGCCCATCCAAACTGAGAATATGCCATACATATAAACTATAACCAAACTTATAAGAAAAAAAATGAGTCAGGCATGGTAGCACACACCTGTAATCCCAGCACTCGATCTCTGAGATCGAGTCCAGTCTGGTCTACATGGTGGGTTCCAGGCAGGCCTGGACTACAGGAGGTCCTGTCAAAAAAAAAAAAAACGAAAATATCTCACTAATGATTTTCAATTGATTCATATAGAAAGGATAACGTTTTGGATATATTAGATTAAAGAAATTATATTATTAAAATCCATTTTATTTGTCTCAAGAAATGTAAAATTGCATATGGGACTTGCATTTTATTTCTATGAAACAGCATTGAACTATTGGAGTTTAGTAGTGAATGAACTAATCTGAGGCCCCTGAAGAGAATGAAACTGGATTTTTCTGATTTCAAGAGCAAGAGAGAGAAAGAAGTCAACCATGGAGGGAAGAGTGACAAATGATCATCAGTGGAGAAGGCAAAGGGAGAACAGGTGGGGAGACGATGGAGCCTGAAAGACGTCTCAGAGGACAGACAGGTGAGGACAGAAAGAGCGAGAGATGCACGCAATACAAGGAAACTGAGCAGAAGTTTGTTTCCCCAGCAGCCAGAAAGGCAGTCCTTGAAAGGTAGGAGCTATAGAACTTTTAGATAAAACCTGAATTAAGGAAAACTGAACTTTCAGAAAGTCTAGACGGAAGCTACTTAAACCTCTCATCACATTACAAGGTTCTTTTTTATGCACCACAAAATTCATATTCCCAAATATCACAAGAACTATACAGTTCAGACACTCAGTTCAATAAGAAATAGCAACAGTCTCACACACATCCTGACCTTGGCCTAGAGTCAAAGTTTGGGGGTAGAGAGGTCTCTGGTCATTTTCAAATATTATTGCCCAGGGGAGTGAGAAGGGAGGTTCATTAAGGAGGTGGTATGGGAAAGCTTTCACAGATGCCCCCTGAACCAGTCCATCCGTTAGCTCTCTGCAAAAGAGGCCTTTCCTTGAAAGCCCTTTGAAACACTTAGGTGCTCCACAATAAACATCAATTCCACTTAAGTCAGGTTTGCCAGCTTGTCTTCCTCTACTCATCCTTTATGTGGCTCCAGGATATGATTGTCACAAATACCTGCACAAGTAAGATTATGAAATATGGTCATAAAATAAGTGGTTATTTCTAAACTCATCTTTGTCGCATCGTAATGTTTCACAAAGCTCCCTTCCCTCGGCTACAATTCATGTCAATTGATCTCATCAGCACAATAGCTATCTCCCGAGTGGCTCTACCACACCCTCTGGTTCAGGAGAAGCCAGTCCTGTTATAGGTTTGTTAGTAATAAGATTTATCAAGCAGCAGTTTGCGGGTGATAGAAGCAGAGCCATTTTTAAAGGGAAGTGTTAAGAGAAACAATGAGCACCCTTTTTGCATCTGAGAAGTAAACAATTCCTAACTGCCTGAAGCAACACTTAACCTCTTGTATTAAACAGTAATGGACGAGCATTAGGAATGTCGATGTCAGCTTTTAGAATCTGTTGGCAACAAAATGTCATTTAAAAGTTAAGTTCTCCAGAATATTCTTTGTCAAATTTCTTTCCACAACATTCTTTTCCTAAGAGAATGAGCATTAAAACTCAGAAGAATAATGTTTTCTGTGTGTTAATGATTTGTTTCCTGGCTCATTCCAGACTGACACAGGAAGGTGTCATAAATAGGCTTTTATGTCCCATGATTTTTCTGCTGTATCACAATTTTGCAGAAACTATTTGCAGAGCCCAGAAAATTAACATTCAGCTAGCTGCTGTGGAAACTTCAACACTAAGCAGAGCACAGGCCTCACAGGCTGCTCCTTCCCCACAGCCTCCTTGGGACTGGACCTGCTAACCCTCTGTGACAGGATAGAGAAAGCCTTAAAACAACGGGCCCAGTCACACGCGGCAGCTCTTCTTTCCTGCGTCTCTCTCTCGGAAGAATTACTTGAACGGAAAGGTGAGTTCTTTCAGGAGATGGAGTGCAGCCTGAGAGGGCTTCCTTTCAGACTACCTCAGGATGAGAAGAGACTTCACAAATATGATTTATTTGAGGTGACTTTGGGTGTCTCCTTTGAGAAGAAAGTACCTCCTAAATGAAAGATGACCCCCTACATGCATTCACTTGAGCTAAGAGGGCTTGCTGGAGAGGAGGACAGAGTTAAATGATGTCAAATATGCCACGCCAGCCAGCTTTTCCTCCTGTGCTTGGAGAATACATCATTAATCAATCACAACATTGTTGGCACAACGTTTCTCAGTGAAGGAGCCTGGAGATCACTACCAAAGAAGGGACATGTGCACTTGAGAGGAGCGCCATGTATCATACCAGCTTGACCACAGGCTTAAAAATAACAGAAAGCACGCATTTTCCTTTGTAAGCTAGTTGATCTGGCCTAGAAAGAAAGGAGAATACCAGGACATGTGCCATGTCTGATTCCCATAGTGACACTTTGCAGTAGGCATGGCTGCCCTTTAACCTCCTTTTCCTTCTTTTGGTTAAAGAGACCAGGGCTCAGAAATAAAACCAGGGAACCTGGAAGCCGGAGTACTGAGAGACAGGTAAGGTCTTCTGATTCCAAATCCCCAATTCACTCTTCCAAGCTGTTCCCCAAAGTGGAAAATGGCTTCAAAGATATTTATTTTTCCATGTTCATATTTTATTAATGAGACATAACAATAGTCTCGTCATAATAGTAATAATAGTCTATCCTATCAAGAAGTGATCTAAAACCTTTTCCTAAAGATAAATAATGTTTAAAAAACCAAGACTGATTTAAAGAAAATAATATCTTAAATATTTACAAAATATGAACAATGATATTGCATTAGATACATCTACTTACTGTAAGTCAAAGGGAAACACTTTTAAATAAGTGGTATGTACTGAGCATTCCTTTAAACTCATGCAAAAGAGGTTAGTAATCAAACTCCCTCAGCTCCTCTGAGGGCCTCCTCTTCCACATTCCTTGGGAAAGTCCCTTTGGGTTAAGCAAACACTCTCTTGAAGGGAGTTTTCTATTCTCAGCAAACTGGGATCACAGTTGGGAAATTACCAAGTGTCTGTCCTACATTTCATTCCCCCAGATCAGGATCTGTGCTTTTAATAGTGACAGTTAACTAACATACAATTAAGTCATGCAAATGAACCCAGAGAAAACTGAGGGAAAACCAAGGAGCCAGCTTCCCTTCCCAGATATCTTAAGATGGTAGGACAACGGGTAAGCTGTGCGGCAGACCCTGAAGGGCATGCAGAGTATTCCTACAACTGCTGAATGAGGGATGCACAGAGGTCCCCACTGCCCTGCAATGGATGACTTGTTCCTACTTCCAATGACAGCTGCTGGGCATCAATTAAATCTCCAGTCATTCTGTTAGCATAGCAATATGAGTAACTTCTTGAAAATTTTTTTCTTTTGTTTTTTGGATTTTATGTGCTTTTTTTTTTTTTGGTTTGGGGTTTTTGTCTGTTTGTGTTTATTATTTTATTTTGTGTGTATGAGTGTACCGCCTGCACGTATCGTGCAATGGTGTCATGCAATCCCAAAGAGGTCAAAAGAGGGTGTCGGATTCTCTGGAACTGGAGTTACAGATGGTTGTTAGCCACCATGTAGGTGTGGGGATCGAACCCAGGTCCTCTGCAAGAGCAGCCAGTGTGCTCTTCTTAATCACTGAGCTATCTCTTCAGGTCTTGGTTTTACTTTTTACAGGAACTCTACCAACATTAAATGTTTGGCCAATATCATCTGCTGATATTATCAGTAAATGGAACTAACTAACATGACTCCTGAGTTCTAAGATGCACTCCTCCAACACACACACACACACACACACACACACACACACACCATTTCTGAAACCGGATTATTCTTAACACTGTTCAATTTGTTCTTTTGTTCTCCTTCTTCCTTGTTGCTCATTCCTGATTTCCTCCGTGGAATTGAATAAAAATGATGTTCATGTGTGTTTACAGGAATTGGGGTCTGTCATAATTTTAAAAATACAGAATCAGATGGGTGTGATGGGGCACACCTTTAATCCCAGCACTCTGGAGGCAGAAGCATTCAGATCTCTTTAAGTTCCAGGCTAGCTAGGGCTGCACAGGGAGACCCTGTACAATAAAAACAAAAGGAAAGAAAGAAATACATAATCATATACTTTCTACATATTATTGGCTTTAAAGTCCTCCCATTCCTATACCACACTGTGAACTGAACCTATGGTTTTGTGCACAGAAGACAAGTGCTCTACTACTAAGCAATAGATGGCCTTCAGAATCTGTCTTTTTTAAACCAAATACCCACATAATTTGTTAGAGAAAAAAAATATTCCAACAAGAGACCAAGTAAATAGAAAAAAAAATTAAATAATCAAGAGAATTGCTACTATGTCCCAAAGATTAAAGTCAAACTGAGAAAGAACAGAGCAAGAAGAACCAGATACTCACAAACTGAAATTTTCCAGCACTCATTTATCTTTATTCTTAATAATTTCATTTTTTTGACTATGTTAGATCACAAGGTCCTAATGTTACTCTTGATGCTGACTTCTCATGTAAATTACAAATAAATTTTTATGGTAATTATTTACAGGGCAAGCCATTCATCTACCTGATAGTTACCCACAAAGAAACAATTGCTCTACCTCTGAAATGGGATGTCACAAAAGGAATGGTTTCCAGGGGTTCTGATTAAAAATGGCTTAAAGAATATATGTAACATAAAATTCCAAAGAGGGCAAAACTAACCTTGTTAGCTTGTCGGGACAGCAGCTCTTTCCATAAGAAGGATCCAGACAGTGAGGGGGAAATGGTCTGAGGGTCCTCCTGGTACGGGTAAGGCTGAGAATCTTTATTTTTACCATTTTTTACATTTACTTCTTTTGTGTAGTTGTAGGGTGGCTGGTGCACATGCCACAGCACGAATATGGAGGTCAGAGGACAACTCGCAGGGAGCTGGCTGCAGGGACCTGGTTCTCTGCTCTGCCACGTGGGTCCCAGGAATCAAGCTCAGGTTTTTCTTAAAAGCAGTCCACCAAAATAAGAGTTTTATTGAAAGTCACATTTTAAAAATCTCACTTTAGGGGTTGTAGTGATGGCTCAGTGGTTAAGAGGTTGTTCTTGCAGAAGACCGGGTTTGAATTCCAGCACCCACATGGCAGCTAACAACCATTTGTAACTCCAGTCTCCAGTTTCAGGGGATCTAATGCTCTCTTCTGGCCCCCGGAGGCATTGCATGACATGTGTACACTTACATACATGCAGGCAATACACTCATACACATAAAATAAAAATAAATAATAAATAAAATTTTGTTTAAGTCTCACTTTATTTTATTCCTTTCCAGTTTAAGATCTTATATCATTTTCAGAAGTTTCTCCTTTTGACAGCTATCAGGGACACTCAGCACAAGCTGGCGAGAGTCACAAGAGGCGCTTCCAGTTTCTGTTCCTGTCTTACACTCACACGGAGGTTCATTTTGCAAATGCTTTGCAGATTACAGGAACCAAGCAGTGATCAAAAGAGGAACTGCACACTTACAGAAGCCACTTCACGTACACTCTCCTAGGGGGGACCATGTAATACCTGGCCTCTTTGACACAGCTAGCCCACCCCTGACACCCTCCTGACAGAATAGATCACCACAGCTGTCTTGATGCAGCTCTGACTGCCAGTTCTTGTGTTGGGTTCAGCAACCTCAGAAACAGGCAGACATGTTCACTACGTGAGTCAAACCGGTCCTCAAAGAATGAGCCTGCTATACCTCACTTCAGTGCCAGGATAGGAGGCAGGCAAGGGAGGGGATAATGATTCAGCATTGTTTGGCTTTAAACTTGTCTCAATTTTGCATTTAAAATTATTAACTAGGAACAATTTGAGTTGTTGTAAAACAGGATATTACAGCAATTTATATTCAATGTACTATTTGGGCTGGGGAGATAGATCAGTTTGTAAAGTGCTTGTCTTGCAAACAAGATGACATGAGTTCAATCCCCACAACCAACATAAATTTTAAAACGCCTGCTATGGTGCATACTCCTGTGACCTCAGTGCTAGGGAGGCGAGACAGGTGGGTCTCTGAAGCTCACTAATTAGACCAGTACATGCGGTAAGTTCCAGGCCACCGACCCTGTCTCAAAAAAAAAAAAGTGGATGACACCTAAGAAATAACAGTCAGCGTTGTCCTCTGACTGTGATACTGACCAGGGTGCGCAGAGGAACACATAGTGACTGCTGAATTAGGAGTCCTTTATGAATAGCCCACAGTCAGAGAGAGGGCTAATACCCACAAGAACTCTCGACCCCAAGGAAAAGCAGGAGTTTATAAAGCTTAAAACCACAATTACTTCATGCCAAGGGGCAAAGCCAAAACCCATAGCTACGTCAGATCACTATAGTTACAGCAGAGAGAGGCAGGTCACTTAACAAAGAGGTTTACAGTTAACAAAAACTTTTGATTAGGAAAAACAAGTTTCTCCATGGAGGTACAGGTACAGCTGGAATGGGGATGTGCTCTCTGGCTACTTGTAACTTTCCTAGTATTGAAGGAAACATGTACTCTCTGAGAAATGAGACGTTCTGCCTGGGTGGTTTGCAGCGGGAACCACTGGGTAAAAATACCGTGTAAAGAAAGCAAAAGTCAGCTAGAACAAAATGGAGTTAATTTTGCCATTTCACTGACCTCCAGATGAGTATGCATACGCGTGCACCCCCCCCACGAACATGCACACACATAAAAAATAAATGTAGTATTTAATCATCTCACTGACCAAATATGCTGAAAAGATAACATTTTTCAGGAGTGCATCTTAAGCATATAGAATGATTAACTGAATGAAAATTGCCTTCTCAGGCCATATTTCAGAGTTTCAGAAGACCCCATTAGTATAGGATCATATTATCAATGCAACAAATAGTGATACTATGTAAATAGTGATAAATATTTTTAAAAACCAAACAGTGCCTGGATGCCTGTGGAGGAGAATTACCCTGAGTAAAGTGCTGTCACTGAAGTCAGTAATACCCTGAGCAAGTTTTATGGCTCTGTAAGGGAGGAATTAGCCTACTCATTTGGGGATTTAGTGGTGTTTGGAAAGCAGAAAGTGACAATGTGGCTGAAAATGGATTGGCTTTGGGGCTTTTTCTGCTTTATAAATAATAATGAACCTTTTCCAACAGGAAGTAATGTAAAACGAAAAAAAATCTGTCCCTAGAGCACAAAACTACCCTGTAACCCAATCTGCATTTTTCCACTCCAAGCATATTTTCTGGAGTTCCACTCAGAGAGGGGAAGCTCTCTGTGTGATAATTAATTTTAACAGGCACTTGGAAAACTGAGCCGGGCAGTGAGAAGCTGTGTTCTAAGGAGGAATCAGGGTCACACTTTTTTTGTTGGTTTTAACAAGGTCAGTATTTACTTATTTTAAATTATTTGGACTACAGCTTCTATGTTTTTCTTTTCTCCATCTGGGTTCTTTTAAAAATGTTTAGTATGTCTGTGTACGTCAGTGCTTTGTGCACAGGTATGTGTTGGTGGTTGCCCATGCATGCACAGAGACCAGAGGAAAGAAGACCCCATCCTTTTCCCCATCCTTTCTTCCTTCCTATCACTTTCTGCCTTTTTCTTGAGTCAGGATATGTCACTGAGATTCCATGGCAGCCAGCAAGTTCCAGTGATTCTCCTGTCTCCTCCCCAACAGTGCTGGGCTTAGAGGCACTCATATGGCCAGGCCTGGCTTTTTATGTGTGTGCAGGGATCTAACTCAGGTCTTCATGCTTGCACAAGTACTCTTATTTACTGAGCCATATCCCTAGTCAAGATTCTCTTCCTCCTCCTCTTCTTCTTTCTCCTCCTCTTCCTCCTCCCCCTCCTTTTTCTCCTCATCCTCTTCCTCCTCGTCCTCTTCCTACTCCTCCTCCTCTTCCTCTTTCTCTTTCTCCTCTTCTTCTTCCTCCCCTTCCTCTTCCTCCTCTTTCTCCTCTTCCTCCTCATCCTCTTCCTCCTCATCCTCTTTCTCCTCGTCCTCTTCCTACTCCTCCTCATCTTCCTCTCCCTTCTTTTGATTGTACTTGAATACATAGGCAGTTCATAAAAACTGAAGATGTGTGGGAGAGCCAGCTCTCTCTCTCTCTCTCTCTCTCTCTCTCTCTCTCTCTCTCTCTGTCTCTCTCTCTCCTCCCTCTCTCTCTCCCTCTGCCTTTCCTCCTTCCTTTCTTCCCTTCTCTCCCTCCTCTTTCCCTCCCACTGTCTTTGCTTCTAAACTAGAGGCTCAAAAAAAACCATTCAGCTATTGCATTTCTAGCATGTGGGCATGTGTTAAAACTAGCTAACCTTATTAAGACATTACACGAGGAAGGCATCAGTCTCGAAGCAATTCCATCTTCAGAAGAAGGAATATCAAGCAAAATTTAAGTCTCTAAGCTGCCATGACTTCAAAGTTCACAACTTTAAATCCTATATTGTGGTGCTCCAACCATTTTTAATATCTAGTATATGTATCAATATTAGATAACTATTATTTGCCTCTCAAATTGTCAAGGGTAAAGACAAAACTTTAGCTTTTGTATTACTGGTCACGGTTAAGTATACACAACAGGAGTCATTCATTCCAACTGGGGAAATTCAGGAAGGCCCCTTGGAGGAGAGAGCATATGATGATAGTAGGACTCACCTATACAAAATGGAGGAGGAAGGACATTCCAGGCTCAGCAAAGAGTGAGTAGCCATGGAGTACTCAACATATCCATCACAAAGAAAAGGGGAGTGAAGTGTGAATTCTTGAAAGTTGACTGGAACCAGATTGTGGTGAGAGAGAAGTGAGCCAGGCATGGTGGCACACACATTTAATCCCAGGCAGAGCTCTGTGAGATCGAGGCCACCCTGATCTACATAGTGAGTTCCGGAGCATCTGGGGCTACAGAGAGACCCCCTCTCAAAAAGACCAAAAGAAGGAAAGGAAAATGAGAAGCTACAGAAACCTGAAGAACACGGAACTGTATTGATCCTTAGCTTTGGAATTTGAGGCATATTTGTTCTGTTGGGTTTGGCTAGGTTTTTAAACATTGATAACCAATAAGAATATTTAGATTGCTAAAAAAAAGATGAACACATGAACTAGCACTACTACATGTCAAGAGAAATTATAAAATGACATGTTTAGAAAAAATAATTTTTTAATAACAGCACATTAAAATATGATTGGGAAAATACTCACAAAAGATATGTAATGCCTTCTCAGACACAATTGTAAAACATAAACTAATGACGATAGGAGTTGTAGGTAAAACACTACCTTTGCTTCCAAGAGGAAAGAAAAGCAATCAGATCAGAGCAACTCCAGCAACACTTCACACACGTTATATCTGGAAGGTTAAAGACAGGCCAGTTCTTACATTCATACACATATACGAATAGAAGAGAAAGTCCAAATTTGTCAAGATAATTTTTAAAAAGAAAAGGGGCAACCATAAAAACCCATCATATGTTAACATTTTAAAACTGCTGTGTCTCTGTTCTGAGCATGCCGTCCTTAGTGCTTTGGGATTCATGCTAAAGCTCCCCTCCCTGCCACATGCCCACTTGTCTGTCATGTGGCCGACCTCATGCCAGATGAACTCAAACAGCATGGCTTTCTGTCTTCCTCTTCTCATCCTCTTCAGGGCACCTGCTGACATTTACAGCTTGCCTGCTCTGACAGTTTTCTTTGAAACTAATAAAATTGTCCTCAAGCTTCTGTTTGAGTCTGTTCTTAAATTCTTTTATTAACAAGACAAAGAACCCCAAGAAGAGAGCACAATTTCCTCAGTATCATGCAGCAACTTTGGAGAGGCTCCCACAAATTTCTGATGACAATTTCTGGTAAAACATCAAGATGACTTGGCTATAAGATATATTCAAAAGTAACAAAATTAAATTAAATGACCTTAAATTGGTCCAGAGATACTAGTTGTGCTTTGAAAAGTTCTCTATGGAGTTGAGGCACAAGTGAGAAGGGAGACAGGAAAGTGACTAAGCTGATGGCAAAACAGAAACAAGCTTCCCTACTGCTTCTCAGCCAGTTTAAACCCGTGTGACCCTGAACCTTGAATAAAGGGGATTTTCAGAAGAAGCCACTGAGATGGAGGCAGGAGAATAACAGCATGTTCCAGGCCAGCTTGGCTATAGCATGAGACCCTATCTTTAAAAAGGAGAGGGAACAGAAGGAGGGACGGGGGGAAGGAGGAAGAGGAGGAGGAGGAAGAGGATGCATCCCAGGACCCTATCCTAAGGATAACACTTCTGAGTAGTTGGAATGAAATTTTAATCAGACACATGGCATTTGCTAATCATTTAGTATGTGCTAAAAAGCAAATTACTCCACAGTTGAAGTTGTGATGGTTTGGCTCTCAAGTCGCATGTGACAATACTGAGGCAGCTACATCATACCTGATACTAAATACCAAACAAGCTCCGTACCAGGATGGGCTGTCTCTTTTGAAGCTGTTGGCCAGTGAAGTTGGATAGACCCCCAAACATTACAGACTATCGCCACTGCTCTTAATTATCCTTCAGAACAGGATGCTAATACCCCATTGCTACAGATATCACATACTTGTCATAGAACATGGAGAAATAACCTCAATGCTTCATCCCTACTGGCTATCTTTCACAATGCTAAAATGTGCTATGAACACTATCAGAGGAGAAAATAAATCATCAGTCTTACTCAGCTGTGAACCGTGTGAGCTGCAAGAATGCTCGGCAAGACATGCCAGCCAGTACAATAGTGGTACAAATGTCATGTAGTAAACAACCACTTTCTGATTGGATTTCTGATCCACAAGACAACACCCACCCCTGACGCAGTTATTTGGGTCAGACTCTATGGCTACACAGGTCACAGGCCTTAGGGAAGATCTTACTACTATTATTCTGCTAAATGGATAGAGTATTAAGCCGACACCTAAGGACTTATTGGTATACTCACAGATTAGTGCATCTCTCAACCACCATCAGAGAAGCTTCTTTTTGCAGTAGATAATAATCAACACAGAGACCTACAACTGGTCAACGTGCAGAGAACAAAAGACTACATAATGTTAAGCCTTAAGGAGACACCGATGTCTTCCCCTCTCCCCAAGGCTCAGGGATTTTTCTCTGAAGAGGGAGTAGAAATACTGTAGGAGCCAGAGGCAGTAGATGATCACAGAAAACTGTGTTTACTGGACACAGCAGGGCAGTTGTGCCTACGAACTCACGGAGGTTGTGACAGCATGCACAAGATCTGCACAAGTACAAGTCAGACAAAATCCCAGCATGGGGGAGAAGGTGGGCACCAAATCCCACCCAGCTGAGGAGCTGTCAGTAATTGACAGCTGCTAGCACAGAGAAAGCTAGTTTTATTTAAGAATGTGACCCCTGGTAGATGGGCCATGATCCTGTGGATGGTGACATACCCAAGAGCATATAGGCAGCACAAACTGGACTGGAATTTTTTAAAAACTGAGAGAACAAAGCTGGACAGGTAAGGAAGGGGGTAGATATGTGAGGACTTGAGGGGGTGAATATGATCAAAATACAATGTATACAATTCTCAATTAATGAAAACATATATTTTAAAACTTGCTTATAAAGCCCCATTTAAGTATACTAAAACATAAACGTAAAGGCAAAATTGCTAATTGTTGCAAGTAGAGAGGTAAAACTTGGCTGCCTCTGAGCTGGCCTGCAAAGTAGTACAAGTGCGGAGGGGCCATGGCTTCTGGGGCTCCTCTGCACAGCCATCTGTAACTTGGCACGTATATGTAGTACCATCATCATCAATATGCACCCTTCACCGTATCTATAATGCATCAGATTTTTACCAGTCTGCCCAGGTACAACTACAAATTCTCTCTTCCTCTAAAGAAAAAGAATTTCAGTTTCTCTCTGCCCTTATAAACTAATGCCTAAGAATTAAGATAACGTTTTGCTTCCTCCTTATGAGGTATTTTTTTAGGGTTAAAAAATTGTATGTGTGCGTGTCCATGTGTGGGTATGTGCATCTGTGTGCAGCTGCATTCAGAGGCCAGAGGCATCAGATCCCCCTGGAACTGGACTTATAGGTGGTTGTGAGCCACCCAACAGGGATGTTGGGAAACTGAACTCAGGTCCTCTGAAAGAGCAGTGTGTGCTCTTAACTTCTGTGCTGTCTCTCAAGCCCCTTATGCTGTGTAGTGAGCTAGGAACTTCTTTCCTTGGCAACTCTATCTCAGGCATTATATCACTGGCAACTGTTGCATGTAAGGTGTAGAGCACCAACATGAAAGGAGAAAGATCTAATACCTGGTAAAGGATGGGATTGCTCTCATTGAGAAGAATATTGTTTATGGAATCATGAGTCGCAGCAAGAGTTGAAAAGAAATATATGTTGTACACTAATGACGTTCTCTTGAATGAATACATACTGCACTGTGTTGTTAAAACTCTAAAGTGTTGGCTGCAGACAAATTCATGAGCAATTTCTAAATTATTACATTATACTGGCTCAAGGATCTACCTTTACAAATTCCAGAATGAATATGCATAAACACACCCGGATGTATCTCATTTGGGTGTTGGTCCATTCATTCTTCAACAAAAGGCAATGTACCATAAAGTGCATATTGATAAGTCTGCAATGATTAAGGCAACCACATAACATCTCATTACTTAGCAGAAATTAAATGCACTGTGGTTTATATAGCAATATCCTTCAGCCATGTCCAACATGAACTGTTCACCTGCCAGTCTCGGTTACATCTAATTTTCTGTAATCTTGGGAAATGGGAGTTAATCAACGAGTCCTCAGCTCCAGCTCTCAAGCAACACATATTACATTTCTAAAATGCATTAATAGTGAAGATGGAGAAAAACCTCCCCAATAGCTGGCATTTGTGATGCAGTGGAAAGGTTCTCTGAGTTCTGACATATTTATTAGAATTGTAAATATGCACGTGGCTTAAAAAGCTTATAATTCACTTATTATTGCTTCTGTTATTCCTGGTAGTTACTAAAATGGAGATTTGAGCCGTCATTTCTTGAATGTACCCATCTAAGTTCCTAGCTTGCTTGATTGCACAAAAACCTAACAATGACCAAGTGAGACATTACTGGGCATGCTATTCTGTAGCTGAGGACACCGAGGCACAACGGAATGAAGCAGGGGCCACACTTAACACCTGTACTGATTCCAGAACCACCCACCTTCCTCCTTTAATTTCTCTCTTTTTGAGAATTTCATATTTGACTGTTGTCTTCACACTTCCAACCCTCCGAGTCCCCCATGACTCCCCCATGGTCCCCCACTTCCTCTCAATCTCTTGCCCTCTTCATTATTATTGTTTTATATATATACATATATATATACATATACATGTTTAAATACACGTACAGACATAGATATCACATATATATTATTTATGTGTGTGTGTATGCACTGAGTTCATTTAGTGGTGCTCATGTGTACCTGTGTTTAGGGCTGCACACTTGGGATTAGCGACATTCTCAGGGAGCTAGATAATCACTGGAGAACACTGGTTCCCCCTCCCTCAGCATCCGTTGATTGCCTGCAGCTCTTCATCTTGAGGTGGTACCTCATGGCATTCCCCCAGCCACCTTGACATCTCAGCTGGTTCTGCAAATTATGCAGATCTCCTTAGACTACCATGTTGCGGATATTGCATTAGTACAGCTTCCCTGCCATGTCTAGAATGCATTAACTGGTAGCAGGTGTCTTTTCCCTCTGGCTCTTTTTTTAAATTGAATTTTTGCAATTTTCATACATTATAATTTGATGGCATTTAGAGTGCTTCCTCTATCTGCACCTTCCCTTATTGCCCCCCTGCCCAATTTAACGTACTCTATTACATAATAAGTCCTATAGAATCTACTTTGCCTTTCCAAATGTCCTTCAGTGTGGGTCCATCCACGGGAGCCTGGTTAACCAACGAAGAGTCCCATGCCTGAAAGAGACAGTCTCTCCTGATCCCTGCAGCCATTTATTTCCACAATTTCCTAAGGTGTGGTTGGAGCTTATGACCCACTTCCTTATGTCTATGCTGGGAATTTTTTCAGTTAGAGTGTGCATGGGACTTGTGCATGCTGTCATAATTGCTGTGAGTTCAAATGAGTAGCAGACCAGCTGTCTGAAAACGCTGCTTCTTTGTGGTCATCCACCACCTCTGTCTCTTACAACCTTTCTACCCCCTTGTCCATAATGATCCCTGAGCCTTGAGCAGGAAACGTGTGATATAGGTTCAATTGAGAAATAGGCACCCTGCAGCCCCTTGTTTTCTGCATGTCGGCCAGTTGTGGGTTTCTTTGTTAATCACCATCTGCTGCATGAACTAAAAAGATTCTATACATCAGTGGACACCATTATTCAAGTGAAGAAGTGAAGAGCCACCTACAGAATGGGAAAAGCATCTTTACCAGTTATACCACTGATAGAGGATTCGTATCTAGCATATACAAAGAACTAAAAAAAAAAAAAAAAAAAAAACTAAACAAAAATATCAAAAAAAGAAGCTGAAGAGGGAATTCTCTAAAAATGAAACACAAACAGCTGAGAAAGACTTTTAA
Organism: Eospalax fontanierii; assembly: GCA_035773235.1. Taxonomy (NCBI): domain Eukaryota; kingdom Metazoa; phylum Chordata; class Mammalia; order Rodentia; family Spalacidae; genus Eospalax; species Eospalax fontanierii. The sequence goes on along the minus strand of CM069541.1, from coordinate 20,780,772 downwards.
AATGTTCAGCATCTTTAGTCATCAGGGAAATGCAGATTAAAACCACTGTGAGATTTCATTTTATGCCTCTCAGAATAGCAAACATTCAAAAAACAAACAATGACAAATGCTGACAAGGATGTGGAGAAAGGGGAATTCTTATCCACTGCTGGTTAGAGAGCAAACTTTCCACTAGTGGAAACCAGTGTGGAGAGTCCTCAAAAACCTCAAAACTGATCCTGCCATCACACTCTTAGGCATATATCCAAAAGACTATACCCTACTACAGAAATATCTTTTTATCCATGTTCATTGCTGCCCTTTTCATAATAGCCAGAAAGGAAACAACCTAGATGTCCATCAACTGATGAATGGATAATGAATGTGCTACATATACACAATGGAATATTATTCAGCTCTTAAAAAAACAAAATTATGAAATTTGCAAGTAAATAGATGGAACTGGAAACAGTTGCCTTAACTCAGAAAGACTCAGAAAATAAATATCACATGTTCTCTCTCACAGCTGGATGCTAGCTTTGAAATCTTAGATATATATATATTTCAATTTGAAAATTCATAGAGATCAACAATCTAATAGATAGTGTGGGGGAGACTTCCAGGAAGGAGTGGTAGAATGCAGTGCCATGAAGGAGACTAGGGAACATCAGACCAGGAATAGTTAGATGGGGTAATAAATGGGAGGGCTGAGGAGATAACGGAGTTTAAGAAGGGATAAAGCACACTAAAGTCCTTTAGAAAAACCATATGGAAACCTACCACAATAGAAACTCCTCAAAGTGTATACATTAACATTATAAAAACAGTAAAAGGAGTTATTCTACAATAGGGTGGCATTGTCCTTTCTAAACATCATAGGCTAATGAAAGATAACCTCAATGCCAGGAATGGACTCCCTCTCTAGAAGCTGTTGGCCAAGGGTCCCACAGAACAGCACTGACCATTGACCCTGCTCTTGATTACCCACCAAAACTGGATGGTAAGACCCTCTGGCTCTTATATTCTGCCTCCTCTTCTACAATGTTCCTCAAGCCTTATGTGTAGATATTGCATTGTACATGTATCACTTAGGGCTGACCACCTCACAGTCACTTAATTCTCTGCCTTTGACCAATTGTGGATAATAGTCTCCATCTGATGCAAAAAGAAGTTTCTTTGATAAGTGGTGAGAAATACACTTGTCTGTAAATAGAAGGATATGTATTTAAAATACAGTAAGAAATCAGGAGTGGCAGGTTTTTCTCTAGGGTCTATGACCTCTCCAGCCATGTGTACTTGGCTATGTTTATAGTACCAAACATGATTTTCCTCCCATTGAGCAGTCCTTATGTCTAATTACACAGCAGTTGATTATCCCCAAGATAAAAGTACCATTATTGCATCAAGAGATAGTTTGCTGGCTGGTCATTGTTGTCTTCTGTAGACTTTACATCTCCCTTGGCAGTTTGCATGGTATCTTCTGATACCTATGAGAGGCAGTCCTCAGGAAAGAGGCATCCAGGTCAGTTCCTGCTCAGTTAAGGGAGCCTTCCCCGTTAGCCTGTTTTAATGTTCTGTTGTTGGAGCACTTTTGCACGATATGATTGAATGTCAGTTAGAAATGGATAGTTCAGAACTTCTATTTAGAGTCTTTATGGTGTTATTCTGGTTGGAAATGAGGGGCTAAAGTACTTGGTTCTTGTTTGAAGAAATTTTTTTTTAACTTTCCTTAACTAGGATCTGATGTAGCCCAGACTGGCCTCCAGCTGGATGTGTAATGGAGGGTGATCTTGAATTTCTGATTCTCCTGACTCAGACTATAAGCATAGGCCACCATATTTGTGCTAGGGAAGGAACTAGTGCATATCAGGCAACTCAACTCTATTTCCAATCCCAAAGAGATAATTCTATAGAAGATTCATTTGTACTTAGCTCCTACAGTTATCTGAGGTGGTTTATTTGAGAAGAGGAGGGTTGGTGATCTCCCATGCAAATAACATGAATCACATTCTAGACACAGACACAGTATCACTTACTATTTTATCTATGGTTTCCTGGAGGAAGTATGTGTGCTAGAATATTTTAAACTCTTAAGCAAGATAAGTAATATGGACAAACCTACAGAGTTATTTCCTTCTTGATTTTTAAGCTTTTGTTCCAATACAATGAAAGATATACAAACACCTGTACTATTATGTCAGTGACTAAATAACTGTTAGACTAGAGGGGATGAAAAAGATTCTCATTCATTATAATGCAATATATTCAATATAATGCAAAATATGTTTTGTTATAATTTATTTTATATCTTATGCTCATGTAGAATTTTAGATCTTGGTGTTTTGTGGGGGGGAGGAAGGGAAATGGAGGAGAGTGGAGAGTGTGGGGAGAGGGAGGGAGAGAGGGAGGGAGGGAAAAAGGAAGAAGAGAGAGATGGGTGGGATCAAATCCAGGGCAACACGCATGCTAGGCAAGCACTCTCTCCACTGAGTTACATCCTCATCCCTGTCCTAAATTATTTCCTTTTAAAGAAACAGATGTTTGAGGATTGATATTGTACAAACCAGAAATCTTTTGGACACAATAATCATTTTTGTTTCTAAGCAAAATTAAGAAATAGGAAAAGTCGTTTAGAGGGATGTATTCCTTCTCCAGGCACTTATAAAGTTCCAGCCTGATTCTGAAATACAACATTTATTTTAACCATAACAGTCTTTACTGCGGACTTCCTTCATATGGCTACCAAACAGATGCCCTCTACACACAGTGGGTTCTGTAAGTGCACAAACTGGCCTCATCACTTACAAAGATGGTTTTGGACTGCTACTGACAGATTGTCTTTTTTGTGTGTGACAGTACCTCAGTGTAGGATATAATACTAACTGTAGCCTTTCTGTTACACATTAGCTCTCTAGTCTAGCCTTACTCATCTGGCATACCTTTTAATTTGTTCTCTTTGACCTATAGCATCTCACTCCCAGCCACAGCCTCTCAAATATTATCCATTCTATTTTCATGTATTTGTATATTTTTTTGATTCCACACATAAATGAAGTCAAATTGCCTACGTAGACTGAGGAGAATAGTATACAACTCGGTGTCAGAACTTCATATGGCAACTAAAAGTTAATCAGCATAAAATAGTGACTGACGGTGGAGAGAGCATTTAGTTATTCATTCATGTCTTCCTCGGTGAATGATAAAAACGTACTGAAAATGTTAAGTGCTCCTCATCTGTGGTGAAAAACCACAGTTCACTTACAAACCAAAAGGTAATTAAACGTAATGGCACATTTTTTTCAAAAGTTAAAAAATAGAATACATTGTGCAATTAGGAAAAATGAAGTTTACAAGAAAATGCGGTTACTACCCATGGAGGAGGACGGATTATCCAAATAGTGCTCGGGTAGAAAAAGCGTACTATCGTTAACTGGGTCGTTAAGATAAAAATAAATCCATTGATTCATCAAATATTTGTTGAGCACCCACCAACTGCCAAGCAAAACCGAAACTACTTAGAACCACTAACGGGCTTTCTTGGGGCCCAGCAGGTTTTCCTAACACCGAGTGTAGCACCTATCTAGGTTGGCGCTATGCCGACCTATTCACCAAGCAGGGCTTGGGGGAAAACGATCAAACAGCAAGGAAGCCGCCGCCGCCAGCCCCTTTCAAAGCAAAGTCTCAGCAAATTATAAACGCACAGACAGGAACCTACGGGGTCCCAGCAGGAAACGGAGGCCCGTCAAGCAGAAACAAGTTCCGCCCACGTGAAAGATGGCTTTTATAGCATCAGCCATTCCAGTTGCCCGGTTCTTTAGCCTTGGAGATGGAGTCTACACAGATCTCGGAATGTGTATTAAGGAGGTGCGTATTGTCGTCTGGCCGTGCATTTGATTCCACAAGGGTGACTGAGAAATCCCACAAAAATGAACCAGGAGAAGAAAACGGGCCTGAGAAGAGGTGGCTCGAGAGCTCGGGGACTGAGGCAGGAGGTGGGGACGGGGCATGCGGCGGGAAGGGGTGGGCCCGGAGGCGGGAAGGGGCGGGCCTTTTGGCGGAAAGGGGCGGGTCCGGAGGCGGGGCCCGGCGGGCGGGCTGCGGTTGTGGTCCCCGGGTCCGCGGGCGGTGGAGGCGCTGGCGGCGGCGAGTGGGTGAGTTGGGCGGAGGCTGCTGTTTGGGGTCAGCCCTGCGGACGTTGCGGCGAGGACAGTGGGGTTTCTCCTCAGGGCTGACTGCTTCTCCCTCTTCCCTGAGCGAATGAGCCGTCGGGCTTTGCAGCCCAGTGACTAGTGGAGTTGTCGGCATCCCTGCTCCCGGTCGCTGTGGCGCTGGCAGGGATGGCGATCCGGCCTCCTTTGCCCTCCGCCCGCGGTCTCGTCCTCCCTGGGGACCCAGCGGGGAACCCTCCCCCCGGAGTGCCGCTGCGAGCTAGAGACAGAGAGAGGGCGAGAGACCGAGCGCCTGGGCCCCGGGGCCTCCCCGGACAGCCGCAGCTCCTCGGAACCCAGTCGGGCGACCCCCGAGAGTCCCCGGCGACGAGGAAGCCCGGGTGGGATGGAGCGAGGGAGGACAGGACGCCTGCAGAATTTCAGTAGAAGTTTGTGAGGAGTGCTGATGCCCGGTGAATGTGGGCAGTGGTACTAGGCGGGTGTTCTCCAATTCTGTGAGACATGACCTGGTTACTTCACAGCTCTGCGGTTACACAGACTTATTAAAGGAAGTAACCATTGTGACTTGGACATCACTTGTCTGATGGTAATCTGTTGCAGAAAGAAGCGCACTGATTATAAGTCTTGTGTGCACATAGGGTCTCTTTGGTCATGGTGAGCTGCACCAGGTCGTATATTCAGGAAAAGGAGGGAGGTCTTGCGTTTGCCTGAGATGGATTGTCCTTTCTGGTCTGGAGATTGTTAGGCTCTAGCAGTGTCTTGTCGGGGCAGGTGGTAAATTCCTGTTCACATTGTTCCCATCCATCACCAGTGGTGTAAAAAATGGGTACAGTCTGTGTGAGATTAGTTTTATTTTGTAAAAGAAAAAAAAAGACTGGAAAATATTCTCAGATAGGACTTTTAGGCAGCTTGAAAAACTTCTCACATATTGGAGAAACAGCACAGAAAAAAAAAAAAAGAAAAGAAAGACTGTAATATATAGGATACTAATAATTTGGAATCAGAATATTTGCTCTTCTGTTCAGAGGATTTGTCAGAAGACCCCCAGTGAAGCCTAAAACTACAGGTTGTATACTATACAACTGTATATGTGTTATTTTTTTCTTTTACATTCAGACATCTATGATAAAGTTTAAAAATTAGGTACAATATAAGATTAACAATCACTAATAATAAAATAGAACCATTATAACTGCTGTAATAAAAGTCGTATGAATGTGATCTTTATGTTTCAAAAATAACTTACTTTCACCTTTGCTAAGTAAAGTCAGGATAACTTGAATGTCAGCACGTAAGTATTTCTTCTGCTAACCAAGAGGACAACAGAGTCACCATGGCAGACAGTATGTATATATAGCAAGAATGTGCTAGACAAAAGGAAGAGTCACATCCTTGGGACAGACAGCAAAAGATTTCATCACACTGCGCAGCATGCTGTACTATTTTGAATTTATAAGTTTTTTTTTTTAATTGTCATTTCACATTTTTGGACAAAGAATAAAATACCTGAAACTTAAACTGTGGATAAAGGGGGATTACAGTGTTGTCTGCTATAGAGACACTGTTAGCCAGCACCTCCATTGAAAATGACCACCCTGGGAAAATCTGAATCAGTAGGAAATGCTGCAAGATGCCTTGGGCTCTTTTTCCATATGGAACAAAAATAAGAGAAGTACATATCACACTGTAGATTGTATGCTAAGCAGGAAGTATTTTATCTGTTCCAGGAAGTATTTTCATACAACTTAAGTTAATAAAATAGTCCATTTGGCTATGTTGTTCATCCAATATTTACTTCTAGAGAATGAGTCAGTGAATAAATAAGAATATCTTTCAGGTCTGCTCTTGAGCTCCAGGTTAATTGATAATTCCAAGATGGTATGTTAGCCTGCCTGAGAAACTTGGATCTGTGAGAGATGATACAGTTTTGGGATCAGGAATGTCATGTCTGAATTTTGACTGAACTTGAAAGGTTGTAAAATATTATGAAGGATCTGATCTTTACAGTGGTCTTGGTTAGTTCCTGTTTCTAGAGGAGTGCTTGTTTCTGATCCTTCTCAATACTGGGAGAAATAAACAAAGCATTGTTACAAGAAGTGAGAGCCTTCCATGTTCTAATTCTGCTTCCTAGCAGTGGGCTAGTAGGCAGCTCCTTTGTTTTTTGTTGTTGTTGTTGTTGTTGTTTTATTTTTAAGCAAAACAGAGGTTTAAAGGAAAAGAAAAAGTTCAAATTTACCAGTCTGCAAACATTACTAACATGCTGATTAACATAATCATGTGCTGTGTAATTTTTTTTGGAAGTAAACCCTCATGAACCCTGTGCTTTGTTTACAGGAGTGGCAAGCCACCATCTCACCCAATTTGGATCCTGGCTTCCCTCAAAAGACTGTGGCTAACCTTCTGGAATAGCTAACACTATATTAACATAAGATACTTAGATAAAAGTTTATTCATTTTAAACTGATTTTTTTTGCCACTTTTGTATATAGATTTTCCTTATCAAAGATATTCAAGTGTTAGTCACATCTTTCTTCTGCTTCCCTAATTGTGCTCTGTAATATTTTATTTCTGGAGTTACAATAATTTCCTGTTATTTCAGTTACATTCACCTACAGCCTGAAAATATTAAATATCTGAACTAAACATTTTCTGAGTTTTAAACTGCATATAATTTTGTGTAATGTGGTACTGTCTTGCACCTTTCTACTCTGTCCCACCCAGGATGTGATTGATTTCTTTGCCCAGTGTATCCACACTGTATGCACCATCTGCCTGTTAGTCATGTCATAGCCATCTGAGTTATGAGATCGGCATACATTTAAGTAACCCTATATAACTTAATTACGGCCTCAAAGCATGGAGGTAGTGATGTTAGCATTTTGGATTTGCCAAAGAGAAGTCATAAAATGGTGGTTTTAAGTGACAAGGTTAAAGTTCTCAACATAAGGAAAAAAAAAATAAACGACCCCATGCTGTGTAAGGATCTTCTGTGAAATTGTAAAACTGAAAAATTCTACTAGTCTTGCTGTTGTGCCACAATGCATGATAAATGCTGAATTAACATGGACAAGCCATTAAATTTGTGGGTGGAAGACATAATCAGAAAACATGTTTTGATTGTTGACAGCAAGTTATCCTAAAGCATTCAATGTGTTCAAGGCTTTTGGCAAAAGTTCTTCTGAAATGCTTGATACCAAGCCATGTACAAGATGGTTACACAAATTCAGAAATCTTTGTAGTCTAGAAGAATGTAAAACTTGATCGAGAAGCTGCAAGTCAAGTTGGTGAAGGCTTTGCTAGCATGCTTGATGGAAAAAGTGCAAGAGCACGAAAGGCCACTGAGATATTAACAAGTGGGGAATTAGAAGAACTTGCTCACCACTCCTCAGAGAGAAGAAGGAGAAACTGAAACAGGACCTTCGATGTGGGCATCACAATTTGGTGAAGTGTATGAAATTGCATAGACATTAAAGGGCAAAGTCATGGAATATAAGTCTCAAGTAGAACATAGTATTAAAGTTACTGAAGGATTATGACCTCTGCAGCAACATTTGATGAGTTAAAGAGAGACAGTAGCTTCCAGATACAGTGTTCTTCCAAAAGATTTTGCCAGAAAACCCTTCAACTATGGAGACTCCCGAATCTTCAACATTTCCTGCTTCTGAATCTGGCCACCAGTGTTGTCACAGCTCAGTGATCCAGGGTTACCTGAGACAGATGATCTTCCTCCTGCTGTATCATCAGTACCCTAAAGCTAGGGACTCCCAGGGCTTGCATCTTCCCTTATCATATCATGTGGTCTCCCGTCTTCACAGCAAGAGAATGAATGAATGAGTACAGTCAGGTAATTCAGAAAAGCCAGGCATGGTGGTGCATGCCTTTCATCCCAGCACTCAGGAGAGAGAGCCAGGTGCATCTCTGTGAGTTTGAGATCAGCTTGGTCTACATAGTTAAGTACCAGGTCAGCAAGGGCTACTTAGTGAGACAAGATATTTCAGAAAGACCCTATATTCATATAATTCAGTATTATTCTAGGACATTATTATATTTTGTTATTGAGTGTTACTGTTAATCTCTTTGTGCTTAATTCATGAATTATGCCTTAGATAATGTGTAAAGAAAAGATTAGCATACATATAGTTCTATACTGTGCAGTTTCAGTGCCTAGTAGGCTTAGGGTGCATCCCCTGTTGGTAAGAGGCACCTACTGTATTTCTTTTGGCAGCATTTGAGGCTAAGCAATCCATCATGATCTATCCTTTTTCCTTTTCTTTCTAATTATACTAAGAGCAAGGCTAAACAAAATTAATGGTACATAACAGTTTAAATTTACTCTTAGTAAAAAGTTTTCCCATAACTCAATCAGATTTTGTAGGGCTTCAATACTGTTTTAATAAGTGCTTTTCAATATAATGATGGAATATTGAAATTGTAATGTTGCCTTTGGTATTATACACCTTTTCAATGAAAAGGAGAGAATGAAAAAGAAAAATGTTTGCAATATAATATTATGGTTATATGTTCAGTTTTTTGTCACCTTGGCCTCCTGTGTATTAATTGGGACAACAATAGTGTCTTTACCGTTTCAATTCAAATCCTATCATTGTAGGCTAACTTTTAAAATTGTATCGAAGAGTAAATATTTTAAACAGACTTTACAGCTTATATGTGCACTGGTCCCTTTAGGCTGTTAAATTGGTATATATTAAAAGGTAAATAGTACCTAAGTGAATTTCTGAAATTAAAAATACACTTTGAAAAACTTTGTGTTAAACTATTCCTGTCCATACTTAAGAGTTAAGTGCTTTGCCAGGCTTTGTATGCCTAACTACAATGATAAAAATATTCACTTAACATTTTAAAAATAGAAATTACTCCTTTGCAGGAGACTAAACTCTCTTGACAAGGTAGTTAATTTGTATTTTATTTGTCTGTGTGTCTGTGTGTCGCCATACCTATGTAGGCAGTCCAGGACAACTTGTGGGAATCAGTTCTGTCCTTCTACCATGTAGGTCCCTGTGACTGAACACAGGTCATCAGGCATGGAGCCAGTGTCTTTACTGCTGAGCCATCTTCCCCAGCAGATAAATATTTTTAAGTAAAGTGTTTCACATGAATATGAATGTTGTTATAAACCAAATATCATCTCCCAAAGCATTCCTGCAGGCAAAGATGCATGCGCAGAACAGTTCAGCCACTGGCTTCCCCCAGTACCACGGTATTACATAAATGCCACAGTTTTGCTTTGTTACAGGTGGTTTCTTTTTTCCTACTTTAAATCTTTGATTACAAGTCTTTGATTAGGGCATTTGCAAGAATGATTCATACAAATAGTGCATATAAGTTATCCTTTCAGAGTAGTGCATTTGAAAGGACTAAGTATAAAAGTGGAGCCCTGGGTTTTAACTTGGCTATGAGTTTAGTTTGTTCCTTCTTGGGTATTTTCTACCTGTTCTAACTAACTGGAGCCTTTTTATTATGGCAACTTAGTATAGAACTCTCTTCATAATGATAAAAGTCTACCCTAGCTTCCTGACTGGTATCTTTAATGTATTCTCCTTGTCTTCATGTGTCAATGTCATTTGGAGTAGTGATGTTGGACTTCTGTATCCCAGTATCCTGCGCTCATTGATGTGGCAGGACTCTTCACGCTGTTGCAGTTGTTTATCTCGTGTTGTTTCAGCAGTCTTAACGTATTTCTGCTGTTGGGTTTTTAAATTCCTTTTTCAGGAACACCATAACACAAGATGTAAAGGGACTTAAAACAGCATCAATTTGCTCTCTCCCAGTTCTAAAAGCCATAAGCCCAATGTCAGGATCAATCGGGAGCATGCTCCACTGCAGACTCTAGGGAAGCCTTCTCTGACTGTGCCACTTCCATTGGTGGCAGGGTTCCTTGCAGTCTAGATGCATCATTCCAGGTTCTGCCATTTGTCTTCAAGGACTCTTTCTTTCATGTCTGTTCACACTTGCCTCCCCCCTCTTTTGCCACAGCAGTCATTGGATTAGAACCCACTCTAATCTAGAATGCTCCCCCATCTTAACCTAATTAAACCCATTTGTAAGATCACATTCACATATGCAGTAAGGGCCTGATCATATCATTGGGAACACAGTTCAACTCAAGTGTCAGCATCTCTAGCTGAACTTTCCCTGCCCTGTTCTGTTCTTCCTCATTTGCAGTATTTTAGGGACTAAATATCCAGTCACGTTAGAATACTATGTAGGCTAGGTATCTGGGGACAATGAAGGCTTATTCTTTAAGTTTGTAGCATATAACATTTTTCTAAGTCATTTTTAGCTTTAGTATGTAACATTTTCTAAGTTACTTGGAGTTTGGGTGGATTTCTTTAAAATTTCAGAAGCTAATCCCTGGTTGTCTATGCCCCTGTTTAGATATCTGGAGCATTTGGATAATGTGAGAGTTGGGATGCAGTGATGTCGACTATCTGCCCACCACCATCTCCAGCTGTCGCCAAGACAGAGATTGCTTTAAGTGGTGAATCACCTTTGTTAGCAGCTACCTTTGCTTACTGGGACAATATTCTTGGTCCTAGAGTAAGGCACATTTGGGCTCCAAAGACAGAACAGGTACTTCTCAGTGATGGAGAAATTACTTTTCTTGCCAACCACACCCTAAATGGAGAAATTCTTCGAAATGCAGAGAGTGGGGCCATAGATGTGAAGTTTTTTGTTTTATCTGAAAAAGGAGTCATCATTGTTTCATTAATCTTTGATGGGAACTGGAATGGAGACCGAAGTACTTACGGACTATCAATTATACTTCCACAGACGGAACTTAGTTTCTACCTCCCACTTCACAGGGTGTGTGTTGACAGATTAACACACATCATTCGGAAAGGAAGGATATGGATGCACAAGGTGAGAGGCTTTGAGCTCTGGTTCTTTCTAACCTAACCCTGAAAGTTTATTTTCAATGTATTTAAGTTTTAAAATATTTAAAAATTTAAATTCAATTTAATTTTAATTTCAGTTTGTTTGTTTTAGAAACTATATAAAATTGACATCAGTGAGCAGCTGTTGTTTTGTGTCTACTAGAAACACACAGATCTGGTCCCATGACTAATAAACTTCTAGGATAAGGTAGTAGCTCTACATTACAATTGAATAGTTTAAAGCTTAGAGAAATTAAGAGATATTTAGGGTCTGAATTTATTTTGGAAACTGATTCTAAATCCTTTTTATTTTTGTTTCACTCTGTGATCTTGTCTGTTACTAATTACTGTGCATAGGTATAAAAGTTCAAAAATTGCTTCACAATCCGTCTTCCCTGTAGCTCTTGGTAACTTTTGAGTTTCTTCAGTGCGTTCTCAGTTCTGTTAAGTGAAGAGGATGACCGAACGGGATCTACGCAGTTATTTTTTTAATTTGTGAATTTAGCAAAAGGAAATTGTTTTCTCCTTACATTTATATTTCAGTATACTTGTGACATATCTAAAAAGCAAATTTAATTTTTCTTTCTCTTTTCTGGTTTAATACCATCCTGAAAAGTCTGTTAAAACATTATTAATTTTGTAAGGCCTCTAACCCATTATAAGGGTAAATAGCACCTTTTAAATGGATAGTTTTTTTTCTCTATTTGCAGACTTAACCTCCTTAATTCTCACATACTTAATGAAAATAATTTAGATTCAATAAACTTAACCAGGGGTGGTAGCAGAGGTCTGTAATTGCAATCCTCAAGGAGGCCGAGTCAAGAGAATTTGAGGTCAGGGTCAGCTTGAGCTGAAAGGAGTTCCAAGCCAGCCTGCTCTACCTAGTGTGACCCTGTCTCAAAAGCACACAAACGGCGAGATCTGCAATCCTCAGGTGCAAGTCGATATTGTTTAATTTGAACTATACATCATTACTTTCCTTTTGAAACTGTGGGTGTTATGTTGACTATTTTTGCTAAATTATCTTGTTTCTTCACTGCTGAATAAAGGTTGTTTTGATTTGATTTAATACTGTGTATGAGAGCATGGGTTTGTTGGGTTTATTTCTTGTGTTTATCCTTTTTATCCCCCATCTGCAGTAGAAAATATTTTTCTCGTGAACTAAATTATGACTGACCATATTTACGCTGAGAAATGATCAGTATCAAAATGTTATATTTTTAAAATAAATGTTCTTTTCCTTAGGAAAGACAAGAAAATGTTCAGAAAATTGTATTAGAAGGCACAGAGAGAATGGAAGATCAGGTAAGTGTAGATCACATGCTGTGAAATGCCGTCTTTCCACCGCCTTTTTGCATGTGTGCATGTGTGTGTGTGTATATGTAGAATATATGTGTGTGTGTGTGTACATAGAATATATGTGTGTGTGTGTATATAGAATATATGTGTGTGTGTATATATAGAATGTGTGTGTGTATATAGAATATATGTGTGTGTATATAGAATATATGTGTGTGTATATAGAATATATATGTGTGTGTGTGCATGCATGTGTGTGTATATATAGAATATATGTGTGTGTATAGAATATGTGTGTGCATGCATGTGTGTGTATAGAATATGTGTGTACATAGAATATATATGTGTGTGTGTACAGAATATATGTGTGTGTGTACATAGAATATATATGTGTGTGTGTGTGCATGTGTGTGTGTATATAGAATATATATGTGTGTGTATAGAATATATGTGTGTGTGTACATAGAATATATATGTGTGTGTGTGTGCGTGTGTGTGTGTATAGAATATATATGTGTGTGTGCATGCATGTGTGTGTATATAGAATATATATGTGTGTGTGTATATAGAATGTGTGTGTGTGTATATATATATAGAATATATATGTGTGTGTGTGTGTATGTGTGTGTGGCTGATGACTGCTTTTGTTAAGGACTTGTGTTAATTTGACAGAGTGAACCTGAAAATGAACGCTTTTTTTTAAAGACGTATAGAGTAAACTGGATAAAAATTTCTATAGCTTAAATCTGAAGAATTAAATAAGTAAAGGAAAATGACAATTTCTCTACAAATTAATACTTTGCTGTCCTTTTTAAGTTTGCACAGAATAAGTTTGGGGTCACTTAATTCGGAAATAAGACATCATATGTGATTTTTTTTAAGACTACTTCTGAAGCTGTTTACAGAAGGAACTGTATATGAGGAGAGTGGGCGTGCCCTTCAGCTGTCCCTCTGGAGGACAGGCACAGCTGTGAGCACATTTCTTTAAAGTCTTACTTATTTTTAAAACTCGGGCAACTTACATTTTATTTTATGGTTTAGTGGTAAAATTTGCCAGGACTATTCTTTGTATTCTTGGCATTTAGGCTTCTAGTAGCACTGACTGCAGGAAAAGTCTGAAGGACCTTGGAAAATAGACCCTAGAGTTTGGGAAACACAGTTGCAATGAAAAGGCTTCTCAGGTAGAAATTAAGTGCAGACCATTGCAGTGTATGGTAGAGAAGTTCCTCTGGAGGGTCTTCGGTGGAGGGGCTCTCAGCTGGGAAAAGGGTTTCTTCCTCCACCCCAGCATGCTGCCAGTATCGTTCCTCCCCTGCAGAACTCCAGCCTTTTCTCTCATTTCCTTAATGTGACTAAAAACTAATGATGCTTTAAAAAGCTGTTTTCTTACATGAACTCAGGCAAGCACACACACATACACATAAAAATTGAAAATAAAGAGATTAAATACTAAGAATAATATTTTTAAAGTATTTCTGAGGTGTAGCTAGGGGAGAATTTGTGCCTGGCGTGTATGACATGGTCATGAGTTTGATCCCAACACCCAAAAAAATACAAAACTCCATAAAATGACCTTCAAAAAACTAGTGTGATGTACTTTTGTAGCTTTCCAGGCCACAGGAAGTAATTCTGGGAAATGGCCTGACTGAGATGTGAGGGTTAAGAGCCTAGTCTGCTTGCTCATCAGTTCACATTGAGAAAGTCATTTCAGCATAATGATTTTAAGGACATTAAGATCAAATAAAATTCTGCTTTTAATGAGATATTTGTATTTTTTAAATTATGTGTATGCGTGTTTTGTATACCACATGAATGCAATATCCATGGAGGGTAGAAGATACCATCAAATTCCCTGGAACTGGAGTTAAGAACTGTTGTTAGCCACCATGTGGGTCGTAGGAACCAAACCCCAGTCCTCTGGAAGAGCAGCCAGTGCTCTTAACTACTGAGCCATCTCTCCAGCCCGGGATTTTTATATTGTCAAACCAGAAACCTGTACTGACCTCTGCACCTTTAAGGGCTCTTCTTTGAAGTCATCTTTACCTTCTATGTCAATAGGAAAGTATACTTAGGTTAATCTAAAGTTTTTAAGTGGAAGCATTGTCCTGTAGGAGAAGTTCAAGTTAGAAAAATACAAGAAAATAAAAGAAGGCTGGGGATTTTCTTCTGAAGCCTCTTCTATATTCATTTATACTTGTAAAATCGGTTCTGCTGAGAACTGATGAGACTGTTCACTCACAGGGAGAATAATGTCTGAGATCTCACATCCAAAATACTGTATGTGCCTAACCCTAAGGGGACATAAAACTAACCCTTTCCAAAAAGGACAGGTGCTTTCTCATCGAGACTCTGTATACCCCGCACTGGGTGCTTCCACCAGCTTTGTCGCAAGCAGTGGCCCTTTGGGACGTACTCTGAAACCTCAGTTGTTACTAGTTTGGGATGCTCTCCTCTGACAAAATCACTTAATAAGGAAGGAAACGTAATGTAGCTTGTCATTATTCTTGTTGGGTCGCACCAGTTAATCGTATTTCTAAACAAGCTTTTCAATGATTACTTTAAAAAGCAGAAACAGGCTGGAATGATGGTTTGATTGATAAGAGCAGTTGCTGCACTTGCAGAGGACTCCAATGTGGTTCCCAGCACCTACGTTAGGGAGCTCACAGTTGTCTGAAGCTACAGCTCCAAAGAAGTGCCCTCTTCTGTCCTTATGGGCACACATACACATGTGGCATGCTCTCACACATACACATAAAGAAAAATAGTTTTAAAAGGAGGGAAATTATAAATGAATAAGTAAATAGAAAGTAGAAACAATGAGTGAGTAATGCTAGCGGTTACTATAAGGTGAATCTTTTCAAACAATAAAACCATCTGTGTCTGTATAGGGATTTATAGCTTAGGACAAATTTCCCAAAGGAAGCAACTTCCATGGCAAGAGGCTTTGAAAAAATGGACTAAGTGGGTTTTTAAAATGAATTTAATTCTTTGTTGTAATTGTTTTTGTGGGGCTGCTGGGCACTAGAACCAGGGCCTCCCACATGGTGGGTAAGTCTTCTGTCATTGGGTAGCATATGTCCTCAGTCCTTAATTGGAGGTTCTAATTGTAAATATATGTAAAGAATTTAAATAAAATTATTTCATGAAATCTATGTGAGCAAAGAAAAGTTACTGAACTGAATTTAGGTGATATGTAAATTTTAAAAATTATTTATTATCTTTGAGAATTTCCTACATGAGTATTATATCATTTCTACCCTCTGTCATCTCCCCCTTCTAATCCCTTCAAGAACTGCCTCGCTCCCTCTCGATTTCTTGTCCTCTTGATTAGTATTGTCACTTATACATTTACACATTTTATATATATTCATACCTAAAACACTGGGTTCATTTGGTGATACTAGATGTGTTTAGAGATAACATATCAGGGAGCCAGTCTCTGGAGAAAACTGACTTTCCCTCCCTTACTATCCATTGACTGCCTGTAGCTCTTCCTCTGAGGTGGGACCCTGTGAAATTCCCTCATCCAATTGGTAGTGTCATTATTTGGATCTTTTTAGGAAGCTCTCTTGTTGAGATTTCATGGTGTACCTCCTTGTGATGTCTAGAATATTCTATCAGTAGGCATCCTGGTTCTCTGGTTCTTATAATCTTTCTACCTCCTTTTCGAAGATATTCCCTGAGCTTTAGGTTTAAGGTTCCAGTTGGGGCTAGACACCATATGGTGGCTTATTCTCTGCATTTTGTTCAGTTGTGGAACTTTGTAATTAGTCTCCATCTGTTGCAAAAAGAAGTTTCTTTGATGAATGTCAAGAACTACCCTTATCTGTGAATATAAGGATAAGTATTTAGAATATAGTAAGAAATTACATTGGTCTAGGAAAATGGTAGTAATAGATTCTCCTCTAGGATCTGTGAGCTCTCCAACCATGGCACTTGACTCTCTTTACTGTACCAGGCATGGATTCCTTCCTATTGAGTGGCCTTCACTCCAGTTAGAGAGCTGTTGATTACCCCAGATCAAATGTGCCAGTAGAGATTTTGTTGTGCCAGACCTTGCTGAGGTTCATAGACTTTGTAGCTGGGTATGACTGTTGATTGCTTTTTCTTTTGGCAGCTTACATAGCACCTTCCAATACTACAGTATGTAATTTTTAAATATGTTTAGTTAGGGGCTGGAGAAATGACTCAGTGGCTAAGAACATTGTGTACTCTTCCAAAGGACACAAGTTCCATTCCCAGCACCCACATGGCAGCTAACAACCTTCTATAACTCCAGTTCCAGGGGATCCAGTGCTCTCTTCTGGCCTCTGTGAGCCTTACATGCCACAGGTACACTTATATAGATGCAGGCAAAATGCTTATACACATAACATAAAAATAAAATAAAAGTTTTTAAATGTAAATATCTTAGTTAAAGATTGATAGACACTTAACAGTTTCAACTTCTCATTTAGGCTGATCATAAGCTGATGATAGTAGTGAATAAATGAAGTGTTATTCATGTTCAGACACCACATTCATGCTATCAACTTGATTCCAGAAAATACACATTTCAAACTTACATTTGGAGATGTCAATAGTAATACTGTCTTGAAAGATCTCCAAAGGTAACCCTTTTGTCCTACTAATTCTTAAAATCTGTGAGATGATTTGGGTGTACATTTGGATAGATTATATCCCATTTTGAATGTGAAGGTTAAGTATGGAGAGGATCCTTACTGGTGAATTACTTTCTAAAGATTTCAACATCTTCATTCCTGACGTTTCTCATTTTTTAAAATATATTTTATTTTATTTTTTAAAAAATATTTTAGTATTTTTATTTTATATGTATGAGTGATGAGTGTATTGCCTGCATGTATGTAAGTGCACATGTGTCCTGCAATGCCTGTGCATCAAAAGAGGGTATTGGATCCCCTGGACCTGGAGTTATGAAATGTTGTTACCCGCTATGTGTGTGCTGTGAATTGAACCCAGGTTCACTGAAAGAGCATTGAGTACTCTTAACCACTGAGCCATCTCTCCAATCCCAATTCATCTTATTTTAAAAATAAATATAATGATGATGCCTCACAGGTGCCACTCCAATGGAGGCCAGTTCAATGGAGGAATTCCTCAGCTGAGGTTTCCTCTTCTCAGGTGTGTCAAGTTGACAACTGACATCCACCAGCCCATCGAAGGGAGTGATTCTTTGGCTTCATTGGAAGTGTTTTCATTGCCTGGCTTACCCCGTCTTGATGGTTTTCTCACTTTGTTTTGCTTTTTTCCACAGGGTCAGAGTATCATTCCCATGCTGACTGGAGAAGTCATTCCTGTAATGGAGCTGCTTTCATCTATGAAATCTCACAGTGTTCCTGAAGAAATAGATGTCAGTGTTCTGGAGGCATTTGTACCCTTTATTAATTCCCTTGACTTAATTCTATTATGTTTATGGTGATTTTTTAAAATTTTTGGCATAGTACTGTTCATATGAAGTATTAGCCTCAAACAAGTAAGCATACATAAAATCCTGAATTTTCTCACCAAACTTTTTTTTTTTTAATTCAGACGTGTTCTGATTTAAGTAAAATTAGTTTGTTTCACTTCTTCCACTTTTGTTATTTCCTAAAATTGGGACAAGTCTAGGCCTTACAGAAACAGTATTGAATGGAGTAATTTTTGAAACAAAGTAATACACAAATTAGAGCTGTCAGTGGAAGTCTTAGTTCATTCACTAACTTCTTTTCCTTCATCTTTGTTAAAGACATTTAAATCACACATTTTGCTCATATAGAAATATCTTTAGGTACAATTGCTTATGCTGACCTTGGCGTTAACCTTGGTCTCCTGATTCTGATAGCTCAGAAGAGAAAGTTGTAAAAACTTGTTTAACCTGACTGACCACCTCTCTCCTTTGTTCTTCTGAAGAGGAGGTTGTGTAGTACACATCATTGTTTTATGGGTATTCCCAAGGCTCAGGGATAAGCGTGTGTGTCATACTGAATCTAGACCTCAGGACACGCACTATTACGTGTTTTCTCAGCACTGTGTTGTAGACAGACTAACTTTTTTTCTGTATCTTTTAGATTGCTGATACAGTACTCAATGACGATGACATTGGTGACAGTTGTCATGAAGGCTTTCTTCTCAAGTAAGAATTTTTTTTTTCCAAATGCTGAATAAAAAACACACTAATCTTATGCTTGCTTATGAGAAGACTTTGAGGGAAAAGGTAGTAGAATCCCCTTGTCCTCAGTTTTTAGGAATAGCATTGCGCATTGGAATAGCTGCTTACGTGCATGGTTTTCTCCTTTGTCAGTGACATAGCTGATGTTGCTCCTTTGAAGAAGGAGCCGAGTTTCCATAGTGCCCAGACAAGTTTTGGTGCTCTGGTTCTGGTTTCTTCTTGTACTTATTGAAGCTAACCCTAAGTAGCCTGTCACCTTTAGTAGCACTGTAGACTTGTGTAAATTCTTTAGGTCTAGAAATGGAAATCCTTCATATTTTTGCTGGTATTTTCCATCTAACTATGGAATTTAGTGTGGGCTCTAGAACCAGATGCCAGGTAACCTTGGGCAGTCTACCCAGAACTGCACTTCCCCGTGTCTTCATCTGTAAAATGCGAATCATGATAGCGTCTTTTTTATGGGGTTGTTGAAAGCATTGAGCGTCAAGCACATATAATCACTAAATGGTACATAAGTAACTTTTTCTGTTCATATTTCTCCTAAGAAAAATAGTGACCAGAGCATAGAACATTTGTTGAGTGCCTGCTGTGCTAGTGTAGCGCTCTCCGAGTACACCTCATCCCCAGTCTAGTACTTCTTTACAGGTGCAGATGACCATGAGTTTTCATTTTAAAAGTGAAAGAATAAATTCTTTGTTCTGGCTCTGAATTCTTTTCCTTTAGGCTCTTAATGAAATATCAGGTGTGAAAATGTTTAATCCGAAAGACTTAATGGCTTGAATCAGAAGCATCTTAGTATGCTGATGTCCGCTATCCATACATTTTCAGTACCTTGTCTTTAAATTGTCTTAAGACTCAAATAAGCTGAGTGTGGTGTGGCATGCACCCTTAATTCCAGCACTCGGAGGAGAGAGATAGGCAGATCTCTGTGAAACTTAGGCCAGCCTAGTCTATACAATGAGTTCCAGCTGTCTGGGGCTACAGGGAGACCCTGTCTCAAAAGAAAAAAAATGAAAAATCTCAGATAATAGAATGTCTGTAAAAGGTCTCTAGAAAATGCAGTTTCAAGCAAAAAAAAAAAAAGACTGCATTATACTGACAGTGTTGGTGTTTATCAGGCAACGCTCTTGGAGTTAATGGACCTCACTTGCTCTTCTCTGTGAAGTTGTTTTCCATCCAGTGTTTTCAATCCATTTTCTTTAACCTGCAGTGCCATCAGCTCACACTTGCAGACCTGTGGCTGTTCTGTGGTAGTGGGCAGCAGTGCCGAGAAAGTAAATAAGGTAATTCAGTTTTAGAGTCTAAATATGAGCTGACTGCTAGTCCTGCTAGCAATCATGAATTATCATTTAAATATTAGGTTGCAATTGAAATAGCCAAATAGTATAAGGAGGCAATGTAATTTTACCAAATTGCTTTGATACCTTTGGCATTTAAAAATGACTTCGTAATAAACTGAATAAGAATTCAGCTACCACTTTCATTTTGAGAACTCAACTCCCAGTTGCATATAAAACATTTTGAGAAAAAAATTTTAATGAGATATTTTAATTTTTTTCTTCTATATCCTAGTTTTTTTAAAAAAATCTGAGTTTACCTATTAAACAAATTCTATTAAATATGTGGAGCAATAGGAAAAAAACTATACTGGTAAATATAACTGAGGTATAGAGTGAATGTACACAACTTTAGATTAAAACAAATATTTGAGCCAGTCATGATGGTAGATGCCTTTAATCTCAGCATTTAGGAAGCAGAGGCAGGGGGATCTCTGAGTTTGAGGTCAGCATGGTCTATAAGCAAACTCTAGATCAGCCAGAGCTACGCAATGAAATCGTATCTCAACAAGAAACAAAACAAACAATACCTTCACAAGTATATGAGAGTAGCAAAAGGTAGATAATGCAGAAAGGCAGATTAATTCATGCAACTTCTGAAGATTGTATAAAATCTATGGGTCCGTAACCATGGGCATAATGGAGAACACAGAAGTAATCGATTTCCATGTTGTCAAGGAAATTACAGAAAACTTTAGTATTGAACTGGGAAATGCAGGTTTGAATGTAGACATGTCTGACTGTAAGAAATTAACCCTTCGTGGGCTATCTCTCAGTTTAATCATTAGTAAATCCAAAGTTAGTTGGCATTAACACTAAAGAACTATTATTTGATCATCTTGATTTCATTATCTTGGTTTCTTCCTCATTTATCCTTTGTAAGGGAGTTACTGCTACAAGTGGTCAGTGGGATTATGCTTTATTCAGTAGTTTGACCACTTCTTTAGTGCTACATGAGTTCGTAAAAATTAGTGAACAGTTATATTTACAGGCATTTTTGTAGTCAACTAAGAGATTTTACACTTTTCTTCACTGACCACTAATTAGAAAGAATCCAGAGCTAAGTACATATGCATAAATTGCAACAAATCTAGTTTTTTCCAAAAAGATTTGCATGGGAAGTTTGTTAGGGATGATTATTTGCTTTTCAGCGCTGTTCGTTATTTACTTTTTAATAAGCTGCCCTGTACACTTACATGAGCTTTAATTTTCCAAAATAATATTTCTCAGCCATTTATGAGAGATAAATATACTTCTCATATTTTATCTATGGACCTTAATACTTGTGATACCCAAAAATGTGACTTTCCTCTTGAAATCCACAGAGGATTTCTTTTCACTTGGCTTTATGAAGGAAGAAGGGTTCACCTTCTTTCAGGTTGAGTAGCTTCTCTTTTTAGCTTTTTATTTCAAGAGAAAAGTTGTCAGTACTTAGTTGAAAACCACTGCTTTAACATCCTAACTCTAGGTACAGTTAGAATGCTAGCATAGTTACATGGCTTTTAATTTTCTCAGTAAAACTCTGGGTCACATCCTCTTGATTCCTAACTCCCCACAAGTGGATTACTTCTTTTAATCAAATTTAGTAGAACTTTCTCTCGGGTGGAGGGTTTGAGCACTCCTTGGTATTCACTGTGGTGGAGTATCACAAAGGAGAAGCTGTAGCTCTGCCTCATGTAAATACTTTGAGTTTTCTTCTCCAGAGTTCTTTGCTTGTTTGAAAAGCAGTTGTTGCTGGATGGAGATAGTCAGTTATTCTATTAGGTTATTATTTTCCACTGACATAAATATTAATTGGTCAAGTAACTGAGATAGAATGAATGTTTATTCACTTGTAGCAAATTTGGAGCTACCATGCTATTTCCTAAACTTAATTGGCCACAAAATCTCTTTCTAAGCAGTAAGTTATATCCACTGGATTGTTCCAGGTAACCAAGGAATACTTATTACTCAGGAAGAATTACGGGGACAGCAACATAAATTTCTTTTAGAAGCAAACAAAGGTCTTTTTTACTTCACATTTCAATGCTCAAATCTTTTCTTCCTAGATAGTGAGAACTTTATGCCTTTTTCTGACTCCAGCGGAAAGAAAGTGCTCCAGGCTGTGTGAAACAGAATCATCTTTTAAATACGAATCAGGGCTCTTTGTACAAGGCCTGCTGAAGGTATACTTGTCATTTATCCTAAGTAAAACCTATATTTAAAGTGATAATACTTGAAAATCTTTGTAAAGTACATTAAATATTAACATTTAATGTATCATAGTTTTATATGTCCAGGGACTGGCTTCTTTCATATCATTCTAAGCATGGAGTATATGCTCTGTGGATAGTTAGTATCATCATGAAACACCATGAAATATTGTTTATTTTTTATGTGATTCCCTCTAGCTATGTGTCTAGCCTCAGTATTTTCTTTGAATATGTGCTTGAACTCAGCTTGCACGTCTAAAATGGCACTATTTCCTTTTTGGTTTAAACAAAAGAGATTTTAATTTCTTTTTAAAAATTGTTTATTAATTTAATTTTATATGTATGATTGTATTGCATGCATGTATTTTAGGTGTACCCGTGTCATGTAATGCCCATGGAGGTCAGAGGAGGACTTCACGTCTTCTGGAACTGGAGTTATAGACAGTTGTAAGCCACCATGTGGGTGCTGGAAATCGAATCTGAGTCCTCTGCAAGAGCAGACAGTGCACTTAACTGCCGAGCCATCTGTTCAGCATCCCCCTTTTTAAAAAAAATTTTTTTTTGAGATTTGAATTTCTGTACAGCCATTTAATAGTTATATATCATATTCATTTATTTTTTTAAAATTTAAAGCATAGGAAAAATATGTTTCTAGTACATATATTTAAAATTTTTATGTTTAATTGAGTTTACTTTTCAAAAACAAAACAGATAAATGTAAATTAACAATTTAAAAAAGAGTAATTTAGTGAAAATTTTTCCTGGCAAGCTCTGGGTTTGATTTAGAAACCCTGCTTCAAAAAAGAACAAGATAAGGGGCTGGAGAGATGGCTCTGTGCTTAAGAGCACTGGCTGCTCTTACAGAAGACACAGGTTTGGTTCCCAAAAACCACATGGTGGCTAACAATCATCCATAACTGTAGTTCCATGGGATCTGATGTCCTCTTCTGTCACACATGTGATACAAAATACTCATGAACATAAAATATAAATAAATAAATAAATAAATAAATAATGATTTTAATTTTAAGAAAAGAATAAGATGTAAGAGTGATCAAGGAAAATTCCTGACATCAACCTCAACTTCTGGCCTCCACATGCATGTGCACACACATACATATGTACCTTCACACACGTGTGCATCCAGACACATAATGAACATATATACATAAGAAAAAGACATAATAGCTTTCATAATCACTGTGTGATTCTCTCATAGAAAATATTTTCTTGAAGATATAAATATAGCAAAATGAAACATTATTTGAAGTTGTTGTAGGTACCCTAAAAAATGACATATACAAGGAGCATGCATACATACCTCTGTGCAGCATAGGCCATACGTGGCAGAGCAACAGCAGCATCCCACTGAAGGGGGACAGCTGGGGTGAGCACATCGAAGTTCATGAGAAGACAGTCGTGTCCTCTTCACTGTTTGCATTCAGTCTGGAGCTGGAAGTCTTCACCAAAACTAGACATCAAGGACATAAGGAGCATCTAAGTAAGAAAGGAGGTAGTCACATCCTGTTTGCAGATGATTCTGTTCATTAAAAAACCTAGACTCAGAGCTGGGGCTGTAGCTCAGTGGTAGAGTGCTTGCTTAAGCACGCATGATGAGACCTTCTGTTCAATTCACAGTCCTGCTGGGGCGCAGGAAACCTAAGGTTCTATCAAAATAATATTAGAAACAATAAGTTCAGTAAGGTTGCAGGATACACAACTTTTTAAAAATCAGGTTTTTTTTTTTTTTTTTTGGTATGCCAGGAACAAAGTAACTGAGGGGGAAAAAAATGCAGAAAGCAAATCCTAGTCAGAGTAACTACAAACAAAACAGAACCCTGAGGATAAATTTAACCAAGAAGTGAATGATGTCTGCAATGGAAATTATAAAACCCTGATGGAAGAAATTTTAAAAAGGACGAAGGAAAGATATCCAGTATTCATGGATTGAAACACTGCTGCTAAAATAGCCATACTACCTAGAACGATCTACAGATCAGTGCAACTCTGAGACTTCACAGAGCTAGAAACATGCCTAAAGCTTGTTTGTGTCCATGAGGCACACAATCCCACAGTTTGGATCTGGACTGACCCCCAAAGGCCCATATGCTGGTCACTTAGTCTCCGGCTGGTGACACTTGGAGGTGATGAAAACGGGATTGTGACCTGGTTGGAGGATGTAAGTCACTGGAGACTGACCCTTGAAGGCTAGATTTGGAAACAGGCCTGCACCCTGTCCATCCAGGCTGCTGTAAAGTGAGAAGCTCTGCTTCAGCCTGTGTGCCTGGGCTGGGCATGGATCCAAAGTAGGGGGCTGACACTGTGCCAAAAAAAAAATCCTCTGTTCAGTTGATTTCTTCGGGTACCTTATCACAGTGATAGAAAGCTGATTAACTCAGACCCCGAACAGCCAAAGCATTCTAAAGCAAAAAGAACAAAGCCGGCAGCATAACCATACCCAACTTCAGAGCATACTGTACACCCACGGAACAGAGTCAGAACCTGGCATAAATCCTCATACTTATAGTTGGCCAATTTTTGGCAGTTGCACCAAGGATGTACATCAGAGCGAAGACAATCTCTTTCATGAGTGCTTCTGAGAAAACTGGGCATTCTGAGGGAAGGAGTGAAAGCAGACTGCCTTCTTATACACAAATCAGAATAGATCAGGAGCCTAAGCCTGAGCCCCTAAACAGGAAACTTAAAAGAAAATGTATGTGCATAGGCAGCAAAATCAAAACTAGAGGTTACATTAAACTGAGAAGCCTTTACACAGCAAGAAGACAGTGACATGGAAGAAAAGCACACAGAGAGGGGTGCGTTTGTACACAGTACCAGATGAGCACTAAACATCTCAGCAGAAAACAAGCAGGGATCTGATTTTAATGATTGAATAGACTCAAAAGAAGATATGAAGATGACTGACATATTTGAAACCATGCACTGCATCACCACTAATAATGGAAATTCAGTTAAAACCACAGTGAAATTATCTTACTCCATTTAGATGGATATGATAAAAAAGACGAAACGTAACACGCTTTCAAGAGCTGTGGTAAAAGATGTGTCACGCATTGTTGATGAGAATGTAAATTATTAGTTTACAGTTATGGAAAACAGTATGGAGGTTCTTAAAAAAAAAACGCAGTAGTAGAGCACTGGCCTGGAATACACAGGCCTGCTTCAGGTCCCAGCACTGCAGCAGACAGAACTGACATGACCCAGCTTCCCGCTGAATCACATCCCTGCTGGGGTTTTTTTTTTTTCTGTTGAGACACTTAATTAACCCATCTGATAAATTGTTACAAATATTTTCTGTAGGTTGTATCTTCACTCAGTGAACTGAAAGAAAGTAAATAAACATGTGGGTGAAACCCCTGCGGCTTCATTTTGATCACAGCACTCCTCACCATAGCTGAAGCAGGGGTGAATCTAAATTTTGATTCACAGGTAACAGGATAAAAATAATGGTACATATGTATAATGGAATATTATTTAAACATGAAAGAAACATCTGCCATTTGCTAAAACATAAGTGAAACTAGAGGACATTGTATTTAGTGAAATCAGCCAGACTCAGAAAGGTAACCCGTGTATGTTCTCACTTACATGTAAAAGCGAAAACATTGATTTCGTGGAAGTACAGGGTGACATAGTGGTCACCAGAACTTAAAGGGTGCTGGAGAACGATTAGAGACAGAACGGTCAGTGGGCTTAGGGCTGTACCTATGTAGAAAGAATAACTTATGTTTGATGGCCCTGTTGATTAGCTGTCACTGACAACCAGTTGTAGTTTTCTGTTTTGTTTATTGATGGTGTATGTGTGTTTGTGTGCACATGTGGAAGGTAGAGGTTGATGTGGGACACTTTCCTCTATTACTCTATACTATATTTTTTGAGACAGTCCATCACTGAACCCAGAGTTCACTGTTTGGCTAGGCTAGGTGGCCAAGGGGCCCCAAAGATCCACCTGTCTCTCCCTCCCCAGCACTGGAGCTGTGTGTGCAGGCTGCTGCACCTGCTTTTACATGAGTGCTGGGGACTGAACTCAGGTCCTCAGCCTGCAAAACAAACACTTTACCCACTAAGACACCTCCCCAGCCCCAATTGTATTTGTCACAATAGCTAGTAAAGATTTTGAATGTTCCCAACAAACTGAAATGATAAATGTCTGAGGTATTAGAAGTGTTGCTGATTGAATCATTGTGTTCTGTGTGCATGTACTGAAATGTCACACTGTGGCCCATAAATATGACAATTACTCTGTGTCAAAATTATCTATGGGTATGTTTGAGATAGCCCAGGCCGGTGTAGAAGTCACAATGATACATCTGTTTCAACTTCCTGAGTGCTAAGAATACACACACACACACACACACACACACACACACACACTTGCAAATAAAAATTCAGCTTTTAGAGGTGAGAGGTGTAGTTCAGTGGTGTGGTTGGTGCTTACATGGAATGTGCAAGGCCCTGATTTTAGTTTCTAATATCACCCTGTCCCCCAAAAGTAAGACTTGGGGTTTCAAATAATGTACATGCTCCTACCTCACTACAGGAAACCATTTCTAATTTCATTTTGCAAATGTGGATATCTGTTCCTCTTCTTATTAAAGGCGTAATGATGCACAGAGTGTTCACTCCCTTAGCATCCTTTCTCCTAATTCTTTATTCTCAGAGAGCCCTGCACAGTGCAAAACTTGAAACTATGATTTAGTGAAAAACTAAGAGTTCTCTGTACAAATCCAAGCTGTATAACTTTTCAGAAAATACCTTAATGTTATACAGTAATTATCACAGCCTTATAAACATAAAAAGCCTTGGACTACCTCCGTATTCTGTTCATACAGAGGCCCAACAGCTTATACACAGTCGGTATTTGTTGTGTGGTAACTGGCTGTCCAACTGGCTAGAAAGAATTAATATTTTACTTATAAAAATGTATTTGGAATAGCTCAGCAGTTAAGAGTGAATACTGCTCCTACAGAAAACTTATGTGTATGAGTGTATCGTCTGCATGTGTGTAAGTGAACTCTTGTTGTACAATACCCATAGAAGTCAAAAGTTGGCATTAGATCCCCTGAAACTGGATTTATGAGTGGTTGTTAGCCATTATGTGAGTGCTGGGAATCAAACTCAGGTCCTCTACAAGAGCAGTCAGTACTCTTAACCACTGAGCCATCTCTTCAGCCCCCAAAGCTAGATTTAAAAAGAAAAATTATTATTATTATTATTATTATTATTATTACTGTGTGTGTGTGTGCATCTTCATGGACATGTGCAAGCACATGATGTACCCACACATTATTGAAACATTGCCCCTCTCATTTGGCATATGTGACAGTTTTCTTTTCATTTTGACAGGATTCAACTGGAAGCTTTGTACTCCCCTTCCGGCAAGTAATGTATGCTCCGTACCCCACCACACACATTGATGTGGATGTTAATACTGTAAAGCAGATGCCGCCCTGTCATGAACATATTTACAATCAACGCAGATACATGAGATCAGAGCTGACAGCCTTTTGGAGGGCGACTTCAGAAGAGGACATGGCTCAAGACACCATCATCTATACAGACGAAAGCTTCACTCCTGATCTGTATGTGATACTTGGTGTCAATGTCAACCAATATGAGACTTTATGTTTTATGAGTAAAAACGAACAAACTGCACTTAAATATTTTAATCTTCATTTTTTTTCTTAAATATTCATTTAAAAAATATTTCTCCTAAAATAGGTTAAGATTAGCCTTTAAATAAACATTTAACACATATATACTGGCTGAAAGTGATGGTACACAGGTTTAATCTCAGCACTGGGGAAGCAGAGGCAGGCAGATCTGTATGAGCTCAAAGCCAGCTGCGACTACAGAGAGACCTTCTATCAAAAAAACAAAAACAAGGGCTTGGAGAGATGACTCAGTGGTTAACAGCACTGACTGTTCTTGCAGAGGACCTGGGTTCAGTTCCCAGCACCTACATGGCAACTAACAACCATCTTTAACTCCAGTTCCAGGGGATCTGATGCCCTCTTCTGACTCCTTAGCCATTACAGGACACTGATGCACTTACATTCATGCAGGCAATACACTCATACACATAAAATAGACTCATGTTGCTATTAGTGTTTTTGTTGTGCTGTGGTTAAAATCAAGGACTCACACATTCTGCCTGTTGGGCAAGTGATCTACCACTGAGCCACATCCCAATTTTTAATTTTAACTTTTAAGATAAATGTAGTCGCTTTCTGTACATTAAAATAATATGGTCAATAGAAATAACTTCTTTGGTTTTGGGAGGTTTTTTTTTTTGAGACAGGGTCTCCCTCTGGGTCCAGCTGGCCTAGAACTTGCTATGCAGACCGGGCTGACCTCCACCTGCCTCTGCCTCCCAGTGCTGTTATTAAAGGTGTACACCATCACACCAGCTTGGAAGTAATCTTTTTAAAACAATCTGCTTGTGATCCTGACACTTCTTCAGTAAAATAGAGAGTTCAGGAATGGTGAACGTAACAAGTCCCAGTCTCTCCCCAAAGTCCAACAAATAGTGCTGTTGGTACACAGTCAGTAATCTTGAAGTGCTGGTATTCCTCTCGGTTTCTTTCTGTAGCTTGGTACACTTAGTCCCCTAAGACTAAGAAACCTGAGGTGTATTCCTAATTACTTCTTTATGCATGAGTCCCCCCACCCTGTTCCTGTCAGTTATAGGATGATCTCCACTATTCTGTCTTGCTTTTCGTTTATCTTACCTTAATAGATGTTACATCGTCCCCCTGACGTGAAGACAGTAGTAGCCGAGGGGAGATAACAAGGGGAAAATGAAAGGGGGTGAGGTGTGAGGAGGAAACAGCCTCATGTCCGCGGTAGCACCTGCTGTGTCCTAGTGCTGTGCTGACACTGATTAGCTCCACTGGACATCATGTCTTGGCTTTCCCCTGGTCACTGCTGGCATGTTAATGCTTTCTTGGTTACTGGTTCATATTATTGCAGATGGTGAGTCTCTTTGCATAAACCTAGAGGTCATGATGTCACCCTTATCGTCTGGGTTTATTCCTTCATCCCACTTACATGTTTCCTAGCATTTGTCCTTGATTGCTTTTAGGCTCTGCTGTGCTTATTTTTATTGCTGATTTGATTTTTGAGATAGGAAAGATTAGTCAGTATATTTCTTAATTATGTAAGGCTCTTAATACCAATTTGTGAGAGATCTAAAGCAGATTGATAGATATGTACATAACTTTCCTGGGTATATTCTGCTTACACTCTTTAGAAAAAAATAATTACCTTTGGCCTGACAGACACTATTAATGTGTCTTTGAGTTAAAATGAATCTGTGTGTGTTTGTGTGAGTTTGTGTGCATGTGTGTGTGTGTGTGTGTGTGTGTGTGTTGAATACTGAACCCACGACCTCATACAAACTAAATATCATTCTATTAAACTATAACCCCAGCCCCTCTCTCCAAATACACACATCTGTATTCTTACATATATGTTTATAAAAGTTTAATTTATTGACTGGAGTGAGAGGTTATAGAAAGTAAACTTGTATAGTTATTTCAACATTTGGACTTTTCTCTTCATAGGAATATTTTCCAAGATGTCTTGCACAGAGATACTCTAGTGAAAGCCTTCCTAGATCAGGTAAGCAAGGTACCAGCCATTGTCAGAGTAAATCACATAGTATATTTTCTTCTAAAACATCTCCCAAAACTCAGGAGGCAGAGGCGGGTGGCTCTCTGTGAGATTAAGGCAGCTTGGTCTACATAGTGAGTTCCTGGCCGGCTTGGACTACAGGGAGATCATGTCTCAAAAAGACCAAAAAAAAAGTAAAAAACAAAAACATTAAATATTTCCCGTGGTGCCTATATAATACATACAAAACACCTTAGAAGTAAGCCCAGAACTTTGGAGAATGATAAGGGCCTATCTAAAGTCTCTAAGTGAGTTTCCTTTTGAATTATTAATGGGGAGCGGCCTGTATAGTGACAATTAAGAGTTCAACATTTCTCCAGCTCAGCAGCTATTTCAGGTCTGCCCTATAACTCACGGACTGTTTTGTTTGAAGAAGAAAAATATTCATTATTTGCTTTAATTGAACAGAATTTTTTTTAATTAGTATACTTCTGTTTAAATTGTGGCATCTTTATTGTCTCATTTTTAAAAATATCTACTGAATTACACATTTGAAGAAAATGATAGATTGTATGGGACTTATTTGTTAATGTAACCAGAGCTTTGCCATAATATCATTCTGGGAATACCTCCAAGACTGTGAATCATAGATGTAGTTTTGAAATAATGTGATCCTCATGTTAACTAGCAAATTTGGATCCAGGGCTTTGTGCTCTGTGTGGGCTGTAATGTTACAAAGCTAGAGAACTGTCCACAGTCATGTAATTCCATGTTTCTCAAGAAAAAAATAAAAACCATTCTTCACCCCACCTACATAAATACACAACTTGAAATAATTAATTTTATAATAAAATAAGCAAAGATCTATTTTGATGTAAAATGAAAAATTTGAGTGCATTTTTCAAAGTAAAATAGGAAACCTCAAACACTGAGTTTCCAGATCTGTGCCGGGACCACATTCCTGCCCTTTGGGAAGGAAGGAAGTGACTTTAATGGTATCGGGTCCTGTCAGCATTGCAGAAGCATGCTACATATAAATACACAGAAAACTACCTATTGAGATGGTTCATTTTCTGCAGGTCTTCCATCTGAAGCCTGGCTTATCTCTGAGGAGTACTTTCCTTGCACAGTTTCTACTGTTTCTTCACAGAAAAGCTTTGACACTAATAAAATATATAGAAGATGATACGTGAGTAATGATCCATGAAGAAAAACCTTTGTACATTATGAGTTTTGGTTGGTCCCTATGGATATTTTCTATATTATAATGTTTGGCTTCTTTTTGTTTTTCATTATTTGTAGGCAGAAGGGGAAAAAGCCCTTTAAGTCTCTTCGGAACCTGAAGATTGATCTTGATTTAACAGCAGAGGGCGATCTTAACATAATAATGGCTTTAGCTGAGAAAATTAAGCCAGGCCTACACTCTTTCATCTTTGGGAGACCTTTCTACACTAGTGTTCAAGAACGAGATGTTCTAATGACTTTTTAAAAGTGTGACTTGTTATGTATTTCTCATCTCTGACATGATTGCACCTAAAGTAGCTCAGTGGTGTGGAAACCTCGTCCCCCAGACCCCAGCGATTGCGGTGGAAGCTAGTTATACTACACCTGTTGCAGCGGTCTTAAGGGGATGTCAGCTGCTTTGTCACTGAATGTCTCTTTTTCTAGATGTATTCTTTTAGGGACTTAATGTTTACAATTATCTTAAATACTATTGCTGTCTTCTAAAGATATAATAGGATATAAACTCAATCGTACCTGCTGTTTTTTGAAATTTACAATTCATCATGGTTTACATGTGTCAAAGTGAAGTTTAGCAGCTTTTACAGATCAGGTGATAGCTGGCTTTCCAGCCTTCGGTGTTCCATGGTGTGTAGATTACATCTTTTGCCATCAACTAAAACTTAGAGCGTTTACATTTTTCAGTTCCACAGAAATGAATTTAGCTTCACTGCAGATTACTTTTTGGAAGAAGATTGTTAGAAAGAAGATTGTTAGCTGAAATTGCCAGTTCTTGCTTTGTAGGCTTAGTCCTTTGGATTTGGACTGTATAGATGTGCTGAGCAGTTTTGCATGGCCCTGGTTATAGTGAAACACAGTGTTCTGTTTGTTTGCTTCTTGTTAATATCCCATATTTAAAAAATCCCTGTCCAAGAAAATACAGGAAATGGCCTTTTGCTTCAGTAGTTGTTTCCAACTTTTAAAATTAATCTTCATTATTTTGAGCCAAATTAAAATGCACACCTCCTGTGCCTTTCCCCCATTTGAAACAAGACTTTCTTGGAAGAGGATGGGGTAAAGACCAGTCATTTCCATCTTTCCTGCATCTTGCAGAGGCTGTCCTAGATCTGCTTTGGTGGCCATTGTAGGATGTGGTAGAGAATGCCTGAATTTCTGGGATCTTTATTCAAGACCAGAAAACAGTCTCTTGTCTGCTTCCTCCTTATATTTCTGCCCATGTTTTTGCTGTGGTTGCTGTGTTAGTTGCATCACATAGACAAGAGAAGTTTTACTGAAGTGCTAATTTTCTAGGTGCTATTTTGGCAGAATTTGGTGGTCTGTTTCTTTTGTTTCCTTAGTGTTTGGACCATTGCTAGCTGTGAAATATTTGATAAATGTAGCCTGTGCTATAGCAGTGTTGGTGTAAGAGTGGACACAAACTCAAACAAATGTTTTTATTTAAAACTGTGGACTTCACATGAAAGGGAAAATATATTTAGTTTTTAAAAAAGGGATAACATAGAGCCTCTTCCCTCACCAAATTTAGCAAGAAAAACACATTCTGTTCTGAAAGATCTTAGTACCTTTGACTTAGAAATCAGAAAAAAATGCAGATACATTAATTTCTAAGCACACAGTGAACAGGATGACTTATGAGCTACATGTAACTTAATCGTGTTAAAAGGTGTGGATTCTGCCTTTTAGTGTTCTGTACTCAGTGCTTTTACACTAGATTCGTATTTAAATGCTAATTATTTTCTTTTGATGTTTTACTGTATTGTTTTATTTGTACAGTGAAATAAGTAAGTTATTAAAGCATGTGTAAACACTGTTACATATCCTTTTCTCCTCGATGGAGAATTTGGAATAAAAATTTCTTTAAAATGTCTGTTTTAGTTATTCATTCAGGAAAAATATTGTTATGAAATTGGAAGAGTGGTTATCTTTCTGTACAGCTGACAATCATTGAATCTAAACTAGGTTTTTTTTTTTCTCTTTTCAAAAAAAGATATTTAAAGGTTCAAAGTGATGCTAGAATCTTAAGTTTTTTAAAAAATATTAAAACCACAAGATGGTGCATGCCTGTTATCTACGCACTTGAG
Organism: Eospalax fontanierii; assembly: GCA_035773235.1. NCBI lineage: Eukaryota > Metazoa > Chordata > Mammalia > Rodentia > Spalacidae > Eospalax > Eospalax fontanierii. The sequence continues at coordinate 20,747,773 of CM069541.1, read as the reverse complement.
AGGTGGAAGCAGGAGGATCAGGAGTTCAGGAACAGCCTGAGCTAAAGTAAGTTCGAGACCAGCCTAAGTTACATGAGACCTGGTCTCAAAATACTTTATTTTTTAAAAAATTTCCTCCTGGGTAGGAGAGATAGTTCCATGGGCAAAGACACTAACTAGCCACTGAGCATGATGACCTGAGTTCGGTCTCAGGACCCACATGGCAGGCGAGAACTGAGTTCTACAAGCTGTGCTTTCCTCTCCGTACATGTGTCATGGCAGGTGTGTATCTAAACACACACACTTGCACACAATAAATTTCTTCTACTTTTCTGTTAACAATAATATTAATATATATAATCTAAGCTGATGTCATTATTTGTCAGTAATTGGAACAAGTGTCCAGCTTAAAGTACAAGAACTGTAAAGTGCTTTAATTTGGAAAGTAAAAATAGGATGGACATTTCACTCCCAGAGAAAAATTTCATTCATTGGTTAAGCAGTTAAGTTAAATGATTTATTGCATCACTAAGACTCTGAAGAAGAGGGCTAGGAAGATAGCCCAATGGTAGAATGCTCACAGAATGCTTGAGGTCCTGGCTTCAGTCCCCAACACTGTGAAAAACAACAAGAAAATCTCTAAGTGGAAACAAAAACTTGATGTAAAAATACTGCAAGTTAAATAGAAAAATCATGACTTTCAGTCTTACGTAACTGACTTTGATGTGGATTTACACAAATTAATAATTCTTTAATCTGCAGAATAGAGCCTAATAAAGACAGTTACCAGCCTCAGTTAACACCTGCTGGCTTTGGACCCTCAATCTGTCATCACTACAGTGTCATTTTAGAGGTAGGAGAACTAAAGCTTGAATACATTCACAGCCGTAGGTCATTCATTCAGCTGTCACCAGCCTTAAAGTACTTTCTGTGCAGCACAGCACTTAGCGAGTTCCTCCGAGTGGTGAGTTCTGAACACCACTGAAGTGAAAGGCAACGTGGAAAACAAGTGCATGTTCTTGAATGTCTCTGAGGCTCTTTGTAAATTAGTTTTATTGTAGGATTTCTATTGTGTATTAACATGCAGTAATTTTTAATTTTTTGATTTGTTTTATATGTATGAGTGTTAATGCCTGCATGTATGTACGTGCACCTATCCCATGCAATGCCTGTGGACTGACAGAGGAGAACATCAGATCCTCTGGAACTGGACTTACGGACTGTTGTTAGCTGCCGTGTGGGTGCTGGGAACTGAATGCAGGTCCTCTTCAAGAACAGCCAGTGCTCTTAATTGCTGAGCCAGCTCTCTAGCCTCAACATGTAGGAATTTTAAACATTAATTCAGTGTGATATTTCTGTACACAGATATGCATGCACTGATCTACCCAACCTCCTTTTATTCACCCCCTGCACTCTCTTTCTGACTTCTATTAATCATTGTTCTACATTCAGGAAAACTGTTTCCACATACGAGAGAAAACATTCAGTGCTTCTCTTTCTGTATCTGGCTTATTTCACACAATCTTTACATAATCTCCTCCATTTCAGTTCCATCCATCTCACTGCAGATGGCAGAATTCCATTCTTTAGGGCTAAATAATACATTGCCAGTATAGACCATGTCTTCTTTATTCATCTATGGACAGGCACCATGGCTGATAACTAGGGGATTATGTATATATATTTCTTAGCTTTTGTGAGTAGTGTCACAATAAATATGGCATGCAGGTATCTCTATGGCATAATTTCATTTCTTTTGGCTATACGCCCAGAAATGTAGGGTGTGCATGTATGTGTATGTGGGGGACTATGCCTGTGTCTATGTGTGTGCCTATGTATATGTGTGTTCCTGTGGGGGGGTGCAGATTATGTGCAGGTGTGCAGGCACATGTGTGTGCATGCATGTTAAGGTCAAAGGTTGATGTTGGGTATCTTCTGTTGCTGTACACTTTATTTCCTGAGATGAATGTCTCTTTCTGAACCTGGAGCTTGCTGATCCAGCTAGTCTAGCCACCTTGTTCCAAGGATCCTGTCTTCACCTTCCAAGCAGTAGGATTGTAGGACTACTTACCCAGCTTTTTTATATGGGTGCTGGGAGTTTGAACTCCAGTTCTCGTGCTTGCACAGCAAAGGCCTTATCCAGAGACATCTCCCCAGTCCCCATGATTCATTTTTTTTTAATAGCCCTATTAATTTACCCCCTGTTACTCAGCTTTCTGTCACCCTAGCAAAACACCTGAGAAAAATTAACTTACAGAAGGAAATGCTTATCTTGGCTCATGGTTTCAGAGACCCCAGCCTGCAATCATTTGGTCTGTTATTTCTGGACCTGCAGTGAGTCAGAGGACATCATGGTTGGGAAGTACAGATAGAAACAAGACGGATTACCTCGTGGTAGCTAGAGTGCTGAAAGAAAGAAGCTGGTGACAAAATACACTTCAGCAGTTCGCCCTCCAGTGACCTGCTTCCTCCAGTGAGGTCCCACTTCCTAAAACTTCCACTCTTTCAGTACCCCATTATGAATACATTACTGGGCTTTTCTGTTCATGAGATCAGAAGATCAGCACCCTTTTGATCCAGAGGCCTCAATTCTGAACATTTTTGTGATGGGGATCAAGCCTCTAGAAGGTACATAAGCTTTGGGGGATAGTCAAGATCAGAACCATAAAATGTTCCCACCAATAGTGGACAGCGTTTTTCTTTTTTATATAACCATTATAACTGGGGTGAGATACCTTGTAGTTTTGATTTGCATTTCTCTCATGGCTGATGATGTTCGCCTTTTCAAGATTTTGTGTTTTGATCATTTATATTTCTTCTTTTGAGATGTATCTGTTTGGATCATGTGCCCACTTTAAAAATTCCATTACTAAGGGGACTTTGTGAAGATTTTGAGGTCCTTTATTTTAACTCTGTACAATAAACTCATTATGTACGGTTTCTCTACATTGTTGATTGTTTCCTTTGCTGAGCAGAAGCTTTTTAAGTGTAATATAATTCCATTTGTCAGTTTTTGCTTTTGTTTCCTGTGTTTTGGGATTCCAGCCAGAAAAGCATTGCCTGTGCTGATGTCTTGAAGTATTTCTCTCACATTTTCTTTTAGTAGTTTAAGAGTTTCAAGTCTTACATTTATGTCTTTAATCCATTTGGGGCTGATTTTTATATAGAGTGAGGTGCAGAGGTCAAACTTCAGCCTCCTGGCTATGAACATCTACTTTGCTCAATGCGACGTATTAAAGGGATGATTTCTTGTTCAGTGTTTGGGGCCCTTTTGTGGAGAGTCCCTTGGCTACAGATACAAGGGTTTGTTTCTGGGGTCTCTACTGCGTTCCACTAGTCTCTGGGTCTGTGTTCTGCCAGTGCCATACTACTTTAGTCACTTTATAGTATATCTTTTTAAATTTTTTATTTTATGTGTATGAGAGTTATATCTGCATGTGTGTATGTGCACCCATGTCAAGGACGGATGAGGAGGTCAGATCCCCTGGAACTGGAGTTATGGATGGTTGTTAGCCACCATGTAGGTGTCAGGATTGGAACCCAGGTCTGCCTCAAGAACAGCCAATGCTCCTCACCGCTGAGCCATCTCTCCAGTCCTCTCTAGTATATCTTGAAATCAGGTATTATGACACCTTCAGCTTTGGGTTTTTGTTTTTCCTCAAGATTATTCTAGCTGTTCAAGAACTTCTGTGCTTCTATATGAAATTGGGGGTTGTTTATTTGTGGCAATAACTTTCGGAAAGGCTTTTTGTAACAAGCCTTTACAAATCAAAGTTTTACATAACCCTGCAAAACAAGTTAATCATGTTTTGAGAACATTTAGAACTCTGTACACCTAAGAAAAACAGTGTAATCAGTCCTACAATGATTTGGAATCCCGATATAATGAACTCTTATGAGCCATGAATACATAACTTTCATATTATACCACATTCACTATTTGTGAGTGAACTCTGCCCCTGACTCAGAACAATGTGTGTACAAGACGTGTGAGAGTGATGATGTTGAAAACAACAGTGATACTGGAAACATCCCCACAGATGTTTCAAGCAATATGGGGTCATAGGTTGATGTCCTCTGTCTGTCGCTTTGTGTGCTCTTCTGAGTCAGTAGGACCAGAAAAACAGCAGCTTCCACTGTAAAACTGTTGTCAAAGATTGTTCATGTTTGATATGCTGCTTGATAAGTGTGAGAGGAGCTCTTGTTAGAGGGTGAAACAGAATATAGTAGAACAGATGAAGAAAAGATGCGCAGAAGAGACCAGGACAGGACAGGACGCAGCTCTGGGAGAAATCAGAACAAGATCTGGCCCACTCTTGGTTAAACTACTCCAAGAGTGAAGTTCCTCATTAACGGGGTACACGCTTCGTTTTTTCCTGGTTCTATGAGGAGTGTTATTAAGAGTTTTGATGGTGATTGCATTGCCTGGGTACGAACATTTTAACAACACCATTTCTTCCATTTCACAAATGGAGCTCATTCCATTTTTGTGCATGTGTCTTGAATTTCTTTCATCAGTGTTTCATAATTTTTATGGTGAGGTCCTTCCTTTTCTTGGTTTATTTCAGTTCTAGGTATTTTTGTAGTTATTGTGCTTTTGGTTTTTGTGCTGATTTTAGTACCCTGGGGTGTTACTGATTTCAAGAAAATGGTGTCCACTCCCACTACTCTTATTCAATATAACATTTGACAGAAAGAGCAATTAGGCAAGAAAAAGAAATAAAAAGCATTACATAGGAAGAGAGGAAGTTTGATTGTTCCTGTTTGCAGGTTATGATTCTACATGTGGAAAGACCTACAGACTCCACTAGAAAACTATTAGAACTGATAAGTAAGGGTCAGTTTACAGTATTTGGAAAGGAATGGTAATAGTTACCTGACTGTTAAGATGATCCAATGAGACTGTCTAAGGTACTTAGCTTAGTGCCAGCGCCTTCTTGCCCTGACCTGCCCCTCTGCCAGTCTCTCATTCATCATGGCAGTGGTTCGAGTGTCTGTGTGGTGTGGTTATGAGTCTGGTGGGTCAAATCTTCCTGCTCTTTGCCATTCATCTTGACTTTTTCCATCTTTTTCTTTTTCTGCCTTTTGGATTGTTTTCATTGCACTTTATCTCCACCACTGTCTCATCGTTTTATAACCTATGTCTTGAACTTCAGTTTGCCCTCGAGTGACCTGTAAGGCCTGCAGTGCTGTGCTTCTGTTTCTCTCTTCACGGTTGCTTGTGGTCACCTCACATTTCACTTCTACTTAAGTTATGAATTCCACATTTATTCAGTTATTGTTACTTAAAAAGATAATTGTCTTAAATATAAATGTTCTAAAGATCTAATTATAACCAAAGATTAATACTACATAGTCTGATGTATATGTGGAATATACATGTTCACCATAAATATGTATAACTTCTCTCAATTAAAATCCGCCCCCCCCCCAATTGGGGAGATGTCTCGTGGTTAGAGTGATTACTGTACAAGCTGGAGGACTGCATTTTGGATACACTGGATTTGGATACATGTGAATGCCAGTGGCATGGAAGCTCACCTAGAACTCCAGCATCAGAGAGGTCGCCAGAGCAAGCGTCTGACCAGACTGTGCTCATTGGCAACTTCTGGTTGAACTGAGAGACCTTACCTTGATGAAGGTGACAGACAGTAATTGAAGAAGCCTCTCATGTCCGCCTTGGGCCCCCATGTGTACACGTGTCTGTGGACATGCACTTAACACGTGTTAACACAGTTGAACATGCACATATACATTCATGCACACCACACACATGAGAGAAAGAAAAGGAAAAGAAAATTCATTTGGAAATTATCAGATTGGATAAAAAAAGTAAGAAGTGACTGTGTATGTTGCCAACAAAAGCACATCTTAAAACTGAAGTGTAGGCAGTCTAGATGTGAAGGGTAGGGGACATGCCATAGTACCATTAAAAGAACGAAATCTAGTGGGGGCTGGAGAGATATCTCAGCAGTTAAGAGCACTGGCTGCTCTTACACAGTCCTGGGTTCGGTACCCAGAACCTACAAGGCAACTAACAGTTCCTGGGGATTGTATGCCCTCTTCTGGCTCCCACAGGCATTGCATACATAGGTGCACTTAAATGCAGGCAAACCACTGATACACATTTTTTAAAAAATCAATAAAAAAAATTTTTTTTAAGAAATCTAGGGTAGCAGTAAGACAAGTGGATTTCAGAGAAAAGAATATTGCTTAGGATAAAGAAGATTGTTTCACATTGATGAAAGGATGAGTTTGGCAAGATGACAAAGCAGTCCTCAATATTTATTTTGCCTGATAACTATTTCAAAATATATGATGCTAAAATGATAAAACTGAGGCTGGAGAGATGTCTCAGCAGTTAAGAGCACTGGATGCTCTTCCAGAAGCCCTGGGTTCGAATCTCAGCACCCACATGGCAACTGACTACCATCCATAAATCCAGGTCCAGGGGATCTGACACCCTCGTCCAGCGTCCTCCAGCATTGCATGACACGGGTGCACTTACATACATGCAAGCATAGCTTAACTCATACACATAAAAATAAACACATAAGGGCTGGAGAGATGGTTAAGATGGTTAAGAGCTCCTGCTGGTCTTGCAGAGGACCTGAGTTTGATTCCCAGCACCTACATGGTGACTAACAACTGTAACTCCAATTCCAGGGGAATCCAGCCCCCTCTTCTGAGCTCTGTTGGCATTGCATGATACAGGTTCGTTTACATGCAGGCAATGCACTCATATATGTAAAATAAAAATAATAGAACATTTTTAAAATAACATTTAAAATTTTAAATGATAGAAGTGTAAGAAAAAAAGAAACAAATTCACAATTATCCACAATTTTAATTACCCTTCTCTGAATGTGTAATAACAAAGCAAGAGATTATACAGCACCATGCTCTGTGTGTAATATAACAATAATGAGCAAAATCAATAAGGAAACGGAAGGCTTCATCACCAACAATCAGCTCAGTGTTGTGACATTTATAGAACACAGCAACAATACAATAAGAATAGAGAGCACATTATTTTTAAGAATACGTGGAAAATGTTCCAAAGTAGACCATAAAACAAGTATCAAAACATTTAAAAGGATTCAAGCCATAGTAATTACGATCTCTGACCATAGTGGAATTAAATCATAAATCAAGGATCGATATCTAGGAAAACCTCAAAAGCTTGGAAACTTAACACTTTTAGAAAGTTAGATAAGGTGCTGGAGAGATGGCTCAGAGGTTAAGTACTCTTGCAGAGGACTGGAGTTAGGTTCCCAGCCCTCACATCAAGTAGCCCACAACTGTCTTTAACTCTAGCACCTTGGAATCTGGTACCCTCTTCTGATCTCCATGGGCACTCACACACACATAAAAATAAAATGAATCTTTTTAAAAAAAAGGATGATGTCTAAAGTGGATATGTCTTGGGGGAAGGTGAAATGAATTGGAGAACAGAAAAGGCATCAGCGTGTTGTGGAGTGATTCTTATGCAGAGCGGAACTCAGCCTGCCTTTGATGCTTCCTCTTCTACCGCCTGTTCACACTGGTAATAGCATGATCCTTCTAGCGCTGTCACGTGACCACATAGTGGCTCTCCGTCACTTGCAGATTAAGCCCAAAAATCTTAGCTGCACAATCTACTCTCCACAGGCCTCCCTGGTACCTCTTCTTTGGTCACTTTATTACAGGATTCTTTATATTTCCATCTCCCAGCCATGCTAGACAAGAACTGTGTGTTTCTATATTCTGTATTTCAGGGGCTTGCATGGTGCTAGGCACAGGGCATACTTCCAGTGAATGTTAGTTGAATGAACATAACAGGTATAATCAGCATTTTCTTTTTCTTTTCCAAAAAGAAAATTTTCCTACAAGTTGAGGAAATTTGTTTTCTTTATGTAATCAGAGACCTCCCTGCAACCCCAGAAACTCCTTCGTTGAAATTGAGCCTGTACCAAGCTCAACTCTCAAATATCCAAGATCCTAGGTAGTGATTTTAATCTTTTCAGAGTAGTAATACCCTGTCGTTTTTGTCTCTGCATGTGAACCTCACCATCTCATCTCTTGCTGAAATGTTCTTTTTTAATTAATTAGTTGATAAATTGCTAAGCACATTTCATCAGACCAATTAAGGACAATAGTAGGTATTCATCTGTGGCATGTGGACTTTCAAGAAATCTGATCCAGTATTTAGAAAATTGTTCCTAAACTCAGAGTTGGCCCAAAGTGGCACCGTCTGGCATTTACTTGTGGGTGGGGAATGTGGAATGCTTTGAAAGCTGAATGGGTTTGTCAAGTTTTTTAATTCCCTTATGGCTAAAGGAAAACAACATTCATTGTTTAAAAACACCATTGCTTGTTTTTTCTCCTTTTCTATTCTTTGGAACCTGAATCTGCAAAAACACTCACACCCAGCATTTGTTTGCCTCATGCATTTCATGCACCTCCTAAGACTTTTCTAAAGATGAGTGGAAACCTTTGTTATGTGCTTCAGAGTGTTGGAACAAACGGGAGAGGGGGCATTTCAAAACACTCTGACTAATACCAAGTTGGGGAGGAAAGGATTTATTTGCCTTACAACTCCCGGGTCACAATTCATCATTGAGGGAGCCCAAGGTAGGAATTCAGGGCAGGAACCTGGAGGCAGGAGCTGAAGCACAGGCCATGGAGGAGCGCTGGCTTACTGGCTTGCCCCTCTGGCCCATGCTCAGCCTGCTTTCTTATATAATACAGAGCAACCTGCCCAGGGATGGCAGGGCCCACAGTGGGCTGGTCTCTTCCACATCACTCAACAATCAGGAAAATACTCCACAGACATGGCCATAGACCAGTCCAATGGAGGCAATTCCCCAGGTGAGGGTCCCTCAACCCATGTCTGTCAAGTTGACACTAAAGCTATCCAGCCCATTCATACTAAGTTACATGAAGGACTATATTTCTGTTTGTTGCGGTAGGAGAACAGAATGAGACTTCCAAGGCTTAAATCTCTGGTGTTCTATTTACCTGCTTGGTGATCTTAACTGTATTCTCTTCTGTCCTGTAGCCATTAGAGCCTACATCATAGGGCTGCTTAATCTAGCGGCTTAATTCAAGCAGAATGCTTGGAAGGGTAACTGGCACAGAATCAGTACACTGTAAAATTGTTCTGCAAGCTACTATCATTGTCATCATCCTCATTAAGCAATTACTGTAGAGTTCCTATGTGTGATCGTTAAATCACAGCAGTTCTATACTCATGAGCCTAGGTGATACATAATACAGCCTCAGTAGCAAGATTACTTTGCTAGCCTGAACCTGTCTCTCCCTCACTGCACAGAGCAGAGTATGACCTTAGGCAGAAGTCTATGACAAAGAAAGGGAGAGTGTATGTGAGGAACTATTCAGAAACCTGTTTCTCAGATCTGTCCATTATACTCCATCTCTCTTCCCAGTGTCAAGTTCTCTGTTCTTTCTCATACTGGGTAATTTGGCAGCTTCTGTCTTTCTGGTCTTATCACTGACTAACCTCCCCCCACTCCCTTCACCAATCCATTTTTTCCACAGAAGGCAGACTGACTTTTCTTCTTTTGAATAACTACTACTGTGTGTGTGTGTGTGTGTGTGTGCGCGTGCGCGCGCACATGTGTTGTGAATAAAGGCACGCATATGCAATAGTTCATGTGTGGCGTGTGTGGCGGTCAGAAGGTCAGAAGACGACTCTGAACTGTCTGTTCTCTCATTCTGCCCTGCTGAGGCAGGGGATTTCTTCTTGTTTCTGCCAATCTGTGTAGTCCATACTAGCTGGACCAAGAACTTCCAGGTCACATTCCTGACTCTGCCTCTCATCTTGTGATAAAAGTGCTGGGATTACAGGCACAAGCCTCTGTATCTGGCTTTTAAATGTAAATTCTGGGAGTCAAACTCAGGTCATCTGGCTTGCAAGGCAAGCACTTTTACCCACGGAGCCATCTCAAAGGCCACATAGTGATCTTTCTAATAAACTCTGATCTCTACTCACTTGATTAAAACAAACAATAACAACAAAAAACTCAGTAACATCCTTTGACCCAAGATAAAACCCACAGTCTGTGAAGTATGGGGACCTTTGGATCTGACCTATCAAGCCTTGGCACCTCCCCCTCGTCACTAACTCATGTGGAGCACTGATAAACCACTTGTAGTCTCCGCGCCCCCAACTCACCCTGCTTTATCATTGGGCTTATTCACATGCTGCCCTCACTACCTGGACTATCACCCCCTTCACCCCAATGAGCTTCTGTTGTCAGTTAGGATGAACCTTAAGTGGGTGTCATGCTCTTCCAGACCTTCTCCCCACCTTGGATGTAGAGCAATCTAGACTTTAAGCTCCATGTACACTAATTACCTGGTATATAATAATAATTTCATAGACTACGTGTTGAATTAGCTGCCCTGTGCCCAGACCTCTTGTTAATTCTGAGTTTACAGTTCTAGTTTAGCTCTTTACTCATTACTATGCATCATTATATGTTTGTGTCCCATTAGACTGTGAGCTGCATAAGGCTGAATGAGGCCTTTTCGTGTACATCATTGAATCCCCAGGAGGTTCTACATGAGTGTACAAATACTATACATATACCATTCATTAACCGCAGTTTCAGAGTTTCTGCAAATTCTCAGGCAAAGGGATTTTATGGCTCTCTCCCTAATAGTTCTTATGTATTATCCTAATGATAAAACTGAATTTGTTTACAAAAGTTTGCATTTAAATGCATTTTTCTGAGTGGTGAGCTTTTCTATAATCAGTTATGTTTTATTTTGTTTTTTTGACCCAAGGTCTTACTATATAGCCCTGATTGGCGTGGAACTTACTATGTAGACCAGACTAGCCTAGAACTCTCAGAGATCCACCTGCCTCTCTCCTTGTCAAGTACTGGGATTAAGTACTGTGCCTGGCTACCATCAGATTTTTAAAGGAGTCTCTGATCATACAAAGCTAGAATTCTATGTTCTGAAAGTTATTTTTGGGCTGGAGATGTAGCTCAGTTGGTAGAGTGCTTGCCTAGAATGCACAGTTCCTAGATTCAATCCCAGCACAAAGTAAAGCAGGAATAGTGATGCACACCTATAATCCCAGCACTGAGGAGGTGGAGGAAGTTCTGGGTCATCCTCCACCACGCAGTGAGTTCAAGCCAACTGGGATACATGAGCTCCTGTCTCCAAAAAAAGTAAGAAAGGAAAGGACTTGAAGGTGGGAGGGGGATGTGTTGGGAGTCACAGGGAAATGGACGGCAGAGTTAGGGTGAGTATGATTATGTAGAACAGGTCACCAGTGTGCACATCACCCTTGCACAAGGGCCAGAAAGATAGTCCTTTGCTTGCTGCCAAGCCTGACAGCCTGAGTTGGTTTGCCGGGATCCACAAGGTGGAAGGAAGAGAACCAATTGTCCTCTGACCTCTTCATGTGCCATGTGCCCCCTCCACACATGCACACATGAATGTGTAAGTTTTGGGGTTTTTTTAAGAGTTAACTGGGGCTGGAGAGCCAGCACGGGGTTAGGAGCACATAGTGCTCTTGCAGAGGAACCCAGTTGGTTCCCAGCACTCCCATTAGGTGGCTCACAACTGCCTGTAACTCCAGTTCCAGAGGGATCTGATGCCTCTGGCTTCCTTGGGCGCTGGCACACGTATGTGCAAGTCTACAAACATACCCACACACATACACATGATTTATAAAGTAATAAAAATAAATCTTATTTTAAAAAGGAAAAAAAAGGTATTCGTGAAAATCAGTTTTTAAATAAAGCGTTCTCAAAGTGGTTTGATGAGTCCTGTGGGGCGTCCGGACCTCGACCGTGCAGGTTGTACCCCGGCTGCCTGTGTGCTGAGCAGACTTCCTGCTGCCGCACCCTGGCGGCCACTTGGCAGTCGTAGGTGTTTCTCCTGGAGGAATCTCCAGTTGGGCTCCCTCCCACGCACATCTGCAGGAGCAGTTTGAGACTCTTGCGCACTCTTCTAGAGGCATCAGAGATTAAAACCCCCAGAAGTACCGTGTGCTGTCTTCTCCCGCACTTGGCACAGAAGTTTTTGTTCAAAGCTGAGAGCCTTTGATCCACATTGGCTAGACATTTTCTAAGACTTCCATCAGTAGACTTGGCATTTTTCTTTTTCTGGTCTAGATACACAAAATGAGGAATCTAGAGCTTCTCTGGGGAGCTAAGAACACACGCACACACACACACACACACACACACACACACACACACAAACATTTTAAAAATAACTTGACCAAGTGAATTTATCTGGCAAAAGCAACCTCACTACACAAAATAAACTTTAGAATTTTGCAATAGCAGTTCCGGAGAATGTAAACAACCCCAGGGCCTACGTGGCTGAATCACTTTCTGAACAGAATAGAGTCCCTGGCCCAAATTCTGCAAGAATAATGAACACCTTCTAAAACCTAGGGTCAGTGACTGTCATGTGAGAACAAGAAGGAAACAGGGGCATCGGTCCAAAAGCAGTCTCATGACTAGATACTGGAAAACGCTGGCTTTCCCAACTGAAAGCTAGAGTGGAGGGAAGTAGAGGTTAGGGGAAGATCGCCGAGGCCTCAGGCCCCTGCCTTCCCTGGGGAAAGCCAGAGCCCAAGCGCTCTCATGAAATCACAGGAAGCCCCTACAGGTTAACAAGATAATGGTTCCATTGAAACTGTAATAACATACTTGGCCAACAGAGCCCACAGCATTATAATAAGTGCATGCTCAGACCTAGTTTTCTGAGCATTATGATAATATTATGTTCTTTCCAATGAAGCCCATACTGCTCTCGTGTACTTACACTGAGTTTGGTACTAGAATAATACTCGCTATAAATAAAAAGTACAATTATAATTTTTATTTGTATAACTTTCCTTCAAACAAAAGTTTTTCTCTATCCTTTAGTGGCATTCAGATCCTTTTAATGTGAGAAGTACTGTTCTGGTTCCAGGTCTTTAAATGGACAAAACAAGAGATTCAGAAAGAGGGGACAAGAATTGTTTTAAAAGACTAGGAGACTACGGAAAAGGGCTAAAGCATTTGCAGTATCCCATAAATGTGGGAAAGGTCAGAGTGAATCTGACACTGTTTCACACACAGAAAGAATCATAGTCCAGTTAGCGTTATATCAGCCTCCTTAAGTGAATATACCTGCAGCACACGAGAACGCTGAAGCACTGACCAAATAGGCTATATATTTTTCACAAATACTGAGATTTTCTTCCTCAACCTAGAAGTTGGATTGTACTTTCCAGTACAGTGGAACTTGGGCATGACCATGTGACTTCCTCTGGCCAATGAAACATGGTCAGTGTATGTCACTTTTAGATGGGAGAGTCAAGGAGAGTATATGAGCTCTGGCTCATTCTCTCTCTTCTACTGGAACCATCAACATCCAGACAACAGCTACTTTTCAGCACTGTTGTGGGAACTACTACAGCAGAGTCCTGTACCCACTCCCATCAAGACATGCATGCCGCATAAATGATCTACAGTTTTAAACCACTGACTTTGGAGGGAGATTAGTCATGGCTTGCATAGAAGCAGGGCCAATAAGAGATAATCTATTATAATTACCTTTAGAGACAGATTATAGAAGTTGACCCACATGTTTATGAACCATGATATATTTCAGTCCAATGGCTTGGGTTCTAGTCAGCTTTCTATTGCTATGAGAAAACACTGACCAAAACCTACCTGGGGGCTTATACTTCCTGATTATGGTTCATCAATGAGGACAGCCAGAGCAGGAACCTGGATGCAGGAAATAAAGCAAAGACCATAGAGATATGTGGTTTACTGGCTTGCTCCTCTGGCCTGTCCTCAGCCTGCTTTCTTATATAACCTAGGACCACCTGCCCAGGAGTAGCATCATACACAGGGTGCTGAGCCCTCCTGCATCACTTAACAATCAAGAAAACACCTCGCAGCCATGCCTAAGGAAAATTCCGGAATTGAGCTTCCCTCTTCCCAAGTGTATCAAGTTAACAATTAAAGCTGTCTAGCACAGCTTGCTAATGGCAGGAATGGAGAGGCAGTGTAAGTCCCACAGTACAAGCGTCTAAGAATCTGGAGCTCTGGTGTATAAAGACAGGCGAAGATGGATATTCCTGGACCACAAGAGAGCAAATTTCTCTGCGACATCCCTTGTCTCTCCCATCACACAATCCTGGAGGTGAAGTGGATCAGAGGATTTGATTATTTAAATGCTAACTCTTTGAGAAACATCCTCATAGACACATCCAGAATTAATGTTTTGACAGCTATCTGAGCAACCCTCGGGTTAGTCAAGCTGTTATATAAAATTAATTATCATAAGTTGTTTATTCCTATTACAACACTTGAGTGACCAACCAAGATCAATGTCTGATTAGAAGACATTCCTAGGTTACTGTATAGGGCTTGGTTCTTCAGAAAAGCAGAATCAATAAGATATATGCATCTATTATAAAAAGGGATTTATTGGATTGACTTACACAGCAAGGTCTGGGTAGTCCTTCAGCATGCTAGAGGCAGAGAACATTGGACATTTCAGCCATCCCAATCCATTGCTCAGGACTGGAGACTCCCTGCTGGTATTGAGTCTACACTGAAAGGCCAAAAAGCTGGAGTGTGGTGGCAGCAGGTAGTAGGCAGGCACACACACCCCCCCACTAGAAAAGGAACATTCCTGCATTCACATGCAAGCTGACTTCCTCTAACTCCCTCCATCTGGGCCTACAGCCCCTTGGCTTGGATGGTGCCAGCCACCTTCAGGGCAGGTCTTTCCTTTCTTCCCCTAAGTCACTGTCCCACGGATCAGTCCTCTCTTGAAATACCTCCATAGACACACAGATGTGCATTTGCCACTGCTGGGTATCTCAACACAATCAAGTTGATACATAAGACCCACCATCACAATTGCCCTGATCATGCCCTAAACTACTATGCAGTGCTATGTTCCACGTACTGGATGGTAGCTAACTTCAAGAGGAGGAAAAATGTCCTCATCTGCAGTGACAAGAATTGAGATTCCCTATGGGGAAGATCAAGACTGATGGGTGGATAAATAAGGAGGATCTGGGAAGCTTTCACTGAAGATTCACTCAGAAGAGAAAAGCAGTTACTATTATTGATGTACTTCCTTCCAGGCATGTTTAATCCACATTCAGAAAATTTTCTCAAAGGAAGTTCTACAAAAGGGAGTCTTCCTTTAATAGAGTTCCTGCCTTAGAATTGGCCTCTGTCTTAGGGCCTCTCTTGTGTGGACCTCGAACTCAGTTTCTAAAATAGGCCTCACAGCTAAAAACTTTTCCTGTGCAAGCCAGTATACAAGATACTTTTTATTTTCAGGAACCCAAGGTTCAGATTCCTCCCAGATCAGCCTGAAAGAGGACAAGAATTCAGGTAGTTTGTTTTGGAAGAGATTCTAGGAATCAGGTGTGAGAAATGAGGCTGACTGGGACAATGGGAAAATCAGGGATTTTGGTTGAATAAATTTGGTTTGAATTAATTTTGCAAGTGGAACTAATTTTCCTTTGTCTTTAGGAAACTTAAGAGATGTGATTACTGCCCCTTCGAACATTCACTCACTGGGCTTCCCCACTTACTGTCCCTGGGGGCTTTTGCTTTGTCACTGGAGCAGACACTGTGCTTACTTTGGCAGCTGTGGAAACTGAGATTATATCTGATGCACACTTCAGGTCTTGGGAGCCAGCCATAAATGCACTGAAATCAGAAATGTGTTGAGAGTTATGATTCAGAGCACTAAAGATGTTTACTCTACCAAGCCCTACTCTCTAAATATTCACCATTCTTATAGATGGAGGCACAAAGTCATGATCTCCAGTACCAAAGAAGCTCAGTATAAATCTTGGTCAAATTTCCCAAACTCAGAAAAGTAGGTATTAATACTTACCATCCAAGGTCATCAGACGGATTAGATTATATATGAAAATGACTAACTAGGACAGGTTGTGGCACAAAGTCAATGCTAATAAACATGGGTTTCTACGGGATGGAAGGATGGCTCAGAGGTCAAGAGTGCTTACTGCTGGCTCTGATTTGCTTCTCTGTTGCTGTGATAAAGCACTGACCAAAAGCAACTAGTGGAGGTTTATTTCATCTGGAATTTCCAAGTGACAGTCCATCACTGAGGAAAACC
The DNA here is from genome assembly GCA_035773235.1 of Eospalax fontanierii. Lineage (NCBI taxonomy): Eukaryota > Metazoa > Chordata > Mammalia > Rodentia > Spalacidae > Eospalax > Eospalax fontanierii. The sequence continues at coordinate 20,731,657 of CM069541.1, read as the reverse complement.
AAGGCAGGAAACTTAAAGCAAGAAGTGAAGAAGCAGAGACCATGGAGGAATGCTGCTCACTGACTCCACTAGCTTTCTCATACATCTAAGGCCCACTGGCCCAAAGATTTGTAAGCTTACAGTGGGCTGGGCCCTCGCTTCTATGTCAGTTAGCAATCAAGAGAATGTCTTACAGACATGCCCACAGGCCAATGTGATGGAGGGAACTCCTCAGGTCAGGTTCCCTCTTTGCAGGTGTCTGTAGTTTGTGTCAAGTTGACAAATACTAACCAACACAGTGGCCGAGTAGAGGACCCAGGTTCAGTTCACAGCACCCACATCAGGTAGCTCACAACTGTCTGTAACTTCAGTTCCAAGTTATCTGATGCTCTCTGGCTCCTGCAGATAACTGCACACATGTGGCACACATAAACTCTATGCGGGCACACACACAGAAATACACATAAAAATCATTGTTCCCTGCCTTCTGTCTTAAGCAGATGCTCTGGAGCTCTAGAGCTACAATCATATGGCCTTGGGGTTCCTTCCAACTCTTCAGTTAATGATTCTGAGATTTATCCTATAGGTTAACCTAGAACTCTTACTGTGGCAAGTGACAGATAACCTACTCACTCAAACGACCTTAAAACCTAAGGAAACAACCTTTAGTTCTGGTTTCAGGCATCACTGGATGCAGAAACTCCAACCATGTCATCCATATTTTCTCTTTGTGTGCCTGCAGCAGTCTCACTTGCTGTTTCCTTTCTCATCTCTCTGAAAGGTTCTCCATATTTAAGAATGGTGAAAGGGGATAGTTTAGACCTGGCCTCAAAAGCCTCCAGTGTGTGTATCATCTTCCCTTGGTGAGCTCAGGGTCCAAGTACAAATTTTCAGGGGAAAGGGCTCCTAAAGTAAGTGTTGCCTGGATTATGATCTGGATCAGGACTAGCATTGTACCTAAGAGTGGGAGGTGTGAAGTTACTGGAGCTTGCTGTGATTGCGTGACCTGAGGCAGGGCACTCCTGCAGAGGAGGTAACGGGCAGGTGGGCAGGTCGCTGCCGGGCACTGGTCACTAGGGTAAGGTGAAAGGAGAGGCTTGGATGAGGCAAGAAGAGGTCTCCATTGGCAGGCCAAGAAGTGGTACTTACCCACAACAGGAAAGTCACCTGGATAGGCCCCATCCTCACTTTGGGGAGGCAAGATTCTTTTACAGCTTCTGTAAGGCCAACATAATCACATATTTCCACTCAGGGGGTGAGCGTGGTCCCCTGCTGAGCTTCAAAACAGAGCTGTTTGGAACAATGGAAGGGCTCAGTACATTCATTTGGTGACAAACAAAGCCTGCCTGTGTCACAGTTTCCCAGTGTGCCCTCCAAGGTGCTCAGAAAAACAGCCAGTGTTTTAATAAATGTCTTATCAGGGTAGCTCACTGTAGGTGTCTTGCCTGCCCCAAAAGGTTTCATATAACTTTTTTCTTTATTACTATATAATTGAAAACTTTAAAAATATTTTAATTACATTGTATTTATTTACTTTGTGTGCGTGTGTGGGTGTGTGTGCATGTGTGCACATGCCACAGTGCACATATGAAGGTCAGAGGACAACTTGCTGGAGTTAGTTTTCTCCTTCCACTATGTGGGTCCTGGTACTCAGATTCAGGTCATCAGACTCGGTGGCAAGGACCGTTACCCACTGAGTCATCTATCTCACTAGACTTAATTGAAAGTTTTTGACATAAAGAAGTATAGAAAATAAAATTTAAATTACCTATTATGATCTCATAGAGAAAAGAACATTATCAATATGTATGTTCTTCCATGTCCTTTTCTATGCAGTACCAATGTAGTATTTTTGAATATTAAAACTGGGATCACATGATAATGTCACTTAATGACATGCTTTCTTCTCTGTACATGCAGAAAAATGCATAAAATCTACACAGTCAACTCACTGGGTTTTTATTCGTCGGTGTTTGGTTGTAAGGGGTTTTTATTCGTCGGTGTTTGGTTGTAAGGGGGGGTTGTTTTGTTTTGTTTTATAGTTTCTATGTGTGTGTCTGTGTGCCGTAGGCAGGTACCAGTGGAGGTAGACGAGGGTATTGGATCCCCTAGAGCTGAAGCTGCAAGCAGTTATGATCCAAACTCAAACTCGGGTCCTCTGAAGAGCAGCAAGTGTGCCTGACTACTGAGCCATCTCACAGCCTCCTGTGTTTTATTTATTTATTCATGCATTTTGACCAGGGTCTGTTTTAGTTACTTTTAGCCACCCTGACCAAAATACCTAACATAGACAACCTATGGGAGCAGAAGTTTCTTTGGCTTCCTGGTTTTGCAGGGTACAGTCAGTCCATCAAGACTGTTCAGAAGCCATGGCATAGTGACTCTGTGGTGGCAAGAAAGGGCTGTGAAGGGTCCTCAGACCTTGGTGAATAGGAGCACAGAAAGCAGACCCAAACCACAGACAGCATAAACTTCAAAGGTCCGTCCCTAGTCACCTATTTCTGCTAGCTAGTCCTCATATCCTAAAGATTCCACAACCTCCCCAAACAGCACTACCAGCTCAGGACCAGGCGTCCAAACACATGAAGATCTGGGGGGTGTTTTGGACTCTAATCATAACAGAGTCTCACTGTACAGGCAGCTCCAGAACCCCTGGTTTCAAATGATTCTTCCACGACTTCAATCTAGCTAAGACTTCAGGTGCAGGGCCCAATGCCACTTAGCTATTCACTGTTTTTAATACCTAGTTAGTGCTCATTGTCAAGCGATGCCAAATATATTTAATCAAGCTTTGCTGATAAATGTTAATTTATCTGCCAGTTCACTCTAGTCGGGCAAACATTTATTTCATGTTTACTTATGAACCAGGCACCAAACAAACAACAAAATTTAGTAACAAAACCAGAACCATTTATTTTTTTATTGCTCATGAGCCGTAATACAATTCAGCTAAACTGCTTGCAAAGTAAAAGGAAAAACGTAAAGGAGATGTCTGTCTGTGTGTTCTTTCAAAACTGAGGAATGGGGAAACTGAAGGGAGGTTAAAAGAAGGGTTGGCAAACAGACCTCTCAAAGAAAGGAATTTTTAAAGGAAGATTATGCCAGACTCCTAGGCCATCAAGTAAGAAGACTATGAATTGTAACCTTGGGTGTGGGGAGGCACAGGTGTGGGAATAAGGGTGAGGAGGAGGTGGGGGCATGGGGAGTCTCATGATCCCTGGCAACATTAAAAAAAACCACACACACACACACACACACACACACACACACACAGCAAAACAAAAAAAAAATGCCTGGTTTGGAAGCCAATTTAGGTCCCCTGTGTCTAACCAGCTGTAAGACCCAAACTGGTGGCTGGTGGGGCTGGGTGTCCCTCTCCTGAGGCTGTGAAGATCCTTTCCCACCCACAGATTCTCTTACCAACAAGTATGCTTTCCTTTGGCCTCTGGCCCTGGGAGTTTGACCTGCAATGCTGAGCAAGTTTAAATGAAAATGGAAAACAATACAGGAGCTGAAAAGGAGGCGTGTAAAAACGTCATGCCGTTTCGTAAACATGGAGACTAGTTCTTGGCTACAAGGTGGAAATGTTGAAGACATGAAGACGGAAGGAAGGAAGGAAAGAAAGAAGGAAGGAACAAATGAGCGAACTTATCATTTCAGAGACTATTTAATGTTAAGCAACAAGAATTGGAAAAAATTTAATTGAAATTTTTCCAAAAATCTTTTCTAAGAGATTTTTTTTCTCTCTCTCAGAAAAGCATCATCAGGGCTATTAATACCCAAGGCAAGTCTTTCCTATTACTGGACATGAAACACTCTCACAGTTGAGGCTGGCCACAGGCCATTTAGGAATTCAATAATTATTCAACCCAAGGGGCTTTCCAAATGGTGAAGTAGCTTCTTAAATGGAAATTAATATTGAACAGTGGATCAAACCTAATTGGAATCTTGAGAAAATAGGGGCCTGTGTAGACAGAACAGCTGGAGGCTAAAGGAGGTCGGGGTGAATGATAGCCCACTTTTGTCTCTTGCCTTAATTATGATGTGAAAGAGACAGTCTTGTTTATTTTTTTATGCCAGTAGGGTAGAGGGTGGTTTGGAGAGGTTCCCAGTTCATCAAAAGCTACCTTCATCTTTCAGTAAGAACGTTTACTTCCTTTCTTCCTTTCCTACAGACATTCTCCCACAGGAGACATAAGGAGAAGCAAGACTTCATTTGCGATACAAGGTGGTTGGGGATGGATGAGTGAGCTGTTGGTAGCGGTAGAGGGCATTGATCATAAAAGCAGACAGGCTGTGCTTATCTCAGTGAGAAGGCATATCTGTGACCCTCCTTCTTTTCCTACTTGGAGGATAAAGGAGGATTATGTTGAGTTAAAAGTATCCATGACACAATAGCTGCTTCTGTCTTCTTAGGATTTTCTGTGTTAATTGCTTTTGAGACCATGACTTCCCAAATCCATTGCCCACACAGCGATCTGCTAGTCTTTGTTGTGAAAGGTAGTAATTCTCACTCAGAATGAATTGGGGGGATGAGGCTGCTCTGTCGTTAGATGTGACTGGTTCTCCTGGCGAGTAGCTGTCCATGGATCTATCTAAGCCAACATGCTTTATGACAAGCACATTCCTCTCGGTCATTCCAGGCTCTGAAGAAGGCCACTATTGTCCCACACAGTAAAGCAAGTGGCTGATAGCTTGAGAAGAAGTTATTCACTAACAATTCAGATTCTTTAAAAGAAGAAAAACAGTGGGACCGAGAGGTGGCTAAGCAGCTAAGAGCACTTGCTACTCTTATAGAGGACCACTTGGTTTCCCAGCACCTACGTGATGGCACTTAACTGTCCATAACTCCAGTCCCAGGGGGGATTTGGCACCCTCTTCTGGCCTCCATGGGCACTGCACACATGTGGTGCACTTACATACATGCAGGCAAAACACTCACATGCATAAAATACAAATTAAAAAATATATTCAAAAACAACAACAAAAACAGAAAGCCCAGTAAGAGAGATCTGAAACAGCATGGGTCACTATGAACAGTAAATCAGACCCTAAAAACAGGACTATAGAACACAGTCTCTTTTCAATGAAATTATTTAAAACAGGACTTTGGAGAGAGCATTCTCATCACCGTGTAGAATGGAAGTTTTAGCTAACTGCCCATTATGTGGCATCTTAGCATCTGTCTTTGCTGGGGGGCACCACAGCTTTTCCCAAGCACTGACTCTGATCTCTCTCTGCTTGATTACACCTCTGGGAATGTGATTGGTGCAATGTGAAATTCAGAGGGAAATACTACAGGCGTCTAGTGTCATTAATTGTTAAATGTTAAGAACTGTGCTGGCAGAAAACATACTGCAGGTACTATATGATGGATCCCTTTAAACCATTTCAAATCAATAATACAGTCATATAGTACCTTTTGTTTGAGTCTTCATTACTTCAGTGCTGAGGAGGAAGCATGCATATTCATCTCCATGACCCAGAGTTCATTACCATAAATCCTTTCATCACAAATGCCCCCATAAAACAGTGAGATTACGCTCTTGGGCCTTGTGATCAGTCCAGGGTCTTGAAAACAAAGTGAAAGAAGGTAAGACCTGAGTGTGGCCTTGCTGTTGAGTATCTGCCAAGACTCTAAGGAGGCCTGCTATCTGCCATTAAGCCACCTGTAACGATCATAATTAGTATACCCTGTACACAGTGACACTGGGAACCAGATTCACAGCAAACAGGACTGCTATTCAGGCCATGCCAGTCTGTGGTTAGGCAAGCATACTTTTCATTCTTGCCCTGCTGCCTTCTGTTAGGAGATTATGATGGTGGCACTTTTGCAATATCCTTTTGCTCCTTCGGGGGAAGCTGGAAAGAAGTGGTTTGGTGACAAAATCTCTGTCAGATTTGACTCATACCATTGTAAACAGTGCACCACCCCTCTCATAAGAACTTGGCAGTGTAAATTGGAAATAGAAATTAACTTGTAGTGGTTGGAGCAGGCATCTGAATCTATTCACCGTGCAACAAACTACCTGGAAATCCTTTTTTTCATTGCCAGTTCCAGAAGATGGCATCTGGGGGACAGTGAAGCTTCTGGGTTCAGTGTGAATGTCACATGCTGGAGTCTCCCACCTTCCTAAGGGAGGGACTCCATGTGGGTGGTATGTGCACTATCCTGGGAAGAGCAGTGGGTGGTGTTCCTTGAGCACTTACCAGGTGATAGACACTTGCTAACCACGGTATGTGTGACTCTTCATCAAAATCCGCACAGTTACCTATATTATCTCACAATTATAAGACAAGGTCACTGAGACTCAAAGAAGTGGGACTCACTACATTGGGTTGTTAGGGACGGCCTTCAGAGTCAGACCTAATGTAGTGAGGTTGTGTTCTGAGCCTAGAATTTCAGACCCAAAATTACCCTTTAAAATAGAGTTAATATCCTTTAAAAATATTTTACCCAGGAAGTTTACTTTCCTCTTGTCCTTGCTGCCTCTTGACTTACAACTTCAGACATTACTTAGGCAATTGCTTCAGGTTATTTTCTCCCCATTAGCAAATGCTAACAAAGTTGTAAACTCACCTTTGATTGTTAGCCTGACATTTGGGATGCCAGCTCCTATTATCTAGCTGTATGCTTAGTCCTCAAGGCAACAAGATTAATTTGGGTTTCCAGGGCATCATTCATACTATTTCTGTCTTTCATATCTTTACTTTATCTTTGCTCTCATAGTGCCCTGTATTAGATACAACCTTTCTACCTACCTCCAACAATGTCACAAGTTCCACTGTCAGGTCAGATGCCTTGTCCTTACTAAAGAGTTGAACAATCTTTTCCATTCAATTCAGCATCCCTTCTCCATGCTTCACAGAAAGTTATTACCATTTTTATCCTGATCCTCCTGATTTTTAAAAAATATATATTTTATTTATTATTTTTATTTTATGTGTATACATGTATATAAGTGCACCCAGGTTATGCAGTCCCCACAGATGTCAGAAAAAAGTGTTGGATCCCCCGGAACTGGAGTTACGGACAGTTGTTAGCCATCATGTGGGTGCTAGGAATCGAACCCTGGTCCTCTGCAAGAGTAACCAGTGTTCTTAACTGCTGAGCCATCTCTCCAGCCACCTCAGAGTTGTCTTTGAATTATTGCTCTTGTAATTCTCTTGTCATTACTAGATTATAAGCACTTTATAGGCATGGTTTAAAGTCGTCCATTGCCCCATGATAGTGGTAGGGAAGTGTGACGCTTAGAACTGTTTGCTTAAATCATGTTTCCAAGTTCAAAGCTAGGTTATATTGTGTTCTAAATGCTTGACCTTAGGCAAGTTGCCTCAGTTTTCCAGCCTTTATTTACTCACCCGTACCTACCATGTGGGGATCTTTTAATAAAAATTAGATAGTCCATGTAAAATACTTAGCAAATACTTGCCACATTTTTGGTGCTTAGTAGATATTGCAATGCTTACAGTGAAGTCTTTTTTTAACTGTTAATTTAACAAATATTTGAGTATATGTTAGTCTATTTGGGCTGCCATCAACCAGGTAGCTGAAAAGTACGTGTAGCTCTCAGTTTTGGAGGCCGGACCAGGATCAGGAAGGCAGCCAGGCCGACTCCTGGTGAGGGTCCGTCTCGTGACTTGCAGCTGGTTCCCTTCTTGAGTGTGTCCCCTGCATGAGCTCTCGATCTTTGGTCCTCTTTTCCCCATTCCCCGTCTTTCTTCCCCCTCGGCCCTGTGTCTCCTCTCTTCTCCATCACTTCCTCTTCTTCATCATAGTCTTCCTCTTGCCTTCCATCTTCCGTCACAAATTCCATAATGAGATCCTTACCAGAAGGTCGACGCCTTCAGTCCTCAAAGCTTCATCTCCACCACCTGGAAGTCTGTGTCGTGGACCCACACATTTTGGAAATAATCTAGGAAAGTAGCAGTGAACAAGACAAAGTTCCCGTTTACATTCACTCTCATAGAAAAAAGTATTTATACACACAATAATTTCTCCCCAAGTTATGTAACACATGTCCATAACCTATGACTGTGTCATATTACATGGCAAAGGGTAACTGTTTGGTTTACTAAACAGCTGACCTTTGTGGAAAGAGAAACGTGGCAGGGCCATGTGTCATCATAGGACCCATAGACATGGAAGAGGAGGGCAGAAAGGACAGTGATGCCAGAAGAAAGCTCGACTTTCCATTGCTGACTTTGAAGAGGAGAAAGGGACCACAAGGCAAAAAGGCAGGCTGTCTCCGAGAAGCTGGTAAAGTCAAAACATAGATTCTTTCCTCTAGACTTCAGAAGCCCTGCTGATGCAGTGATTTTAGCCCTACCAATCTCCGGAGCTGTAATATGTTTACATTGTTTTAAGCCCACCAAGTTTGTGATATTTTCTTTGAAGCCACAGAAAACTGACATGGGCAATGAACAAAATAAAATACTTAGCATGTCTGATGATCATTCATTGATGGAGAAAATTGGAGTGAGGAATTTGGGTAGGGAATGTCAGGAGGAGATGACTGTGCTGTAAATGGGGTTGAAAGGGGAGGACTCTGAGCCAAGAACTGGAGGGGAAAGGTAGCACCTGAGCCATAAAGTGACTAAGCAATCTCAAAGACTGTTCCGAGCACAGGGCATAGCAAGTACTAAGGCCCTGTGGCAGAGCTTCCTAAGTATCTCTGTGAGCCAAGAAGGGCACTGTGGTGGATTTGAATGAGAAAAGTTCCCCATAGGTTGCAAGTATTTGGACACTCTATCCCTAGTTGGTGGCTCTGTTTTGGGAGGTTTTAGGTGTGGCCTTACGTGGGAGAGCATGCCACTGCAGGTGACCACTAAGACACATTTCCAGTCTCTCTCTGTTCCTGTGCCTGCTTGAAGGTATGGTCACTTGACCTTCTGCGTTGGCCACCCCTGCTGCCATTCTTCCTTTGGCATCATGGATTCTAATCCCTCTAGGATCATAGTCAAATAAAGTCTCTCCTTTAAAAGTTCCCTCGATCACGGTGTCATATCACAACAACAGAAAACTAATACAGGCATTGTGGACAGAGAGGCATTCGTGACTGGAAGGCTAGCAGGAGTGAGATACGGAGATATACACCCTAAATTCTACTTGTTTTCATACATCTGTGAAGTGTGTAGTTAGTAGGAATTGTGGAATGCAATACCTAGTCATGTGATAGCCCTCAACCAGTGTGCATTAAGATGTTATCATAGGGGGATGAAAGTGTACAAAGTGCAGCGAGTAAGAGGCTGCAGAGTGCTTCTCCTTGAGTAGGACACCTCTATCAAACCTCTGCAACCCAAGGCTCAGGGACTATTGCAGAAGAGAGGGTGGAAAGGGCGTTAGAGCCAGAGGAGGTGGGTGACCACAAGGAAACAGTCTTCCAGACAGCTGGTCAGTTACTCATATGAACTCACAGCAATGGTGACAGCATGCACAAGTCCCATGTAAGCTCAAGGCAGGCAAAATCCCAGCATAGAAGGTAGACGTGGGTATGAACCCCCAGCCTTAGCTGAGAAACTACTGGCATTCAATGTTTTCTGGGAAAGGGAGAGTCAGTTTTCTTTAAGGATGTGATGCTGGATAGGTTAATCAGGCTCCAGGGGATGGATCCACACTGAAGGGCATTTATGAACACAAATTTGACTGATGGGCCTTTATATGTGTGACATGAAATCTGGTGGGGCATTAAAAAGGGTGCATTAGGGGATGAGGGTATAAATATCACCAAAATCTCTTGTATGGGATTCACAAAAAAATCAATTTTTTTCAAAAAGATGTTACCGCAGGATATAAGACAAATCCAATTCCTTTTTCTCGGAAATCCAGGAAACTCAAGTTTGAAGACTCCTACTATGAACTAAAAAATGCGTTTCATAATTGCTTCTTCACCACCCACAGGGTATGTACGGCTCCTCCAGTTTTCACAGCCTAATACTGAAGTCTAAAGGTTGCAGTGAACCACCTCATCTAAGTAGAACGCTGTTAGCGGTGGGGTGAGGTGGAGTTGTTAACTCCATCCTCTGCTTGTCTCCCAAGCCTGTTACATCTGTGTTTTCGATGGTTTAATTCTCCCTTGTGTGTCAGGCGATCGGAGACATTTTACAGCATTCAGAAAATCTTGGGGGAAGGTCAGCCGGCTGGCCCTTTCTGGGTGTCCGGGAAACAGCCTTTGCGGACCCGGAACGCATCTGTCCCGACCTAGCATCCTTCTCAGGCCTGGCTGTCGGATTCTTCTGGAGGTTAGAGGATCCCACAACTTTTCTTCCGAAGCTGCCTTTCCCGAGGTGGCCGCCAGGGGACCCTGCTCGGTGCTCCCGGACTTCAGAGGAGCCCACGCGGGCCGAGCCGCGCTGGGTGCGTGTGCGGCGGCCTCGGAGCCCGGCGGCTGCGTCTGGCGTCGGACGCCGACCAGAAGGCCCTCGCGTGGACCGGCCAGCCTCGTTCTCCCGGCCGCTGTGCGGCTGGCTGCGGGAAAGACGCCAGCGGGGTCCTGGACTCGGGGACAAGACCGCAGGGTAAGAAACCCTCCCGCGAGGGGAGGCTGCGGGCGCCCGGGCCGGCCGAGGTGCGGGGTGCACCTGGGGCGCGTCGGCCGCGGGGCTGGCGGTGGCGGGCTCCGCTCCCCGGCCCTCATCCGCGGGCTTCCGGGGGTAGAGGCTGGTTTCGACCGGTGCCCGCGCCCGGGCTTCTCGCCGGCTCGGGGTGCGTACGTCCCGGGCAGGAACGGAGGTCCAGTTCCTACCCAGGGATCCTCGGCCTGGATCTGGAAAGAGATACCGTAGAATCCTCTTTTCCGGATGCAGACCTCACCCGACCCGGTTCGGCAGCGCAGACGCCTGCGGGGAGCGCGTTGGGCTGCGGCGGCGGGAACACAAACTTTGACCGAGTGCGCCTGGGTCCTGCAGGAGCCTGGCGCGCCGCCTCGGGGATCTACGGCGGACCACGTCGGGTCCCCCCCCGCCCCCCGCCTGTGGGTGCCGCGTGGAGGGAGGGTGTCAACAAAGTGCAACTCTTGCGGAGTCTTTGGGCCAGCAACTGTCAAATATCTGGACTCGCAGCCCCTCCCTTTCCTGCACCCCAGAAGGAGAACACGCTAAAACTTTTCTTTGATGTCCCCGCCCTTCTGTTCGCTTCCCGGGGCTGCGGTGCGGAGTGCGACTGGGGCGCGGGGCGCAGACTCTAAACCGCTCAGACCCATCCCGCTTTCCCTCTCCGACCCGGTCCGGGCCGCGCGACCCAGCCGGGCGAGATCGCGTGGGTGAATGAATGGCCTTTTGTTCCCCCGCAGTTCCCTATTGTTGCTCCTTCCACGTCTGGAGGGGCTGCCGGGGAGAAGGAAGCCCCTCGGCCGGTGCCCGGGCTAGAGCCGAGGGTGCGGGTTCCCGAAGGAGGGGCTCGGCACCCCGAGGCCGCCCCGCCCGGCCTTGCGGTCCGAGGGCGGGGGAAGTTCTGACCCCGCCTCCCCCGCCGCCTGCGGCCGAAGGCGCGTTTCTCAGACCTCACCCGGGCGCACCGCCTCGGGCGCAGGTCCCACGGGCGCCACGGCGAGTGAGTGGGTCCTGTGTCCACTCCCGAGAGCCAGGCCTACGGGGGCGTCCACAGGACTGCTGGTGGCTAGCTGAAGGCGCGCGCAGGGCCGCAGCGGGCGGTGGGCGGGGCTGCACCCTTCCGTGCCGCCAAAGCTGAAGTTTAGGACGCTGCGATTTCTCCTGCAAGGGAGGGGCAGGCTCTTCCCGGTGGCCAAGGCGGCGGCGCGGCTCACCGGGGGAGCTCTGCCGACTGCTCGGACCTGGTTGTGGTGTGACTCACTGGAATGTAGGTGGCCTTCTCACTTCGCCCAGGGCTCCCAGTTTAAATCGTAGCTCCTCCCTGCAGTGCAGGAAAAGCAGGCCTCGAGCGCGGCGTTTTTAAGAGGCAGGAGCTACGCGTTCGCCTACAAAGTCTTGAGAACAGGTGGTTTGGGATGGCCCGGAGTTCTCCTGTCGGCGGCGCCGGTTGGGTGGCAGGACATCATCCCGTTTCCCGGAACAAGTTAGGCGCTTGCACGTTTACGAGTGTGGGTTATTCATTAAGGAATCTGGGCCAAAGCAAAGGTTTCCGGAGAGCCGGCTTGCCCGAGAGAGGAGGCGGAGTGTGTGCGCCCGCTGAAACCTGTATTTCTCATGGTGCATTGGTCATGGTGTTCAGTTTTTTCCTGTGGGATTCCCTACCAGTCCTTCTTCCAAGGAGATTCAGTAGCATGCTTTTTGGGTCCTCCAAGTTTTGACAGTCCCTCCCTCCCCAGCTCCAGGGAGGCTTATGTGGGAACACCTGTGACCCATGTACCAATTCAGCACTGCCCCCTCCCCCTTTGCTGGGAATGGACCCCTGCACGCTTCAGCTCCTGCTCTGCTAGGGAGCACACCGCAGCCTTCACTCAGCCTAAGTGGAAACAGTTCTGGGCTCTGCGCGTCTTATTCATCCTTTACTAACTTCAGAACTTTTGAGCTTCCACTTAAAGAAGAGAGACTGCTGACTCAGGAAGAGATATACACAGTCTGTGTTCCAGAGATTTCTAGATATTACCAACGGGGCCATCCAAAGAAAAGAAGCAAAATCTCTCTGAAGTGCCAACTTTCATTATGAAAATGGCACACAACGTAGATTTAAAAAAAAAAAAAACAGCAGTAAAGTAACACACAGGACCTGCTGAAGACCTGCTTAGGTTCTGTTTGCTCAGGAAGTACCAAAGGGCATCATTAAAATCAAAGTCCTGCTTGGCCTACTTACCCCAAGGAAAGAAATCCAGAATCATAAAGGAAGATACGCTTGTTCGGTTTCTTTAATTTTAGAATTAAAAGATTTCTTCAAAAAATTATTGTAGGAAAAATTAAAAATAGGCGATCATTTTAAAGGAGGGTTATAAAAGCTAGGCCCCGCGAATAGCAACCTTGCCTCGTTATTTCCTCAGAATGCATTTCGGGAGACATAGTAGGACAGATAAACGTTTTAGGTTCATAGCTGTGTATCCCCAGCTGTGTTATCATTGTTTCCTATCTCTGTGGTGTTAATAGGAGAGGACTATTTTATTCTTGCCCAATTTTATATTTCTTAAATCAAATGTGAGAATAAAAATTTTTCATATTGTCTGTTAGTAATTCTTAGCTTATGTTATCAGTTTGTGTTCATACTTTAAAATTGGATTACCCCCCCATCCCCGCCCCCCCCCCTCTTTTTTTGAGACAGAGTCACCCTTGTAGCTCCAGTTGGCCTGGAACTCATATAGACCTGGCTGACCGGAAGACCTGGATCTCACAGAGGGCTGGGATTAAAGGCCTGCACTACCACACCTAGATCTCCCTTTCTTTTGATTAAATGTGATCTTTAAAAAAAAAAAAGCCCGGTTCTGACACCTACCCTGGTCCACTCCACTCCCGTCTTGAACAGTCTGTGCTGACTGGAAAGTACTTAAGCTTTCTTGGCCAGTTCTTTTTCTCTTCCTTGCACTTCTTTCCTTCCTGTGTTGGGGATCAAATCCAGGGCATCACACACACTCTGGGAATGTCTGTGTTCTACCACTGAACCACATTCCCACCCACTTAGCCAAGTCTCTTACCCTGTGAAGAGCAGACATAGTAGGACAGCACCTAAAATTTACTAAAGGCACTGCAGTTGACTCAGTAGAGTTATTAGGGAGGTTAGAGGAATTGACGGAAAACACTGAAGAGTCTGCTTCGTAGGTTGCATGCCCCAGTTCCCCCGCCCCCTCCCTCTGCCTCCAATCTAAAACAACTCCATTGATGAGATGTTATTACCAAATGGACCATACTAACTCAATTCATTGTCTGATTCTTTTGCTTGTAACATAAATTCCATGATTCACAACTTGTTCTTTTAAACATTTCTTTCAACCTTTTCACTGAAATTTGTCTCACTCTTACTGTTTTTCTTTTTTTTTTTCAACTGTATTGTTTTGAGTTCTGAGCTTGGAACAGTCTTGACTCTGAAGACTTTAGTAGTGTGATGGTACTAGTCTTAACAGAAGGGGCCTTCTGAGGCCATTTGTGTAGCCAAATCTCTAAGTTCTTATAGAAGAAGCGGGATTCTGAGATAGGGATTATTACTATTTTTATTATTACTAATTATTACTAATAACCAGAAGATGATAAAAACAAATGAAAGATTGTACAAGGAGAGTTAAATAATAATCTAGGTAATCTGGATACTTTAAAAAGATAAAAGCTATAAAAATGTCATAAATTATTAGAATGCCTAATTTATTTAAATGACAGTAAATCATTTTCCAACTGGGCAAATCAAACATAATTTAAAATTCTTTCATAATGTGACTCTAGACATTCCTTTTAGGTACAGGCACAAAAAAGAAAACCACCCAGAGTGAGAGACTGATGCTGTAATTTCTCCAGCATTTTCCAGGCCCTTACATTTTTCTTCCCACTATAGTGCTGGGACTCCAACCTAAGTGCCTGGTGTGCTAGGCAAGCGCTACCCTTGAGCTAAACCCACAGCCCTATCTATGCCTTTAGATGTAGGAATCAAATAATATACACTAGACATGATGAATGTGCTACCTTAGAACCCCAGGCTCCCGTGTTAAGTAGGAGCTTTATGGTCATCAAATAAAACTATCTGTCCAAATCTCATTGTGGATCTTGACTCTTAAAGCAATGACATATCATTCTTCAAATTGCATCATTTCAAAGAAACCAAGCAGACAACCAAATAGGCCAGAAATCTCAACATTTTTCTCTCTGAGAAGGAGGTGGTGGAAAAGGAAGTGTTTTGATTTTACAGAGTGAGCATATATTCTTAATGTAATGAACTTTTATAGGATAAGCAAACTCAGAAGCCAGAAAGATGATTCAATGAAATTCGTCCTTTTCAAACCTTCTTTGTTCCATATCTGTTAACCACTGTCTTAGTAACTTTCTAAGATGGAAGACAGAGGAGAAGGAGTGGAAATCTGATTCCTTTCAACTTGTCCTCAGTATTTTCTAACAAAATGCATGAGGCCACCCAGATGATGTTTAACAGAGTATTAAAGTATTAACACAGGTTAAAGACATGAACATGGTAAAGCCTCAGAGACAGCAGAAGTTACATAAAGTGCCAGCAGGCTGAGGATACAGCTCAGTCGATGAGGGAGCAGGCTTGGGAGGGACATCTAATTTTAATTCTGAAATTTACCTCATTGCTTCTTGAGTAGTTTTGTGAAGTTATACAAGAAGAAGAAACATCTTCTGATTTCTACTTTGACAATCTCCCAGGCACAGGAGCTGAATTTCTTTTCTCTCAGGAACTTCTTGATTCTGAAGAAATAGTCGCTCAGTTCCAGGTAGACCCACTGGGGCATTATCATACTCTCCTCTTCGTTTTCGTTCTCCCCTTTCGTAACACAGTTTTGCGCTTGCTCCAGTTGCTCAAAAAGTCCCCTTTTGATGTGTTGTAGGTGTTTCATTCTCAGAGTGGAGATGGAGGTATAGTGACTGAGGATGTTTAGAACCTGAGCAGTCATGTAGTAAAAGGCCTTCTTGATGTTCTTTTTCACAGGCTGGATGTATGGCAGGATCTGTTTTGGAAACTCAAAAGCCTGGATTTCTCTTAGACACTGTTCAGGAGAACTGATCATATTGCTCAGAAGTTTCACATTTTCCAAGGTGGTGTTATCCAGCTTGTCACAGTTCTGAGATTGGATGGGTGTAACGAATGGGGCTAGGAGGACCACCAGCCATATACGTGTCGGAGTCATCTCAACTCGTTTGTTTCCCAAAGCAAAAAAGTCCACAAAACCCAAGATTTACGGTGATATTCTGGGTACTCTTTCTTGGTCCTTATATACTTGAATTTCTTCAGTGGGAGGAGTTTTCTGACAGTCTTTCTGCCCTTATGACACAATCCCTTTCCTTTGCCTCTAGCTGTTTTTGTCTGTAGGTGACTACACAGGTTTTGGAAATTCTTTTTTTCTTTTCTTTTTTTTTTTTTTTTTGAAGAAAAGTGAGCAAAGCATTACGATTGCATTCCTTTTAATTACCTAATAATAAAGACTCATCCGAACAAACTGACACATAAGAGGTGGGGTGTAGCTCAGTTGGAGAATGTTTGCTAAGCATGTACAAGGCCCTGAGTTCAGTTCCCAGGCCTCAAAACAAAACAAAACAAAATAAAACTCTACTTTTATGGAAGACATAATGATCCTTTTGGAAAATATATTTTGTACCTGATCCTATAGCCAAATTTCTACTTTCCCTGAAGTCAACTTTGACCAAATGACTGTGATTATTGATTAGATTAGCAATAAAATAACGTAATTTAGCTTTCTCCAATCTTGACAAATTAAGCTTCTGTATTTTTCTGGGTCTCAAAAGCTTGAGAGATGGCTCTGCAGTTAAGAGCACTTGCTGCTTTTGCAGAGAACCCAGTTGGGATCCCAGCACCCATGTATCAGCTCAAGGCTATCTCTAACTCCAATTACAGGATGGTCTAGTCCCCTCTTCTGGCACACATGGTACACCTACATACATGCAGACAACACACACATAAATAAAAATAATAATAAAGAAAATTGTTGAAAGGATGAAGAGCAGAGTTGGTCAGTGTAGAATACCTTTGTGAAATAGAAGATGGAGTTGGCTTCATTTTCTGTTGACACTAGAAATCAATGTTCCACAGCTATCTTTCCCTTTAGTTACATCCATCTCTGGATTGCATTTCGTATGCTTGTATCTTAGAAGTCCTCCAGTGGATTGTACATTGAGAAAAATTTTCAACTTCATTAATTTCTCTGTTGTAGTATCAGACGTTTTCTTTTTGCTGCAGTTTACATATAGATTTAGCTATGTAGACTTTGTAAATGTTGACTTGATTCTCTTTCCTTCTTGCTTAGTGGTTCCGTAATCTATAAAGTATTTTTGTTTGTTTTTAACTAGGGAGGAATATGGGATGGGAGATTGCATATTTCAGCTAAGCTAACTCCACCTGGACTTCTATGACTGTGGTGGTTGGTGATGACTGTCCACTGTCCACGGTGTTTAAGTTGTGTGACCAGATAACCTTCTTCTAGTCATGGTCTGAGAAAATGGATTCCTTTCTTTAGGAAAGTAAAATCGGATGACATCAAAAGAGCCTAGTTCATTTTCCTACTTTTTGTAAGAACAGACATTAATGAATTTTCTTAAGGTTTGTTGAAATGGCAAGATTCTAGAGTTCTACAAATATAGCAGACTGTGCCTGGAAATATGGTTTAAGTATTATTTTCAGGGTTGGGTAGATGACTCAGTGGTTAAGAACACTGGCTATTCTTGCAGAAGACCCAGTTTCGAATTCCAGCACCCACATAGTGGCTAACAGCTGTCTGTAACTCCAATTCCAGGGGATCCAATACCCTTTTCTGTCCTCCAAAGGCATTGCACAACATGTGTGCACTTACATATATGCAGAGAACATATACATACATATAAAATAAAAATAATAAACAAAATAAAATAATTATTTTCAATCTGTTTTTTTACATAAAAAATTAATTGTGGATACATCTGGTTTCTTAAAAACAGACAGTTACAGGCATTACTTTGTATGCTCTAGCTATATCAATTCTAATTTCACAGACAGATTTTTCAAAACCAAAATTAGGAAAATAAGTTCTTTTATATGGGATTATACATTTTAAATATCTGTCATAGAGGGCAAAATGGTGACATTGATCAAAATCTTTAAAAATGTGGAGCTGGAGAGATAGCTCAGTGGTTAAGAGCACTGGCTGTTCTTGCAGAAGACCAAGGCTTGGATCCCAGCACCCACATGGTGGCTGACAACTATCTGTAACTCCAGTTCCAGGGGATCTGAATCTCTCTTCTGTCCTCCATGGGCATTGCACAACACGGGTGCACTAACACACATGGAGATATAGTGTTCATACACATAAAATAAAAATAAATGAATAAATAAAAAACTTAAAAACTTAAAAAAAAAATAAAAAAAAAAACAGAGTCAGGTAGATCTCTGTGAGTTTAAGGCTGAGTCAACAGAGCAAGTTCCAGGCCAGCAAGAGTTACAGAGACACCCTGTCTCAAAAACCCCCAAATGAAAAGTTTTTAAAGTGAATAATATTTCTTCTGCACAAGCATTAAATATTACCTGTAGGATTATATTTGGCATTTGTCTGAACATACTTTGTATCTTAAAACACTTCTTGATAATGGGGAGTCTGATATTATTTTTCATAAGTATAGATGTAGCAGAGCTGGGGAGTTCAGTGGTTAAGGCCACGGTTGGCTCCTTCAGAGGACTTGGTTCAGTTCCCAGCACCTACTCAGTGGCTCACAATGTCTGTAGCTCCAGTTCCAGGTATCGATAGCCTCTTCTTGACTCTGTGAGCACCAGGTACACATGTGGTACCCATACATACAACACAGACATGTTGGCACAAACCTGTTATCCCAGCAACTCAGGAGGCAGAGGTAGGCAGATCTCTGTGAGACTGAGGACAGCTTGTTCACAGTGTGTTTCAGGGCAGCTTTGGCTACAGGGAGAGCCTGTCTCAAAAAGACCAAAAATAAATAAACAAACAAAAAAACTATAGGTATATGTATATTTGTACAGAAAAGAAACTTTGATGTATATATGTGAAGAGCTTTGAATATCACTGGAAAAATAAGGGATTTTTTAAAGCCTTGTATTTTTTTATTTACCTGTGTTTTAAAATTTTTCTGTGGTGAACAAGTATTTCTTATTTGAATGGTAAAATTGTTTTAAGAGAAGATATATGTTTAAAAAAAAAAAAGGAAAAAATACCGCATAGCCAAAATGCAGTCAATTCTCCTCTTTAATTTAAATGTGCTTTCTCTGGAGTACTTCCAAAAGAAAAGGTGGTTTCTGCTTAGTCCAACTGAGTTGGAGCAACACAGAGTATGGAGGAGCTCAGTGAACTGACCTGCAGCTTTTCATATAAGAACATGTTCATGCATATATACAAGGATCTGCGAGCACACACATGTGCGCTCGAGCACACGCAGGGACAATAAATTGCAGGCACCTCTTGGGACCATGCTTTCCTACATAGCTCATATGATTTCACTCAGAACTCGAGGTCAGATTAGACTTGCCTGCTCTTGGGGGTTTTGCAGTGCCTTGTCTTTCTTAATTCGAGGTTTTTGAAGTGAGTAATTGTATAAACGTTGATCTCTAATTTAAAGCACTCCCGCCGTGCTCTCCAACTCACACTAGTGCTTAGTAGACTTTATGCTTGTTTTAGACAGCTCAGCAGTACTAGTCATGCTAAGAGGTTGTCCAGTTGCCTTGCAATGGTAAGACATTTCTGCATATCGGTGAAGAAGTTTGCAGCAGATTTGGCTCTTGTCACACATCTTGCAGTGTGACACATCATGAGTTTTTGCTCTCTCATTCACAACTTCCCTTTCATCTCATATCTTTATGTATTTAAAACTTCTTTTAAGTGTTCGTCACATGTGACTCATGACCCAGGTCCTGTAGAAAGAGGAATACCATGTACTACGTGTGGTCAAGGAACTTAGAACAGAAGAACAGCTATGTCTGAAGTATTTCTCAGAAGAGGAATAAGCTTAGGTGGCCCTCACTGCCCATGTGTTTTAAGTGTTAATTGATGCTAATATTAACAATATTCATGACAAAGGAGAGGTAATTGACATGAATACCTGCCCCTCTCTCATGGTTGCCTGATTAAGCAAATAAACAGAACACCCATGCAATAGTTGAGACTTAACTGCATTCATTGATCTAAAATGCATTTGGTTTCATTTCTCTGGGCTGGCATTACATATGTGCAGATCCCAAACAGCAGAGCATATGCCAAAGAGGACACATGCATTCTGCACACATGTGTACACTCACATGTGATTGCTAATTGCTCTAATTAGAAGCATTATTTGATTCTCAGTCACGTGTTTCTTGCCATCTTAATTTACCTCAGAATCAGGAAGTTGAATGACAATTTAAGGAAAACTTTCCCTCATTCCTAAACACATCTGTCAAAGCTGCCTGGTCTAGCATGAGCTGTTATTTCCTATTATGCTCCAAGGTAGTTTATAAGTAGTACTGCTTTTATTAGTGGGAAATCAGAGGCTATCCTATTATCAGTGGAGCCATGTGAAGTCCTTGTGGATTATAAGGCTAAGACTAAAGAGCAAAATGTTTGACAAAATGGGGAAACGAGACATTTCAGGGGAGACATGATAGCCTGGATTCATCTGAGGGCCCATGGGATCTGCTGTGAAGATTTATTGCTCTTATTAAAAGGAAATTCACATCTGGGTGAGAGTAACTCATTGATCATCCTTGTTACTCAGTGTCTGAGTGTGAGTCATTCCAGGTGTGAGATTAGGTAATTGAGCACAAAGATTGTAAACCTGCTTAGGCTGAAGTCTGACTGCAATTTGCTTAGCCCAGCGCAACCCTGTAAGCTCTGCCAGTTCGTTCTCACTGTGTCCCCTTTGGGGTCAGCCCACTCATGATACACTGTCTCTTCCGGGTTTGTGCTCCTCTTAAAGCTGCCCCTAAAGCTGCCCCTGATGAGAAAGATCATTATGAGTCTGCCAGTCGTGGATATTTCCACACTGAGAAAGTTTGACCCCATCGTGAAAAGTGCACAGCTCAGCCTCATGCCTTGCTTCCCTTTCCCGTGGCAGTGGTAATCATTAGTTGCTAGGTGGCCTTGTTCATGTCTTTCTTCTGTTTAAACACAGGCCAGTGATGGCAGGTGCAGCAGCTGGTTTGTTGGCCTCTCCCTTCTGCATGCCCTCTAGGACCCACTGAGATTGAGAGCTGAGGATCACCTCCATGGATGGGAATAGGAGATCTTTTATATGTATTTCTTAAGTTGCTAAAACAGGACTACCAAAATTATGATAGCTTTGAAACTTTCACCTGAAGTATATCTCTATGAGTAGATGATATCATTTGGCAACATATTTTTAAAATCTACATTGTAAGTTCATCATGAAGACGAAGCCCAGAACAAATGGTTCACAAGACCTGACCTATGATAGACCTAGGTACCTAGCAAGGCATCTGACACATAATAAGTGCTTAGTTCTTATTTGCTGGGTGACTAAATGAAGATAGCAGAATCAAGTCTTGATAACAGAAAAGCTAAGTCTTGATTTCATCCTTGTGTAGGGAAAGGGAAGACAAGCCAGGTGTTGGGGTGACTGGGGAATTCTCAGAATGATGGATGGCAACTCACGTGTCCTTCTATTTGGGATGTTTTCACTTTGAATCCCCAAGGCTAATTATATCAAACACTTTTATCTCTACTCCAGGATAACTTGTTTTTTTGTTTTGGGGTTGATTCATATGTCTCCCCCAGTCTAAAATTGCGACTTACTCTGCTTTATAATCATGGTAACTCTTACATAAAGACATCAATTGTTTGTTGAGTCAAAAATGCCCACAGGATTTCCTGTGCTTCTCAATTCTGATTGGGTTGTGTGGGCAAAGTGCAGTAGACCCTTCCAGCGTTTCACCACTTGTTTATTTGCATTTATGGTCTCAGTAACTATCATTCATCATGGCGCCACTTGAAAGGCTCTTTGGACATACCAACTCCAATTCTCTTTGTGGCCAACTGAACACTGTGCACATTAAACTTCCCACATAGGGATGATTTGAATGTTAGAAAATGATCCCAGATAAAAGAAATTTACCATGATCGATCAAGTGCATAAGAACTATTTATCATTAATACAGACCATGTTGATTGGGGATTGTCAGCATAGCCTCCACCTCCATTTTCATTCCACACTTGACCTCTCTGGTCCTTTTGAGCCCTAAAGAGGGCTTTCACATCCAGGGTAGCAATGAAAGACGTCACCTAGCAGGCAATCTTGCCTTTTACAGAGCAGATGAGTGTGCACTTGTTCCCAGACTACATGTGAATTTGTTGATGGTTGGGAAGAACTGCTTAGAGTCGGGTAGGTATTGGGCAGAAAGATTCTTGGGTTTGCATAAAGAGTTGTTGATCCAGAGGTGAGGCCCTATTTCTTCTTAATTACTGTCAGCTTGCTTGTGGTCGTAATGCTTTTCTGTTCTTACTGAAGAACAAAGAGGCATTGCGGAAAAACACAAGTGAGCTTTCCTTAGATGGGCAGAGGACTCATCTGATGTAAATTGTAGAACTTCTTAGTGTCTGAGCTATGTATGGTGTTGGGAATAGTGTCTGGGGCTAATCTAGACTATTGTAAGCCGTGAGCTAGAGAAAATAGCCAGCTTGTAGTTTGAGTTCATCTCAGAGAAATCAGCTTTAGGAAGATTCTACCCCCTCTGTGACCACCTGTAGGTAAACTCAGTCTTTGATCCTTGTAACTAAGTTTCACAGAAATGTCCTGTGGCCTGCTTACCAGACGGTGCCAGGGTCTTAGCACTCCCCTGGTTCAAAGCCCCTGCCTCCCCCTCTTAGTGCCACCTTCCTGGTATGCATACAACTTCCTGGTGGGCTTTGAAGGTTAGAGATAGTGTTTCTCTGTTAATTACCACATTTCTGTATGGATGTATCTGTATTCCTGACTCCCCAAAACTATAAATACCCCCTGAAACAATAAAGCACGTGGCCTGACAAGAGACACATTGCCTGGGTCGTCTTTGTATGTCTTTGTGTGTCTTTGTATGTCTTTGTGTGTCTGTTCTGTGTGTGTGTCTGTTTGTCTCCACTCATTCCAGGTTCCTAGAGTCTCAAGCTCACCGTTGAAACCCGCTGGCAAATGGGACAAATGGCGCCCAACGTGGGGCAAATGGAGCCCAACGTGGGGCACTAGACCATGGGAGAGAAGAGAGGTCTTTTCTTCCTTGCAACACTCCTTCCCTGAGGTAACATTGAAGTGCAGACTCTAAATCAGAGAGTGCAGCATTTGGAGGGCATTTAGACAGAAGGAATGAAGTGACTTGCTTAAGGCTAAGGAACTATTTAGAGGTCAAGTTGGGCCAAGCCAAGGTCTCTTTACTCA
This sequence comes from Eospalax fontanierii, assembly GCA_035773235.1. NCBI lineage: Eukaryota > Metazoa > Chordata > Mammalia > Rodentia > Spalacidae > Eospalax > Eospalax fontanierii. Next base: position 20,708,701 of record CM069541.1, on the reverse strand, counting down.
AGTCTCCTAGTGTCATGTGGAGATTCCTTTTCTCCCTGCCTTGGTGCACAGGAGCATCTCTCCCATCAGTAAAAGAACAGGGATTGTGGAGGCTCTAAGTTGTCCCTACTTCAAAACCAGAAAGGGAGGTTATCTATAACGTAAGCTCTTTCTGATATGTTTCAGCTCTGGGAGAAAGGCTTTTCATAAAGGAAACACTGGATGAAGTCTAATTCTCCCAATATTTTTATAAAGTTATTTGGAACTTTGTAAATTAAGACTCAGTTTTCCCCAGGCTCCTAGACCTGATGCTTTCATATTTATGAGAAATAACACTAATATTAGTTCAGGTCCAAAGTCACTGACTGAAAGAAATGGTTTAGAATGGATTTCCTGAGAGATACCTGATTTTCTTCCATTCAAGAAATTAATTTATTTACATACTTAAGTACTAATTTTCTTTTTCTTTATTATATCCTATCAAATCATATCATTTGATGCATCAAATGTATCAAGTTGTACATTCAGTTGTTTCATTATACAATTTATGTATTGAGTGTATAGCATGAATAAAATATTTAGTGAGTGCATAGATACATTGCAGTATTTTAAAATATTTTATTTATTTTTATTTTATGTGTATGAGTGTATTGCCTGCATGTGTGTAAGTGCACCTGTGTTGTGCAGTGCCCACAGAGATCAGAAGAAGGTGTTGGATCCCCTGGAACTAGAACTGGAGTTAGGATGTTGTTAGTCACCCTGTGGGTGCTGGAAATCAAACTTAGGTCCTCTGCAAGAGCAGCCAGTGCTCTTAACTGCTGAGCCATCTCTCCAGCCCCACACTGCAGTATTTTAACTTAATATATTCAATTAATGTATTTATTTAGAAACCAGGTCTCATTATTCAACCCTGTCTGGCCTGCAGCACACAGAGATCGACCTGCTTCTGCTTCTGGAATGCTGGGATTAAGGGTGTGCGCCACCACACCTGGCCTCTAGGCTGTATTTTAATTTAAATTTCAGATCAGTTTAACACCTTTGCCTTTTGTTAGAACTGTATAACTTTGAGTAAATCACCAGAACTTTTTGTGCTTTGTAAACAGGGAATGCTTAGTCATAGGTATTTGTTAGAGAAAAATGTACTATGTGAGTAGCTAATATTGGTATTATTTTTCATAAATCTGATAACATTATCAGCTAGATATTATTTTTCAGTATAATCTACACAGGTATTAATGATAATAAAGGATACTATTTGTATTAGTTATTTTGGTTGTTGTGATAAAACACCATGACCAAAATCAATTTCTGGAAGAGTTTATTTTGGCTTATGGTTCCAGAAGGAGAGAGCTCAACAGTGGGGAGTTGTGGCAGCTGGAGCAGGAAGCTGAATGATCACCTGTTCAACAGAGAATCTGCAAGTGCTGGCGGGGCAAGCCTGTAGACATTCAAAGCCCACCTCCAATGAGGAACTTCCTCCAACAAGGCTCCACCTCCTAAAGGTTCCATAGCCTCCCCAAATAGCACCACCTGCCGGGAATCAAGGATTCAAATATCTGAGTCTATGGGGGACGTTTCTAATTCAAATTACTGCACTATTTATTTAGCATTTACTAAGTACTAACACTTTACACTTTTTGTTTGTTCAATTGGTGATGGTATTAGAAATCAAATGTAGGACCTTATGCATGTTAGGCAAGCACTTAACCATTGAGCACTAGACCTAAGTTTTCTTTAATTCTCCTAGCTGTTGAACAATATAGATGTTATTGTCCTCAGTTTAAAAAGAGGGGAAATATTAAGCAACTTATTCAAGGTGAAAGGAGTAGAAACTCACCAGACAGCATTCAAACCCAAGTCTGTGTGAGGCGACATTGTCTCTTTAGAGACTAGAGTTGTAAAAGGTTTTGTTTAAAAATCACTATGCATTGATAGACCGTCTCACTCCTAAAAGGATTTGAAGGTGCTTAAAGAAATACAAATAATACAAAGGAGTAAAAAGTAATTAAATCAGATTTGAGAAAAAATAAGAGGAAGAAAATAAGATGAAGTTAGAGGTATAATAAGAACATAAGAATGCATGCCATACTGTGAATGCCATTATTTCAGAGAGTTTCAAATTTGTCTCTGGGCTTTCTACAGAGAAAATATAATTTGTTAAAATGGTCATATTATCAGGTCTAGAGAAATGGCTTGGCAGTTAAGAACACTGGCTGCTCTTTCAAAGGACCCAGGTTTGGTTCCCAGCACACACATGGAGGTTAACAATCATTTGTAACTCCAGTTCTGGGGGATCCAACACCCTCTTCTAGCCTTCACAGGTACTCCATACACATGGTACATTCACATAGATGCAGACACTCATATACATAAAATAAAAATAGATCCAAATTTTTTTTTAATGTTCACAGTATCCAAAATGCAAAGCAGCCACAGGCTAAGTACTCAGTAGAAACAAAGGCTTTCTCGATACTGTGTTCTGGGAGGGATGTTCCCCAAGGGCCTTCAAGAGAGAGCAGTCAGAATGTCTGGGCAAAGATGCCTGGTGATTTCACAGGAGCATCCCTCATCCATCTACCCTGCCTGCTTTGCAGAACTGCTTCTCGGGGAACTTCCCTCTGTGCAGGCTGGCGTCTCCTTGCCAGCTGCAGCTCGTTGGCAGGCACTGTGCCATGGCTTAGTGGTTTTTCTCATGTTGAGAAACTCCTACAGAAAGGAGTTCAGCAGTTCACTGTCATCCAAAATGCGGAAAAGTATGCTCATATATGTTGGCCTTCTTAGGGGCACTTAGTGTGGAGAGACTGCCCTCACATTTCCAGGGTCTGAAAAACAAGCCTGTGTTTGCCATCAGAGGCACAGAGGAACTTTAGGGGAAACAATTTGCAGGCACCAGTCTCTTCCATTTAGTCAGACCCTGGAGTCCTTGTCAGATTGACCCAATGCCACAGACAAAGCTGAAATGCATGCTATGTCATCGTGGGTTTGATGTGGTGTAGACTGTGCTCCAGGAATAGTGTTAAGTGAAAAAACTTTTCTTTTTTGCTGAGAGAGTTCCTTTACAAGTTGGACAAGTTAAAGTTCAAAACCAGGACAGCCTCAGGTCTCCAAATACTATGACTAATTAAATATTGACACACTTCTTGGAATTATCATTCTTGTATACTTTTGTATCTTTTTATTAGGAGTAAAACTTTGTGCACCATACGAATGGCCCCAGCAGCACCAGATCATTTTATAACCCCAGGAGACATGCAGCAAAGAGAGCACAAGATGGGGCGTCTCTACGCACATCTCACCAGGACAGTGCACAAATATGGCAGTATAGCTCATGGAAGGTTGCCAGCGCTATGTCGGCAACACTGATAATATCTGTTACGTAAGCGTTTCATCCATCCATCTATCCATCTCCCAGGATGTGTTTGATACAAGGCGGTAAAATGATGTGGAGAAGTTTCACATCACCATCAAGTATCTAGGATTTCAAACAGTAAAAATACAATTATAGGGTTTTATGAATTTTAATGAAGGAATAAAACCGGTCAAGAGGATAACTGGGTGAAGTGTAGGTAATCTGGGCTGTGGAGGATGACCCTGGGTCAGCCATATGGACCAGGAAAGGGTCGCAGACAAAGATCCGAGCGGAGACGCAAAGTGGAGAGCGGAAGAGTACCACTGACTTTAGGCCCACTTCTAGGAAGTTACTTATCATGTAAGTGAAGTTTCTGTGTTTCAAGTGAATCCTCAATATTTTCCTAAATGTTTGGCTTGTCCTATGGCTTACCTAGAGTAAATCCTAAGTCTACAATGAAATCTTATTCCAGGTTATTTAGTTATTTTATGAACTAGTATCTGATTTGGTACACTCAGATTAAATTGGTTATTTTTGTGAATAATCTTACAAGGTTCTTCAAAAGTCTCGGGACTTCCATTACCAGCTGCTGTGAAAAAACAGACCCCCAAGGTAGAATGGCTCCAGTGTGAGAGTCGCGCTCATAGCCCGTCTGAATTTGGAGCCGGGCACTGATTTGCAGTTGGCTTTCTTCCAAGCAGTGGGCAGACCCACAGAGCTCTTCTGTCTTGTCGTCTTCTCTGCAGCTTCCACAGTTGCCTGTCTTTTGCTTGCCAAGCTGAGGCAAAACGCAGAGTACTGATGAGTGGGCACAGGACAGCTACACCGGTGGGCTCAGAGCCATTTCACTTCTAGTCACGTCCTTCAAGCTAGAACTTCCTAATGCTGTCATAGCTAAGTGCAGGGAATTCCCGGAAACATAGTTGTCTGCCCGGGAAAGGGCTGGAGTAGCTTGGTGAGCAGTGAGCCCATCTCTGCATGGGTCTGCTGCCCTTGGAGAATGTCTTCCAGTCAAAATGATTGGACAGGGATATGAGTAGACTCAGAGTTGGGGTGTCACAAATATGTTTCAATACATATTTGAAAAGTGCATTTGGTAAGAATTGGAGTGTCAACCACAAGCAACTTTCTAGTGGGGTGGTTTTCTTTTTTGAATGTGTAGAAGGAAAAATACTGTTGAAATAAAAAGAAGTTGTTTTTTTTTTTTTCAAGCCTATACAAATGATAATGTAAATGATTAACTTGCCTACATAAAAAAGCATGCTTTTCTTATAAGGAATCTCTTTGACTAAAAAGAAACATACTACTATCAATGTATAAAGCAATTATAAAAGGTTGAAAATAAATAAATAAATAAATGTAAGCAGAAGGGGGTAAAAATGCCCAGACCCCATGGAGCTTATTTCTCTTGGGAACCTATATACAAAAGACCTTGGGAGTGGATGTGGTTCATGCACTTGTACAAGGCCCTAGGTTTGATGCCCATCACGGGAGTCAGGAGTAGGGAGGAGAGAAGGAAGGAAGGAAGGAAGGGAGGGAGGGAGGGAGGGAGGGAGGGAAGCCCCTTCAGTAGCATCCTCAGTTAGCACAGCTAAGCACTCAAGCATAGTGCTAGTCTGCCTACATATTTTATTTTACATTATCACCCAAGAAAATGCTGTGGGATGGATATTTTCATAGTTGAAGAACCATGACTGCAAAGGTTGCATAACTTGGCAAAAGTCACACAAAGCTAGTCAGTGTGACTTTCTGTTAAGCTATTATTTAAGTAAAATGTATCCTGAATATGTCACTTTTTTTTAACAGAAAAATTGTTACCTAATAACATGACAGTCCTAATCTGTCAGAAATTTTAAAGAAAGACTTTTAAAGACTCAGGTTCTGAAAAAATAAGCTAAGCGCATCAGGTCCCTTTTGTGGCCTGTGTGAGGCCTTCCCTTCTTGATGAGGTCAGCTGAGATGCAGGACCATGTTCACGAGTGTGCAGCTTGACCTAACCCTGGGAGACAGGGCACACATGGCTCCACAGTGTGGCTGGGACTCTGGGACTCCGCCTTCTGTGCTAGAAGCAGGAAAAGGTACTGCGACCATCGTGAGAGGTGGCGAGATCTAGGTCTGCCGAGGTCTCTGGGCGTGTCTCCATGTGAGGGACATGCCAGGGCCTGTTGTGGAACTCGGGCAGCCTAGTACAGAGACAAGCTGGGGGCAGGACCACCAGAAGTGTTACCACGCGTCAGCTAAAATAGAGATGAGTGTCTCCTCTCTCTCTGACTTTCTTTGTCTATGTCTCTCTGTCTCTCTCTGTCTCTCCTTCCCCTTCCTACCTTTCTTTCTTGTTATTTTTTAAGTTAGCATAAAAAGCAGCAGGTTTGAAAATGACATTTTTGTGCACACTGTGTGTTTGGACTCTCCCACCCAGGTCCCTGCATTTCCTTCCCGACCCTTTCCTCCCCTGGTGACCCCCGTTCACTCAGGTCACACCTGCTCTTTGTACCCTCCCTTTTTCCTCTCCTCACTTCCTTTAAGACCCCCACCCCTACGGTTCCCTTTACACTACTACACACATATCTTTAGAAATCTGGAATTTGCATGTCAAAGAAAACGTGATATTTGTTTTCATTTGCATTTTCCTGAGGGCTAAGGATGTTGGACAGTCCTTAAAATATTTCATATCTACTTGTGTCTCTACTTTTGCAAACTGTTCGTTTCAGTAGCCAGTTTTACTGATTTGAGGATTTGGTTTTTAAAATATTTTTATTTATTATTTTCAGTTTCTGTGTATGAGTGTATTGTCTGCATGGTTGTAGGTGTACCCATGTTGTACATTGCCCGAGGGGATCAGAAGAGGGCATCAGATCCCTTGAAACTGGAGTTATGAAGAACTGTCAGCTGCCATGTGAGTTCTGGGACACCTGGATCCCCGTAAGAGCCGTCAGTATTTTTAACCACTGGCCCATCTTTCCAGCTCCTGGATTTAGGCTTTCTAATGTTTAATGTTTGCAGTTCTTTATAGATATTTACTCCCTGTCTGACATATAACTGGCAAAGATTTTCTCCTATTTCAGGTTGTCTTTCTACTCTGCTGAGCACTGCCTTCTCCGTTCAGAAGTTCTTTAACTTCATATAATCCCATTTACAAGTTCTTGGGGTTTTTTGCTGTGCTACTGGAATCCTTTTTGGAAAATTCTTGCCTAGGCCTATATTTTAATTTTCCCTATGTTTTCCTCTAGCTGTTTCAATTTTGGGATTTCGTTTTAAGGACTTTGATCCACTCTGAAATGATGTTTGTGCAGGGCAAGAGATGCAGACCTGGTCTCACTCTCCTGTGTCTGACTATCCAGTTCCCCCACCACTTGTTGAAGAGGCTGTGTGTGTTTCCGACATATTTGTCAAAAATCTGTTTGAGTTTATTTCTGGGTCTCTGTTTGTTGGTCTGCATGTCTGTGTCTGTCTGACACTGTGCTGTCTTGTCATTATAACTCTGTATATAAGTTGAAGGGAGATATTCTGATACCCACAGCAATGTTCTTTCTACTTTGACCATTTGGGGTATCTTGTGTTTTCATGTAAATTTTAAGATTTTTTTTTTTGCAGTTTTTTGCATATCATCATTGGAATTTTGATGGGGCTTGTTTAGAATTTGTAGACTACTTTTTTCATAGCTACTTTCACAATATTAATACTGTCACTCTAGGAGCATGGGAAGGTGTTTCTATCATTCAGTGTCTATTTAATTAATTTTTTCAGGATCTTTAAGTTTTACCTCTTTGGTTAGATTTATTCTTCCTAAGTTTTTATTTTGTTTTGTTTTATTTATTTATTTTTTTGAAGCTACTGTGAGTGAGATGATATTTGTTTCCCTAATTTCTTTCTCAGCAAGTTTGTCATTGGTATATAGAAATGCCAGTGATTTTTATGTGCAGATTTTGTATGCTGCATGTTTACTGAAGGTACTTATTCGATCGCAGAGTTCTCTGATGGAGTCCAAAGGATCTTTAACCGTAGAATCATGTCATCTGCAATAGGGATAGTTTTTTTCTTATTTCTATACCTTTTACTTCTTTCACTTCCGGTGTTATTGCTAAGGCTTCGAGCACTGTATTCAACAATAGTGGAGAGAATAGGCATCTTTTTCCATTCCAATTTTAGTGAAAATGCTCTCAGTTTTTCCTGTGTAGTATAATGTTAACTATAGATTTGTTGTATTAAGCTTTTTTATGTTCACATATGTTCCTTCTTTGCTTAGTTTCTTTAGTACTTTTATAATGAAGGTATCCTGAACTTTTCAAATTACTTTTTTGCATGTATTGAAAAGATATTATTTTTTACTTTAAATCTATTTACATGGTATGGCATATTACATTTAATGATTTTTGTATATTAAAACAACCTTACATCCTTGGGTTGAAACCAAATTATTCATGATGAATGATGGGAAGAACGACTTTTGGGAAAGCGTCTTGAGGTATGAGGGTTAATATGATCAAGATGTAGCATATGAAATTTGCAGAGATTCAATTAAAATTTTTTTTAGTTAAAAAAAATAACAAAAATGCACATTAATCAATGGACTGAGATTTAAGTTGAGAACCAAGATTGAAGTCCACACACAACCACTTGATTTTTGACAAAGAAGCCAAAACGCACACTGGAGAAAAGACAATATCTTACATGGTTCTGGTCAAACTGGATAGCAACCTGTAGACAAGTGAAACTCGTTCTTTCACCCTTCACAAAACTAAACTCCAAATGGAATGAAGACCTCAATGTAAGACCTAATACCCTGAATCTCATAGAAGCATGAATCTCATAGAAGCATGACACCTTGAATCTCATAGAGGAAAAAGTAGGGAGTACATTGAAACTTAGAGGCACAGGAAAGGACTCTCTGAATAGGACCCCAATAGCATAGACATGAAGACCTGCAATAGACAAATGGGACCTCAGGAAACGAAAACGCTTCTGGACATTAAAGGACACCATCATCTGAGTGAAGAGGCAACCTACAGAGTAGGAGAAAGTCTTCCCAGCTATATCTCTGACAGAGGGTTAGTATCTAGACTATACGAAGAACTAACAAATCTAAACATCAAAATATAAACAACTCATTGAGAAATTTGGGCAAAGAACTAAACAGAGAGATTGTAAATGACGAAGTGCAAATGGATGAGAAATAATTAAAACACTGTTCAGCATCGTTATCAGTGAAATGAAAATTAACACGACTTTGAGATTTCATCTAGCTCCAGTCAGCATGACTAAGATCCAAAAAAACCTACACACACACACAAAAAAAACAATTGATGATAAATGCTGGTGAGGATGTGAGGAAAGGGAAACACTTATTCACTGCTGGTGAGTGTGCAAGGTGTGGCCAGGATGGAAATCACTGTGGAGGCTCCTCAAAAGCTAAAAATAGACCACCACATGATTCAGCTATACCATTCTTGGGCTCAAACCCCAAAGATACCAGATCCTCCTACAAAATACCTGCTCACCATGTTCATTGCTGCTGTATTCTCAGTAGCCAGGAAATGGAAACAGCCTAGATGTCCATCAGCGGATGAATAGATAATGAAAATGTGGTGCATTTTGAAAAAAAAATCTATGTGTATGTGTGTATGTGCCCACAGGGGCCAGAATTGGGTGGCATCAGATCCTCTGGAGCTAGAGTTGCAAGTGTTTCTGAGTCACCTGACATAGGTGTTGGGAACGAACTGAACTCAGATACTCTGTAAGACAGCAAGCACTCATAACCACTGAGCCATCTCTCCAGCCCCCAGGACTTAATATTTTAACATACTTTTTTATATGTTTTGTTTTCTCTTTATACAAAATGGAAGAATGAACATCTTGATTTCTTGCATTTGATGAGTTTGGCCTCTATTGAGTTTATCTAGAGCAAGCCTTCTTTCTTAAACTTTTTCCACTTGTGACCTTTGCTTGCCTAAGAAATTTTTACACAACTCTAAGTATCTTGGTACATAAATAGGTATGAAAATAATCATAAAGAAATTTATTTTAAACCAATTCTTTGATATATACGATATTGAAATTTATTACAGAAGAAAGCAAATCTGTAACTGATAAGATGGGGGCAGGTTTTTTTTTTTACATAAAGAATTAAATATTGGATGAACATTTGATACTGTAGTTCTTGGTGCATCTTCACTGTCTCTAAGAGTTTATTGATATTGTGATTCTTATAATCGCCAACGCAGAGAATGTCACTTTGCATAAATACACAGCACAAAATGGCAGAGTATGTTTAGGACCATTTGAGACACTTGGAAATTCTGTCCTAATCTCAAGCCAAAGTTCTGTTAATAATTTTTAAAAATGAAACTCAAGTCAGCAACTTAAATAACATTTAAAAAATCAGATGTATTCCAATACAGTCCAAAAAAATACTACTTTGATACTTGTAGGATGGGGAATAATTGTAGGAAAATGTTATGTCTTGTTTTATGTAATTAAAACCATTATATTTCAATAAGAGCAGAAACCTTGTATGTGCAGTAAAATCACCACAATTCATAACATGGAGTGATGTGGAATTTGAGCTGAATGTTTCAGGCAGCGTCTCTTTGTTATGGGGTGACACCACACACACACACACACGCACACACACACATACCATACCACACACACACCACCGCACCACACCACTACGATGAAGACGAAGGGACGACCGGATACGCAGTGCAACACTGGAGCTCGTGCATTTAGGACCAAGGCTGCTGCGAAGTCAAGCACCGTGGCGATCGCTGCCCACAATTCCGCAGATTCCCTGTGCATCTGATTTTGGTCCTTGCATGTTCGGACCACTCTTTCCTACACCTCTGTCTTCAGTTCTTTAATTCCATGTGGTATCAGATCCCCGAATTTAAGAAGCTGAGGTCTAGAAGAGTCTTTTATAAACCCCGTCAAACTCCCCAACACCCTGTCAGGAATTTGGGGGTCGCCCCTATACTTCCTCCACCTCTGGGAAAGCCCATGGTGGCTTAAGGGGTGAAAAACTCCCAATGACCCTTTGGCTTTGCTAATATGATACTTGTTTGTTAGAACATCAGCATTTACTAAGAGTTCAAGAGACCTGGCCAAAAGATAGTATTGTGATATTAACAAACTGGTTTCTTCAGGAATATATTCATAGGATTTGAATATCCCAGTTACATATTATTTATACATTTCCAAAATGTATTCTTTGATTACCCAAAATGGTTCAGGAGCTGCCTAATAATTCTGTTGATACCTTTTTAGTCTCTTAGCAAGTTACCTTGAATTCTCTTGGGTTTATTTAAATTATTTCTAGTTTTGTTCTTGAGACAGGATCTCAATATGTAGTCCAGGTTGGGCTCCAACTCATGATCCTTCTGCTTTAGTCCTTGGAGGTCTGTAATTAGAAGCATTCCCTATCCTGCCCAGCCTCCTAGACTCTTAAAAACAGACAGACAGACAAAAACTCGTCCGCAGACTAAATCAAAGGAAAAATAGTATTATTGTTATCAACTCTAATTGCTTGAAAAACTTAACCTGATAGAAAATGATTTTATGAATCACTTCAGAATGAAGTATAAATTTGTAAATACTAAGTTTGGAAAACAGGACTTTTTTTTTTTTTTTTTTTTAACTCACTAAGATAGTCTCATGTAGAGCTCAGGCTGGCCTTGAGCTAGCAATCCTTGTGATCCTTCAGTCTCAACTTTCTGAGTGCTGGGATTGCAGCCATGCGCCTCTGTAACTGGCAGGATATGACTTTAATAAGAAAAAAATCTCTTTTTAAAAATTGTTTGAGAATTTCATACATGCATATAATGTGTTTTGATCAAATCCACCCTCCATTCCCTCCTTTGGCCCCAGCACCACTTTTCCCCAATTTCATGTGCTCTTTTTTTAACCACTGAGTCCATTTAGTGCTGGTTGTATGTGCTTGGGTGTAGAGGCATCTACTGGAGAATGGGGAGTCTCTCAGAGAGCAGATCCCTGAAGAAAACAGAGTCCCCCTCCCCTCCGCCAGCAGCCATAATTGCTAGTAGCTGCTCAGCGTGGGGGGGGGGGAGGCTGAATTTTTTAACTGATTGCTATTCCAAAGATGATTTTTAAACATCTACTTTGTTCTAAGTACTTTGTTAGAATTTGCAGCTATAATTCTGACAAGAGTTTCTTTCAACCTTGCCTCACCAGTAGATCTGAGGGGACTGAACTTAGTAGTCACTGTCTGCTGTGGTGGTTACTAGACAAAGTCTTAAGGAGCAAACTTTCAGTTTAATTCCTTCTACCTAATGGCATTATCTAGCTGTCTCCAGAAATAACCAATCAACTGAGATCTGAGAACCCTCCATTAAAAACGGACTTTCCTATCAATCTCAGTTGTAGGATTTGGTCTAGATGAGTTTACATTTATAGAGCAGATGTTACAAATAACACATCAATAAAGTATAAGAGATGCCCAGTGAGGAGAAGGTAACCCCTGTGCAGAATGTCACAACCAGAGTGGTAATGCTATGTGAATTCACAGCCACTCAGAGGATCCTGGTGGCTAGAAAGCAGAGGAGGAAGTGAATGATGAGAAAAGGGTTCTAGCCCTGCCACTTATGAGCTGTGTGAGCATGACAGACCTTCTTACCGCATGACGCCTCAGCCTCCCTATCTCAAAAGAGAAATAGCAACGTCTAACTATAGATGTAATGATAAAAATGTAAAAATGCTGAGTATGGGATCTGAAATACAGCACATTCTTAGCATCAGTAAATACAACAAAAGTCCAGTAAATTGTTTTGTTTCCTTATAAAATACACTACAGGACAGGAGGTAAGCATAAGTAAAATGACATAGTTAAAAGGTTTGGCATAGTGCCTGCTTTATAGAATATGAATGTAAGCAATAAATATTGGCTACTATTGTGTTGAAAGACTGCACACGGATGAGAGAAGGAATTCAGTCAGACACAGGAACGAGGCCCGTCACCTGTCCTGGGCTCTGGAAGTCATCTGGTCCTTTTCAAAGGAATTGTCCAAGTGAGTAACAGTTAAAGGGCAGATGACAGTCACAAAATATACAGAACCCGAGTAAAGAGCTTCTCAGTAGTGAAGGAAGACTTCCAGTGACAGAAGAATTATAAATGAAAATGAAATGAGCAGTTTCTGAGTTTTTTTCTGACTCAGATTCTGTGGTCCTTCCAATATTCCTAATGATTGCCAAGACAGTACCAGATAAGCCCGACATCCTTCTACAGTAGAGACCTGGGGCTTCAGCCTAGACAATGCAAGGCAATGCCGCATTGTTGGTTTTGACCACGGTGACCCATTTTTTGAATGAAGAAACATTTTTTGTCAGTTTCTGTGGCCATCTGCCCCTGTATTTCATTTGACAGGTAGGAGGTGGTGAAAGCTCACCAGTGTCTTTGATGACACATTATGTCCTGTTTTGATTTTTAATTAGTTTCGAGAGCCAGATTCAAGGAGAAGGAAGAAGGGAGAAAAGGTGACTCTACAGGAATAAATGAGACCCCTGAAGTGTATGTCACTCAACACGCTGTGATATGAATCAACACACGGGCTCCCGGTTTGCCCAAGTGCACCAGGGCTGGGAAGAGGAGCCAGGCTATCTACCAGGCTAATTTGGCCTGCAGGAGGGCATTGCGCCATTGGCTTTTAATGGGACTTAACTATGGGCTACTTTCATGGTGATGGCCAGAGTTGGAGTGTAACCTAGTGCAGCCTTCCCGAAGTGTCGCATGAAATGTAAGGTAGAACATTTAGACAACTCAGTGTTAAGCAAGTCAGAGAGCCTTCTGTTTTACAGGACATCTCCAACCTTTGATGCATGAATGTAAATTGGGAGAGTCTAAGAGGAAGAGAAATGCAGTCTTCCCGACAGCCTAGAAATGGTACTTTCAATGCAGAGTGAAACCAGGAGCTAGAGTCTTGAGCTGCCCTTCAGGAAAAACCTGAACGCCAGCGAAGCCACTCTTCAGCTCTTACCCTTTGGCACTGGGTTCAGATGCAGACAGAAGTTAACCAGCAGTGTTAGTTGTCTTTCCTGCCGTTAAGTGAAGAACACTGTTCAAAGAGCATCAGTCATTTGGAAAAAGAGGATAAGATGTAGAAAGCAAATCAGTGCTCCACCAAAGTGTCCGTGCTAATCCGTCAAGCTGTGTGTGTGCCACTTTCATGTCCAAAGGATTGTGCATATGTTATTACATTAAAGCTACCGAGTCGGTAGTCATATTGGATCATCAGGTGGGTCCAACATAATCACAGGATTCTTATGAAGGAGGCCAACAGGTAAAAGTCTGACAATAGACCATCTACCAAACAAAGGTCAAAGTGAGACGAGGCCACAGGTCAAGGAAGTAGGCAGCCTCTGGCAGCAAGAAAATTTACTTGGTGAGCAAGTAAATTCTACTCAGAATCCTACAAGAAGAACGCAATCCTGTCTTAAACTCCAAACAATAAAGTTGAAAAAACGGTGTTGTTTCAAGCCATTAAGTTCATGGTAATTTGTTCTAGAAGCAATAGGAAATGAGCATATAGGGATGATATCAGTCCCACTGTTCCTGTGCTTGAGGGTAGTAGATAATCATGCTCCCAGGACCCTTCTAAGACCCTCCTCCTGTTCAGGCTTCCCCTGGTGAAGGCCTATGAAAACACTGGTCAAGGGGTCCTACTTTCTGTCTCTGCCTCCCCAAACCCTCAGGGCTAACATCACAGCAGTAACCTACACGCTTTGAAGGGAATGGCATGATTGGTCATTGGCCACGGTGTGCATCTGTTATTGATATGTAGAATAATTTCATTTACCTTATTTATAATTAACTAACAAATAGAGAAATGTTTTCTCTATTAAATCAATTCAATTCCACAAACATTTAGAGTACTAATTAGGTAGAAAATAGAATACTACTTTAGGAAGAAAACATGTATTACCCATGTTCAAGAGAACTGCAGCTGGGGTCTGGAGAGATGACGCAGTAGTCGAGGGAACTTGCTGCCTTTGCAGAGGACCCAGGTTTGGTTCCCATTTCCTTTATTGGGCCAGTCACAACTAACTCCAGTTCCAGGGAATTTGACACCCCTTTCTGGCCTCCTTCATGGACCCCTGCACACATATGGTACTCGTACATACACTAAGACATACAAACATACATATTAACTGACTAACAGGCTAGAGAGATGGCTCAGTGGTTAGAGCACTGGCTGGTTTTTCAGAGTACCCAGGTTCTCTTCCCACACCTACATGGTGGTTAACAACTGTCCTTAATTCCAGTTTCAGAGGATCTAACACCCTCTTCTGTCCTCCATGGGTATTGTATGATATAGGTCTAATATACATTCAGGGAAAATAATCATACATTTGAAATAATAATCAATAAAACAGTAAATAAATAAATCTTAAAAAAAGAGAGAGGAACAAAGGAGAGCTGGCAGGCCAGTCATGACTGCTGAAGGGAGAAGGCATTGAAAGCCAAGAGGCGGCCACCCTTGCCCAGACTCAAAAACAGCAGCCTGTGGAACTGATTGTTCTCCACATTGATTTTACTTATCATCACTTGGCAATTTGAGAGAAGACGGAGGTCATTGTCCTTGGTCTCATCACTTGGGCTCCAAACTGGACAGAGAAAGTGACAGGAACTTGAAGCAAAAGGTTGTGATCATGACATTCATGCCCTTTTCTCTCGTAAGGTGTAATTGTGTTGGAAACACAAGATGAAAGTCCTCCAGCTGCCTGCCCCTCCCCTCACATACTTCATGTTCTCTTTATTCATGGGCAGCTCCAGCCCGCTGGCTCTCACATCATTGCACTGGGAAACAATGGGGTCAGGCCTCATCCTTGGGTATGATTGATCCACTCCCATTCTGGGCTGAGGATCCCTCCATCCGCCCACCAAAAAGGGTCAGAGAGGATCTCTGAGGATGGTGTTGGGAAGACTAAAGGGTAGTGGAGGGCTTCACCACAGGGGACTGAGTTTGTTTTAAAATTGCTTAGGCTAAATAATAAAGAGATTCTCGGACTTTCTTGTGATATTGACTTTAGAAGACTGAATGAAGATGCTTCTGTCTGTGATTTTAGCTTTGGCATCCTGGTAGGTGAAGAGTCTGCAGGCTTCATGACAAACCAAGACTGACCCATAAATAATCACTGCCTGGAGAGAGATTGTGTTTAGAGGGATTCTGAAAGCTACTGTCTGATTGAGAACTGGCAGACTGCCCTGCCAATCCAGACCCAGGCAAGAATGGGCCTCCTAAATCAGTCACCTATCTTTGGACTAGAATCTCCACACAGCAGTCCTCAGCGGCAGAAGGGTGTTTTAGTTTTTAAAACCACATCCAGTACATACCTTAATCTAGTCAAATGCTAGATTTTTTAGTTATTCAGAGAGGTGGAATGCTGGGTATTGGTTAAAAGTTACGTATATGCAGATGAGTTTGGCGCCCTTTAAAAATCCTGTTAAAAGCTGGAGAGATGTCTCTTTGGGTAAGCGTGCTTAGATGTGAATTGTTGAGTCCAGCTCCCTAGTAGTAACATAAAATGGTGGGAGTGGCCAGGCACGCGAGCAACTCTTAACTGTGAGGGGCAGAGACAGGAGGATGGCTGGGGCTCACCGGCCAATAGGCCTAACTCCAGCTTCAGTAAGAGACCCTATCTCAAAGGAATAAGGCAGAAAGTGACAAAGCAGGACACCCAGTCTCTTTCTTTGGCCTTCACAAGTACATACACAGGCATGGGCATCCACACAGGTACACATACATCTCACACGCGCACACACACACACACACACACACACACACACACACACATAACCCAGTGTTAAGTAACCTTACTGGTTTTGTTTTCATCGAAGGCTGTAAATGTGTAGGCGCAGGACTACTCCACCCTCAGAGAAGTCAGTCTGCTCATAGAAAGCATTGATTTTTCTTTCTCATTATCAGTCATAACCAGTCATAACTGATTTCACACCAGCACATGGAATTCCAGTTACTCTTGAAAAGTCAGGCGATCCAGCTAAGTTGGGACTTTCCCATACTGCACCTGTGGCTAACAGTGAGCCATAGCTTCTTTCAGTGCTTCCAGTGCCCACCATCATTTAACTTTTTACCTGACAGCTAGGTCTGTATTTGAGTGTCAGATTCCAGTTCTACAACTCAGGGTTTCTTCTTTTGACTTAGATAAGAAAATTATGAAATTTTAAATAATTTGAGTATCGTCAAATCATATTTGAATGCAGAGAGATTAGGGTTGTAAACAAAAACCTGGGGTACTGCTACCTTGAACTTTAATTTACTAGATGTGAATTCTTCTAACCTTTTAAGTTTGTTCAAAGGTGCATTTGCAAATTACTGGGACGGAGGCATAACCAGCCTGCCCCTCCCTAACACACGCATCACACACTCCAGCAACTCTTCTAATTAAAGGTCTTGTACGTCTCATAAGACTCTCAGAGCCAATTAAACAGTGTTCACCCTTGTACCTCCCAGTAGACTGGGGAGTCGCTTAGCAAATGCTGTGATTGATATGAAAAGTAGCAACGTATTTTTAAGCACATTTAGCACTGTTGTTACTCTGTGAGGCACAAGCTTTCAACACAGCAGCCTTTTATCCTCTGAGCTTTTGGACTGTGAGAACACCATGAAGGCTGTAGGCACTAAGCACTTCTTTGGGCTGGGAACCAAGGCTTGAGGGAGGGGGTGGGCAGCTGGGACTGACAGTGCCTGGAGAGAGCTGGCAGCTGTCCTCTGAATAGCCTTTCCCTCTGCTGTTAACCTGCTGCCCAGAGGCTCCATCCATTCATGTCTGTGGCTTCCATCACTGCACAGCATCCAGGCCAGTTCCCTTGGCACGCTTCATTCATGTGTATCTTGGAGAGTATTTTATATTGATTTACAAGGAAT
This sequence comes from Eospalax fontanierii, assembly GCA_035773235.1. Classification (NCBI taxonomy): domain Eukaryota; kingdom Metazoa; phylum Chordata; class Mammalia; order Rodentia; family Spalacidae; genus Eospalax; species Eospalax fontanierii. Next base: position 20,691,478 of record CM069541.1, on the reverse strand, counting down.
CGTCAGACTGATTCAGAGAAGGATAAGCAGTAGAAATTGGAGGTAGTTAGGAGACACTCTGCTGGGAGGAATTTTTTAAGTGCAAGAAGTTAAAGCCAAATCTGTATGGTAAGTTGACTTTGTATTCACCCATTGCTCTTTAAGTCCATTTATTTCCTACTAATATAATGATTAATTAGTTCTACATGCATGAAAAATATTTTTATACTGGAAGAAAAATATTTATGTTCTAATTTTACAAAGTAGCACATATTTATTGTAGAAAATGTAAAACTACAAAATTTACATAGTATACAAAGAAGAACTTTAAAAGCTGCCCTCATTTGCAGCTAGCAGTAACTGTTACTCAGTCCCAGAGAAATATGTAAAGATATTGTCACGACCTATGACTCTATGACAGAAACACAGGCAAATAGGTTTGTTTTTTACTATGTCGGAATGAAAGAGGGAAGGACTGAGAGTAGGGCCTAGCCTGAACCCAACATCTACATTTTCATGTTCTGCTTGTTAGTATGTAATATGAAACTATAAGTATTTCCATATTAAAATATTTTCTTGAAGTTTAAAAATGTTCAAGTACAATTTCATTATTTGGGTACTCCGTGATTTTTGGCAAGTTTGGCTTTTCCAGCTTACAACAAACTTGCGCGGCACAGAGGTGCATAAACTTCTGCAAATTGGCTTTGTGGAAACCCATGATTTTTCTTTAGGAAAGATTCTCAGAGTGATTTGTGAATCAAAGGGGGTTGTTGATTTAAAACAACTTCAGGAAGGCTGTAGGGATTGAAGCATTGTGTTAAGACCCTCAAACAGGAGCCGCTCTAAGATGGGCTCCCTGAGGCAGCTTGGGATATTCTTTACTGCTTTCCTCTGGTTATTTTCACCCTAGGAACACAACTAATCACTTGCTAGAGTTTTGTGGAGGATAGAATGAGGAAAGTAGAGTGTGGCCAGCAGCAGAGATGTGTGGTAAACCGGAAAAGTGGGGGCTATTTCAAACATCATTTGAACAAATTAAATAAATGAACATTTGTTTTCTAGCATATATGGATCAATAAACTCTTAGGCAAGAAAACAGAAAAACCTGCTGGGCAGCATCTAATTGCTGCGAGAACCTTTGGGTTCAAGAAAATAAAATGCTACTTAACAACGGCATAATAAGGTCACTGCAATGCTGAAAGCATTAATTAATGAATGATTTTAGCATTCTCCAGAATCCTAGGGAGAGTTGAGAGCAGGCAGATTCCTTCGCTCATAAAAGCTAATGTCCCACTGCCTGGGGTGACTTGTTTAAATTAGAAGTAATATTTTAATACACGTGATTCCAGTTCTGTTGCGAATGAGGTGCGTCATATTTCCCGAAGTCATGATATTCAGATAAGAGACGAACCACATTAACCACACCATATTTTCAAACATTTATGCTGTCTGTTGAGGTTGAGAAGGCGATAACTGTCCTGTCCTGGTGCATACTGTCCCAGTTTGCAACAGAAGAGTGATGGGAAGACAGACCCTGAACTGACCAGTTGGCTAAATCTTTATGCTCCATGGCAGAAGAATCATGCTATGCATGAAGGTCAGATTTAGACAAGTGCTTCTTGGAGTTCATCTAGTAAAACTTACCTTTTTTTGAGGGTGCTTCTGAGTTTGACAGGTTTCCAGCTCCTAGGAATAAAACTAGATTTTGTTAACGGGTCTTTACTTGGCAAATGTAATCTCCACTTGTTCTTACAGTAGGATTAAAATCAAGAGACTGAATTGTGACCTCACTTAATGTGATCTCAGTTGGAAAATTGGCTGTTTGGATGAGTTTTTCTTGCTTTTTAAGAAATTACATTTCTTAATTTTATGAACATGTGCCTGTGTGCATGTAGGGAGAGGGACACATGACATGGCACATGTGTAGAAGTCAGAGGACAACTCGCAGGAATCTCTTCTCTGCTTCCACCATGTGTGTCCTGGGGATTGAACTTAGCTTGTCAGGATGGGCAGCAAGCACCTTTTTACCCATTGAGCCATCTTGCTGACCCGTGCTTATTTTTAGTGATCCTTAATTACTTAGAAAACCTATAAACTGGAATACCACAGGGTATGAACCTATTACCTGCTTTAAAGAGAATCTAGACTAGTCATAATACAGCAACAACATGACTGTTTTCTAAGAATTTGGCATGCTGGGAAATGTAGTTACTGTGCCCTGTAAGTAGACTTCCCCAGAGAGGAGAAGGAAATTCTAGGTCTTTAAAAAAAATGTAACAGTCAAGGGAATTCATAAAATTTTATAATTCTAAGTGAAAATCTGGGTTTAACCTTTTCTGATGTCTCTTTATCAAGTTCAATAAAATACTACAGTAACATTGGTATTTTAGCTGTGAAAGGACCAGTTCCATTGGTAGGAGATGAAGCCAATAACTTGAGAAGCAGAGTGATGGGTGAAGAAAGACCTTTAGTGGCAACCAGCCTGCAGGTCAGAAGATGGAAGGCCTTTCCTTCAGATGTCATCTCGACAGGGGTCCCGGCCGCAGTAGCTCAAATGGGATTTCTGAGAAATATAATTTTTCCCGTAACCAGTGGGCTGCAGAATGGCGATTACTGCTTGCAGTCCTCAATTCTCATGATGTGGTTTCGATGTGGTTCACAAGTCACCTGGCGTCCCAGACGTTCCTAGTTCTTTCTGAATCCTAGGAAGTTTACTGATCAGGAGGTCGTATGACAGGGTGCTGTTTTTGAGGTTGCTTCTTATTCATTTCAGGTGGGGCTGATTTTATCAGTTAATTATTTGGGGAATGAGACATCTGTGAGTGAGTCAAAAACAGAAACCAGGGAAAAACAGATTGGCCAGTTAACTATTCATTGACTACCAGGGTGCATGAAGCCAGTTCAGTCATGAAAAACACAAAACTGTCCTACCCAGGACCACGAACTCTGCAGTTTCCTTCATTTTGGAAAGTTGTGACTTTCTGGGTTAATCACCCTGTCTTGCAGGAGGAAGCTTCACTGGTGAGAGTTGTTCTCTCTATCCCCTGTTCCATATGTTCTGTGAGCCTTAGGTGTAGAGGTTCCATTGTAGATGTGTCACTTAAGGGCTGGACATCTCACAGGCACTTATTCTGTGTTTGATCAATTGTGGAATTCTGTAATAGTCTCCATCTGTTGCAAAAAGAAGCTTCTTTGATGAGTGCTGAGAGGTACACTTGTCTATAAATTTAAGGAAATCTGTTTAGCACACAGTAAGCAATTCCGTTTGCCTAGGATGAGCCACCCAGAGCTCAGGGACCCTTGGGGAAGAGCGGCAGAAAGACTGTAAGAGCCAGGGTGGTGGATGACCACAAGGAAACAGTTTTCCAGGCAGCTGGGAACCTGCTCATATGAGCTTACGGCAATGGTGAGAGTGTGCACAGACCCATGCAAACTCAAACCACACAAAAACTCAGAATAGAAGCAGGGACATGGGGAAGAAGCTCCAGCCTTAGCTGAGGAACTGCTGGCAACTGATCACTGCTGGGGGAAGGAGAGCTGGTCTTCTTTAAGGGAATGATACTAAATAGGCTGACCAGGAGCTAGTGGATAAACACACACTGAGGGACATTTGGGGACACAAACTTGACTCAATAGGTCCTAACATAAACAGCAGAATGTATGAAATCTGGTGGCAGGCCTATGGAAGTGCAGAAACGGGAGGGGGTCTGCATATGATTGAGATGCATTGTATAAATGCACAGAAATTCAGTAAGAATGTACAGTAAAAAGAAATACAAAGCTGGAACACTCATATTTTTATGCACGAACTACAGTTTTCTGGAATTTCATTCCTCACATCCATGGATCTCTTCATTCATGTTTTGACTTGCATCTTAAACTGAGTGTCAGAGCTGATGGCAGTAGCCACTTGAGGAGGCAGGGGAGAGTGGGAGAGGGTGGGGGCGGACGGTGAGGGGTGTTCCAGGTCCTCAAAGAACTCCCACCCTGGTGGAGTTCTGCGTTCTAAAGAAGGAGGCTGGATCACTGCCTGGGAGGAAGTAGCTAATCCTGCCTCAGACTCCTCGGCCCTCCTTCCTGCCAGCTTCATTCTTTTAAAAAAATGTACATTGGAACCTTGTCTCTTAGATTACAGCCAGTAGCCACAGCAGCAGGTTGAAATTCAGCTTCCTGGACCCTATTCAGACCTGCTGGATCACAATTTGCATTTTAACAAGATCTCCAGGAACTGCATTTTGTCAGTTTTTCAAAGATTCCCATATATGGAATGGGATAGAGACCATTACAAATCTATGCTCTTAGAAAACTGAGCAGAGAGTTCACAGTCAGTCAGCAAGGACTGGGATCGTGTAGCATGGATCGAGTAGCTTCTTTTAGTGCATGACTGTTACCAGGTGCAGCTGCTAAGCAGTTTAAACATACGATCTTACTCCTTTCTCTCTGCCACCTGCAAGATGGGAACATGTGTCCACATTTTGCAGATTAGAAAAAAGAAGCTACCAGAAGTGAAGAGATGTGTTCAACCCTCACAGCAAGGACGAGCCAAGTCAGAACCAAAACCCAGGGCTGCTTGCTTTCAGAGCTTTGTCCTTTACCCTGTAGTACGCTCGAACAGTCCTACACTGGAGACAGCCCCTGCAAACATGCTGTACAGTGAGTTCCCTTTTATCTGTCAGTTTCACAATGGAAATTTAGTACACTAAACCCAAACAACTTTAAAACTGAGTTAATTGTCTTCTACTCTGATAGAAATTAATAACTGCTCTCCGCCTGCTCGTCTGCCTGGCAGCTGCTGGTTCCTAGAAGCAGTCTGAGTGAACAGTTGAGTCCTTTGGCCTGCTAATCTGTGGTACTAGATAATAGATGCATTTCTTTGCAGACAATCTTCTGGTACATTTTGTTCAGATGTGCTAGATACTTGGCCTGAGCCTATTTCTTTGCTATGGAATATATTTTATTCAGAGAATGCTTGTTGGATTAATTTTTTAAAAATAATAACAAACTTTATTCATGGGCTGGGGATATAGCTTAGTTGGTAGAATGCTTGCTTAGCATGCAAGAAGCCCACGAGTTTGATCTCTAACAACATGTAAAACAGGTATGCTGTGCATACCTGCAACCCCAGCACTTTTGAGGTACAGGTAGGAGGAGCAGAAGTTCAAGGTCACCCTGGATGGAGACCTTGGCCTGTAGAACCTTAAGACCAGTCATAGAACTTGTCCACACTTCTGTTGCTTCTTACATAGAGTTCTAGGCCAGCCTGGGATCTATGAGACCCTGTCTTAAAACAAAACAAAACAAATAGAACTCTTTATTCATAGAATTTATTTTTCTTTGTGAGTTTTTCCTGTTCAATTTTGTTTCGTCTGATTAAAGGAAAAAGTTTAGCGTTGTATGATCATTGTGCAAATGGAAATATTATCAGGACCTGTGAAGAGAACATTAATCTCTGTTCTAATCCCCCTTTATTTCTACCTCATGGTGTTCAGCAGTGCAACACACTGACAGGCAGCATTCCGCACCTTCCTCCTTCCTCATGCAAGCATGCACAGGCAGATGTGTGCATACATGGGGTTTGCAGTTTTTCAGAAAGTACCCTGCAATTCTCTCCCGTTGCCAGGGACTGCCCTCCCATGGCTCCCAACTCTAATTTGCAAAATTCCGTTTTCTTCTCTACAAGGATTCTCAGCGTGATTAGGGAAATGAGAAACCTATTTTCAGTTAGGTGGCTCAGACTGGAGTTTAAGGAGATGTACACTACAGGTTTCAAATAAAAAATTCTCAGAACAGTAGAAATGCGTACGTTTGTCCTTAAGGACAATTCTAGAATATGGAAAATGCATGGTTGGTACAGATAAGTGATTTTCTCCCATTCCCCATAATGAAACAAATTGGACCATTTATTCAGGCAAAATGATTGTGGGCCCAGATCCTTTCCCCTTCCGGTGCTGTGCTCGTTGAAGAACTTCTAAGCTTCCCATCATTTGTAAGAAAAACATTTTCTCCCTTAAAAAACAGCACAATTTACTGTGCTGCCATTTTGTGTCTCTAACTTTTGGAGCTGGTGCCACACCCCTCATCATGAAGGTATTTAGTTTTGTATTTTGACAGCCGTGATAGCCTCAAATGAAGCTATAAATAATGTATCTTGTTCCTTGTAGTTGTGGATTGCATAGTAATTTTCGCTCTGTGTAATTATTTTCTTCTTATGAAGAAAGGATAACTCAGGGAGGATTTGGAAAACCCTGCAGATGGGACAGCTGCCCTTCCTCTAGTCATCTTTCTTCCCTGATGTGTCTCATTCTCTGAATCTAAGAAAAATGGCTGTACGCTATGCTGTTGGGGGCTTTGACAATCCTTTTTATTTCTGATTCTCATGTTGTTATAGTCTTCCTTCCAATTTGGTTTTGGAGACCTCCTTCTGGCCTCCCTTTGACCTCCCCACTGTGCCCACAGCATTTGATGATATTTATTAAAAATGGTTTGTATTCCATAGGACTACAAGTTATGGGTAATAACAGTGAAAACAGCCCTGGAGTAAAAGAAACCTGGTTGGTGATGTTGACCTGTAGAATCTTCTGGAAACTCTGGAATCTGTATAGAACTCCTCTAGACTAGCCCCTGACACACTGTCTCTTCCACCAGGATTCAAATGTCTTCACACTACAGCCTTTGCATGTGCTCTTCCTTCTGATGCTAGTGTCCTTTCCTGACTCAACTCTCAATTCCCACTTATCTTTAAATGACTAGTTTCAAATTTCATCTCCACAGGATGTTCAAGTTCCTCTCTTAAATACTAATACTTGGGTCTTCCACTGTGAGTGATCTCACAATTCTGCAAACATGTAGGAATAATACTTTCAGTATTTTGTAGTGAGTGAGGCTGGGGATGTCTAAAGATTCTCTCCTGGGTCTGTAGCTCAATTATCTGCATCTTATTCATCATTGTTTTCCTGGGGCCCAGTACTGTGTAAGGGTTCTCTGTGTGTTCTCTCACTCACTGAAGGCATCCAACTCCTTTTCCACACATGCAGGAATTTGATTTAATGTGCAACAAGGGGGTTAGCCAAATGCCGTTCAAACAACGTGTGGAATTCTGTCTGGACAGAGACCTTGAGCAAGAGGACTCGGGTGTGAGGAGAGCCACACCTGTGTGTGCAGTGCAGCGGGAAAGCATTCTAGTAAAGTGAGTTTGCCTGCAATGCCATATCACCCTGTTGGGCAAAAGACATATGCTACCTCTTTGAGCTTTAATGAACTGTGCTTTTGGTCCTGATGTCTTGTCACACCACCTTCAAGAATAATCACGAGGACTTTGTTCTCATGCATTTATAAAGTGTTATACTTTACCCAGTCTTTAAGTTGACCCGATGAATTTGGTGGATTCAGTTCAGTGGAAGTGACAATATTAGAAATCACAAACCACTTGAAAGGTTTTCAGTAAGTTTTTGGGGGGTTATCAGGAAATAGACTTCTGGGCCTTTTGACGCTGGACTGGAAGTGACTGGGAAAGCTTAAATGCCAGGCATTTTGCCATGTAGTGGGCTTGTAAAGAACTACAAAATGCCTCCACCGGAAGGTACAAGGGAAGATGTCTCAGCCCTATCTGGGGAGGCAGGGACAGCTCCCAGAAGCTGGTCTAATCTCAGATCTGAAGAATCAATAAAAAGGAGTCCCAGGCAGGCTTGGCAGGGGCCCGAGAAGTGTGCACAAGGCCCAGAGTCAGAGAACAGGGCTGTGAGGGCATGCTGGATGTATATTCTGACTGCAGAAATGAATTCAAAGAAGGAGCAAATGTGTTAAGACCAGGAGAGGTCTCGGAGGCTGTGGCCAGGTGCTTTAAGTGGGTTAATGAAGGCAATGGAGAGCCCTAGAGCTTGCTGAGGCTTTGATCACATTTGTGCTTTAGAAAGACCACTCCAGTTACCCAGAATAGAGAATGGATGGGGTCATTTGCAAATAATTTTTGAAGCAGATGTGTTTGTCTTCCCCCCTCCCAATTTCAGAATGTAATTTTCTGACTTTTTCTGTCAGTCTCATCTGCCAGAGCTTATGGGAAGAAGTGTCTGATGTGGAGAGTTCCATATGCCATTTTAGTTTTCATGCTATAACTTTGCATCATGCAACATTTCCAACAAACAGAAACAGAAAATGATAGGGTACAAACTTAAGTACACACCATCGAGATCTAGCAGAGGTAAATAGTTTGTCCTAAAAGCTTAGTGCTCACTCTCTCTCTCCCTCACTTTCTCTCTCTCTCCCTCCCTCTCTTTTAATTAAAAAAAATTACAGGTAACCCCATTCCTTTCCATTGTATCCATCTCCAATGTTAACATCTACCTTGCAGTTAGTAAACATTAATCTGTAGATAGATGAAAGGTAGGCTCTAAGTAGCCCAGGCTGACCTTAGACTCCCAATCCTCCTGCCTCAGCCTTTCAAATAGCTGAAATTGTAGGTGTCTGCCACTCTTCTCAGTTTCTCTATATTTATCGTTGCTTCCATTGCTTTACATATATGACTGAATCCATAAAAAATATAATAATACATTTCATAGTTGTTTGCTTGTTTTAAAGCTTACCTGACTGAGCTACAGTCCAGCTACAGATGTATACAGATGGTGGAGTGTAGTTTGTTCTTGTAGAGATGGCATTACTCACATGATGATACTGAGTCTTAGTAACTTGCTAAGTAAAAGGAAGTAATTCCTTCCATTCTTGGTATGAGGTTTCCCTTTCAAGGCCCTACTTCCAGCTAGGAAATGAGGTTTCTACCTGTAGTTCAGGCACTCTGCCAGCTAACTCCCCCAAAGCCACCCCGCCCACATACAAACAGGATTCCTTTTTTCCCTAATTAGGAAAATCTGTGCGTTGCTGGCTCCATTTGTGCTGCATTCTAGAACAGCAGTATAGCCTCTCTTCCCATGGAGAGAAAAATGAGATTGGCTTGTTCAGAATTCAGGGCTAGTGTGGCTACAGTTCAAGATGGAGGCGGTTACCCC